>CM060444.1:7200424-8565218 GCA_030545235.1 Helianthus tuberosus
GCTAGCAGATCATCTAATTGCGTCCTTAACTCCTTCATCTCCGTTGGTGCTAACCTATAAGGTGCTCTTGCTACTGGTGCTGCACCAGGGATGATGTCGATTCGGAATTCCACTTGCCTATCCGGTGGTAAACCAGGTAGTTCTTCGGGAAAAACTTCAGGATATTCCGAAATGACAGGGATGTCTTCAATCTTAGGCTTTGGTTCATCAATAGTAACTTGTGCCATATAAATGACACAACCCTTCTGCAGACATCTGGATGCCTTGAGCATGGACACTTGCTCAGGCAATCCATGCTGAGTATCCCCCTGAATGGTAAGTGACTCCCCAGACGGAGTTTTGACTACCACTTGCTTTCTGTTGCACACAATCTGGGCTTGGTTATGCGATAACCAATCCATGCCTATAACTACATCAAAGCCGACTAGCTTAAAGGGAAGTAAGGACAAAGGAAAAGAATGATTCCTAATGGATATAACACATCCATCTAAAACAGTTGAGGCTGTTTCTATGGTTCCATCAGCTAATTCCACCTCGTATTTCACACTTAAGGTTCTAACAGGTAGGTTTAATAACTTACAGAACTTATCATCAACAACAGACTTATCTGCTCCAGAATCAAACAATACTCTAGCAAAAACATCATTTACGAGAAAAGTACCTGTAATCACGTTGTCATCCTGAACAGCTTCCTTAGCGTCCATCTTGAAGACCCTCGCATTGGTCTTCTTCCCATCCTTGGCTTTCCTAGCGTTCTTTGGGCAATTAGACTTAATGTGCCCTTTTTCGTTGCAACCGTAACATGTTGCATCCTTCAGCTTCTTACACTCCAAAGTCTTATGATCCGTAGATTTGCAAATCCCTCAAGATCTCACGTGAGACTGGGATTTCGACTCAAATCGACATTTCCCAAAATGGTTCTTCTTACAAGTTTTGCATTTGGGCTTATCCCCCGATTGTTGCCCATCCTTCTTAGATCCCAACCCTTTCCTGTGGTCATTATTTCCTCGGTGTCCCTTTTCTGATCTTCGTGAGGTATCGTCCTCACGCTTCCTCTTATTCTCTTCTGAGTTCCTGAGTGCTCTCAACCTGACTACGTCCAGGGTGAGAGATAGAGATAGATCAGCCGCTGATCTGAAGGTTGCAGGCCTCGATGCCTTAACACTTGCTTTAATTTCAGGGGCTAAACCCCCGATGTAGCGAGCAATCCTTTTCGGTTCCGGGGTGACCAAATATGGAACCAACCGAGATAGAGTATTGAAAGTGGTGAGGTAAGCCTGACAATCTAGATTCTTCATCCCCAACGACAAGAAATCAGATTCGATCCTTTCAACTTCGTGCTGCGGGCAATAATTTTCCTTAATAAGAGCAACGAACTGATCCCACGACAAGTTGTAAAGTGGGATCTTTCCAGCAGCTTGCATGAGAGACTTCCACCACGCCAGTGCTTCTCCCTTGAACGATTGGGAAACATATTTCACTACGTCCCTTTCAGCACAACCGCTAATGTCAACTACCGTTTCCATTTCGTCTAACCAGGTCATGCAGTCGACCGCTCCTTTCTCCCCAGTAAAGTCTCTGGGTTTACATGAGACGAAGTATTTGTATGTACAGGACTTACTACGCGATTCCTGTTTATGCTCGACCTTCTTTAACGGGACACTGTTTTGGTTAGAGGAGTGATGATCCTCATCATCCTTCTTGAGCTCATCTTTCTTAGGCCCATCCTTCTTAGAGGGCGGTTTGCTATGAGCCTCCGAGTGGACTTTTGGTTTGGAACGTGGTGCGGATTGGGTCCTACTCCGGGTCCCGTTCGATTCACTATACTGTCTATTTAGTGCTTCGATAACAGCATCATTCACTAATGCTTTCAACTCCGCACCAGTTACAAGTATTTTTGTGTTATTAGGGTTTTCCACCGGATGACTGTTTATTTCTTCAGACTTAGCCATGTAGTTTTAAATGCTACATAAAAATAAGGACAAAGTCTATTTAGAAGCCTAAACAGTATTATCGTTCTTGACGATTTATTAACCATGGTAAATAAAAGCCATATTAGTTAATTTGTTAAGTAATTTCATTCAGGACTTTTTATTAGTAACTTTATCCTAAAATGAAATAAAATATTGGCACAACAGGCCTAGTCACGTAGACAAATTTCTAAATTATAAATTTAGATCTGATAGGATTAAAGTTTGAATAAATAAGACAAATCAATCCTTTTCTTGGCAGGGAGTGTATAAACTACAGCTGCCTTTTGTTTTATATGACATTAATTATAACCCGTAGGCATTATGTCACAACCAATCATATATAAAAATATAAACTTGGATAATTTATTAAAAGGGTGGCATGTGTGATTTTACGGATCACACTAGCCAAGAATGTTAACATGTTTACAGATGTTAACAGAGATTTGAATCTTTTTAAACAGGTTTTACCATATTGGCCAGGTCTTTTAATATGACATTCAAGCTAGGTTTTACCTTTTTAAGATTCTTATTATTTTATTAAAATGGTAAATCAAAATAATAAATGTTATTTTTCATTTATTCATATATTATGTTCATACACATAATTTAAAAATTAAAAACTAAAATTAACCATTCCAAATAGTAATTAAACAAGTACAAACTGCCCTAAACGGGACTTTTACACAAATAACATGCCCACGCAGGGGCCAACTAACAAAACAAACCCACGCAGGGGTCAAATAGAAAAACATGCCCACGCAGGGGCAGAACAGAAAGGAAATATGCCCACGCAGGGGCAGAGTACAGAAATAAATGTCCTTGCAGGGACATGAGTACAACTAAAATAAATAAACAAACAAAGGATTCAGTGATCCTTCTTGCTTTTACCCTTGATCAAATTCACCATCTTCTTAAACATCCCCCGGTTATGCCTCCGATCATGCCGCAACTCATGCCGCATCTCTTGACGCACCTCTTGTATCTCATGAAGGATTTCTTGCATTTGGGGCGGTGACATCGCCGGCGCCTGAGGTGGTTGATAATGCGGAGGTTGAGGAGGCTGTGATTGCTGATACCCATATGGTGGGTATCCATAGGTCGATTGTCCCGTAGCCCAGGGACCTCCATGAGGATCTTCTGGTTGGGGAACGTTGAAGCTTGAAGCTAACCAGTAGGGATCCTCTGCAAAGTTGTAACCTGTGTGGATCTGCTGCTCGAAGGGGTTGTATGCTGCCGCACCAGTGTAAGCAGGGATTGGGTCTCCAAAACCCAATGGTGGTTGTGGTGCGACTGGCGCAGAGACTACTTCAGAGACGGGGTGTGAGGATTCTCCCATCTCTGGTTCTTCGTGGACAGGCGAGTATCAGCTGCCACAAGAAAGTGGAGGGGTGCTGATGCGCACACCCCCTCGTGCGGACATTCTCACGGTCGTTCTCCTTCGCCTCGGGGGCGAGGGAGGCTGAAGTAGAGGTGGTGCTGCTGGCGGAGTGACCGCGACAAGTCGGGAATCCTCGGAAGGATTCTGCTGCTGCTGTGGCTACTCCTGCTGGTGAGAGGAGAGTGATGTGGCTGGAGCTGGTGCAGGGGAGAGTGGTGTGGCTAGTGCAGGGGAGAGTTATGATAACTAGGAGTAAATACCTAGTCATACTGCTTGAAGTTCTCCTCAAAGCTATCGGGACCATTGTATGGTGATCCCACAAACGGTGACCCATCAGAAATTTCGATGGGGTGGTTCGGTGTTCCGGAGGGCGGCATTGCAGGATCGGTATCTTCATCGATGTCCATCGGGTTGCCACCAGAAAAGTGGTCTTCGGGTCCCAGTGGGTTAAAACCCATTGGTACATCAAGGTAGTCGGCAGGGTTGAACTGCCCTTGGAAAACGGGTGATGGATGGTCAAAGGGTGAATTGTGTCCTAGTAGAGGAATGTAGGACTGGTGAGAGTTGTGGGGCTCATTTTCTGAATGAGGCCCGAAGGAGTGTGGGATGGAAGGTGAGGTACTCAGTGAGACTGAGCGCCTAGCTGGTTCGGTAAAAGACCTCTAAAGATCTTGAGCATCTGTGTTATGAGGATCTGAAGGTGTTCGCCGGTGTGACGGTCCGGCCTCGTGGTCGTTTGGGGCTACATGTGCTCCTTGTCCCCTTCCTCTTCCTCTCATACGTGGCGGCATTTTTGTGAACCTGTCAAAAGTAACAAGTGACACAACAAAAATATATGTAAGACAAAGTTAGAAATAAAACAAAAATTTGGAAATTTCCTAAGTTCTTTGTCTAGACTCAAGAATCGAGGATTGTGCAATTGTGTAACTGAGATTAAACACAAAAGGCTAGTGTTTAATTCACTCAGAGTTGGCTCTGATACCAACCTGTCACACCCCTATTTTCCACGTGTCACCGGTGGGCCCGGTGGGGAGTATCGTGACGTAGTTGGTATCATCATAGACAAACAACACAATATATAAATGCACAGCGGAAGCAAAGATAGATTCATTTCAACTTTAATAAAGTGTAATATTAAATATCACAATAGTTGAAACGGATCCACAGGCGGATCAAAATAAAATAAGATATTGTTCAACAGTTTATTGTCGTCCAAGCTTGCGAGACTTATTGTGGACGCTCTAGAAGACAGCCAGCCTATTACGTGTAGTACCTGCACTTAACCTTTTGGGAAAAATACGTCAGTTTATACTGGTAAATACAATTTAACTGACTCATTTTGAAAAGAGTTGAAAATTGATTTAAATGCACGTGGCACAAAACATTTTATAACTTGGGATAATTATATAATATTATAATCTTGTGAACGAATTACATGTTACTTGTGCATTCAGTGGCCCGGATCTTGTCCGGGTTAAAGATCAATAGACCCACCACAATATAGAGTTATACACTGACAGGTGTACGCCTACACCCCGTGCTCAGGTCGTGGCCATCTCGTAAGATGATGCCGAGGATATCCGGGACATGGTCATTAACCCCCCAAAGGCTTTAAGTGAACAAGACTGTTTAAACGAGCCGATCAAATTATTCAATTAACCACCCAAAGATGTAAGAATTTGATGCTCGATCAAGCGGTATTCTATATACCGTAACCCAAGCCCGTATAGGGAAAATAAGTTAAAAGTATTTACCTTGGTAAGTATAAATCACAACAAGCAAGTGAAGGTAGCTTTTACTGGTTCTTCTATTCTGGAACAAAAGGTTTATAATAACCTATTAGACTTCTAACGGGTCTTTATTTAAGCCTAAGCCTAGACCGGTTAGTTTTAAGGATGATACGGTTCAAACGCACGATTAAGAGAAGACCGGATAGAATGTGATTTAGACCTGACAAGTTTGAAGACTTGTATAATATGGGTATACTAAATACATTCTGGATTTTGAGACAAAAATGATAATGTTTGGCCCGTTTTGGTCAATTTATGCAAACTAGTTACATAAACGAAACCGGACGCGAAAAGGGCGTTACGGGTAACCATAAGAGTCATATGCAAGTTCCCTGAGATAATATGGCTTAAATATGTTATAAAATCAGTAAGATATTTCTTATTATGCCCAAAACGGATTTAAACACAAATTATGCCTCATAAGGGCATTTTGGTCATTTAAAAGATTATAAAAGAGTTAAATTAGATATCTGAGTTACAGGTCTGATTTATACAGTAAATATACTTAATTTGACATGTTATAACAGTAGGGTATGACCCATATGTGAAACTTATCATTTAAAACCAAACTATGCACCTTAGGGGTATTTTGGTAATTTCACAAGGGCTAAAACTGTCAAAATTGGAAACCTGAGTTTATAAACTTGTACTTACTGTTATTATATAAAAATATGCTAAAAACATCAGTAGGTATCAATCTTATATGTCTAATATGGTTATAGTGCATACTATGCGATAAAAACGCTTAAAAAGGCGATTTGGAGCCATCTCCGGGTTTTTAAAGGAAAGCTGATATTTTTATAATTCCAGAAGGCTCAAAATATTTTATTTAACAAATAAAATCAGTAGAAAAAGGTTTGGGATCAAAAGGATTTATAAAACTCATTTTATGGCTTAAAAGGGCAAAATCGGTATTTACCGAATTAAACTTAGAGACCTATGTTATGCTCAGCCAAAAATTTAATAAAAATCTTTAAAAATCCCAAAATATTATATAACATCAGTGGGTAAAAAGTTTGCTATCAAAAAGTGGGTTTAAATAGGTTATACGCTAATTACGCCGTTTATGTAACATAAAGCTTGCAAATTACGATAATGAGCATAACTCTTAATCTAGACCACAAACTGATATCAAATTTTAGGTGCAAGTTTATAAATCAGTAACAAATGTTTCTATTCTTTCACTTTTTCAAAAATCACGTTTTATAGTCAAAAGGGCATAATAGTCAACTTTTTAAGCATTAATCGGAAACATGCATATGAATCTGATAAGTGTTGAACCAAGTTGTAAAATCTCAGAGAGTTAAACTTATATGAAAATTGGTCCAAAATAAGCTCTAAGGGAGTCAAACACGCATGAACGGATCAGAACTGAAAGTCAAAGAAAAAGTCAATTTATGCGACTTTCGGTTCCGATTCGGGTTTAAACTGAAAATTGTCGAGATGAACATGTTGAGACATGTTCTTACATTAATTACCAAGTTATTTTAATGATCAAACAGGTTGCATGTACCCTACATTGCTAATCAATTTGAGAAAAGACTGAGCAAATTTCGTTTAATCACAAAGTCAAACTAAATTTACGATGGTTTGACTATTAGCTAATTTACTAAGCTAGAACGAATTTGAGAAGGTTATGAACACTTACAAGAGTCCTAATAATGCTTAAAGATCACTAGAAAGTTGTCTTGACGTCCAGAGAGCTCCAGAGATGATCTTGTGAATTTTTGAACATGCAAGTGTTGAAGGTTGCAAGCTTCAAGACCCTTTTATGACAAGTTTGATCTCATGTGAGGCTGCCACAGAGGTCTACTGATGTTGTAAGAAGAGGACAAGTGCCCTTACATGCATTAAAAACCCATTGGAGAGCCCCAGGTATCGACAACAGCTGGAAACAACTGAGACAGACCCGTTTAACTGAAATCTGTGCGCTGCTGTCGCTGGCAGCTTGTAGGCGGGCCGCGACAGGCCTCTCGCGGGCCGCGTATAAGTGGACGACCAGCATTACAAGTTTCCTTTATTCACAAATCAGTCCTTGGTCCTTCATAACATGGTTTTGCTTATTTTTCTTGCTCTCTAGACCCTAAATTCTGATTTTTAAGGACCTTGGGACTTTTACAAACATGGTAAAGTCCTTGGTTAACTTTGTGCTTACTCGAAAAGTCACGAATTTCAACGTTAACGCATTTAACCCTTCGTGCACGGTTTTGATCATAACTTTCTCATACGATAACGAAACTTGATGAAATTTTTATCACATATTCTAGTGAGTATATTTTATCATTACAAAGCTTCGGGTTTGCCAAAAGGTCACTCAGAGGTATACTTTCAACATGTTGACATATTTAGCCCCTGTAGTTTGTAATTCCTCACTTTCTTTCATTTTTCGCTTCGTATGATCCATGATCTATCCGTTTAAGATTATAAACACCATGTAGGGTTATTGTAGGTCCTATTTATCAATTGTTGACACTTTGAACCCTTAAAATCACATAGTTTCACTGTTTGTCAACTTTAGTCCCTCTAAAGTATATTTTCACATATTCAAAGCCCATAACACGTGTCAATACATTATTGGACGTAAATTTTTGAGGTGTTACAGATAAGGACCTTTGTGAGTATTCTTAACTCCTTGAGTTCATGTTTTAATTAGTTTAATGATCAAAAGTCAACCTTATCGTAAACAAGGTTTGACTTAGTGATTAATCACTAATGGTCCAGTGATTAGTCTAATTAAAAGTAGATATAAGATGGTAATTATGTAGGTAATAAACCCTTAAGAGGGAACCTACTGATTAGCAACCTAACTTGGTCAAATGTCGGGTCAAACTTGATATTAAAAAGTCAACAGGAAGTTATTTTATAAATAAATTCATAATTAGTAATATAGAAACTATGAGACCTGTTTTAACACTTGTATAATTTGGTAATTAATGTAAGAACATTTTTAAGCATGTTCAACCCGACAATTTCAAGATTAGGATCGGTTCGGAACCGAAAGTCGCAAAAGTTGACTTTTGCTTTGACCTTCAGTTCTGACCCAATTTAGCTTAGTTTAGATATGCCTTAGGATTCCTTTAGGACCAGGTTATAGGTTAGTGTAACCCTCTGAGGTTATACAACTTGGATCCTTAGTTATCCTAGTTCATGTATGTTTCCGTTAAATGCCTAAATGTTGACTGTTATGCCCTTTTTACTTTAAAACAAGAATTTTGAAAATGTGAGAGGACAATAATCTTTATTACTAATATATGAACTTGTCCCTAAAATTTGACATCAGTTTGAGGTCTAGATTAGGAGTTATGCTTATTAGCGTAAATGAAAAGCTTTTTATTAATTAAACGGTGTAATTAGCGTATAGCCTATCTAAACCCGATTTTTAATACCAAACTTTTTACCTACTTGTTTAAAATAATATTTTGGGATTTTTGAAGATTTTTATTGATTTTTAGGCTGAGCATAACATAGGATTCTAGGCTTGTTTCGGTAATTGCCGGTTTTGCCCTTTTGGGCTATAAAAAGAGTTTTACAAATCCTTTTGATGCCAAACCTTTTTCTACTAATCTAATATGATAAATAAATTATTTTTAGCCTTCTAGAATAATAAAAACATCAGCTTTCCTTTGAAAACCCGGAAATGGCTCCAAATCGCCTTTTTAAGCGTTTTTAACGCATAGTATGTATCAAAACTATTTTAACATATAAGGGTTGATACCTACTGATATATTCAGTAAATTTTTATATTTTAACAGTAAGGAAAAGTTTTAAACTCAGGTTTTCAGTTTTGACCCTTTAAGCTTATGTGAAATTACCAAAATGCCCCTACGGTGCATAGTATGGTTATAATTAATAAATTTCATATATATATATATGATACCCTACTGTTATAACTTATTAAATTAAGTATTTTTACTGATTATATCAGACCTGAAACTCAGATTAATATTTAAACTCTCTTATAACCTTTAAAATGACCAAAATACCCCTACGGGGCATAAATTGGTTTTAAATTCGTTTTGGGCATAATGGAAGGTATCCTACTGATATCACAACATATTTAAGGCATATTAACATAGGAAACCTGTTCATGACTCTTTTGGTTACCGTTACGCACTTTTCGCGTTCGGATCGGCTTGTGTAACTAGTTTGCATAAATTAGCTGAAACGGGTCAAACTTTATCATTTTTGTCTCAAAATCCAGAATGTGTTTAATTTACCCTTATTACACAAGTATTCAAGCTTGTCAGGTCTAAACCACATTCTAATCCGGTTCTCGCTTAATCATGCGTTTTGAACCGTATCCTCTTTTAAAACTAACCGGTCTAAGCTTAGGCTTAATTAAAGACCCGTTAGGAATCTAACAGGTTATTAAAAACCTTCGTTCCAGATTTAGGAGCCCAGTAAAAGCTATCTGTACTTGCTTGGTGGTATACGGCTGGGATAAATTGTATAAATTTGCTCAGGTAAATACTTTTAACTTATTTTCCCTTATACGGGCTTGAGGTACGGTATATAAAATACCGCTTGGTCTGGCATTGAATCTTTAATCGAATAGAGGTTAAATCATTGATATGCTTCGTTTTGAAATGTTTTGTTTGCTTAAAGCCTTTGGGGGGTTAAGGACCATGTCCCGGATATCCTTGGCATCATCTTACGAGATGGCCACGACCTAAGCACGGGGTGTAGGCGTATACCCGTCAGTGCCTAACCAAATAATGTGGTGTGTCTATTAATCTTTAACCCGGTCTACGGATCGGGCTACTGAACGCATAAGAAACAGGTAATTCATTTACAAGATTATATTCAAATAATTATCCCAAGTTATAAAATGTTTTGTGCCACGTGCATTCAAATCAATTTTCTTAAACATTTCCAAAATGAGTCAGTTAAATTGTATTTACCAGTGTAAACTGACGTATTTTCCAAAAAGGCTAAGTGCAGGTACTAATCGGAATAGGCTGGCTACTCCTAGCATCAATAAAGATTCTCGCAAGCTTAAGTTGCCTAAAGTCTGTTGAACAATGTTTCACATTATATTTCGATCCGCCTGTGGATCTGTTTCAACTACATTGTGATACTTTATATTACAATTTATTTGGTTGAAATAAAATCTATCTTTTGCTTTCGCTGTGCATTTAAATATTGTGTGGTTTGACTATGATGATATCAACTACGTCACGATACTCCCCACCGGGCCCACCGGTGACACGTGGAAAATCGGGGTGTGACATTAAGTTTCTTCAATTTTTCTGCAAAATAAAATTCAAAACTGTCAGAAGATAAGTGAGTCTTTGCAATGTTTATCTGTTCAACTTCATCATCATCTTCACTAGTATCAGTTGAACTGTTTTCAGAAGAAACAGATTCTTCATCTTGACTGTTCTCGTCATCAGATAACACAGCTATCCATTCTTTCATCAATTCTGGCTTTTGAACAATTTGAGCAATGAAAGCTTTAAACTCTCTATTCTCATCCACAAACTTATCCCAGCTAAATCCTGGAGCCATTTTCTCATCATCTTGATCAATGATACCATAATAAGCTTTCTTATTTGCATCTTCGATCATTTTCCCATGTGCAGTTTGTGATTCTTTTTGTTGATGCGGTTGATGAGTGATTTGTTGATATATAGCCTTCCGATAGTAATCATGGCCACCAAACGGATTCTTTGCTCCATTTGCTTCTTGATTTTTGCATTCTCTTTTGAAATGACCTTTCTCCCTGCATCGAAAACAAGTAACTTTAGATTTATCAAAACCTAAAGCAGAAACATGAGCATCCAAAAAATCATTTCTTCCTGTAATCATTTTGAATTTCTCGGCTCTTCTTAAGACACTAGCTAGACACCATTTGATGTCCATGAGCTCCAATTCCTCTGCATCTATCTGGTCATAATCTTCCTTTGTTAGCATCGGATTACCAATTCTTCCAGCGATTAATCCTTCGTAAGATTCCAAAGCAGTAACCAGTAAAGCCATATGACTCTTACCAACTTCTTCAGAAAAATTCTGACCATTTTGAAGATGCAATGCAACATTGCACTGAATCATATGTCCATTACCAACATTTGCACTTTGAACACTTGGAGAATTAACATTTGAAAATCCACTAGTGTTGATTGAACTTTGACTGACTGACCCGGATGAATTTCCTGCACTAAAATCAGTTTGGATCTTAGGACTTGCTTCAACAGTTTGAACATTTCCTTTGTAGTACAATTTGATGTCTTGTTGATGAGCTCGAGTTGTTCATTCTGGCAATCTTTTGCTGTTCAAGATCCTGTGCCTCAAGTTTTTCAATAAACTGTCCAATTGACAATCTACTAAACTCTCCTGAATTCTTTAAGATCATGAGATAAGTAAATGCGTCAGCTAACTTTTCAACCCATTATGCTGGAGTTTTAGTAATCTTCAACTGAGACATGGTACGCACAAGATGACAACATCTCTCAATGAGACTCTTTGTAGTCTCCCCTGGCATACTGGTAAACAACTCAAACTCTTTTTTCAGCAAAGATGCTTTACTTTTGAGCATCTCTGTACTTCCTTCAAACTTTTTCTTAAGTGCTTCCCAAATCGAAAATGCACTCCCATCATGCTGAAGCAGAACAAATATATCCTCTTTAACTGCTTGTTGTAACAGACTTATCATCATTTTCTCTCCTTTATAGCTATCTCTCTCTATGTCTGAAAATTCCGAGATGATTTTGTCAACATTCAAAGCAGTCTGTGGTCTAATATATTTTGTTTCAATGCTTTCCCAAGCTCTCAGATGATTTGCTTGAACCCAATTCTCAAAACGATCTTTCCATCCATGGTACTCTTCAATTCCCATAAGTTTCGGGGGGTTTTTGCAACGTTCCAGTTTCATTTTCTACGTTCATGTTTTGAGCAATGGTAGTCGGAGTAATCGGGGTTGAAGCAAATGCGTTATAAAATTCCTCTTCCATGATCCGATAACACGGTTATCAAGACAAACACTTATCAAGTGAAAACAGGTCTTTCAAACGAAATTACTTCCCAAGCGAGATTACCTAATTGAAGCGAAATAACTAATTTCGCTTGAAGCAGCACACTTTTCAAACGAAATCTCAACTTGAAGCGAAATTACAATTGAAGAGGAATCACCTTCACAAACGGAATACCTTTGAAGCGGAATCACACCTTGAAGCGAAATCAACTAATTTCGCTTGAAACAACTCAAGCGAAATTACACACTTGAAACGAAAACAGGTAATTCAAGCGGAATCAGATGTGATTTTTTAAGCGAAATAACGAACTCAAGCGGAATAAGGTTCTAATTCCGTTTGAAATGTTGCTGACATCATCAAATTCGATCTGATTTTGAAACGGAATTAAGATTTTTACCAGTTTTAAGCCGAATTAAGGTCCAATTCTTTCAAGGATTAGTTAAAACACTGTTTTGCACACAATATGTGAAATTCAAGACTTTTTGACCGTGAAAACTAGTTCAATTTAGAAAAGAAGGTGTAGAAGTCAGAGAATAAGTCTGTTTTGGCAAGAACTCTTCTTCCTGAGCTCTGATACCACTTGTAGGATCGTGTGTTGACCCAAACGAGTCAATCAGAAGAGCTCTTAGTCTGTTTCAGAGGCGGAAACAAAGAAACGGACTTGTAAAACAGCTTGTTTCACTTTAAATCATTTTGTTTTATTGATTTAACAGTAATACAGATCAAACGACGCGTCGGCAGCAGTTCGGTACCGGAAAGATGAAAGTTCCAAATAATCTCACTTGAGTGGCTATATATAGAGACATGATTCCGCTTGAAAGTGACCATGTGACAGTTCAAGCGAAATCAACAAATCAACAAAGTTAATTTCGCTTGAAAGTGTCACTTGTCATTTTAAGCGGAATTAGCCCTTCAAGCGGAATTAGCTTAAACACACTCTAAAACCTCCTATTTTCTCGTACAACGTGCCCTGATCTAACAATTCTAATACAAGACTCGATACAAGACGAAGTCGACAGACGTATGCACCAACACACCCCATGTCGTGAGACTATTTCTTTGATGTAAATTTGAGCTAGCTTGTTCATCTTATAGTCCTCACGAATTGGCACGAAGTGTGCAGACTTGGTTAGTCTGTCCATTATTACCCAAATAGTATCATAACCGTGACTGGACCTTGGGAGCTTCGTAATAAAATCCACGGTGATTTTCTCCCATTTCCATTCTGGAATCTCTGGTTGTTGCAAGTATCCAGAGGGTTTTTGATGTTCTGCCTTCACCTTAAGGCATGTAAGGCACTTTTCCACATAATGGGCAATAGATCGCTTCATTCTTGGCCACCAATAATCTCTCCTTAAATCCTTATACATCTTGTCACTGCCAGGGTGAATGGAAGACTTAGACTTATGAGCTTCCTCTAAGATTGTATCATGTAGTCCTGCAAAATTAGGAACCCATATCCTATTGTTGAACCTAAGGATATTATCATTTCCCATAGTCAGTAGCTCCAGTCTCCCAGTCATTCTTTCTTTTACAATATGATTCTCTTTTAAGGCTTCTTGTTGTATATTCTTAACTTGATCTAAGAGACTAGTTTTAACCTCTATTCTGGTTGCATGAATTCTTATTGGTTGAGGTTTCTCTTTTCTACGTAGAGCATCTGCTACTATGTTTTCCTTACCTGGATGGTATTGGATCTCACAATCGTAATCACTTAATAACTCCATCCATCGTCTCTGATGCATATTGAGCTCCTTCTGCTCAAATATATGTTTTAAACTTTTATGGTCACTATAGATAGTGCACTTTGTACCGTAAAGATAGTGCCTCCAAATTTTCAATGCGAACACTATGGCACCAAGTTCCAAATCATGGGTTGTGTAGTTCCGTTCATGAATCTTCAACTGTCTAGAGGCGTAGGCAATCACTTTGCCTCTTTGCATGAGTACACATCCCATACCATAGTGAGATGCATCACAGTAGACGGCAAAATCTTTTATTCCCTCAGGAAGTGACAGTATTGGGGCGCTACATAACTTATGCTTTAACGTGTTAAAGGCTTCTTCTTGTTTAGGTCCCCAATTAAACTTAGAGGCTTTCTGGGTTAGTGTGGTTAATGGTGTTGCAATCTTTGAGAAGTCTTGAATAAACCTTCTATAGTATCCTGCTAACCCCAGAAATCTTCTGATTTCAGTGGGATTCTTCGGTACCTCCCATTTCTTGATGGCCTCGATCTTTGCAGGGTCAACTTGTATTCCACATTCATTTATCACGTGGCCTAGGAATTGCACCTCACGTATCCAAAATTCACACTTAGAGAACTTTGCATAGAGTTTTTCTTTCTTGAGCAATTCAAGGACTGCTCTCGGGTGTTGTTCATATTCTGCCTCATTCTTAGAGTAGATAAGGATATCGTCAATAAAAACGATCACAAACTTATCGAGGTAAGGTTTACAAACCCTGTTCATGAGGTCCATGAACACTGCAGGTGCGTTGGTTAATCCAAATGGCATTACCAAAAATTCACAATGACCATACCTAGTCCTGAAGGCAGTCTTAGGTATGTCTTCTAGTGCAACTTTCACTTGGTGGTATCCAGACCTCAAGTCTATTTTAGAGAAATAACTTGCCCCTTGTAATTGATCAAACAAGTCGTCGATACTGGGCAAAGGGTATTTATTCTTTATAATGGCTTTATTCAAGTCTCTATAATCGATGCACATGCACATCGTCCCATCTTTCTTCTTGACAAACAAGATGGGTGCTCCCCATGGCGACGAACTAGGTTGGATAAACCCCTTGTCTAGCAACTCTTGTAGTTGCTTCTTAAGTTCTTGCATTTCTGTCGGGGCTAGTCTGTACGACGACTTAGCAATCGGTGATGTACCGGGAACTAGGTCAATGCGAAACTCAACCTGTCTATCCGATGGTAGTCCCGGGAGCTCATCGGGAAACACTTCGGGGTATTCTCGTACCACTGGCACGTCCTCGACCTTCTGCTTTTCTGTAGTGTTTACGACATATGCTAAAAAGGCAACATACCCTTTCCTTAGGCATTTATGTGCTTGTGCTATCGTGATGAGGTTCTTAGTCTTGTCAGTGCGGTCTCCCGATACAGTTAGTTGTTTGCCGTTGGGTAATCGGAGTCGGACGATCCATTTGTCACATATAACTTCCGCATGATATGGTGTCAACCAGTCCATTCCAATGACTATGTCGAATTCTCCAAGTTCCATAGGCATTAGGTCTATAGGGATAACATGGTTGTTTAAGCTTATTTTACAATTCTTAACTATGTCAACTATCTCTCTTTGACTTCCATCCGCCATATCTACTGTAAAGGCATGATCTAGGTTTTGGGACGCCTGGTTCAAGTAAGGTCTAAAGGTAGTCGACACTAGACTTCTATTTGCACCGGTATCAAATAACACACGCGCATATACATCATTTACGAGATACGTACCCGTGATAACGTCTATATTGGTCTTGGCTTCTTCCGTGGTGAGTACAAATGCCCGCCCTTTTGGCTGATTTGGTTGTGTCCTATCATTTCTTTTGAGTTCGGGACATTCAGATCTCATGTGGTTAGGGTCTCCACATTTGAAACACTTCTTCTTTTCCTTGCATTCTTGAAGAGCATGACCCGTCTTTTTACAATTTGGATAAGGAAAACGACATTCCCCCGTATGAAAGCGTTTGCAATTTTGACATTGAGGAAATGTTTTTGGCCTTTTAAAGTTTTTATTCCGGGTGTCCCCCTTTCTTTCTTCCCACTTCCTTTTTTGGTGCGGGAGATTCAGCCTGCCGTAGAATCATCTCGGCAGCCATGACGGCGCCAGCCTCAACAGTTTCTGCAAAAGTCTTGGGGGATTTGGATTTGATAAACACCCTCATTTCAGAGGGTAGACCCCAAATAAACCTATTGATCAGTTGTTCCTCAGTCAATGCTAAATAAGAAACCAGTCGAGATATGTCGTTGAAACAAGAAACATACTCTCGATAGGTTTTATTTCCCATTTTTAACTGAAAGAATTCCACTTCCGGTTGCTCAGTCTCACTGGGAGGAAAATACTTAGCAAGAAACTTATGAATAAACTCCTCCCACTTCATCTCCTTAACCTTTTCTTTTCCCTCGGTTCGGACCACAATGTTCCACCAGTGAAGGGCTTCACCTTCAACATATGTATGGCGAACCGTACTTTGTTGCGGTCATCACACTCACATATGTCTAATACTGACTCCATTCTGTTGAGCCAGTCTTGAGCTTCTAGTGCTCCCTTTCTTCCGTCAAAGGACTGAGGTTTACAGGACATGAAGTGCTTATAAGTACATTCCTTTGATTTGGAATATTCACCTTTTCCTTCTAGTGGCATGGTTGCAATAGTGTTTTTCCTTTCGCCCATTCCTTCCCTTTGTACTGGCGTGGAGGCTGCTGAGCTTTCTTCATGTCGTTCTCCAGATTGATTAACATTACCGGTTTGTGCATTCTTCATTACCTTAGCCACTTCCACAGCTATATTGTGGATATCATCAGTATTTAGACACATGCTTGTACTAGACCGGGACCTGAAACTGTGAGAGGGAGTTCGAGTCCTATAAGAGCCTTCCTCTCTCCTTCTGTTATTCTGATTATTTCTAGACCCTTGTTCATCTCTATGTTCAGACATTGTCTCCTTCCTATAGGAATATTAGTATAAAGAGTTACTAGTATGTATGATACATCATTATAATATAACAACTATATACATCACATAGATATATATATATATATATATATATATATATAGCACATAAAAAGGCACAACATAGTTTACTTCTTCTAGCGTCACTCAATTGACTATGCAAGTACTTTTCCTGAGAACATGTTATTTGGCCTAGTCTGAGTGTGCTATTAACCTTTAGAGAACTACTGGTTAAAGCTTAGGAATTCCTACAATACCTAATTTGCTAAAACCTCGGGCTCTGATACCAACTGTAACACCCACCCCGTAACCCGGGTGATTGTGCACAATTGATACACTTACAGCGGAAACAAACTAAACTTTCATTAAAACTTATAATAGTCTGAGTACCACACTTTATTTATTTACAAACTTTTGGCAACTAAAAACTCCTTGATCTTCTAAAACTCCACAACTGTAAAGTAGTTCCTATAGCTTTCCTCATGACTCACCTGAGATAAGTATACTCAAAACGACGTCAGATATATACTGGTGAGCTCATACTATACAATTTTTATAAAGACAGACCACAGTTTACATTATATGCATACACAATATGGGCATGTGACCACATTATAGTCAGGTTGGGCCTCATTGAACCTTATAGGTCACATTTGACTTGTCACAAACCACCGTACAAGAGACATACTGGTCCTCCAGCTGTGTCCCCCTACTGCCGTCACATAGGTATGAGTGTGTGTCGCTGGACCTTATAAGCACGAAGTGCCTGTGGGTACAACACCTTATTACCCTTCCCAGAGGGACACACCTCATTAAGCATAATAGGATCCCATATACCCCTACTGACACATGCATACTGCAGCATTCTCATTATTACCAGTTATGGACGAGTATACTATCACAGTTTAAAAGACAAGTATGATGACTCACCTGATTAGCAATTGCTTAACAGCCGCTAGTACGACTGGGTTATGTCTCAAGGTCCTGACACAATTACATAATCCAAGGTTAGGTAATGGTACACCTAACTAGTCATTATCATGGTTGGATATTGGTTAGTGCTGCCATGTTTAAGCATGGTTGATCAGTCTATGCTTAACTAAGGCTAGGCTACCCAATACCCACCCCTGACAATAACCCTAGTACCTAAAAATAATAATACTCCTATTAACTACTAAAATTGAATAATAAATAACTAAACATAAACGTAAACGAGAGCATACCTTAAAACTATCTACGGCACGTTGATGTAGAGTTTCCCTACTCCTACTCCTACTCGCGCTCCAAAAGCGACTATTAACAACACCCAACGGGGTATCGTATACTCGGGATTCTCTATACTAGAGCGTTTCCATTAAAGAAACTGGTACCTAAACTGTCACGGCCCCCGGCCCGGTTTTACCCGTTTCAGGAGCCGCGGGACAGAAATCCGTGGTAATTATTATGTTGGCAGCGGAATTTTTAACAGGATCGTTTAAAACTTGAAAATGCCCAATTATTTTATTTCATAATTTGAGATGAACCCCGTAATTTACAATAGAGGAATTTCAAGAGGAAATTCCCTGTTTTACAAAACATGATTATTTATTTAACTAAGCCACCACTTCAAGCTTGATTAGTGCTCTGTAGCACTTTTCCTTGAGTCATAGTAGGTCACCTGAAACATGTTTTAAAAAGGTTTTATCAGCAGGGAAATACTGGCGAGTCACTCAAGTTGTACAAAACGACACATTGTTATAATATACAGTATTAATGGTGATTACATTGTTTATATCAACCAATTACCCAACGGTATTTGTCACTCGACCTGTTTCTGTGACTATGGTCATATCACCCATTGGCTAACTCGTTGTACAATGGTGACGGTTATCAAGTAATGTATACAAAACCCCACATACCGGCTGTAATTGAAGACTATAAAGACTTAATCCCTGTAATTATAACTTTGAAAACAAGTAGAGTTTTAAGAAAACAATTTGATAAAAAGAGAATGACTCACATTGCAGATTTAGACGGCAACGTTTAGCCTACTGATTTTAGCCTGGTTAACCTAATTCAAATAATCAATGCACACGAAAACTAGGTCAGAAACTTAATACAACTTTTACGACAACTCACGAGATTCAAAACCTTCACGACGAATGACAAAGGCATTGCCCAAGTACGGGCAGCACTTAAACATCCATCGGATTGGTTTTTATCGATCGGACATTAAATTGTATCACTGATTGAGTTATTACCCTGTTATCGTGGCAGAATTTCATGCTAGTGTGTGTTTTGAAGTAATCAGACAATATCTCAGTGTACGAATTGAATTTTAATGTCGAACCAACGCCAAACTTCAAGTGCCACACTCCTCTATTTATACTGAAAAACCGGCCCCGTCGCGTGGTGCGACAAGTACCCTTCTAGCATAGGGTAGCCTTGTGTATTCCTAGCCTAGCTGAGTCAGTCATTTGACAAATTTCACAATTAACAAGAAACTGTGAGGATAATACCAATTAGGGAATACCCCCCCTGAGTTTTAGGGGCCCTGATCCTAGTTCCGATCGTTCTGAAAATTTTAGGGGTCATGCAATATTATTTGGGGGTCTCAATTAGGGTTTCCTATTGGGCAAAATAAAATAAGAAATAGTAATTTTGATGAGAGTTGTTACATCTCCCCACCCTAGTTAAAATCTCGTCCTCGAGATTTACTGGAACAAGTAGGTATATTTTCGCTTCATCTCTGATTCCAGTTCCCAAGTGTATTCAGGTCCTCTCTTTGAATCCCACTTGACTTTGACCAGTACTAGTCTTTTGTGCTTGAGAAACTTGACCTTTCTGTTTTCTATCTGCAGTGGCTTCTCAACAAATTTTAACTTCTCATTTACCTCTACATCTTGAAGAAGTACTACCAGGGATTCGTCAGATAGACATTTCTTGAGGTTGGATACATGAAATACGTCATGTACCCCGGCTAGCTCTTCTGGTAGCTGTAATCGATAGGCAACTGGTCCTATACGCCGGATTACTAAGAATGGTCCTACGTACCTTGGACTTAGCATTCCCTTCTTCCCGAACCGCACTACTCCTTTCCAAGGAGAAACTTTCAAGAGTACCTTATCTCCGACTTGAAATCCAGTGGCTTGCGTCGATTGTCTGCATAACTCTTCTGGCGATCTCGAGCCGTTTTCAGTCTTTCCTTGATTTGAGTGATCTTGCCGGTGGTTTCTTGTACGATTTCGGGACCTGATAATTGGCTTTCTCCTATTTCTGCCCAACAAACTGGAGTTCTACACTTACGTCTGTATAGTGCTTCGAACGGGGCAGCTTCGATGCTTGAATGATAACTATTGTTATAGGAGAATTTAATTAAGGGTAGGTGGTCATCCCAGTTCCCACCAAAATCTATTACACATGCCCTGAGCATGTCTTCTAGGGTTTGAATCGTCCTTTCACTTTGTTTGTCTGTTTGAGGATAGTATGCAGTGCTTAGATTTAGTCGGGTTCCCATTGCTACCTGGAAACTGGTCCAGAAATGAGAAGTGAAACGACTATCCCTATCCGATACAATGGAGAGTGGGACTCCATGTAAAGATACTACCTCATCTACGTATAACTTTGCTAGCCTTTCCATGCTGAAGGTTTCTTTCATGGGTATAAAATGAGCTGATTTGGTTAATCTATCCACAATTACCCAAATCGCATCATTACCTTTTCTGGTTTTGGGCAACTTAGTAACAAAATCTATGGTTATCAGTTCCCATTTCCAAACAGGCATTTCTAATTGTTGGAGTAACCCTGAAGGTTTCTGGTGTTCTGCCTTAACTTGTGAACAAGTTAGATACTTAGATACATATCTAGCTATGTCCTTTTTTTATTCCTATCCACCATAAATTATTTCTTAAATCTTGGTACATCTTATTATTACCAGGATGCATGGTATACCTAGATTTATGGGCTTCCTCTAAAATCTTATTTCTTAAATTTCCTTGCTTAGGTACCCAAATCCTTTTCTTATGGAATCTCCAAATTCCATCACTTCCTTGCTTTAATTCCTTTATTCGTCCTTTCATTCCTTCAGCCTCATCCTTGATTGCCGTTACTTGAACATTTTTCAGTTGTTCCATTAAATCTAATTGTAAACTTAATCTAAGAGCACGAACTTGCTTTTGCTTTTCATGATACTTACGACTTAAGGCATCCGCTACTACATTTGCCTTTCCTTCGTGATATTGAATATCATAGTCGTAGTCACTTAGAATTTCCATCCATCTTCTTTGCCTCATATTCAATTCTTTTTGCCCAAATATGTATTTAAACTCTTATGATCTGTATAAACTGTAAACTTACTTCCATACAGATAGTGTCTCCAAATCTTAAGGGCAAAAATTATCGACCCTAATTCTAAGTCATGTGTCGTATAGTTTTCCTCATGCTTCTTCAATTGCCTTGAGGCATACACAATTACCTTTTTGCGTTGCATTAGCACACATCCTAATCCTAGCTTAGAAGCATCACAGTAGACTTCAAAATCTTCTGTTCCTTCTGGTAAGGCAAGAATTGGGGTGTTTGTTAACTTTTGCTTTAAAACCTTAAAAGCCTCTTCTTGCCTAGGTCCCCACTCAAATTTTACTACTTTACAGGTTAGCTTAGTCAATGGTACGGCTATCTTAGAAAAATCTTTAATGAATCGCCTATAGTATCCAGCTAGCCCTAGAAAATTTCTAACTTCCATAGCTGATTGCGGAACCTTCCATTTGGTGATTGCTTCTATTTTGGAGGGATCTACGTGAATACCTTCGTGATTCACCATGTGTCCTAAAAATTGCACTTCCTGTAGCCAAAATTCACACTTCGAGAATTTGGCGTAAAGCTTTTCTTTTCTTAACAAAGTTAAGAGTGCATGCAGGTGCTCACAATGTTCTTCCTGGCTTTTGGAATAAATAAGTATATCGTTGATGAAGACAATTACAAATTTATCCAAATACAGTTTACAGATCCTATTCATCATGTCCATAAATGCTGCAGGAGCATTTGTTAATCCAAAGGGCATGACTGTAAACTCGTAGTGACCATACCTAGTTCTGAAAGCAGTTTTAGGTATGTCTTCTTCTTGTACCTTCAATTGATGATATCCGGAGCGTAAATCTATCTTAGAAAAATATCTAGCTCCTTGAAGTTGATCGGAAAGATCATCAATCCTAGGCAATGGGTATCGATTCTTAATTGTAACTTTGTTCAGTTCCCTATAATCGATACACATTCGCATCGAACCATCTTTCTTCTTTACGAACAACACTGGTGCTCCCCAAGGGGATAAACTAGGTTGTATGAATCCTTTGCTTAATAATTCATCTAATTGCTTTTTCAGTTCTAACATTTCAGTGGGTGCTAACCGATAAGGTGCCTTAGCTATCGGTGTAGTTCCAGGAATTAGATGAATTCTAAATTCTACTTCCCTATCGGGTGGTAATCCTGGTAACTCCTCTGGGAATACATCCGAGTATTCTGATACTACAGGAATTTCCTTAAGTTCCTTACCCTTAGTGCTAATGATTACTGAAATCATATACACTATTCCTTGCTTTCATTCATAACTAGCAATTTTCATTACTGAAATGAACTTTATGGGTTTACGCGGCTTATCCCCTGTAATCATAATTACTTCTCCTGTGGGTGCACGAATTTCTATGGAATTCTTATCACAGAGGATTCGAGCATGGTTGGCTACTAACCAATCCATTCCTAATACGACATCGAATCCAGCTAAATTCATGGGTAATAGATTTGCAGAAAATTTATGACCTGAAAGTTCTATAGTTTCTTTTTGCAAAACCGTATCTATATTAACAGAGTTCCCGTCGGCCGTTTCTACTGTAAAACTTGCCTAAGTTTGGTTAAAGGTTGCTTAAGAGCTTGGCAGAATGAAGTATTTATAAAACTTTGGTTTGCACCAGAGTCAAATAATACTTTCGCATAAACGTCATAAACTAAGAACATACCAGCTATTATGTCAGGGATCAGTTCAGCTTCCCGTGTAGTCAACTGGAAGGTTCTTGCATTCTCCTTAGGTACTTTAGTCATCTTAGCTAACCTTAATTTACAGGTTTCACAAAAGAAAATCTTTATACTTTTACTGAAATCCTAACTTTAAAGAATTAATGCCGTTTATTTCGTCGTATGAATTACGAGAGTGAAAATAAAATAATGTTTATCATCAAAATTTATAGATACACACACGTTGATAAACCTAAATTTATCATTTGTCATACCTGTTCTTGAGTTATCCTTAAGGGTCAGTTATTTAAGGCTTTCGAATTTCCTTATAGATATACATATCTATATAATTATTTATTTCATGTATACCTTATTTATAAGGTCAATATATATAATAGGTTTATGTTCCCAAAAATAGGGCAGACATCGCAGGAATGATTTTATTAACATATACCCCATCTCACCCGGTTTCACCGGAGAGGTATCCTCATCTTACCCGGACAAGCTGGAGTGTTACCACATCATACCTAGCTTTGCCGGAAAGGTAATTATTATTTTATTTCTCATACTTAGAATCACAAATGTTCATTATTCAGTATAGCTTGTACATGGAAATTAGTATTCTCATGATAGATCATATTCTAGAATCGAGAAATACTAATAAACAAGATATAACAGTGGCCAATTGTTATTGCTTATTTATCATATTTGCACTTTTCTAGGTATCATCCTCATGATATACCAATATCCATCCCAATTTATCTATACAATTATTTAGCTTATACTAAAGCATTAAAATTTCTTGTACTACTAAGTATTGGTTTATTCTAGGTTTCCATTATTCTCATTATTCCGGTTGTCCTGATTTACTTCGTTGTTCATCTGCATCTATCCATTATTAATTATCACAGGCTAATATTTAGTACAAACATTTAGGTACAACTGTACAAACAGATTTAATTAAAAATGGTGAACATTGCGACTTATATATATATATATATATATATATATATATATATATATATATATATATATATATATACATGTCTATTACAAATTACAATTGAAATTCAAAATATACTAGGGGTTGTGCATTCATAATTTATTTTAGTCTATCTAGGAATATTATGCTCAGCATGCTTTTATATAAGGTTTATTCTCTCTCCTCTTACTAAGTTGTTCATCTAATGGGCAAAGTTCCTTTAAAGTTTCTGGCTCATAGATGATATGGGTGCTAGTACTAGGTCAGGGTGTTGAGAGATAAGATAATTTATAAACTTTTCTGGTTGAGATCTAATTTCATTGGTTGGTCCGGGTTTTGGCAGTTTAACTTAATTAAAAGTTAACATTTACTGCTGTAGTGGCTAACATATAGAGATTTGCCCATTTTTCATCTAATTCATCTTCCCATGGTGGGTTAGTGCCTATTTCCTGAGTTTCCTTATTAGTCATCACTCCTTTTAGTTGTGACTTCTTTATTTTCTCTTGACTTTTTCTAATAATCCAACTTCTTTTCTTAGTGGTAAGTGGTTTCTCAAATTGTGCCTTACGAATAAATATTCCTTCCTCAGTATCTGCTGAGTATCTTGAGGAATTTGATTGAAATGAGGTTCCCTTATCTTTTGGTGAACTATCTAATTGACGATAGATGTCCGAATTTCTTTGCTTATCCATACTGTAAACTAACAAATAATCAAATAACACAAAAACACATAATCACAGAATAGCAATCAGAAAAATTAAGTATTTCTAAATACTTAATCGGCTTAAATCAGTAGCTCTGATACCACTTTTTTCTGTCACGGCCCCCGGCCCGGTTTTACCCGTTTCGGGAGTCGCGAGACAGAAATCCGTGGTAATTATTATGTTGGCAGCGGAATTTTTAACAGGATCGTTTAAAACTTGAAAATGCCCAATTATTTTATTTCATAATTTTAGATGAACCCCGTAATTTACAATAGAGGAATTTCACGAGGAAATTCCCTGTTTTACAAAACATGTTTATTTATTTAACTGAGCCACCACTTCAAACTTGATTAGTGCTCTGTAGCACTTTTCCTAGAGTCACAGTAGGTCACCTGAAACATGTTTTAAAAAGGTTTTATCAGCAGAGAAATATTGGCGAGTCACTGAAGTTGCACAAAACGACACATTGTTATAATATACAGTATTAATGGTGATTACATTGTTTATATCAACCAATTACCCAACGGTATTTGTCACTCGACCTGTTTCTGTGACCATGATCATATCACCCATTGGCTAACTCGTTGTCCAATGGTGACGGTTATCAAATAATGTATACAAAACCCCACATACCGGCTGTAATTGAAGACTACAAAGACTTAATCCCTGTAATTATAACTTTGAAAACAAGTAGAGTTTTAAGAAAACAATTTGATAAAAAGAGAATGACTCACATTGCAGATTTAGATGGCAGCGTTTAGCCCACTGATTTTAGCCTGGTTAACCTAATTCAAATAATCAATGCACACGAAAACTAGGTCAGAAACTTAATACAACTTTTACGACAACTCACGAGATTCAAAACCTTCACGGTGAATGACAAAGGCATTGCCCAAGGCTTGTCAAGATATTTCACCTTTCACACAATCATCTTACTCGTTTAACAATATATTAAATATAAATTACATAATTCATATGTTTATAACCAGTACATTAAGGTTCGGTGTATTACAGTAGAAGTGTGAAAATAAGATGTTTGGGGTGTGTGAATAGTGAGAGTCTTTTTATTTCTTATGATTAATTTATGTAAATTTATTGGTCTTTTCCTTAGATTCACAATACTAATTAAAGCAATTTGTGCTTTTGCTTTTCTATGTAAATTAAAGAGAATTAGGTTCACAATAGTAATTATAACAATTTGTGCTTTTGCTTTTCTATATAAATTAAAGAGAAAATGAGTTTGAACCAAGTCAAGTATAAAAATAATTTGTGCTTTTGCTTTTCTTTGTAAACTAAAAAGAAAATGAGTATGAACGAAGTCAAGTATAATTCCATATTCAGTCGTTCAAAAAAAAAGTATAATTCCATATTTATTACACATACAATGCAAAAGAAGGTTGGAAATTGGAATGTATGAGATTGCTTTGATGCTTTTTTATGTACTCGTTAAACATTTTCTTTGTAAAGAAAATTCAGTTTCTCTTTTGTCAAAGAAACGTTTAAAGTATATGATTCTTAAGGGACATGTTACAAATATTTGTTCAAGCAAACAAAACAATACTGAACTAAAGTCTTATTATTTAGACTTTGAAGTGTTACAGTTTGACAACTACATTTATACATAGAGTGAAGATTAATCCAACGTGGTTGCTTGTTCATAAAGTTAGTTGTTTTTGAAACGGTGCTTAAACCAACTTGTAAAATTGGGCCTAAAATCTGTACGAGGCAAGCATATCGTTCCGTTTTTTGTTCTAGGAATGTAGACTCTGTCCTTTCTGCGCCTGCTTTTCTTCTGAGCGGGATCTAAGTATCTAACAGATGCGCTAAAACCTTAAACTCCCTTCATGGAGGCGACAATCACTTCCCTTCGATAGACATCATACTGCACTACTCAACAAATTTATAAGCTAATCTTTTTGATAATTCATTATTTGATGATAATAATTATTCACAACCAAGATAATTCATTATTTGATGATAATAATTATTCACAACCAAGTAATTTTATTATAGTAGTAGCTAAATAACATGACTAAATGTTCGTCTTTGTCGCTAACATTCTTTTTTAACAACACAATTTATAGATTTACAATCGTAATAGAATAAACCAAAATGATAAAAATTGCTAAAATCCATCAAAATTAGAATCAGGCTTCAAACAAGAGAATATGGGCCTAAGAGTTAGCCAAACAATGTCAAAACCCTTTTTTTTTTGTCCATATTTTACAGATCCATCAAAATTAGAATCAGGCTTCAACAAGTGTAATACATAGTTCTCTAACCTAATCTTTTTATAAGTTTGTGTGTTATCATAACACATTCTGACGGAGTATAGATCCACGTCGGAGGGCGCGGGATGTTCACCGCCACACAGTAGGGCAGGTGCATGTGTGCATTGGGAGAAAGGGTAGAAGGAAGGTAATGAATGTTGTCTATAAATTTGGAATAAGAGGGGAGGAGATTAATTGAAAGTTGTAAAAATTAAACACATAACACTTTAAAACGGTAATAATACCTTTGGCATTTAAAAAAATTAAAAATAATTTTTAACACTTAGGCCATGGGTTATACTTTCACGCCCCTTAACTACACGTAGGCGTCACATCATCCACTTGACCCTTTTTCACTTCACCTCACACCAAGGAAATGGTTTAGCCCCCGTTAACGCCCCTTAAATTAATTAAAATACATATATAGCATGTTGTATGTGTGTGCAAATTTTTCAATGCTTGATTCCCTCCCTCTCTCTCCTAGTTAACTTCTTAACACGTGAAACTTTTAATGCCCATTAACACCCTTCAGGAACGGTATGACATGTGTTAACAGATGCCAACTAGGATTAACACCTATGGGTGTTAGAGTATACCAGGTGGCCTTATAAATTCTAAGTAAGAAAAAAGTGCATTTACATGTTGTTTATGTGACAACACTTTTTCCTCACCCAAGTCTCCAACCAAACCCTCGTAAGTAACACAACCTAAACAACTATTTGTTTGTATTTCTTGGATTCCCGATGCTAATTAAAACAAGGTTTTTTTTAACAACACATTTCTTTTAACACCTTAATTCCACATTAACTCTACTTGCAAGGATTTAAACATACAATATCACATTTTAACACCTTAATTAGACCACTTGGTCATAGATTATTTAAAGCAAGGTATATGTGCTTTTGCTTTGTGTGTAAATTCCCGCCTCTCCCTCTTTTATATATTTCTTATAGATTATATATGTAAATTATAGAATTTAAAGCAAGGTACTTGTGCTTTTACTTTTCTTTGCAATGTATTATCTATGTAAATTATAGTATTTAAAGCAAGGTACTTGTGCTTTTGCTTTTCTTTGTAATGTTTAATTAGAAAAAAGAAGCATGATTCAAGTCATGGCAAGGAATGTCGTGAAAATATGAGATTGCCTTAATGCTTTCTTCTTGTATACTACTCATTAAACCTTTTTGTATGACCCTAATTCGTATTTGACAAAAAGTCGCAGCGGAAACACGTACCATAAAATTCTTTTCATTATAAATACCTCAACTTATTTAAAGTTTAACTTTAACACAACTCTTTCTCATAAATCCGTCATCCTCATATTTACTAGTTAAAAACATAGCTTATGTTTACTACATTATGTACATCAACGTTTCCGTACAATCTCTCTAGTGACTCGATCTTCGATCTTCAATCCTTGGATACCCTCATGACTGGTACTACCTGCGCTCACCACATAAGAATTCACAACATTAGTACGCATTATAAACATACAAGGTTTGTTCACGTTTACTTCTCGTTTCATTAACTCTTTACATCCCAGCTTTCCCATCCTGATGATACGATTTGTAGTGAGACTTCTTAGGTATTCCTGCGTTACACTTCATTCACCAAGCACGCTATTATTACCGTTAGTACTCACTTTCATTAGATGCATGCGTACATACTTTCATACAAACTGATACATACGTTTACGGTCACAAATAGCAACTTTCCTACATACGTACCTACATACATACGTACGTACCTACGTACGTGCATTCCTAAATACACCCATTCCTACCTACATACATACATACCTTCATTCATAAATACATACATACTTACATACATACATACATACTTATTACATGCCTTCACACAAACCTACATACGTGCATACCTTCGTACATACTCCCTTGCGTACATACGTTCTACCTACACTCACACCTACATACATACATTTAAACGCATAAGACATACATACGTATATACCTTTCTTACATCTTTACATACATGCATACACTCGTACATATCTTTATACATACATGAACACACATCCGCATACATACATACATTCCTACGCCTTCACATATATACATACTGTCACACGTATCTTCATATATTCATAAATACGTATCTACATACACGCACAACATCTTGCATACCCATTACATACAAATACGTTAATTACATGAGACTTAAACTTTGATTTATAGCCCATGTTCATCTAAGGACCAATCAAAATCATGTTTAGAAAGTCCGCCGTAGTCCACAGATAGTAACCCGAAGCCTACGATACATAAATCAACTTAAATCACAAATTTCAGACTTTTGGACTTGGGGAGGTCGTCGGCGACGGCCCTAGGGCCCGTCGGCGACGGCCCGTAGTTTTTCCCGTCGGCCAAAACCCCGTAGACAGGTAAATAAGGCGTCTGAGAAAAACTGACTTTCCCATGCCCGTCGGCGACGGCCTCCATGCCCGTCGGCGACGGCCTCTCTAAAATGCATTTTCCTGCAGTTCCGTTTCGACGTCCAAACGCACTAAAACGCGCATAACTTTCGAACCGTTTACCCGTTTAACCTCCCGTTTCTTCCTACATGCTTGTAAATTCACATTCTATCATATAACTTAAAATCCCACATCCAAATTAAGGAAATTCTTATCTTACGCTCTATCGGCTTATTATCATTTCCCAATTATTTGACCCGTTATGGGTATTTGCGCATTAATTGGTCTAAGACTAGCAAGACCATACTTCCCACTTCCATACTTGTCCAAAACATTACTCTAATCGAACAACTTGCTTCTAAACTACTTTTAAGATCGTTTACCCCAAAATACCCATCAAGGGCATTTTGGTCAACTTTAATCCCATCATTTACGACGAAAGACTTTAACACATATTTGACCTCAAACATCATGTTTAATCAATTATAACACTTTATTACTTACTTGAACTAAGAAGTGATTACGGAAATCACTTACCTTATGCGTCCGTGCTCGTATCCGATTCCTTGCCTCTTCTTGACCCGTTAACACCTCATGCTTGAGTCCGTCTCGACGTGATTCCTATACTTTCATTTCATCGAAATCACGCTCTTATTAGCATACACATTTGTACATGTAACAATCATATCACTCGCATAATTCACACTTAACTTTCCTTAGTCATTTCTAACAAGCATTAAAATATATAATCAACTTCATATAATCATATCCGTATACGTTAAACTCATGTAATTCATCATGTCATTACATTTAACACGGATTGCTATAACATGTACCATACGACTTCCCATCAACCTACATTTACGACAACGAGTCAAATCATGTTTCTTATACTTAGTTGACTTCCAAAAGTCAACTATTAACCATACTTAACTATCGACTTATCATCATATACCCGTAACATCATAATCGACTATACGGACGACACTATATACATCTTATCATACGCTTGGTGTGCGTACCACCTTTTAAGCATGACGTACAACTAATTCATGCATGAATCTTCTAAACTCATACATAACTCATCAAATCCTTCTACTAATCATCATATATCATTCCAAATGAACATTAAACATAACATCATCATATTCCTATACTTTCATCTAACAATAATTCATCATACCCACATAATACATCAATCATTCAACAAGACTTGAACATAGGAGGTGATTCTAGTCATCATCTTCACCCTAACTAACGGGTTTCACCTCTAATCATCAAATTAACGCAAACCATACATAACCCATGTTCTATACGAGGATTCTAACCCTTGTACATGATCAATTTCATATTAACTCACGGATTAGAACATAACCCACTTCACCCATGATCACAAATCTTAGATTTAAAACATACCTTATGATCCCCTCGTGTTGGTGATCATTAATCCATACTCGGTTATGGATTTAAGCTTCATCTTGCCTTCCGATTTGAGCATAAAGATGGTGCTAGGGTTTGAGGCTCCATGGGAGCTTCCTGATCTTTCTCGAACACACACGTATGTGTGTGTTTGTGTGTGATTAAGTTATTTAATAACTTAACTTTCATCTTTCCTACTTTAGCCCCTCGGTTTTACCTTTAAAACATAACTGACATTACCTTCCTCTTTTAATACTTTTGACCATACCCTTAACTAGGTTAAATAGCCTAGTTATTTATTTCATGACGTGTCATATAGGAACACACGACAAATATTAACATTTAGATTTTTGGGGCGTTACAAGTCTACCACCCTTAAACAAGGTTTCGTCCCCGAAACCTTTCTCACTTTCATCGAACACACATTATCTTTCTTCCAGTCCATCCTTACGACCCCTAGCCCATCCTAATGAGAATCTACTAGCTCCAAGAACCCATTCCGGAGTTCTTATTAGTGTCGCTTTCACTAATAACTCAAGTTCCTAACAGCCTTTATAGCTAATGATTCATTCATCATTCTAATACTCGTATATCATATGCATTATATATCTTTTATTTACTTGAAACCATTCCAACATCCCACTACTAACATTCCCTTTTTATTATTTGCACATTCATAACGTTTTCATCGACTAAACGACCTTACTTTGAATTTGAAATCTATACATACTCATATATGCTTAACTTTAACATTAACCTTATTCTACATTTTCTACCGTTACATATACCTTGCATACCTTTATTTTATCTTTATATCATTCCGTTCATTTCACATTGCTATTGCTTTCACTTCATGCATTACTTAATTCACGTATATAAATAGTTCATATCTCTCCAATCATGAGTTAAATATTTTACTAACCTCTTTTTCATTTCCAAACCACGATCCGCAACCCAGATCGATCCTCTTTTCCTCAAGTACTAGCCGTACAGGCCAGGTTTCATTCATCCATGTAAGGGAGCTTCCGCTCATGCACATCCTTTCATCAATACAATTGGTTTCATCACACCAATAGTTCTACATTATCATCAACATCATCGACGGTTAGCATATATCTTTTAAACCTTCATTAAACTAGGTGATTACCCACCTATAACTCTTCTACAATTTCCTACGTACCTACTATTACGTACCACACATTCTATCTCTTACATACAATCTTCTCATTCAATTAATCATTTCGCCAACTGGAGTACACGCTCGTACTCCCTTCCATTCCTGCTTACTTGCAAGGACCTTATTACATCGTTTCAATATTTCTTACTAAGCTTACCATTCCCGCCCATACTCAAGTTATTGTCCGGGTCACAGCCCGTTATCATTCTGACTTCTAAGAGTCAATTACTAACACATCTAACACGTAACTTATACAAAACTTCGTCTATTATACTATCACTTTTTACTTTATTCTTATTTCTATGACCCGTTCGACTCAATCATGGTCAAACTGTCGACATCTTCTTAGGCGGATTAATTTCATCTTTTTATATTTTTGAATCCGTCTCACGGATTCAGACGCATCATTCATGCTTTTTCATTCATTGAATCCGCTTTACGGATTCAAACATTATATTCATACCTTTCTTCCTTGAATCCGTTTCACGGATTCAAACATATCATTCATACCTTCTCTTCCTCCTATGATTTGAATCCATCTAATGAACTCAATCATATCATTCACATCTTTCATTCCTTACATGTGTTGAATCCGTTTCGCAGATTCAGACATATCATTTCTACATTTCCTTTCCTTGAATCCGTTTTACGGGTTCAAACATTCCATTCATGCCTTTCATCACTTGAATCCGTCTCACGGATTCAAACATTGCATTCATACCTTTCATCCTTGAATCCGTCTCACGGATTCAAACATGTCATTCATATCTTATTGATCCGTACTTAATTACGGATTCCACATTCTTCATTCTTATCAGGCATGTTTTTCATACTTTCATAGTACTCTCAATTCCCCGAGAGTCTTACTTCCCATTTCACCCGCACGCCCGCCTGCTACCTAACTCTACCGGACATACCTGTAACAATTATCATGATCTCACGAACGTCCTACGTTTCTCGTGTACTGGCCAGGTACACAATCCACATAGTAGTTTCGTGCCTTCATGTAATTGTCACCTTACGTCCGTAGACTTTGGTTTCGGCGCGTGTATCACTTCCAATACTTCATTACTATACAATCATCGTCTTTCCTTTTAAAATTCTCCTTCCCTTAATGAATTTTACCTTTACTTACACCCACATATTACATTTACGTACCTGGGCTCATTTGCCTATTTGTCTTATTACCTCTTTGCCTGCCTTAGTATTCATCCTAGACTGCATTCACGGATCATCCTCTTCCAACACTTATGCTTACCTTGCACATACAAAACCGTCAGTTTCTTTATACGTATACATAAATACATACTTTCATTAGCCTTTACCTTTGGATCTTGATCGAGTCTTAGATTGTACGGATTTCTTATCTCAAGAGCACGCAAGTTTGAGTTCAAGTACTTACCTTCTCGTACTTGATTCCCTCAAACCAGGGCTCTGATACCAACTTATAAGACCCTAATTCGTATTTGACAAAAAGTCGCAGCGGAAACACGTACCATAAAATTCTTTTCATTATAAATACCTCAACTTATTTAAAGTTTAACTTTAACACAACTCTTTCTCATAAATCCGTCATCCTCTTATTTACTAGTTAAAAACATAGCTTATGTTTACTACATTATGTACATCAACGTTTCCGTACAATCTCTCTAGTGACTCGATCTTCGATCTTCAATCCTTGGATACCCTAATGACTGGTACTACATGCGCTCACCACATAAGAATTCACAACATTAGTACGCATTATAAACATACAAGGTTTGTTCACGTTTACTTCTCGTTTCATTAACTCTTTACATCCCAGCTTTCCCATCCTGATGATACGATTTGAAGTGAGACTTCTTAGGTATTCCTGCGTTACACTTCATTCACCAAGCACGCTATTATTACCGTTAGTACTCACTTTCATTAGATGCATGCGTACATACTTTCATACAAACTGATACATACGTTTACGGTCACAAATAGCAACTTTCCTACATACGGCGACGGCCCGTAGTTTTTCCCGTCGGCCAAAACCCCGTAGACAGGTAAATAAGGCGTCTGAGAAAAACTGACTTTCCCATGCCCGTCGGCGACGGCCTCCATGCCCGTCGGCGACGGCCTCTCTAAAATGCATTTTCCTGCAGTTCCGTTTCGACGTCCAAACGCACTAAAACGCGCATAACTTTCGAACCGTTTACCCGTTTAACCTCCCGTTTCTTCCTACATGCTTGTAAATTCACATTCTATCATATAACTTAAAATACCACATCCAAATTAAGGAAATTCTTATCTTACGCTCTATCGGCTTATTATCATTTCCCAATTATTTGACCCGTTATGGGTATTTGCGCATTAATTGGTCTATGACTAGCAAGACCATACTTCCCACTTCCATACTTGTCCAAAACATTACTCTAATCGAACAACTTGCTTCTAAACTACTTTTAAGATCGTTTACCCCAAAATACCCATCAAGGGCATTTTGGTCAACTTTAATCCCATCATTTACGACGAAAGACTTTAACACATATTTGACCTCAAACATCATGTTTAATCAATTATAACACTTTATTACTTACTTGAACTAAGAAGTGATTACGGAAATCACTTACCTTATGCGTCCGTGCTCGTATCCGATTCCTTGCCTCTTCTTGACCCGTTAACACCTCATGCTTGAGTCCGTCTCGACGTGATTCCTATACTTTCATTTCATCGAAATCACGCTCTTATTAGCATACACATTTGTACATGTAACAATCATATCACTCGCATAATTCACACTTAACTTTCCTTAGTCATTTCTAACAAGCATTAAAATATATAATCAACTTCATATAATCATATCCGTATACGTTAAACTCATGTAATTCATCATGTCATTACATTTAACACGGATTGCTATAACATGTACCATACGACTTCCCATCAACCTACATTTACGACAACGAGTCAAATCATGTTTCTTATACTTAGTTGACTTCCAAAAGTCAACTATTAACCATACTTAACTATCGACTTATCATCATATACCCGTAACATCATAATCGACTATACGGACGACACTATATACATCTTATCATACGCTTGGTGTGCGTACCACCTTTTAAGCATGACGTACAACTAATTCATGCATGAATCTTCTAAACTCATACATAACTCATCAAATCCTTCTACTAATCATCATATATCATTCCAAATGAACATTAAACACAACATCATCATATTCCTATACTTTCATCTAACAATAATTCATCATACCCACATAAAACATCAATCATTCAACAAGAATTGAACATAGGAGGTGATTCTAGTCATCATCTTCACCCTAACTAACGGGTTTCACCTCTAATCATCAAATTAACGCAAACCATACATAACCCATATTCTATACGAGGATTCTAACCCTTGTACATAATCAATTTCATATTAACTCACGGATTAGAACATAACCCACTTCACCCATGATCACAAATCTTAGATTTAAAACATACCTTATGATCCCCTCGTGTTGGTGATCATTAATCCATACTCGGTTATGGATTTAAGCTTCATCTTGCCTTCCGATTTGAGCATAAAGATGGTGCTAGGGTTTGAGGCTCCATGGGAGCCTCCTGATCTTTCTCGAACACACACGTATGTGTGTGTTTGTGTGTGATTAAGTTATTTAATAACTTAACTTTCATCTTTTGACCATACCCTTTGATGTGGGGTAAAATACACATATTTGTCCCGTGTAAATTGTATAATTTTTGTATAGCTTTTATTTGTTTTTATTTACTTTTAGTATTATATTATATTATTTTGTGTTTTGGCAGGTCCTGGTGCGAATGGAGCGAAAACGAGTAAGAAGTAAATAACCAGCCAGTTGGACAGAGTAGAATGCCAGTGACCGAATAAAAATCGCAGCTATTTTCTGTGAGTAGGCCGATTCCGCTATCTCTATGTTATCTATTAAAGGCCGCATATATTAATGTGACATGGAGCTAGTATATATGTTTGTTGAAAAGACAACTGACATTCATGAATTGAGAGGATATACACAACATACATGTTGTGATTTTGTGGAGGCAGCCAAAAAGAAAAAAAAACAAAGAACGAATAAAGAAGAAAAAAAAAGATCCAATATTATATTGGCTAGTTGGCTGCGACATAAGACAAATTTGGGCCAAGCCCATTTTATGGAAAAGAAGGTCAGACGCAAATTAATGAGAGGCGGCCATGATTAATATTTTTTGGAGGGGACTACGGCTGAAAGGGGAGAGCCCTAGTCGACATCAGATATAGGGAGACGCACGCACGAAGTCATCTGGGACAAATTGTTAAGCATCTTTCGAAGCTTTGGAATCATTGGGATCAAGCGGGAAGCTTGGAGAGCAAAGGATTACCGGGTTTTGTTACTCGATTTCTTTAGTTCTCTATTTTTTCTTGTTTAGTATCGATGAATTCTTTATTTGAACTTTGTTTATTTATTTTTAAGACCATGCTTGGCTAATCGTTTAAACCACCTAGACTATGATGAATGGATTAATATAAAGATTTCACCGTTTTTATTATTTGCATGATTGTTATGGGTGATTGTGTTTAGTAAGAGGTTTGATTTAATGATTTGATGTGTATGCGTGCTTTGAGTTGGTTTATTGTTATTATTTGCTTCATATGATTCTTAGTGACGGTCTATATCACAACATAGAGTCATATTAGGGTTCAGGATTTTGGTGAGTGTCTATATCACATAAGAAAACCTTCACTCTTTAGGTAGAATTGCGCAATAACCCCTAGAAGTAAGTGTTAATAATTTGCTAAGTCTTAGTGTTCTACTAGTCCTAATAACTGGGAAGTGAGGGGCTATTGGTAGGTCTTACCCGGCGAATTGCTTTAGATAGGCCTTGGGAAAGGTTATGTCTAGGTTTACCTGTCGGTCTTATTAGTCTATCAAGTCAAAGTAATTATTTCAAACTACCCTAGATCTAGGATTGGGAAAGAATAGGTCAACATCAGGGTACTTACACAATAATTAGACAACTGGGAAGAAGTCTAATAACCGGTAGAATTAACGGCCTAGGTAGTGCCACAGGTTTCTCCTTGAGAAGGGTCGAGGGGCCTCGATGGTTCTTAATAGGTTTAGTATTTTAAGATCCCGGTTCCATAACTCGTGCATTTAACTTATTCGGTAATCTCTTAAAAACAATCCAGGATTCTTGTCTAGGTGGTCCCGTTCTCACATAAGAAGAGTCTTTAGTCTTAATTCGTTTTTAGTCCAGTTTTAGTTTATTTAGTAGTTTAATATAGATTTCCTAGATTTTCAGTAACCCCCCCCCCCCAAAACAATTAAACAAGTCTTAGTCGTGTCTGTCAGTGTCTAGTCAGAGTCTAGTTTACGTAATACATAGAGTCTCGTGGTTCGATATCCGGACTTCCTAGGTTTATACTACATTGATCGGTACACTTGCCGATTGTGTGGTTTTAGGTCGAGTCTAGAATTAAAGCTTTATAGTGTCTAGAATAGAGAGTCTAATTTAGTTTGTTTTTATAGTCTGTTTAGCACACATCAAGTTTTTGGCGCCGTTGCCGGGGACTCTTGGTAATTGCGTTTATTAGCTTTGATTGATTTACTTGACAAATACGTGCTACGTGTCTACTTTGTTTTGTGTCTTTTCTTTTCATCTTGAGTCGTAGTAACTATTGTTTGCTTTTCTTGTGTTCAGGTTTTTGCTCGTAGTGGATGCCACATCTGCGATCGCACGGACCACCACCACCAGTCAAGCAGTCATCATCTCAATTGGGCGAAGGCCCACAGGTTACTTCTACATCCTCTTCTCGTTTCCCAAAGTTTGATTCCACCCCATTACCCACCCCACCTCCTACACCACCACCTTCGCCTAACCATTCACCTAAGACCTCACCTAAGGCTTCTCCACCCAATAGCCCAACCTCTAGTGCCTCTAGCAATCCAGAAAACTTAGAACCAATGGCAAACCCTAGGCAAACCGTCCATCAGCAAGCTACTCAGGATTTCACCGGCCTTGCTTCACCCATCACCGTCCCACCCATAGTTAATGACAATTCATGGCAGATCCCATCGTATGCCATGCAGGCTATCACCAATACCATCCAATTCCATGGCCGAGACGATGAGGACGCCCCGGCCTACGTAAATCGTTTCTCTCGCATGCTAGCTACCTTTAACCTTCAAGGTGCACCCAACGATGCCACCTACCTACAGCTTTTCCCATTCTCATTAGCCGGCCGTGCGGCTACTTGGTTGGACTCTCAACCAACCGGTACCTTTACCACTTGGGCGGGGCTTCGTCAAGCCTTTTTGAATAAGTACTTCCCGCCCGCTAAGGCCTCACGGCTTAGAGATGAAATCCACTCCTTCCGCATGGGGCCCGACGAGCCTTATTACCTTGCTTGGGAGCGTTTCCAAAACCTTTGTGCTCGTTGCTCCCAGCATGGTCTTTCAGATTGGGCTTTATGTGAGAAATTCTATAACGGTCTTACCCAAGAGACTAGAGATAGGTTCGATACTAATGCAGGGGGGCATATGATGGGTATTCTTACAGTTGCAGAGTGTCTAGAGCGTTTTGAGGCATTTGCTCAGTCTCAATCCCAATCACGTTCCGATCAGAGGTATCAAAGTGGTAATTCAAATACCACTACTAGTGCACCCGCCCGAGGGGTGAACCATGTCACCATGGACCCTAGTTTAGCCTCTGTTTTGGAAAACATCACTCGAGAGCTTAAGGAGATTAGAGCTAAGGTTGATAAGTGTGAGTTTTGTAGAGGTGGTCACGATACGAGTGCGTGTCCTTTGCTAGTTGGTGAGGAGCAAGTTGATTTCGTGGGAGGAGGTTTTGGTAGAGGTCAGTCTAGCGGTTTTGGGGGTAATAATCTTGGCTCGGGTTGGCGAAATAATAATAATAACTTTAATAATAGTAACAATTTTCGCTCAAATGGACCTCCTGGTTTTCAAATAGCTCAAAATCCGAATAGGGGTCTAGGTTCACTCTTTAGTGGGAGTTTAAATGGGCAGGTTAAGGATGGAGGGTCAAATAGTTAAGTTCAAACAGGTCAAGGTTCAAGTTTCGATTTAGGGGGTAGCATGGAAAGAATGGAGTCCATGATGAGTCAACTAATTGTTAGGGATCAAAGTACCCAAAAGAAACTTAGTGAACATGATCTCATGCTTAAGAATCACCAAGCTGCGGTCCAAGACCTTTCTAGGGTTGTAGGTGATATGTCTAGGAAGATAGATGAAAGATTACCTGGTCAGTTTGCAGCTAACACCCAACCTAACCCGAATGCTCATGTAAAAACCATTACCACTCGTAGTGGCAGAACCGTAGGGAATCCTAGTGTTGAGGAGAGAGAGGTTGATGAGGATGGAGATGTTATCGATGAAGTGATTGAGATGGAGGCTCCCGGCAAGGTGCAAAAGAGGCTAAGCCCAGCAAGTACCGCACAGCCCGGTGAGTCTCAAAGTGAGAAGAAAGTTGAGAAAAAGCCCATAGATGTTAGACCTTCACCCTATGTGAATCATGCGTATGTTCCGTTTCCCTCACGCCTTAAGAACCAGAAATACTCAAGGGAATACGGGCAATTCTTAGATATCTTCAAACAATTGAAGATTAACCTTCCTTTCATTGAGGCACTCCAGTCCATGCCGAAATATGCAAAATTTTTGAAGGACCTTCTTAGGAATAAAGAGAAATTAGGGGAGTTGTCGAATGTTCCATTGCATGGAGGGTGTTCAGCTATTGTCTCAAATAAGCTTCCCGAAAAGCTTACCGATCCCGGTGTGTTCACTATTCCTTGTCTATTCGGTAGTAACACAAACACTAGAGCCTTAGCCGACCTAGGTGCTAGCATCAATTTGATGCCCTTTTCGCTTTACGAGAAGCTAGACTTAGGCGAGCTTTCACCTACTCGAATGACATTGTCCTTAGCTGATAGGTCCGTGAAACACCCGAGGGGAATAGTTGAGAATTTGCTTGTTAAGGTGGATAAGTTTGTTTTTCCGGCCGATTTCGTTATTCTAGACATGGAAGCCGATGAAAACATACCGCTAATTTTAGGTCGCCCATTCTTAAATACCGCTAAAGCTCTCATAGATGTCTTTTTAGGCACCATCACACTTAGAGCAGGCGAGGAAGCGGTAGTTTTTAACGTCACGAATTCGAGAGGGTCAAGTGATAAAGTGGAGGCGGTTTCGTTAGTGGGGGAGTGTGAGAAGGACGAGAGAGATGAGGAGAAGGATGTGAGTGATGCGAGTTTAGTGAAGGTGCTAGGATTCAAGTGTGGGGACCCACCGGATAGGAAATTAGAGGAATTGGAGGAGAGAGTGGTGCGCTTAGAATCTAGGATTGAGACACTGAGCAAACCTCAGTGTGGGGATAGATTTCAATATGGAGAATGTAGATTCAAAACGCTAGATGAGGAGTTAAGAGGTTATAAGAGAGATAATGGTGTTCGGGTTGATTCGGGCGATACATATAGTGGGGCTACAGCCCGCGAGAGTATGTTTGGAGGTGAGCTGCATCTCCAGGATCCTCCATAAGTATGGGAGAAGTTGATACTCGTTTGTAGAGTTTGTACCTTTTGTATTTTCATTGTTTTCGTTTTTTTTAGAGTAGTTAAAGGTCATTCTTGCTAGTTTTTCGGGTCTCTGGTTGTGGTTTGAGTCGTTTGCAGGAGTGCTTTGTCGAAGATTTGCAGGGAATCGTGAGAAAAATAAGCTTCCAGGTACGTTTGATGCTTAGAAAAACTTTTGGGATTGATGGATGGTTGAGAAAAAAATTGTGAAAAAATTCTAAGGCATGGAGCAGGGAACATCACGTAACATTCTGTGAAAAACGGACCTTGGCGTGACGCCAAGGTCCTTAGCGTCGCGCGAGACCTGCCAGTCGAAAAGTAATTGTTTCTTGACCCGCCGCGTGACGCGAGGGGTGGTTTAGCGTCGCACGAGGGCCCCTTGAACCGGCTCAACTTGGTTTTTTTTACCCTTAGTTGTATGTTGAGTCCTTTATTTCGTATTTTGAGTCTAAATTAGTGGGTTGTGTCGTTTTTAGAGTCGGTACTGCGTTGGGTTCTGTTTTGCTTTGATTGTGCAGGTTTGGATCGTACCGCCCGTACCCAATTGCCATTCGGGTGATTTTGGACTTGCCATATGGATAAACCCAAGCAGACTAGGCAACGATCGCGAATGGAATGCTATACGATCGTTCGTGGGATTCATGACTCGTACGGCTGGCACTGACTTTTGTCCTATCCAGCTAAGTCGTTTTCCTTTTTGTTGTTGTTGTATTTGTATTTTTTTCGTTTGCAGTTTCTATTCTTAGGTAGTTGTTGAGTCGTATTTTCGTTCTTGCATTAGGGACAATGCAATCTCTAAGTGTGGGGATGGGATACTCGTAAATATTTGAGTCTTAAATATGAAAAAACACAAAAAAAATTAAAAAATTAAAAAAAAAAATTGAAAAAAAAAATCAGAAAATGTCTTTCGAATAAAAAAAGAAGTTTGCAATTAAAGCGGAAAGTGATAGAAAAGATGAATTTTTGCTCGGGTTCGAATAATAATAATATGAGATTATAATAAACCGAGTTTGCGTCTAGTTTGGGATATGTGGATAGGCCCGGGTTTGGTTTTAAGTCCCTTTGATTTAATATACCTTAATTGTCGGTCTGCTAGTGGGTTTTCATCTGGGAAATATGGGAAACTAAAACTGCCAATAAGAGTATAAGGGGCACCGTTATAAGTTAAAACCGTTAGAGTTTGTGGTCATGCGAAAAAAAAATAGAATAAAAAGTGAGCTAGAAACTAAATGAAAGTAACACAGGTCTATGTAATCTGAGTTGGGGATAGCGACTCTACAGCCGGAATGCCTCTGGGATGTGTGAAATCGAATTGCCGATTAAAAGTACCGAAACCTAAGTAATCTGTGGTTGGGGATAGCGACTCTACAGCCGGAATACCTCTTGGTTAGGGAAAGCATCGTCTAGACTCACGATAGAAAAAAAAAAAAAAAAAAAGCAACGCAAAAATAGAAAAAAAATGAAAAAAGAAAAAAAGAAAAAAAATTGATTGTAAACTCTCTTGGTTTTGATATAAGACGGTTAGGAATTGGTCCAGTGATCGTTCCTTTAGTCCTATAAGCTTGAGGTGGGAGTAGGTGGACCGTAGATTCTAGTGTGAGACCCTAGGTAGACTGACCGCACTTAAATTAAAATCACATGATAAGGGCTTAGGATTGGACTTGGGTTTAAGGGGACAAGTATATTCGCAATCGCGGCTAACGCAAGTCATGGTTTTAATTAATTATACCTATGCTTTTGACCCGAGTGATTATTCGTTTCTGATTCCGTTACATAATTCTTTTTCGGGGACGAAAAAAGGTTAAGTGTGGAGATATTTGATGTGGGTAAAATACACATATTTGTCCCGTGTAAATTGTATAATTTTTGTATAGCTTTTATTTGTTTTTATTTACTTTTAGTATTATATTATATTATTTTGTGTTTTGGCAGGTCCTGGTGCGAATGGAGCGAAAACGAGTAAGAAGTAAATAACCAGCCAGTTCGACAGAGTAGAATGCCAGTGACCGAATAAAAATCGCAGCTATTTTCTGTGAGTAGGCCGATTCCGCTATCTCAAGAGCACGCAAGTTTGAGTTCAAGTACTTACCTTCTCGTACTTGATTCCCTCAAACTAGGGCTCTGATACCAACTTGTAAGACCATAATTCGTATTTGACAAAAAGTCGCAGCGGAAACACGTACCATAAAATTCTTTTCATTATAAATACCTCAACTTATTTAAAGTTTAACTTTAACACAGCTCTTTCTCATAAATCCATCATCCTCTTATATACTAGTTAAAAACATAGCTTATGTTTACTACATTATGTACATCAACGTTTCCGTACAATCTCTCTAGTGACTCGATCTTCAATCCTTGGATACCCTCATGACTGGTACTACCTGCGCTCACCACATAAGAATTCACAACATTAGTACGCATTATAAACATACAAGGTTTGTTCACGTTTACTTCTCGTTTCATTAACTCTTTACATCCCAGCTTTCCCATCCTGATGATACGATTTGTAGTGAGACTTCTTAGGTATTCCTGCGTTACACTTCATTCACCAAGCACGCTATTATTACTATTGTACTCACTTTCATTAGATGCATGCGTACATACTTTCATACAAACTGATACATACGTTTACGGTCACAAATAGCAACTTTCCTACATACGTACCTACATACATACGTACGTACCTACGTACGTGCATTCCTAAATACACCCATTCCTACCTACATACATACATACCTTCATTCATAAATACATACATACATACATACATACTTATTACATGCCTTCACACAAACCTACATACGTGCATACCTTCGTACATACTCCCTTGCGTACATACGTTCTACCTACACTCACACCTACATACATACATTTAAACGCAAAAGACATACATACGTATATAACTTTCTTACATCTTTACATACATGCATACAATCGTACATATCTTTATACATACATGAACACACATCCGCATACATACATACATTCCTACGCCTTCACATATATACATACTGTCACACGTATCTTCATATATTCATAAATACGTATCTACATACACGCACAACATCTTGCATACCCATTACATACAAATACGTTAATTACATGAGACTTAAACTTTGATTTATAGCCCATGTTCATCTAAGGACCAATCAAAATCATGTTTAGAAAGTCCGCCGTAGTCCACAGATAGCAACCCGAAGCCTACGATACATAAATCAACTTAAATCACTAATTTCAGACTTTTGGACTTGGGGAGGTCGTCGGCGACGGCCCTAGGGCCCGTCGGCGACGGCCCGTAGTTTTTCCCGTCGGCCAAAACCCCGTAGACAGGTAAATAAGGCATCTGAGAAAAACTGACTTTCCCATGCCCGTCGGCGACGGCCTCCATGCTCGTCGGCGACGGCCTCTCTAAAATGCATTTTCCTGCAGTTCCGTTTCGACGTCCGAACGCACTAAAACGCGCATAACTTTCGAACCGTTTACCCGTTTAACCTCCCGTTTCTTCCTACATGCTTGTAAATTCACATTCTATCATATAACTTAAAATCCCACATCCAAATTAAGGAAATTCTTATCTTACGCTCTATCGGCTTATTATCATTTCCCAATTATTTGACCCGTTATGGGTATTTGCGCATTAATTGGTCTAAGACTAGCAAGACCATACTTCCCACTTCCATACTTGTCCAAAACATTACTCTAATCGAACAACTTGCTTCTAAACTACTTTTAAGATCGTTTACCCCAAAATACCCATCAAGGGCATTTTGGTCAACTTTAATCCCATCATTTACGACGAAAGACTTTAACACATATTTGACCTCAAACATCATGTTTAATCAATTATAACACTTTATTACTTAGTTGAACTAAGAAGTGATTACGGAAATCACTTACCTTATGCGTCCGTGCTCGTATCCGATTCCTTGCCTCTTCTTGACCCGTTAACACCTCATGCTTGAGTCCGTCTCGAGGTGATTCCTATACTTTATTTCATCGAAATCACGCTCTTATTAGCATACACATTTGTACATGTAACAATCATATCACTCGCATAATTCACACTTAACTTTCCTTAGTCATTTCTAACAAGCATTAAAATATATAATCAAATTCATATAATCATATCCGTATATGTTAAACTCATGTAATTCATCATGTCATTACATTTAACACGGATTGCTATAACATGTACCATACGACTTCCCATCAACCTACATTTACGACAACGAGTCAAATCATGTTTCTTATACTTAGTTGACTTCCAAAAGTCAACTATTAACCATACTTAACCATCGACTTATCATCATATACCCGTAACATCATAATCGACTATACGGACGACACTATATACATCTTATCATACGCTTGGTGTGCGTACCACCTTTTAAGCATGACGTACAACTAATTCATGCATGAATCTTCTAAACTCATACATAACTCATCAAATCCTTCTACTAATCATCATATATCATTCCAAATGAACATTAAACATAACATCATCATATTCCTATACTTTCATCTAACAATAATTCATCATACCCACATAATACATCAATCATTCAACAAGACTTGAACATAGGATGTGATTCTAGTCATCATCTTCACCCTAACTAACGGGTTTCACCTCTAATCATCAAATTAACGCAAACCATACATAACCCTTGTTCTATACGAGGATTCTAACCCTTGTACATGATCAATTTCATATTAACTCACGGATTAGAACATAACCCACTTCACCCATGATCACAAATCTTAGATTTAAAACATACCTTATGATCCCCTCGTGTTGGTGATCATTAATCCATACTCGGTTATGGATTTAAGCTTCATCTTGCCTTCCGATTTGAGCATAAAGATGGTGCTAGGGTTTGAGGCTCCATGGGAGCCTCCTGATCTTTCTCGAACACACACGTATGTGTGTGTTTGTGTGTGATTAAGTTATTTAATAACTTAACTTTCATCTTTCCCACTTTAGCCCCTCGGTTTTACCTTTAAAACATAACTGACATTACCTTCCTCTTTTAATACTTTTGACCATACCCTTAACTAGGTTAAATAGCCTAGTTATTTATTTCATGACGTGTCATATAGGAACACACGACAAATATTAACATTTAGATTTTTGGGGCGTTACACTTTTTTTATAGTTGTTCAAAGAAAAGAAATGCTTGTTCTTTATAAAATGTATCCAATTTCTCTTTTGCAAAGAGATGTTTATGGTAAATGATCCCGGAGTATGTTAACAAATATTGATGTTTAAACATCACATAATCAAACGTTCACAAGAACAGGACAACGGTTAACTCCATCTTTAGAAAAATAAAATAACACTATAAGATAACATTGAAGGAAATTAGAAAATTTGCACACACATACAACATGCTATATATGTATTTTAATTAATTTAAGGGGCGTTAACGGGGGCTAAACCATTTCCTTGGTGTGAGGTGAAGTGAAAAAGGGTGAAGTGGATGATGTGACGCCTACGTGTAGTTAAGGGGCGTGAAAGTATAACCCATGGCCTAAGTGTTAAAAATTATTTTTAATTTTTTTAAATGCCAAAGGTATTAGCTTAAGGATATATTAGCTTAAGGATACAATAATATATTATCCTCTCAACTAATGTTTCCCCTCAGTTGTTAAACATAGTATCAACGACATTTGGGGTGCAACAAAAAAAACCCTTTGGAACTAATAATCAAAACAAATAATAGAAAAACATACTTTAAACTAATACCAAATTCTTTCTTGACCCTCTTTAAAAGACAAAAAATTCAAATGAAAATAATGACAAAAAATCAAATGAAAATAATGAATATAACCCACCATGAAATCCGAGTGCCTATCTGATCCATGTAGCCTAAGCCCATGAGACGATCTAATAATAGGCCCAAAATGAAACTTGATTTAAAATAGAGTGACCCATATAGAATTAGTTAGAATGGGCAAAACAAGCCCCTCCATTCCATTTTGGGTTGATATAGGTATTTTAATTTTAAGATGGGCCAAACAAAATTAGTCACTAGGTTAGGATGGGTTATGAAGTGATGGATAAAAAAAGAGTAAGTTAGAATGGGTATGAGATAAAAACCCAAGCAAGTCAGGATGGGTATGATTTATTAATAACTAAACAAATTACTATTCGTAGATATCAATTTACAATTGCGACTTCACCAATCGCGCCGTAGTACTCTCCCGTCGTTCTTCATTTAAAAATAATAAAAATTTTAAAAATAATAAAAGATTTAAATAAAAATATTCTCGAAAAAAAAAAAATCTATAAAATCAAAAAATTCTAAAAAAATCAAAAAACATTCTAAAAATCCAAAAAATTCTAAAAAATAAGAAATTCTAAAAAATCCAAAAAACCCTAAAAAATAAAAAAATATAGAATTTTAAAAAATAAAAAAATTTAAAAAATAAAAAAATTTAAAAAATAAAAATATCGAAAGTATCAAAATTCTAAAAAATCAAAAAAATTATAAATATTCTAAAAACATAAAAAAACTCCAAAAAATAATAAAAAATCATAAAAATTCTAAAAAATCCAAAAAATTATAAAAAATCAAAAAAATCCAAAAAATTCTAAAGAATATAAAAAATTAAAAAACTTATAAAAAACCAAAAAAAATCTAAAAAATAAAAAAAATAAAAAAAAATCATAAAAATCAAAAAAATAAAAAAAACTATAAATATAAAAAAAATTCAAAAAATTCTAAAAAATACAAAAAATCCAAAAATCCAAAAAAAATCTAAAAAATAAAAAATAGGATTTTTTAGAATGTTTTTGATTTTTTAGAGTCTTTTTAATTTTTAGAATTTTTAGGATTTTTTAGAATTTCTTTATTTTTTTATTATTTAGAATTTTTTGGATTTTTTGGATTTTTATGATTTTTTTTACAATTTTTTGAATTTTTAGAATTTTTTTGGTATTTTATATTTTTTTTTATATTTTTTTGACTTTTTAGAATTTTTTTACAATTTTTTTGATTTGTTTTATATTTTAGGATTTTTTTAGAATTTTTATATTTTTTATATTTTTTTGATATTTAGTGTTTTTTTGTTTTTTTAGAATTTTTGGATTTTTTAGAATTTTTAAGATTTTTTATTTTTAAAGTTTTTTTTAGAATTTTTTTGATTTATTAGGATCTTTTTGACTTTTTAGAATTTTTTTTATTTTTTTACAATTTTTTTGATTTGTTTTAGTTTTTAGGATTTTTTTTTAGAGTTGTTTAGAATTTTTAAGATTTTTTAGAATTTTTTATTTTTAGAATTTTTTAATTTTTAGATATTTTATATTTTATATTTTTTTTTGTATTTTTTATTATATATTTTTTAAATTTTTAATTAATTTTCATCTCATGTTTACCCAAACTTATATTAACCTAAACCCCTCCTAACCCAAACCCATCTTGACCCATTACCCATCCAGCCTTTTTTTTTTTTTTAAAATACCCATCCTAACCTATACCCATTCTAACCCAAACCCATCTTGACCCATTACCTAAACCCATCAAACTTGCCTACTTTGCCACCACTAGAATTAATACCACCTGATCAATTATGGAGTGACGCGTATATCTACAAGAAAGTGTATAATGTAGTAACACCCAAATTAACAGATTAGAGGAGCAATAATAATAATAATAATAATAATAATAATAATAATAATAATAATATAATAACAATAAAATAAATAAAAAAAAGACAGTAGTAGGAATTTTGTTACCTTCAAATATCGTATCGGTACCGAGTATCGGTACCCACATTTAACAATTTTCGGGATTGGTATTTTCTACCTAAACCAGCCCTCTCTCTCCTCCCATTCATACCCAGTCTTACGAGTCACCATAATCTACAACTCACTGTCCTTAAAAGTAGGACTGTTCAAAAAACTCGTGGCTCGGAGCTCACTCGGATTTAGCTCGGAAAAAGCTCGCTCGATATGGCTCGGCTTGAAAGTGAGTCGAGACGGCTCGACCGGCTCCTAACGAGCTAGATTGGCTCGCTTGGTAACTCGGTGTAATGCTTCGCATTTTTGTACTTTCCTTAATTAGAAAGTGTAATCGTATTTCTATTTTTGGAAACTTGTAATCGTATTGTATTCTTTGTTCACTTCCAAACTTGTAATCTAAGACTTCGATCATAATGGAATTCATCTTTTATACTTAGACTTGTTATACTTATACGCAATCAATCTTTGGATACTTGTTTTGTGCAAATTGAGGCTTATTATACGCTTGATTCCAATTTATACTTACACGATACGTAAACTCGCATGCATCAGACTCGTACAATACCTTGTTACACTTTAAATTCCTAAAAATAGACTAAAATACAAGAAACGTCATAAAATAACATAATTGCAAGTTTAGGGGCCAATTTGCAAAAAAAAAAAAAAAAAAAAAAAGAACCTTGAAAACACCCTTCTCATCGTCAAGAATCGTTACCCTCTTCCGCGCATCGATGATCTCTTTGACCAACTTCAAGGCGCAACCTGTTTCTCCAAGATCGATCTTCGATCTGGTTATCACCAACTTCGTGTTCTCGAAGAGGACATTCCCAAAACCGCATTTCGCACTCGCAATGGACACTATGAGTTAGTGGTTATGCCTTTTGGTTTGACCAACGCACCCGCTGTGTTCATGGATCTAAAGAATCGTGTTTGTGAGCCTTATTTGGATCGTTTCGTAATCGTCTTTATCGATGATATTCTCATTTATTCTAAATCCTAAGTTGATCATGAACGTCATCTACGCCTCATACTCGAACTCTTACGTGTCGAACGTTTATACGCGAAGTTTTCCAAGTGCGAATTCTAGATCAAAGAAGTCCAATTCCTTGGACATGTTGTCAGTGAAAAAGGAATCCATGTTGATCTTTCCAAAATCAAAACAGTGAAGAATTGGACCGTGCCTAAAACTCCTTCTGAAATTCGTTCCTTCTTAGGATTGGCGGGTTATTACCGCCTATTCATCTCAAACTTTTCAAAAATCGCTGTTCCTCTCACGTCGTTGACTCAAAAAGGGAAACCTTTTGCTTGGGGTCCTGAGCAAGAGGAATCTTTTCAAACTCTTAAGAACTTGCTTTGTAACGCTCCTATTCTTGCTCTTCCCGATGGGAATGATGATTTCGTGGTATATTGCGATGCCTCGAACCATGGTCTTGGTTGTGTTCTCATGCAACGAGACAAGGTCATCGCTTATGCCTCTCGTCAGCTCAAAATACATGAGAAAAACTATACTACCCACGACCTTGAGCATGGCGCAGTTGTTTTTGCGTTAAAGATTTGGCGACACTACCTATATGGTACGAAGTGTGTGGTTTTCACTGACCATAAGAGCCTACAACACATCTTTAACCAAAATGAGCTTAATATGCGTCAACGTCGATGGGTGGAACTACTTAACGACTGTTATGGGTGAAATTCTGAGCCCATATCCTGAGAAATATCTTGGATTATATCTTGATTATGTGGTATCTGTTTATGTCCGGGATGCTGATTCAGGATATTGGTAACATCCTGAATGGTATCCTCAGGATTACTAACGGATTACGTGCAGGAGTACGAGCCCAGGTGCCCAACGTTCATGAAGACCCTTTCTTCGGGAGACTCGGTCCAAGTCGTTCGAATAAAGACGTTGAAGCCGCTTTACCCGGTCTACAACGTTATTAATGGAATATTCGGGAGCATCCCATATTTATAGGAATTTTAGTTTATATTTTGTAACTATAAATAGATGGATAAATCAGATCAATAGGACATCACAACTACACTCACTACTCACTCACTACTTGTTTTCTCGCAAACTTTCACTCTCACAGAAAGCATTGTAACACTTAGCGATCTGATCAATATCCTGTACTGTATCCTGAAGTTTGAAGCAATAAGAAGAACTAGGCAGCTGTGATTGTCAGCTCCCGAGGTTTTATGCCGGCGATCTAGATTGATCAAGGGCTTTCCTCGTACATCCTGTGTTATTTCCTTTACTTTTTGCTCATAGTTTGATCGTAGATACAGCTCAATATCCTGAGCCGTATCCTGAAAACTGTTTTTCTAAGCAACTTAACCAGCATATTTCCAACACACTTTTTAGCACACCACCTCACTTAACTAATTTGATCACTAAATTGCGTCGGTAATTTTTGACCAAAACAATTTGGCGCCCACCGTGGGGCAAGTGGTGCTACCTCTATTAAAAATCTTCGTGAAATCGTTAATTGGTTTTCTGTTTTCGAAACTTTTTGCCACATTGTTTACAATGGCCTCAAGATCAAACGTGAGCTCCTCCGCTGTGTCTGCTACAACTTCTGCTACTACTGGTTCGGTGCTTCCACCACCTCCTCTAAGGTTGCCAGCTTCTTCACAACCTCAGGATATTATCCCTACTCGGAGTGTTCAGGGATCCACTCCCGTTTTAGCCTCTAATGATGAAATTCTAACCTTATTTGGAAGTGTGCAGGAACAAATGAGGCAGCAACAGGAAACAAACCAAATGCTATTAAGAGAAATACAACTCTTAAAATCTAGCTCGAGCAGATCTGCTGAAGACATTGTCACTCCTTTACAACCCAGAACTTTGAACTTCAGTTCGGCTGTGTATACTGAGGATAATAAGGGGAATATTGTGCCTAGCCATTCCCAGAATCACACTTCTGAAATACCCTCCTCGATCAGGATGTCAACTGTGAGGAGCTCAGGATATGCTTCAGGATATGGCCAGAATCCTCAGACTGGTAACGTGTCAAATAATAATATTCATGCTACTAACAATGGTGGGTCTTTGCAGGATGCAGGTATGACGTCAACATTTACTAGGGAACTTCAGAAATTGAAGGACATGATATCCAGTGTACCTGGAGTGGTCCAGCCAATTCCGGAAGTGTCCCAAGACAGCCACAAGATATCTCGTTTCGCATATCCTATCTGTGATGCTGAAATCCCGAAGAGATTTCAAACCCCCAACATGAAGCTCTATGATGGGACTACGGATCCTGAAGAGCATATTGCCCAGTGTAGGGAAAGAATGGAAATTAATCCTATCCCTCCGGAGCTCAAGGAAATGTGCCTATGCAAGGGCTTTGGTTCTACCTTAACAGGATCGGCCTTGAAATGGCTCTTAAATGTTCCTCTGCATTCGATTACATCATTTGCTCACTTAGTGAACTTATTTAGTAGTCAATTTTCTTGTAGTCGGAGTTTTAAAAAACTGACAAGTGATCTTCACAGGATAACTCAAGGACCTCAAGAATCCCTAAGGGATTATGCGAACAAATTCAGCAGGGAATCCTTGGATATCCCACACCTTGATGTTGCTACAGCGGTTCAAGCATTCAAGATAGGACTACAAAAGGATTCCCAGTTTTATCAGGATCTTGTAATGAATCCTTGCAGGAACTTGGACGAAGCTCGAAACAGGGCCTTGAGATATATCAGGCGGGAAGATGATAAGAAAATGCAAGAGAGGATGAACTCATCCACCACCTATGAGTCAACTAATAGGAAGTCAGAATCCTCATTTAAACCATATCGCTCTAAGCCGTATGGTAGAAATGAAAACAAGAAAGTGAATGCTGTTGAAGACGAGGATCCTGAAGAATATCTTGAATTATCCGAATATTGCTTTTCTGTTAACATTCCTGAATTAATGTATGCTATGCAGGGTTTAGGAGACAAAGCTAGGTGGCCTCGAAAGAATCAACAAAAAGCTGATTGGAAGGATAAATTGAAATGGTGTGCCTTCCACGAAGATTTTGGACATATAACTGAGGATTGCATTGCTCTAAGAAAAGAAATAAGCTATCTTCTTAGCAAGGGATATCTGAAGGATCTCTTAGGAAGAAAGAAGAATAAGGGTCAGGATACTGAGAAGGATCCTGAACGAGCAGCATCACCTTCTGCGGATGCCAAGATAATCAACTTTATTTCGGGAGGATCCGACATTTGTGGAACTTCGTACTCTGCGGCTAAGAGGCATGCAAAAGAGGCCAAGACTGAAAGGGGAGACAAACCAGCCAGGATGACTACCCTCACAACTGATAAAGTGATCACTTTCAATAGTGATGACAGGGATACTGTCCAGGATCCTCACCATGATGCTCTGGTAATAACATTATATGTAACTAACCATTTCATACGCAGGATATTGGTGCACAATGGAAGCTCCGTCAACATAATTGTTAGGGGAGGATTTTCTAACAATTAGTGATCCTTATTCGTTATCCTAATTAGTGATCCTTACTTCTGTGACAGGTGGTGATCCTCAGAAGAGTTTCAGGATCAGGATCATGGATCACTTTAAGGATCCTCGTACTGACGATTGTTTATTTATGTTTTGTACTACCTCGCAGGAATAACAAGCTTTACCAAGTCTTGGCGACATTCCTGGAGAATATTCCCAAACTATCCCGCACGTGCTTGACCAAAAATGGACGTTGTGGAGAACGTGGAGGCTTGGCACAAAAGTCGGATAGTTAGTTTTAGTAGTTAATTTCTATTTTAAAAGGGAGTAACGAGCTAGTAGAAAAACGCTTAGTCATTTCTCAGTTACACACTCTCATACACTCGCATACTTGAAGCTCTCGACGAACATTCATTCATTTTCATTCACTTTTACACATTTCACGATAGTGATCCTTGTACCTAGCTCGTTACTATCCGAAGTTGTAAACATTTTTTCATTTATTTGAGCTTGGTGATCGGTAGTTTCCATCACCCGGGGTTTTTTGTGCCGGAGATCAACTCTTGATCAAGGGCTTTTTCCCCGTATAAATCCTTGTGTCATTTCAGCAATTTACATTGAAGTGATCCTTGTTATTGATATACACAATTAGCATCATACCCCGTAACATAGAGTTTGGTTGCAATATCCTCAACAGATTTTTTGACCAAAACAGCTTGGCGCCCACCGTGGGGCAATTGGTGCTTCGTCCTTAGAAAAATACGTATTTCTGTGCTCATTTCGGTTCACTACAACCAAACAAATGGCTTCCTCAGCGAAGAATGCTTCAAATTTGATGCCCTCATTCACTTCTTCTCAAGGCGTTCCCCCTTTGCCTCCACCACCTTCTGGATCCCAGAAGAATGCTGAGAATGCTGCGAAGAAACCAACTCCCATTTTCTCAAAACCTCCAACTTCTTCTGCTTCTTACACTCCCACTACTAGTGACATGTTTACTTTGATTTTGCAGATGAAGGATCAGATACGGCAACAGGATAAGACCAATGAGGGGATTCTCAAAGAAATCGGAGATCTCAAAAAGCAAAAGACAACGGCAGAGGATCATTCCCCACTGGTGCCGAAATCCTTGAATTTTGATACTCTGATGGTTACTTCTCAGCCATCAGTGGCTCCAGACGTTCAATATGTGGGTGGACCAAAAGGAGTGCACTACGGAACAACAACAATGACTCAGGCATCAGGTTCATATTTCCAGCCAGCGGGATCCTATCCTCAGCATATGGGATCCCTCACGAATTCAGGAGGATATTCAGGAATGCAGCAGGTTTAAGGATCCTCCTTTGTTCCAGGATCATCCCAGGTTCAAGGATCCTCCTTTGTTCCAGGATCATCCCAGGTTCAAGGATCCTCCTTTGTTCCAGGATCATCCCAGGTTCAAGGATCCTCCTTTGTTCCAGGATCATCCCAGGTTCAAGGATCCTCCTTCCTTCCAGGATCATCCCAGGTTCAAGGATCCTCCTTCCTTCCAGGATCGTCCCAGTTTCAAGGATCCTTCCAGATGCCAGGATCCTTGAGGAGTTTGCAAACAGGAAGTTCAGATGTCCATCAGGGAGATTTTATTCTAATGCAGACCAATGCTTCTACTGGTCCCTCGATCATTCCAGAGCCTCAACAATATGGATTAACATCCAATCTTCCTAATCTGAATCCAATGGGAGGTAACACTTTTAATAATTCTTATACTACTAACCATGGTCTTATGCAGGATCCAGGTATCAATCATGCCATGGCCAGAGAATTGCAAAAGTTAAAGGATATGATATCAAGTGTTCCAGGAGTGGTCAAACCTATCCCAGAGATTGCAGATGGGAGCCACAAGATATCTCGTTTTGCACCACCAATCTGTGATGCTGAGATACCCAAGAGGTTCCATGTGCCAACAATGAAGCTGTATGATGGTTCGACGGATCCTGAAGAACACATAGCATAATACAGGGAGAGGATGGAGATCAATCCGATCCCAGAAAGGTTAAAGGAAGCATGCCTGTGCAAGGGATTCGGATCCACTCTTACTGGATCAGCTCTCAAATGGCTGCTAAGTCTTCCTCCCTATTCTATTACCTCATTTGCTAACCTAGTTAACTTGTTTAATAATCAGTTTTCTTGTAGTAGAAAATTTGAACGATTAACTAGTGATCTATATAGGATAACCCAGGGTCATAATGAATCATTAAGGGATTACATTACCAAATTCAGTAAAGAATCCTTAGACATTCCCAACTTAGATATAGCTACGGCTGTTGAGGCCTTTAAAATGGGATTGCTTAGGGATTCGTCGTTCTATGATGATCTTGTTATGACACCATGCAGGAACTTAGATGAGGTAAGAACACGAGCACTTAGGTTCATTCGGCTAGAGGATGACAAGAGGATCCAGGAGAGGTTAGCAGGATCCTCAAAGCAGGATAAGCAAGGATCCTCATTCAGGAACAACAAGTTCAGATCCTACAATAGATCTGATAACCAGAACGTGCATTCTGTTGATCAAGAAGAGGATGATGAGGATTATCCTCCAATTTCTGAATATTGTTTTTGTGTTGATAACAATGAACTAATCCTTGCTATGCAGAACTTAGGTGATAAAGCTAGATGGCCGAGAAAAAATGATAGGCCAGCTGCAACTAAGGATAAATCAAAGTGGTGTGCATACCATGAAGATTTTGGGCATCTCACAGAAGAATGCATTGCACTGAGAAAGGAAATTGGATACTTGTTGAGCAAGGGGCATCTAAAGGAACTGTTGGGAAGGAAAAAGTCAAAGACTCAGGATCCTGAAAGGATCCCTGAGAAGGCTCCAGCCCCTCCAGCAGATGCACAAGTAATAAACTTTATTTCTGGAGGATCAGACATTTGCGGCACATCCTTCTCAGCTGCTAAGAGGCATGCAAAGGAAACTAAAATGGATAATGCAGAAAGACCTGTTCGAACATCAAGTGTCTCCGAAGGAAAAGTCATAACCTTTGATGAGGATGATCGTGTTGATATCCAGGATCCTCATCACGATGGTTTAGTTATTACTCTTTTCATTTCTAACCATTTTGTCCGCAGGATCCTTATAGACGGAGGAAGTTCAGTGAACATTATCCAGCTTGATGTTCTAAAGAAGATGGGTATCCCTGAATCAGACATCATACCAAGATCCTCCGTGCTCGTGGGATTTAGTGGCGAAACTAAGAATACCCTGGGGGACATTAAACTCCCAATATACATTGAAGGCCTACACTCTTATCAAAAATTTTGTGTTATTGACTGTTTATCTTGTTGTAATGTTATCCTTGGCAGGCCTTGGATACACGATATGAAAGCAGTCCCATCTACTTACCATCAATGTGTGAAGCTCCCTAGTCCTTGGGGAATAGTGAAGATTGATAGTGATCAGCAGGAGGCTAAGAATTGCTACACTTCATCGATGAAACCAGCCTCGAAGTCAAGGGAGCAATAGCAATCAAGGTATCCTCCAAGGGATGTCTTGGAGGCAAGAGAGCAGGATGTGGTAGAAATCCTCATGGATCCTGATGATCCTGAATCCAAAATCTATATCGGATCAGGGATCCTTGGCGAAATGAAAGAAGACCTCGTATCCTTCCTCAAAAGGAGAAAGACTACCTTTGCATGGAAACACGAAGACATGACTGGTATATCCAAAGATGTAATCACTCACAAACTCGGGATAGACAGATCCTTCAAACCAATCCATCAAAGGAGAAGAAAGTTTGCACCGGAAAGGAATGCCATTATCCAGGAAGAGGTAGAGAAATTGCTCCGGGCAGGTATGATTAGAGAGGTCAAGTATCCAAGATGGTTGGCCAATGTGGTTGTTGTTCAAAAGAAAAACGGAAAGTGGAGGGTATGTGTCGATTTTACCGATTTAAATAAGGCATGTCCCAAGGATCCTTTCCCATTACCCCACATTGACTCCATGGTGGATGCAACTGCGGGTCATGAACTGTTAACTTTTATGGATGCTTCATCTGGATTCCAACAAATCCAAATGGAACCATCCGACCAAGAGGATACAGCCTTCATGACTCCAACTGGTATATATTGCTATATTGCTATGCCGTTCGGATTAAGAAATGCAGGTGCAACATATCAAAGGCTGGTGAATATGATGTTCAAGGATCAGATTGGACAAACTATGGAGGTTTACATAGATGATATGGTGGTAAAATCCTTAAAAGCTGAGGATCACCTAAGAGACTTGGAGGAAGCATTCGATATCCTTGACAAATATAACATGAAACTTAATCCTTCAAAATGTCACTTTGGTGTTAAAGCAGGTAAATTCTTAGGATATATGGTGACAAAGAGAGGCATTGAAGCTAGCCCGGAACAAATCAAAGCAATAGTGAACATCAAATCTCCGGCCAATGCTAAAGATGTTCAAAGGCTAACAGGCAGGATAGCAGCTTTGAACAGATTTATATCCAAATCCTCAGAGAAATGCAAAGAATTCTATGATATCCTAAGGAAGAACAAGAAATTTGAGTGGACTGAGAAGCATGAAAATGCTTTAAGAGCCCTCAAGGATTACCTATCCTCAGCCCCAGCCTTGATGAAGCCAGAAAAAGGCGATGTGTTATCCTTGTATCTTGCAGTATCCTCAAAAGCAGTAAGTGCGGTCCTTGTTAAGGATCATGAAGGTACACAACATCCTGTCTATTATGTAAGTAAAAGTTTACTTGATGCCGAATCCAGGTATTCACACCTTGAAAAGCTTATTCTTGCATTAATTATGGCTTCTACTAAGTTAAGACATTATTTTGAAACTCATGTTATCATTGTTAAAACTAATTTTCCAATTAAGAATGTCCTCAGGAAACCAGAGATGTCAGGAAGGATGGCTAAGTGGGCAGTGAAGCTAAGTGCATATGATATAAGATATGAGCCTAGGACAGCTATCAAATCCCAAGCATTAGCTGACTTTGTGGCCGATTTCAGTAGTGATTTACAAGAAGAAGCTGAATTAGAAGTCCAGCAGCTAGAAGAGACCAAGGATCCTTGGATACTCTATACTGATGGATCCTTAAATGTCAAAGGCACAGGGCTTGGAATACTACTAAAATCGCCACAGGGGGACATAATACCCCACTCTATAGCTTGTGAGTTCCAAACCACTAACAATGAGGCTGAATATGAAGCCTTAATTGCTGGTTTGCAAATTGCAAAGCATATGGGGATCAGGTATCTTGAGGTACATGTAGATTCATTGTTAATTACAAACCACTTTAATGGATCCTACGCTGTTAAAGGTGAAAAGCTAACCAAATATTTAGAGATAGTCAAAAGTTTGGCACTCTCTTTTGTTTCCTTTAGTTTGACGCAGGTACCAAGGGAAGAAAATACAGAGGCTGATGCATTGGCTAACTTAGGATCATCCTTGAAGATCCCGGAGGATATCAAGATCCCTATTATCCATATCCTGGCCCCGGCTATCGAGGATCATGAGGCTATGGAGATAGGAAATGATTCTGCAATTATCCCTTGTGAGGATACTCAATCCCATTCAGGATTAGGATCATGGATCTCACCAATTATGAGATACTTACAACATGGAAAGATTCCTACAGGAGAAAACCCTAGGGCTTTCAAATCTAAGGTATCTCAATTCACAATTTTAAATAATATGTTGTATAGACGATCTCTTGCAGGACCATACTTGAGATGCATTGAGGATCCTGAAATCCAAGAAGTTTTAAAAGACTTCCATGAAGGAGATTGTGGAAACCACACTGGGGGCAGGGCATTATTCTCAAGGATCCTGAGGACAGGATACTACTGGCCAACCATGAAGAGAGATGCTGTGGAGTATGCTAAAAGATGTGATCCTTGTCAGAGACACAGCAATATCCTTCATCAACCAGCTGAATTATTACATCCTATATCCTCCTCTTGGCCATTTATGAGATGGGGTATGGATATAGTTGGTAAGCTCCCTAAGGCACCTGGTGGAAAAGTATTCATGCTTGCTATGACTGATTACTTCTCCAAGTGGATAGAGGCTGAAGCTTTTGCCCAAGTCAGAGAAAAGGAAGTTATATCCTTCATTAAAAGAAATATTATAACTAGATTCGGAATTCCTTCTGAGATTATATGTGATAATGGTTCCCAATTTATTGGGGGCAGAACCACTAACTTTTGTGACAGCTGGGGGATTAAGATGATAACATCAACACCAGTCCACCCACAAGCTAATGGTCAAGCAGAATCATCCAATAAGATCATCATCAACAATCTGAAGAAGAAGCTTGGATCCAAGAAAGGGAAATGGGCAGAAGAACTACCCTATGTGCTTTGGGCTGATAGGACAACCCCTAAGAATGCTACTGGTCAAACGCCATTCTCTTTGGTATTTGGGGCAGAATCAGTGATCCCAACAGAAATGGTGGTTCCAACTGCAAGAACAAGTATCCGTGATCCTGAGGAGAATGGTGAGAACTTGGCTCAAGACCTGGATACTATTGAAGAAATCAGGGATATGGCTAGGATAAGGATGGCCAGTTACCAGCAAAGAATGGCTGGTGCTTACAACAAAAATGTCAGGATCAGGAAGTTTCAAGTTGGAGATATGGTATTAAGGAAAGCATTTCAGAATACCACCAATCCCGCTGATGGAAAATTGGCTCCAAAATGGGAAGGCCCTTATTTGATTGAAGCTGAAGCAGGAAAGTGGGCATATAGATTGCTAACCATGGAAGGTGATTTGCTACCAAGAGCTTGGAATGCTGTCCACTTGAAGAAATATTTCATGTAAGCAGGATCCTCATGGCACAGATGATCCTCACGATAGGGATATCCTTAAAGGATCCTCAAAGTATTGGTGATCCTTACCTAGGTAATATCCTAAACTTGAACTATTTCATTTCTTTATTTTCTCATATAAGGATAAGGATCATGTATCCTTTATCCATCTCTCACGTGAGTTTAAGTTTTGAAAGTTCAGGTATCCTTAGCAAAGTATTGGTTATCTGCAGAAGCAATCCATCCTTTGGGTTTAACCCCAGTTATTTGGGCTTGACCCCAGTTCCGCCTGTAGCGCATGATGATCCTGGTATAGTTCAAGGCAGTGGGACCAGTACTCGTTTTAGGGGCTGATAATTCCATTGTACTGGCTATGCCTAGGATCCTACGTATAATGGTAGACGTACCATACATTCGTTCCTATGGTTTCTAACGTTTTCACGTTAGCTAAGGTTTCTAACGTTTTCACGTTAGCTAAGGTTTTGGCATTTTCATGTCACTAAGTTTGGATAGTCGCCAGTCAGGGCCATACTCCAGTTTACATACGATCCTTGGGCTTGTCCCCAGTTATCCTTGGGCTTGTCCCCAGTTATCCTTGGGCTTGTCCCCAGTTGCTAACTCTTTTCTTATGATGGCTTAGTCCCAAGTTATGTTCTATTTCAGGTTCTTGAAGATAGGCAACTAGGGATCCTTGATCCTTACTTTATTCTAAGGTTTATCTTATAGTTATCCTTATTATGGTTAGGATCCTAACTTGGACCCTCAGGTATGATCCTTAACTATTTTTAATTCTATTCATTATTTATTTGAATAACCCTTAAAGTTTGACAACTAGACTTGTGATCCTTAAAACATATTGCTTTTTGAGATTCTTTAACTAAAGGATATCTGATCATGAATCATATCCTAAATATTTTCAATTTGACTTATTCAAAATTATTTGTTCAATGAATATGCATCAAAACAAAGGAAAATCAAAGAAACACAAGGATAATAACACAAGATAAGCGACAAAAGGTTAAGATTTTATTTATTAACAAAAGACTAACCCTTAAAGGTTGTCAAAATTACCTACCCGAGCATCTACCAGCAAAACGTGGCCCGTCCGCTGGGGTAGGTAAAGGGTGTCCATGATAACAAGTTCGAAAGTAGTGCAGGAATATAAAGGCGGCAGGATCACAATGGCTTCATCCCCCAAACAGAGGATCCCTCCACCAATTGCAATCCTGCCTATTGTCCAAAGGATCATACATGATCCTTAATCCTAAAACCTATTGTTCAAGTACAACCCATCATTGTTCAGCAAAAAACACCATAACCAAAACAAACTATCAAACTTAAAAAATGGGCTCCGACTACGTCTAGAAATGTCCTTCATCGCCCATCCATGCAGCCTATGCCTTCGCTGCATCCTCTTCCCCTCCAGCTGCGGTATCCTTTATCAGATCCTTTCCACTGCCACTTGCCTCAATTGCCAAGACCTCAGTAGTCTCCTCCTCATCATCCTCAAGATCAGCCAACCTTGCCTTCCAGCCCTCAACATCCCAGCTGCTTTTGTCAAAACTAGGATCTTGAGCTTCCTGGGCCATCTTCAATTTTGTCTGATACATCGTGATGGCGGCAGAGACCTTAGCATTTTCTATGAGATCATGCTTCTCATAGTCAAGGTCAATCAGAAGCTTAGCCGTCTTGGTCTTGGCATCTTGGAGTTCCTTTTGAAGATCAGCAATTGCAAGGTCCTTGAGCACTGCAACCTGTTGGAGGTCAGCGATCTTCTTGTCCTGCTCCTCAACATTCCCCACGTAATCTTCAATCTCAGCAAATTTCTGCAAAGAAAAGGATAAAACAGTTCAAGATCAGGTGATCCTTATACGAGTAGGATACCTAGGCAGAGTGGGTGATCCTTACATCATTGAAGTATTCAAGGAACTGATGGCGGATCAGTGGTAGGCCTTGAAGATCCTCAGCATCAGAAGTTTTCCTCTTCTTGACACCCTTTCCTTTAGTGGGTGCCTTTGGAATGGAGATGCTAGGACTGGTAGTGGATCTCTTCTTCCTGGATCGTACGACATCAAGGTCAGCCGTGTTGAACTGGGATACAGGCTTGGCAGATTTTCCAGCGCCTACACATTCAAAGCAAGATGAGTATCCTTATCCTATTTCAATTTATTTATTTATTTTAATATTCAAACTATGTAAAAAGCAGGATACTTACTTGACATGGTAATGGAACCTGAGGATACTTCTTGTGAGTCTTGGGTGTCTATCTTGAATGTCCTTGTTTCAGGATCAAGCTTCCAAAAAGCAGCGAGCCTATCCTTGGTTTCAGGTGATGTGATGATGTGTGAGACAGAAATAGCTGCATAACACAAGACAAAAAAGGGGTCAGTAATCCTTATACAAAAACAAGACTACCTGGTGATCCTTCTCAGGATCCTCCGGCCTACCATGGGTGGACCATGTTCTTGGTAAATGCTTTCCGTTGGGAATGGTATCCCTCCTGACAAAGAAGAAGCAACGTTTCCAATTTGTGTCATTCTTGGTAACTTTAAGAAGAGGGTGTTCTCCGTCGCGTTTTCGTTTGAACAAATAACGATGGGATCCAAAGGTGGTAACATCATACAATTGTGTCAGCTCTGACATGCCTAAATCAATGCCCTCCTGCTCGATGATCCTCTCCAGGGTATACAAAACCCTCCAAATCATCGGCATGGCTTGGATGTAAGAGATGCCGGTAAGGGAAAAGAAGGATTGTGTAAATTCTAGGAAAGGATAGGTGTATCCTATGGCAAATGGAGTAACTGGAAAGGCAACCCATGTTTCTGAAACATAGTCGCTCAGAACAGTAGGATCAAAGGGTTTGAAAAAAGCGCTCGCCGGAAAGCAACAGCGAATCTTGTCTATCTGAGCATCATTAAAGTAACACCTTTCATTTGTGGAGTCTTTGATGATCTTTTGACTCTTCAAGGGACTATCCTTCTGGTGATCCTTGGCGGGGGAGGACCGGAGCATCATTCTCAAAGTGATGGTGATAAAGAAAGAAAAACAGAGTAAGAGAAGGAAGAAGGAAGAAGATGAAGAAAGAGATACCTGATTGATCTTCGACTGAGAATATAAAGGGAGTTTCTTTCGAATTTAAATGCATTTGATCCTATCTCTATCCCTTATTTATAATCATGATCGTGCAGGGTTGTCACTTCTGTGACGTCATGGATACAACGGCTAGTTCGATATCAATGGCTATATATCCGTTAGTTAGTTACGGATAGGATCAAGAAAATATAACTCGCTTATTTTACAAATTACTCCTTATATTTTAGGGGCAATTGTTAGGGGAGGATTTTCTAACAATTAGTGATCCTTATTCGTTATCCTAATTAGTGATCCTTACTTCTGTGACAGGTGGTGATCCTCAGAAGAGTTTCAGGATCAGGATCATGGATCACTTTAAGGATCCTCGTATTGACGATTGTTTATTTATGTTTTGTACTACCTCGCAGGAATAACAAGCTTTACCAAGTCTTGGCGACATTCCCGGAGAATATTCCCAAACTATCCCGCACGTGCTTGACCAAAAATGGACGTTGTGGAGAACGTGGAGGCTTGGCACAAAAGTCGGATAGTTAGTTTTAGTAGTTAATTTCTATTTTAAAAGGGAGTAACGAGCTAGTAGAAAAACACTTAGTCATTTCTCAGTTACACACTCTCATACACTCGCATACTTGAAGCTCTCGACGAACATTCATTCATTTTCATTCACTTTTACACATTTCACGATAGTGATCCTTGTACCTAGCTCGTTACTATCCGAAGTTGTAAACATTTTTTTCATTTATTTGAGCTTGGTGATCGGTAGTTTCCATCACCCGGGGTTTTTTGTGCCGGAGATCAACTCTTGATCAAGGGCTTTTTCCCCGTATAAATCCTTGTGTCATTTCAGCAATTTACATTGAAGTGATCCTTGTTATTGATATACACAATTAGCATCATACCCCGTAAAATAGAGTTTGGTTGCAATATCCTCAACAGATTTTTTGACCAAAACAATAATCCAACTAGAAACTTTGAAGAGAATGAACGTATCTCCAATGGATATCACTTCGAAATCCACCGTGCTTGTTGGGTTCAGCGGAGAGGCTAGGAACATGGTGGGAGAGATAAAATTGACAATATATGTTGAAAGGGTCAACTCGCTACAACATTTCTGTGTAATGGACTCCCTATCCTGCTATAACATCATACTGGGCAGGCCATGGATCCACGATATGAAGGCTGTGCCATCAACTTATCATCAATGCATCAAGATTCCTACCCCTTGGGGGGTTATCAAGGTTGATAGCGATCAGCAGGAGGCGAAAGAATGTTACTCATCCTCAATGAAATCCTCAACCAAGCCTAATACAGCATAGCAATTAAAGATGCGGGCCCAGGATATTGTGGAGGCTTCGGAGCAGGATATCGTGGAGGCTTCGGAGCAGGATATGAAGAAAATTATCCTGGATCAGGATAATCCTGATATCTCGGTGCTCGTAGGAACCAATATCCCTCAGGATATTGAAGAACAATTAACTAACTTTTTGAAGTGCAGGATGTCAACATTTGCATGGAAGCATGAGGATATGACAGGTATATCCAAAGACATTATCACTCACAAGCTTGGAATTGACAAGTCGTTCAAGCCTATACAGCAAAAGAGAAGGAAGTTTGCTCCTGAACGAAATACAATTATCCAAGAGGAAGTCGAAAGATTGTTGAAGTCCAAAATGATCAGAGAAGTCAAGTTTCCAAGATGGCTAGCAAATGTAGTCGTGGTACAGAAGAAAAATGGGAAATGGAGAGTCTGTGTAGATTACACAGACTTGAATATGGCTTGTCCCAAAGACCCATTTCCCCTTCCTCATATCGATGCAATGGTGGATGCTACTGCCGGGCATGAGATGTTAACCTTCATGGACGCATCCTCAGGATTTCAGCAGATTCAAATGGAGTCTTCGGACCAGGAGGATACTGCCTTCATGACACCAACAGGTATTTATTGTTATACTGCTATGCCTTTCGGTTTGAAAAATGCAGGTGCAACATACCAAAGATTGGTAAACATGATGTTCAAAGATAAGCTGGGGGACACAATGGAGGTATACATCGATGATATGGTGGTAAAATCTAAAAAGGCTGAGGATCACCTCCAGGATATTAAGGGAGCATTTGATATCCTGGATCAATATAACATGAAGCTGAATCCTGCTAAGTGCCATTTCGGAGTGGGGGCAGGAAAGTTTCTAGGATATATGGTGACCAAAAGAGGGATAGAGGCAAGCCCGGAGCAGATTAAAGCCATCGGATATCAATCACCTTCAAATATGAAGGATGTTCAACGGTTAACAGGGCGAGTTGCAGCATTGAATAGATTTATCTCAAGATCCTCGGAGAAATGCAAAGAATTTTATGATATCCTGAAGAAAAACAAGAAGTTCGAATGGGGAGAGAAGCATGAAGCAGCCCTGCAGGATTTGAAGCAGTATCTTTCAACAACACCTCTATTGATGAAGCCTGAGAATGGTGAACCACTGTCCCTATACCTTGCAGTATCAGGGAATGCTGTAAGTGCCGTCCTTATAAAGGATCATGAAAGTCAGCAATATCCTGTTTATTATGTTAGTAAAAGTTTGTTAGATGCTGAAACTAGATATTCTCATTTAGAAAAATTGATACTAGCACTAGTTATGGCATCAACGAAGCTTAGACATTACTTTGAGACACATAGGATTCATGTTAAAACTAATTATCCTGTTAAAAATGTGCTTAGGAAACCAGAGATGTCAGGTAGGATGGCTAAGTGGTCAGTGAAATTGAGTGCTTATGACTTAGTATATGAACCTAGGAATGCCATAAAATCCCAGGCTCTAGCCGACTTTGTGGCTGATTTCAGTAGTGACATTCAGGATGAGGTAGACCTAGAAGTCCAACAATTAGAAGAATCCTCAGGATCCTGGACATTGTACACTGATGGAGCATCTAATGTTAGAGGAGTAGGATTGGGAATACTACTAAAATCGCCACAGGGGGACATATTATCCCAGGCTATTAGGTGTGAATTCCCTGCTACCAATAACGAAGCAGAATATGAGGCTTTAATTACAGGATTAGAAGTGGCTAAAAATATGAATATCAAGAATTTGCAAGTATATGTTGACTCCTTGTTAATCACTAACCATTTTAATGGATCCTATGCAGTTAAGGGTGAGAAATTAATTGAATACCTCGATATTCTCAAAAAATTAGCAGGATATTTCGATGTTTTTACACTTGAACAGGTACCAAGGGAAGATAATGCTGAAGCAGATGCCTTAGCAAACCTGGGATCATCGGTCAGAATACCAGAAGGGACCCAAATACCAATACTACATATCTTATATCCTACAACGAATCCTCAGGATAAAGAAGTAGTAAGTATCCAGGATCCTGTTGTTGAATATCCTGAGAAGGATTCTGAATCCTGGACGGCTCCAATCATAAGATATCTTAAGGAAGGACACATCCCTAGAAACGAAAATCCTAAGGCATTTAGGATGAAGGTATCACGATTCACTATTATAAATAATATTTTGTATAAGAAATCTCTTGCCAGACCATATTTAAGGTGCTTGGAGGATCCCGAAACTAAAGAAGTGCTTCAGGATATACATGAAGGGGATTGTGGTAACCACACTGGGGGCAGGTCATTATTCTCAAAAATATTGAGAACAGGATACTTTTGGCCAACGATAAGGAAAGATGCTACAGAATATGCTCGAAGGTGTGATGTATGTCAAAGGCACAGTAACATACTACATCAATCAGCTGAACCACTATATCCTATAGCTTCCCCTTGGCCATTCATGAAATGGGGGATGGACATAGTGGGGAAGTTACCAAAAGCTCCAGGAGGAAAAGTCTTTATGCTGGCAATGACTGATTATTTCTCTAAGTGGGTGGAGGCTGAAGCATTTGTTCAAGTCAGAGACCAAGAAGTAGTATCCTTCATAAAGAGGAATATCCTGACCAGGTTTGGAGTACCAGCTGAAATCATTTGTGACAATGGATCTCAGTTTATAAGCAAGATGAATACTGACTTTTGCAAGAGTTGGGGAATCAAAATGATCACGTCCACTCCAGTACATCCTCAAGCAAATGGACAAGCTGAATCCTCAAACAAGATAATTGTCAACAACTTAAAGAAGAGACTAGGAGCCAAGAAAGGAAGATGGGCAGAAGAACTACCCTTTGTTTTGTGGGCTGATAGAACAACGGTAAAGAATGCAACTGGCCAGACTCTGTTTTCCTTAGTATTTGGAGCAGAAGCAGTGATCCCAACAGAGATGGTGATACCCACTGCAAGATCTATCCTCCGGGATCCTGGGCAGAATCCTGAAGCTTTGTGCCAAGATTTGGGTACCGTTGATGAAACGAGAGATGCAGCAAGGTTAAGAATGGCATCATATCAACAAAGGATATCCAGAGCATACAACAAGAATATAAGGACTAGAAGGTTCAAAGTTGGAGATTGGGTGTTAAGAAAGGCTTTTCAAAATACCACTAATCCTGCCGATGGAAAACTGGCTCCAAAATGGGAAGGACCATATGAGGTTGAATCAGAATCAGGAAAAGGAGCATACCGACTCAGGAGTATGGAGGGAGATATGCTACCAAGATCCTGGAATGCTATACACTTAAAGCTCTATTTCAAGTAAGAATAGAATTTAACTTCTATCTCAGAATGGTATGTATTCTATCTCTCATAAATATATTTGAATTCATTATCTTGAACCAATACTGACTTAAGCATCGGAGGGGTGTTAGCCAAGCTAACACCCACCTTATTTTAAAGTTGTTTTGCAGAGTACCTATCAGGATATAGCTCCAGGATATACACTCAGGATATTTCGGAAGATTAGAGGATTGGCCCCCTCTCTCACGTCTAAGGGATTGTAACACCTGTGCCTCCACGACCATCAAACAAATGCCAAACCAATGAAATATTGTTTTTCATACTTGGGATTTGTAAAAATATGTGTATCTTTTGCACATATCTATTCTTGTTCGATTTCAAGCTCTAAATCGCTTTCTGGAAGGTTATACGCGCACTGATGCGTAGATATAACCAGTTTAATCCAACGAACACTCCGGAATAGTGAAATAGGCTTAACATACCTTAAATAACCTTTACATAACTTAGATATAAGTTTTGGAAGGTTTGGTGTGGTGAAATCAAAGTTAAATCGCTTACAGGGACTAAAGTTGACAAACTGCGAAAGTATGTCAATTTGAACTGTAACGAACATTCCGGAACATGACCATAAGTTAAACATACCATAAATATCCTTTACATAGCTTAGAAATAGGCTTTGAGGTGTTCGGTATGCTAAAATAAACTTTTGTGTCATTCAGGGACTAAAAGTGTCAAAAAGTGCACAAGTTTGCATTTTCGCGCATAACTTACGTTCTGAATACATCCGGACATCCAAAAATTTATGTAAGCATGACTACATTATATTTTAGTGTTCGCCATAAGAAAAATCCATTCGTCGCGTCATTTGGATCGTTTTTCGCGCTTATGCGCATTCCGTCGTAATTAACCGAACATCGCGTTCGTACGGCTAAACGAACCGACATCCGAGATATTTTTGAACATGTTTTAAGTTCCCTATACTTTAACTTCATTTTAGAGCTTTGAAATGGGGTTAACGGACCTTAAACGTGTCGAAAATGGGCTGATTGCAATACAGGGACCAAAAGTGTAATTCTGCCAAACTAGGGCCTAGCGGTGCGCTACACTTTTAGCGTAGCGGTGCGCTAGGGGTCTGCAGACCAGATGCAGAGTACTTAACAGCCTGTTTTCAGCAGATTAACCCACAACCACAAGTTCCCAATTGTCTAGTCATCTGATAAGGATGGAATTCCAGCCACCATAAGGTTCCGACAAGTGTACGGGTTGGATTCATGGCACGTTTTCCATGGAACGATCCTAACGGTTCGGGTATTCCTATAAATACCCAACCCACACAACCTCATTTTGCACTAGAATTCTGATTTGAGAACCTCTAAGTTGAAACCATTGTTTCATACCTGAGATTCTTGAATCGGGATTAGCATTCGGGGACCCTTCGTAAGTATTCTTTCGTTCTTTTCCTTATTTTATTGCTTATCGAGTCAGAAAGTCAAACTTTGTTTGACTTTCAGCGTTGACCAGTAATGGTCAATGCGAAGTTCGTTTGAACTTCGCAACGTGAGTGTAATCACGTTGGTCATAGTCCCTTGGGACTATGCCCACTGATTACCACGTTGTCTAGGGTCGTAGGGTAGGCGATCTAATAAATCGCCTATACCTTCGAACCCGACCCAGTTTGGTCGATCATTAGGATCCGACCAAATACATTAGGTGACCATAGTAGGTAGGGAATAACCTTCCGAGTTTATACCCTATGGTCACATCGTTTGAGTAGTTGTATGATAGGTAGTTTATATGCCTTAGGTAAATTACCAGAATACCCTTTTCATGTATAATTGGTAATTAAGCATATGTAACCTAAACTTTTGTCACATAACTGATTATGTAACATGTTTAGGCATATAACACTTGTCATAGGACTAGTTAGACGGTCTGAACGCGTTTCACGCGCACGACGCGTTAAAGTAGCATATGTTACCTTAATGGGTCGCGATGGGTCGAAAACAATTAGGTTAGTCTCATTGTAGTATGTAGGTCTTGTTAAACCATATCATATGAGTTCCAATACTCATTTGGTTTACCAAGCCTCATCCTATCCGATCTCCCGATTTAAGTCCGGTTTATTTATATAGTTTTAGATTGCCGACTGATTCCGTGCTCCCTCTAGCTTTGTTTGGTTGTTGTTCAAGACCTCTAAGCATTCTCAGGCGAGTACATTCTTCCCCTATTTTACTGTTTTCAATTGTTTTGGGGTGACTCATATGTGCTAAATGTTTTCGATGTTATAATGATGGTTTCAAAAACAATTAAGGCGATTTATACAAAACTAATAACAATTTCAATAAAGTGAACAAACTTGTTGGTTGTGTTTACATAACAAATGACATTCATTAGCAATGATCAAGCCGACCAGTATTAGGTTATGGTACCATAGGATCTGACTAATCCCGTTATTTACTACACCCGTGGTTATGTGTGGGTATGGTAGGTAGCGACTGAATCTGTAATTATTAACTTACCCTATGGAGGTTTGTTAATGCGAAAACGAGAAGCGACGAAAACGAGAAGCGACGAGTGATGAGTCACGAAGGTTTGAATGTTATTAGCGAGACGACCATATAAGTAGTTTCATGACCTAAAACGAATTAAACGATTTACGATTGGTTTTCACACGATATTTTAACGATTGGGTTTCACACGATGTTTTAACGATTGGGTAAACATTTGTACATGATTTACATTGGGCATGAACATTACTTGGGTGGTTTGGTTTGGATTAAGTGATTAAGTAACAATGCGTGTGGAATATGATACAAGCATCGTGGATACGCCACTGGTACTTCCTATATATAAGTGTTTGTATGGTATTACATATTGTAGCGTTATTTGAATCATTTCAGCTCGAGACATAGAACATTTTATACAAGTAACATACTTTTCACAAGACATTTATTTACAAACAACTTATCTTATACAAACTCATTTTACATGGTTATTCATTTAATCATGCATTATTCTCTTATTATACATATCACCTGAACTTATTATTTTTCAAATGATTTATAAAGGCAAAGCAAATTACAAGGTTCATGACTAAACATTTTCTTAAACAGAAGTCATGAATCTTATTTTCACAAAACCTATGTACTCGCCAGCATTTCTTTGCTGACCTCGTTTTCACATATGTTTCAGGTATTGTTGGATGATATCGATTGATAAGATGCATACTCACATAGGACTGGACAAGGCCTTAGTGACTCAATAACAATGATAGACTATGTTTAAATAGTGTATTTAGATTTCAAGACGATGTAATTATTCAATGTTTAATAAAACGAAACACTCTTTGGTATCCATGGTTATGAAACATTAATTCTGTTACAACACGCCTCGATGTTTCCGCCACGTTTTGTATGTTCTACGTGGTCGGGGTGTGACAGAAAAGATGGTATCAGAGCCAATGGTTATAGGGAATTAGGTTATTAGTAATGCTTTGACCTAGTCTATAACCTTTCTAGGACCCTAACGCGAGTTTACTTGCGTTTAGTCATAAAACAATACCGTCACCTATCCTTAGGCGACGACCGCAACAAGAACATAAATTTCAAAACCGCTTTGAAAACTAATCATCTGTTCTAGGATGATTAATTTCATGGTTTTGAACCCCCTATTGTAAGGTTTTGAACCCTCTGTTATATGGTTTTGAACCCCTTTGAATTTTCAAAACTTCATCAAGGTTTTGGGTTTTAAATAATGTGAACACGTGCAAACTGGAAGGGTGAATGCCTGTATTCTGAGTTTTCTGTCTAGGCAAGCACTTCGTATACATCTCATCAGACGCGAGACCAGTTGTGCTTACCTGGGAATTCTTGGGGTGAGTGTTCACTTATAGGCGAGCATGTCTTCGCGATACATTATTTTTGACCCATTTACTTTGATTTGTCACCGTCTCATTTGTTTGCCTTAGGTAACAAACAAATGATCGCAATTTTCATGCGTTATCACTCTGTTTTGATTACCCAATAACCTTTCACTTGCTTCTTCCTCTGTCCTTCACTTTCTTCTAGAATGTCTCTTCATCACGATGACGCCCAGATATCCAAGCAGACTGCCAAATTCGCTCAGCGAATAGGCGAAGTAGTCCTGAAGACTGTGGAATTAGCTACTGCCATGTATCGTCTCCAGGATGAAGCCACTCAAGAGTCACCAAGACAGGCAGGACCTAGTCAGGTGACAGCACCACCAGACAAGAAACCAATCGAGGAATCAAAGACCATGGATGAACGATTCCCTAAGAAGTCAAAGAAGCGAAAGGCTTCTCAGAACTTCGTCGTGGTCGCTCACAATGGTCAAGCCTTCCCCAACCAACCAGCTCAACCCCGTACTAGGAAGCCATACAATGGAACTTCACCCTTGTGCAACCGATGTGGCCTACATCATCATTCTAATGTGAAGTGCCGCGAATGCCAAATTTGTGGACTTAAAGGTCATATGGCAAAAGTTTGCGTTGCAGCAGTTGCACCGAATCAAGCCGACAACAAACCTATTCGAGCTCGCTTTCCACCAGGTTCTTGCAACAAGTGTGGTGAGATGGGACATTTCCGAAGAAATTGCCCAAAGCTTGCTAATGCAAATTTGACCCACGGATGAGCAGTTGGCTGAGTAGAAGATGTTGCTGTCTTATGCTTTTGTTTCTTTCGTTTTCTAGTAATGTGAAACAATATGTCTTGTTCATAAATAAAAGTTGTTGTTCACAAATTCTGATATACAAGTATAATTACATGTGTGTATGACTTTTCCCTATAATACCTGCACTAAGGAACTATGATCCTTACAAACTACTCTTGTGATTCTCTCTTTCAAATGATCGCTCATGATTCCTTCGAAAATTTTAAGTACTCGTTTCACTCTAAGAAACAAAGTACAGAAAATTTAGTGACATTATGAGTAATCATGCTTCAGCACATCTTTACCTTTGAAATCCTTGGTTAAATAACTAAGGGTATTTTCAAATCTCATACCCATTACGTTTTGATTTTTCAACATACACAGTACCAGTATTTCAAAACAATCTTCATGATCTCAAAACATTTCATATAGTTTGCAAACAATTTTTCTAGATGCATTATCTATGTTATTTCAAAAACATTGGCCATGTTATCAAAACCAACCTTTCTAATTTCAAAATATTTCATATAGTCTGAAGACAATATTAACACAATACATTTTCTTATCAAGTGCATGATTTCGAAAAGCATCATTCATGTCTTTCAAAAACCTTATACATAATTTCAAAATTCATCTCGCATGATTTTTAAAACATTTTTTTGTAAATATATCTACCTAATACACCTACTTTATGATTTCAAAAAGTATTATATATAAGGTTTCAAAAACGTTAAACACATTTTTCTTAAAAGAACCCCATGCATAGTTTTCAAAAATATTTTCCTCATACATTGACTTAACCTTCAAAATTCTGCTTCATATGTCGCCTTGACATATCAAGCATCTCAACTTCATAAGCATTTTACATCATGTTTTGACCTAAGCACATCCAGTGCAAGGTTTCAAAACATCTTCAACTTCTAAAATTCATATGGGATCTTTTTATCTTTACAATTAGATCCTTGTGGATAATCATCATTTAAATCAGAGTCCTTAATTGGATTCCTTATGTACCTTAATTCGAACATTTCGATTCTTTATAATCGAAATCGAATTTTCTTTTTGAATCTTTCTATCTTTATAGTTAGATTCTTGATAATGTTTAAAGTGCCAAATGAAATCCACGAGATGGATTCCTAGTGTGCTTTAAATACATGTACTCTGTTAGCAGAACAAACTTCTAGTTAAACAATTTTGTGGTTATGTGATATGTGTTAATTCATCTTATGTTTTCTTTTATGCATTTTTTTGTTTTTAATACTCTGGATATTCGTTATCCAAATCCTCGCAGAATCTTTCATATTTTCATATGAGAAATTCGTAGCAGGATATTCAAAAGGTACTACCTTCAATCCTTAATGGGCTTCTATGTAATAGTTAAGACCCTTGGATTATATAGTACTGCTCCATGATTCATAAGAGACCCTTTAGTGGTCTAATCAAAAAGATTGATTCACAATTTGGTTAAAGAACGACATCTAGTGATGTAGCTGGACAGACTCCTTGATAGTCTATTTAGATCATTTATTGATTTAATTAAAAGGACTCTATGGCGGTCTAGTCACACTCATCACAGGATTGTTCATTTGGTTTTCCCCTGCACATTATAAAATGGACTGAGTGAACTATGCAAGGAATTGTCTAATTATGGACGCGTACATAATTATGAAATTTAGTGCACAGAAACACAGTAAGATTTATTATGTGTAAGAACCGATAGTGACAACAATAACGAAATGAGAACGATGTAATGGAGGTACGGTGGACGCACCAATGACGCTTCATATACTTGTATATAAGTATCTGTTGGGTCAAATTAGAGAATGATGTTATCAATTAGGCGACGTTATTTAGTGATTTTATTGTTTATATTATGTGACGCTTTTAATATGTAATAGTCGGATATTTTAAGGGGTTTAGTAGGTTTTCCAAGCAAGAGGCGGCTTGCTTGGAGGACAAGGCTCAGGGGCTATATATAGTGGACTAAACCTCACTTGTGAGGTGTGCATTTGTGAGCAACCACCCCGGGGGAGCTCACCCGGGGTGGATGATTATTTTTGTATTTGTTTATCACATTCAATGAAATCATCTATGTTCAAATCCTCAAAGTTTCCATTTTTTTTGTTTGTTCTTGGCTCAAAATCACCCGTCTCACTATTTTTCACCGAACCGAGACTGAAATCGGATCGTTACGGGACTATCATTTGGTATCAGAGCCTCGGTGGCTCGTTTCAGTTTTCGGTTCGGTCGGGTCTTTAGCAGAAATCCGCCGGAGACGTAAAAAAAAAAATCAAATCTGGGTTTTGAGATAACTTTCTGTTTCAGCGACTTTAACCTGGGGTTTTTGTTCATCCAGTAATGTTATCTTATTCATCAGGTTTCAAAGAGCCTCCAAACAAACCCTCCTATATTATTTCATGGATACGATATTCAACATCAGGAGCAAGAGTCAATGTAGCATCTGGAGACAAATTATTTATGCCGATGCTCTGTGCTATCACCTCAACTGTCGTCCGGTACACCGGAACAAACCCTCCGTTGAAGAACGATTCATGCGACGGAGAGTATGACACAGCCGTACTATCCCGCTTGAACCAGACGTTACCCGACCTTATTCTTAGAGGATAAGCAGATCATAGAGAGAGTAGCAGATCTGGTGATTGTGTTTTCATAGAGAGAAGTAGATCAGAAGAAACAATGACGTTTGGGTTTTCGAAGTTGGCATTCCGGTCAAAGCATAAGGTGGTTGACGGTGGTTCTGGGCGGAGGCAGAAGGTGGCGGCGGCTGAAGTTGATGGGTGGCGGCTAGGGTTCTGCAGATGAAAGGTTTGAATGGGCTAGGGTATGAGGCCCAATGGTTACATTATTATTTCAAGAATGTTGGAATGTTCTGGGGCCCACTTAGACGGTTGTGTTTGCTGATATGAGGTACGTTTTCATTTGGATGGCAGCTGGCTCACATTTTTTTTTATTGGTAGAATTTTGCATGTTGGGCCTAATCGAGTTTGTTGGGCTTCGCGGTTTTGGATCACATTGTGGATTAGTATTATTTCAGCAATCATACTATTGTTTGTTTTTTTATTGGGCCACGAATGGATCTGCTAATCAGTTTGGGCCTGATGCTATGGGCTGTGAAAGTGGGCGCAACAGAATGGACCTGGTTTTCGGGCTGAGATTTGATTGGGCCGGGAGTACAAAATTAATTTTATGGGCCAATGATAGTTGGAAAGGAATTTGGTGACTTTAGCGGTGGATCCGGAGCTGAATGCAATCTGACAAAATTGAAGATTCTCACAAGGAAGCTAATTATTTATTTTTTTTCATTGGAGTTCGAACCCTATCATATGCCTATTACAGTATTATCTTTAATAAGATACGGGGCTTTGATTGACAAGATATAGGAGGGTCTACATTTGCGGGGGAAAACGACAATGAAGATTTTGGATATTTAGTCGATTTGTGAAGAATCGAAGACGACGTCAGATTTATTTTTGAAGATCATTTGAAGAATTGATAGCATCATTCTCGGGGGAATATTGTTGGGTCAAATTAGAGAATGATGTTATCAATTAGGCGACGTTATTTAGTGATTTTATTGTTTATATTATGTGACGCTTTTAATATGTAATAGTCGGATATTTTAAGGGGTTTAGTATGTTTTCCAAGCAAGAGGCGGCTTGCTTGGAGGACAAGGCTCAGGGGCTATATATAGTGGACTAAACCTCACTTGTGAGGTGTGCATTTGTGAGCAACCACCCCGGGGGAGCTCACCCGGGGTGGATGATTATTTTTGTATTTGTTTATCACATTCAATGAAATCATCTATGTTCAAATCCTCAAAGTTTCCATTTTTTTTGTTTGTTCTTGGCTCAAAATCACCCGTCTCACTATTTTTCACCGAACCGAGACTGAAATCGGATCGTTACGGGACTATCAGTATCCCTCTTACATTGCAATCATAATGTTATTAAGGTTACTAGAAGTTCAGAACCCTAACCAATATTGTTCGATCTTTTCAACTTCATGTTTTAAACTCTCATAAGTTTCCTCTAAATAAATTTCGGGACGAAATTTCCTAAAGTAGGGGAGACTGTAACACCTGTGCCTCCACGGCCATCAAACAAATGCCAAGCCAATGAAATATTGTTTTTCATACTTGGGATTTGTAAAAATATGTGTATCTTTTGCACATATCTATTCTTGTTCGATTTCAAGCTCTAAATCGCTTTCTGGAAGGTTATACGCGCACTAATGCGTAGATATAACCAGTTTAATCCAACGAACACTCTGGAATAGTGAAATAGGCTTAACATACCTTAAATAACCTTTACATAACTTAGATATAAGTTTTGGAAGGTTTGGTGTGGTGAAATCAAAGTTAAATCGCTTACAGGGACTAAAGTTGACAAACTGCGAAAGTATGTCAATTTGAACTGTAACGAACATTCCGGAACATGACCATAAGTTAAACATACCATAAATATCCTTTACATAGCTTAGAAATAGGCTTTGAGGTGTTCGGTATGCTAAAATAAACTTTTGTGTCATTCAGGGACTAAAAGTGTCAAAAAGTGCACAAGTTTGCATTTTCGCGCATAACTTACGTTATGAATACATCCGGACATCCAAAAATTTATGTAAGCATGACTACATTATATTTTAGTGTTCTCCATAAGAAAAATCCATTCGTCGCGTCATTTGGATCGTTTTTCGCGCTTATGCGCATTCCGTCGTAATTAACCGAACATCGCGTTCGTACGGCTAAACGAACCGACATCCGAGATATTTTTGAACATGTTTTAAGTTCCCTATACTTTAACTTCATTTTAGAGCTTTGAAATGGGGTTAACGGACCTTAAACGTGTCGAAAATGGGCTGATTGCAATACAGGGACCAAAAGTGTAATTCTGCCAAACTAGGGCCTAGCGGTGCGCTACACTTTTAGCGTAGCGGTGCGCTAGGGGTCTGCAGACCAGATGCAGAGTACTTAATAGCCTGTTTTCAGCAGATTAACCCACAACCACAAGTTCCCAATTGTCTAGTCATCTGATAAGGATGGAATTCCAGCCACCATAAGGTTCCGACAAGTGTACGGGTTGGATTCATGGCACGTTTTCCATGGAACGATCCTAACGGTTCGGGTATTCCTATAAATACCCAACCCACACAACCTCATTTTGCACTAGAATTCTGATTTGAGAACCTCTAAGTTGAAACCATTGTTTCATACCTGAGATTCTTGAATCGGGATTAGCATTCGGGGACCCTTCGTAAGTATTCTTTCGTTCTTTTCCTTATTTTATTGCTTATCGAGTCAGAAAGTCAAACTTTGTTTGACTTTCAGCATTGACCAGTAATGGTCAATGCGAAGTTCGTTTGAACTTCGCAACGTGAGTGTAATCACGTTGGTCATAGTCCCTTGGGACTATGCCCACTGACTACCACGTTGTCTAGGGTCGTAGGGTAGGCGATCTAATAAATCGCCTATACCTTCGAACCCGACCCAGTTTGGTCGATCATTAGGATCCGACCAAATACATTAGGTGACCATAGTAGGTAGGGAATAACCTTCCGAGGTTATACCCTATGGTCACATCGTTTGAGTAGTTGTATGATAGGTAGTTTATATGCCTTAGGTAAATTACCAGAATACCCTTTTCATGTATAATTGGTAATTAAGCATATGTAACCTAAACTTTTGTCACATAACTGATTATGTAACATGTTTAGGCATATAACACTTGTCATAGGACTAGTTAGACGGTCTGAACGCGTTTCACGCGCACGACGCGTTAAAGTAGCATATGTTACCTTAATGGGTCGCGATGGGTCGAAAACAATTAGGTTAGTCTCATTGTAGTATGTAGGTCTTGTTAAACCATATCATATGAGTTCCAATACTCATTTGGTTTACCAAGCCTCATCCTATCCGATCTCCCGATTTAAGTCCGGTTTATTTATATAGTTTTAGATTGCCGACTGATTCCGTGCTCCCTCTAGCTTTGTTTGGTTGTTGTTCAAGACCTCTAAGCATTCTCAGGCGAGTACATTCTTCCCCTATTTTACTGTTTTCAATTGTTTTGGGGTGACTCATATGTGCTAAATGTTTTCGATGTTATAACGATGGTTTCAAAAACAATTAAGGCGATTTATACAAAACTAATAACGATTTCAATAAAGTGAACAAACTTGTTGGTTGTGTTTACATAACAAATGACATTCATTAGCAATGATCAAGCCGACCAGTATTAGGTTATGGTACCATAGGATCTGACTAATCCCGTTATTTACTACACCCGTGGTTATGTGTGGGTATGGTAGGTAGCGACTGAATCTGTAATTATTAACTTACCCTATGGAGGTTTGTTAATGCGAAAACGAGAAGCGACGAAAACGAGAAGCGACGAGTGATGAGTCACGAAGGTTTGAATGTTATTAGCGAGACGACCATATAAGTAGTTTCACGACCTAAAACGAATTAAACGATTTACGATTGGTTTTCACACGATATTTTAACGATTGGGTAACGATTGGGTTTCACACGATGTTTTAACGATTGGGTAAACATTTGTACATGATTTACATTGGGCATGAACATTACTTGGGTGGTTTGGTTTGGATTAAGTGATTAAGTAACAATGCGTGTGGAATATGATACAAGCATCGTGGATACGCCACTGGTACTTCCTATATATAAGTGTTTGTATGGTATTACATATTGTAGCGTTATTTGAATCATTTCAGCTCGAGACATAGAACATTTTATACAAGTAACATACTTTTCACAAGACATTTATTTACAAACAACTTATCTTATACAAACTCATTTTACATGGTTATTCATTTAATCATGCATTATTCTCTTATTATACATATCACCTGAACTTATTATTTTTCAAATGATTTATAAAGGCAAAGCAAATTACAAGGTTCATGACTAAACATTTTCTTAAACAGAAGTCATGAATCTTATTTTCACAAAACCTATGTACTCGCCAGCATTTCTTTGCTGACCTCGTTTTCACATATGTTTCAGGTATTGTTGGATGATATCGATTGATAAGATGCATACTCACATAGGACTGGACAAGGCCTTAGTGACTCAATAACAATGATAGACTATGTTTAAATAGTGTATTTAGATTTCAAGACGATGTAATTATTCAATGTTTAATAAAACGAAACACTCTTTGGTATCCATGGTTATGAAACATTAATTCTGTTACAACACGCCTCGATGTTTCCGCCACGTTTTGTATGTTCTACGTGGTCGGGGTGTGACAGGGATCCTGGTCCCTTCAAAGGTTTAAAGGTATTCACCTTTCTCTCGAATTGGGTTTGAACACCCCGCCTGGAGCACAAGTCATCTGGGATGGTTCAAGGTAACGGGACCAGTTCATGTAAAAGTGGCTGACAATTTCGTTACTATTGGCTATATCCTGGATCCTAAAGGTATATGAGGATTGATCACCCTTTCTCACGAAAGGGTATTTTTCATACCCTCTAAGGTTTAAAGGTTTTCACCTTTCTAAGTTTTGGAGTTTATACACTCTCGCCTGTAGCGCATGGATATAAGGGTTTATCCCCAGGATATCAGGGTTTATCCCCAGGATATCAGGGTTTATCCCCAGGATATCAAGGTTCATCCCAGGATATTCGAGGTTTATGCAGTTAAACTAAAGTATGACCATGTTAAACACAGGGGACATACATCATACAATTTAAAGGATGGATTTAAATTTATACAATGGGGACATTCCTATGATTGAAGGATGGAATTGACTCTCTGGGAGTATTTGGTATGATCTCTCCTTTCTATAGCTTAAGTTTTATAAGTTGCGAGGCAGTATCCTAAGTAGGATATCTCTCAGGATATTCTTGTGATATGTTCCCAAGATTGTCCAAATTTAACTATTTTTAAGTAAAGTTTAAACACTAAAGTAGTAACAACAGAAATAAAGGCAAAAGGAAGTTATATTATTAACATACCAAAAGATGTGCTCTTAGTTTCACCTCAAACCAAGGTCCATCCACTAAGAGCACTAATAGTTCCTTATCATATTTACTTAACAGTTGAAGGCTTCATCTCAAACTGAGACCCATCCGCCTCCAACTGTTAAATTGTTTAAAAGAAAAACATACTAACGGTGATGACCAAGGGTTTCGTCCTGAAACTCAGGATCCCTCCACCTTTGGTCATCATATTGTTCAAGTGCAGAAAAGTAAAATGCAGGAAAAGTAAATTGTTTTGGGTTACAAGCCAACGATCAAATTTAAAAAAGTGGGCTCCGGCCTTGGCACATACATCCATCATTGCCCACTTGTATGCTCTCACATAGCAGCATCTTCACCAGCCTTCTCCTTCTCAGCCTCAGCATCAGTTCCAGCATCCTGAGCAGCATTCTCGCCAACATCCTTCTTGTCTCCAGCCTTGTCTGCCACCTCTGCCGACTTAGAGGATTCACCAGCTTCAGCAGGAAGGGGGACAACCTTGCCTCCAAGCTCCTTCAGCTTTGCCACCCAGGATTTGACCGGCCAGGATGGGCACTCAAGGCCTGTCTCCTTGGCCTCATAAGCCATCTTAATACGAGCTTGTAGCAGGGAAACGATGGCAGAAGCTTTGATTCCTTCCCGGAAAGAAACCATGGCCTGTTCATGTTCCATCTGGACAGTGGCCAGCTTGATCTCAGCATCCCGGGTTACTTTCTTCAGCTTATCCTCATAGTGCCGAGTCTTCGCTTCAGCAATGGCACCTTGGTCGGCAACAGTAGTTTCAAGCTGTTTGATCCTGGCTTCATGGAGTGCAGCAGTACCACAGGCATCGTTGTAAAGGTGGAGCAGATGCTGGAGGCCCTGTAAGTCAAAATTCAGGTATAAGTCAATATTCACTAACCTGGATATCCTGTCAGGATATTCTATCAGGATATATGTGCAGGATATAGGATCAGGATATTACCTTGTTAAGGAAGGATGTCATCGGTTCCAAGGAATCAGTGAAGCTGAGCTCATCATAGGAGAACCCTTCAGAGCCTGGAGCACTAACTTCGGAGTTCTTCCTCTTTTTTGCGATGGAAGCACGAGTCCTCGGGTTGCCCTTAGGAGCCGGGAGCGGCTTGGAGCTGGTGGCAGCAAGGGTTTCTTTCTTGACATCGACTGGAGTAGGATAGCTATCAAGCTCATCAAGATCCAGAAAGACTGGAACTTTGCTGGAGTCTGCATACAGGGAGTGAAATTCTTTCCTAAATATATCAAATAAAAACATGTATGCAGGATACCGTGCAGGATCCTTACCAGACATGTTTGCACTGGAAAGAGGGCTTGGAGATGGTGGAGACGGATTAAAACTTCTTTTGGCCTCTGGAAGGATTCTGATAGCGTCAATTCTCTTTTGTGAATCAGCAAGGGGGGGTGCAAGCTTCCTGAAGTCAGCTGTGTATAAAACAATAAAAGGAAAATTGGTCAATTCAGGATATGAAACAGGATATAAGGCAGGATCATCTTTAAACCCTAAATCCTACCCTTTCTCAACCACTTCACCGGATATTTCGTTCCACCAAGGATGGAGTCTCTTTTTACAAAGAAGAACTTGGATTGCCATTTCTCCTCGTTCCTGGTGGCACGAAGTATCAGCGGATCGCCGGAGGTGGAATAAAAAAAATCTACAAGATCCATGGCATCTAAGCCGATATGCTAAGGGGAGGTCATGAACGGAAAGCTCAGGAATGTGATTCTTCTTGATCTGATCAAGAACAGACAAGACTCACCAGAGCATCGGCATTGTTTGGCTAAAACAGATTTTGGTAATTTTGAAAAACTCAGTGATAAAATCTGGGAAAGGGAACCGTAATCCTAAGGTGAACGGAAAGGCACTAAAACACAACCACTCATCGGAAACCATGTCCGACCGGATTTCCCGGTCGAACGGCCGGAATACAGTTCCTTCCGGGAAGATACCGGAGGATTTGAGAGCCGACAAATGGGCACTGTCAAAGGTACATATTTCCTTCTCCGGTTCTTGGAGAAGATTCTGTTGGATGAATGAAGGGGCGGAGTCGCCGGAGCTTGATCGTGTTTGCCTTGTCATATTCTCGCCGGAATGCTGAAAAGAATAAGGGATAAAGATGAAGATCAGAGAGAAAGTATTTACCTTTTTCTTTATCACTTATGGTTAAAAAAAGAATGAGGATGAGAAGTTATAGGGAGATGATGAGTAAATATAGGCTGTGCAGTTGCAAAAGGTCACATCATGGGTCTAATATCTTAAATTACCTCGATCTTCGTAAAAAAATATAACCATTAGTGCCAAGATACTAAACAGTGACATTTTTTGGGGACAATTGTTATGGGTGAAATTCTGAGCCCATATCCTGAGAAATATCTTGGATTATATCTTGATTATGTGATATCTGTTTATGTCCGGGATGCCGATTCAGGATATTGGTAACATCCTGAATGGTATCCTCAGGATTACTAACGGATTACGTGCAGGAGTACGAGCCCAGGTGCCCAACGTTCATGAAAACCCTTTCTCCGGGAGACTCGGTCCAAGTCGTTCGAATAAAGACGTTGAAGCCGCTTTACCCGGTCTACAACGTTATTAATGGAATATTCGGGAGCATCCCATATTTATAGGAATTTTAGTTTGTATTTTGTAACTATAAATAGATGGATAAATCAGATCAATAGGACATCACAACTACACTCACTACTCACTCACTACTTGTTTTCTCGCAAACTTTCACTCTCACAGAAAGCATTGTAACACTTAGCGATCTGATCAATATCCTACACTGTATCCTGAAGTTTGAAGCAATAAGAAGAACTAGGCAGCTGCGATTGTCAGTTCCCGAGGTTTTATGCCGGCGATCTGGATTGATCAAGGGCTTTCCTCGTACATCCTGTGTTATTTCCTTTACTTTTTGCTCATAGTTTGATCGTAGGTACAGCTCAATATCCTGAGCCGTATCCTGAAAACTGTTTTTCTAAGCAACTTAACCAGCATATTTCCAACACACTTTTTAGCACACTACCTCACTTAACTAATTTGATCACTAAATTGCTTCGGTAATTTTTGACCAAAACAACGACTACGACTGCGAGATTCGCTATCATCCTGGTAAAGCGAATGTCGTGGCCGATGCTCTTAGTCGTAAGACTCATGTTAGTAGCATTCATTGTTTTCACGTCTCTAGCGATCTTCACACTTGCATTCGCGAAGCTCAATATTCGTCAGCCAACGAAGGTAGCCTAATCATCGAAATCCAAGGTTCATCTATCGATCAACTTGTGATCAAATCAGATGGACTCCAATACTACCTCGATCGCATCTGGGTGCCAAATCGCGACAATCTTCGTGAGCTCATTTTGAACAAGGCACACAAATCCAAGTACTCAAATCATCCTGGTGCTGACAAGATGTACCACGATCTTCGTACATCCTATTGGTGGCCTGGTATGAAGAGAGACATTGCCACGTATGTTTCTAAGTGCCTCACCTGCTCGAAAGTCAAAGCTAAACATCAACGACCTTCTGGTCTACTCGAACAACCTGAAATCCCCGTTTGGAAATGGGATAGCATCGCTTTGGACTTCATAACCAAACTTCCTCGTACATCATCTGGTCATGATAGCATTTGGGTGATTATCGATCATTTGACCAAGTCAGCTCATTTCCTTCCTATTCGTGAAGATTTCAAGTTTGAGAAACTTGCTCGACTCTATACTGATGAGATCATATGTCGTCATGGTATTCCTCTTGACATCATTTCTGAACGCGATGGTCGTTTCACTTCGCGTCTTTGGAAAACTTTCCAGTCCGCTATGGGTTCTCATTTGAATCTCAGTACGGCCTTTCATCCTCAAACAGATGGACAGACTGAACGTACTATCCAAACCCTAGAGGACATGCTCCGTTCTTGTGTCATCGACTTTGGTGGTAGTTGGGATGTGCATTTACCATTGATCGAATTCTCGTACAACAATAACTACCACTCCAGTATTCAAATGGCTCCTTTCGAAGCACTGTATGGTCGCAAATGTCGATCTCCTATCAGCTGGCATGAGATTGGTGACAAACAATTTACTGGCCCTGAGCTCATACAAGAAACAACGGATAAGATTCTTCAAATCCGTGATAACTTACTCAAGGCTAGAAGTCGACAAAAGTGCTATGCTGACAAGAGACGCAAACCAATGGAGTTTAACGTGGGTGATCATGTACTACTCAAGGTATCTCCTTGGAAAGGAGTGGTTCGTTTTGGTAAAAAGGGAAAACTTGCCCCTTGCTATGTTCGTCCTTTCAAGATACTAGAGAGGATTGGCAAGGTGGCTTATCGACTCGATTTACCTCAAGAACTCAACAACGTTCATCCAACGTTTCACGTCTCGAATCTCATGAAGTGTCTAGCTGAAGAAGGACTTCAAGTTCCTCTCGAAGATCTCCAAATCAACGACACTTTGCATTTTGTGGAAAAACCCGTCGAGATCATGGACCGAGGTATCAAGAAATTGAGGCACAGTCAAATTCCTATCGTTAAGGTTCGATGGGAAGGAAAACGTGGCGCTGAATTTACTTGGGAACTCGAGAGTGATATGAAGACTAAGTATCCGTAACTCTTCGTTACTTTTTCCTAAACTTCGGGACAAAATTTCCTAAAGGGGTGGAGACTGTAACGCCCTGCTTTTCCATACTTTCCATAATTAGAAACCGTTGATTGTATTTCTATTTTTGGAAGTCTTGTATTCGTCTTTTCGTTGTAATCATTGTAAAATCCGAGACTTGGATCATAATGAAATTCGTATTTTCTTTACATTCATGTTATACACGTTCCATACATGTTCATATGTTCGAATTGGGTAAACATATGACACTTTATTCACAATATGTGCAAAATACGTCAAACTTGTAAACATGTGACTTATATGCTCAAATCATGTGAATTCGATACTTAAATCCTGACAAATAAACTAATTCGTACTTGTTTACATGTGTTTTATATTTGGTTTATGATATAATTGCATAACATACCCTTAATTATGATAATTTGTACTTAAAACACCTAAATACACTTGAAACAAGCATATATGAAAGTCTAGGGGTGTATTTTGACAAAAAAATCAAACTAGACCTCGAAATGGGCCGGCTCACCAGCCACGACCCGGGGTTCCTTGCTGCCTCGCGGCCCACGAGAGGGGCCTGATCCGCAGATCTTTGATCAGATGCGAATTATTGGACCTTTTTGTGTTTTTGTTGCATTCTATGTGTGTTTTCTACATTAAATACTCACAACCAACTTACCCTAACACTTCCCTATAAAAGCCAACTCATTTCCACACTTCATCCACTTTACAAACTCACAAATTCACTCTCAATTCACTCTCAAATCTGCTGGAAATCAGAAGCAAGATCAGAATCATATCAAGTCACTTAAGTGAGCATAACTTCATCATTCTTCAACTTGTTCTTTGATTCTTCTTTCTAATCACTTGGAACAAGCATAGGTATGTTTCCATAACTTTTCCATGGAAAACCAAGGCCTGGAACATCATCAAAACAGGCTCCTAAGTGAAGTAAACTTTCTGTTTTGAATTAAACACTTGTTAAACTACTTAAACTTGAGGTTTCTCATACACATTCCTATTTCCTTATGCTCATAATCAAATCTATGGTTAGTTGGGCTTAAAACAAGGCTGTGACATGTAAAATCAGAGGTTTAAACCTCATAAACATTCTGTTTTGGTTAGGGTTTAACCCATAAGTGGTGTACAAGCTTAAAGCTTGTAGTTTGTGTGATTATAAGGTTAGCTTGGGCTATCCTAGTTGAAAATCCACACATCATTCGATGTTTTCCTTAGATTAGTTGTAATTATTTCATTATTTATTGTATGTTCTTGACCCTCCTTGTTGTCTATGACAACATGTGTAGTGGTGGACACCAAAGAAGTACCTAAATGGAAGACTTGTCCTTCCAACCTCATGCATGACTTATATGATATACAAAAGAGGTTCCTAAATGGAGGATTTATCCTCCTACCTCATGCTTGACTTATATGACATTATGATATACTATATAACTTATATAATATTCAAGTAGCCGAACTTTTGATGATGAACTAGTGGTTATTTGTCAAGATAGTAGGTTACATCATCTAAAGACCATAATACTTGTTACGATTCTAATGGGCAATTTGACCCTTGAAACCATTTAAACTCTTTTGAGTTTCATAGTGTCAAGAACAAGTAATTATGTATGCTAGGTGATTACTTTCTCATATGTATACTTTCATGTAATTTAAACTCCGAATCTTACTCCTCCGTTAACTTCCAATACTCACACACCAATGTTTCTTCGTGTAGAAGGACACGGTGTTCCATTCTAATCAACCAACAACTCTCGCAGGATTATCAAATGGAAAGCTTGCAAAACTGTGAGTATACTTGATCCCGTTTTACTTTTAATCACTTTTGGGTGCAACATGTATGTTATACAAAATATACTTCAGTTGAAACTATTTTAATCACTATTCATGCTTAACATGAAACTATATGATGCTTGTTAGACTTGTATGCTATGTAAACTCTTTGTGTCAAGATATGCTCATTAACTTTGCTAGCCTAGCTTAACAATTATAGCGCTAGAGGATTAACGCACCGCCCACGAGTCTTGGGGTATTGTTAAGTTAAACATGTTAACCTCCTGTTATTCTTTGAGATAGGCAAAATTAACGCGTTGTATACTTGGGTTTGATCATATTGTACACCGTTTCAGCATATTAGTAAACTTGCATATTGGTTATTCATGTTGGATATGTGACTTTAAACAATTTTATTCTATATTATGCTATGTATGAAAACTTGTATACTCGCCAACTTTTTGTTGATATATTTTAATACATGTTGCACGTTGATAGACTTGATGATCTTACAAGAAGAAACAAGATTTATGTGGACTTAGAAACACACCTAGATTAATTTATCATTTCGATGTTATGTTTTGAAACAATGTTGTTTTATTTGAATCTTTGTATGACAATTTAGTATTGGAATGAAATTTGAGTTTAAATTATATTGTCACATAGTGTTATGAAATTTTGAGCAATTTGTTCGTCTCATCCTGATGTTTCCGCCATCGGTTGGGGTGTGACATAATCCACCATTATAAAACCAAACCTTCTACACCTCCATTTCACTTTTATGACAACCCGTACTTTCAAGGTTAACACCGTTCATTTTCTCGATTACTTATTTACGCTCGTTTATTTTTTCACATTCATGGCACACGGTTAAAACAAAACTTGTTACGCAAGTCATGGGTTGTAAACCGAACACGTTTGAATAATTATATATATTTAAACATTTAAACTCAGAATATTTACGTACGTAGTGATTTATTCGGAACCTAAACTCGCGAAACACGATACCCAAACCCCCTCTCGCGACCCAAATACTTGCGGTCCAAACTTATTTGTGGCCCAAACCTCAACCGCCCCCAACCCCTTTAATCCCTTTTCTTTTGTATGTAATCATGAAACTCCCTCAAACCCTAACCCTAATTATGTTTTACTAGTTACTACGTGGGTTGAATAATAAAAACTGTATAATTTATAAATCTGTAAATGTTTCGTATAAAAACGATATAGTTCATATGACACAGGTTAAACTATGAAAGAAATGTTCAGTTTACAAAAATGGTTTATGAACGAAGTTAACTTTTTTTATATATAAAAATAAAACATGTTTTATTAAAAAAATTGTATAATTCATTATCATTTAATACGAGAGAGATAAAGAGGCGGGAACAAAAAACTATAAAAAGAATTAAGAGTAGAATGCATGCATAGTCCCTATGGTTGCCAAAGTAACAGGTTTAGTGTGGTAACCGGTGATTTACGGCTCCTAATTACATGATTAACAGACGATTAATGCGACTACGACAGATACCGACATTATTTTTACACGTTTTTAACTCTGAAATATTATTTTACTAGGCTACGGTGATCTCGGTTTTAAAGCGTGTCTCGTAGGAATTCCGGGCCACTTACACATGAGATGGGCTTGTGGGCCCTGGGCCCAAGCCCAAAACCCACAAGCCTAAACCTGCATATAATATATTAGATCTTTTCAAGATCTTATAAAATCTTTACAAATCTATACATATCCTATAAAATCTCTACAAATCCTATTAAAATCTCTAAAGATTTTTGTCTCAAAAGATTGGAACACATAAGATCACGAATAGATCTCAACCTCTCTATATAAGAAACCTTATCCCTCTCATTATTCTTTGTCTGCGCATTACACACACATACAAGCTCACAAATACTCTCTGTTCTTTACTCCCTCTCTCTCAATTTCTCACAAACAAAAAACACAGAGACTTCTTTTTACTCTCCTTCCCTCTCTCTCGAAGACATCCAGCCACAACATCCATCACTCACAGCTAGATACCCCCCCCCTCACTGATTATCGGCTGCCACCACCAGATGGTGGTGGCATACGGCGGTGCTACACAGAAAGAGACGAAGAGAGAGAAAGGCGAAGAGAGAGAGAGAGAGGCGATGAGAGAGAGAACCGGTGGTGGTGGAGACTGAGGTGACAGAGATGAAGCGGCGCCGCCGCTCACGGCAGCGACAGCAGCCGTGGTAGTGGTGGAAGGCTCAGACCTCGGCTCGTGTTTCAGGTCATGGCTCGGCTCAAGGTTTGTCTCGTTTCGTCTTCGGTTTAAGATTTAGTCCAGTTTAATTAGGGTTTTGCTTGGATTGTGGTTCGGGTTCTACTCAGGTCAGACTCGGGTTACAATGTTCCAGATTCAGCTTACGGGTGGTTCACATTGTGGTTCGGGTTCTACATCAGGTTCAGTCAACAAGTCAACGGTTCGGTTACGGGTGCGAGTTTGGTTTCGGGTCAGACTTTATTTTGGTTCGAGTTTTGTTTCGGCTCGTTCGGTTCACACGGTCAACAGCTCGGTCCGGGTTAAGCGGCTTTGGGTCAGACTCCGTTCGGGTGACTCAGTCAAACCGAGTCAACTCAGGTCAACACAGCGAGTCAACTCAGTTGACCCGGTCAACTCAGTCAAACTGTCCGATGTTTCGACACGAAAGAATTGGTAAAGTCTTGGCGCGATAATTAATTATGTTATTTTGATATTACCGTGAAAAGCGAGCTCTCGAACCGAATTTAATAAGGAATCGTTATAAATTTAGTGGATCCATATATTAGTCGTATTCATAAAACTTGTTTTATTTCATACATATGCATATATATTGAATCTTGATTGAATTTTTTTAAAATAACGACAACTGGTGTTGTCTGGGCCGTCCAGAAACAGAGGAAACTCTGCCCGTTTTTCAAGAAAAACCAGTAAACAAAATGTATTTATTATAAATCGAACTTTATAGATTCAAATTAAATTACGAAACAATTATGGTTATCACAAATTATTTTAACAAAACGACGACTCGGATAATATTTACAACAACAAATATAGTTACTTTAAACGTCGGATTTCGACAAATCTTTTATAAAAGCAACATAATTATTTATATTGTTTCAACTTCGATAACCCGATTTCGACTATACAAATACAGATAGTTTGCGTAGTTATTCAAATGTTAAACAATACGACTTCTTTTTATAAAAATAAATATAGTTTATATATTTATTTCAAACATCACACGACTCGAATTCGTTTTATAAAAATAAATATAGATTTTATATTTATTTCAAATATCGTATCATACGAATATTCCTATTTACACAACGACTTCTCAAGACGTCTAACGCAATTATAACAATATATTTATATATTTTTATATAAATATTTATATATTTTGGCATCTTTCAAGAATTAAGTATTCCAAGACTTAGTAATCGTATCGACAATAAATGAAACTTAACGAATATAACTTAGTCATTTTCGTTAAGTTAACAATTTACCGTCAAATCGTTCGGTCAACGATTCGGTAGAGCTCGGTAACACGTAGTCTAGTTACCGCTTTTGGTTAGAAACTTATAAGATATTCCGTGTTAGGAATATTGTAGGACGCACGTTAGCGAATCACGTCTTGTAAGCGACATCAAGAAGTCGTATTTAGCTAGCTTTGCATATGGAAATTCAGGTGAGTTCATAACCCCACCTTTTTACGGTTTTACATTTTTATAAATGTTTTCGGGGTGGAAAGACATGCACTTTTTGCAAAGCATACAAGGTTTTCAATAAACATGAATTACATATTTCTAAACCATTTTACAAACAAATTTTAACTGACACAAATGGTTTACGAAAAGCTTATGTTCTATACCGGTTTTCAAACAAGCGTATTTTTCAAAATGTGCATACACACGAATTCTAGTTTTCTAAACTACGGGAAAATACAAGTACAAAGAGGTAGGAATGACACAAAAGATCATGTCACGAATAGGGTACCAGAAGCACCATCAATCGTGTACATACTAAGACCGCTGAACAAAAGGTTAGATCTAATGGGTTTCAGGCAGCCACACTCTTGGTCATAACTAGTACCAAGCAGTGCTTTTATGTCTCAGTTGTGAATCGACTACTAAAAATGCCTATAGTTTGGATGCTTCCTATGTTGTTACATATGTTAGTGGCCTCGCGAACTGTCACACCCCGATATTTCCACGTATTACCGGTGGGTCCGGTGGGGAGTATCGTGACGTAGTTGATATCATCATAGTCAAACAACACAAATTTAAATACACAGCGGAAGCAAAAGATAGATTCATTTCAACTGAATAAATTGTAATATTAATTTTCACAAAATAGTTGAAACAGATCCACAGGTGGATTGAAAGAAAAAGGAAATTTGTTCAACAGACTTTAACATCTAGAGCTTGCGAGACTTGATTATTGATGCCTGGAGTAGCCAGCCTATTACGTATAGTACCTGCACTTAGCCTTTTTGGAAAATACGTCAGTTTACACTGGTAAATACAACTTAACTGACTCATTTTGAAAATGTTTAAAAATTGATTTGAATGCACTTAGGCAAAAATATCTTCTATAACTTGGGACAATTATTCAAAAATAATCTTGTATACAGTTTTACTTGTTTGTCGTCCATTAGGGCCGGTTTGTAGGGCCGGACAAGATTAACTGACACGCCACATGTATAATGCCCACAAGGTTGATTCCTTTAAGTGGATTACCAGTTTTTACATATGCAACTGTTAGGTGTACGCCTACACCCCGTGCTTAGGTCGTGGCCATTTCTTTGAATGATGCCAAGGATATCCGGGACATGGTCATTTAACCCCCATAGGCCATACACCAAATAATACAGATTAAAACAGGTTATGTAAATACATCAATCACAATCCGATTTAAATGACTACATATCCGACCAACCGGTATTATTATAATACCGTATCCCAAGCCCGTATAGGGAAAATAAGTTAAGAGTATTTACCTGAGCAAAGTATAAATCAAATACAGTAAGTGCGCGTAGCTTTTACTGGACTCCTAATCTGGAATGAAGGTTTTTAACAACCTATTAGAATCCTATCGGGTCTTTAATTAAGCTTAGACTTAGACCGGTTAGTTTTCAAAAGGAAGTCACGGTTCAAACGCATGATAAAGCGAAGACCGGTTTAGAATGTGGTTCTGACCCGACAAGCTTGTATGCTTGTTTAATATGGGTAACTTAAACACATTCTGGATTTTGAGATGAAAACGATATGGTTTGACCCGTTTCGGCTAAATATGCAAACTAGTTACATAAGCCGATCCGAACGCAAAAAGTGCGTAACGGGTAACCATATGAGTCATATACAAGTTTCCTAAGTTAATATGCCTTAAATATGTTGTGACATCAGTAAGATATCTTCTATTATGCCCAAAACGGATTTTAACTCAAATTACGCCCCGTAGGGGTATTTTGGTCATTTTAAAGGTTATAAAAGAGTTTAAATATAAGTCTGAGTTTCGGGTCTGATGTGATCAGTAAAAATACTTAATTTACTAAGTTATATCAGTAGGGTATAACCTATACGTGAAATTTATCATTTCTAACCATACTATGCACCGAAGGTGCATTTTGGTAATTTCACCTAAGGTTTAAAGGTTAAATCTGGAAATCTGAGTTTAAAACTTTTGCTTACTACTAAAGTATATAAATTTATTTAAAACATCAGTAGGTATAAAGTCTTATATATCTAAAATGGTTTTAATACATACTATGCGCTTAAAACGCGTAAAAAGGCGATTTTCCGCGATTTTCGGGTTTCATAAGAAAAGCTGATATTTTTATTATTCCAGAAGGCTTAGAATATTCTATCTATCATATTGGATCAGTAGAAAAAGGTTTGGTATCAAAAGGATTGGTAAAACTCCTTTTATAGCCTAAAAGGGCAAAACCGACAATTTACCGGATCAAGCTTAGAACTCTCTGTTATGCTTAGCCTAAAAATAAATAAAAATCTCCAAAAATCCCCAAATATTATTTTATATCAGTGGGTTAAAAGTTTGGTATCAAAAATCGGGTTTAGATAGGCTATACGCAAATTACACCGTTTAATTACTAAAAAGCTTTCTAATTACGCTAATGAGCATAACTATTAATCTAGACCTCAAACTGATGTCAAATTCTAGGTACAAGTTTATAAATCAGTAACTAAGGTTTCTACTCTTTTACATTTTCAAAATTTATATTTTATGGTCATATGGGCATAATAGTCAACATTTAGGCATTTAACGGAAATATGCATATGAATCGGATAACTAATGAACCAAGCTGTATAATCACAGAGGGTTATACTTATATGAAACATGGTCCTATTAAGGCTCTAAGACATTTCTAAACTATGCTCTAATGGGTCAGAACTGAAAGTCAAAGCAAAAGTCTACTTTTGCGGCTTTCGGTTCCGAACCGAGCTTAAACTGAAAATTGTCGAGTTGAACATGTTTAGACATGTTCTTACATTAATTACCAAGTTATATTAATGATAAAACAGGTTGCATAGCTTCTACATTGCTAATTATACATTAATTTGAAAATAATCTTTCTGTTGACTTTTTGAGATTAGCTTTGACCCGACAATTGACCTAGTTAGAGTGGGAATCAGAGGGTGCCCTTTTAAGGGTTTATTGCCCACATAATTACCCACTCATAGGTACCTTCAATTTGGAATTTGACTGGACAGATTAAGATTAATGATGAAGTCAAATCTTAATTACGACGGTTTGAATTTAAGCTAATAAACTAATTAAAACTGAATTAAGGAAGGTTAATGATACTTACCAAGGTCCTATGCACGACTAATGATCACTAGGAAGAAGTCTTAAGCTCCGGGAATCCTCAGAGAGTGAGTTGTGGAGGTTGCAAGTGAAGTGCTCAAATGGTTGCAACAAGAACACCTTATATAGGGACTTTGATTGCACTTAATCATGACAAATAAGTCTATGGGATGATTCCTGATCATCCCAAGTGTCCCTAGGCCCTTTAAAACCATCAAACAAGCCCCTTGAATCAAAAAACAAGCTTTAAAGTCGGTGTAACTTGCTGAAACAGACACCTGTGCTGTTTTTCTGATGCTGGGAGTGCCAGGAGGCCCGCGTAAGAGTTGGGCCTAGTCATACGCGGCCCGTGTCAATGTTGGCTCCGGTCAACAAGTTTGCAAATATTGCAATTTTGGTCCCTGGTCCTTCTAAACGTGGTTTTCACTTCATTTCTTGCACTTTTGGCCCTCTAACTTGACTTTTAAGGGATCCAAGGTATAAAAATACACCGTTAAGTCCTCGGTTAACTTTTGATCACCCGAAAAGTCATAAATTTCAACGTTGACGCTTTTAACCCCTCGTATACGAATATTGTCATAACTTTCTCATACTTTAACGAACCCTTGTGAAATTTTTATCACTTATCCTCGTGAGTATAACTAATCATTACAAAGCTTAGGGTTTGCTAAAAGGACACTCAGATGTATACTTTAAACATGTTGACACATTTAACCCCTGTAGTTTGTAATTCCTCACTTTCTTTCACAATTAGCTTCGTATGATCCATGATTCATTCGTTTAAGGGTATAATCATTGTGTAGGGTTATTGTATAGTATATTTATCCATTGTTGACATTTTGAACCCTTTTATTCACATACTTTCCTTGTTTGTCAACTTTAGTCCCTCTAACTCACTTCTTTACACGTTTAAAGTCCATGACACGTGTTGATATATTAGTGGGCATTAATTTTTGAGGTGTTACATCCTCACCCCCTTAAAAGAAATCTTGACCTCAAGATTTACTGAAATAAATGAGGGTACTTTTCTTTCATTGTGGACTCTACCTCCCACGTGTACTCGGGACCTCTTCGGGCATCCCATTTAACTTTTACAATCGGTACATGCTTCTTTCGAAGCTTCTTAACCTGTCGATCTTCAATAGACAAAGGTTTTTCCACAAATTTCAGAATCTCATCTATATGCACATCCGTATGTGGTATGACTAGCGATTCATTAGCTAGACATTTCTCCAGATTGCAGATGTGGAATACATTGTGAATACCACTGAGCTCTTCAGGTAAGTTTAACTTATAAGCCACCGTTCCTACACATTCGATGATCTCGAATGGTCCTATATACCTTGGGCTTAACTTACCTTTCTTACCAAATCGCATCACTCAATTCCAGGGTGATACTTTAAGCAGAACCTTATCACCATCCTCAAACTTTAGAGGTTTACGCCTTAAGTCTGCGTAGCTTTTCTGCCTATCTCTGGCAGCTTTGAGACGATCTCTTATCTGCACAATCTTGTCTGTCATCTCCAGGACTATAGCAGGTCCTGTTAGTTGGACATCTCCAACTTCTGCCCAACAAATGGGCGTTCTGCGCTTTCTTCCATATAAAGCTTCAAATGGTGCAGCTTGGATACTAGAGTGATAACTATTATTGTATGAAAACTCGATCAATGGTAGGTTGTTATCCCAACTACCACCTAAGTCAATCACACATGCACGAAGCATGTCTTCCAAAGTTTGGATGGTATGCTCACTCTGCCCGTCCGTCTGAGGATGGTAAGCCGTACTAAAATTTAAGCGTGTGCCCAAAGATTGTTGGAAACTTTTCCAAAAATGTGATGTGTATCTCGTATCTCTGTCAGAGATAATTGACACTGGTACGCCATGCAGAGATACAATCTTATCTACGTACAATTGGGCTAACATATCGGAGCTATAAGTCTCCTTAATGGGTAGGAAATGTGCTAACTTAGTCAGTCTATCTACTATCACCCATATAGTATCATTTCCTTTCTTTGTCTTTGGCAAGTTGGTGATGAAATCCATTGTCATCATCTCCCACTTCCATGTGGGAAGTTCAGGCTGTTGTAGCAAACCTGACGGCTTCTGATGTTCAGCTTTGACTTGCGCACATGTCAAACATTTAGCTACATAGGCAGCTATAGACTTCTTCAAGCCTATCCACCAATAATTTGCCTTCAGATCCTGGTACATCTTATCAGCTCCAGGATGAACGGAATATTTAGAATTGTGGGCTTCCTGGAGGATAACATCCCGAAGTCCTCCATAAACTGGAACCCATATTCGTCCATTTAATCTTAGTATTCCGTCCTTGCTATAGGATACCTGCTCCTCAGTTACTCCTAACTTTTCATCCGGATAGTTAGCTTCTAAAACAGCTTCCTTCTGTGCAGCTAACAACCTTTCATTCAAACTATTCTTTAATTCAATGCTCTTGGCATTGATTCTTATAGGCTTTACTTTTTCCTTCCTACTTAAGGCATCAGCGACTACATTCGCCTTGCCTGGATGGTATCTTATTTCACTGTCATAATCATTTAAAGTTTCCATCCAACGTCGCTGCCTCATGTTCAAGTCCTTCTGATTCAACAGATGCTGAAGGCTTTTGTGATCAGAATATATCACACATTTAGTTCCATACAAGTAATGCCTCCACAGTTTTAGTGCAAATACAACGGCACCCAATTCCAAGTCATGGGTGGTATAATTCTTCTCGTGCACCTTTAACTGACGCGAAGCATATGCAATGACTTTGCCTTTCTGCATAAGCAGACAACCCATGCCGGTGTGTGATGCATCACAATACACCACAAATTCATCTATTCCCTCAGGCAATGTTAATACTGGAGCATTGCTCAACTTTTGCTTAAGGATGTCAAAGGATTCCTGCTGCTTAGGACCCCAGTCAAACTTAATATTCTTACGTGTCAACGAAGTTAGGGGTGCAGCAATCCTTGAGAAGTTTTCAAAAAATTGCCTATAATATCCTGCTAAACCTAGAAAGCTACGAATCTCTGTAGGCGTCTTTGGCTCTTGCCAATTCATAACAGCTTCAACCTTAGCGTGATCTACTTGGATACCACGCTCACTAACAACATGTCCAAGGAATTGGACTTCACAAAGCCAAAATTCACACTTCGAGAACTTGGCATAAAGCTTCTCCTACTGAAGTAGTTCCAGGATACATCGAAGATGCTTCTCATGGTCAGCTTGATTCTTTGAATAAATCAGAATGTCGTCAATGAAGATGATAACAAATTTGTCCAAGTATGGCTTGCAGACACGATTCATGAGATCCATGAACGCGGCAGGTGCATTAGTGAGCCCAAAAGGCATCACTAGGAACTCGTAATGGCCATAGCGAGTCCTAAATGAAGTCTTGTGCACATCTTCATCTCTAACCTTCAGTTGATGATAGCCTGACCTCAAGTTAATCTTAGAAAAGTAGCTTGCCCCTTGCAATTGATAGAACAGATCGTTGATCCTGGGCAATGGATATATATTCTTGATAGTGACTTTATTAAGCTCGCAATAATCGATGCATAGACGCATCGATCCATTCTTCTTCTTTACAAACAGGATAGGTGCTCCCCATGGAGATGAACTAGGTCTAATAAAACCTTTGGCTAGCAAATCATCTAGTTATGTCCTCAATTCCTTCATCTCTGTTGGTGCCAATCTATAAGGCGCTCTCGCGACAGGCGCTGCTCCAGGGATGATATCAATTCTGAATTCTACTTGCCTATCTGGTGGCAAACCAGGTATTTCTTCAGGGAAAACTTCAGGGTATTCAGAAATGACGGAAATATCTTCAATCTTAGGCTTTTGTTCATCAATAGTCACTTGTGCCATGTAAATGACACAACCCTTCTTCAAACACCTTGATGCCTTGATCATAGACACTTGCTCAGGCAGTCCATACTGGGTATCTCCCTGAATAGTAAGTAGCTCACCAGACGGAGTCTTGATCACTACTTGCTACTTACTACAGACGATCTGGGCTTGGTTATGCGATAACCAGTCCATGCCTATAACTATATCAAAACCGGCTAACTTCAAAGGAAGTAAGGACAATGGAAAAGAGTGGTTCCTAATGGATATAACACATCCATCTAACACGGTTGATGCGGTTTCTATGGTTCCATCGGCTAATTCTACCTCATATTTCACACTTAGGGTTTTAACAGGTAAATTCAGCAACTTACAAAACTTATTGTCTACAAACGACTTATCAGCTCCTGAATCAAATAGCACTCTTGCATAGACATCATTTATGTGGAAGGTACCTGTGATCACATTGTCGTCCTGAACAGCTTCCTTTGCATCCATCCGGAAGACCCTTGCATTAGTCTTCTTGACCTCATCAGGCTTCTTGGCGTATTTAGGGCAGTTGGTTTTGATGTGCCCTTTCTCATTGCAGTTGTAGCATGTGGCATCTTTAATCTTCTTTCAATCAACAGTCTGGTGCTCCTTTGACTTGCATAACCCACATGCAGCTGGTCCTGATTGAGACTTGGACTCAAGTCTGCATTTTCCAAAGTGGCGTTTTTGGCAAATCTTGCACTTTGGCTTTTCCTCTGTTTGCTGATTACCTTTGTTGGACCCAGACTCCTTTTTGTGGTCCGTATTACCCTTGTGCTTCTTCTCAGATCTTCGTGAGGTATCATCCTCACGCTTCCTCTTACCCTCTTCAGAGTTCTTGAGCGATCTTAGCCTGACCGCATCTAAAGTGAGGGACAAAGATAGATCAGCTGCCGACCTAAAAGTAGCAGGTCTTGAAGCCTTAACACTGACTTTGATTTCTGGGGCTAAACCCCCAATGAAGCGAGCAATCCTTTTGGGTTCCGGGGTTACCAGATATGGAACCAATCTAGACATGGTATTGAAACTGGTGAGGTAGGCTTGACAATCTAAATTCTTCATTACCATCGATAAGAAATCTGATTCAATCCTTTCAACCTCATGCTGCGGGCAATAATTCTCTTTAATGAGAGCAACGAACTGATCCCATAACAGATTGTAGAGTGGGATCTTCCCAGCAGCTTGAATGAGAGACTTCCACCATGCTAGCGCCTCTCCCTTGAATGATTGGGATACATACTTCACTACATCCCTTTCAGCACAACCGCTGATATCAACCACGGTGTCCATTTCATCCAACCAGGTCATACAATAAATCACTCTTTTCTCCCCAGTAAAATCCCTGGGTTTGCAGGAGACAAAGTATTTATAAGTGCAGGACTTGGCATGTGGTTCCATGTCAAACACCATTCTCTTAGATGGAACACTGTGTTGATTTGAGGAGTGTTGAACATCCTTCTTCTTTGGTTCATCTTTCTTAGAGGGTGGCTTGCTGTGAGCCTCTGAATGAGTCTTAGGCTTGGAATGCGGTGCGGATAGGGTCCTACTTCGAGTCCCGCTAGATTCATTATACTGTCGCTCTATAGCTTTTGTAACAGCATTATCTATTAATGCTTGCAGCTCCGCACCGGTCACATGTATCTTAGCATTTTCATGGTTTTCCACCGGATGACTGTTTACCTCTTCTGACCTAGTCATGTAGCTTTAATTGATACATAAAAGAAAATAAGGACAAGGTTTATTTGGAAGTCTATACAGTACTATCGTTCTTGACGATTTATTAACCATGGTTTTAATAACTATTTTTGGTCAATTTGCTAAATATATTCATATTCAGGATCTTTATTACAATCCCTAATTATAATTTAATAATAGCACAAAAAGGCCTAGTCACGTAGACAAGTTTAATTTATAAGCCCAGATTTTATGGAATCAAGGCATTAAGGTTTGAATCAAAGTTCGTTACCTTTTCTTGACAGGAAGTTGTAGGCTACCACTGTCTTTAGTCTCAGAGGACGTTAATTATAATCCGTAGGCACTTTATCCTTAAGGGATGATTATATAATTAAGGGAAGTTGGAATATCCCAATTTAAGAATGACTTATGTGATTTTATTGAATCACATTTTGCCAAGAATGTTAATATGTTTTTAGATGTTAACAAGGATTTGAATCTTTTGAATAGGTTTTACCATCTTGGCCATGTCTGCAACGACATTTAGGCTAGGTTTTACCTTTAAAATTCATTTTTAATATTTAACGCAGAACAATCCTAAATTGAGATGTTAATATGGATCTGAATCAAATTGAGGAACTACCATCTTGGACCTGTCTTAAGGTGACACATGGCTAGGTCTTGTCCTTTTTAGATTTTTGCCATTTTATTATAATGGTAGATCTTAAATAGGAATGTTATTTTAAATCTAACCGTTCCATTAAAATTTAAACAAATACATGGTTGCCCTAAACGGGACTTCTAACTGAAATGACTTGCCCACGCAGGGGCTAATCAGAAAAATAACAAAGGAAACAAATAAGGACAAAATAAAACGAATTAGGATTAGTCCTATGTTCTTTGTCTAGACTCGAGAATGTGCAACTGTGTAACTGAGATTAAACACAAAAGGCTAGTGTTTAATTCACTCAGTGTTGGCTCTGATACCAACCTGTCACACCCCGATATTTCCACATATTACCGGTGGGTCCGGTAGGGAGTATCGTGACGTAGTTGATATCATCATAGTCAAGCAACACAAATTTAAATGCACAGAGGAAGCAAAAGATAGATTCATTTCAACTGAATAAATTCTAATATTAAGTATCACAAAATAGTTGAAACAGATCCACAGGTGGATCGAAAGAAAAAGGAAATTTGTTCAACAGGCTTTAACATCTAGAGCTTGCGAGACTTGATTATTGATGCCTGGAGTAGCCAGCCTATTACGTATAGTACCTGCACTTAGCCTTTTTGGAAAATACGTCAGTTTACACTGGTAAATACAACTTAACTGACTCATTTTGAAAATGTTTAAAAATTGATTTGAATGCACTTAGGCAAAAATATCTTTTATAACTTGGGACAATTATTCAAAAATAATCTTGTATATAGTTTTACTTATTTGTCGTCCATTAGGGTCGGTTTGTAGGGCCGGACAATATTAACTGACACGCCACAGGTATAATGCCCACAAGGTTGATTCCTTTAAGTGGATTACCAGTTTTTACCTATGCAACTGTCAGGTGTACGCCTACACCCCGTGCTTAGGTCATGGCCACTTCTTTGAATGATGCCAACGTTATCCGGGACATGGTCATTTAACCCCCATAGGCCATACACCAAATAATACAGTTTAAAACAGGTTATGTAAATACATTAATCACAATCCGATTTAAATGACTACATACCCGACCAAGCGGTATTATTATAATACCGTATCCCAAGCCCGTATAGGGAAAATAAGTTAAGAGTATTTACCTGAGCAAAGTATAAATCAAATACAGCAAGTGCGTGTAGCTTTTAACAACCTATTAGAATCCTAACGGGTCTTTAATTAAGCTTAGACTTAGACCGGTTAGTTTTCAAAAGGAAGTCACGGTTCAAACGCATGATAAAGCGAAGACCGGTTTAGAATGTGGTTCTGACCCGACAAGCTTGTATGCTTGTTTAATATGGGTAACTTAAACACATTCTGGATTTTGAGATGAAAACGATATGGTTTGACCCGTTTCGGCTAAATATGCAAACTAGTTACATAAGCCGATCCGAACGCAAAAAGTGCGTAACGGGTAACCATATGAGTCATATACAAGTTTCCTAAGTTAATATGCCTTAAATATGTTGTGACATCAGTAAGATATCTTCTATTATGCCCAAAACGGATTTTAACTCAAATTACGCCCCGTAGGGGTATTTTGGTCATTTTAAAGGTTATAAAAGAGTTTAAATATAAGTCTGAGTTTCGGGTCTGATGTGATCAGTAAAAATACTTAATTTACTAAGTTATATCAGTAGGGTATAACCTATACGTGAAATTTATCATTTCTAACCATACTATGCACCGAAGGTGCATTTTGGTAATTTCACCTAAGGTTTAAAGGTTAAATCTAGAAATCTGAGTTTAAAACTTTTGCTTACTACTAAAGTATATAAATTTATTTAAAACATCAGTAGGTATAAAGTCTTATATATCTAAAATGGTTTTAATACATACTATGCGCTTAAAACGCGTAAAAAGGCGATTTTACGCGATTTTCGGATTTCATAAGAAAAGCTGATATTTTTATTATTCCAGAAGGCTTAGAATATTCTATCTATCATATTGGATCAGTAGAAAAAGGTTTGGTATCAAAAGGATTGGTAAAACTCCTTTTATAGCCTAAAAGGGCAAAACCGACAATTTACCGGATCAAGCTTAGAACTCTCTGTTATGCTTAGCCTAAAAAAAAATAAAAATCTCCAAAAATCCCAAAGTATTATTTTATATGAGTGGGTAAAAAGTTTGGTATCAAAAATCGGGTTTAGATAGGCTATACGCTAATTACACCGTTTAATTACTAAAACGCTTTCTAATTACGCTAATGAGCATAACTCTTAATCTAGACCTCAAACTGATGTCAAATTCTAGGTACAAGTTTATAAATCAGTAACTAAGGTTTCTACTCTTTTACATTTTCAAAATTTATGTTTTAAGGTCATATGGGCATAATAGTCAACATTTAGGCATTTAACGGAAATATGCATATGAATCGGATAACTAATGAACCAAGATGTATAATCACAGAGGATTATACTTATATGAAACTTGGTCCTATTAAGGCTCTAAGACATTTCTAAACTATGCTCTAATGGGTCAGAACTGAAAGTCAAAGCAAAAGTCTACTTTTGCGACTTTCGGTTCCGAACCGAGCTTAAACTGAAAATTGTCGAGTTGAACTCGTTTAGACATGTTCTTACATTAATTACCAAGTTATATTAATGATAAAATAGGTTTCATAGCTTCTACATTGCTAATTATGCATTAATTTGAAAATAAGCTTTCTGTTGACTTTTTGAGATTAGCTTTGACCCGACAATTGACCTAGTTAGAGTGGGAATCAGAGGGTGCCCTTTTACGGATTTATTGCCCACATAATTACCCACTCATAGGTACCTTCAATTTGGAATACTGGACAGATTAAGATTAATGACGAAGTCAAATCTTAATTACGACGGTTTGACTTTAAGCTAATAAACTAATTAAAACTGAATTAAGGAAGGTTAATGATACTTACCAAGGTCCTATGCACGACTAATGATCACTAGGAAGAAGTCTTGAGCTCCAGGAATCCTCAGAGAGTGAGTTGTGGAGGTTGCAAGTGAAGTGCTCAAATGGTTGCAACAAGAACACCTTATATAGGGACTTTGATTGCACTTAATCATGACAAATAAGTCTATGGGATGATTCCTGATCATCCCAAGTGTCCCTAGGCCCTTTAAAACCATCAAACAAGCCCCTTGAATCAAAAAACAAGCTTTAAAGTCGGTGTAACTTGCTGAAACAGACACCTGTGCTGTTTTTCTGATGCTGGGAGTGCCAGGCGGCCCGCGTAAGACTTGGGCCTGGTCATACGCGGCCCGTGTCAATGTTGGCTCCGGTCAACAAGTTTGCAGATATTGCAATTTTGGTCCCTGGTCCTTCTAAACGTGGTTTTCGCTTCATTTCTTGCACTTTTGGCCCTCTAACTTGACTTTTAAGGGCTCCAAGGTATAAACAAACACCGATAAGTCCTCGGTTAACTTTTGATCACCCGAAAAGTCATAAATTTCAACGTTGACGCTTTTAACCCCTCGTATACGAATATTGTCATAACTTTCTCATACTTTAACGAACCCTTGTGAAATTTTTATCACTTATCCTAGTGAGTATAACTAATCATTACAAAGCTTCAGGTTTGCTAAAAGGTCACTCAGAGGTATACTTTAAACATGTTGACACATTTAACGCCTGTAGTTTGTAATTCCTCACTTTCTTTCACAATTAGCTACGTATGATCCATGATTCATTCGTTTAAGGGTATAATCATCGTGTAGGGTTATTGTATAGTGTATTTATCCATTATTGAAATTTTGAACCCTTTTATTCACATACTTTCCTTGTTTGTCAACTTTAGTCCCTCTAACTCACTTCTTTACACGTTTAAAGTCCATGACACGTGTTGATATATTAGTGGGCATAAATTTTTGATGTGTTACATGAACCATTAGTGATCTCGTATTCCTTACATATACAGAACTCAGTTTCAATACGTCTTTACAAATTACATACCATGTTTTATACAAATTCGAAGCATAGGATTATGCATGCATGTTGTCAATGTCGGGGTGGGCATTGACGATTATACAAGTTTTACAAGCACAAGAGTTTACAAAAGCAAGGTTTTTGCGAATATAATGCGTTACAAATACAAAGTTTCCATATAACATGACAAGAAAATGAATTTAAACTCGTTTTCTCAACATTATTTCAAAAACCGGTTATTCAAAAAGATTTATTTCAAATCTTTTACAAACAAACTATGAACTCGCTCAACTTTATGTTGATTTTTCACATGTTTCTTTCTCAGGTTGCATTTCAAAAGTTAAGGCACGGTTGGAATAGGAGAATCATCAAGAGTCGAGTACTTAGTGGGCGTTCTTTTTTCTAGAAGTCTTAGCTTATTTGCTTCCGCTATGCAATGAAGATACCAGTCCAGTCAAGCCAGCTCTGATAATGTCGGGGTGTGACAGATTGGTATCAGAGCTATAGGTTACAGCGAATAGGGTTTCTGTAGAGATACCTAGGCTCTAACCTCACCTTTATCTGGGACTTAGACTATTAAGACTTGAGTACATACAGAACGCCTAAGACTCGAATATGGTCTCCAACCGTTGCCGAAAAACAAGCAGTCAAAATTTTGTTTTCAAACATACGCTAAAGTGGTGTTTTACACACGGTACACAAAACAGTCGCATACAGTACACAAAACTCTGAGAGTTTAGGAAATATGCATTTAAGACCTTCGGAAACTCATGTTGAAGTTCATAAAAGGTCATCACGTAGGAACCGTGAATATTAACTCGGGCACACACCATTATCCATATTGTCTATGATATTTTGACTTCCCGAGCAGGCAGCCTACGCATAACGAAACGCTGGTGCACAGGTATACGTGAAACTTAAGCTATACATCAACGGAGGTTGAAGTACGTCACATACGACTTTCGAGGAAGCGGCAGTTGGCACGCGGTCCTGCAAACGACACGAGTCATACTTTCCTTGTTTGTCAACTTTAGTCCCTCTAACTCACTTCTTTACACGTTTAAAGTCCATGACACGTGTTGATATATTAGTGATTTTCAAGGTGTTACATCCTTACCCCCTTAAAAGAAATCTCGACCTTGAGATTTACTGAAATAAATGAGGGTACTTTTCTTTCATTGTGGACTCTACCTCCCACGTGTACTCGGGACCTCTTCGGACATCCCATTTAACTTTTACAATTGGTACATGCTTCCTTCGAAGCTTCTTAACCTGTCGATCTTCAATACACAAAGGTTTTTCCACAAATTTCAGACTCTCATCTATATGCACATCCGTATGTGGTATGACTAGCGATTCATCAGCTAGACATTTCTTCAGATTGCAGATGTGGAATACATTGTGAATACCACTGAGCTCTTCAGGTAAGTTTAACTTATAAGCCACTGTTCCTACATATTCGATGATCTCGAATGGTCCTATATACCTTGGGCTTAACTTACCTTTCTTACCAAATAGCATCACTCCCTTCCAGGGTGATACTTTAAGCAGAACCTTATCACCAACCACAAACTTTAGAGGTTTACGCCGTAAGTCTGCGTAGCTTTTCTGCCTATCTCTGGCAGCTTTGAGAGGATCTCTTATCTGCACAATCTTTTCTGTCATCTCCAGGACTATATCAGGTCCTGTTAGTTGGACATCTCCAACTTCTGCCCAACAAACGGGCGTTCTGCGCTTTCTTCCATATAAAGCTTCAAATGGTGTAGCTTGGATACTAGAGTGATAGCTATTATTGTAAGAAAACTCGATCAATGGCAGGTGGTTATCCCAACTACCACCTAAGTCAATCACACATGCACGAAGCATGTCTTCCAAAGTTTGGATGGTATACTCACTCAGCCCGTCCGTCTGAGGATGGTAAGCCATACTAAAATTTAAGCGCGTGCCCAAAGATTATTGGAAACTTTTCCAAAAATGTGATGTGTATCTCGTATCTCTGTCAGAGATAATTGACACTGGTACGCCATGCAGAGATACAATCTTATCTACATACAATTGGGCTAACATGTCGGAGCTATAAGTCTCCTTAATGGGTAGGAAATGTGCTGACTTAGTCAGTCTATCTACTATGACCCATATAGTATCATTTCCTTTCTTTGTCTTTGGCAACTTGGTGATGAAATCCATTGTCACCATCTCCCACTTCCATGTGGGAAGTTCAGGCTGTTGTAGCAAACCTGACTGCTTCTGATGTTCAGCTTTGACTTACGCACACGTTAAACATTTAGCTACATAGGCAGCTATAGATTCTTCAAGCCTATCCACCAATAGTTTGCCTTCAGATCCTGGTACATCTTATCAGCTCCAGGATGAATGGAATATTTAGAATTGTGGGCTTCCTGGAGGATAACATCCCGAAGTCCTCCATAAACTGGAACCCATATTCGTCTATTTAATCTTAGTATTCCATCCTTGCCATAGGATAACTGCTCCTTAGTTACTCCTAACTTTTCGTCCGGATAGTTAGCTTCTAAAACAGCTTCCTTCTGTGCAGCTAACAACCTTTCATTCAAACTATTCTTTAATTCAATGCTCTTGGCATTGATTCTTATAGGCTTCACTTTTTCCTTCCTACTTAAGGCATCGGCGACTACATTCGCCTTGCCTGGATGGTATCTTATTTCATAGTCATAATCATTTAAAGTTTCCATCCAACGTCGCTGCCTCATGTTCAAGTCCTTCTGGTTGAACAGATGCTGAAGGCTTTTGTGATCAGAATATATCACACATTTAGTTCCATACAAGTAATGCCTCCACAGTTTTAGTGCAAATACAACGGCACCCAATTCCAAGTCATGGGTGGTATAATTCTTCTCGTGCACCTTTAACTGACGCGAAGCATATGCAATGACTTTGCCTTTCTGTATAGGCACACAACCCATGCCGGTGTGTGATGCATCACAATATACCATAAATTCATCTATTCCCTCAGGCAATGTTAATACTGGAGCATTGCTCAACTTTTGCTTAAGGATGTCAAAGGATTCCTACTGCTTAGGACCCCAGTCAAACTTAATATTCTTACATGTCAACGAAGTTAGGGGTGCAGCAATCCTTGAGAAGTTTTCAATAAATCGCCTATAATATCCTGCTAAACCTAGAAAGCTACGAATCTCTGTAGGCGTCTTTGGCTCTTGCCAATTCATAATAGCTTCAACCTTAGCGGGATCTACTTGGATACCACGCTCACTAACAACATGTCCAAGGAATTGGACTTCACGAAGCCAAAATTCACACTTCTAGAACTTGGCATAAAGCTTCTCCTACTGAAGTAGTTCCAGGATACATCGAAGATGCTTCTCATGGTCAGCTTGATTCTTTGAATAAATCAGAATGTCGTCAATGAAGATGATAACAAATTTGTCCAAGTATGGCTTGCAGACATGATTCATGAGATCCATGAATGCGGCAGGTGCATTAGTGAGCCCAAAAGGCATCACTAGGAACTCGTAATGGCCATAGCGAGTCCTAAATGCAGTCTTGTGCACATCTTCATCTCTAACCTTCAGTTGATGATAGCCTGACCTCATGTTAATCTTAGAAAAGTAGCTTGCCCCTTGCAATTGATCGAACAGATCGTCGATCCTGGGCAATGGATATCTATTCTTGATAGTGACTTTATTAAGCTCGCGATAATCGATGCATAGACGCATCGATCCATCCTTCTTCTTTACAAACAGGATAGGTGCTCCCCATGGAGATGAACTAGGTCTAATAAAACCTTTGGCTAGCAAATCATCTAGTTGTGTCCTCAATTCCTTCATCTCTGTTGGTGCCAATCTATAAGGTGCTCTCGCGACAGGCGCTGCTCCAGGGATGATATCAATTCTGAATTCTACTTGCCTATCTGGTGGCAAACCAGGTATTTCTTCAGGGAAAACTTCAGGGTATTCAGAAATGATGGAAATATCTTCAATCTTAGGCTTCTGTTCATTAATAGTCACTTGTGCCATGTAAATGACACAACCCTTCTTCAAACACCTTGATGCCTTAAGCATAGACACTTGCTCAGGCAGTCCATACTGGGTATCTCCCTTAATGGTAAGTGACTCACCAGACGGAGTCTTGATCACTACATGCTACTTACTGCAGACGATCTGGGCTTGTTTATGCGATAACCAGTCCATGCCTATAACTATATCAAAACCGCCTAACTTCAAAGGAAGTAAGGACAATGGAAAAGAGTGGTTCCTAATGGATATAACACATCCATCTAACACGGTTGATGCGGTTTCTATGGTTCCATCGGCTACCTCATATTTCACACTTAGGGTTTTAACAGGTAAATTCAGCAACTTACAAAACTTATTGTCTACAAACGACTTATCAGCTCCTGAATCAAATAGCACTCTTGCATAGAGATCATTTATGAGGAAGGTACATGTGATCACATTGTCATCCTGAACAACTTCCTTTGCATCCATCCGGAAGACCCTTGCATTGGTCTTCTTGACCTCATCAGGCTTCTTGGCGTATTTAGGGCAGTTGGTTTTGATGTGCCCTTTCTCATTGCAGTTGTAGCATGTGGCATCTTTAATCTTCTTGCAATCAACAGTCTTGTGCTCCTTAGACTTGCATAACCCACATGTAGCTGGTCCTGACTGAGACTTGGACTCAAGTCTGCATTTTCCAAAGTGGCGTTTTTGGCAAATCTTGCACTTTGGCTTTTCCTCTGTTTGCTGATTACCTTTGTTGGAACCAGACTCCTTCTTGTGGTCCGTATTACCCTTGTACTTCTTCTTAGATCTTCGTGAGGTATCATCCTCACGCTTCCTCTTACCCTCTTCAGAGTTCTTGAGCGATCTTAGCCTGACCACATCTAAAGTGAGGGACAAAGATAGATCAGCTGTCGACCTAAAAGTAGCAGGTCTTGAAGCCTTAACACTGGCTTTGATTTTTGGGGCTAAACCCCCAATGAAGCGAGCAATCCTTTTGGGTTCCGGGGTTACCAGATATGGAACCAGTCTAGACATGGTATTGAAACTGGTGAGGTAGGCTTGACAATCTAAATTCTTCATTACCAACGATAAGAAATCTGATTCAATCCTTTCAACCTCATGCTGCGGGCAATAAGTCTCTTTAATGAGAGCAACGAACTGATCCCATGACAGATTGTAGAGTGGGATCTTCCCAGTAGCTTGAATGAGAGACTTCCACCATGCTAGCGCCTCTCCCTTGAATGATTGGGATACATACTTCACTACATCCCTTTCAGCACAACCGCTGATATCAACCACGGTGTCCATTTCATCCAACCAGGTCATACAATCAATCGCTCCTTTCTCCCCAGTAAAATCCCTGGTTTTGCAGGAGACAAAGTATTTATTAGTGCAGGACTTGGCACGTGGTTCCATGTCAAATACCATTCTCTTAGATGGAACACTGTGTTGATTTGAGGAGTGTTGAACATCCTCCTTCTTTGGTTCATCTTTCTTAGAGGGTGGCTTGCTGTGAGCCTCTGAATGAGTCTTAGGCTTGGAATGCGGTGCGGATAGGGTCCTACTTCAAGTCCCGCTAGATTCATTATACTGCCGCTCTATAGCTTTTGTAACAGCATTATCTATTAATGCTTGCAGCTCCGTACCGGTCACATATATCTTAGCATTTTCATGGTTTTCCACCGGATGACTGTTTACCTCTTCTGACCTAGTCATGTAGCTTTAATTGATACATAAAAGAAAATAAGGACAAGGTTTATTTGGAAGTCTTTACAGTACTATCGTTCTTGACAATTTATTAACCATGGTTTTAATAACTATTTTTGGTCAATTTGCTAAATATATTCATATTCAGGATCTTTATTACAATCTCTAATTATAATTTAATAATAGCACAAAAAGGCCTAGTCACGTAGACAAGTTTAATTTATAAGCCCAGATTTTATGGAATCAAGGCATTAAGGTTTGAATCAAAGTTCGTTACCTTTTCTTGACAGGAAGTTGTAGGCTACCACTGTCTTTAGTCTTAGAGGACGTTAATTATAGCCCGTAGGCACTTTATCCTTAAGGGATGATTATATAATTAAGGGAAGTTGGAATATCCCAATTTAAGAATGACTTATGTGATTTTATCGAATCACATTTTGCCAAGAATGTTAATATGTTTTTAGATGTTAACAAGGATTTGAATCTTTTGAATAGGTTTTACCATCTTGGCCATGTCTGCAACGACATTTAGGCTAGGTTTTACCTTTAAGATTCTTTTTTAATATTTAATGCAGAACAATCCTAAATTGAGATGTTAATATGGATCTGAATCAAATTGAGGAACTACCATCTTGGCCCTGTCTTAAGGTGACACATGGCTAGGTCTTATCCTTTTTAGATTTTTGCCATTTTATTATAATGGTAGATCTTAAATAGGAATGTTATTTTAAATCTAACCGTTCCATTAAAATTTAAACAAATACATGGTTGCCCTAAACGGGACTTCTAACTGAAATGACTTGCCCACGCAGGGGCTAATCAGAAAAAATAACAAAGGAAACAAATAAGGACAAAATAAAACGAATTAGGATTAGTCCTATGTTCTTTGTCTAGACTCGAGAATGTGCAACTGTGTAACTGAGATTAAACACAAAAGGCTAGTGTTTAATTCACTCAATGTTGGCTCTGATACCAACCTGTCACACCCCGATATTTCCACGTATTACCGGTGGGCCCAGTGGGGAGTATCGTGACGTAGTTGATATCATCATAGTCAAACAACACAAATTTAAATGCACAGCGGAAGCAAAAGATAGATTCATTTCAACTGAATAAATTGTAATATTAAGTATCACAAAATTGTTGAAACAGATCCACATGTGGATCGAAAGAAAAAGGAAATTTGTTCAACAGACTTTAACATCTAGAGCTCGCGAGACTTGATTATTGATGCCTGGAGTAGCCAGCCTATTACGTATAGTACCTGCACTTAGCCTTTTTGGAAAATACGTTAGTTTACACTGGTAAATACAACTTAACTGACTCATTTTGAAAATGTTTAAAAATTGATTTGAATGCACTTTGGCAAAAATATCTTTTATAACTTGGGACAATTATTCAAAAATAATCTTGTATACAGTTTTACTTATTTGTCGTCCATTAGGGCCGGTTTGTAGGGCCGGGCAATATTAACTGACACGCCACAGGTATAATGCCCACAAGGTTGATTCCTTTAAGTGGATTACCAGTTTTTACATATGCAACTGTCAGGTGTACGCCTACACCCCGTGCTTAGGTCATGGCCATTTCTTTGAATGATGCCAAGGATATCCGGGACATGGTAATTTAACCCCCATAGGCTATACACCAAATAATACAGATTAAAATAGGTTATGTAAATACATTAATCACAATCCGATTTAAATGACTACATACCCGACCAAGCGGTATTATCATAATACCGTATCCCAAGCCCGTATAGGGAAAATAAGTTAAGAGTATTTACCTGAGCAAAGTATAAATCACATACAGTAAGTGCGCGTAGCTTTTACTGGACTCCTAATCTGGAATGAAGGTTTTTAACAACCTATTAGAATCCTAACGGGTCTTTAAGTAAGCTTAGACTTAGACCGGTTAGTTTTCAAAAGGAAGTCACGGTTCAAACGCATGACAAAGAGAAGACCGGTTTAGAATGTGGTTTTGACCCGACAAGCATGTATGCTTGTTTAATATGGGTAACTTAAACACATTCTGGATTTTGAGATGAAAACGATATGGTTTGACCCGTTTCGGCTAAATTATGCAAACTAGTTACATAAGCCGATCCGAACGCAAAAAGTGCGTAACGGGTAACCATATGAGTCATATACAAGTTTCCTAAGTTAATATGCCTTAAATATGTTGTAACATCAGTAAGATATCTTCTACTATGCCCAAAACGGATTTTAACTCAAATTACGCCCCGTAGGGGTATTTTGGTCATTTTAAAGGTTATTAAAGAGTTTAAATATAAGTCTGAGTTTCGGGTCTGATGTGATCAGTAAAAATACTTAATTTACTAAGTTATATCAGTAGGGTATAACCTATACATGAAATTTATCATTTCTAACCATACTATGCACCGAAGAGGCATTTTGGTAATTTCACCTAAGGTTTAAAGGTTAAATCTGGAAATCTGAGTTTAAAACTTTTGCTTACTACTAAAGTATAAAAATTTATTTAAAACATCAGTAGGTATCAAGTCTTATATATCTAAAATGGTTTTAATACATACTATGCGCTTAAAATGCGTAAAAAGGCGATTTTACGCGATTTTCGGGTTTTATAAGAAAAGCTGATATTTTTATTATTCCAGAAGGCTTAAAATATTCTATCTATCATATTGGATCAGTAGAAAAAGGTTTGGTATCAAAAGGATTGGTAAAACTCCTTTTATAGCCTAAAAGGGCAAAACCGACAATTTACCGGATCAAGCTTAGAACTCTCTGTTATGCTTAGCCTAAAAATAAATAAAAATCTCCAAAAATCCCAAAATATTATTTTATATCAGTGGGTAAAAATTTTGGTATCAAAAATCAGGTTTAGATAGGTTGTACGCTAATTACACCGTTTAATTACTAAAAAGCTTTCTAAATACGCTAATGAGCATAACTCTTAATCTAGACGTCAAACTGATGTCAAATTCTAGGTACAAGTTTATAAATCAGTAACTAAGGTTTCTACTTTTTTACATTTTCAAAATTTATGTTTTAAGGTCATATGGGCATAATAGTCAACATTTAGGCATTTAACGGAAATATGCATATGAATCGGATAACTAATGAACCAAGATGTATAATCACAGAGGGTTATACTTATATGAAACCTGGTCCTATTAAGGCTCTAATACATTTCTAAACTATGCTCCAATGGGTCAGAACTGAAAGTTAAAGCAAAAGTCTACTTTTGCGACTTTCGGTTCCGAACCGAGCTTAAACTGAAAATTGTCGAGTTGAACATGTTTAGACATGTTCTTACATTAATTACCAAGTTATATTAATGACAAAACAGGTTTCATAGCTTCTACATTGCTAATTATGCATTAATTTGAAAATAAGCTTTCTGTTGACTTTTTGAGATTAGCTTTGACCCGACAATTGACCTAGTTAGAGTGGGAATCAGAGGGTGCCCTTTTAAGGGTTTATTGCCCACATAATTGCCCACTCGAGAATGAGAGAATTAGACATTTATTACAAAGTTATTCTAGTTCTGATTATCTCATTGATCAGATTTACCCAACTGTTGCAGGTATGGAAGCTTTTCAAGACGAGAAGCCAAAGAAGAAGAAAGCTTGTGGTAAGAAACCGACTGTTAGCTATAACAAGTGTCCGCCTCCAATTTGGGAAGGGTATTCTCCTAGAAAACCAAACGAGGAGCAACTTGAAAAAGCAGTCAATATAAAGCTAAAAACCGACACAACTGATGTTTTACCAGATAACATTGATGTCACGTTTACCTCGTCTGATACTGATCATGAGTCTGAGTTAATCAAAAAGGTGGCCGATCAGGTGTTGGATACTGAGGAGGAATCCGAGTCAAAGTCTGAGTCTGGAGGGTCAAATTCGTCAGTCAACAGTCCAAAGTCGTCGGTCAAACGGTCTTACAGTAAAGAATTTTTGTTATCGAAAGCAAATTTGGATGATGAAGCATTTGAAGTTGCATACACTTTAAATGATTCGGACAAATTATACTCTGACAAAGAGTTTCCAATAAGAAGTGTTCGTTTTGACATGATCAAAAAGGTTTTCAAAATGACAGAAATTAATATTTCTGAAATAAAAGATTTAAATCTTACTGGAAAACCTAAGAAATACACTTCAAGAGTTCAACGGTTAAACAAGAAAATGGGTTACAATTATGGTTCGGAATTTCAAAAGAAACCAAACCATAATAGTAAGTTCAAAAAGAAAGGTCTTGGTTTTATTCCACCTGAAAACTATAAAAATGAAAAATATGTTCGAGATTTTAAATCAAAAATGACATATGTTGCAGGAACTAGCCATGAAGAAGAAGCTAAGAAACCATTCTGGAGAGAGTCAAATCAAGAGTTTCTTGCTGAAAAGAAGAAGAATGGAACTGAAATGTCTCATTCAAAAGAAACTAGAACATGTTTCAAATGCAATGAAGCTGGTCACATTGCATGGAATTGTCCGAAAAATGCTAAGACTAAACACGGAGTTTCTGAAAAACTGAAAGGAAAAGTTGTTGATATTGAACCACCAATCGAAAAATTTAAAATTTTTGAAAACTCAACTTATGAGGTTGGTGAGTGTTCTAAAAAGAATTTTTATAAAAAGAAAGAGAAAGACAACCAAGTGTGGGTTGTTAAGAAAGTTGATGAGAAAGTCGGCGATGAATCTGGTTCCACAAAGCCAGAAGAGCCACAGGTTGAGGTGAAAATTTCAGTGACTGATGATGAGTTTCCATCACTGAAATTTAAAGAAGTTAAACAGAAAGTGGGTAAGGTTGATATCTCGAATCAGTTTTACAACAAGAATACTAAATTTGATGTCGAGAAAACATTTAATGGAAGTGTTAAGAAAATTTTTGGGAAAATGTTGAATGGGAAAGCTAAGGGGGTTAAAGATTTTTATGCAACTAAAAAGGCAACTTACAACCCTACTGCGCAAGAACTGAAAGCCATCAAGTCTGAGAAGACTTGGATGGAAGTTTGTTTCCCGTAAAGTCTTAGGACTATGCCGGAGATCCCAAGTTTGTAATCGTGGATCAGGAATCGGCATCTTTCTTAGTAATTGATTGTGTCATTGAATCTTAAAATAGTTAAACTTTTACAGGTTAAGTATGACTTGCCGGAGCTTCCAGGTTGGTAAGTGTGAAGCAGGAATCGGCATCTTGATTGGTAAAATGGTTTGTGTAGATGATTTTATTCCTACATGTGGTTATATGTTTTGGATATTCTTACAAGTGGTGAGAGGTTGATTCTGACATAGTGATTACTCAAGGTCATTAGTTTGAACTTGATGTAATCCTGATACAAGAGATTGAATGGACAAAATGATGAACCATACCCCTAACCCTACAAGTTTGAAAATTAACAAAACTTATTTTCCGGAAAAATCATTTTGGTTAAAACAAACTTAAGTGTTTTGAAATCATAATGAGAAAATAGTTTGTGAAAGGGGGAGTTTTGATTGTTTATGCCTAGTGGATGGCGAATTGAAGCGATTTGATATCGGTTGTCAAGTTTATTGTACAGTTTGATTTCAAATTTTCTAATGTGTTTGCATTTTAGGGGGAGTAGAAAATTTCAGAAAATCCAAAAACATTTGAAAATTTGAAAAAGGCAAAAGCATGATAAAATCAAAAATGAGTTTTTGTGTCAAAGAAGAGGAAATGATAGTACATCAGTAGACAGTCACAGTACGCTAAAGAAATGTATTGTTTAAATAGCGTTAAACGGTCTCACTGATGATATGCCGATAGGTTTTTACACATTTAGTAAGCTTTTTCGGGATATAAACTTAAATTCAAACTTGCTTATTCGTGGGGAACACTACTTGGATATATAGGTAACCCCTGAAATCTCGTTTGAAAGGTCCCTCTTTCTGAGATACTAGGTTTTTATACTCAGTGATATCTGGGGTATTATCCCGGGACTTCTGCTGAATGGAAGTTCTGACCTAGTCCCCGGATAATGCTTTCTGCAAAATGCTTGAAACATAGCATCGCCCTCAGCAAGCTGATGAAACAATAAAATTGATAGTCGCTGCTGTTGTAATCAAAAGATCCTCTAAAGGGGACACACCAAAAGTCGAGCCGTCATCTCTCTGCTGAACGGAAGTTCTGACCTGAGCTCTCACGGTTTTCGTACTATAATTTATTCCCCTTACAGATATCATCTGTGGTATACTCACCTCTAAGACTGAATATTGGGATCTGGATACGGGAGTATATTCAAGAGGTGGGACACATGAATAAGTTTAAGTTCTTAAAACACCTAACTCATATCCTGAATCAGTTGAAATTTGTGTGAAAATTTAAGTGGATCAGTATATCGGCAATCTAAGTGAATTGTTTAATTCTTAATGTGTAACTAAGCTCAACGGTACTCGTGACTTATTATAAACTAATATGATCCTCTTACACGAACTCGCAAAAATATTGTCTGTAAATATTTCTTTATTGCATTTCTTTAAAAATCCAAAAAGATTTTGAGTGTGTTTTAGCATAAACTTTTGAAAAAGTCAAAAAGATTTTCGACAACTGATGTTGGATAGCTGATTTTCAAAGTTCCGAGTGCTAAACATGATGACATTGTTGTGAGGGGGAGTGTGTCTTAAAATGTCAAAATATGTTTTCTAAATCAACAAGTGGTTCATCATAATAGAAAGTAATTAGAGGGAGAGTCGTTGTTGGTGCACATGTTTATGAAAAAGAATTAGTGTTGATGCACTTAATTTGTTAAACTCATAAAACTTATTTCTGGGTTAAGAATGTGCAGGAATAGCCAAGTTTCAATTCTGAATCTGAAGATAGAGTACCAGGTTTCAGATTCTGAAGACAAAGAAAGACAGACAAAGATCCCGATGCAGATGTTGCTGAAGAACAAAGAAATGCCAGCAAATCAAGAGGGAGAGTCTGATGATATTCAAGCAGATACTGTTAAAGAGGAGTCTATGGATGAAGATAAAGAGAGAGAAAATCCCAGAGACTGATCAAGACTGAAGAAGTGAAGGCACAGCATTGTTGTGACTCGATAGTCGACTCGTCAACATCTGAGGGGGAGTCTGTTGGTGCACTACATCTGTCAACTTCGTCTTGGATCGAGTCTTACATTGCATTGTATAGATTAGGGCACGTTTTACGAGAAAACAGGAGATTATATGTGTTTAGTGAGCAGGTTTCGCTCATATGGTCTTAGAGAGGAGGTTTCGCTTATTTGGTATTGTAGGGGTTTCGCTCATGTGTCATGTCCCTTGGAGCGAAACCACTAACTCTATAAATAGGTGGTCATTTGAGCGAAACCTGAGAGTAGTGAAGTTCTTGTTTTCCATACCGAGGTGCTGCCGGTGTGAAGATCGACTGTAAACGTTGTCAATTCAATTCAATCAGCATATTTAGTGAAGAATCAGCTATTTCTACTTCCGTTTCTTGTTATTCCGCACCTGAAACGAATTTGAACACCTCTGAACGACTCGTTTGGGTCAGATCGCGATCCTACAGAAAACCATCTTTCAATCCTTTTCAACATGAATATATTTAGATCTATGAAAGATCATTGGTTATTCATGTGGAAACCGTTCAGATCTAAGTTGTTCTTGGTGGATTGAAGCCAAAACATGAAGTTCTCAAGAACACCATGATGACATCATCCTAGAACACCTCAAATCTAGTGATTTCACGATTAAAAGTTAAGATACAAAAGATAGAAAGGTGTAGGAGTGCGTGTAGATCGAGAAAGTACAAGATTTAGGTGGAAAACTTACAAGAACCGGGAGAAATCTGAAGAAAAGCGGGTTGGAGCGAGTAAGGCAGAGAGAGAGCTGTCAACATCAAATGAGGTTGACATATGGGGTATTTATAGGGTTTCCATAAATGGAAAGGGGGAAAAAGGGTTGGTCGATCGAGTGATAGCCCGATCGGGTGGCAGCTCGATCGGCTGACCACTCGATTCGAGTGCACGGCGCGGCGAGTTTTGCGGTTTCGATTCGCGTGTTGAGCGTTGAGATGCGATAGAGTTTCCTATTCAAATTACTTTTAATCCCAACTTGTCACGACCCCAGCCCCGGTTTGACCCGATCAGGAGCCGCGGGACAGGAACCCGTGGTATCTAATTGATGCGACAGCGGAAGATTTTATAACAGGATCTTTTAAAACTCGAAATGCCCAATTATTTTATTCCATAAATTGGAGATAAACCCCGTAATTTACAATAGAGGAATTTAACTAGGAAATTCCCTGAGTTATTAAAACATGTTTATTTATTTTTAACTGAGCCACCTCTTCAAGCTTGTTAGTGCTCCATAGCACGTTTCCTTGATTTACAGTAGGTCGCCTGAAACATGTTTTAAAAATATTTTATCAGCGGGGAAATGCTGGCGAGTCACTCTAATTTGATAAAATGACACATAGTTATAAATTACAGCATAAGAGCGATTACAATGGCTTCTATCTTATTTTTATCTGGGGCCGTGTCACAAATGTGTGACGATGGTCATACCACTATTGGGTCTTGTCACCCAAGTAGTGATAATTATCACTGTTAGGTCAATGAACCTAACTGTGAGAAAATTAGTAATGTGCACAATACCACACTAGCCAGTGATTCAAGATATCCACGACTTACTCCCTGTAATTCTAACTTTCTGAAAATAATTTGAGGTATTGTAAAACAGTTGAGAAAAAGAGAATGACTCACATTGCAGATTTATACGGGCAGAGTTTAGCCTACTGATTAGCCTTTTAACCTAAATTTAAACAACATGCACACGAACTAGCTTAGTAACTAATACAGCATTTACGATAACTCACGAGATTAAACCCTAACAACGAATGACAAAGTGCGATACTTAAACATCCATCGAATTAATGACGAATGACAAAGCATAACCCTAATGTGGGCAGCACTTAAACATCCATTGGATAGTTTCAATCGATCGGACATTGAATCGTAGCAGCGATCGAGTTATTACCCTGTTATCGCGGCGGAAATTCGAGATTATGTGTGTTTTGTAGTATTTGGACGATATCTCAGTGCATGAATCGAATTTTAACGTCGTTCAAGTGCCAGAATTCAAGTCCCACACCCCTCTATTTATACTTAAAATTTGACCCCCTCCCTTGACGCGAGGGGTCATGTATTGGGCGTCGCGTGACGCGAGGGGTCACAATCTATTATAGAGTAGCCACGTCCCTAACTAGCTTAGCTGAGTTGACAGATTATCCAAATTCGATTTTGACAGCTATTTATGTGGATAATCGTAAATAGGGAATACCCCCCCCCCCTGAGTTTTAAGGGCCCTGATCCTGATTCTGATTGTTCTGAAAATTTTAGGGTTTGTGCAGAATCACTTGGGTTTCTCAATTAGGGTTTCCTATTGGACAAAATAAAATAATAAATAATAGTTTTGATGAGAGTTGTTACATCCTCCCCACCTTAATAAAAATCTCGTCCTCGAGATTTACTGGAATAAGTGAGGATACTTTCGCTTCATCTCCGATTCCAGCTCCCAAGTATATTCGGGTCCTCTCTTTGAATCCCATTTGACTTTGACAAGTACTAGTCGTTTGTGTTTGAGAAACTTGATCTTTCTATCTTCTATCTGAAGAGGTTTCTCAACAAATTTTAATTTCTCATTTACCTCTACGTCTTGAAGAGGTACTACCAGGGATTCGTCATATAGACATTTCTTGAGGTTGGATAGATGGAATACGTCATGTACTCCAGCCAACTCTTCTGGTAGTTGTAAACGATAAGCAACTGGTCCTATACGTTGTAGTACCAGGAATGGTCCTACGTATCTTGGACTCAACTTTCCTTTCTTACCAAATCGAACTATTCCTTTCCAAGGAGAAACTTTCAAAAGTACCTTGTCACCAACTTGAAACTCGAGTGGCTTGGGTCGATTGTCGGCATAGCTTTTCTGGCGATCTCGAGCCGTCTTCAGTCTTTCCTTGATTTGAGTAATCTTGTCGGTAGTTTCTTGTACAATCTCGGGACCTGATAATTGACTTTCTCCTATCTCTGCCCAACAAACTGGAGTTCTACACTTACGTCCGTACAGTGCTTCGAACGGGGCAGCTTCAATGCTTGAATGATAACTATTGTTATAGTAGAATTCAATTAATGGTGGATGGTTGTCCCAGTTCCCACCAAAATCTATCACACATGCCCTGAGCATGTCCTCCAGGGTTTGGATCGTCCTTTCACTTTGTCCGTCTGTTTGAGGATGATATGCAGTGCTTAGATTTAGTCGAGTTCCCATTGCTTCTTGGAAACTAGTCCAGAAGTGAGAAGTGAAACGACTATCTCTATCTGATACTATGGAGAGTGGAACTCCATGTAAGGATACTACTTCATCTACATACAATTTTGCCAACCTTTCCATGCTAAAGGTTTCTTTCATAGGTAGAAAATGAGCTGATTTGGTTAATCGATCCACAATTATCCAAATTGCATCGTTACCTTTTCTGGTTTTGGGTAACTTAGTAACAAAATCCATTGTTATGAGTTCCCATTTCCATACCGGCATTTCTAATTGTTGTAGTAGACCTGAGGGTTTCTGGTGTTCTGCCTTAACTTGTGAACAAGTTAGACATTTAGAAACATATCTAGCTATATCCTTTTTCATTCCTATCCACCAGAAATTATTCCTTAAATCTTGGTACATCGTATTGTTACCAGGATGCATGGCCTGGTATATCTAGATTTATAGGCTTCTTCTAAAATTTTGTTTCTTAAGTCTCCTTGCTTAGGTACCCAAATCCTTTTCTTATGGAATCTCCAAATTCCATCACTACCTTGCTCTAATTCCTTTATTCTTCCTTTCATTCCTTCAGCATCGTCCTTGATTGCAGTTTCTTGAACATTCTTTAGTTGTTCCCTTAAATCTAACTGTAGATTTAATCTAAGAGCACGAACTCGTCGTTGTTTCTCATGATACTTACGACTTAAGGCATCTGCAACTACATTTGCTTTTCCTTTGTGATATTGAATATCACAGTCGTAGTCACTTAGGATTTCCATCCATCTTCTTTGCCTCATATTCAATTCTTTTTGCCCAAATATATATCTTAAACTTTTATGATCTGTATAGACAGTAAACTTACTTCTGTACAGATAATGTCTCCAAATCTTAAGGGCAAAAATTATGGATCCTAACTCTAAATCATGGGTCGTATAGTTTTCCTCGTGCTTTTTCAATTGCCTTGATGCATACGCAATTACCTTCTTGCGTTGCATTAGCACGCATCCTAATCCTAGCTTTGAAGCATCACAATATACTTCAAAATTTACTGTTCCTTCTGGTAAGGCTAGAATTGGAGCATTTGTTAATTTCTGTTTTAAAATCCTAAAGGCTTCTTCTTGTCTAGGTCCCCATTCAAACTTAACTGACTTACAGGTTAGCTTAGTTAATGGTACAATTATCTTGGAAAAATCCTTAATAAACCGTCTATAATATCCGGCTAACTCTATAAAACTTCTAATTTCCATTGCTGATTGCAGAACCTTCCATTTGGTGATTGTTTCTATCTTAGCAGGATCTACGTGAATGCCTTCGTGATTCACCATGTGTCCTAAAAATTGCACTTCTTATAGCCAAAATTCACATTTCGAGAATTTGGCATAAAGCTTCTCCTTTCTTAACAAAGTTAAGAGTACATGCAGCTGCTCACAATGTTCCTCCTGACTTTTGGAATAAATAAGTATATCGTCGATGAAGACAATTACAAATTTATCCAAATACGGTTTACAGATTCTATTCATCATGTCCATAAATGCTGCAGGAGCATTGGTTAATCCAAATGGCATGACTGTAAACTCGTAGTGACCATACCTAGTTCTGAAAGCAGTCTTAGGCATGTCTTCCTCTTGTACCTTCAATTGATGGTATCCGGAGCGTAAATCTATTTTAGAAAAGTATTTAGCTCCTTGAAGTTGATCAAAAAGATCATCAATCCTAGGTAATGGGTATCGATTCTTAATTGTAACTTTATTCAATTCTCTATAATCGATACACATTCGCATCGAACCATCCTTTTTCTTTACAAACAACACTGGCGCTCCCCAAGGGGATGAACTAGGTTGTATGAATCCTTTGCTTAGTAATTCATCTAACTGCTTTTTCAATTCTAGCATTTCGGTGGGTGCTAACCGATAAGGTGCTTTGGCTATCGGTGTAGTTCCAGGAATTAGATGAATTCTAAATTCTACCTCCCTATCAGGTGGTAATCCAGGTAGTTCTTCTGGAAATACATCCGAGTATTCTGATACTACTGGAATTTCTTTAAGTTCTTTACCTTAATTGTTAATGATTACTGAAATCATATACGCTATTCCTTGTTTTCGTTCATAACTAGCAACTTTCATTACTGAAATGAACTTCATTGGCTTCCGTGGCTTATCTCCTGTAATCACCACTAATTCTCCTATGGGTGTATGAATTTCTATGGAATTCTTATCACAAAGAATTTGAGCATGGTTGGCTACTAACCAATCCATTCCTAACACAACATCGAATCCGGCTAATTTCATAGGTAACAGGTTTGCAGAAAATTTATGACCTAAAAGTTCTATCTTTCCTTTTTGCAAAACCTTATCTATGTTAACAGAATTTCCGTCTGCCGTTTCGACCGTAAAAATCTGCCTAAGTTGGGTTAAGGGTAAATTAAGTGCTTGGCAGAATGAAGTATTTATAAAACTTTGGTTTGCACCAGAGTCAAATAATACTTTTGCATAAACGTCGTGAACTAGGAACATACCAGCTATCACGTCCGGGATTAGCTCTGCTTCCTGAGTAGTCAGTTGGAAGGCTCTTACATTCCTTTTTGCTCCTTCTGCAAGTTTGGCTTTGTTATCCGCTGGTTTGTTTAGTTTTGGGCAGTCTGGCCTAAGATGTCCAGCTTCTCCACAGTTGTAGCAGGCTGTGAATTTCTTCTTCCTGCAGTCTTCTTCTTGATGCCCCGGAATTTTGCAAAAATTGCAATATCCCTTGCATCTTCCAAAATGCTTCCTTTTGCAAGAATTGCAAAATGGACCAGTGGAAGATTGACTGGTTCCCCTTCGCTTGAAATTGTTACGGTTACCCACACGAAATCCTTGGGTAATCTTTTGGGCTACTTCCTTCTTTCTATTTTCTTCTCATGTCCGTACCAGTTCGTCAGTCAGAGTATTGGCTAAATCCATCGCATCACCAATCGTGCGGGGTTTAGAGGCCTTGACGATATTACGGATCTCGCCAATCAATCCCCAAATGTAGCGGGAAATAAGTACCAGTTCTGACGAAGCCAGGGTTGGTACCACTCTAGCATACTCGAAGAATGTCGAAGTATACCCTCGACAGTCTACATCCACCATCCGGTGGGTCAGGAACTTATTTGTCATTTGTTCCTTTTCGTACTCGGGACAGAATTTTCTTTCCACAAGATTCTTAAATTCTTCCCAATTCATAGCATACGCCACCGTCCTTCCTTTGGCTTGTAACACCGTGTTCCACCATTCTAATGCCCCTTCTTTAAAAAGATTTGACGCATACATGACCTGGTCTTCTTCAGCACATTTACTTATGGTAATTACTGCCTCGGTTTTCTCTAACCAACGCAGTGCTGCAGTCGCCCCTTCGTTTCCTGCAAACTCAGCTGGTTTACAGGCAAGAAATTCTTTGTAAGTGCAACCAGGTGTTGCAGCTTTCATTTTCTTAAGAATCGGGACTTGCAGAACATTATTATTATTGTTATTGTTATTATTGTTGTTGCCACCTCCGTTTACACTATTACTGAAGTTGTCCTCATGAGTACGTTTGCTAGGAACGATTTGAGGTTCAACTGGAATTCGAGCAGCAGCTAGTATTGCTGGAATAACATTGGCTATTCCTTGAGCAACGATATCCTCGATATCTTGCCTATTCAGCAATTGCTCTTCCTGATTTTGCTCAGATTGATTTACTTCGTTAACTGGTTCATTACCAGCGTTTGCCATCTGGTAATTAATTTATATAAGTGATTAGCAATAAATATTTAATAATTAAACATCACAAAACAATTGCACATAATCACATTAACACGTATAGCTAAAAGTTATCGATTTCTCGACTTCCATTTTTATATATTATATTATGCCTCCGTACATACTGTTATCTTACAACCGTTTTATTATTACACATACTGATTTTTATTTATTATTATTATTATACAACACAGTTTCACAACCCCATTTTTTTTCCCTCGTTAGCTAGCATATTACAAGCCATGTTCCCTCTCATCGTATTTCCAAGAGATTTGTCCTCCTATCTCCCGGATCCTATTCCCTGCATCCATAAAATCCTCGCCAAAATGGCAGAGTTCAGCTAAGTTTTCATTACTCATTGGTGGGTTTGGTGCAGGTTCTGGGTTGAACTGAGGGAAAAAGGTATAAGGATTATTTAGGAGTTTTTGAAACTCCCAATCGTTAGTCCACCATTCGTCCATTTCTCCTTGAGGTTGGGTGTGAATTAAAGGTTCTGGGATAGCCAGTTCCAGGTTTATTGGAAGTTGGTTTTCAGCAGGATAAGGAAAAAGATTTGTATTGATAGGCCTAATGATATCACAGCTTGCCAGTATGGTATCTAATTCTTCCTGAAATGGCAATTCCTCAACTCGCCTTGAACTTTCTCCAATTTCCATTCCTACTTGTCTTGAATCTCCCTCAATCTCGATCCCTTTTCCTTTATCCATGGCATTCTCTATCTTGGGAATTCTCCTAGTTGCTGGTTTCCTTCGGCGTACCCGCCTCCAACTTACAAATCTTCTTCTTTTCTTAGGTTTTGCTTTCTCCGGAGGTGGAGCTTGAAATTCCATAGGTTTTTCCACATCAGCAAAGTAACTAGTAAAATCTCTGGAAACTTCTATTTTCACAGGGTAGAGATTGAGATTCTCTAGGGCTTCGGATAATTCATTCATGCTGTTTAGCATTTAAGAAGAAACACACAAAGTTCTAACTAAAAATTTTGTAAATCACAAAATTACAGAATAGTAATTTAGAAAACTTAAAATTTATTTAAAACGAACTATCGCTGGATATTTATTACAACTGATCTTTCGAATTATACTAGCGGTTTATTTTAAAGTTTCTGGCTTGTAAATGTTATAGGTACTAAAACTGGTTTTGTGATTTAACTTATAAGTTAGCATTTACTGCCACAGTAGCTAACATGTAGAGATTCGCCCATTTTTCGTCTAGTTCATCTTCCCATGGTGGTTTGCTGCCTATTTTCTGGGTTTCCTGGGACTTCTTCATTTTCTCTTAACTCTTTCTAATAATCAAACTTCTTTTACTAGGGGTAAGTGGATTTTCAAACTGTGCCTTTCGTACAAATATTCCCTCCTCAGTATCTGCTGAGTATCTGGAGGAATTTGTTTGAGATGTAGTTCCTTTATATTTCGGTGAACTATCTAATTTATGATAGATATCTGAAATTCTTTGCTTACCCATACTGTAATTAACAGATAGTCAAATAGAGAATCATATAATCACAAAATGATAATTAGAAAAATTAAGTATTTTAAAATACTTAATAGGCTTAAATCAGTGGCTCGATCAGTAGCTCTGATACCACCTTTTCCTGTCACGGCCCCAGCCCCGGTTTGACCCGGTCAGGAGCCGCGGGACAGGAACCCGTGGTACCTAATTGATGCGACAGCGGAAGATTTTATAACAGGATCTTTTAAAACTCGAAATGCCCAATTATTTTATTCCATAAATTGGAGATAAACCCCGTAATTTACAATAGAGGAATTTAACTAGGAAATTCCCTGAGTTATTAAAACATGTTTATTTATTTTTAACTGAGCCACCTCTTCAAGCTTGTTAGTGCTCCATAGCACGTTTCCTTGATTTACAGCAGGTCGCCTGAAACATGTTTTAAAAATATTTTATCAGCGAGGAAATGCTGGCGAGTCACTCTAATTTGATAAAATGACACATAGTTATAAATTACAGCATAAGAGCGATTACAATGGCTTCTATCTTGTTTTTATCTGGGGCCGTGTCACAAATGTGTGACGATGGTCATACCACTATTGCGTCTTGTCACCCAAGTAGTGATGATTATCACTGTTAGGTCAATGAACCTAACTGTGAGAAAATTAGTAATGTGCACAATACCCCACTAGCCAGTGATTCAAGATATCCACGACTTACTCCCTGTAATTCTAACTTTCTGAAAATAATTTGAGGTATTGTAAAACAGTTGAGAAAAAGAGAATGACTCACATTGCAGATTTATACAGGCAGAGTTTAGCCTACTGATTAGCCTTTTAACCTAAATTTAAACAACATGCACACGAACTAGGTTAGTAACAAACACAGCATTTACGATAACTCACGAGATTAAACCCTCACAACGAATGACAAAGTGCGATACTTAAACATCCATCGAATTCACGACGAATGACAAAGCATAACCCTAATGTGGGTAGCACTTAAACATCCATTGGATAGTTTCAATCGATCGGACATTGAATCGTAGCAGCGATCGAGTTATTACCCTGTTATCGTGGTGGAAATTCGAGATTTTGTGTGTTTTGTAGTATTTGGACGATACCTCAGTGCATGAATCGAATTTTAACGTCGTTCAAGTGCCAGAATTCAAGTCCCACACCCCTCTATTTATACTTAAAATTTGACCCCCTCGCGTGACGCGAGGGATCATGTATTGGGCGTCGCGTGACGCGAGGTGTCACAATCTATTATAGAGTAGCCACGTCCCTAACTAGCTTAGCTGAGTTGACGGATTATCCAAATTCGATTCTGACAGCTATTTATGTGGATAATCGTAAATAGGGAATACCCCCCCTGAGTTTTAGGGGCCCTGATCTTGATTCTGATTGTTCTGAAAATTTTAGGGTTTGTGCAGAATCACTTTGGTTTCTCAATTAGGGTTTCCTATTGGACAAAATAAAATAATAAATAATAGTTTTGATGAGAGTTGTTACACAACTACTATATCTAACATATAATCATCCTAATTCACTTGCGTTCAGTGATTGCTATTCGATTGCGATTGCGTTTCGATTAATCACCACAACATAACATAAATAAACATGCACAAGTCACACATAAAGGCACACACACACGTAAAGCAATATCCAGAATGCGTAATTCGAGTTGCGAGTGCGATAGCGATAAGCGATAAAGCGATAAAACATGTGATAAACATCGATTAATCCTCGATTATTAATAAATACTCCAAATAATACAACTAACGTAACAATATAAAAGACTAACTACAAGTCAAAGAACTCAAAACAGGAATTGAGCAAGGAGTGACAGCTCGCAATAAGCAATCTTGTCTTCCTTTGACTTCAATCTTGACTTTGACTTTGACTTTCGAAAACACGGGGTGTTACATGACTACTCCAGCACTCCCAGATAGTAAGTTCCAATCATGAATCTAACGACCTGCAAGCATGCAGACAAGTGTGTCAGACGACGCTGGTGAGTTCAAAGTTTGTTAACATGTTTAGTTACCAGATATTAGTTTAAAACATTTTAGAGATTTGATGTTGTTAATAACTCGATTACCGCAGATGGCTCCAGATTATTTGCCCTTCCCCAATGCTCTATCAAACATTGGTCAAGTGGTTAAGGTAATTAGTTCACGGCCGTCCTCCCCGGTACGGTGTGAGGGTGCCAAACCTAATAGCGCTATCAACTATTAACCCCGTTGCCTCCCCGGCAACCAATCGGTATATGATTGGACTTAATGATAGAAATGAGTGTATTAACCAACATCCCGGTTTAACATTCCAGTTAAACCCGCTAACCCAATATTCCACCCCATAATATTTACCCGATGTCCCTCCCCGAGACGCATGCTTGAAAAAGAGCAGTGAACTCACCTTAGATTTGCTTGGTTTATTAAGTTACCCATTCCAGTTAGTCAACTAACCCTACCGTAGTTAACAATACTTATCAGTTTCATAATCACCCAAATCACATATTTCACATGGATTGCATTCATCACAGGGTTACTGTACAACACGTAGCATGCATATCACGTAATAACCATTAACATATGTATTGGCTACTCACACGAGTCGAATCATGTTTCTCATTCCTAGTTAACATCATTAACATGTAACAGATAGAGTTTTGAAATCATCACAGACTGTTCCGTCTAATCTTTCATTTACAACATTCTCCATGAAGAACTGGTCTTTCGTGGAAAGTCTCCTTGGCGAAGAACCCCATGACGAAGGATGATCCTTTGTCGAGAGGGTGGGTGACGAAAGACCCTAGTGTTTCGTCGAGAACCAATCAACGAAGAACCTAGTTCTTCGTCACTTGTGTTCTTTGTGGGATAGTCCTTCGTCACAATCCTAAACAGACAGTTACACTGCCTTTCATTCAGCCGTAACATATGCTATCAAGTTCATCAATTTCCCAAACAGATCTAACAACAGATTAAACGATGATCATGCATTCTAGTTATGAATAACCATCACTTATACAAAAACGTAACAGTTAATCATCACACATCAACCTTGAACCCTATGCATAACAGTTTACGATTACATCATTAATCATCATTTAACATTATCGTTCACCATTTCTTTCAAAGCAAGACAGTTGCACTATTGATTACAATGCAACCCTAGTCAATAACTTAGCGTGCGATCATCGTTGTAAACCAAACAATTCATCAGTTGGGTACAACACCAGAATTACGTATAATCAATCGTCAACCGTAGAGTTTTCTAACCTCTAGTAACAGCATGAACTAACACCAAAATCATTCATCCATTCTAATTGCACGATGTCAGAGACGAAACCCTAATTTCACATAAAGTTATAACACAATATTTCTAACGATTAACAACGATGAATACTAACCGATGATATCAAAATAATAAGTCTGATTGAGATGGAAAGCCTCGAGAACCCAATGTTGTCGCCGCATAGAAGAAGAGAGAGAGAGAGAGAGAGAGAAAGAGTGTTCTAGGGTTTGCCGTCAAGTATGTCAAAAAGGGTTTGATTGTGATTATGCACAACTTAAACAAATTCACTAATAGCTAGGCCTATACCGGACAGTGGGCCGAGAGCCCCCCTCCTTCGGTGAAGGATACCCATAGACGAAGTATATACTTCGTCGGGCACAATGATGACAGATCATTCTTCGTCATTAAGGGTTAGTGACGAAGGTTCCATATTTCGTCGGGTCCGAGGATGACGAATGTGTTAGGTCCAAACCTTTAATCAGTTTTCAAGTTTTCATTAACCTTCATTAGTCATTAACATTGCACAATTAAATCCACTAATTATCAAGACTCTAATCATTCAAACAATTACACATTACATAACATAAAACAAATTGTCAAAACAGAATAGCAAAACAAGTGATACGTAAATGAAAGAACTTGAAATCTCAGGTTGTCACATCATCCCCAACTTGAAAGAAATTTCATCCCGAAATTTGATAAGCAATCCAAAGCAGCACGGTGTTAGATTAGGATGACTGTGGATTTTCCCCAGGTGCCACATCATCCCCAACTTAAAAGGGAATTTCGTCCCGAAATTCCTCAGTTGCATCAGAATTAGATTGTTCAGTTGGGAAAAGGTGAGGATACTTGAGCTTCATCTGGTCCTCGTGTTCCCATGTGAACTCCGGTCCACGTCTTGAGTTCCAACGAACTCTCACAATTGGGATTCGAGTATTCGACTATGCTTACGGACCTTGACTTCTCGGTCCATAATTTCGATAGGTTCTTCGACAAACTGCACTTGTCGTCAATTTTCAGTTCTTGAAACGGTGCCACAAGGGTTTCATCAGACAAACACTTCTTTAGTTGCGACACGTGGAAAACGTCATGAACATTACCCAACTTAGCAGGTAACTCGAGCTTGTACGCCACTTTACCGATTCATTCCAGAATTTTGAATGGCCCGACATATCGTGGATTAAGCTTTCCGCGTTTTCTAAACCGCACCACACCCTTCCAGGGTGAGACTTTCAACATGACACGATCGCCTACAGCAAATTCCAGTGGTTTCCTACGCTTGTCAGCGTAGCTTTTCTGACGGTCGCGCGCTGCCGCCATACGATTTCTAATCTGGACAATCTTTTCTAAATTTTCAAGTACAAGTTCTGGGCCTGTGATCTGGCTGTCACCCACCTCAGCCCAACAGAGAGGTGAACGACATTTTCGTCCGTACAATGCTTCGAACGGAGCTGCCTGTATACTAGAATGGTAACTGCTGTTGTAAGTAAACTCTATCAGCGGCAAGTGTTTCTCCCAGCCTTTACCAAAATCGATCACACATGCTCGCAGCATGTCTTCTAGTGTCTAGATGGTTGGTTCACTTTGACAATCCGTCTAGGGCTGATAAGCAGTGCTTATGTCGAGACGTGAGCTGAATGATTTGTGCATCGACTGCCACAAATCTAAGATGAAATGCGGGTCACGATCAGAGATAATAGAGGTTGACACCCCGTGCCTAGAGACCACTTCCGTCAGATAGACAGCAGCAAGCTGCGAGAACTTATCCATTTCCTTGATTGCTAGAAAGTGCGCTGACTTCGTGAGACGATCAACGATCACCCAGATGGTATCGTTTCCGTTTTGAGTTCTCGGTAAACCTATGACGAAATCCATCGCAATTTGCTCCCATTTCCACATGGGTATCTCTGGTTGCTGAAGTAGGCCCGAGGGTTTCTGATACTCCACCTTGACCTTCGCACAAGTCAAACACTTACTCACATACGCCGCGATGTGAGCTTTCATCTTCTGCCACCAATACGAGACTTTTAGGTCCTGATACATCTTATCCAAACCCGGGTGAACAGAGTATCGAGACTTGTGCGCTTCGTCCATCACAAGCTCTCTAAGATTACCAAACAAAGGAACCCATATTCGCTCCATGGAATAGAGAATACCATCAGATCTCTCTACAAGTTGTTTCTCCATGCCCCGCAAGTACTTTGTTTCAATGTTTTCCTCTTTCAACGCTTCAGGTTGTGCAGAACGGATCCGGTCAGGTAGGTTAGAATGGATGTGAGCTGCAAGGCATGGACACGTTTGGGTTTCGATTCCTTTCGACTGAGGGCATCAGCTACAATGTTAGCCTTACCCGGATGATACTTGATTGCACAGTCGTAGTCGTTTAAGAGTTCTACCCAGCGGCGCTGTCGCATATTTAATTCCTTCTTGTCAAAGATATGCTGGAGACTCCTGTGATCGGTGTAAATAGTGCATTTAGTACCGTACAAGTAATGCCTCCAAATTTTGAGCGCAAACACCACAGCCCCCAACTTTAAGTCGTGAGTCGTGTAATTCTTCTTGTGAACCTTTAACTGTCGAGAAGCATAAGCTATCACCTTTTCACGTTGCATCAGCACGCAACCAAGACCCTGAATAGAAGCGTCACAGTATACCACAAAATCTTTGGTACCTTCAGGTAAAGACAAGATCTGTGCACTGCAGAGTTTTTGCTTCAAGAGTTGGAAAGCATCCTCCTGCTTCGTTCCCCTAGAATATACTACTCCTTTCTGTGTTAATGTAGTGAGAGGTTGTGCGATCTTCGAAAAGTCTTTAATAAATCTGTGATAATTCCCAGTGAGACCAAAAAATTATCGCACCTCTGAAGGACTCTTCGGTGCCGCCCAATTTCTGATAGCATCAATCTTTGCAGGATCCACAAGTATCCCCAATTCATTCACAATGTTGCCAAGGAAGTGTACCTCTCGAATCCAGAAGTCACACTTGGAGAATTTCGCGTAAAGTTGCTCCTTCCTCAGAAGCTCCAAGATAAGACACAGGTGTCGCTCGTGATCCTCGTTGCTCTTAGAGTAGATCAGAATGTCGTCGATGAACACGATAACAAAATATTCAAGATACGGCTTGCACACACTGTTCATGAGGTCTATGAAGACCGCTGGTGCGTTCGTCAACCCAAGCGGCATAACCAGAAACTCATAATGCCCATACCGTGTTCGAAAATCCGTTTTAGGGACATCCTCCTCTCGGATTCTCATTTGATGATAGCCCGATCTTAAATCGATCTTCGAGTAAAAACTTGACCCTTGCAACTGGTCAAACAGATCGTCGATGCGCGGCAAAGGATAACGGTTCTTGACGGTCACCTTGTTGAGTTCCCGATAATCAATACACATACGAAAGGACCCGTCTTTCTTCTTCACAAACAGAACTGGGGCTCCCCAAGGCGAAGAATTGGGTCGGATAAAACCTCTATCCAACAGTTCTTGAAGTTGATTAAATAACTCTTGCAACTCCCCAGGTGCAAGATGATAAGGAGCTCGAGCAATTGGGGCCGCTCCTGGTGCAAGATCAATCTGAAATTCCACTTGACGGTGAGGAGGTAAACCAGGAAGTTCCTCAAGAAACACATCAGAAAATTCACGAACAACTAGCAGGTCTTCGATCTTCCTTTCTTCAGGCTGAGGATCTGTAACAAGTGCTAAAATAGCAGGATACCCCTTTCTTAGACACTTCTGAGCTTTCATAGCTGAGAAGATGCCAACCATCGTACCACTGCAATGCCCTTGAACCGATAGAGGTTCTCCACTGGGGAGAGGAATACGTACGATTTTCTCCTTACAAAGGATGTCAGCACGGTGCTTGGACAACCAGTCCATACCAACCACTACATCAAAACTACCGAGGGTAACAGGAAGGAGGTCAATATCAAACACTTGACTCACAAGGTCTAGTTTACATCCCATAAGAACGTGTGAGGCTTCAATTGTTTTACCATCGGCTAATTCTACTACATGCTTAGCTTCTAGAGGTGTTGGAGTTAACCCTAATCGTTGACTGAACTCTAAGGACACATAACTCCAATCGGCACCGGAATCAAATAACACGGAAGCAAAAAGATTGTTTACAGAAAACGTACCAGTCACGACATTTTCGTCGTTCCTAGCATCACCAGCTCCAATCGTAAATACCCCCATTGTTGCCATTATTGTTATTCCCAGCATTGTGATTGTTATTCTGACGGTTGTTGTTGTCATTGGCGTTCTGATTCAGCTGAGGGCAATCCCGTTTAATGTGACCCTCGTCCCCACACTGGAAACACCCCTTCCTATTGCCTTGGTTCTGATGGGGCTGCTGCCTCTGCTGTTGCTGATGCTGCTGATTCTGCAGCTGCTTTGGGAACGGAGCTCTACAGTCTTTTGCCATATGGCCCACCTTATCACACCTATGGCAAGCTCGGACACACGGTCCATGATAATAATAACTACACTTGTTGCACTTTGGCTTCCTACCAACGTAGGAGCCTTGGCTCTGATTGTTGCCCTGGCCTTGGTTAACTGAGGACGACTGGCTGAAACTATGATTATTGATGTTGTCAGGCCTTTTCTGCGATTGACTTGCACTGGTTGCTTTGTCAGCATCGTTCCATTTACGCTTGTTATCACTAGCAGGCGTGGTAGCTGTAGCAATAGGGGTAGTAGCAGAAACATGAGGCGGTAGCGAACCACGCTCGACCTCTTGGTCGGTAATCTTGTGTGCTAGACAGATGATCTGAGGCAGGTTGTTGAGATTTGCAGCAGTGACCAAACTCTTTACTGATGGTGCCAGGCCTTTGATGTACAGTTCAATTCTTCGAGGTGGAAGCCGAGACAAGTTAGGGCACATATTTGCTAGCTCATGAGATCGTTTCGTGTAAGCCTCGATCTCGGGCCCCTCCATCTTCAGATTGTAGTATTCGTTCTCAAGTTTCTGAATCTCGTCACGAGGACAATACTCCTCCTACATCAACTCCTTGAAGTCATCCCAAGTGGTTGCATTATTCATCTCGATGCCCAACATCTGCACTTGGGCATTCCACCAGGTTAAGGCACCATCCTCCAATGTGTCAGTAGCATACTTCACCCGGTCCCCCATGGGACAGTTACACATAGCAAAGACTGACTCAGCTTTCTCCAACGAAGTAGCCCCACAGCTCCTTCAGTCCCACTGAATGTCTGTGGCTTACAATCCATGAACGTCTTAAACGTATAAGCAGGCGGATTGTTTTGATTCTGATTCGCTTGCTGACCTAAGGATGAAAGAAAATGCAGCACACGGGTAAGTGTTGAGTACGCGATACAAGAATAATGAGTATTTGGCACATTTAGTACCAGCTTGATAGGCTGCCAAAGCCTCAGCCACACGTGTGTTAATTAAGTTTGTCAACTCAGCCTGAGTCATCGCAATGTGACCACGCCCATGGCCTCGTCCGCTCATGATTCTATATAAGAAAAGGGAAATGGTTAAGAGTTGGAATTGAGTAGGAGTCAAACATCACAATGACTTCTACAGACTACCAGGTTTACATCAGACAACACAGCGGAACCCCCTTCACACTCGTTAAGCCTCACTGGGACTCACATGCACCCCACATTATTATTATGTGTGCACCTATAATAACAATGCAATTTGCATGTTTATCTCAGCTCATCCCAACTCGTGCTAAAAGGTTCCTCAAATTCGAATAGCAGGACCTAAGACGTCACATAACATAAATCATGAAAGTCTAGAGGAAGGTCGTATTGTGACTCTATCAACCACATAACATAAGCAAGTAACACATGAATTCAGTCTGTAATGCTAAGTGTGCAATCACATGCAACATCATACATAAGTATACACTGGATATGCTATGCTATAAGTAAACGAGAGACGAACCTTGCAATCTGGAGCTGAGTGTCATGGTTGATTTTGAAACTGTTTGGTTATAGTCTGGTTTTATAAAAGCGTTTTAAAACCTAGTTCACTATAACCAGTGGCTCTGATACCAAACTATCACACCCCCAAAACACCACATGCGGTAACACCGCGGGACGTGTGACATACCAGGATCCAGCCATGATGTCTATCGTTAGTGACATGCAAAAACCGAAATAAACTAGTAGCTAGAGTAAGTCGGATATCGAACCAGAGGAGGATTGTGGAAAGTGTTATAATATTAAATATTGATTAACTAAATCGAAAAAATAAAACTTTGTTGTGGGTTTGATTGATTATCTAAAAATTACGGACTAAAAGTGAAGTTTAAATCAATAGGAGAGAAGATGGTTCCTCCAGATTTCAGGTTTTACAGTTAGCTTCAACTATGTGTTTAATCGTGACCTACATAGACATAGGTGTTAAACTTGTTAACTAATTGTGATAACCAACGACTAAGTACTCCGGTCAATACATAACGGGAGGTTATCGAATGAGTATCAATTACAATTACAAACCCTAACCCCATGTCAAATATATCCCAATTACTAGAACTCTCGGGAACTGGATGCTTAGAAATTAAGGTTTAAATAAATGCAATTGTTTACAACCAATAAATTAAATCAAAGGTGAAAGGCATCGAATGCTTAGATCACCAAGTTAAAACGACTAAAACAAACACATAGTATCACCTAACTTACAAAAACCCTCCATCCGGAGGAAACCATAAAAGACTAGCCGCTCATGTGGTAAGATTGATCTTTGTAGGCTTGAACCACGGTTGAAAACCTCCTCTTCCCTCGTCATCAAGTCCCTGTGTATTGTATATGATGTTATCGGTTCCTTTTCCCTCAAGACCCATTGTTTGCGTCTTGCATGGGCCGCCCAAAAGAAAATTCCCTAGTCCACAAGTGCGTCACATTTAAAGATGATGTGGCCCATTAACTTGTTTACGTGGGTCCCACAAGAAAAGAACCGAATGATGTTGTCCCCCCTTGTTTATTGTGATGATATTGTTCCCCCCTATGCTTGCGTGAGATGATGATGATTTGATGTTTTATATGAGGTGATTGATGATTCCAAAGTTCCAACTCCCTCAATAGTCTTCTGCCATCACAAGTGTGTATGTATGATAGATTATAAAATTCCTTTCAACTCATCGTCAGTTATGAGTAGCAGAAGACCGGCAGATCGGGACAGCCGGAGTCCGGGACCGGAGATTGACGACATCACCAAGTTCTACGTGGCAAGATTTCCAGACAAATGTACTTCGAAAGATATATCGGAGGTGTTAGGGGCGTTCGGGAAAGTCGAGGGAGTTTATATAGCAAGGAAAAGAGATAAAAGGGGCTATCGTTTCGGTTTTGCAAGCTTCAAAGGAGTTAAAAAAGCGAAGGAGCTTGAAAGGAAGATGATAAACGTTTGGATGGGGAGCTTTAGGCTATTCATCAATGTTGCCAAGTTCTCCATGGAAAAAGAACACTTGAGAGACGAGAGGATAAAGGGTCAAAAATTCAAAGTCAAGGACGATAGTTTATATGGTTACAAAAAATAGGATATCAACAGGTATGGGCTTTTTGTGAATAGTGGTAAATCTTACGCAGGTGTAGTTTCCGGCAACTTGCAGGTGAACGACAGCAAGAAGGAGGTTGTGGTGTCTGAATACGCTAAAGCTTTTGTCGAACTTCATGGTTCGACAATTATTGGCAAGACAAAACACCTGTGGACCCTTAGGAAGCTGAACATTTTACTGAAGGAAGCTGGTTTCGGTGAGTCAACCATCAAGTATTTGGGAGGGATGAATGTTCTAATAGTTTTCAATCCGAGTTTCGATGGTGATAGTTTCAGATCAAGTGCCCCTAGTTTCGGGTGGTTCAAATCGAGTTTCGATGATATTGTTCCCCCTGTGTGTCACACCCCCAAAATCCACAAGTGGAGTATCACCGCAGGAGGCGTGACTGACCAGGATCTAGCCACCAATCACATTGAACTCATAGGTATATTTAAATAAAAGTTCCATTTATTAACATTAAGTGTTACAATGTTACTAATAATTCACAGTATACAGCGGAAGCATAATTTCATTCGTTAAGTGTTCATAAACCACATGCAAAAACCATTAGTCTTGTGTTGCGATTCTATGTATCTCGACCCATGACCACTCCAGCCTCCCAGACAGCAAGTTCCAACAATATGCACCTAAAGGCCTGCAAGGCATGTAACAACGAATCAACAACAAAGTTGAGCGAGTTCACAGTTGGTTGTCCATGTTAAAGTTGTTCCAAAAATCATAAGTTCATTTGAAAACCAGCAGTTAATCAGTTCCTTGTTTCCCAAACCATAACCAGTGGGGGCTTCCCCATGTGAACCACTAGACCCGTTACCATATCGGCCACTGACTGAAGTAAGTTGGTGCCCTAGCGTCAATGTCTATCATCATTGACGTGCCCAGATCCATTAGTTCACGCCCATCCTCTGCGGCACGGTGTGAGGCTTGTCAAACCTAAATAGCGCTATCTAACTAATGACCCACTCGCCATTGGCCCGGCGATTAAGTCGATATAAAAGTGAGGGACTTCATGATAGAGTTTTTGGTCTAGTATCCGTGTTGTCACCCTTCAATAAAGAAGGTGTGTACGTAACCCCCAAACCAGGAGATTACGCAGTTTCCAATTATACCATTATCACGTGTTGTCACCCTTCAATGAAGAGGGTGTGTACGTGTTCCAAACCAGGAGATCACGCAGTTTCAGTTTCAATCCTTACCCATTCCCAACCCCTGGGAATCCCATGCCTTGTGAAAAGTGTGAACTCACCTTAGTTTGCTCGGTTTGATAATGTGCCATTACACGTTAAATACTAGTGAGGTCCGTTACACGCGACCTACTATACATTCAGTTTGGTAAGTATACAAGAAGAGTTTTACAATACCCCTAGTGTCCAAACACTTCAGTGTTTATGTGATCAAGTTAACATATTACATATTGAATCACTAAACCAACTACTGATATTCAAATCATATCATTGTTAGTATAAATCATGTAACCCATAACTGAAAGAAAAACTAACACGCAACTTATAGATGCATAATTAGTAATTACAATTATAAATTCACAATTACAAATTATCAATTTCTCAGTTGATAAAACTCAAAATTGACATATCAAATGATTCTAAGATTTCAAATCCTTTATATATAGTAACATTTATACGTGGCAGCATATCACCAAATCACTAGTATCAATTTGCATATGAGTGGTCCAGTAATGTAAAAGTCTTCGGCCCAACATGTGAAGAAAATACAAGTTCTGTTTATCCATGAATCACACAAGATCAAATCATTTATAATGAACCCATGTGACCCTAATCATTACCTACCTACTGATCAACCTTATCTCTACTAGAACTAACTCACATGCTCATGTTTAAATCAAATCAACACCAAGTATATCCATCAGCTATCATGCAATTTAATTCTATCATGCAATTTAATTCCTTATGTAAACAAATCTAAACTTCCATGTCAGCATGAATATTCGTTTCTTCCACAATTGTTATCATTAATCATGAATTCATTACATATCATCATCGTTAACTCAATACTCTATCATGTAGCACCCTAGTTTTAACAATTATTCATCTTGTTCTCGTGCCAAATAGCATCAAATTTCACCAATTCATTGAACATTAATATTGTGCAACTCTATTCTATTGGCCAATATCAGTTGGCATCATAACCACTTCTATATCAAATCAAATCGTTTTGGCTATAACCAATTCGGATCAAACAATTCTTGTTATTTCAACAAATACCTATTACCATTCTAATCGAAATCATGGTTTGAACAATAACTTCCAGATTATCATATCAATCGGACAATTTACATCTTTTAGATCCAAATCAAAATCACAATTATCATGATCACAATCCATTAATTTCAATAATCATCTCAGCCATCTAGCATGAACATCTAACATGAATGTATATAAGTATATGCAGTCCTTACATAATCATCCATATTAACAACCCTAGTCTTCAATTTTTAAGAATATTAACATGTAATAACCATATGCTTATCCACGTATAAAGGAACACAATAAATCAAGAGTTGAATGAGTATAACTGAGCTAACCAGAATATTAATGTTTGCTAGACACAAGATTGATCTCTAAGGGAAGAGGCTTCGACAAAAGTGAGGGGGGGGGGTCTGCCTACGAAATATCTTGATGGGGTGATGGTTGTTAGTGTTTGCAATACTACACATAATCTTATACACACTTTACGTAACCAATTAAATAGGAAAAGGGCCCAGATTGTTTGGGCTTGCGAAACCAGCCAAGATGCAAACAAGTCTAAACAATTAAACATATACTAGGCCCAACTCTAAGAAACTAAACATATACTAGGCCCAACTCTAAGGTTTTCGAATACGGGTGTTTGGTTTGGGCCCCGAGTATGCGTGTATGTGTGTTGGCCCAAATATACGTGGCCCAAGTATACAAACATGCTAGCTAACTGAATTATAATAACACAGGATGTTCAACACAGCGCATTGGAGAGAAGTGAATAACGAGAAGTTAGGATCACAAGATTGACCTTGAAAGTTCGGGTTGTCACATCATCCCCAACTTGAAAGAAATTTCGTCCCGAAATTTAGCAAGTAGTTACTGAGGAAGCTAGTTAGGTTGTATGGTTTCCTGGTTTTCCTGGGGTGTCACATCATCCCCCCGTTGGTTTGGAATTTCGTCTCGAAATTCCGTAGTAGCTTCAGCCTCAGTAGTGGTTTCATTGTTCTCGAACAACTGGGGATATTTGTGTTTCATTTGGTCTTCTCGTTCCCATGTAAACTTTGGGCCACTACTGGAGTTCCAACGAACTAGTACAATAGGTATCCTGGTGCGTTTGAGAATCCCGACCTTCCCGGTCCAAGATTTCCACTGGTTCTTCGAAAAATCGCAACTGATCGTCGATGGTGAGCTCCTTGAAAGGAACTATGAGGGTTTCATCTGACAGACACTTCTTCAGATTCGACAGTTGGAATACGTTGTGAACTCCACTGAGTTCTTCGGGTAGATTCAATTCTGTAGGCCACCTTGCCAATCCTCTCAGTGATTTCGAAAAGTCCAACATATCGCTGGTTGAGTTTGCCTCGTTTACCAAAATGTACTACACCTTTCCACGGTGAGACTTTAAGTAGTACTCGATCGCCAACCTGGAACTCGAGTGGTTTCCTGCGCTTATCAGCGTAGCATTTCTGACGGTTACGAGCTGCCGCCATTCGTTGTCGCATCTGAGCAATCTTCTCTACAGTGTCGACGACGAGTTCTGGGCCAGTGATTTGGCTGTTTCCAACTTCTGCCCCAACAAGGAGGTGATTGGCACTTCCGTCTGTACAATGCCTCGAATGGAGCAGCCTGAATGCTGGTGTGGTAACTATTGTTATATGAAAACTCCACTAAAGGAAGGTGTCTTTCCCAGCCGTTGCCAAAGTCAATTTCACGTGCTCGAAGCATGTCTTCAATAGTTTGGATGGTGCGTTCAGTCTGCCCATCCGTCTGTGGATGATATGCTGTGCTCATGTCTAGACGTGAGCCAAAGGATTTGTGCATCGCTTGCCACAAATCAGATGCAAACCGTGAGTCGCGATCAGAGATAATGGAGGTTGGCACCCCATGACTAGCAACCACTTCTTCCAGGTAGATGACTGCATGTGTAGAAAACTTATCTGTTTCCTTGATGGCTAGAAAGTGTGCTGGTTACGTGAGACAATCAACGATCATCCAGGTGATATTGTTTCCGTTTCGAGTAGTAAGTAGGCTAGCGACCAAATCCATGGCAGTCTGTTCTCATCTCCATATGTGTGTTTCTAGTTGCTGATTCAACCCCTTGACTTTCCCACAAGTCAAACATCATTCACATACATAGCTAGGTGGGCCTTCATGCCCGATTACAAGTACAAGGTTTATAAATCCTAATGCCTCTCATCAAAACCCAGACGGCTAGAATATCGAAACCGGTGTGCTTTGCTCAACACAAATTCCCTACAGTGGCCGTATAATGAGACCCACCTTCGTTCCATGAGGTAACGAGTATCGTCCGACCTGTCAAAGGTTGCTTCTCCATGCCCAGCATGGGTTCAACTTGAAAATCCTCTTCTTTCAGTTCTCCCGTTTGAACAGAGCAAGTCTGATCAGGTAAGTTTGAGTCGATAGTGAGCTGCAAAGCTCGTGCATGTTCAAGTTTCATAGTTGTAATCATCCAAAAGTTCCCTCCAGCGATGCACTAACTGATTTAGCTCTTTCGAAGCCAAGGTACACGGGAGGCCCTTGTGATCGGTCTAAATAACGCATCTGGTACGGTCCAAGTAATGCCTCCATCTAAAATCCCAAAGCCACAGTTTTCACCGCCAGTTGTGTGTCGGGCAGTTCCTCTTTATAACTCCATCACGTAAGTCATCACTCTCTCGTGTTGCGTCGGTGTGTAGCAGAGACTCTGATTTGGACCATCATGGTATACCACTAAATCACCCGCACCCTCGGGTAAAGACGATGCTCGGTGCATTGCAGAGATAGAATTCGAAAGCTGAAAAGACATCCTCCTGTTTCGTCCTTCACGAACACAGCACCCTACTGTGCTAAAGAGATTTAAGCTGTGCGACCTCCAAAAATCCTGTGGGTAAGCTGCGATAGTATCTAACGAAACCAAGTAATTGCTGCATCCCTGAAGGAATCTTTGGTGTCGATCAGTTTCTAACAAGATGCATCTTAGCGAGATCCACGTGTACTCCCACTCCGTTGGTTACATGATTAAAATGAATCTCTCGAATCTAGATGTTAAATTTAACAAGACTTCGCACGTAATGGCTCCTCCCACAGAAGTGCTGAAATAGGATACATATGCCACCCATTATGTTCCTTTCTCCTGGTCATGATTCAGAACGTCGTCAACAAATATGGTCGATTCAGGTGATCCCTGAAGCTGCTGGTGTGGTGATCACATCAATAATCATGGTGTATAAAGTTGAAATGGCTGCATTGCGTTCGACATGCTGTTCTAAGAGCATTCTCCTCTTGGACTTCCATCTGATGATAGTTCGTTCGCTAGCCAATCCCCAAATGGAAGCTTATTCCTTGTAACTGGTCGACAGGTGGCCAATGCATGGTCGAGACAAGCGGTTCCTAACTGTCACATTGTTACGTTCTCGATAATCGATACACATACGAAAAGGCTTATCTTTACTGGTATAACTGGGGCTCCCCAAAGCGAAAAGCTAGATCCGATAAAACTCATGTCCAATAGTTCATGAAGTTGATTAGGCAGTTCCTGCAGCCTTCCTGGTGTAAGACAATAAGGAATACTAGTAACAAGGGCTGCTTCTGACATGATACCGATCTGATATTCCACCTAACGATGTGAAGGTAAACCTGATAGTTCTTCTTGTAACACCCCGTGTTTTCACAAGTCAAAGTTAAGTCAAGGTCAAAGTCAACGACCGATTTCGCGCAACTTGACTTGTAGAAATTTCTTTATTTAATACGTATTATGTGGAGTAAGTGTTGTTAATGACAATAATCGAATCGTGTTAATCGTTATTCAATCGACCTACTACTATGATCTATAGGAAGTAACAATGCGATAAAGTTAACTAATCAATAATCAAGCTATGCTAATCGAATCGACTTTTGATCGCAACTCGAGCTATGAATTTTACTTGTTATTATACGTGTGTGTGTGCCTTACGTGTTACCTGTGCATGTTTATTTATGTTATGTGTGATAAGCAAGCGAACTCAATCGAAACTCAAAATCTAACTCGGGATACAGTCGAACCCGAATCATGAACGAACTACGATAAATGGTGAAAAATAGATCATGTGAGATATGAGTGTTTGGGACTGAGAGTAATTTGACTGGGAGAATCTATCGTATCGCCTCGATCGCAATCGGGATCGAATCAGCAAAGATCAGCGCGTCAAACACCCTAACCAAGTGCCATCCGGTCGAATAGCCATCCGACCGGATAGCCACTTGGTAAAGGATGACAGGTGCCATCCGATCGAATCGCCATTCGCCCGAACGGTCACCCAGGCGATGTGCCATCCGACCGAACAGCCCTTTCCTCTTTTGGCATCCTATAAATACCCCTGTCATTGTCATCTTTTCCACTTTTGGAAATCCCTGTTCGACCAGCACGCTCAACTCAACCTTTTCTCAGATTTCTCTCGATTCTGGTAAGATCTCGCCCTAAATCTTGTACTTTCTTGATCTATACGCACTCCTACACCTTTCTACCTTTTAAATCTTAATTTTTAACCATGAAATCATTAGATTTCGGGTGTTCTGAGGTGACGTCATCATGTGTTCTTCAAGAACTTCATGTTTTGACCTCAACCCACTAAGAACAACTTAGATCTAACCGATTTCCACAAAGATCTTGTAAAGATCTCGACACAAGTGTGGTGAAAAAGGATTGAAAGATGGTTTTGACTTTCTTTTGACTCTTTTTACACTAAAACACTCAAAACCGGTAGAATCAGGTTCTGATCTAGTCTCCTACTCACCCTTAGTGTTGTGCTGGCTCGGATCTGGATTCTACTCACGAGAATACCGATTCCGGGTTAGTCAAGAACAACCGTCTCGAGCCGGTAACCGGCCGGACTAGGGTGATTCCTGGTCAGGTTGGTCAGCTGGGTCGAACGAAGGGTTCTGTTGGCTAACACGTTGTCAAAGTGACTCGACATAACGACAAACCTTCAAAACGACCAAGTGTAGAACGAACAGGACAATCAGAGCGGATTACCAACCGATCGAATTACCATTCGACCGGATAGGTTACCCGAACGAATTGCCACCCGAACGGATTACACTTGGGTCCCACCTTCAAACAATTTTAATTAAAGTTTTGGTATTGAACGAATTGCAATCTGATCGAACGACCCTTGAAAGGATTACTCTTCGGATCATGAGATACTAAGACTTTAAAAGACTCAACAATTTTCAACATGTTCAATAGCACGAATTGTCATCCGATCGAATTGCCATCCGATCGAATGACACTTATGTTGTGAACCTGATTTCAATAAGTAACCTCATCATGAAGTCGTCGTCCGACCGGATGACCACTCGAACGAATTACCATCCGCACGACTAGTCATCCGATCGACCGACTTGAAAGATAGAGATACTTCATTGTTTCAAAAAGCTATAACGAAAACTTCAAAAGTCAAACCATCATACACAAACACATCCTTCTCATAGGAAGAAACAATCCACTCGAATCGTCACTCGACCGGATTACCATCCGATCGAATGACCACCCGAACGGATTTTTACCCGCACGAATTGCTGTTCGATCGAATTACCATCCGAACGAACCCCTATTCGACCCTTTCATACCTTGTGACGTTTTACGAATCGCTTATCGTTATGCTACCGAATCTATTCAGGCTAACCGTGCTCGCTAAGCGCTCCCTTCAATCCATAATCACTGTGAGTATACTCGATCCCTTTTTGCTTTAAGCACTTTTGGGTGTTATATACGTTACGAATATTCAAACTACAACTATCACAGCACTCAAATACTATTTGAACACTAACCATTAATGCATGTTATACGTGGCTTATGAATGCTTGTTTGTTATGTTTACACATGAAATGATGTCTACCTGCCATAGCAATGATAGTACTATAGTTTGGACTCAGCACCCGTTTACACGGGGGTTGTTAAGGATCTTTTACTTGCATGGATTACGGTGGTAATCATGTATTGCGAACTGCCTCGGGCAGTCAACCCGCAGTCATTGGTATCGATGGATCTATGCCGATAACTAACGTGCTTCATTCCACTATGTGTACGTGCTGGTTATGCGTAAACGAATTCGAACTCTATATGCTATTATCAAACTTGTATGCTCACCTTTACATTTTATGTATTGACTTTATTTTAACGTATGTGACAGGTGCTTAGGAAGTCTACATGCCTAGCATGCTGTGAACTTGAGGCTAGGAAAAGTCTAGGATGCTCTCTGCACTGTGATGAAATCGAAGCTAGGAAAGGAGGTCCTAGGAACCAATAAATAAACTATTTATGTTTGAATCTGAGTTGTCGGAACAGAATATCTGCCTAGATTTTATCTGTAATAATTTGGTTACTTTTTGAGACATGGTATGGGACATGTTAATTTAAATTGAATGGTAATGATAGTTGTTATGGAAACTTCTGGACAATCTGTTTCGCTCAGTGCCATGCCCCGATGATTCCGCCATCGGATGGGGTGTGACAGATTGGTATCAGAGCCATAACTATAGGGAATTAGGCAAGACTCGACCTAGTCCGGTTCGATGTCTTAGATACCTAGGCTATAGTTAAGAACCAACAGACCACTCGAGTACGTCTAGTAGGAATTTCGTACGTACTTATTCTTCACTATCTTTGCCTATACTACACTCTCACTGCACTCGAATTTTTCAACTATAAAAGGGGCAATAAGGTCGAGATTAGGTGTGAAAACCACAAACTCCCGACTAAATTGCTTAATCAACACTGCTAACGGGGAGAATTATACCAAACTAGGGGTGAAACCCACATTTTGATGAATAATCTCCTCTATTTTATTAAAGCTCAGGAGCAAAAGTTGTTAAGTCAGGGTTGAAACCCGAACCTTGATAGCTATTCCTGACTCATTTTGGTTTTACAAAACTCTCACCAAAGTCTCGATGGACTCCAACGACCTGAAGTCACGATAGGACTAACGGGATGCGTGCCAAATGCCCAAGAATCGAGGCAAAGGCACAGTCCTGAAGGTTAAATGTGCACAACGGATCCTTGTGAATAGTCGAACCACTTTGGTTAGTCGAAGTCTACTAGCCGCAGACAATCTATTTCTCGAATTTTATGTGTTTCGATTCTGAGCCGGCAACTGCTGACTCGGATAATTCGTCGATTTTATGAGTTTATATGTGTGTTTACCTGTTTATGTGTTTTAATTTCTGGAATTTACTGGGTTTCGCTTTCACTACGATCGACACACTCGACTCGCGCTGCATTTCTACCCCAACACGTCAACAAATCGCTGAACCATAGACGACCTTATGCTATTATTATACGCTTATGCTATAAATGATAGATGCAGTCAGAATACCCCTCGTGCCCCGATATGCATCTTGTAACTACATGATTATGTGCTTTTGTGGATTATGTGCTCTACGTGCCTACATGCTTATGTGTTTACGTGAATATGTGATTATGAGCCTATATGTTTATGTGATACGTATTACATTGCGCGTTCCTAAGCTTTAGTAAGTGGTAGACGTGTGAGGTGAGATTCGAATACAGTGTGATGAGTCCTGTGACGATGTCTGTTGCAGACCATGTCGTCTGGTTCCCGTCATGCACTTTCTCGTCAAGAAAAGAGAGACAAACGCCTTGCTTCCATCATCGCCAAGAGTGTGGCAAAGGCCATGAGTGATGTTTACGAGAATGCCAGCAAATCATCCGAGGAATCGAGAACCGAAGCCCCCAAAGCTACCGCAAGGCCTTTCAGTTTCAAGCAATTCAAGTCATGTGGGCCAAAAGAATTCACTGGCAAAGGAGGTCCCACTGCACTATTCCACTGGTTTGATTCCATTGAGGTTACTCTGCGACAGAGTGGTTGCCCTGATGACCTCCGTACTCTGAATGCTACCGGCGTTTTCCAGTCCCGTGCACTAGACTGGTGGACAGCCGAGAGGAACAAGCGAGGGAACGATGCAGCCTACGGTCTGTCGTGGGACAAGCTCAAGGAAGTTATGCTAGAGGAGTTCTGCCCTCCTCACGAACGTCAAAAGCTGGAAGATGAATTTTGGCACATACAGCAAAAGGATGGTGACAACGCTGGTCTCACTGCTCGTTTCAAACAGCTCAGCATTATTTGTCCCGATCAAGTCAAGACTCCCGACATGACGATCAAGAAGTACATCCAGGCACTGCCCAACTGCGTTGCTGATTTCGTGCAAGCGACTAAGACTACGACGATCGAGGAAACCTATCTGCTAGCCGCTGAGATCAACGACAAGCGGGTTAAGGCTGGTGTCTGGGATAAGACTTCGAAGCATCTGCATCAAGCTACCGCTACCGCACCAACTGCTGAACCCACCTCATCAAGCAACAAGAGGAAGAATAAGAGAAAGAACAGCTCCAACAACAAGAACTGTGCGATCACTGCTGCACCGATTCAAGCTATACCTGCCCAACAGCGTCAAGTAGCAGCGTCTGTGGCCAATGCACCGCCTGCAAAGCGTGCATACACTGGACCACATCCGCTCTGCCCTACTTGCACCTACCACCACCCGACTGCTATTCAATGACGTTTTTGTGCTCATTGCAACGTGTACAGCCATTTTACTGCCAACTGCCGTATTCGTCAAGCTCCTGCCAATCAAGCTCTACTCGCTGCCCCACAGGGTCAACAAGCTCCTCCGGCACTCGCAGTCAAAGCCAGAGCCTGCTTCGCATGTGGCGACCCGAACCATTTCGCCAACATGTGCCCAAACAGGGTCGTGAAACAAGAGCCTCAGCAACAGTAGCCACAGCAGCAACAACAACAGCAGCAGCAACAACAGGCCGCACGTGCCAGAACTTTCAACCTCAACATGCGTCAAGCCCAGGCCGATAACAACGTGGTCAATGGTACATTCCTTGTGAATGGTATTTATGCTTCCTATTTATTTGATACCGGAGCCGATAATTGCTTTGTGTCGTTCGAATTTGGGAGACTCCTTAGTCGTAAATGCTCCAAACTCTCCTCGGCATTTGATGTTGAAGTCGCTACCGGAAGAACCGTCGCGGTCAATTCCGTCATCCGTGATTGTACTCTTGAGCTCAACAATCACATCTTCCCAATCGATCTCATTCCGATGCAACTCGGAAGTTTCGACGTCATAGTAGGCATGGACTTTCTTCGAGGAAACCATGCTGAAGTTGTATGCTTCGACAAGATGATTCGTTTTTCGCTCGCAAATGGTGACTTATTGTGTGTTTATGGCGATACTACTTCAAGAGGGCTCAAGCTTATGTCATGCGTGCAAGCCAGCAAGTATCTCCGTAAGGAATACATGGCTTTCCTGGCTAACATCGTAGTAGCGGAGAAGGAAAGGAAAGAGAAGAAGGAAGTGAAAGACGTTCCTGTGGTTCGAGAATTTCCTAATGTTTTTCCAGAGGATCTTCCCGGACTACCGCCAAGTCGTGATATCGAATTTTGTATTGACCTCATTCCTGGAGCCAATCCTATTACCAAAGCTCCCTACCGACTCGCGCCGTTCGAAATGCGCGAACTCTCGACCCAACTCCAGGAGTTCCTTGAGAAAGGCTTCATTCGCCCGAGCACCTCTCCTTGGGGGGCGCCAGTCCTCTTCGTCAAAAAGAAGGATGGGTCGTTCAGGATGTGCATCGACTATCGGGAATTGAATAAGTTGACTATCAAGAACCGCTATCCTCTACCTCGCATTGACGATTTGTTTGATCAACTACAAGGCGCTACGTGTTTCTCAAAGATCGACCTGCGTTCAGGATATCACCAGCTACGTATTCAAGAGGAGGATATACCCAAAACCGCGTTTCGTACTCGTTACGGTCACTACGAATTTGTTGTCATGCCTTTTGGCTTAACCAACGCACCAGCGGTTTTCATGGATCTGATGAATCGCGTGTGTAAACCATATCTCGATTGTTTCGTCATCGTATTCATCGACGATGTCTTGATTTATTCCAAATCGAAAACCGAACATGGGCAACATCTACGTTTGGTTCTCGAGTTACTCCGGGGGAACCAACTCTATGCCAAGTTCTCCAAGTGTGAATTATGGCTGGAGGAAGTTCAGTTTCTGGGTCACATCGTAAATAGTTAAGGCATTCACGTCGACCCTGCAAAGATTGAAGCTGTCAAGAGCTGGGTTACACCTAAGAATCCGTCTGAAGTCCGCTCTTTTCTCGGACTGGCGGACTATTATCGACGATTTATCGAAGGATTCTCGAAGATTGTTGTACCACTTACCTCTCTTACGCATAAGGACCAGCCTTTTGTCTGGGGAACCAAACAAGAGATTGCCTTCCAAAACCTCAAGCACATGCTTTGCAACGCTCCTGTCCTTACATTGCCAGACGGAAACGATGATTTCATTGTCTACTGTGATGCTTCCAACCTTGGTCTCGGTTGCGTGCTCATGCAACGGGACAAGGTCATAGCTTACGCATCTCATCAGCTCAAAATCCACAAGAGGAACTATACAACCCATGATCTCGAGCTAGGCGCGGTTGTTTTTGCATTAAAGATTTGGCGACACTACCTGTATGGTACTAAGTGTACGATCTTCACCGATCATAGGAGCCTACAACATATCTTTAATCAGAAGGAACTTAATATGCGTCAACGCCGATGGGTAGAACTTCTCAACGACTACGACTACGAGATCCATTATCACCCAGGCAAAGCGAATGTTGTTGCCGACGCACTTAGCAGACGGAGCTACCTGCTTAGCACTAGTAGTGTTCCAGCCCAGCATAATCTCGAAACTCTCATCCGCGATGCTCAACATGCATGTTTTAATGAACGCACCCTGAAGAAAGAAAGGATCTACCACGATGGAGCCCAGCTTGTGAGCAAATCAAATGGGATATTCCACTTTTTAGACCGAATTTGGATTCCCAAACGAACCAATTTGCGACAGATACTGATGGACGAAGCCCACAAATCCCGGTATTCTATTCATCCCGGTGCCGATAAAATGTACCAGGATCTTCGCTATAAGTACTGGTGGCCGGGTATGAAAAGAGATATCGCTCTCTACGTCGGAAAGTTCCTAACTTGTGCTAGAATCAAGGCCGAACATCAAAGACCCTCTGGCTTAATTGAACAACCACCAATTCCCATGTGGAAGTGGGAAAGTATAGCTATGGATTTCATAACCAAGCTACCGCACACGTCATCTGGTCACGACAGCATTTGGGTTGTAGTTGACCGTTTGACTAAATCAGCTCACTTTTTGCCGATACGAGAAGACTACAAGGTAGAACGATTAGCCCGAATCTACACCGACGAGATCATTTGTAATCATGGGACGCCTCGTGACATCATCTCTGATCGTGATGCTCGGTTCACTTCACGACTGTGGGAAATGTTTCAAACGGCACTCAGTACAACGCTTAATCTAAGTACCGCTTTCCGCCCTCAAACCGACGGTCAGACTGAAAGAACGATTCGTACTCTTGAAGACATGCTCCGTTCGTGTGTTCTAGACTTCGGTGGTAATTGGGATAAGTACCTGCCGCTAGTCGAATTCTCGTATAACAACAGCTACCATTCTAGCATCCAAATGGCACCGTTCGAGGCATTATACGGAAGAAGATGTCGATCGCCTATTGTATGGCACGAGATCGGTCACTCGCAACTAACCGGTTCGGAGCTACTACAAGAAACGACAGACAAAATTTTCCAAATTCGAGACAACCTAGTGAAAGCTCGGGATCGACAGAAAAGTTACGCCGATAAAAAGCGCAAGCCCCGTGAATTTGGCGTTGGTGACTACGTACTCCTGAAGGTCTCACCTTGGAAGGGTGTAGTCCGATTCGGCAAGAAAGGGAAACTCGCGCCTCGATATATTGGACCTTTTAAGATTCTGGAAAGGATCGGAAAAGTCGCCTACAGACTCGAACTACCGGAGGAACTTAGTAATGTCCACCCGACTTTCCACGTGTCAAACCTTCGAAAGTGCATAGCAGGCCATGACTTACACGTTTCTCTAGATGATCTACAAGTGAACGAAACATTACACTTCGTGGAAAAGCCTGTCGAAATCATGGATCGCCATGCCCAGCATGGGTTCAACTTGAAAATCCTCTTCTTTCAGTTCTCCAATTTGAACAGAGCAAGTCTGATCAGGTAAGTCTGAGTCGATAGTGAGCTGCAAAGCTCGTGCATGTTCAAGTTTCATAGTTGTAATCATCCAAAAGTTCCCTCCAGCGATGCACTAACTGATTTAGCTCTTTCGAAGCCAAGGTACACGGGAGGCCCTTGTGATCGGTCTAAATAACGCATCTGGTACGGTCCAAGTAATGCCTCCATCTAAAATCCCAAAGCCACGGTTTTCACCGCCTGTTGTGTGTCGGGCAGTTCCTCTTTGTAACTCCATCACGTAAGTCATCACTCTCTCGTGTTGCGTTGTAGCTGAGACTCTGATTTGGACCATCATGGTATACCACTAAATCACCCGCACCCTCGGGAAAAGACGATGCTCGGTGCATTGCAGAGTTAGAATTCGAAAGCTGAAAAGACATCCTCCTGTTTCGTCCTTCACGAACACAGCACCCTACTGTGCTAAAGAGATTTAAGCTGTGCGACCTCCGAAAATCCTGTGGGTAAGCTGCGATAGTATCTAACGAAACCAAGTAATTGCTGCATCCCTGAAGGAATCTTTGGTGTCGATCAGTTTCTAACAAGATGCATCTTAGCGAGATCCACGTGTACTCCCACTCCGTTGGTTACATGATCAAAATGCATCTCTCGAATCTAGATGTTAAATTTAACAAGACTTCGCACGTAATGGCTCCTCCCACAGAAGTGCTGAAATAAGATACATATGCCACCCATTATGTTCCTTTCTCCTGGTCATGATTCAGAACGTCGTCAACAAATATGGTCGATTCAGGTGATCCCTGAAGCTGCTGGTGTGGTGATCACATCAATAATCATGGTGTAAAAAATTTAAATGGCTGCATTGCGTTCGACATGCTGTTCTAAGAGCATTCTCCTCTTGGACTTCCATCTGATGATAGTTCGTTCGCTAGCCAATCCCCAAATGGAAGCTTATTCCTTGTAACTGGTCGACAGGTGGCCAATGCATGGTCGAGACAAGCGGTTCCTAACTGTCACATTGTTACGTTCTTGATAATCGATACACATACGAAAAGGCTTATCTTTACTGGTATAACTGGGGCTCCCCAAAGGGAAAAGCTAGATCCGATAAAACTCATGTCCAATAGTTCCTGAAGTTGATTAGGAAGTTCCTGCAGCCTTCCTGGTGTAAGACAATAAGGAATAGTAGTAACAAGGGCTGCTTCTAACCTGATACCGATATGATATTCCACCTAACGATGTGAAGGTAAACCTGATAGTTCTTCTTGTAACACCCAGTGTTTTCACAAGTCAAAGTCAAGTCAAGGTCAAAGTCAACGACCGATTTCTCTAAACTTGACTTGTAGAAATTTCTTTATTTAATACGTATTATGTGGAGTAAGTGTTGTTAATGACAATAGTCGAATCGTGTTAATCATTATTCAATCGACCTACGACTATGATCTATAGGAAGTAACAATGCGATAAAGTTAACTAATCAATAATCAAGCTATGCTAATCGAATCAACTTCTGATCGCAACTCGAGCTATGAATTTTACTTGTTATTATACGTGTGTGTGTGCCTTACGTGTTACCTGTGCATGTTTGTTTATGTTATGTGTGATAAGCAAGCGAACTCAATCGAAACTCGAAATCTAACTCGGGATACAGTCGAACCCGAATCGTGAACGAACTACGATAAATGGTGAAAAATAGATCATGTGAGATATGAGTGTTTAGGACTGAGAGTAATTTGACTGGGAGAATCTATCGTATCGCCTCGATCGCAATCGGGATCGAATCAGCAAAGATCAGCGCGTCAAACACCCTAACCAAGTGCCATCCGGTCGAATAGCCATCCGACCGGATAGCGACTTGGTAAAGGATGACAGGTGCCATCCGATCGAATCGCCATTCGACCGAACGGTCACCCATGCGATGTGCCATCCGACCGAATAGCCCTTTCCTCTTTTGGCATCCTATAAATACCCCTGTCATTGTCATCTTTTCCACTTTTGGAAATCCCTGTTCGACCAGCACGCTCAACTCAACCTTTTCTCAGATTTCTCTCGATTCTGGTAAGATCTCGTCCTAAATCTTGTACTTTCTTGATCTATACGCACTCCTACACCTTTCTACCTTTTAAATCTTAATTTTTAACCGTGAAATCATTAGATTTCGGGTGTTCTGAGGTGACGTCATCATGTGTTCTTCAAGAACTTCATGTTTTGACCTCAACCCACTAAGAACAACTTAGATCTAACCGATTTCCACAAAGATATTGTAAAGATCTCGACACAAGTGTGGTGAAAAAGGATTGAAAGATGGCTTTGACTTTCTTTCGACTCTTTTTACACTAAAACACTCAAAACCGGTAGAATCAGGTTCTGATCTAGTCTCCTACTCACCTTTAGTGTTGTGCTGGCTCGGATCTGGATTCTACTCACGAGACTACCGATTCCGGGTTAGTCAAGAACAACCGTCTCGAGCCGGTAATCGGCCGGACTAGGGTGATTCCTGGTCAGGTTGGTCAACTGGGTCGAACGAAGGGTTCTATTGGCTAACCCGTTGTCAAAGTGACTTGATATAACGACAAACCTTCAAAACGACCAAGTGTAGAACGAACAGGACAATCAGAGCGGATTGCCAACCGATCGAATTACCATTCGACCGGATAGGTTACCCGAACGAATTGCCACCCGAACGGATTACACTTGGGTCCCACCTTCAAACAATTTTAATTAAAGTTTGGGTATTGAACGAATTGCAATCTGATCGAACGACCCTTGAAAGGATTACTCTTCGGATCATGAGATACTAAGACTTTAAAAGACTCAACAATTTTCAACATGTTCAATAGCACGAATTGTCATCCGATCGAATTGCCATCCGATTGAATGACACTTATGTTGTGAACCTGATTTCAATAAGTAACCTCATCATGAAGTCGTCGTCCGACCGGATGACCACTCGAACGAATTACCATCCGCACGACTAGTCATCCGATCGACCGACTTGAAAGATAGAGATACTTCATTGTTTCAAAAAGCTACAACGAAAACTTCAAAAGTCAAACCATCATACACAAACACATCCTTCTCATAGGAAGAAACAATCCACTCGAATCGTCACTCGACCGGATTACCATCCGATGGAATGACCACCCGAACGGATTGTTACCCGCACGAATTGTTGTTCGATCGAATTACCATCCGAACGAACCCCTATTCGACCCTTTCATACCTTGTGACGTTTTACGAATCGCTTATCGTTATGCTACCGAATCTATTCAGGCTAACCGTGCTCGCTAAGCGCTCCCTTCAATCCATAATCACTGTGAGTATACTCGATCCCTTTTTGCTTTAAGCACTTTTGGGTGTTATATACGTTACGAATATTCAAACTACAACTATCACACCACTCAAATACTATTTGAACACTAACCATTAATGCATGTTATACGTGGCTTATGAATGCTTGTTTGTTATGTTTACACATGGAATGCTGTCTACCTGTCATAGCAACGATAGTACTATAGTTTGGACTTAGCACCCGTTCACACGGGGGTTGTTAAGGATCTTTTACTTGCATGGATTACGGTGGTAATCATGTATTGCGAACTGCCTCGGGCAGTCAACCCGCAGTCATTGGTATCGATGGATCTATGTCGATAACTAACGTGCTTCATTCCACTATGTGTACGTGCTGGTTATGCGTAAACGAATTCGAACTCTATATGCTATTATCAAACTTGTATGCTCACCTTTACATTTTATGTATTGACTTTATTTTAACGTATGTGACAGGTGCTTAGGAAGTTTACATGCCTAGCATGCTGTGAACTTGAGGCTAGGAAAGGTCTAGGATGCTCTCTGCACTGTGATGAAATCGAAGCTAGGAAAGGAGGTCCTAGGAACCAATAAATAAACTATTTATGTTTGAATCTTAGTTGTCGGAACAGAATATCTGCCTAGATTTTATCTGTAATAATTTGGTTACTATTTGAGACATGGTATGGGACATGTTAATTTAAATTGAATGGTAATGATAGTTGTTATGGAAACTTCTGGACAATCTGTTTCGCTCAGTGCCATGCCCCGATGATTCCGTCGTCGGTTGGGGTGTGATACTTCTGGTAGCACTTAGGGAGAAATCACGAACAATTGGTGGATCCTCGATCCACTTTTCCTTAGCCTTGACATCAGTAATGAGGGCTATCATGGCGGGGTAATCCTTCCGTGGACACTTCTGGCCTTCACTGCTGAATGATGCTAACCTCTGCACCACTCGGATACTTTATGACAGACGACAACTTTTCCCCTCACAGGGTATAACTGCGCGATGTCTGGTTAACCAACCCATACTGACTACTGCATCAACACCATCGTGGATAGTAGAAGGAAGATCGATGTCAAAAACTTGTCCCACACGGTTGAATTTGCATCCCTACAAACATATTATGCTTCAATTGACTTGCCATCAGCCTTTCGAGAAGCATCAGGGTTAAACAGGACAGAGACGAAGCGATTAGCTACCCGTACAAGCTTCCAAATTGCCACCATCCTGGCGTCACCCACGTCAACCATAAATTCCCTTCCATGAGCATCATTTCCAGTGTTGTTGTTTTCATTACAAGGATTTCAAGTACTGTCGTTGTTCCTTTGGTCGTTGTCCTCTTAACTTAACCACGGCCAATCCATGTTGTAGGCACCTTTATTTCCATACTGTAGGCTAGGGTTACGAATACCTTGTTATTGCTGTGACTGCTGCCCCCAATGTCGTTGCTCGAAACGAAGCCCTATGATTCTTCACAATCAAAGTCCATCCTTTCACATTCTGAGCCACGTTCTAAAGCGCTACTCACTGTGCTAGCAGTTACGCATACCACACTATGGTCAATTATCATCACTTATGCCCTGATTGATTCGTAAGAGTTGACTCCCATAAATCGCTGACTAGAGTTACGGACTCGATTGAAGTCAATTCGCTGATGTTCGTTGCCGGTAGTCGGGGTCATCCAAATACTGCGGTTGGTAAAGTACTACGCTCATCCTCTTATCCATCGATGTTGCAAGTTGTTTGAGTAATACCTGGTCTGTAACGAGAGTGTTGCAGAGGTGATCACACTTCGGGATCTAAGACGTCAATACATGAGTTCCAGCAAACGAAGAGGAGTAAGAAAGGTATCGATCAATCATTCGACGCTGCGACATCCAACTCAGGGACGTTCGTATAAGCACCTAACATTCTACACGGTTCGCTAGGTGTTCAGATGGGTGTTCAGGTAATATTCGATAGCATCGAGATTCGAAAGGATCCAAAGATGAATGAAAAGTTCACGTTCGAGTAGGGGACAATCACTGCTATGACCCCTATAGGTTTGTTATGTTTCACATCGATCAAATAACGGAACGAAACCCCTTTTCCACTTGTTAAGGCTCACTGGGACTCGCATGCACCCCACATTATTATTATGTGTGCACCCACAATAATATTGTGATTTGCATGTTCATCTCAGTTCCTCCTAACTCATGTCAAATGGTTCCTCAAACTCAGATGTCAAACGGAGGTCGTCAAGGTAATAAGATCACAAAAATCCAAGGACTATGGCATACTATCAACGCATCATAAGGTAAGCAAGCAATCCATGCCATCATGCTATAGTGACGAGTGTGTGTTCGTATGTTTCGTCATAAACAAATGTGTACTGGTTACGTAATGTATACAACAAGTAAGAGGGACGAATCTTGCAATCTGGAGCTGAGTGTAATGGTCATATCCATGTTTTCAGAACTGTTTGGTTATAGTCTGGTTTTACAAAAACGTTTTTTTTTCCTTTTTAAAACCAAGTTCACTATAACCAATGGCTCTGATACCAATCTGTCACACCCCCAAAATCCACAAGCGGAGTATCACTGCAGGAAGCGTGACTGACCAGGATCTAGCCACCAATCACATTGAACTCATAGGTATATTTAAATAAAAGTTCCATTTATTAACATTAAGTGTTACAATGTTACTAATAATTCACAGTATACAGCGGAAGCATAATTTCATTCATTAAGTATTCATAAACCACATGTAAAAACCATTAGTCTTGTGTTGCGATTCCTTGTATCTCGACCCATGACCACTCCAGCCTCCCAGACAGCAAGTTCCAACAATATGCACCTAAAGGCCTGCAAGGCATGTAACAACGAATCAACAACAAAGTTGAGCGAGTTCAAAGTTGGTTATCCATGTTAAAGTTGTTCCAAAAATTATAAGTTCATTCGAAAACCAGTAGTTAATCAGTTCCTTGTTTCCCAAACCATAACCAGTGGGGGCTTCCCCATGTGAACCACTAGACCCGTTACCATATCGACCACTGACTGAAGTAAGTTGGTGCCCTAGCGTCAATGTCTATCATCATTGACATGCCCAGATCCATTAGTTCACGCCCGTCCTCTACGGCACGGTGTGAGGCTTGTCAAACCTAAATAGCGCTATCTAACTAATGACCCGCTCACCATTGGCCCGGCGATTAAGTCGATATAAAAGTAAGGGACTTCATGATAAAGTTTTTGGTCTAGTATCCGTGTTGTCACCCTTCAATAAAGAGGGTGTGTACGTAACCCCCAAACCAGGAGATTAAGCAGTTTCCAATTATACCATTATCATGTGTTGTCTCCCTTCAATGAAGAGGGTGTGTACGTGTTCCAAACCAGGAGATCACGCAGTTTTAGTTTCAATCCTTTACCCATTCCCAACCCCTGGGAATCCCATGCCTTGTGGAAAGTGTGAACTCACCTTAGTTTGCTTGGTTTGATAATGTGCCTTTACACGTTAAATACTAGTGAGGTCCGTTACACGCGACCTAATATGCATTCAGTTTGGTAAGTATACAAGTAGAGTTTTACAATACCCCTAGTGTCCAAACACTTCAGTGTTTATGTGATCAAGTTAACATATTACATATTGAATCACTAAACCAACTAGTGATATTCAAATCATATCATTGTTAGTATAAATCATGTAACCCATAACTGAAAGAAAAACTAACACGCGACTTATAGATGCATAATTAGTAATTACAATTATAAATTCACAATTACAAATTATCAATTTCTCAGTTGATAAAACTCAAAATTGACATATCAAATGATTCTAAGATTTCAAATCCTTTATATATAGTAACTTTTATACGTGGCAGCATATCACCAAATCACTAGTATCAATTTGCATATGAGTGGTCCAGTAATGTAAAAGTCTTCGGCCCAACATGTGAAGTTTATCCATGAATCACACAAGATCAAATCATTTATAATGAACCCATGTGACCCTAATCATTACCTACCTACTGATCAACCTTATCTCTACTAGAACTATCTCACATGCTCATGTTTAAATCAAATCAACACCAAGTATATCCATCAGCTATCATGCAATTTAATTCCTTATGTAAACAAATCTAAACTTCCATGTCAGCATGAATATTCGTTTCTTCCACAATTGTTATCATTAATCATGAATTCATTACATATCATCATCATTAACTCAATACTTTATCAAGTAGCACCCTAGTTTTAACAATTATTCATCTTGTTCTCGTGCCAAATAGCATCAGATTTCACTAATTATTCATCTTGTTCTCGTGCCAAATAGCATCAGATTTCACTAATTCATTGAACATTAATATTGTGCAACTCTATTCTATTGGTCAATATCAGTTGGCATCATAACCACTTCTATATCAAATCAAATCATTTTGGCTATAACCAATTCGGATCAAACAATTCTTGTTATTTCAACAAATACCTATTACCATTCTAATCAAAATCATGGTTTGAACAATAACTTCCAGATTATCATATCAATCGGACAATTTACATCTTTTAGATCCAAATCAAAATCACAATTATCATGATCACAATCCATTAATTTCAATAATAATCTCAGCCATCTAGCATGAACATCTAACATGAATGTATATAAGTATATGCAGTCCTCACATAATCATCCATATTAACAACCCTAGTCTTCAATTTTTAAGAATACTAACATGTAATAACCATATGCTTATTGTCACACCCCGATTTTCCACGTGTCACCGGTGGGCCCGGTGGGGGAGTATCGTGACATGGTTGGCAACATAATAGTCAAACAACACAATATAATAATGCACAGCGGAAGCAAAAGATAAATATATTACGTTCCGAATATAAGTAATGTCAAAGTATTACAACGGAAGGTAAAGGATCCACAGGCGGATCAATAAAAGAAAACTGTTCAACAGACTTTAGGCATCTAGAACTGGCAAGATTCCCTAGTGACGCCCTGAGCTCCCAGCCAATTACGCATAGTACCTGTCACTTAACCTTTTTGGAAAATACGTCAGTTTACACTGGTAAATACAATTAACTGACTCATTTTGGAAAAAGAGTTTGAAAAGTGATTCGAGTGCAAACGGCACAAAATATCTTGACACATTGATTAAAATGCACAGAGGCAAAATTAATCTTTTATACTTGGGACAATTCTATTAATAAAAATCTTGTATCCGATTTACATGGTTGTCCAACATTTAGGGCCGGTGATTATACAATACAAGCCGGACAAGATTAATCGACACACCACAAATATAATCTCACAAGAAGATACCCTTACGAGTGAGTATACGTTATACATATGCAACAGGAGGTGTTTTGCCTACACCTTGTGCTTACGTCGTGGCCATTCACTTTTTAAAATGAGCCAAGGATATCCAGGACACGGTCATTAACCCCCAATGTTATTTGTTATCAATCAATACAGATTAAAACGGGATTATGCAATTTAATCATCTCCGATTAAAAGGTTTCTACACCCGACCAAGCGGTATTTTTATAATACCGTATCCCAAGCCCGTATAAGGGAAAATAAGTTAAAAGTATTTACCTGAGTTAGCAATGCAATTTACACTCAGCCGTATATCTTAATCAGCAAGCACAAGTACTTCTACTGGGGCTCTTAATCTGGAACGAAGGTTTTATTAACCTATTAAATTCCTAACGGGTCTTATTTAAGTCGTAACTTAGACCGGTTATTTTTAAGGAAAGGTTTACGGTTCAAAACGCATGATTAAGCGAAGACTGGGATAGGATGTGATTTAGACCCGACAAGTTTGGAGACTTGTATAATATGGGTAAACTAAACACATTCTGGATTTTGAGATACAAACGATAACGTTTGACCCGTTTCGGCTAATTTATGCAAACTAGTTACATAAACCGAACCGAACGCGAAATAAGCGTAACGGGTATCCGTAAGAGCCATATACAGGTTTCCTAAGTTAATATGCTTCAAATATGTTGTAACATCAGTAGGATGTCTTTCGTTATGCCCCGAACCAATTTAAACACAAACTATGCCCCGTAGGGGTAGTTTGGTCATTTTAAAGTTTGTAAAAGAGTTTGATTGTTTAACTGAGTTACAGGTCTGATGTAAACAGCAAACATACTCATTTTGATGGGTTATAACAGTAGGCTAAGGCATATATGTGAAATTTATCATATTTAACCAAACTATGCCCCGTAGGGGTATTTTGGTAATTTCACATAAGCCGAAAAGCTCAAAAACGAAGTCTGGGTTTATTAACCTTTGCTTACTGTTTAAATATCATAATTTGCCTCATATATCAGTAGGTATCAACCCGGGTATGTCCAATATGATTCTAAGACATACTATGTGTTAAAAACGCTAATTTAGGCGATTAAGGGCCATTACCGGGTTCGATACGTAAATCTGATATTTTTATATTTCCAGAAGGCTAAAAATAATTTATTAATCATATGTGATCAGTAGTAAAAGGTTTGGAGTCGTTTAGATAAGTAAAACTCATTTTATGGCCCGTTAGGGCAAAACCGACAATTACCGAATTAAGCCTACGACTATGAGTTATGCTCAGCCTAAAATTAATTAAAAATCTTTAAAAATCCTAAAATAATATATTACATCAGTGGGTATTAAGTTTGATACCAAAAAGTCGGCTTAACTAGGCTATACGCTAATTACGCCGTTTTATTAACATAAAGCATTAGTTTTGCGATAATGAGCATAACTCCTAATCTATAAGTCAAACTGATATCAAACTTTGCATACAAGTTTATATATCAGTAACTAAGGTTTCTACACTTTTACATTTTCATAAATCACGTTCTAAGGTAATAAGGGCATAATGGTCAACATATGAGCATTTAACGGAAACGCGTAACCGAATGGGTCAATCAATGAACCAACCACAGAGGGTTATGCTAACATGTAGCCTGGTCCTAAGGAAACTCAAAAGCATTTCCAAATCATACTAAAGCGGGTCAGAACTGAAAGTCAAAGTGAAAGTCAAACTATGTGACTTTCGGTTCCGAACCGGGTCTAAACAGGAAATAGTCGGGTCGAACATGTTTGGAGATGTTCTTACACTTATTATTAAGTTATAACAATGATCAAACAGATTATATATGTTCTAGATAGCTAATTATGCATAAACGACATTTTAAGCATTATGTTGACTTTTTAAATAACAGTTTGACCCGACATTTGACCTGGTTAGAATGGGAATCAGGGGGACCCTTTTTAGGGGTTTATTACCCACCTAATTACCAACTTATAACTACTTTAAGTTTGACTAATCGCTGGACCATTAGCGATTAATCGTTAAGTCAACCGTTAATTACGACGGTTGCCTTTTAAGCTAATAACTAAGCAAAAACTAAACCGAGGAAGGTCTAGCATACTTACCCAAGTCCTAAGCTCGAGTAGGAAGGTATTGGGTCTGCTCCTAAGCTCCAGAAGTGCTCAAGAATTGCAGATGAAGGTTGTGAAGAATAAGTTGCTACTAAGGCTCTTATATAGTGGTTTAAACACCACAAATCTTTGACATCTAAGTCTACCATCCAACCACAACTAATCAACAAGTGTCCTAGTTGTTCTAGAGGGTGTTTTAGGGGCCAAATGAAGAGCAAGATCGATCAAAGTTGCATCCAAGTTCAATGTGCAGACAAAGAATCAAGAAAATCCAAGTTCTGTCCAGATATGGCAGTGGCGTAGCGCCACTGCTTGCACATGATGTGCTCGCGCTACGCTAGCCCTATGGGTCTTCCAACATATTTTTGTTAAATTGCAGTTTCAGTCCCTGTCTCTTCAAACTTTGTACAGACACTTGTTTATTGCGATATGGACCCTCAATATTGATCTATAAGGGCCTCAAGATATATACCCACTTCGTTAAGTCCCCGGGTAACTTTGTGATCACCCGAAAAGCCCTAATTTTCAATGTTGACGATTCTAACCCTCACACACGGATTTTATCATAACTTTCTCATACGGTGACGAAACTTGGTGAAATTTTTATGGTACATTCTTGTGAGCATATTTAATCGTTACAAGGCTTCGGATTTGCTTAAAAGGTCACTCAGAGGTACATCTTAACATGTTGACACATTTAACCCTTGTAGTTTGTAATCTCTCACTTTCTTTCACAATTCGCTTCGTATGATCCATGATCCATTCGTTTAAGGTTATAAACATCATGTAGGGTTATTGTAGAGTATATTTATTTATTGTTGACACTTTGAACCCTTGTATTTACATAGTTTCATTGTTTGTCAACTTTAGTCCTCCAAGAACATTCTTTCACACGTTCGGACATTATGACACGTGTCAAGACATAATAGGACGTAAATTTTCGAGGTGTTACATCCTCACCCCCTTAAAAGAAATCTCGGCCCGAGATTTACCGAAATAAAGGAAGTATTCTCTGCCTAATAATGGCAACTTACAGATGATTAGGAATTTGTATGATCTTATTTGTTGTTTCCAATGCAACTTTCAGATCCTGAATATTGGACTTACCAATCTATTGTCCTAACAACAGATGTTTAACATTTCATCTATACAAGGTCTCCAAAGGAGTAGCCTTAATACTTACATATCAATTATTAAAGAAAAGCTTATCTTAAGGTGGTTATTCCAACCATTACTTAACTAATATTAAGGAATAGCTAATCCTTGTCGTTAGTCGAACAATTCGACGATCCTGTGTAGCTGATGGCAAATTCTTAATCGTTGCCTATTTAGGGTTGCGGCATGCATGCATAAGCAATATGAATCGTCTTTCTTATTTATTAATATAACACCCTCAGAATATTGAGTCTGGCTATATGAGCCTACGTCTTAAAATCTACTTACTCAAGGTTTCGTTTATTCCATAATTAATATGGAGTTTTCACAATACTCCAGCCCACGGCGGGCGACAAATCTTAATTCTACCTGCCTTCCAGGAGGTAAGCATGGATATCTTTTGAGAAGATAATTAAGATACAAGGAGGCTACAGAGATTTTCCATATCTCAGGTTCCAGTTCATCCATCCTTGTCCGTGTCAAATGAGTAACACCTTTATGTTATAAGTCCTCGAATTCCTTAATCGGGAACATTTACTTGGGAAGAAAAATTCCATTTTTGGATATCTCCCTTGAATACTACTAGTCAATTTTAGTACAATATGATCTTTGGGATATCTTAGGGGTTCCATGTATTAAACCTCCATGCTGATCAGACATGGAAATAATCTATGGGACACACTAGGATACGCCAATCCTCATATGACACTTTTATCAAACCTAATTTGGCATTCGCAGGCGATAGAAAACAATGAGAAAAGAAAAATAATTAAAATAACATATGTTGTCGTACTCTATGCGAAGAAAGAGTGCTCTTAGATTTTCAGAAGGATTCCTTGCCGATACGAGAAGGATCGGTTATCAAGGTTTCCTTGGTAATTTATACCTTGTGGATGATAAAAAAAAATTTGCTAAGTTCATGGTTCATGAATATTTATTATTGCCTGTATTAAAAAAAACAGGACACCTAGCAGAGATTATCATTGATAAATGATAAGGAAGTTTATTGTACAAGTGCTTATATTAAATTAGAATGGAGATTTTCACAAACTAGGCACCTAGCTCAGTTGGCTAGGCGCGCGAAAGGGTGCGGCCGGCCTAGACCCGGGTTCGATTCCGGGGACGGTCAGTTCCACCATTTTTTTTTTTATGTTTAATATTAATTAATCGCACGGACACGTGTAATTACGAGGGTTGTCTCATAAGGAGTTTTGATAATTAATTGCTTCTTATCACTCACAATATGGACTTGATTTTTAAGGCAACCAATCGATTTTTATCACTATATTGAGTCCTTAATTATGCAACCAAAAGTTTGCTATAAGGATATTAGAAAAATGATTTCTAATAGATATTAATTTCAATATAGGATTTGTTGGAGTATTTTCGACGTAACATCGTCACTTTCTTTCGGGCATTGAATGACCGGAGTCTTAATCAGGTGGAGACAACAGTTCTCAACCTTATCATTCATAATATATTTATACGTGCCAGTATTAAATAAGTTTCTACATAAACTGCTTGATAACGAAAGGTACATATTATACTATTATTATTCTGCCCCATCTCTTGGGCGTTCATCCTGACAACTCGTGCGTTTGTTATCTTGGCCTACTCGGGCTTCTTCTGTTTCCTAGGGCAGTTGGTCTTGATATGCCCCTTCTCGTTGCAACCATAACAGGTTGCATCCTTCAACTTCTTGCAATCCATGGTTTTATGTCCTTTAGACTTGCAGATCCCACAAGCCCTGGGCTGTGATTTGGATTTTGGTTCGAACCTGCATTTCCCATAATGGCGCTTCTTGCAGGTCTCACATACTGGTTTCTGGTCGGACTTTTGTTTGTTCTTTTTCTTAGAACTCTAGGAGTTATCTACCTCCCTTTTCCTTTTTAGTTCATCCTTTGCATCAGAGGCATGAACGAGATCCTTCTTATGAGTGAGGAAATGTGGTCCTAGATAAAATTTGGACCGAACTGCATGGGTCTCCTTTAACTTTTTCACAGCTCTCTTCACAGCTTTTCCAACGGCTGCGTCTATCATAGTTTGAAGAACCTCTTTGGAAATTCTAAGGTTTAAAATTTCAGCATCATTAGCATGCGTCGCGTCATCAATGGCGCGATTGACTGTTATCTTATCCGAGTTTGCCATTACTTTCTATTGGTTCCTAATACCAATAAAAACAATTTCTTAGTTGAAATCCAACAACTGCTATTTTTCGTTATGATGGCCTTAATATATACTGACCATGGTGTCAATAACCTATACAGGCTATTATAGCACTAACATTCTTAATGAACGTTATTTAAACTATATTAATATTACTTAGCCTAGGTCGCAAAAGACCATCAATGGCATTAAAGATTTGGACCTAGTCCATCACTTTTCTGACAGAGGATCTAAACGTCACATCTGTCTTTATTATATTAAAGAATTTAGGTAGCTTGAAAGCTTGCCATAGGAATATCAGAAAAGAGTGATTCCTATTAAATATAAAATATCCATCTAAGGTTTGTTGGAGCATTTTTCTAAAGTATCATCGGTCAATTTATATCTCGTATTAAATGACCGAAGTCCTACTAAGACGGAGACAACAGTTCTCCACAGTCACCGTTCATTATTGAATCACATGTGCCAGCATCAAATAAATTTCTGCATAAACTGCTTGCTAAGGAAAAGTACCTGCTATATAGTTATCCTTCTGCACCATCTCCTGACGTTCATCCGGAAGACTCATGCATTTGTTTTCCTGGCCTCTCCAGGCTTCTTTATAAGCTTTGGACAGTTGGTTTTGATGTGCCCTTCCCCGTTACAATTGTAACATGTGGCGTTCTTCATCCCCTTGCAATCTAAGGTTTTGTGACCCTTGGTCTTGCAAATTCCACACAATTTAGCACATGGGTCTATTGTACATTTTCCATAATGTCGCTTTTTGCAGTTACTGCATTTGGGTCTGTTATCAGATTGACTCGAGTTCTTCCTAAACTCGGAATCCTTCCCGCGCTCCGAGCTTCCCTTCTTCTTCTTGTTAGTTTGATGAGAGTTTTCCTCCTCTCTTTCACTTCTTCTCTCGCCAGAGGCCTTAACAGACTTAATTCTGATTGCGTCTAAGGTGAGAGATAAAGATAAGTCCACCGTGGACCTATATGTGGTTGGCCTAGACGCTTTAACATTCCCTTTTATCTCTGGTGCTAGGCCTCCAATGAAACTGTTGATGCACTTTGTGTGGACGCGACTCGGCTCGGTTCGACTCGGCCTTGAAGACTTGAAGACACGAAGATCGAGACAAAGCTACAGCCAAGGGGGAGTTTGTTGGTGCACTTGTGTCTGTACTTTGTCTGTATTTCGTCATGATACAAAACGATGTCTTTAATGTAAGGTTGATGTAAGTTTGACCAAGTCAACCATCCTCCTGGTTTGACTTGACCAAACAGTAAACAAATGTTTGTAAGGTGTTTGGGTCGAAAGATGTGTGATCGAAGGATTGTTTATATCCTTCGATCATAATCTCGAAACATAAACCCTCGACAGATGGACCTCGAAGGATATCATCCTTCGAGGTGTATGCAGATCTTTCGATGTGTTTCTGGTCGACAGATGATCTTTCGATCAGTCTGTCTGATCTTTCGACCAGACCTGCTGTGTCGGGTATAAATACCCGTGTGTGTGTTCACTTCTGCAGTTAGACAGAGTTTAGGCAAGTGACACCAGAGAGAGAGACAGGAGAGCACACACACACTTTGAGAGTTTATAGAACATATCTGTAAACATTGAGCTTGTAACCGGACCCTTCATTCGTATTAATACATGTGGTGTTAATCGGTGAATCTTGTGTGTTGTGTTTGTGCTTGTTCTCGTATACATTCTCGGTTGCATGCTAGCTTGGATTCCGCACTCGCTAGTGTGTTTGATATAACAAGGATAAGGTTTTATCTCATCCTCGAGAGGGACCTACAAGTGGTATCAGAGCTTTGGCTCTTCTCCTTGTTAAAACCGAGTGTTTTCGGGTGTTTTTCGGGTTTTGAAAAGTTTATTTTTTGAAAAACTTGTTAAAATCGGGTTTCGGTTTGTTGTCGGTTTGCAGAAATATTCATATTTCTGGGTTTGTTCTTATTATCTTCAACCGATATCTTTTGTGTTCTTGATATTTTGCACTTTTGATCTTAAAAATTTGAAACTTCAAAGTGTTTGTGCATTGAAAAGAGTATTTTGATTAAAATATTGGACATTACTTGTTTGGTGAAACCTGCATATTCAGAAGATATGGTCTGAACATACTTTCTGCCGAAAGTTCTCACCAACTCGTCAACTTTTCACCAACCCGTCACTCTTTGTCAACTGTGTCAGAACCGATCGAAAGATATCCTTCGAAGTCGAAAGATCATCTTTCGACCAAAGGAGGTTCGACAGATAGTCATCATTCGAGCATCCTTCGAAGTGTGAGACTTATCCTTCGAACCAAGGAATATTTTCGAAACATACATCTTTCGGTCTTCTGCTCATTTTTGAAAGACTAGGATCCTTCGATTGGGGAGTCTTTCGAAGTCATCTTTCGTGTTCATCTTTCGATCTACAGGTCTTACTCGAAAGACAAGGATCCTTCGATTGGAGAGTCTTTCGAAGTCATTGTTCGAAAGACAAGGATCTTTCGATTGGAGAGTCTTTCGAAGTCACTGCTCGAAACTCAACAGTGATCTTTCGAACACTGTTGATCCTTCGAACAAAGTTTGATCTTTCGATCCTTGTTTGTTTAAGTTTAACAGTTTGTGTTTTTCAGGTCTTTCGATCAAGGATCTTTCGGCTGGCTGTCATCATTTGAAATTAACATAGTTTGTGAAAATTAAATTTTTAAACAGAAAACTTGTTTTCTTTTTTAAATCAATTTTCACTTAATATATTTATTTTCATAAAATGGGAACAAACGGTCAGTGGGATCCAACCGCGTGGACTCAAATAACTTCGACTCCACAATCATCAGCTATGCAATCTACGCAATCTACGTCAGATTTCAACAAAACTGCATGGATGCAAGCTATTGCCCCACCTCAAGCTGCAATGATCACTGCAAATCAATGGGCATTGGTCACAAATCAAAACAGCAGCATTCAATCTATGATGCAGAACGACAGTGAAACTGGTACAAGCACAAAACCGCCAAAGCTGAATCACATCAATGATTGGGGATGGTGGAAAGAAAGGCTGAGAACTTATGTTCAGGGGCAAGGTCAAGATCTATGGATGTGCTTCTTCACAGCTTTTGAAAATGAGTTGGAAATTGCAGGATCTAATCCACAAACTTACAGCACTTTGTCTGAAGAAGATAAGAAGAAGTTTGAGTTAGAAAAGAAAGCATTCATGATTCTCACGCAAGCTCTTCACAGAGACATATACCACCAGTTTGTTTACTGCACGACTACTAAAAGCTTGTGGGATATGCTCACGTTACGATGTGAAGGAAATGCTCAATCTAGAAAGATCAAGCAAGAATTACTGAAGAAAGAGTTTGAAGGATTCACGTGTATGGAGAATGAGACTTTGGCAGATTTATCTACAAGGTTCCATCACTTGTTGAGCGAGATGTTTGCCTTTAAAGTCACTGCCACTCCACAAGAAATGGTGAAGAGATTCGCTGATAGCTTACCAGCAAAGTGGAGCAGTTATCTTGAAATTCTCAAAGAAAACGGTGTTCTAGACACAATCACCGTTTATGAGTTAATTCAAAGATTGGAGAACAAGGATGTGGAAGAAAAGCTTAAGGCGAAAAGAACATTGACTCCTCAAAATCCTGAGATGTACTTTGGGATTGCAGGAGGTATCAGTGGAGAAAAACCAGCTTCTCAACACGCGAAGCTTCAAACAGCTTTCATCTCTAACACCGGTCCTTCAACAACAGATCAGTTTGATCCTTCAGCTTACACGATGTTTTCAAGACCGAATGTGCAACCGACAGCTCAGCAGCGACAACCGCAACAGCAAGGGTTTTATGGAAGCTCTTCAAACTTTCAAGCCACTTCCAATCCAAACACAGTCAGATTAGACACTTCCAACTTTTCTAAAGTCAGTGTCGAAATAGCCAAGGAGCATATGGAGATGTTGAATACCTTGGTTAGTGCTTATAGTGGATTGATCGCAGGTCAGATTGGGAATGTCAATCTAACCAATGAAGATTATCAGCAAGTGGATAAAGAAGAGTTTGAAATGATGGATATCAAATGGGCTCTTGCTAGTGCAATTCGAAGAGCTAAGGAGTTTATGGAAAGGACGGGGAGAACCAACTTGGATAGCAAGAAAGACACCAAGTATGGGTTCGACAAGCAAGCTGTAACGTGCTTTAACTGTGGTGAACGGGGCCATTTCAAAAGGGAATGCACAAGACCAGCTCAGCATGGAAACCAGAATCCCTTCAGAAACCAAGGCAACCAGCAGAACCAGAACAGGAACAATGAGCGTATGTTGATACCTGTCAACAACCGAACTCAAGCAGGATCATCAAATGCCAACCGGGGGCTGGTGGTTCAAATAGATGAGGGTTGTGATTGGTCGCTTCAGCTTGGAGAAGGAGGAAATGGTGGAACAACATGTTTTGCTGAAGTCGTAAAGGATTTAAAGCACGCCAGTGGTGGAGAATCTTCCACCAATGGTGTTGCATCTTCTGGAGATGAAGACAGTTCTGGTTATAGTGGAAGCTCAGATGAAGAATCCTCCACTTCAGGAAATGATCATGTGGATGAGACATCTAGTGCGTCAGTCGATGCAGATATTGATGAGCTTTTGGAAGAAGCTGCAGCAGGAACTGAAAGAAGATCTAATGTGACGGATCAAGCTGCTTACTCTTCGTCTTCTCTCCATTCAGCCTTTATGGCTAATGTCGACAGTTCATCAAGCCAGGTAAGTGTCGATGAACCCACTGTAGTTAGCTGTGAAAATTGTGACAGTTTAAATGTTAAATATGCTGAACAGGAAAGTCAGATTGAAATCCTATCCAAACACAATCAAGAATTGATTGTAGATCTTTCTAAAGCAGCTGAAGCTAACGTGTTTTTAACCAGAAATGAAAAGGAATTTAAAACAACAATTGCGTCATTAAGACATGATGTTTCAGAATTACAAAAGGCTGTTTTGCGAAAACAACATGCTAACAATAATCTTATTGACACAATTGAAAAGCAAATGGTAGAGTTGGCAACAGCTCGATGTGAATGTGAGACAATTAAGCAGAAATTGGAAAGCTATTCCAATTCCCGCTATGTTTTGGATCACATTATTGATGTTCAGAAGAAAAAGGGGGACAAGAAATGTATTGGATTCAAATCATGTCCTCCCCCAATGAATCACAATTACTCCAAATTGCCTGATAACGAGGATATGCCCCGTTTTGAACCTACTGTGCCACTCAATCTAGATGATTTTGCAGCAGGCCTCGGGTTCACAACTGGTACATCATCCTCGGGTCAATCTGAAACTGAATCTGAATCTGAGAATGTGACAGATTCATCATGTGTTAAGGAACAGAGTCCTCCCATTGTTGAGGATGCTGATTCTTCGGATGATGAATCTGAAGTAATTGTGAAACAACAGTCTAACTCGGTTACAACAGATATTCCAATCGAGAATCACATCCTGTGTGATCCACCAGTGAAACCGAGTAAGACTGAAATGTCAAAACCAATGGAGTCCCTTGTATCTAGCAGTGAAGAGAATAACTTGTTGTACACGCTCAAAGGAGATAGCAAAATCTACTCTAACAAAGATTTTCCAATTAAAAATGTAAATCAAGATTTAATTGAGCAAATTTTTGAAGGATGTACTGATAAGTTTTTGGGGAACAAAAGTGGCAAAATTACCGTCACTCAATGTGATCCAATTCCGTGTGAACAAATTCGAAAACAATACGGAAACCAAAAACTACCCATTGAGCGAAAACAACAAGTCAACTCAGGAAAAGGTAAAGTACAGGGAAAGAAGGCTCAGAACAAGAAGGTTCAAGCACCTAAAGTTCAGCAGGCTAAGACTGAACAACCAAAGGATCAACAACAAAAGGTGCAGAACAAAAGAACTCCTGTAAAGAAACGAGACCCGAAAATGAACTTTGTTGGGTCCACGGGTTCCGATAAAATTGAAACATTTCAACAGAAATCTAACGTTGATTTTGTAAAACAAGTTAGAGTTTTAAAACGAAATGATCAGAATAATTACACCCAACACACCAACGGATGTGATTTAGGTCCAAGCACATCTAGATCACAAAGTTCATTGTCTGGTTCTCAGTCTGGTCATCAACGTGTTTCTCCGAGGTTTGTAGAGCGGAGAATGTGCTTTGAGTGTGGCACAATTGGGCATATTGTAAGATACTGCCCATACCTGCAAAAGTTGAAGGCAAAAACAAGTGCTCCCCAAGAAACCAATTACCAAAAACGATCACTTTCCCCGAAACAAGACCCACGTGTCTTGAAAGAAAGGGAAAAGAAGTTAAAACAAAAGAATCAAAAGGTAATTGAAAAGGCCTTAAAGTCAGAGGTCAAAGAAGAAAAACCTGTTCAAGCAAAACCTAAAACTGTAAAACCAGTAAATGCTAAAACAATAAATTCAAATACTGGTAAAGGTGAAACAGTTTGGAAGCAAAAACAGGTAATTCAATCAGGGGGAGCACCACAGGTTCTTTTTCCTAATCATCAAGTGATTGAAATCACTTTTCTTGATGATCAAGGACGACCCAAGTCCACAAAGGCTTGGGTCCCACTCTCCAACTAATTTTTGAGTAAGTGTGTAGGATATTCCAGGAGGAACTTTCGATAGTCGTAAGATTGTTGATAGTGGAGCATCCTTGCACAAGATAGGCGACAGAAGAAATTGTTGCCTTTGATGGAGAGAAAGGAAAAAGATAAGAAGTCAAACATTCCGAAAAAGGAATGATGGTGAAAGAATGTGGTTGAATGAGATTGAAAAGCTTCGACAGATTGAAAATCATTTCAAAATGTGAATGTTAAAGGCTTTGATCGGGTCCCCGGGATAGATTCAAATCAAAATGTACGCTCCTGCAGCACGTCTGAAGTTCAACAATCTACAAGATGAACGTGCAGTGTACATTTCTTCGTGGTGTGATTGAAGAAAATGTGTTTGTTGAACAAACCATCCAGGTGTGCGGATGCCTTGGTATGGGTTGAACAACCGCACACTACTTCTGAAAGAGAAAGACAAAGACCTTCGCTGGTGCAATGTGGAAGACCAGCCGGACCCAAAGGCTTCTGATCTTGTTGCTGTGAAGGGATTTCAGTAGCTACAAATCGACCTTGAAATCCACACCGGGTGGATATTCAGTTTGGGAGAGCACTCAGATTCCTTGCAATGCACGATGCAGTTGCAGGATACGGTTTTAAATTTCTAATCTCTCCTATACTTGTCGATATTTAAGCTGCTTTGTAAATTATTATCTCGTTCAGCACTCTTTGGCCAGACAATGTTGTCATGGTCCGCACCGCTTACCGACATGCCAACTGATTTTTCCGAAATTCGTTCAAAATTAATTTTGGTAAACGGCATTGAGGTAAAACATGAGTTAACCAACATCGGAAAATCATTTTTGTAAATACCTTTGTGTTTTAAATTTATTTCAGTTTGTTGATTTTAGGGGGAGTAAATCCAAAAAATTTGAAAATCCAAAAACATTGAAAAATTTCAAAAACACAAAAACAATAGAAAAGCAAAAATGAGTTTCCTGGCGAGAAAAAGAGAAAATGATAGTACATCAGTGGTCTGTCCAAACCTCTTTAAACCTTAAATGAAAAACGATAAGCAGCTCTATATAAGATGTATTGGTAGGCTCACAATCATTTTAAAGTGTGCAGGGTAATATAAACCTAAATCGACTGAAGACTGGGTGGGAACCATTCATTGGCATATGGTCTTAGTACCGAAATTTCGTTTGAGAGATTGCCGAGGTTCTGAGATATTCGGTCTTTATGCTGCTTATCATCTGGGTATCATGGTTGTATCTTTTACCGAAAAATAACGGGGACGCAAGTCTAGATCTTCCATGATACTATACATACGTGTACATACTGCATACGACCTCAATAAGTGATAAACAATCACATGTCCCACAAATAAGTGATAATATATCACAAATTCTTTCCGGGAGTCAAGTTCGTCTCTCTGCTGTACGAAAGTACTGACCTGTTCACGGACTTGCTCCTGTGCCCTCATGCATCTAAAAATCAAGTTCCTCATCAATAAGTGATTCTATCACATAGGGCTTGTTTTCAAATCAAAATAAGTGAGTTTCTCACATCATATACGGTCAAACAGATGATAATCGGTATACTCACCGGTAAGATGAATCCTCGTGCATACCTTGATACGGGAATGTGTCGTGATGTGGATGAACACCGGTCGGTAAGTATAAATTATACCTTAACGTATCCCCTCGCCATGATTACATCTGATAAGTTGAGCTTAAGTGGACAACAATACCGATAATCGTTATAGGATGCTTATCTTAATGTTATCTAATTGAACAACAAGAGCGTTTTGGCATGACCGTACACTGATATGATTCTCTTACCCTCGAAACTCGCAAAAAGAATGTCTGTATATATTTATTTAATGCTTCCTGTTTATGCATCTTTGTATATATTTATTTATTGCTTTCCATCTTTATATTTGAAAAATGAAAATTTCAAAAAGATTTTAGGTGTGTTTTAATTTAAACTTTATAAAATCCAAAAAGATTTTTCTTCTAGTTTATTTTTGATTGACTGATGTTGGAACTCGAGTCTATCCTAACCAAAATCCTGATCTTAAGCCGGAAAACAATTGCATCTTCATAAACAGTCGAAGTTAACGAGTTTTGAAAGTTAAAGGATTAAAATGAATATTTTTCTAAACTTTCAAACTGCTGTCGGTTGGTGTTTGATTGAGAATTGATCTCATTTGTGTCGTTAGTTTAAATGTTAACTACATTCCAAGCGGGTGTTCTCATTATGCGTTTAGCTTTCTTGCATGTGCAGATGCTAAAGGCGAGGAGAACATGTTCGATGAAAAGCTTTGGAATGAAGACACGAAGTGGAGGCACTCAAAGGATAAAATGATCGAGTTGCCGCTGTCCCTTCATCAACACCACAAGGATCTGAAGATTTGACAAGTCAAAAGATTCACGAGCATGACTCAATGGAGAGTTCAATCTAAGGGGGAGTTTGTCAACACACTTTCTACATGAAACGGGGAGTTTGTTGATACACTTTCTACTTTCAAGACGTGAAGACTTTGAAGATCCTCCGACATGAAAGACATAAAAGACGAACCATCACGAGTAGCGTCCAAGGGGGAGTTTGTTGATGCACTTTGTGTGGACGCGACTCGGCTCGGTTCGACTCGGCCTTGAAGACACGAAGATCGAGACAAAGCTACAGCCAAGGGGGAGTTTGTTGGTGCACTTGTGTCTGTACTTTGTCTGTATTTCGTCATGATACAAAACGATGTCTTTAATGTAAGGTTGATGTAAGTTTGACCAAGTCAACCATCCTCCTGGTTTGACTTGACCAAACAGTAAACAAATGTTTGTAAGGTGTTTGGGTCGAAAGATGTGTGATCGAAGGATTGTTTATATCCTTCGATCATAATCTCGAAACATAAACCCTCGACAGATGGACCTCGAAGGATATCATCCTTCGAGGTGTATGCAGATCTTTCGATGTGTTTCTGGTCGACAGATGATCTTTCGATCAGTCTGTCTGATCTTTCGACCAGACCTGCTGTGTCGGGTATAAATACCCGTGTGTGTGTTCACTTCTGCAGTTAGACAGAGTTTAGGCAAGTGACACCAGAGAGAGAGACAGGAGAGCACACACACACTTTGAGAGTTTATAGAACATATCTGTAAACATTGAGCTTGTAACCGGACCCTTCATTCGTATTAATACATGTGGTGTTAATCGGTGAATCTTGTGTGTTGTGTTTGTGCTTGTTCTCGTATACATTCTCGGTTGCATGCTAGCTTGGATTCCGCACTCGCTAGTGTGTTTGATATAACAAGGATAAGGTTTTATCTCATCCTCGAGAGGGACCTACAGAAACGCGCTATGCGTTTAGGTTCAGGGGTGACCAAATAAGGAACTAGGCGGGACATAGTGTTGAAACTTGTCACATATGCCTGACAATCCAAATTCTCCATGACCAGAGTCAAGAAGTCTGATTCTATCTTTTCTACTTCATGCTGGGGGCAATAGTTTTCCTTGACTAATGCAACGAATTGCTCCCAAGATAAGTTGTAGAGTAGAACCTTTCCCGTGGCTTGGAGCAATGATCTCCACCATGCCAACGCTTCCCCTTTGAATGATTGTGAAACAAATTTCACAACATCTTGCTCCGCACAACCGCTGATGTCGACAACAGCGTCCATCTCATCGAGCCATGTCATGCAATCGATGGCTCCTTCTTCTCCTGTAAAGTCTCTGGGCTTGCAGGAGACGAAATATTTATATGAACAGGTCTTAACTGGTGCCTCTTGATGAAACAAAACTTGTCTAGACGGAATACTCCTTTGATTTGACAAGTCATGAACATCGTCCTCCTTTGACTCATGTGTTTTAAGAGGGGGCTTACAACTAGCCGCAGATAGAGTCTTAGAGTGGGTATCATTTGACTCATCATTCTGTCGATCAAGTGCTCGAGCAACTGCATAATCTATTATTGCCTGTAGTTCTGCTCCAGTTACATTAATTCTGGTAGTATCATTGCTCTCTTTCAAGTGACTGTTAACTTCATCAAATCCAGCCATGTAGCTTGATTGCTACATAAATATTAACAATGATTTATTCAGAGATTAATATGGAATCATCATCTTTGACGATTTATCAACCATGGTAATATAAACCATATTGGTTAACTTGTTAGTTATATTTAATTAGTATTTTCCATTATAATTTATCCTAGTTATGAAACATTAAGGATATTAAAGTGGCGCATAAGGCCTAGTCACAAGGACAGTTCTAAATTTGTAAGCCATGATTTCAGAGAATCGAGGCATTAAGGTTTGAATCACATTCATTACCTTGACAGGGAGTTGTAGACTTCAACTGTCTTTTGTCTTTTAGGACAATAGATATAGCCCGTGGGCATTTCCCTTCTGAGGGATGGTTATAATATGATCATCTTCTCAGATGCTATTAGTCGAGATTGTATGGATCCTACCGACTATTATGCTTGGACCTGGTCCAGCATTTTTGGACAGGAGGTCAAGGACCACCACTGTCGTTGCCTTTTCGGACAGCAAGTTTAGCCCGTAGGCACTTCATCACTACTGGATGTTTATAATGTGATCATCTTATAGGATGACACAAGCCATGATTTCTAAATCACTAGGCTAGATAAGAAAATTGGAAGAATCTAATATAAGGATGACTGTTGTGATTTTATCGAATCACATTTATCAGGAGTGCTAACACGTTCTTAGGTGTTAACAAGGATTTGAATCTCTTGAGTAGGTCTCACCATCTTGGCCGCGTAGGCTAGGTTTCACCTTTAAGATTCTCTTTAAATTGCCTACTGGCAGGGAAGGACGAATATTTATTTTATTCAGGATTTTTATCATAAATCCTAATTTATAATTTTTAATAATAGCACAAATGGCCTAGTCGCGTAGACAAGTTTAATTTATAAGCCAAGATTTCAGAGAATCAGGGCAATTTATGAATTTGTAATGGCACAAAAGGCCTAGTCACGTGGACAAGTTTAATTTATAAGCCATGATCGTCTGGGATCGAGGCATTTAGGTGTGAATCAAAGTTCATTACCTTTTCTTGACAGGGAGCTGTAGGCTACCACCGTCTTTAGTCTCAGAGGACGTTAATTATAGCCCGTAGGCACTTCCCTTCTAAGGGATGTTATTTTCCATTCATTTCCTATTTCATGTTTAGAATGAAAACTTAAATTAAATCAATCCATTATATGAAAATAGAAGTACAGAGTTGCCCTAAGCGGGTCTTTGAAAGGAATAATACGTCCTTAAAGGGACTGAAAGATAATTATGTCCTTATGAGGACTATTAAGGAAACGATCTTTAGCAAAAGGAGTTTCTTCTTCAAGTTATTTCTGAATGCTTTCTCCTTGGATGCTCGTTTCGTTCTAGCCGCGGTACGAAGCTCAGCATTTCTAGGCTCCGGGTGTGGAGGACTCCTATTACGGCTCCTTCGCTTGGCGATGTATCCAATAAAAATTTGGGAGTAAAATTTTCCAGATTAGGATTGAGAATATTCCTAAGTTAAGTCTAGACTCAGAAGATTTAGGAATGTGCAATTGTGTCATTGAGATTAAACACATAAAGCTAGTGTTTAATTCACTCAATGTTGGCTCTGATACCAACCTGTCACACCCCGATTTTCCACGTGTCACCGGTGGGCCCGGTGGGGGAGTATCGTGACATGGTTGGCAACATAATAGTCAAACAACACAATATAATAATGCACAGCGGAAGCAAAAGATAAATATATTACGTTCCGAATATAAGTAATGTCAAAGTATTACAACGGAAGGTAAAGGATCCACAGGCGGATCAATAAAAGAAAACTGTTCAACAGACTTTAGGCATCTAGAACTGGCAAGATTCCCTAGTGACGCCCTGAGCTCCCAGCCAATTACGCATAGTACATGTCACTTAACCTTTTTGGAAAATACGTCAGTTTACACTGGTAAATACAATTAACTGACTCATTTTGGAAAAAGAGTTTGAAAAGTGATTCGAGTGCAAACGGCACAAAATATCTTGACACATTGATTAAAATGCACAGAGGCAAAATTAATCTTTTATACTTGGGACAATTCTATTAATAAAAATCTTGTATCTGATTTACATGGTTGTCCAACATTTAGGGCCGGTGATTATACAATACAAGCCGGACAAGATTAATCGACACACCACAAATATAATCTCACAAGAAGATACCCTTACGAGTGAGTATACGTTATACATATGCAACAGGAGGTGTTTTGCCTACACCTTGTGCTTACGTCGTGGCCATTCACTTTTTAAAATGAGCCAAGGATATCCAGGACACGGTCATTAACCCCCAATGTTATTTGTTATCAATCAATACAGATTAAAACGGGATTATGCAATTTAATCATCTCCGATTAAAAGGTTTCTACACCCGACCAAGCGGTATTTTTATAATACCGTATCCCAAGCCCGTATAAGGGAAAATAAGTTAAAAGTATTTACCTGAGTTAGCAATGCAATTTACACTCAGCCGTATATCTTAATCAGCAAGCACAAGTACTTCTACTGGGGCTCTTAATCTGGAACGAAGGTTTTATTAACCTATTAAATTCCTAACGGGTCTTATTTAAGTCGTAACTTAGACCGGTTATTTTTAAGGAAAGGTTTACGGTTCAAAACGCATGATTAAGCGAAGACTGGGATAGGATGTGATTTAGACCCGACAAGTTTGGAGACTTGTATAATATGGGTAAACTAAACACATTCTGGATTTTGAGATACAAACGATAACGTTTGACCCGTTTCGGCTAATTTATGCAAACTAGTTACATAAACCGAACCGAACGCGAAATAAGCGTAACGGGTATCCGTAAGAGCCATATACAGGTTTCCTAAGTTAATATGCTTCAAATATGTTGTAACATCAGTAGGATGTCTTTCGTTATGCCCCGAACCAATTTAAACACAAACTATGCCCCGTAGGGGTAGTTTGGTCATTTTAAAGTTTGTAAAAGAGTTTGATTGTTTAACTGAGTTACAGGTCTGATGTAAACAGCAAACATACTCATTTTGATGGGTTATAACAGTAGGCTAAGGCATATATGTGAAATTTATCATATTTAACCAAACTATGCCCCGTAGGGGTATTTTGGTAATTTCACATAAGCCGAAAAGCTCAAAAACGAAGTCTGGGTTTATTAACCTTTGCTTACTGTTTAAATATCATAATTTTCCTCATATATCAGTAGGTATCAACCCGGGTATGTCCAATATGATTCTAAGACATACTATGTGTTAAAAACGCTAATTTAGGCGATTAAGGGCCATTACCGTGTTCGATACGTAAATCTGATATTTTTATATTTCCAGAAGGCTAAAAATAATTTATTAATCATATGTGATCAGTAGTAAAAGGTTTGGAGTCGTTTAGATAAGTAAAACTCATTTTATGGCCCGTAAGGGCAAAACCGACAATTACCGAATTAAGCCTACGACTATGAGTTATGCTCAGCCTAAAATTAATTAAAAATCTTTAAAAATCCTAAAATAATATATTACATCAGTGGGTATTAAGTTTGATACCAAAAAGTCGGCTTAACTAGGCTATACGCTAATTACGCCGTTTTATTAACATAAAGCATTAGTTTTGCGATAATGAGCATAACTCCTAATCTATAAGTCAAACTGATATCAAACTTTGCATACAAGTTTATATATCAGTAACTAAGGTTTCTACACTTTTACATTTTCATAAATCACGTTCTAAGGTAATAAGGGCATAATGGTCAACATATGAGCATTTAACGGAAACGCGTAACCGAATGGGTCAATCAATGAACCAACCACAGAGGGTTATGCTAACATGTAGCCTGGTCCTAAGGAAACTCTAAAGCATTTCCAAATCATACTAAAGCGGGTCAGAACTGAAAGTCAAAGTGAAAGTCAAACTATGTGACTTTCGGTTCCGAACCGGGTCTAAACAGGAAATAGTCGGGTCGAACATGTTTGGAGATGTTCTTACACTTATTATTAAGTTATAACAATGATCAAACAGATTATATATGTTCTAGATAGCTAATTATGCATAAACGACATTTTAAGCATTATGTTGACTTTTTAAATAACAGTTTGACCCGACATTTGACCTGGTTAGAATGGGAATCAGGGGGACCCTTTTTAGGGGTTTATTACCCACCTAATTACCAACTTATAACTACTTTAAGTTTGACTAATCGCTGGACCATTAGCGATTAATCGTTAAGTCAACCGTTAATTACGACGGTTGCCTTTTAAGCTAATAACTAAGCAAAAACTAAACCGAGGAAGGTCTAGCATACTTACCCAAGTCCTAAGCTCGAGTAGGAAGGTATTGGGTCTGCTCCTAAGCTCCAGAAGTGCTCAAGAATTGCAGATGAAGGTTGTGAAGAATAAGTTGCTACTAAGGCTCTTATATAGTGGTTTAAACACCACAAATCTTTGACATCTAAGTCTACCATCCAACCACAACTAATCAACAAGTGTCCTAGTTGTTCTAGAGGGTGTTTTAGGGGCCAAATGAAGAGCAAGATCGATCAAAGTTGCATCCAAGTTCAATGTGCAGACAAAGAATCAAGAAAATCCAAGTTCTGTCCAGATATGGCAGTGGCGTAGCGCCACTGCTTGCACATGATGTGCTCGCGCTACGCTAGCCCTATGGGTCTTCCAACATATTTTTGTTAAATTGCAGTTTCAGTCCCTGTCTCTTCAAACTTTGTACAGACACTTGTTTATTGCGATATGGACCCTCAATATTGATCTATAAGGGCCTCAAGATATATACCCACTTCGTTAAGTCCCCGGGTAACTTTGTGATCACCCGAAAAGCCCTAATTTTCAATGTTGACGATTCTAACCCTCACACACGGATTTTATCATAACTTTCTCATACGGTGACGAAACTTGGTGAAATTTTTATGGTACATTCTTGTGAGCATATTTAATCGTTACAAGGCTTCGGATTTGCTTAAAAGGTCACTCAGAGGTACATCTTAACATGTTGACACATTTAACCCTTGTAGTTTGTAATCTCTCACTTTCTTTCACAATTCGCTTCGTATGATCCATGATCCATTCGTTTAAGGTTATAAACATCATGTAGGGTTATTGTAGAGTATATTTATTTATTGTTGACACTTTGAACCCTTGTATTTACATAGTTTCATTGTTTGTCAACTTTAGTCCTCCAAGAACATTCTTTCACACGTTCGGACATTATGACACGTGTCAAGACATAATAGGACGTAAATTTTCGAGGTGTTACACTTATCCACATATAAAGGAACACAATAAATCAAGAATTGAATGAGTATAACTGAACTAACCGGAATATTAATGTTTGCTAGACCCAAGATTGATCTCTAAGGGAAGAGGCTTCGACAAAAGTGAGGGGGGGACTGCCTACGAAATATCTTGATGGGGTGATGGTTGTTAGGGTTTGCAATACTACACATAATCTTATACACACTTTACGTAACCAATTAAATAGGAAAAGGGCCCGGATTGATTGGACTTGCGAAACCAGCCAAGATGTAACACAAGTCTAAACAATTAAACATATACTAGGCCCAACTCTAAGAAACTAAACATATACTAGGCCCAACTCTAAGGTTTTCGAATACGGGTGTTTGGTTTGGGCCCCGAGTATGCGTGTATATGTGTTGGCCCAAATGTGTGTGGCCCAAGTATACAAACATGCTAGCTAACTGAATTATAATAACACAAGATGTTCAACGCAGCGCATTGGAGAGAAGTGAATAACGAGAAGTTAGGATCACAAGATTGACCTTGAAAGTTCGGGTTGTCACATCATCCCCAACTTGAAAGAAATTTCGTCCTGAAATTTAGCAAGTAGTTACTGAGGAAGCTAGTTAGGTTGTATGGTTTCCTGGTTTTCCTGGGGTGTCACACTGTGCTTGCGTGAGATGATGATGATTTGATGTTTTATATGAGGTGATTGATGATTCCAAAGTTCCAACTCCCTCAATAGTCTTCTGCCGTCACATGTATGATAGACTATAAAATTCCTTTCAACTCAATGTCAGTTATGAGTAGCAGAAGACCGGCAGATCGGGACAGCCGGAGTCCGGGACCGGAGATCGACGACATCAACAAGTTCTACGTGGCAAGATTTCCAGACAAATGTACTTCGAAAGATATATCGGATGTGTTAGGGGCATTCAGGAAAGTCGAGGGAGTTTATATAGCAAGGAAAAGAGATAAAAGGGGCTATCGTTTCGGTTTTGCGAGCTTCAAAGGAGTTAAAAATGCGAAGGAGCTTGAAAGGAAGATGATAAACGTTTGGATGGGGAGCTTTAGGCTATTCATCAATGTTGCCAAGTTCTCCATGGAAAAGAAGACTTGAGAGACGAGAGGATAAAGGGTCAAAAATTCAAAGTCAAGGACGATAGTTTATATGGTCGCAAAAAACAGGATATCAACAGGTATAGGCTTTTTGTGAATAGTGGTAAATCTTACGCAAGTGTAGTTTCCGGCAACTTGCAGGTGAACGACAGCAAGAAGGAGGTTGTGGTGTCTGAATACGCTAAAGCTTTTGTCGAACATCATGGTTCGGCAATTATTGGCAAGACAAAAGACCTGTGGACCCTTAGGAAGCTGAACATTTTACTGAAGGAAGCTGGTTTCGGTGAGTCTACCATCAAGTATTTGGGAGGGATGAATGTTCTAATAGTTTTCAAATCGAGTTTCGATGTCGATAGTTTCAGATCAAGTGCCCCTAGTTTCGGGTGGTTCAATAACGTGGAGATTTGGAGGGGACAAACGGTCGTATTCGAGAGGTTAGCTTGGCTGAAAATTCACGGTGTTCCTCTTCACTTGGTTGGGATTGAAACTTTTGACTCAGTAGGAAGATGTTTCGGCAAAGTGGTGCATGTGTCGCAACGACAAGTAGAAGACAACTTTCTCATCTATGATTGTGTGTGTGTGTTATGACTGATTCCGTTAAAAGAATCGAAGAGGAAGTTATGATAGTAGAAGAAGGAAAGAGGTTTAGGGTGTGGGTGGAAGAAGAGGGGGGTGATTGGACTCCTGATTCGGTTGACAATCAGTTTGAACAAGAGGAGGAAGATGGTGATTGGGACCTCATGTCGGAGGAAGAGGAATATAGTAAGAAACACTGTACTATGGAGGATTCGAGAGCTCAAAACGCAGAAGGGATACCAAGTAGGTCGGTGCCGGTGGGGGTAACTGGAGAGGAGGAGGTAGACGGCTTCAACAAAAGTATGGATTATCGCCCCAACGACGATTGTCCGGTTACATCGGTTCCAGCGCCGGCAGCCGGAAACAACGAATAAGTTAGAGAAGTGGTATATTCTTTTGGTTATTACGGAGAAGTGGATCATCGTCTGAGGTTGGATGTCTGGTGACTCCGGCTCCGGCAGCGGGAAACTTTGAAGTTGACGGAGTAGTGGAAAAGCCTCTTGGAAACTACGGTCCCGAGGCATTTGGCGGAATTAATGGCGAGAATAGTTCAATGGATTTAATGGTAACAACAAGATTTTTGAGAAGGAAGCCGTAAATATTGAAGATAATAATGACTTGATGGGTTCCAAAGTATTCAACGGAGAAATATTTTTGATGAAATAGAAAAAGTTGATAAAGAAAGTGATGGAATAGAAAAAGGTGATAAGGAAAAGGTGTCTTCTCATCCTAGGACTTCGAATCCTATGCAAATGGATAAGGCAGGGGTTGAAAATTGTGTAGAGGAGAGAGAGGATGATGTATTGATGGAAAAGTCTAAAGAAGTGGTTTTTAGGATAAATCTCTTTAAAAATGGGCCTGGTGATGGTCAAAGGAAATATAGAAAACCCAAGAAAGGTAAAATTATTTTGGATGAGAACAGTGGATTGTCAAGACCAAAAAAAAAAAAAAAAAGAACTAGACAAAATGACCCATTCGATCTTAATGAAACGATTGGAATAATTGAAAGTAGTGACAGTGAAGAGCAGGTAGTTAACATCAATGGCTCGACTGAGACCGAGGTTAATTGGCTAGAAAAAGAAAGAAATGAAGGGGTGGAAAAAAAATCAATATTAGGGTAGAGGTTCTCAACACCAACCCAACTGAAGAGGAAATTAACATTGTTAATGAGACACAAGCTGCTTTTTTCATGGGAAGAGTGGTAGGAGCCGATCTTCATAACCAGGAACATTTAATCAGAGAGGTGATAAGGGAAGAAGGATTTCAAGCAGTGACAAGATGAATTTTTTGTCCCTGAACATTAGAGGTTTAGGGGAAGGGGCTAAGGATAAGGCGGGTTGGATTAGAGGGCTTAAAAAGGATAATGGGATTGATTTTTTGGCATTACATGAAACCCAATTTAGTGACATTACAGGTATCGTTTTCGAAAAATTCTGGGGTGCTGGAAAATTTGAGATGGATCATGTTCTGGCAGTTGGAAGATCGGGAGGAGTGGTAAGCATATGGGATCCGGGAATTTTCAAGGTACACGATTCTATTAAACATCCTATTTTTTATTAACGTTAGGTATCTTGAAAGGGAGCAACAAGGAGCTAAACATCACCAACGTTTATGCTCCACAAAAAGTCCCTCTTAAAAAAGCTTTATGGGATGATATTGGGGCGGTTATGGGTAATTACGCGGGGCGGGGGGTGATTTTGGGGGATTTTAATGCGGTCCGATGCAAGGAAGAAAGAAAGAACTCTATTTTCAACAAAAAACTGTGCAGCTAACTTTAATAATTTTATTTTTGAAAATGGTTTAAGAGAATTTGATATGAAAGGGCGGAATTTTATGTATCTTAATGATAATGGTAATAAACAAAGCAAAATCGATCGTGTCTTGGTTAGCCAAGATTTTTTTTCTGAATGGCCGACGGCTTGCCTGAGGGCTCTTCCGAGGGTTCACTCGGATCATTGCCCGATTATTTTGGTCTGTGCAGACAAAAATTTTGGACCCAAACCTTTTAGAATCTTTAACTCTTGGATGGAGAGAATAGACTTCGATGATGTGGTTATCAAAGCGGTGGGCAACATGGGGGGGGGGGGGATGGGAACCGGACGTGTTGATTATGAAGAAATTTAGAGCTATTAGAGAGGGTATCGAAAAATGGAAAAAATCGATTTTGGAGAAGGAGGGAGATACGGAAATGGTTTTAAAGGAGGATCTGGAAAAATTGGATGAGTTATCTGAAAATAGAGAGTTGTCGGAAGAGGAGGAATGGGCAAAAGCGGAATGTTTGAAAGATATTATGGAGATAGAAGGGAAGAGAATTAAGGATCTCAAACAAAGGGCAAGGATTAAGTGGGACTTGGAAGGATATGAAAATTCGGCTTTCTTTCATGGGTACAGAAATAGTAGACGGGCCAGCAATAATATTCCAGGACTTTTGATAAATGGGGAGTGGACAACTAAACCCGCCTTGGTTAAAAAGGAGATTATGGGATTCTATAGAAATGCTTTCAAGGATAGGCCTAAACTCACCTGTCACAACATAAAGCGTTTGGCGGTCGAGGAGGCGGCTTCCCTGATTATTCCTTTCAGTATTGAAGAAATCAAGAGTGCGGTGTTCGAGTGTGGGGCGGACAAAGCTCCTGGGCCAGACGGTTTTAATTTCAAATTCATCGTACTGGTCTATTTTTGAGATTGATTTTTCTAACATGTTAGCTTCTTTTTACAGTAAAGGCACGATCTCAGAGGCTTGCAGCTCCTCTTTTATTACGCTTATCCCAAAGAACAAGGATCCGTTGGGATTGAAAGATTATAGACCGATTAACTTAATTGGGGTGATAAGCAAGACTATCTCTATAATTCTTGCTAATCGAATCAAAAAGGTGATCGGGGGTATCATCTCAGAAAATCAGACGGCATTTCTTAGAGGAAGGTACATTCTAGACAGTCCCCTAATGTTAAACGAGATTATTGCTTGGATTAAAAGAGAAGAAAAAAGGTTTTCCTTCTTAAAGTTGATTTTGAAAAGGCGTATGATAATGTTAATTAGAAGTTTCTGTTGGATATCATGGGGCAAATGGGTTTCCCTAGTTTATGGTGCAAATGGGTGGAAGGGGTTCTTTCTTTGGCTAGGTCTTCGGTGTTGGTTAATGGGTCTCCCACCTTTGAATTCGGTTGTTCCAAAGGTCTTAGACAAGGAGACCCATTATCGCCGTTTCTGTTCCTAGTGGTTATGGAAGCTCTTTCCAGCATTCTTTATAAAGCTGGGATAGAGGGGTGGTTTAAAGGAATCCAAACGCCTAATAATGGTCCGAAAATCTCTGATCTTTTCTATGCGGATGATGCTCTTGTGATGGGGGAATGGGATAAGGATAATGTGTTGAGCGTGTCGAGATGTTTGAGAATTTTTTATCTCTGTTCGGGATTAAAAATTAACTTACATAAATCTATACGGGATGGGGGTGGAAGATGGTGATATTAAAGATATGGCCAAGGTGGTGGGGTATAACACGGATAATATTCCGTTATCTTACTTGGGGATTATGGTGGGGGCTAATATGAATAGAATAAGTAACTGGACCCCGATAGTTGAGGTTTTTTGATAAAAGGTTGACAGTTTGGAAAGCTAAATCTATCTCGATAGGGGGGAGACTTACCCTGATTAACTCAGTGTTGGAAAGTCTCCCTATCTATTACTTGTCGCTTTATAAAGCCACTGTTGGAGTCATTAAATTGTTGGAAGCTAAAATGAGAAAATTTCTTTGGGCGGGTTTAAATGAGAATAACAAAATGAACTGGGTGGCTTGGGAGTGGGTTACGTGGCCTAAATCAAATGGAGGGTTGGGTATCAGTCGTCTCAAAGAAGTTAATGAGGCCCTTCTGGTCAAATGGGGATGGAGGTACATGGTTGAAAATCAAAGTTTATGGAGAAAAGTGATCGATGCTTGTCATGGCAAAATAAATTAGAGGTGTTTTCTTCCTTTTAACGGTATTCTGGGAGGGTGTTGGAAAAATATTGTGAAATCTACTTATAGTATTAAAATCAAAGGGAAGGGTTTAAACCATTTGATCTTGGGTAAGGTTGGGAACGGGAAAGATATTAGGTTCTGGATCGACACTTGGGAAGGAGATACTCCTTTTTTGGAAAGATGGCCACATTTTTTTGGGTTGGAATTGCTTAAAACTTGCAGGGTTGCAGACAAAATAGAGATGAATAGGGGCAATGGTGGGTTTACTTGGAACTAGTCTAGACTGCCTGAGTCGAACGTGGAGCTAAAGGAGTGGCAGGAATGCAGAGAGACCCTTATTAAGGTGACACTCAACAATTCTAAGGATAGGTGGGTCTGGATTGAAGATAGCAAAGAAGGTTTTTCGGTGAAGGCTGTTAAAAAGGCCTTGATTGTCGAAAGGGGAAATAGTCAGCTTCCTAATTTCGATTGGTGTAAATGGGTTCCTATTAAATGCAACATTATGGCTTGGAGAGGCAATTTGGATAGACTTGCTACGAGAGTGAACTTAAGAAGAAGGAATGTGGACATTACATCTGTTATGTGCCCTTTTTGTACGATTTTGAGGAAACGGTGGAGCACATTTTTTCGGCGTGTTCAGTTGTGACTAGGGTTTGGGCAGAGATAAGTGTTTGGTGCAAAATCCCTCCGGTTTATATTTTTCGATTTCAAATACATTCTGGATATACATATTTATTCTCAAGTCGGTAAGAAGGCTAAGAAAATCATCCAAGGGTTGGTGATTATTGCGTGTTGGAGCATTTGGAAAGGAAGGAACGAGTTGGTTTTCAACCAAATCAGGCGTAGTCAGCAGGAGATTGTGAGGGAGATTAAGTCGAGAGGGTATGCTTGGCTTAAAAATAGAAGGTCTTGTAATTATATTAGTTGGGGTGATTGGTGTAAATACCCTATGTATATGGTGTAATTTTCTTTTTGCCCTTTGCCCGTTTGGGTCGGGGGTGTATGTGTTGTTTGGTCTTTTGCCCGTTTGGGTCGAAGGTGTGTTTTTAATGAAGTTCTCTTTTCAAAAAAAAAATCCTTTCAAAGTCCAAAAGTGTCTTGCCAGCCCATGTGCGTGCATTCACATGATGTCTTCAATTAATTGATTATATTATAATATCCCTCCAAGTCACATGAACTCCAAAGAACTTTGTTATATCTCATTAATACAAAAGTGTATGGCTGCCTTGTATAGTTAGCCATAACCTACGGATTAAGACCGTAGGCTATGGTTCGTAGTTTCTGTAAACATATCAAACGCATACCATAGGCTCCGATTTTTCTTGTTTCAACTTTCCCACTTTGACAATCAATACCCTTGGACTTCATTCTTACCCGTTTCTTGTGTTTCGAAAATGTTTCATCACCCGAAACAAGTACCTAGCAACATGATATGCCCGGTTGACATCCATGGGTGTTCCGGTTCATCATCAAACATACGAAATTCATCGGTTTAAACCGATTATCCTGTAATATCACAAATCTGCATAGTCATCACATTAAAGCAATATAATTACTTCAAATGAAATAAAACAATCAATATAACACACTTTAATACCCGGGTTTCACACTCTCTATCACATCCCCACACTTAACCTTGTCCTCAAGCAACCATTACAAACATTACTCACCTTTGTTAGTGCATTACGTCTATTGACTTCATCTTGTATCATGTAACGTAATAGGATAGGTTAGGATAACCAGTGCACGAGGTTTGAGAGTCGAAATTTAGTGGTTATGCAAGAGGTTCCGCTTATATGTACAATGTTCATAAAAGCGAAACCACAGCATGTAGTTTCGCTTATATGGACATGTCCATATAAGTGAAACCTCCCCAACTATATATAGGTGCATTGTTTGTTCATTTGGGAACGGATCTGGAACTTGTAACGAAGTGCTGCCAAATTGCTTTCAGGTTGTAAACGTTGTTAAATCAATCAAAGAAGCATTATAATTAGTTTGAGCGTCCGTTTCACTGATTCCGCCTTTGAATCGGATTCACAACTCTTCTGATTGACTCATTCGGGTTCAACAACGATCCAACAAGTGGTATCAGAGCTCAGGAGGAAGATTTTAGCTCAATTGCATCAGTTTTCTGTCTTCTACACCTTCTTTTTCGATTTGAACAAGTTTCCATGGTTAAAATCGGCCAAATTTTTCACAGAATGTGTAATAGTGGATAATAACTAACCCTTGAAAGTTTCATATCAAAATTCGGATTAAAAATGGACCAAATTATCTTCGGATGTAGTTTCGCTTATTCAGACATTGTATGGTTTCGCTCATAGGTCCATCTAATTTCGCTCCAATGGACAAGAACATGAGTGATTTCGCTTATGTGTCAGTGTTAGTTTCGCTCATGTGTACATAAGTTGAGGGATTTCGCTTATAGATCATCCTAATTTCTCTCCAAGGTGCATCATAATCAGTGATTTCGTTCCAAGAACACATGATTTCGCTCTTATGATCATGGTGATTTCGCTCTTAGGGACATACATGGTCTAATTTCGCTTATTTGTCATTATCTGTTTTCGCTCTTATGGTAATAGGGGATTCGCTTATACGGACACTAAGGTTTTGCTTATACGAACACTAAGGTTTCGCTTATACAGACATTATAGTTTCGCTTATCAGTCCAAAGCAGTTTCGCTCATAAGTCCAAGATAGTTTCGCTCATTTGATCATTCTGGTTTCGCTCTTGTGAACAAATTCTAAGGGATTTCGCTCATCAAGTCATCAAAGGGTTTCGCTTATTAGTCATCAAGTGTTTTCGGTTTTGTGTCACAAGTGGTTTCATTTTTGTGTCACAAAGAAACTTGATTTCGCTCAAAGTGTACCTTGTGTGCTATTTCGCTCATAGTGACATATTTCGCTAGATAGTGAACTTTTTCGAGTCAAGATTATTTCACGACAATCGAGTGTCAGTGTATTTCAGATTACTTGATATTGTTTAAACTGATTGAGTTTGTTTGATTGCTTTCAGGTAATTGAAGATGTCAAGCAACGGTGAAGAGTTTTACAACACATTCTATAACGCATTCACTTCCGAATCAACAGATAGAAGATCTGAGATGAAAGAATATTCAAGAGAGATTTCGGAGAATTTGAAGTTTGAGAACATGTATGGAAGCCAACAGAAGCCACCAAAGCTGATGAAAGTTGAAGATTATAACTGGTGGAAAAACCGATTTGAGGGTTGGGTAAAAGCTTTTGCTCCTGAAAGCTGGTTAAAACTGACAAATGGATACACTGAACCAGTAAAAGAGGGAGGAGAGTTAATAGATCCAAAAGATTTTTCAGACATAGATATAAAAAATGTTGTGGCTGAATATAAGATGATCACATTAATCAAATAGTCAGTGAGAGAGGATATTATCTCGTTACTTGAACAAGAGAAAACTTCAAAAAGTTTGTGGGAAGCGTTAGAGAGAAAGTGTGTAGGAAGTAATGAAATTGTTAAAAACAAAAAGAAACTGTTGCGTAAAGAGTTTGATCTTTTCATTTGTATGAAAAATGAATCTGTTTGTAAAATGATCGAAAGATTTGGGCATCTAAAAATGGAGCTGGTTAGACATGAAATCAAATATTCTGAAGAAGAATTGGTGGATAAATTGTTTGATTCATTGCCAAATGATCAAGAGTGGCAATACTTCGCTTTAATGTTGAAAAATACAATTAAGCCTGAAGATTTGAAAGTGGATTTGCTGATTGAAAGACTTGAAAGCCATGAGTTGGAGATAAAAAGATCTAAAGTCAACAATCCGGCTTATCAGCAGAATGTAGAGCTTTACTACCGAGGAAATGCACCACAGGCTGGATCTCCAAAAACAGCATTTTCTGCAGAAAGTTCAAGATCAGTAAACAATGAAAGTCTTCACAGTGGTTTTCACAGTGGATCTTCTTCAACAACTTCTGATCAATCTGCTTCAAAGAATTTATTCCAGTGTAATATCGCAGTAGATTTGAAGAATGGGCAGAATTTCAGCGAAGAGTCGGCAAAACAACAGATGGTTTTCTTGGCATCTGTACTTGAATCGTATGAAAGCCTCGTTGCAGGGAAGATTGGCAACACCAACTTGACGAAAGAAGATTATGATCAATTAGACCCCGAGGAGATGGAACTAATGGATATAAGATGGTGCATGGCCAGTGCGGTTCGTCGGGCACAGAGGTTCATGGAGATCACGGGGAGAAAGTCAATTGGTGGACCATCTACCAAATTGGGATTTGATAAATCTAAGGTGACATGCTTCAAATGCAAACAAAGAGGTCACTTTAAGCGCGAGTGCAGAAATGCGTATGCTAATGATGATTCTGCAAACCCGTTCAACGAAGATTACTACAAGAAAGCGATTTACCATCAGAACAAGTCTGAGCCACCAAGATTGAAACAGCCTGAAGAAAAATCAAGGGCTCTTGCAGTTATATATGACGATGATGGTTACGACTGGAGTCAAGTTTGCCCTGAAGAAGATGCAGTTGGATATGCATTTGTGGCTGATGCTGATCCTGATAGATGGTGGAAAGCAGATTATGTAAGATGGGAAATCGGAAAATTAAATGAACCATTCAAAGAAGCCCAGAGAGCAAAACGATGGAATGAAGAATTGGAATGTTACATGGATCCACGGGGTAATCCAGTTGTTGACCCATCAAAAGTGGATTTCGAAGCTGTAACAAATTTGATTCCAAGGCAAGCTACTTTCAACACACGAAGGTTATCTGATAAAGCATATTTGCCTGATTTGGAGAAGAAAATTAGAGAGGTTTGTGAAGCAAGTCTACCGAAGGTGGTCGAAATGAAGAAGAGAAAAGAAGAAGAATTGAAGAAGATGATAGAAGAAGTAAAGAATGTTGTGAAGATTGCTGCTGAAGAAGATCAGAAAGCTGAAAAAGAACAGAAGATAGAAGAAGAACAGAAGATAGAGGAAGTTCAGAAAGCTGAGACAGAAGAATCATCGGTGCTGAAAGAAACTGAGGTAAATGAATCTTCTGACTTATCGAATGTTGAAATTGTTGATAACAATGAAAACAAGTGCAGGAATTGCAAAGAAATGTGCAAAGTCTATACTGAAAAAGAAGAAATAATAAAAGCAAAAGAAATTGAAGCAACCAAATTTGAAAATGTTTTCAAAATAAAATGTAAAGAAATGATTGAAACAAAAGAAATTTTGCAATTAAAAATCGAAAAGCTAACACAGAAATGTCAAGATCTTGAAAAGGATAATGATGTGTATAGACAAATGTGTTCAGCAAAATGTGTTGATTGTGTTGAAAAAGAATCTAAATGTCAAGATTTACAAAAACAATATGATTCTTTAAAGTGGTCGAGTCAGAGAGTACAAGAAGCTTATGATACTTTGAAGAGCCAAGTCAAAAGTTTTGATCAAAGATTATCTGAAACTTTAGTCACTAAAGAAATGTATGAAAGAAAGTTTAAAGAAAAGCAAATTGAATTGAACAAGTGTGTTGATGAAATTGCTAATCTTAAACAAGTCTTGGCTGAAAAAGAAAAGATTGTTACAAAACTTCAAAGTTATCATAACTCTTCGTACATTCTTGAACGCATTTTCAACATCACACCAGATGACAAAGATACTGACAATTGCAAAAAGGGTATTGGTTCAGAGTTTCATCAGGTACCACCACCATTGAGAAACAATTATACTTTTTATGATGAGGAAAAGGTGGCAAAGGGTTTGAACATAGCTGACCAGTTACCTGAAAGTATCGATGTGACTTACTCCAAATCTGATGATGCTAATGATTCAGAGGTGGTACGTAAGGTTGTTGAAAGCGTTTTGAAAGATGAGTCTACAAAAGGTAAGTCTGAATCACAGGATGAAGATGAAGGAAATTTTCATGATGGTTATCTGAAAAACACAAAATCCGAGAAAAAATTGGATGATGATTCAAAGGGATTGGTTTATACCATGATTGGATCGGACAAACTATTCTTAGATGTTGTATTCCCGATTCAGAATGTGATTTCAGAGAAGGTCGATAAAGTTTCAAAATGGTTGAGATTGAGAAGTCGGAAATTTTAAAGTTTGTTGGTAAAGGTCACAAAGGTTCTTATAACAAACCTGGTTTTAAGAAGAAAAACATGAAGGCTGGTTTGGGTTATAAAAAGAAACAGAATCGAAAACAAAATGAAAAACAGGATTTGCAACAAAAATTGAATTTTGTTCAAGGAAAAAGTTTGAAAGAAGAGGAAAAACTCAAATTTGGACAGCAGTCTAATGAGGAGTTTGAGACTATGAAAAAGAAACAACAACAGGCCAAGGATGTTTCAAAGAAAGTGTGTTTTAAATGTGATCAGATTGGACATGTTGCACGAAAGTGTCCAAATCCAAAGCCTGTTGATGTTGAAAAACAGAAATCTGAGGATGTGAAACCAAGGTCAACCAGATTTGATTCGAAACAAACTTGGAGGTACAATACAAACAAGTTTGCTTCAAATCAAAATTGGAAATCAAACCCGAATAGGTTCGATTCAAGACAGACCTGGAATTCTCACACACCCAGATTCAGAACAACACAGAGTTGGAGAACATCTGTTGATATGACAAAACCTCAAGAGTTTTGGAAACCTAAAAATGTTGTTCAAGATCAAAAGGTTCAAAAAGAGACAAACTTTTACAAAAGAGGTACTCCGAAAGGGCAAGTGTGGAGTGCTAAGAAACAAGTAACGATGGTAAAAGATGAAAAAGTTGAAGTCAAAATTGAAAACGTTTTAAGTGACAAAGAGTTTCCAAAATTGAATGAACATTATTGTGTTGAAATGCCTTAGGTCCAACAGACCTGGGCTAAATTGTTCAAATAAATAATAAAGTTTGAATGTGCAGGTGCTCAATGAAGCTGAAGATTGTGAAATGATAGTTGGAGTAACCTGGCACAGGAAGAGGTTGCAGGACCCTGGTTTGGTTGAACAGGGAGTTTAGTTTGAGTGTTGTTTGTACATAAATAAACAATATTTTCAAAACCCTAAAAACTTGGAAAAATTAAAAACCAAAAATATGTTTGTTTTTAATTTTGTTTGAATAAATGTTGATTGAATACGCCGAAACCCTCACGGCTGAACAAACATGATTAATTTCACAAGATTGAAAAACGGTTTTCAAACTGTAAAATATCAATGTGTTGTAAATCATGGGGGTATGTATATTTTCTGCAAATCAGAGCACTTTAAGCAGAAAATGGATGGCGAGACAACGCTATCAGTATTGGTTGTCAAATTTTCTTTAAATGGTTTTGCATTTTAGGGGGAGAAAATTGTCATTAGAAAATCCAAAAACATTTGAAAATTTGAAAAAGCCAAAAACATGATAAAAATTTAAAAAAAATTGAGTTTTTGCGTAAAAAGAGGAAATGATAGTACATCAGTAGACAGTTACAGTATGCTAAAGAATTGTAATGATTAAATAGCGTTAAACAGTCTCACTGATGATGTGCCGATAGGTTTTTGCACATTTAGTTGGTTTGTTCGGGATATAAACCTAAATCTTACTTACTTATTTCGTGGGGAACACTACTTGGATATATAGGTAACCCCTGAAATCTCGTTTGAAAGATTCCTTTTTCTGATATACTAGGCTTTATACTCAGTGATATCTGGGGTATTATTCCGGGACTTCTGCTGAATGGAAGTTCTGACCTAGTCCTCGAATAATACTTTCCGCAATGCTTGAAACACAGCATCACCCTCAGCATATATGATAAGACAATAAAATTGCTTAGCAATGCTGTTGTAAAAAAGATCCTCTAAAGGGGACACACCCAAGTTGAGTCATGATCTCTCTGCTGAACGGTAGTTCTGACCTGAGCTCTCATGATTCTTCATAATTTATTAACCCCTTACAGATATCATTTGTGTTATACTTACCTGTAAGACTGAATATTGGGATCTGGATACGGGAGTATATTCAAGAGGTGGGACACACGTATAAGTTTAAGTCTCTAAAACACTTAATCCGTATCCTGGACAGATTGAAAATTATGTGAAAATTTAAGTGGATCAGTATATCGACAATCTAAGTGAATTGTTTAATTCTTATTGTGTAAATAAGCTCAACGGTACTTGTGATTTGTCAAAAACTGATATGATCCTCTGACGCATACTCAAACAAAAATATTGTCTGTAAATATGTTTGTACATATTACTTTACTGCTTTATATTTCAGAAAAATACAAAAAGATTTTGATTTCTGCTTTATTTTCGACAACTGATGTCTGAGTGCTGAGTTTCAAAATCTAAGTAAGCTGATCGTGTTTCTGAAAATAAAACAAGTTCATTAATTTGAAACTTGAAGTTTTAAAATCAAAAATCAAAAACAGTTTGTGATATCTCCAAGGTCATTAAATTGGACTTGGATGATTAACTGTGGGGGATTTGGATGCTTATATTGTTATAGAGCTAGTTTCTGATACGATTCGATAAACTGCCAAATTTATGAGAAGTGATTTTGAGGAAATTGAATTGTTAGATTACAATATCTGGAAGTTTAAAATGTTGTTACTTATAGTTGCATGAGTGATTGCAGGAAAAGTCCAGATTACGATCCCGAGAGCAGAGTCTAAGGGGGAGTCTGAAGACAAGCTGAAAGTTAGGAGAAGCTTGTAGATGGAAAGAGAGGTGTCGATCCCTAAAAGCACGGAAGCTTGACAAAAGGGGGAGCCTGCTCATGATGAAGCTGTTGATGATAGAGCCAGTGATGAGATCCTAGTGTAAGAGTCAAAGTGTGAAGTTGATCAAGAGAGTGATGGATGCTTTCAATGTTACAATCTGAACGAGAAGGCAGAATGATCAAGACTGAAGAGGTGTCATGATGAAGATTAGTCACTGAAGACTTCGTCAATATCCGAGGGGGAGTCTGTTAGTGCATTACGTCTATTGACTTCGTCTTGTATCATGTAACGTAATAGGATAGGTTAGGATAACCAGTGCACGAGGTTCGAGAGTCGAAATTTAGTGGTTATGCAAGAGGTTCCGCTTATATGGACAATGTTCATAAAAGCGAAACCACAGCATGTAGTTTCGCTTATATGGACATGTCCATATAAGTGAAACCTCCCCAACTATATATAGGTGCATTGTTTGTTCATTTGGGAACGGATCTGGAACTTGTAACGAAGTGCTGCCAAATTGCTTTCAGGTTGTAAACGTTGTTAAATCAATCAAAGAAGCATTATAATTAGTTTGAGCATCCGTTTCACTGATTCCGCCTTTGAATCGGATTCACAACTCTTCTGATTGACTCATTCGGGTTCAACAACGATCCAACAACCTTATTAACAAGTCACCATTGAATCCCTTGCCGAATTAACAATTTAAGATCCCCAGTCATACCCATCCCATAGACTGACACAATCAAGATTGACAATCTGACAAGGAAGTGATACACATTTCAAACAACTTAAGACTTGCCTAACTAAAACTAACATGCTTATGATACTACACACATGCCACACGCCCCCTACAATAATCACTCCTCTCGGCTTAATCAAGACTAGCATGTAATGTGCTAGTATATAATTCACTCAAAACCAAATACGCTACCTTGTAATCATAGGCTTGTATGGCAATCACACCTCCACTGTATCAAATAACGTAGCCATATCAAAAGGACTTTTGGGTTTTGGGTTAAAGATAAAGGTAGGGAAGTATTTTTGGATTTTTTCTGTTTATATGGCGAACACAAAAGAATACCAAACCATGACAACTTTATTCACAATAACACTAACACTTCGGGTTATTTTCGACCCATTTATATAACACGAACATAATAACGATTTTTTTTTCTTTTTCTTTGTTTTCTTTTTTTTTTCTTTTTTCTTTTTTTTTCAACAAATATCTAAAATATAATTGTCATTCATGGTTGGTAGTCAAACGGGTCAAACGAGGTGTAACAAACGAAAGGTGAAAGGCTCAACATGGTTAACTAAGGTGGGTGAAATCTACAATCAACATATAGCACAATGAATGGATCCTAATGCCTTTATCATCTATGTGTATACGCTAAAGCACAGTCTCGGCACGTATCAAACCACACAAGTTCTAACATAAAGTAACATATGGCCTACACTCAACAAATGAACAATTATTGCAATTTCAACTAACAATCTAGTAGGCTCAAGTATCTCACCGAACAAAAGGAATATGGGTTGCCGACACGTAGCATGTGTAATTCCTAAAGCATGTTACCCCTAGTTAGGCATCTCTTCTCAACTATTTTCTAAACTTGTCAGAAATACTCTTATGAAACTTAAAGGGACAACCATGACTAGGGATCTAAGTTAGCTTAATATCAGTAGGAACCCTTAAGCGATTGAAAATGTTGGTTTTCATGAATTTCAAGCATACTTGAGAAACATAAATTTTAAATTTTTTTCAATTTTTAGCACAATTTCAACCCTTCAAGCATTTAAGATCAATAATCATACCAACCCTTTTTTCGAGTTACCGCATCCCCACACTTGGGATACATTGTCCCTAATGTATGGTGCAATTTATAATCTAAACTCGAGAAATACCACCTAACAAACCATGAACGGCTAACAACCTAATTGACGCGACAAATAACACCATTCCCAACACAAAAATTTCACACCACCAAATACACGAAAACAAATAAAACACATGATAGATAAACACATGCACCTGATCATGTGTCTGTAATGATGCGGCTGTTGTGCTTTAACCGTAATAGACGCATTCCATAGATTCCTTGATATCTCACCGAGGATGTTGCCAAACATCCCCACACTTGATTCATTGCATCCGTGAAGATGGAATTGAATAAACCTGTCAAAACACAACACACCAACGAAACCAAAACAAAACAATACTCTACATCCTCGGGCTGCCTCCCGAGAGCGCTAAGTTTAAAGGTCTTCAGCCAGACCGTACCTGCTATGCGCTACGATGGTCTCAATGCACACTTACCCAAAACATTTCCAACGAATGCCCGGAAATTTACATGCCATCTCCATAGGTTTGTAAGTATAAATGGCATGTTCAGACTGCACCTACGGGTTTCGCTAATCCACTTCACGAGATATACCTTGATGTCTTGTTGTTTCACCCTTCTCATCTTATTCCTCGAACCCTCTTCCCCACACTTATTAATTTGAATGATTGATATGGGGAGAGGTTCGGTACACACATTCATCTCATCAGACTGCTCTGCCTCCTCATCCTCACACACCATCTGATCCACCAGTGACTCTTCATCAGATAAAGGATTCATTGGTGTGGTATTATCCTCCACAACCTCCTCCTCCATGTGAGAATAATCTCTAATATCATTAGGTAATGGTGAGAGACGCTCTTCTATTTCTATCTTCATTTTTAACTTCTGACACTTGGAAACTAGACAGCTGATTCGATCTTCATCGGAAAGGTTGGGTGCTGATAAATACTGCTCGAGTTTGGACAAAGTCACTTCCAACATAGCAAGCTTTTTCTCCTCCTCGGTCTGATAAGCATAGACACCCTCGGGATTAGAATATTCCTCGGGATGATACTGTCGGTATCCCTGATACGGTCTTGAGATGTACGCATCCATCATTTTTTATTCCAATACTCTGGATTTTCCAAATACACCGCGCACACATCATCATAAACAAAAGTATGATTACAAACGCAACAGAAACATTGTCCATCCATCCTTGGTTCATAATAAGCATCCTCGTCCCGATCCCATCCGTCAGAGTAATAACCATCCTCCACCGTTGTATCAGAATCATAGAAATATGGTGGAGGGGAAGGATTATCATAGCAAGGCATCGATGGTTCTTCCAATTTCGCTTTTTCCCCGTCTAAATCGGGCCTCGTGGAAACCGATACACGGGTGAAGTGGTTCCCTGCATGAAATGCATGTAAGAGAGCTGCAGAATATTGTAAGATCTGTCATCCTGCACAAACACAAAAACACAAGCACCACGCATAAATCTGAACAAAACAAAACAAAACTGACACTATTTTTTGGATTTTTTTAAACTAAACACTTTGCGCACGCCTCCCCGGCAACGGCGCCATTTTGATGTCTATCGTTAGTGACATGTAAAAACCGAAATAAACTAGTAGCTAGAGTAAGTCGGATATCGAACCAGAGGAGGATTGTGGAAAGTGTTATAATATTAAGTATTGATTAACTAAATCGAAAAAATAAAACTTTGTTGTGGGTTTGATTGATTATCTAAAAATTACGGACTAAAAGTGAAGTTTAAATCAATAGGAGAGAAGATGGTTCCTCCAGATTTCATGTTTTACAGTTAGTTTCAACTATGTGTTTAATCGTGACCTACATAGACATAGGTGTTAAACTTGATTAACTAATTGTGATAACCAACGACTAAGTACTCCGGTCAATACATAACGGGAGGTTATCGAATGATTATCAATTACAATTACAAACCCTAACCCCATGTCAAATATATCCCAATTAATAGAACTCTCAGGAACTGAATGCTTAGAAATTAAGGTTTAAATAAATGCAATTGTTTACAACCAATAAATCAAATCAAAGGTGAAAAGCATCGAATGCTTAGATCACCAAGTTAAAACGACTAAAACAAACACATAGTATCACCTAACTTACAAAAACCCTCCATACGGAGGAAACCATAAAAGACTAGCCGCTCATGTGGTAAGATTGATCTTCGTAGGCTTGAACCACGGTTGAAAACCTCCTCTTCCCTCGCCGTCAAGTCCCTGTGTGTTGTATATGATGTTATCGGTTCCTTTTCCCTCAAGACCCTCGTTTGCGTCTTGCATGGGCCGCCCAAAAGAAAATTCCCTAGTCCATAAGTGCATCACATTTAATGATGATGTGGCCCATTAACTTTTGTTGAGATTGTGATGACATTGTTTTATAGAAAATCCCAAGTTCTAAGTCACGTGAATATGGGCTCCAGAAAGTGATTGATGATGTCTTATGCCCCAAGAAGTCAAACCAAAAACAGCCACCACTCCTTCTTGTCTGCTGTGATGATCTATGTGATGATGATGTCATATATGGCGGCCCAAGAAGTCCACCAAGTCCATGTGCGGCCCATTGTTCAGCCGTCAACCATAGCCCATGATTTTGTTCTTTCTGCCTTTGGTGTTGGCGGCCCAGTTGTGGTGATGATTCAATATTTTATTATAGAACAATAATACCCCCTTTTAATTATTGCTCCTCTTTATTTTTTTCGGCTACCCCCCTAAAACTAAGAAGTTTACCGTCAAAACTCAAAAGTGAACGATGATATTCGAAGGGTCGTATTATCGGCACACCTTGGGGGATTAAATCGACACCCTCAATACGCATCGTATAGGCCTATACGATGCGTATTGAGGTGGGTTCAAACTTCTATTTCTGCCAAAGGCTGCCATTGTCCCCTAACAAAAAAGTAATACGCATCGTATAGGCCTATACGATGCGCATTGAGGGTGTCGATTTAATTTTTAAATTTTTGCAAGGTAGCTTCTTATCACGCGGTAGCTTTCCGTCATGCGAATGAAAAAGCAGCACTTTGGACATTTGTTGGTCTTCAAACATCTAGGAAACATTATTTTGAGAATATCCCTGAATTTATTGAAGCTGTAGAATGAGATCCTTCACTGTTGGGTTATCATCTTTCAACCCCATTTTCCCTGAATTTATCGATTATGTTTTTCAACAGGGATGTAATGCAATGATTCTTCTCAATTGAATAGACCGACACTTGCTTTATATGACTCACTTGGATCGTCTCGGATGTAATAACAGTACGTTTAGCATCAGTGCCTACTTGAATTACAGAAAGCAAAGGATAACGAAGATGAACATTGTATTTAGCACGAAAGTACTGAACAACCAAGATAACAGCTCCGGTTTCATTTGCTTCGTCCACTAGAACTATTTGTGTATGCATTCTGTTGGTACTGAACAACAGAATCAGGTTCTCAAAACAAGGATCGTTCTAATAGATTAAAGAGAACTATTTCAGTTATTTCTTTTGATCCACAAATTACAACAAATTGTGTCTAATGCAAGGATCTTCGAATGCGGTGGGTACGTTATATACCGTTCATCGCTTTTTTAGTTGCTTCTCTTGTTAAGTTTCTAAACCAACCGAAATCCACAAATAAAAACAGTTTCTCCGTCGCTAATTTCTCCACTCACCGTGAAATCGAACAGTTTCTTCGTAGATTCCGTCCGGTTTCAAAGCCGGTTGAGGATTACGAGTGTTCTAGACTCGTTCAAGGCATGCAATGTTTCCTCTCAATTGAATAGAGGAACACTTGCTTCATAGGACTCACTTGAATCGTCTCGGAAGTGGATTTCGGTTGGTTCAGATCTCTTTGGGTATATTCGAAACCAACTAAAATACGTTGAAGTACTGAATCAACAGAAATAACTGAAATAACTTGAATCGTCTCGGAAGTACTGAACAACAGAAGGATGAGATATCGGCGGTTAGCTCGAAGAAGTTTCTCTCAATCAGGTGTTCCATTAGATTTCCCCTTTTATCATGTGTCATACGTTACGAGATTCTTCGAGAATTAGAAAAGGAGAAAATACGGAACGACAAGGGTAGTATGAGTCTGAGTCCATTGTGGTTCGTGTCAGGTTTGTATTTCCCATAGCCACCTTACCTTAGTAAAAAATGGTAGCGGTTTTGCACATTCAATCTTCATTGCTTCATTATAATTGATAATGTGGTCTCGATTGAAGCTGTAATTGCAAGACTGTTTATCGGATTATTGTACCAAGAAAGTCATTGGACTACCGCAGATGAAGTCAAATGTGATCAAACTTGGACATCAGTCATAAATCTTGAAGAAACGGAACATAATCCCAGATTGTCTAAAGAAGCACTTTTATCATGTGTGATCCAGAGGTCGGTCTCGGGTGGGCATAAGATCCGTGGGCCCTATTGTCGGATATGTGACTCAAGAAAGTCATTGGACTGCCGCCGATGAAGTCAGATGTGATCAAACTTGGACATCAGACGTAAATCTTGAAGAAACAGAACATAATCCCAGATTGTCTAAAGAAGCGCTTTTATCATGTGTGATCCAGAGGTCGGTCTCGGGTGGGCATAAGATCCGTGGGCCCTATTGTCGGATATGTGACTCAAGAAAGTCATTGGACTGCCGCAGATGAAGTTAAATGTGATCAAACTTGGACATCAGACGTAAATCTTGAAGAAACAGAACATAATCCCAGATTGTCTAAAGAAGCGCTTTTATAATGTGTGATCCAGAGGTCGGTCTCGGGTGGGCATAAGATCCGTGGGCCCTATTGTCGGATATGTGACTCAAGAAAGTCATTGGACTGCCGCAGATGAAGTTAAATGTGATCAAACTTGGACATCAGACGTAAATCTTGAAGAAACAGAACATAATCCCAGATTGTCTAAAGAAACGCTTTTATCATGTGTGATCCAGAGGTCGGTCTCGGGTGGGCATAAGATCCATGGGCCCTATTGTCGGATATGTGACTCAAGAAAGTCATTAGACTGCCGCAGATGAAGTCAAATGTGATCAAACTTGGACATCAGACGTAAATCTTAAAGAAACGGAACATAATCCCAGATTTTCTAAAGAAGCGCTTTTATCATGTGTGATCCAGAGGTCGGTCTCGAATAGAGATCTGTATACACCCTTGGTATTTGTTTACCACATGATAAAAGTGTTTCTTTAGATAATCTGGGATTATGTTCCGCAAATTGGCAACCACATTATAGACTGGTTGGCTTGAATGGTTTTAATAATACTTGAAAATGGAAAAAATCGTGTCAAGATCTTTATCAATCATATCATCGACCAACTGCTCGAAATCCCTTTCGTTTCTCAGGTTCGCATTCGACACAACACAACAAAAAATAAATTCAAAAAAACAGCGGCCTGGCTTATACGATGCGTATCAGGCCCGCCGTTAGACATAACTTGCACCTGTCAGTCTGCCATGTTTTTTACTTTAATTCAATACGCATCGTATAGGCCTATACGATGCGTATTGAATTGAAAAAGTGTGTAGATAGACAGGGGGTGTGCCATTAGAAAATCCCTATTTGAATTCAAGAATATATAACCCCCTCAAAATGTTGCCTTGTTCACGTGGGTCCCACAAGAAAAGAACCGAATGATGTTGTCCCCCTTGTTTATTGTGATGATATTGTTCCACTGTGCTTGCGTGAGATGATGATGATTTGATGTTTTATATGAGGTGATTGATGATTCCAAAGTTCCAACTCCCTCAATAGTCTTCTGCCGTCACAAGTGTGTATGTATGATAGATTATAAAATTCCTTTCAAAGTCCAAAAGTGTCTTGCCAGCCCATGTGCGTGCATTCACATGATGTCTTCAATTAATTGATTATATTATAATATCCCTCCAAGTCACATGAACTCCAAGGAACTTTGTTATATCTCATTAATACAAAAGTGTATGGCTACCTTGTATAGTTAGCCGTAACCTACGGATTAAGACTACAGTTCATAGTTTCTGTAAACATATCAAACGGAGACCATAGGCTTCGATTTTTCTTGTTTCAACTTTCCCACTTTGACAATCAATACCCTTGGACTTCATTCTTACCCGTTTCTTGTGTTTCGAAATTTTTTCATCACCCGAAACAAGTACCTAGCAACGTGATATGCCCGGTTGACATCCATGGGTGTTCCGGTTCATCATCAAACATACGAAATTCATCGGTTTAAACCGATTAACCTGTAATATCACAAATCTGCGTAGTCATCACATTCACGCCATATAATTACTTCAAATGAAATAAAACAATCAATATAACACACTTTAATACCCGGGTTTCACACTCTCTATCAAGCCACCAATCACATTGAACTATAACATAGTATTAAATAAAAGTTTCCATTTATTTCATAAATCAAATCCAAAACACAACTTAAAACAAATACGTTCAGCAGAAGCATAATGTAAATAGTTATCCAAGTGTTTCAAAACAAATGTGCAAAACCAAGGAACATGTATCCAAGAGCTACAACCCATGACCACTCCAGCACTCCCAGATAGCAAGTTCCAATCATGAATCTAACGACCTGCAAGCATGCAGACAAGTGTGTCAGACGACGCTGGTGAGTTCAAAGTTTTTTTAACACGTTTAGTTACCAGATATTAGTTTAAAACATTTCAGAGATTTGATGTTGTTAATAACTCGATTACCGCAGATGGCTCCAGATTATTTGCCCTTCCCCAATGCTCTATCAAACATTGGTCAAGTGGTTAAGGTAATTAGTTCATGACCGTCCTCCTCGGTACGGTGTGAGGGTGCCAAACCTAATAGTGCTATCAACTAATAACCCCATTGCCTCCCCGGCAACCAATCGGTATATGATGGGACTTAATGATAGAAATGAGTGTATTAACCAACTTCCCGGTTTAACAATCCAGTTAAACCCGCTAACCCAATATTCCTCCCCGGAATATTTACCCGATGTCCCTCCCCGGGACACATGCTTGAAAAAGAGCAGTGAACTCACCTTAGATTTGCTCGGTTTATTAAGTTACCCGTTCCAGTTAGTCAACCAACCCTACCGTGGTTAACAATACTTATCAGTTTCATAATAATCCAAATCACATATTTCACACGGATTGCATTCATCATAGGGTTACTGTACAACACGTAGCATGCATATCACGTAATAACCATTAACATATGTATTGGCTACTCACACGAGTCGAATCATGTTTCTCATTCCTAGTTAACATCATTAACATGTAACAGATAGAATTTTGAAATCATCACAGACTATTCCGTCTAATCTTTCATTTACAGCATTCTCCACGAAGAACTGGTCTTTCGTGGAAAGTCTCCTTGGCGAAGAACCCCATGACGAAGGATGATCCTTCGTCGAGAGGGTGGGTGACGAAAGACCCTAGTGTTTCGTCGAGAACCAATCAACGAAGAACCTAGTTCTTCGTCACTTGTGTTCTTCGTGGGACAGTCATTCATCACAATCCTAAACAGACAGTTACACTTCCTTTCATTCAGCCGTAACGTATGCTATCAAGTTCATCAATTTCCCAAACAGATCTAACAACAGATTAAACGATGATCATGCATTCTAGTTATGAATAACCATCACTCATACAAAAACGTAACAGTTAATCATCACACATCAACCTTGCACCCTATGCATAACAGCTTAGCTTACGATTACATCATTAATCATCATTTAACATTATCGTTCACCAATTCTTTCAAAGCATGATAGTTTCACTATTGATTACAATGCAACCCTAGTCAATAACTTAGCATGCGATCATCGTTGTAAACCAAACAATTCATCAGTTGGGTACAACACCAGAATTACGTATAATCAATCGTCAATCGTAGAGTTTTCTAACCTCTAGTAACAACATGAACTAACACCAAAATCATTCATCCATTCTAACTACACGATGTCATAGACGAAACCCTAATTTCACATAAAGTTATAACACAATATTTCTAATGATTAACAACGATGAATACTAACCGATGATATCGAAATAATAAGTCTGAACGAGATGGAAAGCCTCGAGAACCCAATGTTGTCGCCGCACAGAAGAAGAGAGAGAGAAAGAGTGTTCTAGGGTTTGCCGTCAAGTAGGTCAAAAAGGGTTTGATTGTGTTTACGCATAACTTAAACAAATTCACTAATAGCTGGGCCTATACCGGGCTGTGGGCCGAGAGCCCCCTTCCTTCGGCGAAGGATACCCATAGACGAAGTATATACTTCGTCGGGCACAATGATGACGAAGATCATTCTTCGTCGTTAAGGGTTAGTGACGAAGGTTCCATATTTCGTCGGGTCCGAGGATGACGAATGTGTTAGGTCCAAACCTTTAATCAGTTATCAAGTTTTCATTAACCTTCGTTAGTCATTAACATTGCACAATTAAATCCACTAACTATCAAGACTCTAATCTTTCAAACAATTACACATTACATAACATAAAACAAATTGTCAAAATAGAATAGCGAAACAAGTGATACGTAAATGAAAGAACTTGAAATCTCGGGTTGTCACAACCACAACCGTCACGCTCCTCCCCACCACCACCACCACAGGTCCAATCGATGCCTATTCGGTCTCTGAATTGGTCCAACTGATGAACCTTAGGCGATCCGTTTACAATCCTACTAGATTCGAGTCGTTTAATATGGTCGGGAAGATTCCGTTAGGGTTGAAACGGAAGGGGTTAAGGATAGTGGTGACCGGCGGTGTAGGTTTCGTCGGAAGTCATCTGGTTGATCGGTTGATTGCGAGAGGAGATAGTGTGATTGTTGTTGATAATTTCTTCACCGGTAATAAGGATTATTTTTTTAGACAAAAATAGTGGGTCCCACTCATATTCTTAAATATTAATCATATTTCTTTTAATTTTAATGTTTTTGTTGTTATTTTTTAACACTAAGGGGCATTATAGTTATTTCACATCAACTTAACAGCTCAAGCTAACAGACATCCACTATAGGGACTATCCGAGTAACAACCGAGCAAACCACAGGGAGCACCAATGTAATTTTCAAAAGTTGAGGACTAAACCTGTTACTTTGGCAAACCATAGGGACTATCTGTGCATTTTACTCAAGAATTAAAGAAATTTGTATAATTAATAGGAGAGAGGGCGTAAAATAAGGGTGAAGAGACAAGAGAGAGTGACACGTGCTTTCAAAGATTTTCATATATTATGTAGTATATAAGTATAGATATAGATTAGCATATATGTTTGAACTTAAAAAAATATGTTTTACAAATATACAATTTATTTGAGTTTTAAAACTCTAATACTAATACTAAAGCTCAAGTTGAATAATTTAAAATGATATAGTTGCATAGATACAAGTAAGTTTTTCAAAATTGCTTTCAAAAGAAAGTCAGTCTGTATGGTGAAAGACGAAATTTGTACTATAACTCAAGTAACTATTATAAGTAATGTACAATACTTTGATGCAGGCGTCATATTCTACAATGCCCACAAGGTTTATTAGGCAAGCATTACAAATCCATTGAACATACTTTAAGTAGTGAGGGTCCCACCGCTGTTGACTTACGTGGCACAACATCGTCAGGAGGTCAGTCTTCTTCTTCTAGAAGCGAGTTCCTTGATCCTTCCGGTGGACCTTCAGAATTCTTGCGCGAAACACCTTCTCCTACAGACTACAGTCCTACCTCAGGTACACATTAATTCTATTTTTTATATATTTATCTTTAGTAAAATGTCATTTTCGTCCCTAAGGTTTGGCCAGTTTTGCGATTTTCGTCCAAAGTTTTTTTTTCCGCATCTGGATCCAAAAGGTTTGAAATCGTTCCATTTTCATCCGGCTCGTTAACTCCTCCATTTTTCCCCGTTAAGTTAGAGGTAATTCGATCTCCTTTTGATAACTTAAAGGGCAATTCGGTCTTTTTCACTTTATGTAAAAAGAGCTTAATATTGATGGTTGTTGTAATTTGAGATGGGTTTTTTTAATCCCTGCTGAATGCGGCTGATATTTGTTTTGTTTTGTTTAGAGTACTGACTATGCGATTCGGTTCTGTAGAGCATTCACATCCTAACCACCAAAATCTGTGAGAAGAGGTTTTTATACTATAAAAGGTATAAAAAGTGGTTGTGAGTGTAGGAGAGAGAAAATGTTACTGTTCATCTGTATATTTGAGGGGACACTGTTCACCCTCTATAATTTTTTAATATATTTTGAAAGTGGTTGTGAGTGGAAGTGAGAGAAAAGGTAATGATAAAGGTATAAAAAATTATTTAATTGAAATAAGAGAGAAAATATAGTTGTTTTTTAGTGTGATTATAGGGTAAAAAATGATGGATAGGATGTGAATGCTCTAAAGATGTGGAAACGAGATCACAATCGGTAACCTTTAATGCCTTACTTCCTTTAAGTTTGACAACAAAAAGTCCACTTTGATGTTTTGTATGTGTGAATGAAAGTGGTTGCTCTCACAAGTTCGTTAATGCTTAACATTTAAAATATCTCATATTCAAGTGATGGAAAGTATATATATATATATATATATATATATATGTATATATATATCTTTTGAATTTTTAATTTGTACATGATGGCAACTGTATATGTATGGGCTTACTGCAGGGATATGTTGGTTTTGGAAAATTTGAGGGCTTCAACTATTTTGTTACCGGTTCAGAACGTTATAATTTTGTTCAAGTAAGCGGAATTTGAGAATTTGTATAAGAAATCCATCAAAACTTTTTTCTTTTTTCCGTCTTGCCTAATTGCTTCCTCAAGATCTGTTATTCAAATATTTATTTGAGAGAAATCTTGAACGTAGCAACTTTCTATTTTTCTTGGGTGTGTTATACCTTTAAGTTCATTTCTGATTCACACATGTAGTCATAGGATACGTGAATCTGTTACATTTGTGTAGCAGAGGAAAAGAGCCTCATGTTAGGTAATAACTCGTGCAACAGATACCTTTCTTTGTTTCTTGGAATATCACGCCTCATCATCGATTGCAATATCTATTTCTTTTTTTAATTTAAATGACAAATGCATGATTAAGGCAAGTAGCCAAGTAGGTGAGGGAACCTTGGGGTTTTTCATGACTTGAAATCTGAAACCATCTCATATTTATATTCTTTGGCGGAACCGAAGGGGCTATAGAACTTGAATGCAGGATATCATGTTATCAACTGAGACGCTTCTTCATTTTTGGTATCTTAATACGCGAATCTGGTGTATTCAAATCATGAGTAAGGCGTATATTGATGATGTTAGGTAACTAAAAAAACATAAGCGAAATAGTGCCGTGTATCATAATGAGTTTAGTTCATTATTCATAAAATAAAGTCTGAAAAGTGAACATATAATTGTATCAAATCCACTTATCTTATGCCTATATGTGTGACATTATTTTCTCTACATTTTATATGTGAGTTAGGAATTTTGGTCACTGTGGTAACCAACCTAAGTATCAAGCTAAGATATAATATTTTGACGATTATATATTTATTTAGACTCACAGTCTTCTTAATTCTTATGCATCAGGAGTTTTACAACGGTGATCTTCAACACTGTGAAACAAGTCATGACAAAAGGGGGCGTACGGCTCAGGTAAGCATCTGCAGAAGTTAACATTTAGTCTAGTATATTCAGAGTTTATTCATCGATACGGTTTGTGTTGTTTTTTACTACCTACTTTTTACTCTTGTTTGAATCCAGTTAAATATCATATGAGGTGATTGCCCAAATGCATAGTGCAAAAGTATGTGAGTTCTTTTGGATTTATTTTTGTTTCGGTTGTTTAAAATAGCTTGGTATGCTTTAGAAATGTCTGCTGGGTCGTAATTGTAAAGAGAATGGAAAGGAAAAAGATTGTATTGATTGAATGTGTATATACAAATGAAGTGGATCCCTCTATTTATAGGGGAAGGAGGGACCAACAAGTAAATATTAATTACATGTAGGGACACCTATAATTGCATGTAGAGACCTCTAGTTAACAACTAGGTCCTTCAACTATTTACAACTAACACTCCTCCTCAAGTTGGAGCATAGATGTTAATCATGCCCAACTTGTTACATATGAAGTCTATTTGTGGATTCCGGAGTGGTTTCATGAAGATATCCGCTAGTTGGAATTCCGTCCTAACATGGATTGGCTGAATCGAAGGAGGATCCTTTTGAGTACCGACTATCCGATCTCTGATTAGGTGACAATCAACCTCAATGTGTTTAGTTCTCTCATGGAATACTTGATTTTTGGCTATATGTATAGCTAATTGATTATCACAGTACAATCGCATCAAGTCTTCAGAGATAACCCCAAGTTCTCTAAGAAGACGACGAACCCATATCATCTCCGATGTAACATCTGCCATAGCTCTGTACTCTGATTCAGCACTTGATCTGGATACGGTGTGTTGTTTCTTACTCTTCCAGGACACAAGGTTTCCGCCAACGAAAACACAATACCCAGTGGTGGATCGACGGGAAATAGGACAGCCTGCCCAATCTGCATCTGAAAATCCAGATATACGTCCATCTCCATCTTCTGTGAAAGCACCCACACGACAATGACCCTGATCAGAGTATAAGATCCCTAGACCTGGTGTGTTCTTGAGATATCGTAAGACACGAAGAGCAGCATCCCAGTGTCCGGTGTATGGAGTGGCCATAAACTGACTTAGGACACTGACGACAAAGGAAATATCTGGTCGTGTAACTGTCAAATAATTAAGCTTTCCAACCAATCGTCTGTATCGTTCGGGATCCTTCAATGGACTCCCATCCTCTGGAAGGAGCTTCCTCGTAGGAAGCATAGGACTATCAACTGGTTTGCAACCCAATAAGCCACACTCAGTTAGCATATCGAGGACATACTTCCGCTGAGAAAGGAGTATTCCTTGTGGGGAACGAGATACTTCTATGCCAAGGAAGTACCGAAGTCGACCTAAGTCGCTAATCTGAAACTGAGACTGAAGGAACTGTTTGAGCTTGGTAATCCCATCTTCATCATCTCCTGTAATTATGATATCATCCACATAAACAACTAGAATAATCCTTCGGCCATGATGATGTCTAAAGAATACAGAGTGATCATATGCACTACGAACCATCCCAAACTCTCCCATAACACTAGAGAAGCGACCAAACCATGCCCTTGGAGACTGTTTGAGACCATATAGGGAACGGCGTAGTCTGCATACTTTTGAGGCCTCCTCCTCAACAATGAACCCAGGTGGCTGCTCCATATAAACCTCATCCTCAAGAACACCATTGAGAAAGGCGTTCTTGACATCAAGCTGGTGGAGCGGCCAATGATGAATGGCAGCAAAAGCAATACAAATATGCACAGAGGGCATCTTGGCAACCGGGGAGAAAGTCTCGTCATAATCAATACCATAAGCTTGAGAATAACCCTTAGCTACCAGACGAGCTTTCAGACGATGTAGCGAACCATCAGGGTTAAGTTTTACTGTGAAAACCCAATGACAACCAACAACACGCTTACCAGGAGGAAGTGGTTCAAGATCCCAAGTCTGATTGGCCCGTAAGGCCCCAATCTCGTCTTCCATGGCTTGACGCCATCCTGGATGAGCCAGAGCTGTCATCACATTCTTGGGAATCGGGTAGGAATCCAGGGAAGTGGTAAAGGCATGAGACTCAGTAGAGAGATGAGCGTAGGCAACGTAATCTTGAATGGGATAACGAGTGGAGCTTCTGGGTTCTTTTCGAACGGCAATAGGTATATCAGGATACGGTGCACCTGGAGGATCATAGGTAACGGTTTCTGGTAATGGTGAAACAGGTTCAGTGTCAGGTGGTGGAACTGTACCAGATGTAGAGGCATGGGTAGGCTGGGGATCAAGGGTCGCTGAGGTCTGATCCTTACCTCGTCGAGAATATGTGTAGAGTAATGGCGGAGGATCTGTCGGAAGGCCCGAAGCTATAGGAGCTGGAACTGTGGTGTCTGAGACCGAAGGGGTAGAGGGAATAGATGACACAGGAAAGGTAGGAATGATGTGAGACTCAGGTATATCAGGATCAGGAAACAAGTCAGAAACTGGAATGGAAGATTCTGGAAAGAAAGGGCACAACTGATCAAAGGTGACGTCAGCACTGGTAAAATATCGACGAAGAGAAGGACTATAACACCGATAACCTTTCTGGACACGTGAGTAACCCACAAAGATACAACGAATGGCTCGAGGGTCGATTTTAGGGACTCCGGGACGATGATCATGGACATAAGCTACACATCCAAAAATTTGAGGCTCAAGAGGAAACGGAGTTCCTCTAGGAAATAAAACAGAGAACGGGGTTTGACCATGAAGAACAGACGATGGCATACGATTAATCAAATAAGCCGCAGTAAGAACAGCATCACCCCAAAATTGACGAGGAACATGAGAATGAATCATGAGTGTGCGAGTAACATCCAACAGATGGCGGTTCTTGCGTTCAGCAACACCATTCTGTTAAGATGTATATGCGCAAGAAGTCTCGTGAACAATACCTTGTGATTTGAGATATGTAGAGAAATCGGTGGACATATATTCTTTAGCATTATCGGTGCGTAAGGTTTGGATGGATGTTTTGAACTGGGTCTTGACATATGCATGGAATTCACGAAAGATCGAGTTGATTTCACTATGGGATTTCAATAGGTAAACCCATGTGGCACGAGAATAATCATCAATGAAAGTAACAAAGTATTGAAAGCCCAATGTAGTCTTAACTGGACATGGACCCGATACAACTGAATGGACAAGTTCAAATATGGAAATGGTTCGGCTTGACACTTTTGGGGGATAAGGACGTCGAGTATGTTTACCGAGCTGACATGACTCACAATGGAAGTTATCGGGAATAGAGATGCCAGGTCTCATTTGTCGTAGGACGGCTGTTGAGGGATGGCCTAACCGACAATGAGTTTCAAAGATACTAGACTCACAGATGTTTGCTTTGGGATGCGACAATGAAGACATTCGATAGAGACCTTCTGATTCGAGGCCGGTACCAATTACTCGGTTAGTACCTAGTTCATTAAAGGTACAATGAGTAGGATAAAAGGTAACGGAACAATTATTTCGTTTAGTAATCTGACTGACAGATAAAAGACTGGCAGGGAAGTTAGGAACAAGAAGAACAGAAGACAGGTTTAGGCTATCTGGGTTCTGAATGGATCCAATGCCGCGTACGGAGCACGAGGAACCATCTGCAAGTTTAACCGGTGGGGAAGAAGTATTATGAAGGCTAGTGAGAATTCCTTGATTCGCAGTCATGTGATGAGTAGCTCCAGAATCAATAATCAAGGATAAGTCAAAGCCAGAAAACGTACCTGGTTGTACTGAGTTGGTTTGAGGACCCGATGACCGAAAAGCAAGGAACCGTTGAAGTAAATCATACTCCTCCTTGGTGCATGCAATGGTGTGAGTTCGTTCGTCTCCCATTTTGAAACGATATTCAAACAGAACTCAAAAAAATAAAATCTGAACTGGAATACGAACACGCTAAACGAGGCAGAAACGAAAGTTGCTCAGATCGGAAAACCGATTTCACGGAAATGGCCGGAAATAAATTCCGACGAGACTGAAAGAAAGACGACGACCGGAGGTGGCGTCACGTACTGTCACGCGCGGCGCTTATGTGGCGGTGGCGAGAGTAGTGGCGGCGCGTTTGGGCGTGTGCGGCGGCGGATGGCGGCGCGGTTTGAGGGGTTTTGTAGATCGGGCGATGACGAGTTCAATGGTGGTGGCGGTGTATGTTAACTCGTCGGAAAAAAGAACAGATCTGAAAAAGTAGGTGACGGGTTGTGGAGGTTTTGGGTGTTTGAACAGATTTGATGTGAGCTGAAGTAATGGGTGTGTTTGAACGGATCTGGAACGGGTTTTTATTGGACAGAACTGGTGGTGACCGGAAATGGTATGAAGGAGAAAATCCGTTTCTGATGTGGAAGGTCAGACTAAGCTGCAACCACAGAGCATACTATGAACTTTCTAAACTGAGAGCCGGAAATGGTCACCCGAATGAGGATATTCTTGAGCTAAGACACCTTTAGCTCTGATACCATGTAAAGAGAATGGAAAGGAAAAAGATTGTATTGATTAAATGTGTATATACAAATGAAGTGGATCCCTCTATTTATAGGGGAAGGAGGGACCAACAAGTAAATATTAATTACATGTAGGGACACCTATAATTGCATGTAGAGACCTCTAGTTAACAACTAGGTCCTTCAACTATTTACAACTAACAGTAATAATTAAATACATATTTGTATTTAATTATTTGCGTAACAAGTTAAAAAAATACATGGTAATTTAGGTATAAATATGTAAATTCTTACTTCAGATGTAGTAAGTAAATAATATTGGCAAAGGTCAGATTTCCATAGTCTGTTTTTTTTTTTTTACAAAAACCTTTAACCGAACATCTTTTTGGTATTTAAGATTAACAGATATGTAAGTTGTAACGGGTTATACATGTATGATTTTTGTGACTATAGATTCATTATAACCCATGCTGATTACTATTACTTTTTCCGTCTTTTCAGGTGAACTTGGATGCGTTTGCAATGTTTCATTTCAGTCAGATTGCAGGTTTTTTCTTAGCCAAAACTCTTTTTTTTCTACATGATAACTTGAGTTAGACATATTAATGATATAGTATGTAATTATTTCCTATATTTGAGTGCAGAATTATCGTTGAACTTGCAATTCCGTGTGAGAAACCGGGCTCACGAGTGTTTGAAGGATTCACAGTGGGCTATCATCCACGGTCATGGGAAATTGTAAGATAATATATAATACTCCCTTTCTGCACCATTAGTTGGAAGTCACATTAGTAAAATATTATTTATCATTCCCACTGCTAACAACTCATAGGTATACAACGACATGACTCAATACGGTTACGAAAAGGCTTACAAGGACTACAGGTCTTGCCCCTTGTCTAAGTTAAATATATGGACGGACATTTTCTATAATCCATATATCATAAATATTATTATTACTTTCCATGTTTTTTTCTAGAAAATCGTTAGCTTTGTTTATTGCAGCTTTGATACGGACCAGAGTCGTGTATCTCTGTATATGACTGCAGTTGCTTCTCTTTCTCAGTTAGTTCAAAAACCAACTGTTACGGTATATTCGTGTACATAAACTAATTTTGTTTATAGTGATTAGCTTCAATTTGATGATAGTTTTCTTTTTGTATTTGTACTAGGTTTCTCCTAAGACCGGTTTGGGGGTTACTTTGTCTGGCTCCGCGGCATCAGGGAGTCCACCGACAACTTTGTCTCCAACGTTGTTGAATATCGATTGCAGATGTACATAATCTTCTATTACTATATTTTAGAGGTCAAAACGGGTTATTACGGGTCGAGGCGTGTTTCCCAGACACTTCTCTTAAAGTATAATCATTTATAAACAAACTGTGTGCAAAATAATAATCTAATATAGGAACCCTTATGCATTAAAAGCTCACTTTTGATCCATATGACCAATTTGACCCGTTTTAGCTGTATTTTTATTTGACCCTTTTGACCCGTTCAAGATAACGCACAACCCGAATGGGTCAGTATTGCCACCTTAACTATATTTCACTGTCTACATCTTCTACAACTCGGATATCTGAATTCATGATGTATATTCAGGTCAAACGACACGTGATGACCCGTATGAGGTTCAGCTAACTATACCAGTGGAGGATTATGATCCCATCCAGTTTAGTCTTACAAAAATGTGCGGTAATGTTCAGTTTTTTTTTTCTTCCTTTTTTGAGATGCAAATCCACTTTTGACGGATCATTTAATCTGATGAATGATTTTTCTTAATAATTTAGAATCCACGCAAAATGAAGCAGGAACATCTTCGAAAGGATGGTCTCTATTTGGAATCTTTTCTTGCATGTAAGTAAATTATCTTTATTTGCACAATTCTTTTATCATGGACCAGTTACATATTTGAAGATGGTTTATTGTTATTTACAAAATTGAGGTGTTCATTAACAAAATGTGGTGGAGCAGATTCTTTGTCATTTCAACATTGTTCTGCTGCAGTGGCTTTATTTACAAGACTCAAGTACAAAGACAGGCAAGCATGCTATTTACTCTTTCATTAAAATGTTTTTTTTTTTAAATATGTATATTTTCTCATGAGTTTTTGTTTAATAAAAGCAGCATGGAATTGATGCACTGCCTGGCATGACCATTTTATCTGCATGTTTGGAGACTGTAAGTTAACATTTTCACATATAGGCATACTAGTAGGGTGCCCGCGCGATGCGGCGGGGGCGACACTTTGGATTGCGGCACTCATTGCTGGTAGTTTTCTTATTTGTATATGATAACATTATTGTGGTGGATATATGTCATAAGTGTTACACGTGGGAGCCTAACACCTATAATGTCTTGCCATGTTCGATCAACTGCCTCTATCGCCTGACGTTTCGCCATCAATGCCTCATCCCATATAATTAACTTGGAGGACCTAATTAGTTGACTTATAATTCCTAAAATTTTGGGACATAGTTTACTATTTATCTACTAAATATCGTAAATTAGTATTAAATAATTTCTAAAATTTTGGGATATAGTTTACTATCTATCTACTAATAGCGTAAATTAGTATTAAATAATATCGTAAATTAGTATTAAATAATTCCTAAAATTTTGGGATATAGTTTACTATCTATCTACTAATATCGTAAATTAGTATTAAATAATTCCTAAAATTTTGGAACATAGTTTATCTTCTATCTACTAAATATCAAAGTTTTGTTTTGTTATAAAAATTAATAATAAATAAAATATAGAAAAACTGTTTTAAACATGTAAAGATTCGTTTGTTAATAAAAATACTAAATAAATGACAAAAGTATATTAGTTCAATCGAGATGTAAATTATAAGTGCAATAAAATAACACAAAACATAAACTTCAAATATAAAATAGACTTTATTATTCATGGGATAGTCTAGATCAAACAAAAACAACTGAAAATGAAAAAAACATAAAAACACTTGATATATTTCATCTAATTTCTCTTCTTTTTTGATCTGTTTTTCTTGTTTGTGCTCGAATCAGCAGTATCATCTAATTCATCTTCTTTCTCATCGTCCTCAGAATCATCTAAATTTATAACCTCGACCCATTTCCATTCAGAGAGTCTCTTAGATCTTTTCTTTTGATTCTCATACTTCTGTTCCTTAAAAAACAAAAATTTAATAAAAAAGTTAAAAAAATGATTAAATAAATTTTATAAAAAAAACAAATATTGAATAAAAAAAATTTAAAAAGATTAAATAAATTTTAAAATTACCTCTTTACTAAATTGACGTTGAAGATTAGACTTGTATGGACTGAACATTGCACCATAATAAATAATTTCAACACTATTATCACCGGCATCCTACAATAAAACACCAAATAATAACATAACGAACTTGTTAATATGAAAGATTATAAGCGAAAATATTACTTAAAAACTAACAAAAGCTTGTTCGACAACTGGGGTGTTTAAATTGGTGTGTTGAATCTGAAAAATCAAATAAGTTAGTATTCACATAAAAATAAATAAAAGAAAACAATTATTCATTATTGCGATATAACAAAACTTATCATAGAACCGACCTTAGATTTTTCAATATCGCATGCTTGTTTTTTTCACATAACTGGCTCCATATTTTAAATCTGTTTAGCAATAGAAATGTAGAATTGTGAGTGTTTGCTATGTATTTATAGTAGTCCATTAGGGTTTAGTTTTAGATTGGTCATCCATTTATTTAGGAAGTTTGTTGTGAGTTTTAAGTTTTTAAAATAAGATGCACATATCCTCCTGTAACATCTGCCAATTTTAGAGCTATAGGATTAACAACCCGCCCGTAAACTTGAGGTAATGTCATGAGCCTGTTGCGTTTCCTTGGTTTGATATGTTAGACACATGCCATATTTATTGTTTATCTTGAATCACATGATTGCTATGAGGAATTGTTCAAAACTTATCATTTGTTATGTACGTACCAAACTTGTATACTCGCCTTTGCTTTTGCATTGAATTGTATTTTAAACATGTTACAGGTTGATGATGACGATGCTATGAAAAGAAGTAGCGTTAATGCCTAGATACACATATAGACGTTAGGTTTAATATGTCGTATCAATTTTGCTTATGTTATATGTATTTCTTTTGAACTTGTTGTTATTTGAGTTTTTGTAATGTTGACAATTTGAAGTTATGAAATGAAATGGGAATTATTTAAATATTGTCACAAATAGCGTTATGATGTCTCTAGCAATCTTCACACTTCGTCTCATCCCGAGGTTTCCGCCATTGGTTGGGGTGTGACAGATTGGTATCAGAGCCATAACTATAATAACTATAGGGAATTAGGAAAATTGCCATGCTTTTGCCCTAGTCTATAGTTTTAGGAACTTTGTCTCTTATTTGTTGTTTAAAACTTATGCATTCTACCTTACATGCTTCCTAGCTACACTTCTTGTTGTTAAATTTACATGCCTTTCCTAAGGCTAACACAAACACACTTTTGATTATTTGTATACTCTTGTAACACAAACGAGACAACTTTACCAAAATAGGCGTGAAACCCACAATTTGGTAAACGACTCTCATTCTACCTTAAACTATTTTGCACGAAATTTCACCATTAAGCTAGGAGTGAAATCCACAACTTAATGGTAATTTCCTTTTCAACTCTAGTGGACCCTTGTCAAAGTGTCGAAAATTTATTTTGACCCGACAAGTACCAACCACATTTAGGGTACGAAATCGTCAAGTTAGGGGTGAAACCCGCACCTTGTCGATTAAGTCCCACTCCTCGATTTTTGATCTCGCCAAAGTCCCGATTGTTCAATCGATTAGAGACGTGTAGTAACTGGAAGGGTAAGATACCGTTAATCGCTTCTCGACGAGAGTATCTTACCTATAGGCCAAAGCACGTTTTCTCTAATTCGAAAGGACTTTCGGCCCACTTTGGAATAGTCGACGTTTCTCTACCCGAAACAATCCAATGTTTTATTGAGCCTCTCTTTTATGTATCTCAATTTATATGTGATTTTATATTTGAACGTTCTTCATTTCAAACTTTTAACCTCGTTTCGCACGTCATCGCAACCAAAAACAATAATAATCCTCTTGAACAAACTAAATTTATATCCCTTTACGCAATCATATGTGTTATACTTGTTGAATACATGATTGGAAACTTATGCTTTATGTGAACTTTACATGATACATGAACACTTACTTGTTTTTTTTACATGCAAAAACCTTGTTTTAAAATTATGACCAAGTCTTATCCTTTCCTTCTCTTTTCATCCTTAGATGTCGTCCAGCGGTGCATCAAAGAGAACCAAGTCAAAGAAGGGTTCGACTTCCAACACCCTGTCACAAAAGAGTTGCATGAGATTCATGGCCAAGCAATTTGCTAAGGTCCTACCCGACATTGTTAGCAAGATTCATACAAACCCCGATTCACCTCATGGCTCTGTCGACTCAAAGGCAGACAAACCTAAATCGACCTTCCAGTTTAAGCAATTCATGGCTTGTAAACCCTTGGAGTTTACTGGCAAAAATGGCGTTACCGCCATGATGAACTGGATTGATGCAATCGAGCTTACTTTCCTGCAAAGTGGCTGCCCTGATGAACTAAGAACCTTGAACGCAACTGGGGTGTTTCGTGAAAAGGCACTCGAATGGTGGACAACAGAACGCAACAAAAAGGGAAACGAGGTTGCACATGCTATGCCTTGGGGCGAATTCAAACAACTTATGAAAGACCACTTTTGTCCTCCCCACGAACTCCAAAAGTTGGAGAACGAATTTTGGAACCTTACTCAGAAAGGGAGTGACATGGATGGCCTGATTACGCGCTTTAAACAACTCAGTGTCCTCTGTCCCGGACAAGTTGAGACCGTCCCCAAGTCAATAGCCAAATTCGTTCGTTGTGTTGCACCTTCCCTGACAAACCACCTTGCCTCTGCCAACCCCCAAACCCTTGAAGATGCCTTTCGTATAGCCACCGAACTTAACAACAACTGTGTTCTTCATGGAACCTTTGACAAGGTTTCAACGAAGAGTGCACGCCAAGCTACCATTGACACTACTACTGATGAGCCCTTACCCTCCCAATCGTCCAAGAAAAACCAGGGCAAGAAGCGGAAGGCTTCAAGCCAAAACTATGCGGTTGTCACTCCGCCAAACCCACAACCCCTACAAGCCGTACCTGCTTTTACCAACGATGAGACTCCACGCAAGGTTTATACTGGAACGCAGCCTAAGTGTGGTAAATGCCAGTATCATCACCCTCCAAACGCTCATTGTCGAAAGTGCGACAAGTGTGGCCGAAATGGGCATACTTCTCTATACTGCCGCAACCCACCACCGGCCTATCGAAACCAAGCCCCTTTAGCTCCAAATCAAATCGCCCCTGTGCGCGCATGTTTCACGTGTGGTGATACCAACCATATGGCCAACTTCTGTCCTCAACGATACCAACCGCAACAGCCTCGACAGCAACAACCACAGCCACCGCAACAGCCACAACAACAACAACAGGCTCTACAACCCGCTCGAGGCCGAGCTTTTCTTCTCACTACTGCTCAGGCTCAAAACGCGAACGACGTCATTACTGGTACGTTTCTTGTTAACCATATTTATGCTTCATGCCTATTTGATACTGGCGCCGATAAAAGTTTTGTATCGTTAGAATTCGAGTCTTTGCTCAAGTGTAAACGTTCTAAGTTGCCAAAATCTTTCGCCGTCGAAGTCGCTAATGGTAAAACCGTCGCTGTTGATTCCGTTCTCTCCAATTGTTCTTTAATCCTTAACGATCATACGTTTTCAATCGATCTCATACCTATGCAAATGGGTAGTTTCGACGTCATAGTAGGTATGGACTGGCTTAGGCGAGTTCGTGCTGAAGTTGTCTGTTCTGAGAAGTTTATTCGCCTACCTCTTCCAAACGGTGACTCCCTACACGTCTATGGTGAAAAGCCTTCTCAAGGCCTTAAGCTTATGTCGTGTATCAAAGTAAACAAATGCTTACGCAAGGGTACCTTCGCCTTTCTCGCCCACATAGTGGAAAAGAGGGACAAAGGCCCAAGCATAAGCGACGTTCCCGTTGTACGTGACTTTCCTGATGTATTTCCCGACGATCTTCCTGGTCCGCCTCCTGCTCGTTCTGTCGACTTTCGCATCGATTTAGTGCCTGGCGCAACGCCCGTCGCTAAATCTCCTTATCGTTTAGCACCCTCTGAGATGCAAGAGCTCTCAAGTCAACTTCAAGAGCTTCTTGATAAAGGCTTTATACGCCCTAGTACCTCTCCTTGGGGCGCTCCCGTTTTGTTCGTCAAAAAGAAAGATGGGTCATTCCGAATGTGCATTGACTATCGTGAGCTCAACAAGCTTACCATCAAAAACCGATACCCTCTTCCGCGCATCGATGATCTCTTCGACCAGTTGCAAGGCGCGACCTGCTTTTCAAAAATCGATCTTCGTTCTGGGTATCATCAACTTCGAGTTCTCGAAGAAGACGTGCCTAAAACCGCCTTCCGTACACGTTATGGTCACTACGAATTCGTGGTCATGCCCTTTGGCTTGACCAACGCACCTGCTGTATTCATGGACTTGATGAACCGCGTGTGCAAAGCGTATTTGGACCGTTTCGTGATCGTTTTCATTGACGATATTCTCATCTATTCCAAGACGCAAGAAGAGCATAAACAACACTTGCGTCTTATCCTCGAACTTCTTCATGCTGAACGTCTATACACCAAATTCTCCAAGTGTGAATTTTGGTTAAAAGAGGTTCAATTCCTTGGTCATACGGTCAACGAACTTGGTATTCACGTTGATCCCGCTAAAATCGAAGCTGTAAAAAATTGGGTCACACCTAAATCTCCATCCGAAATTCGTTCGTTTCTTGGTCTTGCTGGTTACTATCATCGCTTCATCTCCAACTTTTCGAAAATCGCCATCCTTTTGACCTCCTTGACTAAAAAAGATACACCTTTTGTTTGGGGTCCCGAGCAAGAGGAGTCGTTTCAAACGCTCAAGGACATGCTATGCCATGCTCCTATCCTCACACTTCCTGATGGAAACGACGACTTCGTCGTATATTGCGATGCTTCGCGCCTTGGTCTTGGTTGTGTGCTCATGCAACGAGACAAGGTCATCGCTTATGCGTCAAGACAACTCAAAATACATGAGAAGAACTATACCACTCACGACCTTGAACTTGGAGCAGTTGTTTTTGCGTTGAAGATTTGGCGACACTACCTTTATGGTACTAAGTGTGTGGTCTTCACCGACCATAGGAGCCTTCAACACATCTTCGATCAAAAAGAACTGAACATGCGTCAACGTCGTTGGGTGGAACTATTAAACGACTACGACTGCGAAATCAAATACCACCCAGGTAAAGCAAACTTAGTAGCAGACGCCCTTAGTCGTAAAACTCATGTCAAAAGTATCCGTTGTTTCCAACTCATCCACGATCTTCAGAATCGCATACGTAACGCCCAATATTCATCTGTTAATGAGGGTAACCTCTACAACGAGATGCAATGTGGTGCTGAAAACAGTCTCGTGTCCAAACCTGATGGTATTTTATACTATCTCAATCGTATCTGGATTCCTAATCGCGATAACCTTCGCAAGTTCCTGATGAAGGAGGCACATAACACGAAGTATTCTATTCACCCTGGTGCCGACAAGATGTACCATGATATGCGTACGTCCTATTGGTGGCCTGGGATGAAGAAGGATATAGCCACTTTCGTCTCAAAATGTCTCACGTGTTCAAAAGTGAAAGCCGAACATCAACGTCCCTCTGGCTTGCTCGAACAACCAAGGATTCCTATCTGGAAATGGGAGAGCATTTCCATGGATTTTATCACTAAACTCCCCCGCACATCTTCTGGCCATGACAGTATTTGGGTGATCGTTGATCGATTAACCAAGTCGGCTCACTTTCTTCCCATCCATGAAGATTTCAAAGTCGCTAAACTGGCTCAAATCTACACTGATGAGATCATCTGCCACCATGGTATTCCCGTGGACATCATTTCCGACCGTGACGCTCGTTTTACGTCTCGCCTTTGGCAAACTTTTCAATCTGCTATGGGTACTGAACTTAACCTTAGTACTGCCTTCCATCCTCAGACAGACGGTCAAACCGAGCGTACTATCCAAACCTTAGAGGATATGCTTCGTTCATGCGTAATAGATTTTGGTGGCAACTGGGATAAACACTTACCCTTGGTCGAATTCTCGTACAATAACAGTTATCACACGAGTATTAAAATGGCACCTTTTGAAGCATTGTATGGTCGCAAGTGTCGTTCGCCTATTTGTTGGCACGAGATTGGTGACGCTCAAATCACTGGTCCTGAACTCATACAAGAGGCGACGGACAAGATTTTACAGGTTCGAGACAACTTACTGAAAGCTAGGCACCGACAAAAGATCTACGCCGATGAGGATCGCAAACCAATGGAATTCGAGACAGGTGACTTCGTGCTTCTCAAGGTATCCCCTTGGAAGGGCGTGGTTCGATTTGGCAAGAAAGGGAAACTCGCACCTCGCTACGTTAGTCCTTTCAAAATTCTCAAAAGGATTGGCAAGGTTGCGTATAAACTGGACCTGCCTGAAGAACTCAACAATGTGCACCCTGTCTTCCACGTGTCCAATTTGAAGAGGTGTCTAGCTGACGAAGGACTACATGTCCCTCTCGAAGACTTACAAGTCAACGAAACACTTCATTTTGTGGAAAAACCGGTCGAAATCATGGACCGAGGAGCCAAGCAATTGAGGCGCAGTCGAATTCCTATCGTCAAGGTTCGATGGGAAGGAAAACGTGGCGCTGAATTTACTTGGGAACTCGAGAGTGATATGAAGGAAAAGTATCCACATCTGTTTCCTAAGTCTTCTTCAATTTCGGGACGAAATTCCCAAAAGGAGGGGAGACTGTAACGCCCGGCTCTTTTGTACTTTCCATTTATAGAAAGTTTTGTTCGTATTTCTATTTTTTGGAAACTTTGTATTCTTGTAATCGTTCTTTCTTTGTAATCGTTGCGAAAACCGAGACTTGGATCATTAATGAAACTCGTATTTTGTTACAAATATGTTATACACACTTTATATATGCTCATACATTCAATTTCGTGGAACAATTGATATTTATTCGTAATTCTTGGAAACTATGTGCTAAACTTGTAAATACATGAAACTTATGCATAATACGTGCTTTGAATGTAAACGACACTTGATTATGATACTTATACACTCAATTATACTTGGTTTATACTCCTCATACTTGGATTTATCTTAAAGTATGCTTTTGTGGCAAGAATGGTCCTTAAAAGCCCTAAAATCATCAAATAAACAAGTCTGGGGGCTAAATTGTAATTTATGAAACTTTATGTCAAATAAGCAAGCCCGGGCGGCCCGCTTCAACTTACCTGATATCTCAGGCGGGCCGCATGGCCTTCAGATTCGTAGAAAAACACAGCAGCTGATTATCTACGCGTTTTGGCACAAAATCCCAACACTTAAACTCACCCAATCACCTCTAATCCACCTCTAAACGCCTCCAATCACCACCAACCTCTTCCACTATAAATACAACCCTTCTCCTCACCATTTTACACTTTCACAACTCAATTCACCTCACAAATTCACTCTCAAAATCACTTGCAAACTCAGAATTCGGGCAGGTTCATACTCTTGCACTAAAGTGAGTATATCTTGCTCATTTCTCAACGAAATCGCTTGATTCTTCTTCCTACTTGCTTGGATAATCATAGGGTATGATCCTTGACTTCTCCTTGGAGAAATCAGACCTGGAAATCCCCTGAAATGATCCAAAAACTTTCTGTTTTGATTTATGTTCTTTCAAACTTGTTTAAACTTCATCAAACTTGTGTCTAACACATCTCATACCCATGTCCCAATGCTTACAACCTCTTCTATGGTTGGTTAGGCTTAAAAACAAGGTTGAGACACTTGAAATCAGAGGATTAAACCTCAAATACTTTCTGTTTTGTTAGGGTATTTAACCCACAAATCATGTCAAGCTTAGATCTTGATGAATGAGTGATTAAGGAACAACTTGGGTTGTCCTACATACAATCCTCACATGATTTGATGATTTCTCATAGATTAGATTATTTATATTATTGTATTAATCCTAGTTCGTGACCCTCCTTGGTTGTTTTTACATCAAGAGAAGCGGTGAACATTCAAGGGGTTCCTAAACGGAAGCTAGTTCTTCCTACCCCATACATGACTTCCATGATAACTCGAGGTGCCTAAATGAAGATCCTAATCTTCTACCTCCTACATGAATTATTGGACTAAGTTATATGTAATACTTAACCTATATATGTACATACACTCATTCGAACCTTTTAATGTTGAACTTGTGTTTATATGTTAAGAGTAGTAGAATATCATCTAAAACTTTAAAACCATGATATCATTCTAATGGGTATACTACCCATGAAATACAATATAACCCTAGTGGTTACATAGTGTCATACAAAGGTTACTAAGTAAAAGATGATTATTTTTCGTATCATATTTTATACTTTATGCTATGTTAAATTCCGAAATTATAATCTTCCGTTAACGCCAAACTCACACACCTATGTTTCCTCATGTAGAAGGACTATGTGCTCCAAACTAATCCATCCACCAACTCACTCGCGGGATTTCAAGTAGGAAAGCTTGCAACCACCGTGAGTATACTCGTATTCCCCTTTTTACTTTTACCACTTTTGGGGTGTAACATGTTTACTTATCAAAAACTTACACATGAACATATTCTTATGCAAGGCACAAAATAATACATTATATATGAATACTTTGATACATCTTGATGCTTGTTAATACTCATATTCCCAAAAAAAATGGAAACTTATCATCAAGATAGGGGTGATTCCCTAACCTTGATGATTAGCTCCGCTCACTTTCCAACTTCACCAATGAGCTAGGGGTGATTCCCTTACCTCGGAGGTAGTTACCAACTTTTCTTCGTTCTCAAATGATTGAACGTCCCTTTTCAAAAAAATTTGGAATTTAATTCACGTGCATTGCTAATATGTTATACTGGATTCGTGTTACTTGGGTGAAACTTTATGTGATAAACTTGTCATTAACTTCGTAAGAAGCCACACCTTAACATACACGATGGGTTGACCTATGTATTCACATGCCAGGGATACGTTAATCTTGTTAACTAAGTATGGCATGTGGATTGTTCTAAATTTTTATGAAAATACGTTAATCTTAGATTTCGAGGACGAAATCTCCTAAAGTAGGGGAGACTGTAACATCTGCCAATTTTAGAGCTATAGGATTAACGACCCGCCCGTAAACTTGAGGTAATGTCATGAGCCTGTTGCGTTTCCTTGGTTTGATATGTTAGACACATGCCATATTTATTGTTTATCTTGAATCACATGCTTGCTATGAGGAATTGTTCAAAACTTATCATTTGTTATGTACGTACCAAACTTGTATACTCGCCTTTGCTTTTGCATTGAATTGTATTTTAAACATGTTACAGGTTGATGATGACGATGCTATGAAAAGAAGTAGCGTTGATGCCTAGATACACATATAGACGTTAGGTTTAATATGTCGTATCAATTTTGCTTATGTTATATGTATTTCTTTTGAACTTGTTATTTGAGTTTATGTAATGTTGACAATTTGAATTTATGAAATGAAATGGGAATTATTTAAATATTGTCACAAATAGCGTTATGATGTCTCTAGCAATCTTCACACTTCGTCTCATCCCGATGTTTCCGCCATTGGTTGGGGTGTGACACCTCCTATTTAGTTTGTTGTGGCATGTTTAATAGGAAGTTTGTTGTGAGTTTTATCTATACTATATTAAACATGGCACAACAAACTGACTCTGTACAAGTAAAATTAGGGTAAAAAACAAATGTTAATGCACGGTAGCTAGGTAATGGTCAAAGCTGGCTTGGGTAAAAAACAAATGTTGGCTTTAATCAATTGTACATTTACGCATCGGCTATTTGTACTTTAAGAACGCACGGCGAAACTAAAAAAGACAACTATCGAAACGTTTAAAAAAATGTGCCGATCGTCATGGTACCTTCGGATTTTTTTAAAACATTACGGGTTGTAAGATATCGCAGGAATACATTAAAGAATTAAAGAGGGGGGAAGTGTAACTAATTACCCATAATTATGTTAAATGTCAAGGATTTAAATGTAATAGATTGAGGGACTAAAAACTAATTATGGTTTAAAAGACCACTTTACCCTCATTCTAGGGGTTTATTTATAAATAATGGGGGAAGAAGTTCTTAACTTTTAGGAATCCTTCCCTCATCTATATCTATATATATAATAAACAAATAAAGTGTGGGACACGTGTCGCTAGATGGTGCAACCTCACAAAATTTTGGGCGGGAAAATGTGGAAAACCTTGTATTTTTACACGGGATCCGCGTGTGGTATACCCATACCCGTTTTTTGGATCCGAGTATAAAAACTATCTAATTAGCCTAGATCTCTCAAACGCATCATTCTTCTCATTCACGCTTTCATTCAAGCTTACAAAACCCTAATTTTGTTCATCGCCGACAAGCAAATCTACCACCATCTCTTTCGATTTCATTAACATCTGGTAAGTCAATGAATATATTCTTATTTTCCTATGATTTCTTGTATCTTTCATCTCTTATGATTCTTCTATCATTCATCCATGATTCGTTCGGTTACATCTAATCTGAGTGTTAATCGAGTTTTTTTGTGCTTGAAGCATTGTTTTGGGTTTTATCTCATCTTTTGTGACAAACAATCTATGGTGCTGAGTTGATTGATTCATTTCTGGATTTCCAACGAGCGATGATTGAAGTAGAGGTAAACTTGCAAAACCCTAAATCTAAGGTCTTCATCGTCGTTTAACCCATAGATATCATCGCTGTTAATCACTTTTTCCTTTTTCACATCTAATATGAAACCCTAGATCTCTAAAGCAATGGTGTGGTAACTCAAGTGGCGGCGGCGGTGGTGGTGGTGCAATTATTTCGATTCAACCAACCATCTGGTAAGCAAAGCTTCTTTGGTTAATTTTTCTTTAGAGAGCTTGAAAATAAATGTGTTTTGTTTTCATACAGGAAAGAAAATACCTGAATCAAAGAATTGTTTGAAAATATTGGAAAGTTGGGGTAAAGTTTGATTCAATTGAAAGGCTGAATCTTGGAATCCTAATGGGAATTTGTAAACTTTGCAGGTATTTTAACAAAAAAACCTTTTTTAAACCAACCCGACTTGAAACCCGCTCCGGTCCGAACCCATTCTGACCTGAAACCCATTCCGACCGGAACCCGTTCCGACCCACCACCCTACCCGACCCGAATCAAAGATTCGCTACTTTTTTGGACGAATCCATGCCGGATCTGTGTAATACTTTCAGAATGTTGAATTTGCTTACGTGAAGGTGTTTTGTTGTTCGTTGTTTTATCGAAGCTCCATTTGTTGTTTGTTTTTTCTTCGAAGCTCCATGTGCGGATGTTAAGTTTACTGAACATAATAACAACTCAACGAGTGAGAAAGTATCTGCCGCTATAAAGATTGTGTAAATAGTGGTTATAGCAATAGCAAGTGTAAGTGGCTTTTAATATATATTTTTTTCAAAAAACCTCATGTTTATTCTCAAGAAAAGCATAAATAGTGTTTCATTTTTTAAAGTTTATGTTTATATTCATAAAAATGCAGGTAACCAGGAGTAAATATTGAAGGTCGTTTTGTCATGGTTGTAGTTGTAGCGCATTTTCTTATGCGATGTCTAGACCTTGAGAGATTTGTATTTTACATACTACAGGTAATAAAGCAATCAACCAGATATGTTCTCTATCTGTCTCATAAAAATCTGCAGCCATTTATAAATGTTGAATATTTATATACAGGAGTTTGAGCTTTTGATCTAGAAGTCATATACAATTGTTTCCTTCCACTCTGCTGCATGCAAAAGGTACACATGCGGCGTCGTTCTAGAATACCGAAGTTATCTCCGTGTAAAATTTAAGCACTTCGATCAGATCTGCAACGATGAGGTTTTCTCCGTCTCGGATTTCTCAACAAACGACAACATAGCGTTTTTTCTTCAGAGGTTCCACCGGAATCCGAGCCGAGATAATGGATGCTCTAAGGTTTATGAAGGTTTGATGAACTCTGCTGCGTGTACTGGCGGTAATCATTTGCATAAATTTGACGCCATTGTTGAGTTTGTATGTATTTTTTTTTCTTCAGTTTTGGTTATTTTTTAATGTTTTTGACTTTAATTTTGTTTTGTAGAATACTAGATTATGTGGTTGTTGTTGCTTGCTTTATGATGTTAGTGTAATAAGTTGGCTGATTAACATGATTTTTTAAGAGTTTGTTGACATATTTTGTTGGACTGTGTGTATAAAGAATTTGTTTTTTTATAGTAGATTTGATAGCAGCTTCTGGTATTGTTATTACTTGCTATTGTTGTAGATTTTGGATTGGCGGATTATAAATGATGTTGTTAATAAAGAAATTAAAAATAGGAGTTATTGTTTTTAATTAGTAATTTATATGATTGCTATTATTTACTTCATTTTATCAAAAATGGTTTTGGTGGTAGGATTCTTGAGCAGATCGGTTGCAACTGAGACGAGATCCTAGCAGTACATGGTGGTCAAGGTTGGTTCCGACAACCCGATTCCGATTTAGCGGCCACATGTATATTTTTCGAGAACGAAGGTACGTCTGGCGACCTTCTTTTGATTTGTTTAGGTCACGTGCTTCAGTTTCTATTAGATTTAGTAACTGATGTTGAAATTTTGTAGTTCTGGAGGCTTTAATGATGATTCTAATAACTGCAATAACGATTTGCGACACCGTAAGGGGCTATTAACGGATATTTGTTATGTGAAAGAATAGGTGGTGTTCATATTGGGTTGAGTTAGGGCACAATAAGTGGGTGATTCAGGACATTTGTTTTGGTGTAATTGTTGATGTGTGTGACCTCATCGATGGCTGATTAAGGGCTGGTGTGAGTGGGAAATTGATGGCGATCGCAATCAGGGGTCAACATGTTACAGCACAGCTTGGTTAGCGACTATGTAAGTAACGATATTTTAATTACAGTTGTGTTTATCCTGTGCATTTAGTGTTTACAGCTGGTAACAGTGAGTGTATCTCATTCTCAGTTTTCTTAATCATAAATGTCTGGTATTTGTTGACCCGTTACAAGTGTTGCTTTTAAGAACTGATAAATTACTTTTGACTTTAGATTCACCAAAATGAATTTCCCTTAAATATGATATACTCGAATCCATGTTGCTTCAAATAACAATAAATAAATGGTGATGATGCATAGTAAAACATCAATAAAACAGAAAAATTTTTTGGTGCCAAAGGCTACCCACGTCGATTAACAAGTATTTCACTCACATAATCTATCGAATTTGTTCCAATAACACAAGTTGACTTCTGAAAGTCAAACAATCTAATTTTCAAATAAAATTGTATTTCACATTTTAAAGGAGCTTATATTGGCATTAAGATGTATAATAGATACCATCTATAAGTAAAAAACCAATGTGAAAAATATTATAGAATTAGTGTAAAAAACTCCGTATAGAAAAATACTATGTTTGATTTTTGTCTCATTCTGTCTTCGAAACCTTTTTGCAGTTTGGCACTGATATAGGCTGATCAACAGTTTGGTTATAGAAATGACTTTTTTGACACATGTGCATATGACATCCATCACTTTCAAAGCATGACTTACAACCAGTTCTGCATAAGAGCACAGTACCAAATCTTACTGGCCAGTCGGAGCGGAAACTAGCTACACAAGCACCCCAGTCAAGTACTCTTGAACCGCCTTCATTTGGGCCAGTCGGTTCTGTGCTGGTTGTTGAACCGGCGAACCGGATTGATGGTTGGACTATATTTTCAAAGCCTTTTTAGTTTATTTTAAAGTATTTTTTGTTTTAAAATAGTAAAATCACATCTACAAATTCATTTTAAACTACAGCCTCTATGTTTTGCTTATTCTGATCTCAATTTTGTTAGCATTGCTGTGGCGTACGAACGACCACACCCATGAAAGGAAGTCCCGGATCTGGTGGTGACGCGACTAGGGTTTCGTCGTTGGATTTGTGACTGTGGCATACGAACGGGTATTCAGGTCAACGGTGGTGGTTGTGGCAGCAAGATAAAAACATATTGTATTGGAATTTGCTTCAGTTGCGGGTAAAAAATGCACTTACGACGCCCTATGATTGAACCAGAGAGTTTGTTGGAAGTACTTTGTTTGTGTAACTGGAACATTAAGATACTTTTTGTAAGAAAAATATATGCAGCCATATTTTTTTTTTCTTTTCTTCGGTTCAAATTGTTTTCTTAATTGTGTGTTTGCTAAAGAGATTTGGGCTTGATTATCTTGGTTGAGTGAGTGTGTAGGGTAATATCAACCTTCAGGCCTATTTGACCCGCTTCAGTTTTAGCCTTGGTTTAAAAAACACGCCTAGGAGCAAGGTAACTTCCATCGCTTTTGTGTAGGTAAGGCGGGTTTGATAGTTTTAGCCTTGGCTTTGAAAAGCGCGCCTTGGCGCAAGGCAACCCCAGGTACAACCACTATCGCTTTTGTGTAAGTAAGGTGAGTGTTGTACGTAAAGTGGTCGTGAGGCGTGCTTATCGGGCAAAAAATTGGCATAAGACGCATGTATGAGGCGTGCTTTTTGAATGCGGACATATTTTGATCCGTTAAAAATCCGACTCCGATTTTACAAAATTTATATATTCTGACCCGTTAACAGATACATGAGTTTATTTCGAAGATACCGAACTTTGACTGAGTTGTTACCAATCTAAATTAGAGTCAGGTTGTTTTTGGTGTCCAATTGACTGAATTGTTACCAATCTAAGTTAGAGTCAGATTGTTTGGTGTCCAATTATGTCTGGAGTAAATAGTTACTATCTAGGGGTAGTTTTGGAATTTGGCTCAATTACGGGTCAAGTTTAGTTTGGATTTCAACTTAGTTAGGAGTAAACTGACATATATCAAGTGGATATCACATTTTATATTTGATAATTTCCACTTTTTTTTGTTAGGGTATTGACAACCTATCAAAGTCAAAGCACACATGAATCGGTTGAAAAGAAGGTGAAAGTCGGTTACAAGTGAATGTGGGAATTTCGACCCATTTACTAATGGGTCACACACTAAATGGGTTAAATGGTTGGAAGTCACTCTAAGTCTATTAAAAAAACCTATTTAGTTTTATTTTTGAAGATTCGAATTGCCATTGTGACAACAATGTTTACTTGATCATAATTAACACATTGATTATTTATATGTTTTTTAATAGTGGATGAAGGTTTGGATGACTCTTTTAACATTACTATATTTTGTTGTTTTGTAGTGCTTTTCGATTGATTTTGTTTGAATGACTAGATTGGATCCGTATGCTCTAAAAGGATGGGGAAGGTACATGAAAGATCATAGTTTATCCAATGGTGATGAATGTGTTTTCAAATACATTAGGAAAAGAAGGTATGTTTTCAATGGATAGATGAAACAATGATGGTGTTCATGTTAAAATCTAAAACCTTTGGGGATCGGGTCAGATCTTTTGGATATTAGTGATTTTGGGTTTTATGTTCATGCTCTTTTTACTTGGATTTTATACTTAAAAAGATGAAGTTTGTATCCGCTCCTGAATCTTTTGAGCTTAATCAGTTGTTGCAAGTTATGGCTCCTGTAGTGACTGGGGTAGGGACGGACAGGTGGGTTTGGGAGTTGGATGGTAAAAGGGTTTTCTCAATCAGAAGCATAAAGAAGTAGGCCTGAGTCTTCACCCAGAGCAGGAGTGGTTTCAGTTTTTCTTTTTGGAATAATTGGGTACCAAAGGTCGGGATTGTGGCATGGCGAGCAGAACTGAATAGGCTCCTGACGTGCGACTCGCTCGGAAGAAGGAACATCACCGTTCAAAATGAGATGCGCCGGTCCTGTTCTGAATGCGTCGGTCCTGTTCTGAAGTCCCTTAATATGTAGAACATGTATTTAATTCGTGTCTGTTGGTGCGCACAGCAGTGGCGGATCTAGGATTCACGCCAAGCAGGAACGTTTTATAAGAAAAGCGGTAACGAAATCGAAAAAACGTCAATTTTTTTCAAAATTTACACTAAAAACGTCAAATTTTTCCCCGCCAAGCGGTAGCGGGCGCTCCCCCTTGTGTCAACATAGGTCCGCCCCTGGCGCACAGACAATTTGGCAGCTTGTGTCTCAACGGTGTAAGGGGGTGTTCATCTATGCGTTTAGCTTGAATGATCTCCTTGAGTAGCATAAGGTGATTAGCGGGTTAAAGAAGGTTAAAAAATCTTTTAATGGGATCGTGCAAAAGGCTTTTTGGTGCCTCTAAAAGTCGAGAAACGCAACTGTTTTTTGAGAACAAACATGCTACAGTAACAACCATCATTGAGGAGGTGAAGGTGATGAGCTTTTTATGGGTCAAATCTTAAACGGGCGCTAGAGCTTTGACATGGAAGATGTGGCGTCAGTCTAATCTTAGCTGTATGGGGTGATGTTATGTTGTCTGTTTTCTGTTTTTTTTTTTTTTTTTGGTGTATTTATGGTGTGTAAGTTTGTATGTTTGCATTGTTTAAATATATTTCTAAACTGTTAGCATTTCAATAGTTTTCAATGTTTAAAAGCTGTTTAAGTGTTTTTTTTTTTTTTTTTTTTTTTTGGGTTGGATTTAATAATCCTATCTTTTACATGTTATGCCAATAATAATCCTAACTTTATAAATTCTCTCAAACGGTATTTGGCCCCTATTGATCATTTTCTTACATAGGTGCACTTAAATCAATTAAGGAGTCTAGAGGTGCACTCGAATCTATTGATAAAGCCAAATTCTTATATGTTTGAAAATGATCAATGGGGGCCAAACTTTTACAAGTTGGGATTGTTGGAGTGAATTTTTAAAGTTCGGATTATTATTAGCCAACATGTGAAACTTAGGATTATTAAAATCCATTAACCATTTTTTTCATTCTCTTAACCGATGCTTTAGTGTTTAAATTACAATTTTTATCATTCTCTTAACTATGCTTCAGTGTTTAAATTACAATTTTTATTAATGAAGTTCGAATCGTATCATATGAAGTTGTTAGTTCTTATAATAATCACCTTTTTTTACTTTGTATTTTGTGTGAATTGCATTGTAGTTTATGGTTGACAACCTTTAAGAATAATTATAACAGGTAATTATTCAAAGTAATTATAATCTAATAGTTCTTTTTACTTAAATCAACGCATAATAATTACTTAGAAACTTCATGTCTTATATTATACATCTATTATCATATAAAATAAAGCTCCATGTATAATATATTTTTTTAATTAAATATCCAATGGTTTATAATATATATTGTATCCATACATAACATTTTATTTAAATTTAATACGGATTTATTGTTACGTTATGCACGTATTGGAACATTTACTATTTAATTAGCATGTTTGCTAAAATAAAAATAAAAATACTCCTTTTAAGATGCTAATTTACTAACTAAAATTATCTTTTACAATTATTAGATTTCGAAAAACTAGGGGAATTACTTTGGAGTTATAGGAAAGTCTCTTATTGTTGTGTAAATTTGATAATTGATTTTTCTATTATTCAATAATTGTAAAAAAGAGTCTCCCACAATCGCTTTTTAGGGTGGGTTGTATTTGAGACATCATTGTTTTACACATCGGCAACTCTTATAAAAAACGAACTACTAATATTATATAAAGATAGTAACGCTATAAATAAAATAACTAATTAATGTTGTTATTTTACGGCAAAAGTCTTGATATCTACGTCTCCACAATGATTAAAATTCTTGGTTCACCATTTGTACTCATTCACCTCTGCAACCAAAATTTTTATACCTGCTAATAAAAGTTTCCACTTTTAGCCCGATTTTAATACTTAAATATAATTGGGTTCTGTACATGTAATGCTTTCTGACATTGCCTTCATGTTTAACCATTCACAATTTGTACGATAACTTGGGTGGCTATGATGATTAACTTTCGATGGGGCAATTTGGATGCCATGCAAGAGGAACAACTATTTGTCTCGCATTGCAACTGAAAGTGTTGCATGCTTGGTGAATTCATCCTCCTTTTGTTTCACAAATTACATATATGAGCCTCAGACAATCGTTTCCTCATTTTATGTTTTGTATTATTATTAATATTAATTTTTGTACTTTTATGTTCATTAATGTTAAAACTTTTCATCATTTTTTTGACATCGAGTTTAGTTACTTAGCCACAAAGGTTTCTACTTATAGTTTTATGTTTATTGAGGCTGGTGGACACATATTAAGGAGAAAAAAATGAAGGTATGTTATTAATCGTCTCAACTTGGTCTTTATAAACAATTTAATTGTCTCAACGTTACAACCCTATTTCTAGATATAGAGTAAATTATATTTATTAAAAAATAATCGTTTTGTATATATTTTTCTATATTTAATTTAACTAGATTCAAGATAAAAGTTCAAGTGGAAGACATTAGTGATGATGTTCCAATAATATTATTTCATCCTCTGGCTGATAAAACTATTGAAAAAATTGTTCTCAAGTCGGCCGAACAATTGCTTCAAGAAAACACAACACTTGTATGTATAAATAATTTTTACTTCACCTATATATTTTTGTCATTATATTTAAATTTTTGGCTATATAAATTTAATCATAAAATATTATAATTCACGGGATGTTGAAGAAGTAATGTTTCCTGTGGATTTAAACAAGTTGATTGGAAAGATGTTTGCTTTTAAAATTGAGATAACAACTAATAATCTGACTAACTTTGATGAAATGTATGTTGTTACAAACATGACCGATGATTAATCAATTATTAATGAGCTCAAAGAAAAGATGAAGATTACTGAAGTATTTTTTATAAAAATAGATGATTCATATTAATACATTAATATTAAAGTTTATATAATTCTATTATTAGTAACTTAATTTTGACATTTGTCTTAGAGAAACAATAAAGAATTTATCCAAAGGAAAAGTCATATTTCAAGCGTTAAGATTGATGATGCTAATACCAGTTCTGATATAAATAAAATCAACAAGTGTAAACTGGTTGACGTCTACAACTCTTCAACTCCATTTAATGTCAAAGATTCGGAGAAAGTTAGCAAGAAAGAAACTTAGCTCCTATCTCTATGAATTTAAAGCATTTTTTATGATTTTTACGTTTTAAGCAATGGTTTTTTTAAATATTTCAGTTTGCTTGATGTGGTTGTTTGATCTTTATATGCTTTTTTTTATATATATGAACAAATCTATCCTTTTTAACCAATATTTTTTTTCCTTTCAATTTAATCAACTTATTATTTGTCTTGTAAGAATTTCATCACAATGATCAGAGTACTAAGTTTCACATTAATCGATGAGTCTTAATAAAAGAAAAAAACAAAATACATATAATTTCCTAAAACACGTTTATAATATGTTTATGAATTTTATTAGTTGAAAATTCAACTAAAAGAATAATATAATATAATTTAAAAAGAAACAATATAACATTTTGTATGAGTTTACGAAACATTTTTAACTGAGATCTCATTGAGAATTAAAAGGTTATTAGCTTTACACGAAAACTATGAATACACATGGAGACAAATTTAGGATACTGATGAAACGGAACAAATAAATTATTGTGGGAAGGGAAAGAAGATACTAATGACTTTGAAAATGTTGTTTATGTACTTTTTATTATTAAAAACTAAATTTTCCTAGCCCGGGATGTTCCCGGGTGATAGCCTAGTGTATTATAATATAGTATAGATATGTATGTAAATATAAAATACAAAATATAGTGTTTTTAATTCAATTTCACATGGAAACAATGCAGGTGAGTGGTGGGGGAGGTTACATGCGGGCGGATGATTTTAATGGTGCGTATGCAAGTCAAGCCTCTTGGACTCGTGAGCCTGTTTCGGATGCAGGATCTTCAAGAAAAAGTGAGAGAAGATATGGGACCTAATCACCCTTCTCAACGTGTCATGGCTTATATTGCTCTTATACATTAAACTCAAAAGAGATTATGATAGTTTCTGTATGTCAGTTTTCTTTGTATTTCTGTATCCATCTATTTCAATTTTGAAAACGAAAGTATACCTGATACATTGTGTTGTAACAGAAGCCACTTGGGTATATTTTGACAAAATCCCATTGTCTTAGTATTTTTATAATTTCTTTTCGAAAGTTGGGTCATTTTGGGCAAACTAACAGGAGTTTTTGGTTGGAAATAAGCGTATAAAGTAACCGAATGCACTCGAATGGAAGTTTGTTCGTCTTCTTTTGTTCAACTTTAACTGAACAAACACAAACACTTGTACCATTTTCGTGTTCATGTTGGTTTATATTTGTTCATGTTAGTTTATTTTCTAAACGAATAAAGAAAAGTAAAAAAAAAAACACAAACCAACACAAACATGCTGGAAGATTAAACAAACCAAAATCAAATTGTTTATAAGGCCATGTGTAGTGGTAAGATCACATAACCCCCCTTTATGGGGGGTTACGCGACAAATGACAATAAAGTAAAATGTGGGGGTTATAGGGGGTTATATAACATGTGTGTGTAGTGGGGGATTATGTGAATATGAGGTTATATATGTATGTATATATATGTGGATGTGAGAGAGCCAAATCTAGTCACCCCATTATAATTTTCACAGGAGAAACAATTTGGAGGGGTATGACGCCCCTCGGGGCAGTGTGGGGAGGCGCTATGGTGGCCTCCGACGTTATATCACCTTCCACTACGGAAGGACTAAGTTTGGACTAATGAACTTATGAGGCTAAACAAAGGTTAGAAAATTTCAAATTTATACTTCAAATTTATACAATATTAGAAAATTTCATATTTATACAATGTACTCATGTTAAACAAATATAGTTAGAAAACACTTGAATAGATTTGTCAAAAACCATTTAAATCTTTAAATATACGCTTATCTATATTCAACTCTTTTATTTTATATAGAACACAAGAAAGTATCATGATATTAAAGAAAAAGACACGTAACAAGTAAAAGTTAAGCAAAACTATTGATTTTTTTGGTTTAGTTTCGTATTATTTTATAATTTTGCAGTTTTGACTCAAGTTCATTTTTACTTGATGAGATTTAAAACATACACAGAAGAATATGTTTTTTAACAAACATTTGTGTCATGACTCATCTACAAAAATGTGTATTACAATACACGTTAGCCGGGCTTGCAACCCCAGTCCCGTCGGGTTGAGGCAGGCGATCCCTCCAGTCCTAGTTAGAGACGAAGGAAAGGAGGCAGGGAAACGGATGGGAACGACAACTGCACGGGTTCAAACCCGGATTCTTATCTGCAACTTCTTGCTTTGCCACTCGCCATACCCCTGGGTTCGAACCGGTGTCATGACATGAATAATAACTTTTTTTCAAAAAAGTACTTTGTTACCAATTTTAAAGATGATGTCACATAAATTTTAAACAAAAATTTAATAAACCCGATTCCAACGGTATTCGCGCACAATCGTAAATCAAGGGCTCTATCATATTTATATTTATGAACCCTAGATCCTAAATCACCCGAACCCTGTTGTTTGATTAATGAGCGTTTTCTTTACACTATGTTCCCGAGTCATTTAACAGGGGAGGGGAGGTGAGGGGAGGGGAAGGAAAATTTTCTCTCCTAATCTCTCCAATTTGGGAGGATGAATATTTGGTCACATTTGGTCATATTTTCTTCCCTTTTCCCTTCCCTCCCCCTGTTAAATGAAACTCGGGAACATGGTTTTTCATATTTTCATCTCTTTTCTCTCCCCTCCCCTCTCCTCCCCTCCCCTGTTAAATGAGACTAGGGAACAGAGGCTTAGATAAAACAATAATTGCGGGTATAGGGTTTCTCAATTGCATACATCGGCTGTTTCAGATGTCTGAACGTAAAAACCCCTCTTGGAGTATTTAGGGTTTTTCAATCAACTTGATGTCGTCGAGAATCACCAGGTACGACAACCAGTTTATCCTTCTTCTTCCTTTCCATTGTACGTTACAGAATCGCACCATACATCAGTTGATCTTTGATTTGTTTTGAAATAAACAAGAATTTTCAGGGTTTTGTGAGAATTGCGAGTTTAAGGTTTTCCAGTCATGGAATTTGACGATCATCTGACGTGTTCTTGGTCTGCCGTAGAATTAATTTTCTGCCGTAGAACAACCAGTTTCTTCCGCAATGGTTTACGATATTCTTGATCTTTTGAATTTGTTAATTTTCTGGGTTGATTAGTGATCAGATCTGCAGGGTTTATAAAGATAATATAGATCTTCTTTAGATTTTTTAAACAAATCGCAACTATTTTCTCTTGTTTTTTCAGTCTTTTCCTTTGTTTTGAACTTGACTTCTAAACTTATTTGATTTTGTAGTTTTGTGAATTTTCTTGTTTTGTATGGTGTTTTATAATACTGAACTCGCATGTGAGAACTTGTGATCCTGTTACAAGAACACTTAAAAACTCATTCCAATTGTTATGTACTTTGAGGCTTGTACTTTACAGTTGATTGGGAGTATGTATGTTGTGTTTGTAGCATGTATTGCTTTCTCGATGGAAGTTCTTTCTGTTGTTTTGACGTTTGTTATTGTTCTATACCTTCCTGAATCTTTTTGATTTTACGTATTTTTTTGCTAGCCGCGTTTGTTCAGCACTCTCATATTGTTGAAGTTGTTTCACTTCTCAGTTGTTTTAATGTTTTCAACACTCCCATATTATTTTTGATGTTTTCTGCTTGTTTTTATTTTAGTTTTGAATTTAAATTCTAAACTTATTTGATTTTGAAGTTCTGTGAAGATATTGTTTTATTTATAAACTATTGTACATTTCGTGTTCTATATCGTGTTTTACAAGACTGAACTCACATGTGAGAACTTGTGATCCTGTTACAAGAACACCTAAAAACCCATTTCAATTGTTTTGTACTTTGAGGCTTGTACTTTGCAGTTGATTGGGTATGCGTAGGTTGTGATCGTAGCTTGTATTGCTTTCTTGATGGAAGTTCTTTCTGTTATTTTCACGTTTGTTTTTTCTATACTTCCCTGAATCCATTTGATTTTATGTTTTCCTTTTTTTGCACTCCCATATTGTTGAAATTGTTTCACTTGTCAGTCATTTCAATGTTTTCAAAACTCACATATTATTGTAAATCTTTTCCTTTGTTTTTAACTTGACTTCTAAACTTATTTGATTTTGTAGTATTATGTAGGGGTTGTTTAAGTTACAAGCTATTGTAATTTTCTTGTTTTATATGGTGTTTACAAGACTGAACTCACATGTAAGAACTTGTGATCCTGTTACAAGAACACCTAAAAACCCATTCCAATTGTTTTGTACTTTGAGGCTTGTACTTTGCAGTTGATTGGGTGTACGTAGGTTGTGTTTGTAGCATGGATTGCTTTCTTAATAGAAGTTTTTTCTGTTATTTTTAGGTTTGTTTGTTCTATACTTTCCTGAATTCGTTTGATTTTACGTTTTTTTTTTTTTTGGCACTCCCGTATTGTTGAAATTGTTTCACTTCTCAGTTATTTCAATGTTTTCAAAACTCCCATATTATTGTAGATGTTATCTGTTGTTTTTATTGTTTTTGAATTTGATGTTAAACTTGTTTGATTTTATAGTTTTGTGAAGTTCAAATTGTTGTTCTTTTATTGTTGTTTTTACTTAGTTTTTAACAAGACTGAGCTCACTTCGAGAAATAGCAACACTGTTACCGGAGCACCTAAATCCCCATTTTAACCTGTCACTGTACTTTGAGGCTTGTACTTTGCAGTTGATTGGGTATACGTAGGTTGTGATCGTAGCTTGTATTGCTTTCTTGATGGAAGTTCTTTCTGTTATTTTCACGTTTGTTTTTTCTATACTTCCCTGAATCCGTTTGATTTTATGTTTTCCTTTTTTGGCACTACCATATTGTTGAATTGTTTCACTTCTCAGTCATTTCAATGTTTTCAAAACTCCTATATTATTGTAAATCTTTTCCTTTGTTTTTAACTTGACTTCTAAACTTATTTGATTTTGTAGTATTATGTAGGGGTTGTTTAAGTTACAAGCTATTGTAATTTTCTTGTTTTATATGGTGTTTACAAGACTGAACTCACATGTAAGAACTTGTGATCCTGTTACAAGAACACCTAAAAACCCATTCCAATTGTTTTGTACTTTGAGGCTTGTACTTTGCAGTTGATTGGGTGTACGTAGGTTGTGTTTGTAGCATGGATTGCTTTCTTAATAGAAGTTTTTCTGTTATTTTTAGGTTTGTTTGTTCTATACTTTCCTGAATTCGTTTGATTTTACGTTTTTTTTTTTTTTTTTTGGCACTCCCGTATTGTTGAAATTGTTTCACTTCTCAGTTATTTCAATGTTTTCAAAACTCCCATATTATTGTAGATGTTATCTGTTGTTTTTATTGTTTTTGAATTTGATGTTAAACTTGTTTGATTTTATAGTTTTGTGAAGTTCAAATTGTTGTTCTTTTATTGTTGTTTTTACTTAGTTTTTAACAAGACTGAGCTCACTTCGAGAAATAGCAACACTGTTACCGGAGCACCTAAATCCCCATTTTAACCTGTCACTGTACTTTGAGGCTTGTACTTTGCAGTTGATTGGGTATACGTAGGTTGTGATCGTAGCTTGTATTGCTTTCTTGATGGAAGTTCTTTCTGTTATTTTCACGTTTGTTTTTTCTATACTTCCCTGAATCCGTTTGATTTTATGTTTTCATTTTTTGGCACTCCCATATTGTTGAATTGTTTCACTTCTCAGTCATTTCAATGTTTTCAAAACTCCTATATTATTGTAAATCTTTTCCTTTGTTTTTAACTTGACTTCTAAACTTATTTGATTTTGTAGTATTATGTAGGGGTTGTTTAAGTTACAAGCTATTGTAATTTTCTTGTTTTATATGGTGTTTACAAGACTGAACTCACATGTAAGAACTTGTGATCCTGTTACAAGAACACCTAAAAACCCATTCCAATTGTTTTGTACTTTGAGGCTTGTACTTTGCAGTTGATTGGGTGTACGTAGGTTGTGTTTGTAACATGGATTGCCTTCTTAATGGAAGTTTTTTCTGTTATTTTTAGGTTTGTTTGTTCTATACTTTCCTGAATTCGTTTGATTTTACGTTGTTTTTTTTTTTGGCACTCCCGTATTGTTGAAATTGTTTCACTTCTCAGTTATTTCAATGTTTTCAAAACTCCCATATTATTGTAGATGTTATCTGTTGTTTTTATTGTTTTTGAATTTGATGTTAAACTTGTTTGATTTTATAGTTTTGTGAAGTTCAAATTGTTGTTCTTTTATTGTTGTTTTTACTTAGTTTTTAACAAGACTGAGCTCACTTCGAGAAATAGCAACACTGTTACCGGAGCACCTAAATCCCCATTTTAACCTGTCACTGTACTTTGAGGCTTGTACTTTGCAGTTGATTGGGTATACGTAGGTTGTGATCGTAGCTTGTATTGCTTTCTTGATGGAAATTCTTTCTGTTATTTTCACGTTTGTTTTTTCTATACTTCCCTGAATCCGTTTGATTTTATGTTTTCCTTTTTTGGCACTCCCATATTGTTGAATTGTTTCACTTCTCAGTCATTTCAATGTTTTCAAAACTCCTATATTATTGTAAATCTTTTCCTTTGTTTTTAACTTGACTTCTAAACTTATTTGATTTTGTAGTATTATGTAGGGGTTGTTTAAGTTACAAGCTATTGTAATTTTCTTGTTTTATATGGTGTTTACAAGACTGAACTCACATGTAAGAACTTGTGATCCTGTTACAAGAACACCTAAAAACCCATTCCAATTGTTTTGTACTTTGAGGCTTGTACTTTGCAGTTGATTGGGTGTACGTAGGTTGTGTTTGTAGCATGGATTGCTTTCTTAATAGAAGTTTTTTCTGTTATTTTTAGGTTTGTTTGTTCTATACTTTCCTGAATTCGTTTGATTTTACGTTTTTTTTTTTTTTTTTTTGGCACTCCGTATTGTTGAAATTGTTTCACTTCTCAGTTATTTCAATGTTTTCAAAACTCCCATATTATTGTAGATGTTATCTGTTGTTTTTATTGTTTTTGAATTTGATGTTAAACTTGTTTGATTTTATAGTTTTGTGAAGTTCAAATTGTTGTTCTTTTATTGTTGTTTTTACTTAGTTTTTAACAAGACTGAGCTCACTTCGAGAAATAGCAACACTGTTACCGGAGCACCTAAATCCCCATTTTAACCTGTCACTGTACTTTGAGGCTTGTACTTTGCAGTTGATTGGGTATACGTAGGTTGTGATCGTAGCTTGTATTGCTTTCTTACTGGAAGTTCTTTCTGTTATTTTCACGTTTGTTTTTTCTATACTTCCCTGAATCCGTTTGATTTTATGTTTTCATTTTTTGGCACTCCCATATTGTTGAATTGTTTCACTTCTCAGTCATTTTAATGTTTTCAAAACTCCTATATTATTGTAAATCTTTTCCTTTGTTTTTAACTTGACTTCTAAACTTATTTGATTTTGTAGTATTATGTAGGGGTTGTTTAAGTTACAAGCTATTGTAATTTTCTTGTTTTATATGGTGTTTACAAGACTGAACTCACATGTAAGAACTTGTGATCCTGTTACAAGAACACCTAAAAACCCATTCCAATTGTTTTGTACTTTGAGGCTTGTACTTTGCAGTTGATTGGGTGTACGTAGGTTGTGTTTGTAACATGGATTGCCTTCTTAATGGAAGTTTTTTCTGTTATTTTTAGGTTTGTTTGTTCTATACTTTCCTGAATTCGTTTGATTTTACGTTGTTGTTTTTTTTGGCACTCCCGTATTGTTGAAATTGTTTCACTTCTCAGTTATTTCAATGTTTTCAAAACTCCCATATTATTGTAGATGTTATCTGTTGTTTTTATTGTTTTTGAATTTGATGTTAAACTTGTTTGATTTTATAGTTTTGTGAAGTTCAAATTGTTGTTCTTTTATTGTTGTTTTTACTTAGTTTTTAACAAGACTGAGCTCACTTCGAGAAATAGCAACACTGTTACCGGAGCACCTAAATCCCCATTTTAACCTGTCACTGTACTTTGAGGCTTGTACTTTGCAGTTGATTGGGTATACGTAGGTTGTGATCGTAGCTTGTATTGCTTTCTTGATGGAAGTTCTTTCTGTTATTTTCACGTTTGTTTTTTCTATACTTCCCCGAATCCGTTTGATTTTATGTTTTCATTTTTTGGCACTCCCATATTGTTGAATTGTTTCACTTCTCAGTCATTTCAATGTTTTCAAAACTCCTATATTATTGTAAATCTTTTCCTTTGTTTTTAACTTGACTTCTAAACTTATTTGATTTTGTAGTATTATGTAGGGGTTGTTTAAGTTACAAGCTATTGTAATTTTCTTGTTTTATATGGTGTTTACAAGACTGAACTCACAAGTAAGAACTTGTGATCCTGTTACAAGAACACCTAAAAACCCATTCCAATTGTTTTGTACTTTGAGGCTTGTACTTTGCAGTTGATTGGGTGTACGTAGGTTGTGTTTGTAACATGGATTGCCTTCTTAATGGAAGTTTTTTCTGTTATTTTTAGGTTTGTTTGTTCTATACTTTCCTGAATTCGTTTGATTTTACGTTTTTTTTTTTTTGGCACTCCTGTATTGTTGAAATTGTTTCACTTCTCAGTTATTTCAATGTTTTCAAAACTCCCATATTATTGTAGATGTTATCTGTTGTTTTTATTGTTTTTGAATTTGATGTTAAACTTGTTTGATTTTATAGTTTTGTGAAGTTCAAATTGTTGTTCTTTTATTGTTGTTTTTACTTAGTTTTTAACAAGACTGAGCTCACTTCGAGAAATAGCAACACTGTTACCGGAGCACCTAAATCCCCATTTTAACCTGTCACTGTACTTTGAGGCTTGTACTTTGCAGTTGATTGGGTATACGTAGGTTGTGATCGTAGCTTGTATTGCTTTCTTGATGGAAGTTCTTTCTGTTATTTTCACGTTTGTTTTTTCTATACTTCCCTGAATCCGTTTGATTTTATGTTTTCCTTTTTTGGCACTCCCATATTGTTGAATTGTTTCACTTCTCAGCCATTTCAATGTTTTCAAAACTCCCATATTATTGTAAATCTTTTCCTTTGTTTTTAACTTGACTTCTAAACTTATTTGATTTTGTAGTATTATGTAGGGGTTGTTTAAGTTACAAGCTATTGTAATTTTCTTGTTTCATATGGTGTTTACAAGACTGAACTCACATGTAAGAACTTGTGATCCTGTTACAAGAACACCTAAAAACCCATTCCAATTGTTTTGTACTTTGAGGCTTGTACTTTGCAGTTGATTGGGCGTACGTAGGTTGTGTTTGTAGCATGGATTGCTTTCTTAATGGAAGTTTTTTCTGTTATTTTTAGGTTTGTTTGTTCTATACTTTCCTGAATTCATTTGATTTTACGTTTTCTTTTTTTTTTTGGCACTCCCGTATTGTTGAAATTGTTTCACTTCTCAGTTATTTCAATGTTTTCAAAACTCCCATATTATTGTAGATGTTATCTGTTGTTTTTATTGTTTTTGAATTTGATGTTAAACTTGTTTGATTTTATAGTTTTGTGAAGTTCAAATTGTTGTTCTTTTATTGTTGTTTTTACTTAGTTTTTAACAAGACTGAGCTCACTTCGAGAAATAGCAACACTGTTACCGGAGCACCTAAATCCCCATTTTAACCTGTCACTGTACTTTGAGGGTTGTACTTTGCGGTTGATTGGTGACGAAGGTAGCTACTGTAACGTGAATTGCTTTCTTGATAAAGTTATCTCTTTTCATCTTTTTGATAATTTTTACTATGTTACCATCATATATTTTTTTTTATTTCTTTCTAATGAGATTTTTTTATATATTTTAATAGCTTTATGGTTTGACAATTTTATATTGTATTTTACAAGACTGAACTCACTTTGAGAAATAGGAATTCCATTACCAGAGCACCTAAGAACCCAATTCAAATTGTCTTTGTACTTTGAGGCTTGTACTTTGCGGTTGGTTGGGTGACGAAGGTTTCTATTGTAACGTGAATTGCTTTCTTGATAAAGTCTTTTCTTATGATATTTTTTTTTATGATTTTGACTGTTTTATATCACTTTTATTTCTTGGCGATGATATTTTTTTTATATAATGTAATAGCTTTTTGGTTCGATAGTTTTATATCAGTCTTTTCCTTTGTTTTTAACTTGACTTCTAAACTTATTTGATTTTGTAGTATTATGAAGGGGTTGTTTATCTTACAAACTGTCGTAATTTTCTTGTTTTATATGGTGTTTACAAGACTGAACTCACATGTAAGAGCTTGTGATCCTGTTACAAGAACACCAAAAAACCCATTCCAATTGTTTTGTACTTTGAGGCTTGTACTTTGCAGTTGATTGGGCGTATGTAGGTTGTGTTTGTAGCTTGGATTGCTTTCTTATTGGAAGTTCTTTCTGTTATTTTCAGGTTTGTTTGTTCTATACTTTCCTGAATTCGTTTGATTTTACGTTTTCTTTTTTTTTTTGGCACTCCCGTATTGTTGAAATTGTTTCACTTCTCAGTTATTTCAATGTTTTCAAAACTCCCATATTATTGTAGATGTTATCTGTTGTTTTTATTGTTTTTGAATTTGAATGTTAAACTTGTTTGATTTTATAGTTTTGTGAAGTACAAACTTTTTTTCTTTTATTGTTGTTTTTACTTAGTTTTTAACAAGACTGAGCTCACTTCGAGAAATAGCAACACTGTTACCGGAGCACCTAAAACCCCATTTTAACCTGTCATTGTACTTTGAGGCTTGTACTTTGCGGTTGATTGGTGACGAAGGTAGCTACTGTAATGTGAATTGCTTTCTTGATAAAGTTCTCTCTTTTGATCTTTTTGATGATTTTTACTATGTTACTATCATATGTTTTTTTAATTTTTAGGTAATGAGATTTTTTTTATATATTTTAATAGCTTTATGGTTCGACAATTTTATATTGTTTTTTACAAGACTGAACTCACTTCGAGAAATAGGAATTCCATTACCAGAGCACCTCAATTCAACTTGTCTTTGTACTTTGAGGCTTGTACTTTGCGGTTGGTTGGGTGACAAAGGTTGCTATTGTAACGTGAATTGCTTTCTTGATAAAGTTTTTTCTTTTGATATATTTTTTTATGATTTTGACTATGTTTTATATAACTTTCATTTCTTGACGATGAGATTTTTTTATATAATGTAATAGCTTTTTGGTTCGATAGTTTTATATCAGTCTTTTCCTTTGTTTTTAACTTGACTTCTAAACTTATTTGATTTTGTAGTATTATGAAGGGGTTGTTTAAGTTACAAACTATCGTAATTTTCTTATTTTATATGGTGTTTACAAGACTGAACTCACATGTACGAACTTGTGATCCTGTTACAAGAACACCTAAAAACCCATTCCAACTGTTTTGTACTTTTGAGGCTTGTACTTTGCAGTTGATTGGGCGTATGTAGGTTGTGTTTGTATCTTGGATTGCTTTCTTAATGGAAGTTCTATCTGTTATTTTCAGGTTTGTAGATACTTTCCTGAATTCGTTTGATTTTACGTTTTCTTTTTTTTGGCACTCCCGTATTGTTGAAATTGTTTCACTTCTCAGTTATTTCAATGTTTTCAAAACTCCCATATTATTGTAGATGTTATCTGTTGTTTTTATTGTTTTTGAATTTGAATGTTAAACTTGTTTGATTTTATAGTTTTGTGAAGTACAAACTGTTCTTTTATTGTTGTTTTTACTTAGTTTTTAACAAGACTGAGCTCACTACGAGAAATAGCAACACTGTTACCGGAGCACCTAAAACCCCATTTTAACTTGTCACTGTACTTTGAGGCTTGTACTTTGCGGTTGATTGGTGACGAAGGTAGCTACTGTAACGTGAATTGCTTTCTTGATAAAGTTCTCTCTTTTGATCTTTTTGATGATTTTTACTATGTTACTATCATATTTTTTTTTTTTTAATTTCTTGGTAATGAGATTTTTTTTATATATTTTAATAGCTTTATGGTTTTACAATTTTATATTGTATTTTACAAGACTGAACTCACTTCGAGAAATAGGAATTCCATTACCAGAGCACCTAAGAACCCAATTCAAATTGTCTTTGTACTTTGAGGCTTGTACTTTGCGGTTAGTTAGGTGACGAAGGTTGCTATTGTAACGTGAATTGCTTTCTTGATAAAGTTTTTTCTTATGATATTTTTTTTTTATGATTTTGACTATGTTTTATATAACTTTTATTTCTTGGCGATGAGATTTTTTTATATAATGTAATAGCTTTTTGGTTCGATAGTTTTATATCAGTCTTTTCCTTTGTTTTTAACTTGACTTTTAAACTTATTTGATTTTGTAGTATTATGAATGGGTTGTTTAAGTTGTAAACTATCATAATTTTCTTGTTTTATATGGTGTTTACAAGACTGGACTCACATGTAAGAGCTTGTGATCCTGTTACAAGAACACCTAAAAACCCATTTCAATTGTTTTGTACTTTGAGGCTTGTACTTTGCAGTTGATTGGGTGTACATAGGTTGTGTTTGTAGCATGGATTGCTTTCTTAATGGAAGTTCTTTCTGTTATTTTCAACTTATTTTATTGTAATGAGAAACTTTAGATGTAATTTACGTGTATTTTTGTTTGAAACTTATTTTATGGGGTGTACATGGTTTAATGTTCATACTGAAATTGTTTCACGGAGAAATTGTTTTAATATTTTCACCCTCCCATATTATTGGAGATGTTTTATATACTTAATTTTGTATGTGTTTTGTTACTTTTCAATAATGATGCTATGGTTTGACAGTTTTTTATGGTATTTTACAAGACTGAATTGACATTCGAGAAATAGGAATGCCGTTACTAGCGCACCTAAAAACCTAATTGAACTTGTCTTGGTACTTTGAGGCTTGTACTTTGCGGTTGATTGGGCGACGAAGGTTGCCACTGTAACGTGAATTGCCTTCTTGATAAAGTTCATCCTGTTGATATTCTATTTTTTGTCGATTTTGACTATGTTATCATCATAATTTTTATTTTATATAATAACTTTGTGGGTTAAAATTTTCTATGGTTTTTTACAAGACTGAGCTCACTTCAAGAAATAGGAATGGTGTTTCCAGAGCACCTAAGAACCCAATTCGACTTGTCTTTGTACTTTGAGGCTTGTACTTTGCAGTTGATTGGGTGACGGAGGTTGCTAGTGTAACATAAATTTCTTTCTTGATGAAGTTCTTTCTTTTGATGTTCTATTTTTTTATGATTTTGACTATGTTATTTATATAACTTTTATTTCTTGGTGATGAGATTTTTTTATACAACATAATAGCCTTGTGGTTTGATAGTTTTATATGGTATTTTACAAAATTGAACTCATATTCAAGAGTTACGCATGCCATTACTAGAGTATCTTAGAACCCATCTCAACTTGTCTTTGTACTTTTAAGGCTTGTACGTTGCGGTTGAATGGGTGACAAAGGTTGCTACTGTGGTGTGAGTTGCTTTCTTGATAAAGTTCTTTTTGTTGAATTTCTATTTTTGATTGTTATATTCATAACTCATATTTCTTAGTAATGATATTTTTTTTAATATAATGCATTAGCTCTTTTGCCTGACAGTTTTATATGCTATTTTACAAGACTGAACTCACATTCGAGAAATTGTAATCCCGTTACTAAAGCACCTAAAATCCCATTTCAGTTTGTTTTTGTACTTTGAGGCTTGTACTTTGTGGTTGACTGGGTGATGAAGGTTGTTATTGTAGCGTGGATTGCTTTCTTGATGAAGTTCTTTCTGTTGATATTCTGTTTTTAATGAAGGCAAATTGGAAAATAATAATCCCACCATTGTGAAATTGGCCAATAATAATCCCAAGTCAGGAATTAGCCAATAATAATCCCACCTCGTCCATTTTTGGAAAATAATAATCCACAGTCACTAAACGACAAAAGTGCCACGTCAGCATTTGGAGTATTATTTTCCAAAAATGGACGAGGTGGGATTATTATTGGCTAATTCCTGACTTGGGATTATTATTGGCCAATTTCACAATGGTGGGATTATTATTTTCCAATTTGCCTTTAATGAATGGTACTACATTATTTTCATAAGTTTTATTTCTTGGTAATGAGATTCTTTTATATAGTTTAATAGCTTTGTGGTTTGACAATTTTATATGGTATATTATAAGATTGAACTCACGTTTGAGAAATAGGAATGCTGTTACTAGAGCTACCTATATAATATCGGCTAAGACTATAAACCCATTTCAACCATTTTTGATGATTTTAACTATGTTATTTTCATAACTTCTATTTCTTGGTAATGAGATTTTTTTTAGATATATTGTAATAGATTTGTGGTTTGACAGCTTTTATAATATTTTACAAAAGTGAACTCACACCTGAGAACTAGGCCTGCTGTTACTAAAGCACCTAAGAACTCATTTCAACCTGTCTTTGTATAAAACTTGCAGCTTTTATGTTTTTAACCTTTTCTGCTGTTTTTATTCTTCTTTGAAGATACGAACGATTGTACTTCTATTGTTGTTTTTACTTGATTTTTTTCTGGGGGATATGAATAGAAAATCAAGATGGAACGCTTCTTACTCAAATTAAGAGGTAAGGTACCAAATGTTCAAAAGTGTCATTAAACTTGTGATCAGATTCTACATTTTTTTGTAGAATCGCAATGTTCTGCTATATATATAGTACTAAATGTCATTAAACTTATGATCGGATACTTCATTTTCTTGGTGTGAAGGGACCAAAGACCTTAGGTCCTAGCATATACATAAGGCATATATATAATTGTGTCATTTTTGATCATGGAGTGATCTAGGCGAGTGCTGTAAGCATATTGTGCTAAGTTGGTGTGATGGTTGGTTCTTTGAAGGTGACTTAGCTTACATTTTTTTTTCTTACGTCAACATTACTCATAAGGGTGGGTTTTCTATTTTTGGCTACTAAGGTGGACTTGAATATATATATTTTACTGCAACCCCATACATTTGGTGTTTTGAGGAGTTGCATGTATGATGATGAGGTTAGTTGCATTCGTAAATCGTAACTATAGGTTTTGTTATTTGTATATGGTAAACATGTATTTTTTTTCAAGCTATGAAACCTTCATAGCTTCTTTTAAAGCCAGTTTTGGATATCATACACTGTAATTACTAGTTATTTTTCAAAGTAATCCATTTTATATTATTATTTGTATATTTGCCATTATGGGAACCTACTAAAGAACCATGATATCAGTTCTGTATCCTATGCAGTTAATGCGGTAAAAAATCGGATATCGGTATTGGTGATATATATCACCGATATATCACGATATTAACTGCATAGTCTGTATCTAAGGAAGTCAAGTATAAGCCACTTGCAGAGAAAAACTCTGCTGGTAAAAAGTCCACTGCTCTTGTGGCGGAGCCCACGTCACATTTGATGCATATGATAAGCTACTACATTCTATCTTAGAGTTTTCTTCATTTGGAAATAATTTTATAAAGTACCAACTTTTGACCTGTTTTTAAAGATGTCAATTTTGACTATTCGAACATGAATTGGTCAATGGGGGACTTGGGGTTTATTTCATATCTCTAGCGGAAAAATAGCTTTTATATTGAAATGGGTCAATTGGGATGAATGGGTTGAAAAAAATACCCAATGTGTATTATAATGTATAAACCCTCCTAACTCATTCTATTCTAGTAAAGTGATCTATAAAGAAATAACACAATATTGTAATCATACTTAAGACACTAATTATTCATAAAAAAATGTTTCAAGCCAACCCAATCCGACCTGTTTTGGCTTGGTATTCGGGCTTTCCACATCTACATGTTCGTTCTTCCATTGTGGCTTTTTATTGTATTCATGTATGTTAGTTAAAATCTGTAACAATCCTCAGCCCTCGTGGAGCTAACTGAAGCTGAAACATAATATGCAGTAAATGCTATGAAGCAATTACTGGATATGTAAGCTTACTTAGAGAAAGCTGCTTTTTCTAGTAGATTATATATTAAAAAAATCTCCCACCTTAATCATGGACGCTTGTTTACGTCATTGTTGTTGTAGATGCTTCTGAAGCAGAACCAAGTCATCGAATGCCCTTCCATATGATACATCTGGTCAAACCTTATGGCATTTGAGAAACCATAAGGGGCCCCATCTCAGCTGTTGGCAGATTTTCTAACGCCTTGAAGTTTATCGTCGAAGAGGTAATAATTCTCATCTCATGTTATTACAGAGTACTAGAGTCGGCAAATTTGACCCATTAACTATTAGATCGGTTGATTTGGGTTACATTTGCCAAATGGTCCAATTGGTACTTTTAGTATGTAAAATGTTCTAAAACGTTGTTATTAAACAGATTAGGGTATTAATTGAGATAATATAAATGCTGTAATCGTATTGGACAAAGTAGTTCATTTCAATCTTGTTACCTAGTTTGTCCGAGGTGCCAAATTTCCAACTCCTATATGACTATATAAGTCCCTAGACTTCATTTTTACATGACTATTTACAACTAAAAAATATCTGGACTTTATTTTTAACAATTTTTGTTTTTACGTGTTGAAGTCTATAAACTTATAAAAAGATTATTAAATATGATCCTTCTGCGTGTATAGGTCCCTAAACCCATATGAAAAACAAAATGCAATCATCAGCCAAACTGGTAAGTGAACATGTTAGGAGTTATCTTCTGGTATCTTTCTGATAGAGGCAGCCAAATGGATGGGTTGGGTAATGGGTCAAAACAGTCAAATTGTTTCATCTATTCAACCGATTTTCTTTTTTATTAAACCATTTATCTTAGACTATTTGCCTTGTTAGATGTAAGACACATATGGGTTGAAATTGCCACCTCACCATTTTATGTGTAGGTTCGTGATAGCATTACTGGTCAACCTAGAGATGATATTGTGTGCCACAGTTATGCATTTTTATTATTTGATGCATATGGTTCTATTCCAAAGTTTTTTTTTTATTATTTTTTATTTTTTATATAATCTGGGCAGTGTTTATACAGATGTGGCAATTTGGACCATTTAATAACAAATTGATTGATGGGGGACTGGGTTTATATTTTATCTTGAACAAAAGAAATTTCTTATAATGAAAAAAAAAGTTTTCGCCCTGTGTGCAAAAAATGATTTAGCCCGTTCCCCGAGCCGCCCATTTTGCCTCTTATACCTGTGTTCGTTTGTCATGGCTGATTTTCATGTTCTTGTATGTGGCTCAAACTTTTTACTTGTTTTTAGAGGTGGCAATTTCAACCCTTCGAAAATGATATGATCAATGGGGGATTCAGGGAAATATTTTACCTTTAGTGGGAAAAAAAGCTTATCAAATGGGATGAACGGGTTGAAAAACTTTCATTGTGTGTTATAATGTAAGAAACCCGCTAAAGTCATTCTATTCAAGTAAATAGATTCTCTTTAGGATAATACGATATTTGTAATCATAATTAGGCACTATTGATTCATTAAAAAAAGTGTTCTAAGCCAACCCAATCCGACCTGTTTTGACTCGATTTCTGGGCCGCCCATTTTGCCACTTCAACTTGTTTTTCTTCCATCATTGCTTTTTGTAGTGATCCTATATGTTGGCTCAAACCTGTGACAGTCCTCAGCCTCCTGGAGCTTAACGGAAACTGAAACAGATTATGCAATAATGCTATGACGCACATATTCGACAAACTTGTCTCCAAATACAGTACTGGGGCAGTTACTGACTTACTGGATATGTAAGTTTATCTTAGAGAAAACCGCTTTTCTGGTAGTTTATATATTAAAATAAGTAAAAAAAATCTCACCTTAAATGGATGCTTGTTTAGGTCATATAGTTGTTATAGATGCTTTTAAAGCAGAAGAATTTGCTGAGGTGGCAACGAAGCCACTGAAAGCCCTTCCATATGACACACCTGGTTGAAGTTTATGGCATTTGAGTACCCCATAAGGGGTCCCAGCTCATCTGTTGGCAGATTTTTTGACGTGTTGAAGTTTATCGTCAAAGAGGTAATAACTTCTCATCTGTTGTTATAACAAAGTACTATAGTTGGCAAGTTTGACCTATTTACTTTAGGATCTATTAATTCGGTTAACGTTTGTCAAACAGGACCAAACAATTCTTTTTAACTTAGTAAAATCTTATAATTCATTTTTAAACAGGTTAGGATATGATTGATATAGTATGTGTTGTAATAATATCGACCCTTGTTTATATAACAATAGAGATTCTGGACTGTAAAATTACTTCTTTTTTACCTGATTCTTGTTACCCGACTTGCCTGATGTGCCAATTTTCCATGTCTATTAAAATTGTTCCATGACTTTCATCGAACTCATACATAAGTCTTTGGACTTTATTTTTACATGAAAATTTAAAAAAAAAAAGAGTAAATTGCAATTTTGGTGCTTGTGGTTTAGTGGTTATTGCTATATTTTACAAAATTAAAATGTCTTGCAATTTTCATACCAAGGTTTCTATTTTATTGCGGTTTTGGTCCACCACACCACTCTAACTCCATCTAACTTATAGTTAAATCCTGGTCACATGAGGCATATATGGGCAGGGTGTTTTGGAAAATAACCATTAAAAATGAAGAAACCAAGGTATTATTTAAATAACCTGTTATAGGGATTTATTAAGCGCGGTACGCTAATTCTTATGGTGTGGTTTGGAGAAGAACTTAAAAGATGATAATTAGTTTATTATTTTAAATAAAGTTTAATGTATCTACTGTTTTTAAATTTCGAAATTTATATGTTTGAATTGTAGTAGGTTTGTACCCCAGTGTATGTATATAAATATTGGTAGGGATTTATTTTCTTTTTCATGTCAGTTATTTTAATGCACATATACATCTTAAGGCCGCTCCATATACATCTTAAAATTAGTTATTTTAGTAAAATCATAAATTTTTGTATGCTTATATATCTACAAGAAATCCAATAATATCACCCCATCTGAAAATTTTACCTTACATAACTCTTAGAGCAAAGCTTAGACCACATCTTGTGTGGTGGACACTTACCTTGTATTCTCATTGTATCGTTGTTTGCTACAAACACGATCCAGGCTACCATCTTCTCAAATGATTATTTGACCTGTTATAGGGACTTGAATCCTTTGCATGACGAAAGATAAAATAACACCTCACCTTTTTAATGGTTATTTCTCAAAATACCCTACACATGCTTCTCATGTGATTAGGATTTAACTCTAAGTTGGATGGAGTTAATGTGGTGGACCAAAACCGCAATAACAAAGAAACCTCAGCATGAAACATTTGGATTTTGTAAAATATATAGCAATAACCACTAAACCACAAGGACCAAAACCGCAATTTACTCAAAAAAAACTATACCTGTTTTTAACAAATTTTTTTTTTTTGCGTGTTGAAGTCTTAAACTTATAAAAAATATCAAATATGCCCCTTTTGCATGATTAGGTCCCTAAACTTGTATGAAAAACAAGATGCAAGCATTAGCCAAATTGGTAAGTGAACATGTTAGAAAATATCTTCATTTGCCTTTTTGATAGCGGTGGCTGAATGGGTGGATTTGAGTAATGGGTCAAAATGGTCAATTTACGGGCTAGGCCAACCTACACTCACTCTTTTTGTTCATTTCTTCGATTTTTAAAGCTATATATGTGTACAATATGACTTAACTACATTAGTTAGATCTTCCATTAATAAAAGTATTTTAAGAAAAAGGGCTTGTAGCCTAGCGGTATCAAGGTTTACCTCCTTATGTGGTTGAGGGTTCTAGTCCTGTGATTTTTTTTTTTTTTTGAAGATTTAGGAGTAGGTTTAGAGGGTGCGTGAGTTAGCCATACAAAAATAATAATAAACGCATTTTAGGAGGTCTTTAAGAAATTGAGTACAATACGTATAGCTTCCAACTTGTTTGACCCATTTGATCCATTTTCCTTTTTGTTAAACCATTTGACCTGTTAGATGTAAGACATACATGAGTTCAAACTGCCACCTCACCGGTTTATGTGTAGGTTTGTGGTAGCGCTATACTGTATATTAAATTTTCACTACTCTTGGAGGAGATGGTTTAGTCGTTGAAACTGATAAAGATGAGGTTCTTTAATTGGACATTATCTTTTAAAATACAAACTTTTTAACTATTTATAGAAATGGCTATTTCAACCATTTGATAATGAATTGGTTGATGAGGGACTGGGTTTATATTCTATCTCGAACATAACTAATAGCTAATGATGAAACGGGTCAAATGGGATGGGCCATTTGAAAGACGTCCCGTGTGCTTTACAGTACATAAAACCTCCCAAATCATTTTATTCATGGAAATAGATTCTTTTCAGAATAATACAATAATACTTTGTGACTAGTTATCTATATACGCAATCCGGCCTGTTTTAGCCAAGCCACCCATTTTGCCACTTCTACATGCTTTTCATCCGTCGTGGCTGATTATCGTGTTCTTGTATGAGCTTCAGTTCTGCAATAGTCCTTACTGCCCGTGGAGCTAACCGAAGCTGAAACAGAATATGCGGTAAATGTTGTGACGCATGTATATGAGAAGCATTGTGCTCCAATACAACATGCTTTGGGCTAAGAAGAATTTGCTGAGGGGTCCTAGCTCAACTGTTGGCATATTTTTTTAATGTGTCAAGTTTTTGTCAAATAGGTAAAAGCTTCTCTTCTCTCATCATATGGTATTAAAAAGTACCAGAGTTGACATTTTGACCCATGTATTTTTGGATTGGTCGATTCAGGTTACATATGTCAAATGGGTATTCTCATCTAAAAGGTTTTTTAATTTTTAAAGTGTGCTAAATTGTTTTTGTTGAAAGGTGTAAACATATCTTTAGTTTCATTATTAGTAATAATAATAGTGAATCAAATCTTGAAATTGTATTATTTAATAAAGGACATTACAAAGGTCCTATATATAGATAATACTAATTACAATTGAATACCCTTAACAATAAATAAATTCACAAACCAATAACTTAGTTTAACATTCCTACGCAAGTTGAGGGCGGGGAACGACCTGCAACTTGGACCGTAATGATAAGAATCTCTGTGTGGACAATGGCTTTGTAAAGATATCAGCTATTTGATCATCAGTAGAAATAAATTTAACCTTCAACATCCTTTGAGCAACTTGTTCATGAACAAAATGATAATCGACTTCAACATGCTTTGTTCGCGCATGAAAAATCGGATTTGCAGAAAGATAGGTCGCACCAAGGTTGTCACACCAAAGTGTCGGTTGTTTATCAACCATACCAAGTTCATGAAGAAGGGATCTTAACCTATGATGCATTGGGACGGGTACGGGAACGGGAAACGGCAAAACTAAAAAATTCAAGAAGCGGGGACGGGACGGGTACCGGAATAAAAACATATAAAAAATAAATATATATTAAAGATAATGTAACACAAAACCCCAAAATAGTTATATAAATAAAAAAACTTTCAAAATGATGGAAAAGAAAAAGTTATGAGGTACTCACTAGGTTGTTTTTACACGCAAAGGTTAACTTTGTGAGATAAAGTAAAAGAAAGAAAACAAACCATAAATAACAATATAATACATTATTATTGGGTATATTAAATTTTCCAAAGCAGTATATCTTCTTCCTTCTCTCTTTGTATAAACGCTGCAGAGGTTTTCACCGGCCAACCAAAAAAACTCCGGCGACAACAATTTCTCACTCTTCACTCTCGTTTTAACTATCATACGAAAGATAATTTAGAAGGTACCCGTTTCTTTACACTGGTTCTCCGGATTAAAAAATCTTTTTTTTTTTACAAAACCAAAAAAATAAACGGAAACTTGACGGAGTTAACGTTTCCTGCACGCCCCCAAACCCCGTCCCATTCTGCAGCACGTTTCCAGGCCGTACCCAACATGCCGGGGACGTTTCCCGGCCGTCCCCGTGCCGTTTCCGTCCCCTAGCAGTCCCTGGATGGGAGACGACACCTCAATGGCGTTTCCGTGCTTCCGAGATCTTAACCAGATCAGTTCTGCCACAATATCAGCGATAGCCTTATACTCTGATTTTGTAGAAGATCGAGAGATGGTGCTTTGCTTTCTAGCAGCCCATGAAACAAGATTGGAGCCCAAGTAACTAGCGTATCCCCCCGTGAACCGACGATCGATAGGGCAACCAGCCCGATCTGAATCCGAGAAAGCCTGAAGATTGGGCCATGCTGAATCAGAAAAGGCTTGTAGATGACAACCTGAATCATGACGGAATAGTAAACCAATGTTAACCCGTTCCTTTTAGGTAACGTAGAATGCGTTTGGCCGCAGCCCAATGGTTTTCAGTCGATGCATGGATAAATTGACAAACTTTGTTAACTGTAAAAGCAATATCCGGTCTGGACGAAGTGGCATACTGAAGCGCACCTACAGTTTGCCGATATCTAGATGGGTCATCAAGGAGGGGACTATCATCAGGAAGCAAAACATCAGAAGTACTCATAGGAGAAACAATCGGTTTGCAATCACAGAGACTTGCTCGTTGAAGAATATGCAGAATATATTTACGTTGAGACAGGATAAGATCAGGAGCATGATGTAGAACTTCAATTCCCAAAAATAATGCAGTTGTCCAAGATCCTTGATAGCAAATAAAGAATTGAGACGTTAAATGATATCAGCAACAACTTGAGGTTGATTTCCTGTGATTATAATATCATCCACATACAAAAGGACAACCGAGTAAACCAGGCATGTGGAGCTTGCTTGAACCCATATAAGGACTTGTGTGATGGGCACACATGATCAGGTTTGGTGGGATCAACGAAACCAGAAGGTTGTTTCATATACACTGTTTCTTGAAGATCACCCTGTAAGAAAGCATTTTTGAATGTCCAATTGGCGAAGTGACCACTTATTCATAACAACAATAGACAAAACAATGCGAATAGTAGTAGGTTTAACTACTGCACTGTATGTTTCATGATAATCCACACCAGGTTGTTGCTGTAAACCTTTAACCACTAGTCGAGCTTTGTAACGACTGATCCTCCCACTTGGATCTGTTTTCAACCTGTAAACCCATCTGCAATCAACAATATTAGCATTCCTAACAGGAGGAATGTAGTGCAGTCAACTCTTCAACCATGGCTTGACGCTAAACCTAAGATTTGTTGGCAACAGTAAACGAGGTACGCTCAACAGGTAAAGTGTGAGTGGTGGTGATAGTGTAAGCAACAGGGTTATAACAGGTGGTAGGTTTGGGGTTGGGTCGAAGGTTTGAGGGGCGAGTGCGTGGTGGTGGGTTGGAATGGGTTGTGTTGGGCTGTGGTGCTGGTAAGATGGGTTTGGTAATGGGTGACGGAGAGGAAGTGGGATCATGATGAGTTGTGGAAGTGGGTTCGGTAGTAGTAGGCTGAATTTGATCGGTGGTAGTAGTAGAGGGTGGACGGAAGCGGGGTGGTTCGGTGGGAAAACCTGGTAGTGGGTTTGGAAAAACAGAGATGTATGGTGTGTTGGTGTGTGAGTGTTGGTACACTTTATGTGGACGCGACTCGATTCGGTGCGGTTCGACTCGGTTAGGTTCGGCTCAAGCCCGACGTCACGACATTCCTCCGTCGTGCGCCCCAGAGATCGAAACGCGAAGCATGAAGAGCCGCGAACCTTTCCCGTCGCCACATCACCATGACATCACCATGTTGATAGAGCCCATCAAAGAATATATGCATGACGAAGACTACCTAATATGCATGACGAAGACTACCTAATATGGACGAAATCACATGTGACGAAGACTGATGTGGCGAAATCCCACATGTGACGAAATCTATGGATTTCGTCGAGACATTGTAAGTTCGCCGAGGGATTTCGTCGTCAACGGGAGTTCGTCGACATGTTACTATATATACATCAGACAGTAGACAGAAAACGTGTGCAAGTCTGAATAGATTTTAGAGAGAACACACTGTAAAACACACACACACTGAGAGTTTACAGAGACCATTTGTAAACACCGCATTGTAACCGTTTCATAGCATTAATACATTGAGTGTTAATCGTTGAATCTTGTGTCTTACGTGTTCGTAACTTGGTTTAACTTACCCGTTTGGATTCCGCACTCTCGGGTTTGTCGGAAAACATGAATAGAGGTTTAACTCGATCCTCCGGGTGGACCTACATTTGGTATCAGAGCGTTTGGCTCGATTCCTTGTTAAAACCAAGTGTTTTTATTGTGATTTGAAAGATTTTAAAGTGTTTTTCTTGTATTTTGGAGTTTAAAATCATACATTTTCTGGAAAAACGTTTCTAAAATCGTGTAAATCATGATGTTTTGCTTCTTGTTTTAGTTGAAACCTTGTTATATTACATGCTTGTATGTTATTGTGGGTTTTTATTGAAAGTTTTAGCAAAAATTGTTGTTCGAAAATTTATCGGTCACCGGAATATTCATAGTGTTCATCGGATCTTCATTGTGTTCTTGATAAAGTTCAGTGTTTGATCTTTGTTGAAATATTTACTGAAGTGATTTTGATTATAATATTGTTGTGGTTTGAATTTTTTGTCATACAAATGATGATGTTTATTGAATATTGACTCCTAAAGTAGTGTGTGGCTTGACTTACTTGACAAAAGAAATTTGTGTGTCAGTGGATAAGATTTGTTTTGTTTTGATAAATATCTTTTTGTCTGTACACAATTGTCAACGAAATCACCTTATTGGACGAAATCACTTGTTGATTGGACGAAATCACTTGTTGTTGGACGAAATCACAGCTCAGAGACGAAAACAGCCCCTGATTTCGTCATCAAATCATCCAGCGACGAAAACAGCCCCTAATTTCATCATCAAACCTTTCAGCGACGAAATCACCCTTTCAGCGACGAAATCACCCTTTCAGCGACGAAATCACCATTTCAGCAACGAAATCACCAAATCAGCGACGAAAACCCCTATTTTCGTCACATATCTTTTCATATTATTAACAGAAGCTTTTTTTAAACATTCTTAACTGTTTGATTTGTGTGATTTATTCAGGTATTCATTATTAAATATTCGAAATGAATCCGGATTGGTGGGGTACTCCGTCTAATACGGAAAGTAAGTATAGAAGCACCGGATTATCTCCATCATGGGCCGAACCTCCTGCACAATCGTCGTCACCTCAAATTTCGTCAACTCAATGGGCGTTTGTTTCAAATCAAAATCAAAGTATTCAAAGTATACTTTTAAGCGAAAATGAAACCGGAAGCAAGAATCGTCCACCTAAGCTAATGCACATGAATGAATATCCGGGATGGGAAGACAGATTTCATACGTATATTCTTGGGCAAAACACGGAGTTATGGTTACGATTCATTACAGACTTCGATCAAGCACTTGATGTTGCCGCTTCAACTGCCGCGTCTTTTGCAGATCTTTCTCCAGATGATAAGAAGATTTATGATTTAGAAAAGAAGGCTTTTTCTATTCTAACTCAAGCATTAAACAAAGAAATCGATCATCAGTTTGTATGCTTCAAGACAACAAAGCGGTTATGGGATGCATTGAAGACGAGAGGTGAAGTAAACGAAGCGTCACGCAAATTACGACATGACTTACTCAAGAAAGAGTTTGATGGTTTCACATGTATGGAAAGAGAATCTTTGAGAGATTTGACAAGTCGATTTTATCACTTGTTGACTAAGTTGAATCATTATGGGGTAGTAACAACTCCTGCAGAGGTTATCACAAAGTTGGCCAACGCGCTGCCATTTCAATGGAAGGGTTTCTTGGAAATTTTGAAGTACAATGGCACATTAGCTACAACCTCAATCAATGATTTCGTTCAGATGTTGGAGAATAAAGATCAGGAAGAAACTCTAAAGGCGAAAAAGGTTCCAGTACAACAAAATTCTTATATGTATTATGGAGCTTCTAGTACTTCTGCAAGACCTGCTCAACATGCTCCACTTCAAATGGCGTTTGTCACAAGCACAGATTTGTATGGCAATCCGATACAAGTTCCTGTAAAGCCAGCTCCAACCACAGACTTGTATGGAAATCCACTACAACCAGCTCCACAACAGCCAAGCCAACGATCTCTCATAGCAAATGATATGTTCGGAAATCCATTACCTGTTCGATTTACCGGAGCAACAGATCTGTATGGAAATCCACTTCCAGCTTCCTCAAGACCAACGGTTGTTCTACCAACCACAGATTTGTACGACAATCCACTACCTGTGCAACAGCAAGCCTGTTATGGTAGCACATCATCAGCTAGTCAGCCATCAAATACAGTACGGCTAGACACTTCAAACTTTTCGAAAGTGAGTGTTGAAGTAGCCAAGGATCATATGGAGATACTAAACACTCTGGTTAGCGCGTATTGTGGGTTGATAGCAGGTCAGATCAGTAACATCAATCTGACGCAAGAAGACTACCAGCAGATAGATAAAGAGGAGATGGAAATGATGGACATCAAGTGGGCTTTCGCCAGTGCTGTAAGGCGAGCAAAGGACTTCATGGAAAGGACTGGTCGAACCAGCTTGGAAAGCAAGAAAGATACCAAGTATGGGTTCGATAAGCAGTCTGTTAAGTGCTTTAACTGTGGTGAACGTGGTCATTTCAAGCGTGAATGTACGAAGCCAGCTCAACATGGGAACCAGAATCCTTTCAGAGGTCAAGGCAACCAGGCGAATCAGCAGAATCAAGCCAGGAATAATGATCGCACCTTGGTACCTGTGAACAATCAAATTCAAGCAGGACCATCGAACACCAATCAAGCTCTTGTGGTGCAAATGGATGAGGGTTGCGACTGGACAATGCAATTAGGCTTTGGTGATCAGGGAGGAGCAGCTTGTTTTGTTGAAACTGCTAAGGATTTGAAGCACGCCAGTGGTGGAGAATCTTCCGCCAGTGGTGGTGAATTTTCAGATGAAGAGAGTTCTGGTGATTCAAGGAGTTCAGATGAGGAAATCTCAACCTCAGGCGAAGATTATTCTGATGATGTATCTAGTGGGAGAATCGATGCAGATATTGATGAATTGTTAGGAGAAGCTGCAGCAAGGAATGATAGAAGATCTATTCTGGTGGATCAAGTTGCTTATTCTTCTTCTTCTCTTCATTCAGCCTTTATGGCTAATGGCGGCAGTTCATCAAGCCAGGTATGTGTCGATGAACCAACTATCGTTAATTGTGATAATTGTGCTAGCTTAAGTGATAAATGTGCTGATTTAGATGCTTATATGTCTGAGTTGCAAAGCAAACATGATGCTTTTAATGCTGAATTGACTGACTTACAAAACAAACATATTTCTTTAAATGCTAAGATGTCTGATTTGCAAAGCAAACATGAGGCTTTGCAAACCAAGTATGATGTTACATTTATCCACAACCAAAAGTTGATCGTGGATCTTGCCAAATGCATAGAAGCCAACATGTTTTATATAAACCATGAAAACGAGTATAAAACAATGATTGAAAATTTAAGAGAACACAAATCCGAGCTAACGAAAATGGTTTCAAGAAAACAAACAACCATTAACTGTTACATCAATAGGCTCGAGATAATGCAAAAAGAGATGGCTTGTGTAAAATCTAAAAGTGAGGCGATCAATCTTAAGCTAAATAGTTATTTGAGCTCTAGTTATGTGTTGGATCACATCATTGATGTTCAAAAGGAGAAAATGGATGTCACGTGCATTGGATATAAAAAATGTCCACCTCTTGTGAAACACAATTATGATGCCATGCCTGATGAAGAAGATAGAATTTACTTTGAGCCATCTGTTTCTTTAAACATTGAGGAGTTTACAACTGGATTTGGATACAAACCGTAAGTACCATCAGATTCGGATGTATCAGCAGATACAAGTGTGTCTTCTGCTGAACAGAATCAGGATCCTCCAGTTATTGTTAAGGATGCTGATTCTTCAGATGATGAATCTAATGATACTGACTCAGCACAGTCAGATGCGGTAATCAAAGAAGAGAACATACCTCTCGAGAATCATATTCTATGTGATCCTCCCGCAAAAACCTGCTACGACTATTCTGACCGAGTCCACGTCCACTTCCTCACAAGAGTCTGAGAGTGTGAATTTGCTGTACACTCTTGTTGGTGATGTTAGAATCTATTCTGACAAAGATTTTCCTATTAAGAATGTTAATTGTAGGTCCGGCTAGGGGAGGATCTAGTCGCCTAATCCTTGTATACGAACCACTCCGGTTGTGCGGAATCCAACCGGAATAGCAAACCGAGATAGAACACGCAAATAATCAACACACAAGACTCAACGATTAACACCACTTGTATTAAACATATGAAAGGTCCGGTTACAGCTCAATGTTTACAAATCAGTCTTGCAAACTCTCTCTAGTGTGTGTGTTCCTTATCTATCTGAGTGTCTAACTTTCTGTCTCTCTATGTGTCTCCCTGTCTAACTGTCGAAATGAACACAACACACGGGTATTTATACCCAAACACAGCTGGTCCGGTCGAAGGATCAGATAGGATGATCGAAGGATCATCTATCGACCAGAATTAGCTCGAACGATCCAGATGCACCACGAAAGATGTGATCCTTCGTGGTCCATCCATCGAAGGTCCATCTATCGAGCTCATCATCATCGAAGGATATAAGTGATCCTTCGATGACCATCCTTCGACCCAGCAACTAACAAACATAATGTTGACTGTTTGTCCAAGTCAAACTAGGAGGATAGTTGACTTGGTCAAACTTACAAGACTAACAAGACATCGTTTCGTATACAGACAAAATACAGACAAAGTACAGACACAAGTGCACCAACAAACTCCCCCTTGGCTGTAGCTTTGTCGCTGTAGCTTTGTCTCGATCTCGTTCTTAAACCTTGTAGGTTCTTCGTGTCTTCAAGTCTTTGACGTCTCTTCACGTCTTCAATGTCGGAGGATCTTTAAAAGTCTTCACGTCTTGAAAGCAGAAAGTGTACCAACAAACTCCCCGTTCGATGTAGGAAGTGTGTTGACAAACTCCCCCTTAACATAAGCTCCCCCTTGAGTTATGCTCGTGAAATACTTGTTCTTTATGAAGTGAGATCCTTGTGGTGTTGATGATTGTCAGCGGCATCTCGATCATCTTCGTCTTTTGAGAGCCTTCACGTCGTGTCTTCATTCCGAAGCTTGTCATCGACCATGTTCTCCTAGCCTTTAGAATCTGCACATGCAAGAAATCTAAACGCGTAATGAGAACAACTGCTTGGAATATCATGAGTAAGCGACACACATGTGACCATTGTTCAATCAAACACCGTCCGACAGTTTGAAAGTTTAACAAAGTTTATCAATTTCAATTTTAACTTTCAAAACTTGCAAATTTCGACCGTTTATGAAGATTTAGTCGTTTTCGGTTTTCGTTCAGGTTTCAGGTAACGAAGACTCGAGCTCCAACATCGTACGATCGAAAATAAAATAGAAATAAAATCTTTTTGGCTTTTATAAAGTTTATATTAAAACACACATAAAATCTTTTTGGTATTTTTGAATATTTCAAATGTAAAGACTGAAAGCAGTAAATAAATATATACAAACATTCTTTTTGCGAGTTTCGAGGGTAAGAGAATCATATCAGTGTACGGTCATGCCAAAACACTCTCTTTGTTCAATTAGTTAACATTAAAATAAGCATCCTATAACAATTATCGGTATTGTTGTCCACATAAGCTCAACTTATCATTCGTAATCATGGCGAGGGGATACGTTAAGGTATGATTTATGCTTACCGACCGGTGTTCATCCACATCACGACACATTCCCGTATCAAGGTATGCACGAGGGTTCATCTTACCGGTGAGTATACCGATTATCACCTGTTTGACCGTATATGATGTGAGATTCTCACTTATTTTGATTTGAAAACAAAGCCCTATGTGATAGAATCACTTATTGATGAGGAACTTGATTTTCGATGCATGAGGGCACAGGAGCAAGTCCGTGAACAGGTCAGTACTTTCGTACAGCAGAGAGACGAACTTGACTCCCGGAAAGAATTTGTGATAATAATCACTTATTGAGGTCGTATGCAGTATGTACACGTATGTATGGTATCATGGAAGATCTAGACTTGCGTCCCCGTTATTTTTCGGTAAAAGATACAACCATGATACCCAGATGATAAGCAGCATAAAGACCGAATATCTCAGAACCTCGGCAATCTCTCAAACGAAATTTCGGTACCAAGACCATATGCCAATGAATGGTTCCCACCCAGTCTTCAGTCGGATTTAAGTTTATATCACCCTGCACACTTTAAAATGATTGTGAGCCTACCGATACATCTTATATAGAGCTGTTTATCGCTTTTCAGTTTAAGTTTAAAGAGGTTTGGACAGACCACTGATGTACTATCATTTTCTCTTTTGCTCGCCAGGAAACTCATTTTTGCTTTTCTATTGTTTTTGTGTTTTTGAAATTTTTCGATGTTTTTGGATTTTTTCAAATTTGGATTTACTCCCCCTAAAATCAATAAACTAAGACAAATTTAAAACACAAAGGTATTTACAAAAATGATTTTCCGATGTTGGTTTTACTCTTGCTTGACCTTAATGCCGTTTACCAATAAAAGATAGTCAAATCTTGATTTGTCAAAAGCTTTGGTAAAAAGGTCGGCACGTTGGTCATCGGTGTGGACGTAAGCAACATCGATTAGCCTTTTCTCAAAGCAATCACGTATGAAGTGATATTTGATTTCGATGTGCTTAGTCTTTGAATGCTGCACAGGATTTTTAGTGATCTGTAATGCAGCAGAATTATCAACGTAAATAGGAGTAGTTAGGAATTCAAAACCGTAATCACGCATTTGTTGTTGGATCCACAGGACTTGGGAGCAACAACTTGAGGCAGCAATGTATTCAGCTTCGCATGTTGATGTAGCTACACACGTCTGCTTCTTGCATTGCCATGTGACTAGGCGATTTCCCAAAAACTGACATCCAGCCGTTGTGGATTTGCCGTCGATTTTGCATCCGCCAAAATCAGAATCACTGAATGCGATCAAGTCAAAGTTATTATCCCTAGGGTACCACAGACCGGTGTCAGGGTAACCCTTCAAATAACGAAAAATCCTTTTTACAGCTGCAAGATGTGAGGCCTTCGGGTTGACTTGATATCTGGCAAGCAGGCACGTTGGGTACATTATATCTGGTCTTGATGCTGTGAGGTACATAAGAGATCCGATCATCGCGCGGTAGTATGAGGGGCTAACATCTTGACCCTTCAAGTCTGGAGTAATTCCGTGATTTTGTGGCAATGGGGTACCGATGGGCGTTGCATCTGACATCTGGAACCGGCTCAAGATGTCACCAACATATTTAGTCTGATGGATGAAAATCCCAGACTCAGTTTGTTGTACTTGTAGGCCCAAAAAGAAGGTCATTTCCCCCATAGCACTCATCTCGAATTTATCCTGCATAACACGCTCGAAATCCCTACACAAAACATCATTAGTAGACCCAAAAATAATATCATCAACGTATACCTGTACCAGTAGAAGATCTCCATGTTGTTCTTTGATGAAAAGAGTGCAGTCGATAAGACCTCTGCGAAAACCGTTCTCCAGCAGATAATTAGATAAGGTTGCGTACCAAGCTCGCGGTGCTTGATGTAGACCATATAGAGCTTTGTTGAGCAACCAAACCCGATCGGGATGGATAGGATCTTCAAAACCTGGAGGCTGTTCGACGTACACCTCTTCTTCTACCACACCATGTAAGAAAGCACTCTTCACGTCCATCTGGTATACCTTGAAACCTTTGAATGAGGCATAAGCCAGAAAGATCCGAATTGCTTCTAGACGTGCAACAGGTGCATACACTTCGTTGTAGTCGATTCCTTCAATCTGACGAAAACCTTGAACGACTAGCCTTGCTTTGTTCCGGATAACGATCCCACGGTCATCCTTCTTGCATTTAAACACCCAACGGGTACCAATCTTCTTGTATCCAGCAGGTTTCTCTACGAGTTTCCAGACACCAAGCTTCTGGAATTGTTGCAGTTCTTCCTGCATCGCTTCAACCCATGAGCTATCTTTCAAAGCATCTTTCCAAGTTCTTGGCTCTTCCTGTGAGACATAACACGCGAAAGACCAATCATTCTGTTGACCAGATTCTCGGATATTTGCATACAAGCCTGCATTGTTGTTGTTCCGCAACATGTTTCTTGTTTGAACGCCACTTTGTACATTTCCGATGATGTTTTGTTGAGGATGGATATTGTGAATCCTTGTTTCTGGATTTTCTTGAACTGGAATATTTGTACCCAGATTGTTGAGATTCAGATCAACAATCAATTCAAGGCCCGGAATTGACGAAGAGGATGATGCAGAAGTTTCAGCTGTTCGAGGGACATCCACTGGAGGAGTACCTTCTGAAATACCATGAACTGCTGTTGGAGCTTCTTGATCTGCATCTAGAAATTCATCATCCTCTGAAGATTCGTTCAATTCGGTAGCATCTTGAAAATCCTCATTGTCGAGAGCATTATTGTTCACTGAAGATGGTTCTTGATTGACTATAATGGGACGAACCAACGGTGAATCTGTTGCATTGTCGCTCTCGAAAAACATCCTTGCCGCAGCACTTTCTTCAACGGCTTCAACATTGATCGAATTGAAAAAGTCATCGTACTCAAACATCCAAGGCTGACCAGGATTTCTAACCGGTAAAGTGTGCCTTTGTACTCTGACTTCAGACCATTCCTCGACCCTTTTAGTCTCTAGATTCCAGACTCTTAAGTTTGGGGTGGAATACCCAAGAAAGTATCCCTCAATTGCTCTTGCCCCAAACTTTCCATTAGGATCGATTATTGTGCAAGGAGCTCCAAACGGTTCAAGATAAGACAAGTCTGGTTTCCGTTTGTTGATAAGCTCAAAGCAGGTCTTGTTGTGCCTTTTGACTGTAAGGACTCGGTTCAACGTATAGCAAGCAGAGGACACAGCTTCAGTCCAGAATGGAATGGGCAGCTGCGACTCTACCAACATAGTCCTAGCAGTCTCGATCAATGTGCGGTTTTTACGTTCAGCGACGCCATTCTGTTGAGGAGTGTAGGCTGCACTAAATTCGTGAAGAATACCTTTTGAAGTGCAAAACTCCGCCATGGCATGATTTTTGAATTCAGTACCATTGTCGCTACGTATCCGCCTAACCTTCAAGTTGTAAAGATTCTCAATCTGAATGATCAAGTTTTTGATAATACCGAAGGTTTCACTCTTGTGTGCCATGAACGCCACCCACGAAAATCTTGAATAATCATCAGTAATCACGAGGCAATATTGATCATTCCTAATGCTTTTGTGCTTGACAGGACCGAACAAATCCATGTGCAAACGTTCAAGAGGAACAGCCACCGTGTTGACTTTCTTTGTAGGGTGTCGCTTCTTCGTTTGTTTTCCTTTCTGGCACGAAACACAGACATCTTGAAGATGGAAATTTTTGAGAGGAACACCATTCACCAATTCATTTGATACCAAATGATTCATTTTGCGTAAGTGAATGTGACCCATTCGCCTGTGCCAAGAGATTGTGTCTTTTTCTGTGGCTTTGGAAACGAAACATGTTGCTTGTGCAGACGTTGTGATAGCTTGGCTCATATCAAGGACATACAGATCATTTATCCTTGGAGCCGACAAGAGAATCCATTCTTTTGGAATTTTGAAGCCGGGTTTCAGCACATAACATCCATTAGCATCAAAGTGTACTGAGAACTGCTTGTCACAAATTTGAGAAACACTAAGAAGATTGTGATCAAGTTGTTGCACAAAGTTGATCTTGTCAAAGCTAACAACCCCGTTGGAAATCATTCCTTCACCCGTTATATATCCGCCCTTATCTCCAGCAAAAGCAACATAACCTCCTCTAATAGATTTGACGTCGTAGAGAAGCTTCATGTCGCCTGTCATGTGCCTGGATGCCCCACTATCAACAATCCAATGACTACTGATAGTTCCTCCTGGAACACCCTGCACATAAACTCAATCGATTAGTTGGAGATGGGGACCCAAGCCATTGTGGTCTTGGGTCTTCCATTTTTATCAACAACAATAACTTCCACCTTTTGATGATTCGGAAATTGTGATGGTCCCCCTGATTCAGTAACCGTCTTTGGTTTCCAAGTCTGTTTTGTTATACCAGTTTGATTGTTTGAAGTTTTTGAAAACTTTGAATTATTTGGTTTAACTGAGACAGATGGTTTGTGAACCACATCGGTTTTAATTGCTTTTTCAATTTTCTTGACCTGTTGGCGTTTCTGTTTCTTTTCCCTTTCTCTTATGAGTCGGGGATCTTGTTTTACAGAAACAGATCGCTTGCGGTCAATGTGGTCACGGGGATCATCAACTATTCCTTTTTGTTTATGAAGATACGGGCAATTTCGAACAATGTGCCCGATTGTTCCACATTCAAAACATGATCTTCGTTCAACAAACCCCGAAGTATCATGTGGTCGTCTTGCCGATGATGAACTTTGTGATTCCGAGGTACTAGGTTTTGAACAACTTGGTTCATTCCTTTTCATCACTGTTACTTTCTGGACAAAATCTAAGTTAGATTGATTAGCATACTTTTCAATTTTGTCCGTTCCCTTCGACTTCACAAAGTTCACATTCTTCTTCTTCTTCTGATTCGGCTTCTTTTGAGTTTGAGTCGGTGCCTTACCATTTGTTTTGGTATGGTTTTGCTGTTTTGGCACTGTTGGTAATTTCTTGTTCCCAAACTGTTTTCTAACTTCAGCCTTTGGGATAGGAGGACACTGTGTGACTGTAACATGTGGTCCTGTCTTTCCCAAGAACTTACTTGTAGAATTTTCAAAGACTTTACTGATTAAAGATTGATTAACATTTTTAATAGGAAAATCTTTGTCTGAATAGATTTTATCATCACCAACAAGAGTGTACAGTAAATCCACACTCTCCGACTCTTTCTCAGACGAGGACTCAGTTGCAATAGTCTTAGCGGGTTTTGCTGGAGGATCACACAGGATGTGATTCTCAAGAGGTATGTCCTCATCTTTTATCACCGCATCAGACTTTGCTGAATCAGTATCATCAGACTCATCATCAGAAGAATCAGTATCCTCAATCACAACCGGAGGATCCTGATTCGGTTCAGCAGTTACAAAGGTATCTGCTGACACATCTGAATCGGATGATACTTCTTTCTTGTATCCGAGCCCTGCTGCAAATTCCTCAACTTCCAAAGGAACAGATGGCTCAAAGTGAGTCCTATACTCCTCATCAGGCAAAGCATCAAAATTGTTTCTCACTGGTGGTGGACATTTCTTATAACCTATGCATGTGACATCCTTTTTCTCTTTCTGAACGTCAATGATGTGATCCAACACATAGCTAGAACTCAAATAACTGTCTAACTTGAGTCGGATCGCTTCACTTTCAGTTTTAACACAGGCCATTTCTTTTTGCATTACCTCAAGACGAGATATATACAAATTAATGTCAGTTTGTTTTCTGGAAACCATTTTAGTCAGCTCTGTTTTATCTTTCTTCAATGTTTCAATCATTGATTTATAATTCTTTTCATGGTTTTCATAAAACATATTGGCTTCAGTGCACTTTGAAATATCAACTGTCAATTTCTGATTATGAATAAATGTCACATCATATTTCTCTTGCAAAGCCTCGTGTTTGCTTTGCAATTCACACCACCTATCATTTACAGAAACATGTTTGTCTTGCAATTCAAACAAACTAGCTTGTAAAGCATCGTGTTTGCCTTGCAACTCAGACATGTTTGCTTCCAATTCAGCACATCTAACATGCAAACTATCACAGTTATTACAGCTAACAGAAGTGGGTTCTTCGATACATACCTGACTTGATGAACTGTCGACATTCGCCATAAAGGCTGAATGGAGAGAAGAAGAAGAATAAGCAGCTTGATCCACCAAAATTGATCTTCTTTGAATTCCTGCTGCAGCTTCCTCCAAAAGCTCATCAATATTTGCATCGACTGACGCAGCTGATGTGTCATCTTCCTGATCATTCCCTGAAGCGGATGACTCTTCATCTGAACTTCCACTATAACCGGAGGAGTCTTCATCTTCAGAAGATTCACTACCATTGGTGGAAGATTCTCCACCACTGGCGTGTTTAAGATCATTGACCACTTCAGCAAAATAGGCTGTTCCATCTGGTGCATCGTTTCCCAATTGAATTGACCAATCACAACCTTCGTCTACCTGAACCACAAGTGCCTGGTTGGCATTTGATGGTCCTGGTTGATTCTGGTTGTTGACAGGCACCAGTGTGCGATCATTGTTCCTCGCTTGGTTCTGATTAGCCCTGTTTCCTTGACTTCTGAAGGGATTCTGGTTCCCATGTTGAGATGGCCTTGTACATTCCCTTTTAAAATGACCACGTTCACCACAATTGAAGCATTTAACAGCTTGTTTATCGAACCCATACTTGGTGTCCTTCTTGCTTTCCAAGCTGGTTCGGCCTGTTCTTTCCATGAAATCATTTGCTCGCCTAACAGCACTGGCAAAGGCCCACTTAATATCCATCATCTCCATCTCCTCTTTATCTATCTGCTGATAGTCTTCTTGTGTCAGATTAATATTACCAATCTGACCCTCCACTAATCCACAGTATGCGCTCACCACAGTGTTTAGCAGCTCCATATGTTCTTTTGCTACTTCCACACTGACTTTAGAAAAACTTGAGGTGTCGAGCCGTACTGTATTTGGATTTGATTGTTAACCAGCAGATGATGTACTTCCATAACAAGCTTGCTGTTGAGGAGGAAGTGGATTCCCGAAAATATCAGTTGCTCTGATTTGCGGTTGCTGTTGTGGTGCTGGTTGAGGAGCTGGATTAAGCGGATTTCCAAACATATCTGTTGTTGGAGGAGGAGTGCCATACAAGCTCGTGCTAGACACAAATGCTGTTTGAAGTGGAGCGTGCGAAGATGGTTTTGTAGCAGTGCTAGAAGTTCCATAGTAAATCTCAGGATTTTGTGGCACTGCAACTCTTTTTGCCTTGAGAGTTTCTTCCTGATTCTTGTTTTCCAGGAGTTGAGCAAAATCACTGAAACTTGTTGTATCCAAAGTGCCATTGTACCTCATAATTTCTAAGAAATTATTCCATTGAGGTGGCAGTGCATCTGCAAACTTCTTCACTATCTCTGCTGAAGTCGTTACCACCCCAGTATTTGCCAATTCAGTTAGCAAATGAGTAAATCGACTTGTCAAATCTCCTAGAGACTCATTCTGCATACAAATAAAACCATCAAACTCTTTCTTCAGCAATTCTTTTCTCAATTGGTGTGTCGCTTCATTTCCTACGCCTCTTGTTTTCAATGCGTCCCACAACCTCTTCGTTGTCTTATAACTGACGAATTGATGATAAATATCTTTGCTCAACGCCTGAGTAAGAATGGCGTATGCCTTCTTTTCCAGATCATAGACCTTCTTCTGATCTTCCGTAAGGTCTGCAAACGTGGCAGCAGATGATGCAGCAACCTCTATTGTTTGATCAAAATCTGTGATGAACCGCAACCACAACTCTGTATTTTGACCAAGAACGTATGTATGAAATCTACCAAACCATCCCGGATATTCACTTAAGTGCATCAACTTTGGAGGCCTATTCAAACTTCCTGTTTCACTTTCGCTTAGCAAAATGCTTTGAACACTTGGAGCTTGATTTGATACAAATGCCCATTGACCGGTAGATGTAGCATTAGCTTGTGAACCCGAATCCGGAGCTGGAGTACCAAAATACATCTCGGCATTTACCGGAACACCCCACATCGAATTCATTTTTGATCAAGAAAAATAATATTACACCAGCCGAAGGATCTGTTCGAAGGATCTGAGATCGAAAGACAAGAAACACAAACTGTTAAGCATAAACAGACTAATGATCGAAAGATCAACACCTGTTCGAAGGATCAACAGGGTTCGAAAGATCTCTGTTGAATTTCGAACAATGTTTTTCGAAAGATTCTCCAAACGAAGGATCCCTATCTTTCGAAAAAGTACTGTAGACCGAAAGATACACACGAAAGATGACTTCGAAAGACTCCCCAGTCGAAGGATCCTAGTCTTTCGAAATTGAGCAGTGGACCGAAAGATATATGTTTCGAAATTATTCCTTGGAACGAATGATAAGTTTCACACTTCGAAGGATGCTCGAAGGATAACTATCTGTCGAACCTCCTTTGGTCGAAAGATGATCTTTCGACTTCGAAGGATATCTTTCGAACTAGCTCTGACACAGTTGACAAACCGGACAGTTTGGTGAAAAGTTGACGGGTTGGTGAGAACTTTCTGCAGAAAGTATGTTCAGACCATATCTTCAGGTCTGATCATGCAGGTCTTTCACCAACCGGGTAATGATCCCAATATTTTAATCAGATTACACTTTCCAATGCACAAACACTTTGAAGTTTAAAAATTTTAAGATCAAAAGTTCAAACTTATGAAGAACACTATGATTATGTCAAGAACACAGCCCAAAAACCTGAGTTTTCCGGAAAACCCACAAACTTTCGGAACACACTATTTGCTAAAATGTTTAACAAAAACCCAAGACTAACATGAAAACATGAAAAGTAACAAGGTTTAAGTCAAACACAAGGCAAAATAGCAAGATTTTCCAAAAAAATATAAGCTTTAAAAACCCGAAAAACAGCCCGTAGACACCTCGGTTTTAACAAGGAGAAGAGCCAAGGCTCTGATACCACTTGTAGGTCCGGCTAGGGGAGGATCTAGTCGCCTAATCCTTGTATACGAACCACTCCGGTTGTGCGGAATCCAACCGGAATAGCAAACCGAGATAGAACACGCAAATAATCAACACACAAGACTCAACGATTAACACCACTTGTATTAAACGTATGAAAGGTCCGGTTACAGCTCAATGTTTACAAATCAGTCTTGCAAACTCTCTCTAGTGTGTGTGTTCCTTATCTATCTGAGTGTCTAACTTTCTGTCTCTCTATGTGTCTCCCTGTCTAACTGTCGAAATGAACACAACACACGGGTATTTATACCCAAACACAGCTGGTCCGGTCGAAGGATCAGATAGGATGATCGAAGGATCATCTATCGACCAGAATTAGCTCGAACGATCCAGATGCACCACGAAAGATGTGATCCTTCGTGGTCCATCCATCGAAGGTCCATCTATCGAGCTCATCATCATCGAAGGATATAAGTGATCCTTCGATGACCATCCTTCGACCCAGCAACTAACAAACATAATGTTGACTGTTTGTCCAAGTCAAACTAGGAGGATAGTTGACTTGGTCAAACTTACAAGACTAACAAGACATCGTTTCGTATACAGACAAAATACAGACAAAGTACAGACACAAGTGCACCAACATTAATCAATCTTTAATTAGTAAAATTTTTGAAGATTCAACAAGTAAGTTCTTGGGAAAGACAGGATCACACGTTGTGGTAACACAGTGTCCTCCGATTCCAAGAGCTGAAATTCGCAAACAAAATGGCAATCAAAGATTACCAACTGAGAAAGTTCAGCAAAATCGCGCCAAACCAAAAGGTAAATCACCGACTCAAGGTCAAAAGAAACAGACCCAGAAAAAGGACAAGAAGGTGAACTTTGTGAAATCAAGGGGAACGGATAAAATTGGCACATTTGAAAACAAATCTAACTTAGATTTTGTTAATCAAGCGAAAATTTTGAAAAGAAATAAACAAAACAGTTCAAAACCAAGTACGTCGGGATCACAAAGTTTATCATCATCAAGACAATCACATGATACTTCGGGGTTTGTAGAACGAAGATCATGTTTTTCATGTGGCACATTTGGACATATTATTCGCAATTGTCCATATCTTCATAAACAAAAAGCCAAAGTTGATGATCCCCGTGACTAAAATGACCGAAAGCGATCTGTTTCATCAAAACCAGATCCCCGTCTTGTAAAAGAAAGGGAAAAGAAACAGAAACGCCAACAGGTTAAGAAAATTGAAAAAGCGATTAAAACCGACGTGGTTAACAAAACATCTGTTTCTGTCAAACCAGAAAATTCAAAAACTTCAGACAATCATGAAGTTAAAACTTTAAAGAATAGAACTGGTACAACAAAACAGACCTGGAAACCAAAAACGGTTACTGAATCAGGGGGAACATCACAATTTCCATAACATCGAGAAGTTCAAGTAACTTACGTTGATGAAAATGGAAGACCCAAGACCACAAAGGCTTGGGTCCCCATCTACAACTAATCATGTGAGTACATGTGCAGAGTGTTCCAGGAGGAACTTTCAGCAGTCATTGGATTGTTGATAGTGGGGCATCCAGGCACATGACAGGTGACATGAAGCTTCTCTACGACGTCAAATCTATTAGAGGAGGTTATGTTGCTTTTGCTGGAGATAAAGGCGGATATATTACAGGAGAAGGAATGGTATCCAACGGGGTTGTAAGTTTTGACAAGATCAACTTTGTACAACAACTTGATCACAATCTTCTCAGCGTTTCACAAATCTGTGATAAACAGTTTTCATTACACTTTGATGCAAATGGATGTTATGTGCTGAAACCCGGCTTCAAGATCCCAAAAAAATGGATTCTCTTATCAGCTCCAAGGATAAACAATTTATATGTCCTTGATACGAGCCAAGCAATAACAACGACTGCACAAGCAACTTGTTTTATTACCAAAGCCACTGAAAAAGACTCAATCTCTTGGCACAGATGTATGGGTCACATTCACTTACGGAAAATAAATCATTTGGTGTCGAATGAATTAGTGAATGGTGTTCTTCTTAAAAACTTCCATATTCAAGACGTCTGTGTTTCATGCCAAAAAGGAAAGCAAACCAAGAAGCGACATCCGACAAAGAAGATCAACACGGTGGCAGTTCCTCTTTAACGTTTGCACATTGATTTGTTTGGTCCTGTCAAGCACAAAAGCATCAGGAATGATCAATATTGCCTCGTGATAACTGATGATTATTCAAGATTTTCTTGGGTGGCGTTTATGGCTCACAAGAGTGAAACTTTCGGTATTATCAAAAACTTGATCATTCAGATTGAGAATTTGTATAAGTTGAAGGTTAGACGGATACGTGTTGGTGCATTCATCTGTCGTCTTCGTCTTATGCCGAGTCTCGGGTTCGTTGCGGATATGAAAGTGGATGATGTCACCATCCTAGATGATGACATCATAATGATGATGTCATCTTTACATCATTTCACAAAAGACAAAGGAGTTTAGAATGTATAAGTTCGGTCAAAATGTTTCATTGTGATAGGACCGCTCTTTTGTCAGTTTCTGGATCGCTTATATGTCAAGTAGTCTGGATCGCTTTTGTGTCATGTCATATAAGCGAACCAGCCATGTCTATATATAGGTGATAAGAGCGATCCTCACACATAGTGGTAGGTGTTTTCTTCCGGTGAGCTACGAAGTGCTGCCGAAGTGTCGACAGGTTGTAAACGTCTTCTATATCAATAATATCGACAGTTTTAAGTGTATACGTGCTGAATTACATCATTACATTTGATTCCGCCACTTGTTTCGGTGAAAAACTTTTCTACACGACTCGTTCGGGTCGGAATTCGATCCTACAATTGGTATCAGAGCCAGTGAAGAAGAGTTTTATACATTTCAGCCGTTATTTCTGTTTCTACACCTTTCTTTTTCGAAAAACAAAACTTTTTACGGTCAAAATTGGTTCAGTTTTTCACATATTGTTCGGAATCATGAAATAACAAAACCTTGAAAGTTTCAAAGCTAAAATCAACATAAAACCTTGAATTTTTGAGGTTTCGCTTTTACGTACACGTTCAAAAGTGACATCAGCAGCAGGCTGGTCCGCTCCAAATTACCTATCTGGTCCGCTTATTCGAACATTCTGGTCCGCTTTTAGTGACATTTGAGGTCCGCTCTTAGAAACATTCTGGTCCGCTTATTCGAACATTCTGGTCCGCTCATCTGATCCACTTATCTGGTTCGCTCATCTGGTCGACCACTTTGAGGTTTCGACTTTGTGAACAATCTGACCTTTAGCTTGAAAATCTTCGTTGAGTCTGCTTGAAAACGTCTGATCACTTGAAAGTACACCACTTGAACACTACTGACCTCTTGAATACATTATTTGAACTGCTTGATAATTACATCGTATTGTGTGAAATGTAAAATGAAGTACTCAGTTTGCATTGTGAAAGCATATTTTACGAGAGTGTTAGTGCTTGGGAAAATATATCATGTGTCTAGTGTGATTCTTATACTGGTTTGTGCAATTTTAAAGACATGCGCATGTGAAGAAAAATTAAAGTTTGTCGGCCATTATATATAAAAAAAAATCCACTACATGTTTAGGGCCATGGGAATCAATTAGTGTCTTGAAACTTGGAAATGATATAATATGTGGGCATGTGAACTTTACACAAGAATCAATTAAGTTTGTCGGCTAAGTGGTGTCTGTACATGTGATAAGTGTGCCTAGTAAATGTTTGTTGCATGTGATTATGATCTTACAATAACAATATATAATCAGCCCATGTGATCAATTTTAATGTTGTTGGCTTAGTGTTATTTTAGGTCCAATCACAATTGATTCTCAATTTAAAATCTGAACATGGTATTGATTTCATTGAAATGTGAATAGTTGTCGGCCACGAGCAATTTCATAAAAAAAATGATATAAGAGTTCAACTGGGACATATATAAAGGGAATCAAGTCAGTAATTACATTTGTTTTTAACTGAAAATTGTGTTTTGTGAGCCCGTTGTTTTCATAGGCCCAAGTTTACTTGTTAGTGTTTGTTGGCCTATTGTGAGTTAAATCAGAAGCTTATTCATCAGTTCGCTTGTTGGTCATAAGGTTTGAAGTTCAGTCGGTTCGCACGGTTCGATCATTTGTTTTGTCAGTCAAGTCGCGTATTAAAGTCATCGACTCACTTAAAAGTTTCGTACCTTTTGGAGTTCAAAGGTTTCAAAGAGTCAAGTCACTTGAATTCGATTCGGGTCCTAGAAGTCCACACTGTTGATCAACGTTCAGTCCGCACAGAAAATCATCAGTTTGAGTACTAGTTTGTTTCAGTTAATTGATAAGCGTTTAAACTGATTATATTGTGTTTGTGTTGTCAACAGGTAATTGTCAGGTATTCTTACAAAGTGATACAGTTCAGTTGAAAAACCGAATCATGGACGAGGAATTCTACAACGCGTTCGCTACTCCTGTTACTCAAATTTCTCTTGCACAAAATACGATGTTGGAAAACGAAACGGGAACAATGCAAAAACCTCCCAAACTAATGAACATTGAAGAATATAAGGGTTGGGAAGGCCGTTTCGAGAATTGGGTACAAGCTAACTACTTGGATGCGTGGGAATGTGTTGAAACAAAATACATTCGACCAATGAATGATGATGAAGAAGTGGTTCCGATTAAAGATCTAAGCGCCGATGCTAGAAAGAAATACAAAGATGAGAAAATGATGCTGAGCCTTCTACAACAAGCTGTGAAAGAAGACATCTTGGTGTTATTACAACATAATGGAACTTCATACTCGATTTGGAAAGCTTTAAGATCAAAGTTTGTTGGTAGTCAAGAAATGATAAAGAACAAGAAGTCACTTCTGAAGAAAGAGTTCGATTTGTTTCGTGGTTTGAAGAATGAAAGCACAAAGCAGATTATTGAAAGATATTGCAATCTGCTAGCAAACATGAAAAGATTGAGCATCGAGAAAGACAATGAAGAGTTGATCGAAAAGCTTGCTGATTCATTGCCACACGAGACTTGGGGCACATATCTCATGATGCTTAGAAACAAGAAAGGTTTTAGCAGTTTGACACTCAGCAAGTTCATTGAGAAGCTGGAAGCTCAAGAAATGGAGCAACGAAAGATTATTCGAATGAAAGACTTTGATGGTGAACAGGATATTGGGTTGTATTACAAAGCAGGGGTGAATGAGAAGTCTACAAATTTATCTCCAAAAATAGAAACTGCTTACAATGCCAAGAATTCTTCTGGAAGTTCATCATCAGGATCAAACAACAAAACAAGTTTCACATCATTTTCATCATTTGATCCAAATGTGTCAACAACAAGAAATGGCAAAAAGCTTCAATGCAACATTGTGTTGAACATTGAAAATGATCAAGAATATTCTGAAGAGTTAGCAAAAAGCCATATGTCTTTATTGGGAACTGTTCTTGAATCTTATGGTAGTTTTGTTGCAGGTCGAATCGGGAATCCAATGCTGACAAAGGAAGATTACGACCAGATAGATGATGAAGAGATGGAACTGATGGACATAAAATGGTGCTTGGCCAGCGTGTTAAGGAGAGCTGAGAAATTCAAGCAAATCACTGGAAGAGATGATCTTCGTGAGGCTGGTACTTCTACTTTAGGTTTTGACAAATCTAAAGTCACTTGTTTTCGTTGCAGGGAGAAAGGTCACTTCAAGAGGGAGTGCACCAATCGCAAAGCAAGTGGAGCTCAGAATCCTTTCAATAACAACAATGATTATTATCGAAAGGCCATCTACCATCAAGTTGCTCAACAACCGTCTCAACAACATCAACATCAAGCACAAACTGCACATGGAATGCAAATTATTGAAGACTCTAGAAAGAGAGCTTGTGCAGTGAATCAAAATTCTTTAAAGAAAGCTGATGGTAGTGCATTGATAATAGACCAAGATGATGAAAAACTACCCGAGGGTTTTAGCTGGGAGAATTTTACTTGGGATAACTATATTCCTGATCAAGCTAAAGCTCACACAGCTTTTGTAGCTCGAGTTGAAGAAGATAGTGATGATGATCGTGAGTATTGGGCGAGAAAATTCAAAGCTGATATGAAACTGCTTGCTGAAAGTGACAGTGAAGATGAAAAGGTTAAAAAGAAGAAGAAAAAGGTTAAGACTCCAGTGAGCAGTGATGACGAAGAAATTCCAGTGAACAAAAGGAAAGTAAAGGTTGAAGTTGCAAAGTTCAAAGTTGATGAAGAAGTTGATGCTAAAAAGATTCCTGTTAAGTGTGAAAACTGTGAAGCAATCAAGAAGCAGAACAACACATTGATCTATAACTTGAATAGTTTGAAGGAATCTTATGATGTACTGAACAAAGCAATGAACCAATACAATTTAACTAGTGAAGAACAAGCAACAGCGATGAAAACACTTCAAGGAGCTTTTATGACGAAGCAAAAAGTGGTGAACAATTACATTGAGAAGTGTGCTGCTCTTGAACAAAAACTGGAACTGCAAAGAATCGAAACTGAAAGAGTTAATCGTTTGTTGAAAAGTTACTCATGTACTTCTTATGTCATTGACAGGATTTATCCAACTGTTGAAGGCATGAAGACATTTGAAGAGGATGAAGTAACTGAAGAAAAGAATGATGATGGAAAAGTGACTGAAGAAAAGATTCCAGAAAAGAAGAACAAGAAGAAGAGTGACTCAAAGAAAATGACTGATAAGAAGGATTCTGGTAAGAAACAAGATGTGAGTTACAACAAGTGTCCACCCCCATTAGAAAATGGATATTTGCCCAGGAATCCAAATCAGGAAAGAGTCGAAAAAGCAACAAATTTACAGTGGGAGTCGGAGTCGTCAGTCAATTTGCCAGAAAATATTGATGTCGTGTTTACATCATCTGACACTGATCATGAGTCCGAGTTAATAAAGAAAGTCGTGGATCAGGTGTTAGATAGAGATGAAACTGAGGAGTCAAAGTTGGAGTCAAACTCAGAGTCAAAGTCAGAGTCAGAGTCAAAGTCTGGTTCTGAAAGTTCGAGTTTGACAGTCAACAGTCAAAATTCTTTGGTTAAAAGAGTTTACAATAAAGAATTCCTGTTATCAAAATCTAATTTGAGTGACGAAACGTTTAAAGTTGCATATACTTTGAATGATTCCGACAAATTATATTCTGATGAGGAATTTCCAATAAGAGGTGTCAAAAATGAATTGATCAAAAAGGTTTTCAAACTAACAGAAATTAATATTTCTGAAATAAAAGATTTAAATCTTACTGATAAACCTAAAAAATACACCTCAAGAGTACAACAAAGATTAAACAAGAAAAAAGGTTACAGTTCTGGTTCTGGTTTTCACAAGAAACCAAACCCTAACCGTAATTTTAAAAAGAAAGGTCTTGGTTTTATTCCAACAGAAAAACAGAAAAATGAAAAATATGTTCGTGATTTTAAATCAAAGATGACATTTGTTTCAGGAACTAGCTCAGAAGAGGAAGAAAAGAAAGAATTCTGGAGGCAATCGAACAAAGAATTTCTTGCAAAGAAGCAAGAAGAGATGAAAGAAACGAGAACCTGTTTCAAATGCAACACTGTTGGACATATTGCAAGAGATTGTTCAAAGGCAATACAGTCAAAACAGGGAGTTTCTCGTAACTCGAAAGACAAGGAAATTGTGTTTGAATCACTAATTGACAGAACCAAACTTTTCAAAAATTCTACATTTGAAATTGGTGAATGTTCAAACAAGTTTTACAACAAAAGAGCTAAATCTGACAATCAGAAATGGGTTGTTAAGAAATCGGTTGATAGTTCTAGCGATGATTCTGATAGGTCAAAATCAGAGGAGCTATCTTCTGGCGATGAATCTGATTCCATAAAATCAGAGGAGCCACAGGTTGTTTCAAAAAGTGAAAAATCAGTTCTGACTGTGGATGATGATAATTTTCCACCACTTCGGGCTGAAAATTTTAAAAAGAAAATTGGTAAAGTTGAGATATCAAACCAATTTTATAATGATAACAAGGTTTTTGATGTTGAAAAAGCCTTTAACCCCACTGTGAAACACATTTTTGATAAAATGATTGATCAAAAAGTCAAAGGGGTTAAAGAGTTTTACGAGAAGAAAATGCAGAAAGATAAAGTTGAACCATCCCTGGTTTGTGACTGGGATGGTACATACTATGAACAGTAAGTCTGTGGACTTGCCGGAGATCCCAAGTTGGTAATCGTGGATCAGGAATCGGCATCTTTCTGTGTATCTATTTGTGTTTTTCATATAAGTGGTAAATCAGGGACATTAATTTGTACTTGATTTTCTACAAGTGGTTGAAGACAAAATGATGAACCACATCCCCAACTTTACAAGTGGTAAATTCAAACTTATTTTCTGGAAAAACCATTTGATTAAAACAAACTTAAGTGTTTTGAAATCTAAATGGGAAAATAGTTTGAGGGGAGTTCTAATTGTTTATGCCAAGTGGATGGCGAATTGAAGCAATTCGATATTGGTTGTCATTTTATTGTACAGTTTACTTTCAAATTTCCTAAAATGTGTTTGCATTTTAGGGGGAGTAGAAATTTTTTCAGAAAATCCAAAAACATTAGAAAATTTGAAAAAGCCAAAAACATGATAAAACCTACTGGCAAAAAGACAAAAACAGTAAAAAACAAAAATGAGTTTCGTTGTGAATAGAGGAAATGATAGTACATCAGTGGATTGTCACAACATGCTAAGGAAATGTAAAGTAAAATGTGATAAACGATCTCACTGTGGATGTGTGAGTAGGTTTTTGCACATTTAGTAGATTGTGACGAGATATAAACCTAAATTTCAAACTTGCTTATATCGTGGGGAAACATCTCTCGGATATATGGGTAACCCCCGAAATCTTGTTTGAAAGGTTTCATATTCTGATATACTAGGTCTTTATACTCAATGATGTCTGGGGTATTATTCCAGGACTTCTGCTGAACGGTGGTTCTGACCTAGTCCTCGAATAATACTTTCCGCAATGCTTGAAACATAGCATCACCCTCAGCATATATGATAAGACAATAAAATTGCTTAGCAATGCTGTTGTAAAAAAGATCCTCTAAAGGGGACACGCCCAAAAGTTGAGTCATGATCTCTCTGCTGAACGGTAGTTCTGACCTGAGCTCTCATGATTCTTCATAATTTATTAACCCCTACAGATATCATTTGTGTCATAATTACCTGTAAGACTGAATATTGGGATCTGGATACGGGAGTATATTCTGAGGTGGGACACGCGATTGAGTTTAAGTGCTTAAAACATTAATCTCGTATCTCGAAGCAATTGAACTTTGTGTGAAAATTTAAGTGGATCAGTATACTGACAATCTAAGTGAATCGTTTAGAGCTTAAAATGAAATGAAGCTTAATGGTGTTGGTGATTTGTCTCAGAAACTGATATGATCCTCTTACACGAACTCACAAAAATATTGTCTGTAAATATTTCTTTACTGCATTTCATTCTATTCAAAAATACAAAAAGATTTTCAGTGTGTTTTAGCATAAGTTTTGAAAAATACAAAAAGATTTTCGACAACTGATGTTGGAGAGCTGATTTTCAAAATTTCAAGTGCTAAACATGATGAACAGATGGTTTGGGAGAGTGTGTTGTTTTTGAATTTGAATATGATATTCTTTCAAGAGGTTCATCAGAGTCTAAAAATGATTAGATCATTTTTGTGATATTTTCGAGTGATGTCTGATTGTGTTCAAGTTATCACCAGAAAATTTATTTTTGGGTAGAGCATGTGCAGGTATAGCCAGGTTTCGATCTTGAACCTGAAGATAGAGTGTCAGGTTCCGATACCTGAGGATTGTGTGATTTCAACATGCCAGACTGCGATCCCAGCATATCGAAAGGGGGAGTCTGAAGATACTTTAAGGAAGGAGTATGTTGGTGATGAAAAGAGAAGAGAAGATAGAGATTGAGGATACTTACAGCGTCAGACACTTCAAAGAGTTTGAGAGGACTGATAAAGACTGAAGATGCAGAGACTCGACACTGAAGACTCCGTCAACATCTGAGGGGGAGTCTGTTGGTGCATTCATCTGTCGTCTTCGTCTTATGCCGAGTCTCGGGTTCGTTGCGGATATGAAAGTGGATGATGTCACCATCCTAGATGATGACATCATAATGATGATGTCATCTTTACATCATTTCACAAAAGACAAAGGAGTTTAGAATGTATAAGTTCGGTCAAAATGTTTCATTGTGATAGGACCGCTCTTTTGTCAGTTTCTGGATCGCTTATATGTCAAGTAGTCTGGATCGCTTTTGTGTCATGTCATATAAGCGAACCAGCCATGTCTATATATAGGTGATAAGAGCGATCCTCACACATAGTGGTAGGTGTTTTCTTCCGGTGAGCCACGAAGTGCTGCCGAAGTGTCGACAGGTTGTAAACGTCTTCTATATCAATAATATCGACAGTTTTAAGTGTATACGTGCTGAATTACATCATTACATTTGTTTCCGCCACTTGTTTCGGTGAAAAATTTTTCTACACGACTCGTTCGGGTCGGAATTCGATCCTACAATACGCAGCTACAATGGTACAGAATTTAAGAATCATGCCATGGCAGAGTTTTGCACATCAAAAGGTATTCTTCACGAATTTAGTGCGGCTTATACTCCTCAACAGAATGGCGTCACCGAACGTAAAAACCGTACATTGATCGAGACTGCTAGGACTATGTTGGTAGAGTCACAATTGCCGATTCCCTTCTGGACTGAAGCTGTGTCCTCTGCATGTTATACATTGAACTGAGTCCTTACAGTCAAAAGACACAACAAGACCTGCTTCGAGCTTCTTCACAAACGGAAACCAGATTTGTCATATCTTGAACCGTTTGGAGCTCCTTGCACAATGATCGATCCTAATGGAAAGTTTGGGGCAAAAGCTATTGAAGGTCACTTTCTTGGTTATGCCACCCCGAACTTAAGAGTCTGGAATCTATAGACTAAAAGGGTTGAGGAATGGTCTGAAGTCAGAGTACAAAGGCACACTTTACCAGTCAAAAATCCAGGTCAACCATGGATGTTTGAGTACGATGACTTTTTCAATTCGATCTATGTTGAAGCAGTTGAAGAAAATGTTGCGGCAATGATGTTTTTCGGGAGTGACAACGCAACAGAATCACCGTTGGTTCGTCCAATTATTGCCAATCAAGAACCATCTTCAGTGAACAATAATGCTCTCAACAAAGAGGATTTTCATGATGCAACCGAACTGAACGAATCTTCAGAGGATGAAGAATTTCTAGATGCAGATCAAAAAGATCCAACAACATCTGTACAAGGTACTTCGGAAGCTACAGCTCAAGTTGATAACCCTAAAACAGCTGAAGCTACTGCATCATCCTCTTCGCCAGTTCCGGGTATTGAATTAGTTGTTGATCTCAATCTCAACAATCTGGGTACAAACATTCCAGTTTTGGAAAACCCAGAAACAAGAATACACAATACCCATCCTCAACAAAACATCATCGGAAATGTACAAAGTGGCATTCAAACAAGAAACATGTTGCGAAACAACAACAATGCAGGCCTGTATGCGGCGATTCGAGAATCTGGTCAACAAAACGATTGGTCTTTCGTGTGTTATGTCTCACAGGAAGAGCCAAGAACTTGGAAAGACGCTTTGAAAGATAACTCTTGGGTTGAAGCAATGCAGGAAGAACTACAACAATTCCAGAAACTTGGTGTCTGGAAGCTTGTAGAGAAACCTGCTGATTACAAGAAGATTGGTACCCGTTGGGTGTATAAATGCAAAAAGGACGACCGTGGAATCGTTATTCGGAACAAAGCAAGATTGGTCGTTCAAGGTTTTCGTCAGATTGAAGGTATATACTACAATGAAGTGTATGCACCTGTTGCACGTCTGGAAGCAATTCGGATCTTTCTGGCTTATGCCTCATTCAAAGGATTCAAGGTTTACCAGATGGACATCAAAAGTGCATTCTTACATGGTCTAGTCGAAGAAGAGGTGTATGTTGAACAGCCTCCAGGTTTTGAAGATCCTATTCATCCCAATCGGGTTTGGTTGCTGAACAAAGCTCTCTATGGTCTACATCAAGCACCGCGAGCTTGGTACGCAACCTTATCAAATTATCTACTAGAGAATGGATTTCGCAGAGGTCTTATCGATTGCATTCTCTTCATAAAAGAACAAGATGGAGATCTTCTACTGGTACAGGTATATGTGGATAATATTATATTTGGTTCTACTAACAATGTTATGTGTAGGGATTTCGAGCGTGTAATGCAGGATAAATTCGAGATGAGCGCTATGGGGGAGCTGACTTTCTTTTTGGGCTTGCAAGTGCAACAAACGAAGTCTGGGATTTTCATCCATCAGACTAAGTATGTTCAAGACATTCTGAACCGATTCCAGATGTCCGACACATCGCCCATTGGTACCCCACTGCAGCAAAATCACGGAATCAATCCAGACTTGAAGGGTGAAGTTGTTAGCTCTTCATACTACCGAGCGATGATTGGAACCCTTATGTACCTCACAACATCAAGACCAGATATAATGTATCCAACATGCCTGCTTGCCAGATATCAAGTGAACCCGAAGGCCTCACAGCTTGCAGCTGTAAAAAGGATTTTTCGTTATTTGAAGGGTTGCCCAGACACCGGTCTATGGTACCCTAAGAATGATAACTTTGACTTGATCACTTTCAGTGATTCTGATTTTGGCGGATGCAAAATCGACGGCAAATCCACAACGGCTGGATGCCAGTTTTTAGGAAATCGCCTCGTAACATGGCAGTGCAAGAAGCAGACTTGTGTCGCTACATCAACTTGTGAAGTTGAATACATTGCTGCCTCAAGTTGTTGCTCCCAAGTCCTGTGGATACAACAGCAAATGCGTGATTACGGTTTTGAATTCCTAACTACTCCTATTTTAGTCGATAATTCTGCTGCCTTATCTATCACTAGAAATCCTGTGCAACATTCAAAGACCAAACACATCGAAATTAAGTATCACTTCATACGTGATTGCCTTGATAAAAGGCTTATCAATGTTGTTAAAGTCCATACCGATGACCAATGTGCCGACCTTTTTACCAAAGCATTTGATAAATCAAGATTTGACTTTTTATTATTGGTAAACGGCATTAAGGTCAAGCAAGAGTAATCCGCATTGGAAAATCGTTTTTGTAAATATCTTTGTGTTTTTAAAATTATTGTAAGTTTGTTGATTTTAGGGGGAGTAAATAAAAAATTTGAAAATTCAAAAACATCGAAAAATTTCAAACCAAAGAAAAACAAAAATGAGTTTCCTGGCGAGCAAAAGAGAAAATGATAGTACATCAGTGGTCTGTTGAAACCTCTTTAAACTGAAATGCAAAATGAAAAACGATAAGCAGCTCTATATAAGATGTATCGGTAGGCTCACAATCATCTTAAAGTGTGCAGGGTGATATAAACTTAAATCGACTGAAGACCAGGTGGGAACCACTCATTGGCATATGGTCTTAGTACCGAAGTTTCGTTTGAGAGATTGTCGAGGTTCTGAGATATGTGGTCTTTATGCTGTTTATCATATGGGTATCATGGTTGTTTCTTTTACCGAAACAAACAGAGACGAAGTCTAGATCTTCCATGATATCATACATACGTGTACACACTACATACGACCTCAATAAGTGATCAACAATCACATGTCCACAAAAACAAGTGATAATATATCACATTTATCCGGGAGTCAAGTTCGTCTCTTTGCTGTACGTTTGTACTGACCTGTTCACGGACTTGCTCTTGTGCCCTTCATGCATCTGAAAATCAAGTTCCTTATCAATAAGTGATTCTATCACATAGGGCTTGTTTTCAATCAAAATAAGTGAGTTTCTCACATTTTCATATACGGTCAAACAGATGATAAATGGTATACTCACCAGTAAGAGGAACTCTCGTGCATACCTTGGTACGGGAATGTGTCGTGATGTGGATGAACACCGGTCGGTAAGTATAAATCATACCTTAATGTATCCCCTCGCCATGATTACATCTGATAAGTTGAGCTTATGTGGACAACAATACCGATAATTGTTATAGGATGCTTATCTAAATGTTAACAAAAAGAACAACAAGAGTGTTTTAGCATGACCGTACACTTATATGATTCTCTTACCCTCGAAACTCGCAAAAAGAATGTTTGTATATATTTACTTTTTTTATTTTCTGCAACTCTGTATATATTTATTTACTGCTTTCAGTCTTTACATTTGAAATATTCAAAATACCAAAAAGATTTTAGGTGTGTTTTAATATAAACTTTATAAAAGCCAAAAAGATTTTATTTCTGCTTTAGTTTTGATTAACCGATGTTGGAACTCGAGTCTTCGTTACCTGAAACCTGAACGAAAACCAAAACGACCGATTCTTCATAAACGGTCGAAATTTGCAAGTTTTTGAAAGTTAAAAACTAAAATTGAACAATTTGTTAAACTTTCAAACTGTCGGACGGTAGTTGATTGAAAACTGGTCACATGTGTGTCGTTTATGTTAACTATATTCCAAGCGTTTGTTCTCATTTCGCGTTTAGCTTTCTTCCATGTACAGATGCTAAAGGCGAGGAGAACATGTTCGATGACAAGCTTCGGAATGAAGACACGACGTGAAGGCACTCAAATGATAAAGATGATCGAGTTGCCGCTGATCAATCATCAACACCACAAGGATCTAAAGTATCGAAGATCAAAAGTTTCACGAGCATAACTTAAGGGGGAGTTTGTTAATGTACTTCCTGTTTGTTGAAAAGGGGAGTTTGTTGATACACTTTGTACTTACGACACGTGAAAACTTTGAAGATCCTCCGACATGGAAGACATGGAAGATGAACCTCACGAGTAGCGTCCAAGGGGGAGTTTGTTGGTACATTTTATGTGGACGCAACTCGACTTGGTTCGATTCGGTACGGTTCGACTCAGTGCGGTTCGGCTCAAGCCCGACGTCATGATATTCCTCCGTCGTGCACCCCAGAGATCGATACGCGAAGCACGAAGAGCCGCAAACCTTTCCCGTCGCCACATCACGTGATGATGATGTCATAAGATGACTTATCTTACCATGCAACAATGAAATCGTTGAATCTGTCTTTCAATTAGAATTCACATACTATTGGGCCAGTATTTGTTTTGATTGGGCTTGCCTTTGACGAAGACTTAATAGAGCCCATCAAAGAATATATGCATGACGAAGACTACCTAATATGCATGACGAAGACTACCTAATATGGACGAAATCACATGTGACGAAGACTGATGTGGAGAAATCCCACATGTGACGAAATCTATGGATTTCGTCGAGACATTGTAAGTTCGCCGAGGGATTTCGTCGTCAACGGGAGTTCGTCGACATGTTACTATATATACATCAGATAGTAGACAGAAAACGTGTGCAAGTCTGAATAGATTTGAGAGAGAACACACTGTAAAACACACACACACCGAGAGTTTACAGAGACCATTTGTAAACACCGCATTGTAGCTGTTTCATAGCATTAATACATTGAGTGTTAATCGTTGAATCTTGTGTCTTACATGTTCGTAACTTGGTTTAACTTACCCGTTTGGATTCCGCACTCTCGGGTTTGTCGGAAAACAGGAATAGAGGTTTAACTCGATCCTCCGGGTGGACCTACAGTGAGGATGTTGATTCGGTAGCTGGGACTTTATGGTAGGGAAAAACATTTTTGTTGAAGCGAACATGCCTGACAATATACACCCGTTCGGTGCAAGGGTCGAAACAACGGTAACCGTGGTGAACAGGACTATAACCAAGAAAGACACACGGGGTAGCGTGAAACTCGATTTTGTGATGTTTATACGGACGAAGTTAAGGGAAACATTGAAAATGTGTTAAAAGGGAGACTTGTTGGAGGAGACACGAGAAGGAAGCCGACTGATCAAATAAACGGCGGTTTAAAAGGCAAATTGCCATAAATGTTGAGGAAGACTGGACTGTGCCCAGAGAGTAAGTCCCGTTTCCACAACGTGTCGATGACGGTGTTCTACATTCCCATTTTGTTCACTTGTATGGGGACAAGAACGTCGGTGAAGTATGCCACGGTTGTGATAGTAGGACATGAGGCTACGAAACTCCCCTCCCCAGTCCGATTGAATACTTTTTAATTTGGTGTTAAATTGTCGCTCAACCATTTTAATAAAGTTTGTTAAAATAGGTTAAACAACTGATTTATGAACTAGTGGGTAAAACCACATGTACCTAGAGTGGTGGTCAACACAAAGCAAAAAGAAACGACAACCATCACTAGACAAAGTAGGGGCAGGGCCCCAAACATCACAATAAACAAGATCCAAGAAATTTTTGCTACGAAAAGTTGAGTCTGATAAAGATAACTTAGAAGACTTGACCATTTGACAAGAAGTTAGATATTTTGTCTAAAACAGGTAAAGAACATTGTGAAATAACAGAACGAAAAACTTGAGCATGAGGATGGCCTAGGCGTTGATGCCAGGTGTTGGAAGAAGCTTTGGTGGCAGTAAAGGCAACTTTTGGACAAGATTTGAGTTGAGGAAGACGGATGGAATATAAGCCCTGTTCACTTGGTCCCGTGAGAAGGATGTTGTGTGTAGACTCGTCCTTCACAACAAAATAAGAAGCATGAAATTCAAAGAAAACGTCATTATTAACACAATTTTTTTAACAGATAAAAGATTTTGTTGAAGTTTAGGGAGATGAAGAACGTTGGAAAGGACAAGGGTTTTATTATGTGAGTAAATTTTAGTTGAGCCAATATTTAAAATAGGTAAAGATTAACTGTTACCAACAAGGAGAGAGTCGTTACCATAGTATACCTCAGAGTTGTCTAGACTAGCTACAGATCATTAGCTCCGGTGTTAGGAAGCCTGACTGAGAATCAACATCTGAACGAGTTGCATAGTTGGCTTGTAGCCGCATACGAGGCTAATTTGATTGATTTGGACATTGAGATGGGAGGTGTCCGATGCCACAGCGGTGCAGTGTCCATAAACTGTGTTTTGAGTGGAAGCCCAAGAGAATTGGCGTGTGGCACTAGTGTCTCGACCACGATTGTTTAGTCGTGAGTTGCCACGTGACACACGGTATCCACGATTACCCCGATTACTATTAGATGTCTGAGGGGTAAAATAGGCCTGAGGCTGAGAATAAACTGTTGTATTTACCGGTAAACCGATCTGATTTTGAATCTGTGCAGCCATGAGTTGAAGACTTTGAAGCTGATTCTGGAGTGTAGTAATGTTAGGTGAGTTGGTGGCGGCTGGAATGGCTGGGACAACATTATTAGAAAGGTGGGCAACCGCCAAAAAGGCCTGAGGGTTGTTGTTAGACATGGCAGAAGGTAAAACCTTTGCTATCATACAGTCATGGTCACTTAGGAGACCATGGTTCATTGAAACTTACCGGTGGTGAACGTGTTAAAAGATTGGCCTTAAGACCGTTGTACTCTTCACGAAGGCCCGCAAGAGTGAGCATGACAAGATCCTTATCTTTCATGGGTTCACCAATATTCGCTAAGGCTGTTGCATATTCTAGAGCCCGACTTAGGTATTCAGCGGGTTTTTCATCACCTTTCATGGTGATTCGAAGCAATTGACTTTTAAGAGTGACGTTACCGGTGCATAGGCTTGTTCTAGAAAGAGCCATACCTCACGAGAAGTGCGACCCTGAATGTGCTGAAAAGATTCCTCAGAAACTGTGGACGTGATGAACATTCAGACATGAGCATCTTTTGCAATCCATGGAACATAACTCGGATGATCAGTAACAACAGACTCTGTTGTGACCTTTGATTCTGGTCAGGGAATGGAGCCATCGACATAACCAAACAGATTGTGAGATGTGAGAAACGGTTCAATCATTGAACGCCAATGGCCATATTTTGTTTGTTTGAGGGAAAAGGTAAACTTATGAGTGTTATGTATGGTTTTCTCAGGTTCGACCCTTGATCCCACCCGAGTTTTCTACTACAGTGCATTTACTCCTGAAGAAACACTAGATAAATGGTCGGAACCGAGATATCTAGGGGGTTTGAATCCGCATAAAAAGGTTAGCTCTCACTCGATTTGATTCAGTTGCAGCTGCTCTTCTTCTCCGATGGTTCTGCAAAAAACAACACCGTTAGCCTCGCCAAGGGGAGAAAAGGGTTCTCTCCTTGACCCGACTCTGGTGTGAGAATAAGTATTGGTAATGGAGAAGAGAATGTATTTGAGAAGTGTGTGTGACTTGCCTTCATACCTGGGTTGCTTCTCATATTTATAGCCGGGATTCGTTTGGGCGGGAAAACCCGTTGATGAAAAATTAACGGAAGATGCTAACCCCGTAAGCGGTTACATTTCCTTCCGTTTAAGTTCTTTGATCCGACGTGAGAGCACACGGATCGTGGTCTTGATCAAAGACTGGGGACTTGCCACGTGTAATGTGTTCAAGTGGAGATTACTCTCCAATTGCATGCCTTCGTTGTGATCTCAGGGGTGCCTGTGGTAATGACACGTGTCCAGACAGTTATAACCGTCTGGGTGGTGCACGATTGCATTTCTTCTAGAAGATTACTGCTGTAATCTGGTGTGACACCTTACTGTGTGGAAACAGACGAATAAATCCCAAGTCTGGGTAAAATAATATCCAAGTCTGGATATTTGGGCGGAAGTATTGATCTCAGGATTTTTACCCTTTGCTAATGGGAGAAAGCGCAAGGATTTTTGTTCTCCTTTGGGCGCGCGATTATAGATTGCTGATTTCTTTCTTTCTTTTGTAAGACTAGTGCGCGGTCGCGCAAGGTTAATAGGTTAGAAAGCTAGGTTGTGGTATGGTCTCAAATACTTGTTATGAGGTTTTTGGGACCTTACCCCTTCAAGTCCCCCCAGTCTAGTGTTGTACTTATGCAAATAAGTGGAGCACTGGACTTATGAGAGGGAAATGCTTTTGGGCGCGAAAAATAAGAAATCTTCTATGAGAAGATTAAGTTTGAATTTTGTAAAGATTTTTTTTTTTTGAAAATCTTTGACTTTTAATGAAACTGGTACAGTAAATTGAGTGACAACCTGTCGTTGTCAGTTGTTTTTACTGTCCTTGTCTTACACGCGCGTGTGTAAACGTGTGTGTGTCTGACATTTACTTTTTCTGCTGCTTGGGGAACTGTGATACCCGGAAAAGTTGCTGTGACGGTTACCGATGCTATTTATTGCGATGAGTATATATAACGTTTGGGTAACCTCTTCTGTGTAATCATTGTTTTATTGAAACTTTCCCTTCCTTTTTCCCTAAGAAGAAAGAATTTCATCATTCGTCCTCTTATGTCAATCGGAGAACATCAAGAAGATCTTGTTGAAGAGATGTCGACTGAACTTCCAATGTTGAAGTGGCCTAGAGCATCCTTTGATGGTTTGATTTGGAATCTTAAATTCCCGGAAACCTGGGGAGCTTTATACCCTGAGGAGGGACAAACGGCGGGGGATGCTCCGGCTGGGTATATTACCCTCTTTTGGGATTTTTTCTGCGATGGTAACTTTTGCTTGCCTGTTACTAGATTTTTTCTTGAAATCCTTGGGTTTTATAACCTGCATATCTCCCAACTTCACCCAATTGGCATGGTTAGGGTTCGACATTTCGAATTTGTGTGTCGGACAATGCATGTTGAGCCGACCGTTCCCCGATTTAGGGTTTTTTCATCAGATGCATTGTACCCAAGTGTTCTATTCATTCGTTCAGAGGGCTTCTGCAAAGAAGATTCTGCATCAATCCCCAAAATCTTTTCATGATTGGAACCAGAAATTCTTTTTTATCAAGGCCGGAGTAATTCCGGTGAGGATGGTTCTCAGGGGGAAAGAAGATGTTCCGATCGAAACCTTTCAGACTCCGGTTGATGAAAACTGGTATCAGGATTTGAAGGATGTGCCCAATATTGCATTGCCGGAGAAAGCTCTTGTCGGAGCCGGCATGAGTTTAAATTGGAAGATGGAGCGTGATGACAAACCCGTATATACGGAGGATGGTCATAGTAAGTTTGGGGCTTTTCCATTCTTTCTCCCTTTTTTTTTTGACCTGTTTTCTTTTTGAATGTAGTTGTTTCCTTGTATGTTGTTGCATTCAAGAGGGAAGGCCGTAGAATGGGTACCATCAAAAAGAAACCTAAAGAGGAGCTTTGGTATCACCGTATTGTAAGGAATTTTGTTCTTCCGCGAGATGCAGACCTATCTGCTCAACCAGCTGCTGGTGTTGGTAAGTTATATCTGCTTTTCTTTTCCTTTTTGCTCTTTGTGGGTAAGTTTTTGCTTTGCGCTTTTGTAGGTGAATTGTTGAATTTGGGCATAGGCCCTGAGAAGAAGAAACGCGCAACGACTTCTACCTCTATGCCAAAAAGGAGTGAGACTATTAAAGCTCAACCTTTGAAGAAAAATGTTGGAGAGAAGAAAGGTACGCACCATTCTTCTGACTCCAGGTGTGATTATGTGGTGGTTTCTGACTCTTTGGAGGGTCTTACTCCTGCAGTGACTATACGGGAACCGAAGCCTGAACCAAGGGATTCTGCTGATATTCCCCCTTCTAACCCGAATGAGCCTATCGACTTGGATTCCAGTCCCGAGCATTTGGTTCATAGGAAGGCTGGTAAAAGGAAACAGACTGATACTGAAGCGGAGGATCAACCTCCTAAGAAACTGCAAAGGAAGAAAATTATCAGGAAAGGGAATCTTGATGCTTTTGTTTCAGAAACGATTCCTGGTAAGTGTCGTTTCTCCTTGTTTCCTTTAAGCGGACTGAATTCTTACAGATTTTTATCTGTCCAGAAGTTCCTGTTTCCCCTATTCCCACAGAAATGCAATATGTGGTTAATGAAGAACTTCCTTCTACTTCTCCGCGTGTTGCTGTTGCAGACCCGCTAGAGCCTTCAGAGGTTGCTGGGGAAGGTGTGGAGAAAACTGTTGAGGCTGAGAAGCCTGTTGGTGTTGATACAGAGGCTGAAAAGATTGTTGAACCGAGCGTGGTAGATGGCGCTGATAATCCACCAACCCCTGAAGCTGTTGTTCAAGATTTGGGGGAAGAGCAAACTGTTGAAAAAGTTTCAACTTCTTCCCCTAGACCTTCTGATGCTATGCCTGAACATACTGAGAGGGTCACAACTGAGGAACCAGGCTCATCTGCTGGTGTTGATAAACAATCTCCAATTCGTCCAGAAAAAACTCTGGGAGAATATTATTACCGGACTTATATGGAAAAAGATGCTTCTGATCCTCATGTCCCTGTTTGGAATTTTAAAGAAAGGCGATACTTTTTCAGATTGGCATGTGTGCCAAGATTGGTTGCAGGGGATTCTTCCTCCTGGAGAAATCAAGTTTCAGGAAAGTCGTTCTTATGAGCAGACCTATCAGTCTTATCTTGCAGAAACTGCTTCTCATGTTTCTACCACTCACCGCATAGTACGTGAGTGGTACAGTATGCATAAGGAGCAGGAATCCTTTATGGCTTCTCAGAAGAAATTTGCCAAAGATGAGAGACATCTGGCTCAACTGATGGCTAAATTAGAAGCTGATCAGGCCAAGTTTGAGACTAAACGTAAGACTGAGGAATGGTCTGTTGCTGGTTGGAGAAGAAAAGCGGAAGCTGAAGCTGCTCTCCTTTCCGAAGAACGCAAAAATTGGAGAAAAATTTGTGAAAAAGACAATGCTGAGAAAGACAACCTTCGCAATATTATTAATAACCTCAAGGCTGAGGTTAACAAATTGAAGAATCAGGATGCGGAGGTAGAAAAATTAAAGAAGGAGAAAGCTGATGTGGAAGCTGCTCTTGCGGAGGCGCGTTCTCATAGGGAACGCAGTGAGCAACGGGAGGTAAAAGCTTTCGCCACTCTTGCCCTTAGAGATAGAGAGTTAGAGGAACTTACTGCTTTGGTTTCTGACCAGGAACAATTAAAGAAGGATATGGAGCTTGCGCATGCCGAGAATACTGAAACCTCCCGCCGTTTTGCTGAGACTGAAGAGAAGCTAGAAAATTCAGAAACGGCGCGGGTTACAGCGGAAAGCGAGCTTGAACCTTTAAAGAATGATATGGCCTGGTTGAAAGATCGCGGGATTGCTTGTGTAAGTTTCTTTTCTCCATTTTGTTGTGGGATCATATATGTGCTTTTTCGATACTCATTTTTGCTTGTTTTCATAGGTTGCTGAATCTGTGTTAAACTCTGAAGAGCTGGATAAAACTGTCGCTAACTTAATGGTTGCTGCACGACGAGATGGGTATGCGCAAGGTTATGCGGAATGTTACCAACATGTGAATAGCGCGTTGAAGGCTAACTGGGATGATAGCAAGTCTGCTACCTTTGGCGTAAATACTGTCGCCGCGCTTGCTTCCATGAAAACAGAGTTTAACAATTTGCAACTTCCGGTCATGGAACTAATAAATGTGGCGCTGCAATCGGACGATCACGTGGCACAACTTAAAGAAATCTTTCCGGATGAGGGTGAAGATTTAGAGTAGTTTGAAATTGTATTGAACAATTTTTTATATGTAATATTTGGGATGTGGATCCCTATTTTTGAAGATGCGCTGCTGCGCAAACAACTTAAACACTGCCGTGTTTGAAAGTCTTTAGGGCGTATTTGTACGCTAACAATTGCATGTTTCTATTTGTTTGTTTACAATATTTTGCATGAGTACGATTACTTTTGTCAAGTAAGGCGAATAAAGTTGGTATAAGATTCATGTTTGAACTTATGGTCGTTTGTGATGTGATCACTAACCGTTCATGAAGCTTATTTTAGAACTACCATAATGTTTTTGCGCTTACTAAAAGAAATTGCATGTACTTTGTAAACATAGGAGTAATAGAAACTTTGTAATTTTATTAATGGATAGAGCGCAGAGGCTTTACAAAGTTTTTGCTAATAATTATATGGAACTTAACTTAGTGTTTCCGCCTTGCTTGATGGATCATGTCTTTCCGCGGAGAACTTGTTTTTTAAGCTTTTGCCCGTTTGCTTGGGCCTTCCTCTCCCCGGGTTATCTGCTTAATCTCTTTGCACATGTTTTGGAGTAAATGCGTGAGTTCACCGTTCTTGAGGGCTTTTTCTATTTCTGTGCGCTGAGATATGCAGTTGTTAGTGGTGTGCCCGTTGTCTTTATGATACTCGCAGTATTGCGCCGGGTCTTGTCCACGTTTACTCTTCATTGGAATCGGGGGTTTGAATTGATAGTCCTCAGTACTCAGAACCTCCGCCGGGGTCTTTGTTAGGGGAGTCCACTGCCTCTCCCTATTTTCTTGTTTGTTTTCCCTTTGCGCGGAGAGTTTGTTGATTGTTGTGCGCGCATCTTCAGATGATCGACTTCCTGACCCGGACTCTCGCCATAACTTCTTAAACCTTCTTTCACCAGTTAAGCTTAAATCCGCGGGCCTGTTGTGCGGTGGTGGCGGCCTGTTTGTTGTGAGGTTTTTCTCAGTTTGCGCATAAACTTTGGCCGCCGCCATTATCTTTTCCCAACTTGTTGGAAGGCCCTCTGTTCCGGATAAGACTTTAACCATGTCATCACACCTAACCGCGTACTTGAACTGAGCACGGATTAGTTGTTCATGAACACCGCCAATTTCCAACACTTCCTTATTGTATCTATTGATGAAATCTTCTAGATTTTCATCATCACGACGCCATATATTCATGACGTCGGAAGTGTCTCTAATGGAGCGCCGCTGCTGGCTGAAGTGTGTTAAAAACTTGTTACGCAGATCTTTCCATGATTCAATCTGTCCAGTTGGTAGGTTATCAAACCAGATTCGCGCTGGGCCAGTTAATGTTTGTACAAACAAATGACACCATAGCGGAAGGGTCCAACCTCCAACCAAATCCGCGCTGGTAAACACTCTCAGATGATCATCGGGGTCTGATAACCCATTAAAATTCCCTATGCTGGATGGTAATTTTGCCTTCTCTAATGGAGCTAGAGCTATCTCCAGTATGAACTTCGAGTTTTCCGCTGCTTCTGCAGGGCGGTAAACTAAGTCATAATTGTGCTCTGCCTAAGGGTTATAAACCGCTCGAGGTCTGCATTTGTTATAGTTTGGCTGCAGTCTGTTGAATACACTGGTGTTTGCACTCAAACGATATGTTTGATCGGATTCATCGGTGTGAGTGTCCCGTTGGGAACCCAACCTATCATGAACCGATTGTCTCGACGAGGGTGTGGTTCACCATGGTGTTGTCTCGGGTAACCGCCTGTCTGAGTGTATTCCCGTTGTGACGTAGATCTGGCATGAACTTCTGTATCATCATAAGTTGATTCTTCTCGCTGGGAGGCATGAGCTCTAGATCCCGGCCTCCGTGATTGAGTCAGAGGAGCAGTTTGAGCACACAACTGTGTGTACACTGCGTTTATTGCCCCTTGGGACCGGACATACCATGATATCGGAGTTTCTCCTGGTGGTAAAATTGATTGAGCAGGGTTTGCTGGTAACATTCCTGGAGTAACAGGATCATTTGCTCGATTGGATTGAACCTCATTATCGTCTGAGGCCTCTTCTACAATTCCTTCTACTTGTAAATTGTTTCCGACGTTTGGTCGAGGACCAGGCTGCTGGTGAGATGACAAATTTTCTGCCAGGTGCAAAACAGAAAATGGGACGAACTGAATCGAAACGAGATAGGAACTAGAAAACAGAGGAATCGGTGGGCGCCAATGAAGAAACACTAGATAAATGGTCGGAACCGAGATATCTAGGGGGTTTGAATCCGCATAAAAAGGTTAGCTCTCACTCGATTTGATTCAGTTGCAGCTGCTCTTCTTCTCCGATGGTTCTGCAAAAAACAACACCGTTAGCCTCGCCAAGGGGAGAAAAGGGTTCTCTCCTTGACCCGACTCCGGTGTGAGAATAAGTATTGGTAATGGAGAAGAGAATGTATTTGAGAAGTGTGTGTGACTTGCCTTCATACCTGGGTTGCTTCTCATATTTATAGCCGGGATTCGTTTGGGCGGGAAAACCCGTTGATGAAAAATTAACGGAAGATGCTAACCCCGTAAGCGGTTACATTTCCTTCCGTTTAAGTTCTTTGATCCGACGTGAGAGCACACGGATCGTGGTCTTGATCAAAGGCTGGGGACTTGCCACGTGTAATGTGTTCAAGTGGAGATTACTCTCCAATTGCATGCCTTCGTTGTGATCTCAGGGGTGCCTGTGGTAATGACACGTGTCCAGACGGTTATAACCGTCTGGGTGGTGCACGATTGCATTTCTTCTAGAAGATTACTGCTGTAATCTGGTGTGACACCTTACTGTGTGGAAACAGACGAATAAATCCCAAGTCTGTGTAAAATAATATCCAAGTCTGGATATTTGGGCGGAAGTATTGATCTCAGGATTTTTACCCTCTGCTAATGGGAGAAAGCGCAAGGATTTATGTTCTCCTTTGGGCGCGCGATTATAGATTGCTGATTTCTTTCTTTCTTTTGTAAGACTAGTGCGCGGTCGCGCAAGGTTAATAGGTTAGAAAGCTAGGTTGTGGTATGGTCTCAAATACTTGTTATGAGGTTTTTGGGACCTTACCCCTTCAACTCCAAAGGGTCAGCTCTTGTGGAGGGTGCAACTCTTGTCATGTGGCAGGAGGCTGGAAATTTTCTCGGGGACATGGTAACGCCCCTCTCGATTAGGCGTGGGCCCGGTTAAGACAACATAGTCCTGGTAATGAGTGGTGGCGGGCCTGCGTCTTGCGGGTGTGAATTAGCCGTCTGTTGTTAAGTTCACCTGTAAAAAAATGGTAATTAGTAGTGGCTGGCCTGCGTCTTGCGGGTGTGAATTAGCCGTCTGTTGTGAAGTTCACCTGTCAAAAAAAATGTATGGTTTTCTCTTGTGTTGAAAAGGGTAGTATAGCAGCCATTGATGTGTAAGTCGGGTGAAGAATGGATGAAAAAGCAGGACGACTGTTAGGGTTTCTTAGAAGCAGCCCATAATTTTTTTTAAATGGTGATGTTTTTTTTTTTGCTAGAATTTTTGGAGTGGGATATTGATTTGATTTGGCTTTGATACCAAATCAAATCTTGAAATTGTATTATTTAATAAAGGAGATTACAAAGTTCATATATATCTATAATCTATAATACTATTTAATACATCTCCTATGTACTCAAATGTAATTTCACCATGAAATTTTAAGACAACAGATGAAGAGTCATGCTTCTTCCCTGTTCTTTCATCCAATTCTCCCAATTTTGCCCTCAATTCCATGTATACAGGTATGTGTTCCCTGCCATCGACGTTCCTTATCCTTCACCCATTTCAATTCAACATATTGAATGTTATAAACAACCTTCTTGAATGAGAGAGTCAACCATCGTTGCTTCAATTTCCCTCAACCCTAATCAACCAAAACGTCGCCGATGAATAATCGTCAGTTATGGCCTTTCAATTGAGGCGTGATTGAAACCAATTGAAGATGCGAATTGAATCCGCCCCTTCGCTTCCAGACCACACCCCCTTTAAACTCAACATATTGTCATTCAGGATGCGACACCTACGACTTCAGTTGCTTATTATCAGGTTCAAACATCTCCTCTTTTATTATCCGTTTCATAAATTTGGTAGATGGTATTTGATGAGCTTGTAGAAGATTCATGAATTTGGTATTTGGTGAGTTTTTGACTAATTGATTATTGGTAGCTCAACATGAACAAAATCTACAATGCGCTTGATCACAGGTTTTTATAGTTAAATTCCACTTCTAGAAACCGAACACTGTTGGTGTACTCAGGTCATTATTTTTTTTATTTTTTTTGTTCTTATGAATCATAATATTGTTTTATTGACAAAATTGATTGTGATAGGGCTATTTTTGGGAGGTGGTGGAGGGAACCGTAGTTCTTGTTAGTATGTAAACAGTAAACCACACAAGAACTTTCTATCATATACATGGGATATGGCTATTCTTAGGTTTCGTTGACCCGTTAGTAGGATTCTTTAACTTATTCATCGACCCGTTACAGATAAACACAACCCGAATCGGCTTGTTCAAAATTAAATTGTTTGAATTCATTTACTTTGCGAAACATTGTGGTATGCAGCTTGCTCTGCGCAATATATGGTCATATACTTCATCTTAACATTTTCAATGTTTCCATCTTTCCTATTCAGAAAAAAAAATATTGATATAATTTGTTCACTGTGTAAGCTAGGTCACATGCTACAAGATGATAAAATTTCTGGTGATAACAAAAACGTATTAAGCATGGTATGGGTTTTATGTACATGTTTGATAAATTATATGTATCTTTTGTGGGTGCTTTGATACTGTTGGTGGCTGCAGTATCATTTGTTCCTTCCAAAGGCTCCAATAAAATAAAAATAAAAACTGGAGTTGTCCATGCTTCGGTCCACATACTTTGAGCTATATTTTTGATGTTGTTAATGGAACTTTTTGTTCAAATGTGCATCAGGAATTATGTATATCTATATAAAGCAAATGTGATGGACAAAATTGTAATTTTATCGTACTTACAAGTTACGAAGCATCATGTACAAGGATGTGTAAGCCATTTTAGAGGGGTTAAATATGTATTTCACCCAAACTTTATTGGGGGATTTCAGTGGATAATTGAATGCAACAGTTTCAGATCGATTTCTTTTCCCCCAATTCTTTTTCTCAAACCCTAGATCCTTCTTTCTTTCTCCTTCGTCTCAACCAATTTTCTTTCGGTCCCATTACCACCGCTCAAAACCCTATCCCCATCATCAATCTCCGGCGGCCATCGATTGTTTCGCTCAGCTACTTTTTTCTACTCATTAGTAAATGATATGATGATGACAACGGAGATCACATATCGTCCTCAGCCTGGTGCTGATAAAGTTTCCAAGGATTCAAGTGTAATGCTTATTTTGTTTAATAAGTTTGTTGCTTACGAATTATTTTATTTTATATAATCAGTTATTAGTGTTATGATAAACAAATAGTTGCAGTTGTTACCATGGGGTTCGTCAAAGATGCTAAAGCTCACATTGATTTGGAGTAACAGGTCAGTTAATTTGGAGACGTTATGTGAATACATGTTACCACAAAATGATTTTTTAAATTGTTTTGTTTTCTTGTTGTGGATTAGGTGTGTTGGAGGCTAATTTTGTAGAACCAGCTCATGATAAACAAGGATTCGAGCGCACCATTGTTCTTTCAAGACTTGAAACACTTCTTATTCAGATGCAGAACACATATTGGTATGCTCTATATGATGATTACTCACATCTGTAAGGCCTGTGAGGTGGATAATTTGAACCGTGTATTATGAATTGCCTATTTGGGTTATCTTTATCACTACTGGGTCAAACGGGCAGAACAAAAAAGATAAGATTAAACAGGAAATTAGTTAAATGGGTTGAGTGTCTTACCCAATGTGTACTTTAAACACATAAAACCTCTTAAATCAGTCTATTACAAAGTTTAGGTTATTAGTGAATGGTTTAAAATATTCAAGATGGGTTACATTTGCTTCAGTTTCGGAGGTAATTACTATTTGTATAGCAGCCGTTTTTCAAAGCAAGTTTTTTGCTTTATTTATTTTGACAGGTTGGGTAATGGTTTATAATGGTCTCATTTTCAGTACGGGTCAAGCATTCTTCTTATTTAATGTGCTAAAAACCTGTTTGTTTTGAAGGTTGTCGGAGAGGCGTGCCCAAAGTTGTTATCAAATGTCTTGTGTGAGTACCTATATGATTTATCTGAGAAGTTCATGAGTTCCTACTCAGAGTGCCAGGTATAACTTACGCCTTTTCTGAAGTGTGTTTCTAAAGTCAGTTATCTGGTAAGTTTGCCTTTTTTACCTTTTAATTTGCGTATAGTCAATAGGTTAAGAACATAGGCAGTGATGTTACTTTAGATACTTACTTAGTGGCCTTGCTGAATGTATAAAAGTTTAAAACCACGTTACTTTTATAAAAATCAACCCTATTGGGATTTTCTTTTATACATATACCAGAAAAATGTTGGCATGGCTGAATGATTTGAAAGTTAGTTGGTTTCTCTTATTATTATCAAATAATAAAAAAAAAAAAAGATTTCCCCAAACTTTTAAATAATTTTGTTTTAAGTTTTATTCTTCATGTAAGTAAGGCCTATTTATTTTTTTGCTTTATAGCCTCTGTTGGTGGCCCACGTCAGCAATTTAGATTGGTTGGTAAAATTGTAAGTTCGATCTATTTAGATTATTAACTTGATAAATGAAAATAGGGTAAAAAGTGGGTAAAAAGTTATGGATTTGTGTAACGTTTACTCAGAGTGGATCGACTGTTTTTGGTGAATTTATCATAATTTGGTTTGGTGAAAATGATATAAGAAGTATCTGACAACATATAAGAATAAAGGAGATGCCCAGTGTTGTGGGAACTACAGAGGGATTAAGCTACTAAGCCACACTATGAAACTATGGGAGCGGGTAATTGAGACAAGGATCAGAAGAGAAACTCAGGTTACGGTAAACCAGTTTGGTTTCATGCCAGGGCGCTCAACTACGGAAGCGATTCATATTCTACGGAGATTAATGGAAAAGTATGGGGAGAAAAAGCGAGATCTACATATGGTATTCATTGACCTTGAAAAGGCATATGACAGTGTGCCACGTAGACTGATTTGGGAAAGCTTGGAGGTTAGGGGAGTTCCGGGGAAGTATATTGACTTGATTAGGGATATGTATGATAGGACTGTGACTAGGGTTCGTGCGCCTGTAGGAGATACAGAGTCTTTCCCCGTGAAAGTAGGACTCCACCAGGGGTCCGCGTTGAGTCCGTTTCTTTTTGCGGTTATTTTGGACGAGTTGTCCAAGTCTATTCAAGAGACAGTCCCGTGGTGCATGCTTTTTGCGGACGATATAGTGCTAGTTGCTGAAAGTAGACAAACCCTAAATGCGAGGCTAGAGGAATGGAGAGCAGCGCTAGAAGGCAATGGTTTAAGGATTAGTCGGTCTAAGACTGAATACCTTTATTGTAATTTCAGCGGTGCAGGTGACAACGAGGACACTCAGGTTACCATTGAGGGTCAAGTGGTCCCACAAACGACAAAGTTCAAGTACTTAGGATCGTTTGTGCAAAGGGACGGGGAGATAGATAGTGATGTATCTCACCGCATTCAGGTTGGCTGGTGTAGGTGGAGAGCAGCCACTGGGATTTTGTGTGACAGGAGGTTCCCAACAAAATTAAAGGGGAAATTTTATAGGATAGCAGTTAGACCAGCTATGTTATACGGGACAGATTGTTGGGCCATCAAGAAAACACAAGCGCGTAAGATGGAGGTAGCGGAGATGAGGATGTTGAGGTGGATGTGTGGCCACACGAGGTTAGACCGAATAAGAAGTGAGGTTTTTAGGAATTGGTTAGGAGTAGCTAGTATATCAGACAAGTTAAAAGAGGGGAGATTGAGATGGTTTGGGCATGTGAAGAGGAGGCAGTTGACAGAACCAGTTAGAGCGGTGGAAACCATAACAGTGGAAGGAAGGAGGAGTAGAGGCAGGCCCAAGTTGACTTGGGATGAAAGGCTTAGGCAAGATTTGGTAGAGTTGCACCTCTCTGAGGACATGGTTCAGGATAGGAGTTCGTGGAGACGTAGGATTAAGGTTAAGGACTTGTAGGTGAGGGTATAGACGTGTCAAAGCTTTGCCTTGGGAAGGGGGGCTAGATTTCTTTTACACTTTAGGTAGGCCAATATATGATGATTTGTCTTGTATCTATGCTTATGTATTGCTTGCTGATGATCTATCTGACTACTGCTAGACTATTTTACTTATCCATCTTTTGTCTATCTGCCTGTTGGTTGTTTTCGAGCCGGGGGTCTCTCAGGAAGCAGCCTCTCTATTCTTAGGATAGAGGAAAGGTTTGCCTACATCCCACCTCCCCCAGACCCTACCAATAGTTCTACTATTTGTGGGATTTACTGGGTATGGTTGTTGTTGTTGTTGATATAAGAAGTATCTGGGAATGAGGTAATTAGAAAAGGAGAGTTACTTTGAAATGAGGGAGATTCAGACTTTGCCACTTTGGATTATGATAGATTTGAATTAAGTATCAGCTGTAGAAAGCAAGATCATTAGCCTTAGCTACCTTGTATAGGGGAAGTATATTTTATGCCGCGAAGGACTCCTCTCTTATTCAGAATTTCTAAAATGGATATGAAAATGATTAAAACTTCTTATATCTGATGCGCAGAGCCACATACATTATTGTTATAAGTTTGCCATCAAAGACAAGTTTATCAACTTGTTGGTGGTGTGGTGCACATGCTTGCTGTACCTTTGATGGTTCTAGCGTAGCTTATGAAACCTATGAACTAATGCATGCATATTCGTGAGAAGAAAATAGAGTGTAGACCAGCTGTAGCAAGCGTTCGAGTCAGCAAGGAGTGTTTATGGCATGAATGTGCTTGTAACCAACTGTGGATACTAAGATTTCGATATGATATGTGGTCTAAGATGATGGAGGATTACAATAATGGTCCTTAGGTAAAAGCACACAGTTCTTCAATCTTTGTGTGCAACTATTCATGTAGGAATTTGTAATCTTATTGAATATATATGCCTATGTACCCTACAATCTCTGTCGCTTTCTCTATACAGTATTGTATGCTTAAATGTGTAATTTAACCAGATTCCGTTGTAGAGAGACGTTACACTTTAATCTACTTTTAATTTTGTGTTGTACCCATCAAGTATGATGTAACAGTACATTGTTTCATGCATCCAGAAAGAGTTCATTTTCATAAATTTTCAACAATGAGAAATCCCGCGTTTTCAACAAAAGAATGTCATGGATTGGTATCGAAGAAAATGATATCCGTAGCTCCCAAATGCAGCAATTCCTCAAGCTCTGATGGCGCCACCGAGGAGTCATCTAATAAAACCAAGGCATGTTACACTCTTCTTATATTAAAGCAATAGAGTGAGCGAATAGGAAATAAAAAAAGGATCTTTCATAAGGTTGTGATGTGGTTTACAAGCTGAACCAGATTTCATATCCAAAAACTTGATATGGTTTTACCTCCAACATCAGAAATTTCGAATATTTTAAGACAACAAAAATAGTTCTTATACTTGATTAAATTTTCTGACTTCGTTTATGGGTTGATGTTTGCAGGTTCCATTTGGGTATAGTTGAAAAGATGTTATTCTTATTGAAGTTGGAGTTACAGTTATCGGCATTGGTCTAAAAAGTGGATTAGAGGTATCCCTTTAATCAGCTTAGGAGTTCTTGCATAACCCTGATTATTGAACTTTATTAGATATTTCTACTTCAGAAGCAACTCTGATGTGGTGATGTTGATTATATTTCAGGTACCACAGGGATTGTGGGCTATACAAACTATGACGGCATGAAATATGCTGTAATTTTTTTTTCGATTGTCCGCGCTGTGTTGTCATTTCTTTTAAGTTATAGCGAAAAGATGTGGTCATCTATGGTTATGTAATGCTCACTATTTTTGCTCACAGATACGGAAATTAGATGACTCTGAGTTCCGGAATGCATTCTCTCGTGGATTTATACGCGTATGTCATAAATTAATATGATGATGGTTATTTGTGTTTTGAACACTGTTTTTCTGGGTGTGTTTTACTCTTCACTTAAAAACTATCTACAGGTGAAGAAGTATGATTCAAGTCGCTCTAGGAGCCGCAGCTATAGCCGTAGTCGCAGGTTCTTGGAATAATAATTTTTTTTAATAATTTTGAACACACAAAGTCCAAATCTTTTAAACAAACAGTATTGTGGTTCAATCTAACCTAATTAAACTCACGCGGAAGCTTGGTTTTAAAAAGCGAGAAGAACACAAAAGCGACAAGGTAACCCAAGGCGCAAAGCGCCAAGTCCAAAAGCGCACCACTTTTCGTACCTGAGTCGCAAATAATTATATAAGTTTTAGATATTTCCTAAAGGTTTTTAGCAGCATTTACCCAATATTTAGAGAAACAAGTAAGATTTATATATGTTTTAATATGGAAATTACATAAATGTACAACCTGAAAAGCATATTGTACAACCTGCTGCACAAACATATAGGAAATACATGAGGCGCGTGCCTCAGGGTCAATTTGTTGCCAAGAAATCGCCTCAGGTGGGCTTTTTGATTAAAGCGTGCCTTATGCTACCAAAAGCGCAAAGGGCTTGAGCCTTGTTGCGCCTTTCGTCTAGGTTCGTTTTTTTAAACCAAACGCGAAAGTCGCATGTTTTGACCCAACCTGCCTAACCCGCGAGAAAGTTGCGTGTAAGCACTTTTAACTTTTAAGCATAGTTATATCTTTAGTTAAAATAAACTTTACAAACCACGGTTTCTCAAGCTATGTTTGGATAGAGGCTAATGAAGAGCTTCAAATGCGGGTAAAAAAGGTTAAGGATGAATTTACCAGTGGAATTGAATCTCACGCTGAACTAGCTACAGAGTTCAGTGGCCATTTGGAGACAGCGTTTGACAACATAAATTCTGAAGTTCTTGAGCATTCTTCTGCCCTTATGGAAGTGCCCCGTGTGTCAACTGTCAGTGATTTATATGTGTGAAATGTGGGGTCCCTTGGCATTCGTCTATGAGTTGTGACCAGTTTTAGGACTGCCTGCCACAGAGGCGGGTGTGGAAAACAGAAAATGCAGGCGTTGCCAGATGTGCAGAAGGATGATCAAATCAACGTGTGCTGGTAGGATTACAGAAACAATGTTGTTTTATGCATTTATTTTAAACATTTGTAACTTTCAACCCATTATCTTTCTTGCTGTTGTGCAGGTGTGGGCGTGAGTTCTGTTATTCTAATGGGGTTGAATACGCTTATGGTGAACAGGCATGCAAATGCGTGTCGTCGGATTGTTCCAAGTAATTCAATTACATGCATAATTTTGTAGACATAGGTTTCTAAAAATTGAGAATACCATATTTATCTGATACAGGGTGTTGCTTCCGATCGTTTAGCTAATGTTGATAAAGATAACACAAAGATATTAAGGTACTGCACATGAGGTATTGTTCTTTGGTTTGGTTTTTATCTTTTTGTTTCTGGTTGTTAAGAATTAGAGACGTTATTTGAGGTCTTGAGTATGAATAGGAGTTGTTTTGTGGAACTGGACCAACACAGACCCAAAAACTCCCACTACCTGATCAAGCAATGGAGCAGTTAACTGATTCTATCTGAATGTAAGATTATTTATAATGGAGATCAATCCTATATACATGTTTTGACCTAAAGTAACAAAATGTTTGATGTACAGGCAACTGAAGGCACATTTTGGTACACCGGTAGGGGTGTAAACGAGTCGGGCATAGTGTGGGCCTTCCACTACTCAAGCTTGGCTCGTCATGTTTTTATGAAGCTCAGCTCGGTTCGGTTCGGATTTACTTATTTGAGCCCAAGCTCGGCTTGCGAGTAAAACCCAAATCTTGAGCTTGTTTTGAGCTCACAAGCTTAAACAAACTTTGTATTTCAGGCTCAAGCTTGTTAAATCTCGGTTTGTATATTAAGATGCTTTTGATTCCTCATCAACACTCTTTTAGGATTTTTACACTTTGCACTAAATGGTAATGTGTTAGGGACTATTCAATCTACCTCACTGTTTTTTTTTTGTTCTTTACCATGACAAACGAGTCGATATCGTTCAAACAACATATGAGGCGACAAAACAGACGCACCCACTGCAACGCGCGGGCATTCCCACTATAACTTATTTTAACATAGTGTTACTATGTATCTTCTGTTGTGTTCGTATGTTTTTTTTCATGTATAATGGGCTGGAAACATTCCAGTTCCAGATTGGGCTTCAGGAGACAGCTTGAAGGCAGATTGGGCTTGAAGATTGTTGGGCTGCTGGACTTAAAGAATGCTGTTGGGCTGAGGTCGGGTTCCAGTCGCATATGGGGCTCCGGATGCGGGTTGATATAAAAGAATATTTTCTGTGTTCAGATCTTAGATTTTTGAGATTTTTTCCTCTCTCAAAATTTCTTCATTTCTCTCTTGAAAGTTAGGGTTTCTCTCATTTTTGTTGCAGCTTCTTTCTAATTCGTTCTAAAGATTTGAACATCGTTTTTTGTTCGTTTATCAGTTAGTTCGAGTATTAGTGTGTATAGATCATTATGTTGGTGATCTAGTAGGTTAGCTGTAAAGATACCATAATTTTGAACAGATCTGTTATTGTAATTCGTTTGACTCTTGATTGTTTTTAGGAAAGATACCATAATTTTGACAGTTTTCATTTTAACATAGTCGAGTATTATTGAGATAATATAAAGGTTGTAATCATGTTGACACTTGTTAAAAATACTTATAAAACAATATATATTTTGGCAAAATGAGTCGGTCGGCGTTGGTTGAGTAATTGATCAAAACGGTCAAATTTTAGGTGCGGGTCAACACGGGTTAGGCCAACTTACAATCTCTTTTATCATTTTTTTTTATTTTTGAATTTTTATTGTGCAAAATACCACTCAAAAATGCTTTGTTACTACAAAAATCAATAGGTGTTTTGTTAATAAAAGCATTTTAAGAGGTTAATTATGATTTTGAGTACTCTTGGTATGACTTTTAATCTGTTTGTCCCATTTGAACCTTTTTTTAGTATCACTAGTTTATCAGTACTTGATCCAGAGATTTTCAAACTAAACACCGTTAGCCTCGTTTGAATGTGATATAAATAGTTGTGTGTGATATCAAATGTCTTTATAAGTCTCGACTTGTATTCCGCGCTTAAAGTAAAAATTTAGTGGTTTTAATCTACTCGTATTCTCGTTCTGATTAAAAGCCCTAAAAACATCGGTTTGTAATTCAGAAAAAAAAAAAACTTAACCCTATTAAGTTATTTTTAACGGCGGGTCATTATACAAAAAAAATTAAAAAGGTGAGACCACCGTCAGGAATAAATTCAGTTGAGATTATTATGGGCAAAACACACCCAGATCGGATTATTTAAATCTAATTTGCCTTTGATTATTATTATTATTATTATTATTATTATTATTATTATTATTATTATTATTATTATTATTATTTAAATCCAAGTGGAGATTGTGAATTATAGGATTGAACAAACATGATGCATTAAATTCAGTTTATTTATATATTACGTCATTTTACACATATAACAAGAAAATAGGTAAAACTAAATGATCATGAGACACACGAACCAACAATTGTTAGTTACTCTGAAATCTACAACGGTAATAACCAACTGCAAACTTACAAGTTAAACACTTGAATATCATTTGGAATTGGAGACCATCGTCTTCAATCCCTTGAACGAATGAAAGGGGGTGTGGATGCACTTTACTATTCTCATATCTGCCCCCAAACTTCACATTTACCAAACAGTTAAACACTAAAAGATCATACTGAATTTGAGACATACGGACCAACAATTATATATGTTACTTACTCAGAAGTCTACAACAATCATAATCGAGTGCAAACTCACAAGTTAAACACTTAAAGATCATTTTGAATTGGAGTCTCCTACCATCCTCGTGACATCGACCATCGTCTTCAATCCCTTGAACGAATGAAAGGGGGTGTTGATGCACTTTAGTATTCTCATATGTGCCCCCAAACTTCACATTTACAAACCTATAAACACCTCTACCATATTCGTCATATCTTTCATCAAAGTCATATGTTTCATACTGAAGTATTGAGGGAGCACAAGCTGTATGCATAGACTGCATACAATCATGACAGTGATAGAATGGCTTCTCAGGATTAAGTTCCTCCTCACAAACTTCACAAAAATAGTCACTCTTATGGTTCTCAATGGGAAAGTAACTCAGCTTCATAGGATGCTTGTCACACTTGTTCCTAGTTGTCTCCGGTATTAACAAAGCACAACCAACGTGTAGACGAAAATCATTACAAGTATGGCAATCGAATGAAATCCTCGGATACCAATTCCCGCACATACGACATCGATCACCCCGATCTTCGTGATAAACCCTTGAAAGGAGGTGATTTGGGTGAAAAGTATGAGTGATTTCTTTAGGTAAGAAGGCGCAGTGAACGTCAATGATGCAGTTGTTACAATCCATACAACAGTAGGCAAATCCATTACAATGTAACCGGCAAGCGTCACACCTAAACACCCCAAAAAACTCACGAGGAGGGGCTTTTGAATGGAGAATCAGGGTGTGCTGTTGGTGAGCAAAGTGGCCATTCAGTTTAGCAGGTAGCCGGGAGCACCACTCGTGGAGCATAAAGTTGCATTGCCCCTCATTGTCACACACGTAAATTGGGCCACACGTAATTGGTCTGACACACCCGTCGCACAGAAGTTGAATCCTCTTCATTGGGTCATGATAGGATATTGGTTTTATTGTAGAAGAGGTGGGGATTGTGATATCACGACATCGTGCATCCACCAGAGTTAGTGGATGTTGATGACTAATATCATGTGTTTTGCAGGTACTTGACCCCCCATTTTCCTTGAAAAACAAGTGTTTTAGTAGGCTATAAGATGGATCAGGAAATGGTAGATGAAGAAGATTAGGAAGTTCGGCATCTTCATAGTTTTTTATGATTTTACCTGTACCTGTGAGAAACAACATGTGAGCATAAATGAAAAACCACCAAAACTATAAGCATGTTATGGAGGTATATCTACCTGGAGATGTTAGGATGGACATGAACGGCTCGTTTCTTGATGTTGCGCAATCCAGATGAGTGTAGTATCTGCATTTTTCGCATTTGTAAATCCAAAGATTCTCATTAGAAAATCTTTGACGGCATACCCTACACACTGGATTAAACTTGGATTTTTGATCCGCTTTCGGAAAGGTATAAGCAAGGTCGAGTGGATGAATATGAGAGAAAAAATCATTCGTAGTATGTTGGATTTGCAATTTTTTCGGTAGAAAAGCACATTGATTATGAATGAATGGGCCATCACACATAGTACAATGATAGAAGACCCCTTTATGTTCCTTCCCACATGCGTCACACTCGCATAAAATTTGTTTGGTCTTGCAAACAAGTGGGTGTTTGTGGCTAGGATGATAGATGATATTCTTTTGTAGCCTTTTCGTTGCACATTTTACATCAACATCAAAATCACATTCTGAACAACGATAACGAAGGTCATGACACTTATGAAAGCTACCGCAAACATCACACCACCAAGACGTTTCCCGTTGGAGGAGGTAAAGAGTATGAGGATGACAGATGTCTTCCAACTTTTCTGGAAGCTCAGCACAAAACTTATGAATAGAGTACTTACATTGACCACATGTATAGTAATACCGATGATACCAGTTGATTTCTTCATCGCATCGAGAACACAAACATTTGAATTCTTGTTTTGCATCCTCGTTCTCTTCCTCATCTTCTTCATGCTCTTCTTCATATTGCAGTTGTTCAGACCACAAATCTATGAGATTCAGTGGATGTTCATGTTCAAACATCATTTTTTTGGTAATAGAGTAGTTTGATAAGAAAAGAAAAAAACAGAGACAAAAGCAAAATGTTTAAAAAGGAATAAGATGAGAATTAGGAAGACGGTACAATGGAAGGTGAGAATTGAAGGGGTGAATTATATAATAAGGTAGGTAGCACACATGGTTCTTATCTTGGTTCTCAAGTTTATTGTATCAATCACTAAAAACTAAAAGCTATACGAATAAACTTTAATGCTTTTACTTTGTATATAAACAAACATCTTTGATAAACTTTAATGCTTTTACTTTGTATATAAACATCTTTGATAAAGTTATTTTGACGAAAGAATCTGTTAATGTTAGCAATTAGCATCTCTCTAACTTATACGACATAAGTTGTGGGTATCTCTTATTAGCAATACTAGCATAATTACATGTTGTTTTAGATTACTAATTAATTCATATTTTTATAAGCGAATTGTTGTTAAATACATTGAGAACTTATTTTTGGGCATTCTACTAAATCATATAATCCTTTTTCAGTTTCATTTCATTAGTTAGTTCTCATCTTGCTTAGGCTATTTGTAGGAAATGGGCGTGGATGGAGCATGATAGGGCGTAACTTTTAAGGGGCAAGGGGGTGTACCCGTCTCCACTAATGTTTTAGTTAGTAGTGTAATTTTTTAAAATCGTCTGAAATTTTTAAAATTATATGGGTTCGCCCCCGCCAATTATTTTACCTAAGAATTCCCTGCCCCTACCAAGTTTATTGTCCAAAAATTTTTACAAATATTTCGTATTGAGTTAAAAAAATGTGAAGAATGAGGCTATTAGTATTTTTTTTAAACTTGAAGTGAGTTTTAAATAAAGTTTGAAACTAGTTTTTATATAAATGAAACTTGAGGGTTCAAATTTAGTTTTTTTATGTGTAAGAACGGGTTCTTTAAATAAATAAAGATTATTTAGTTTTATTTGGAGTTACTATTGATTGACCCAACCCGAATTGATGTATAATATTATTTAGTTTTATTTGGAGTTATTATTGTTTGACCCGACTCGAATCGATGTATAATATTTATGCTAAAACAAAGCGTGGATGAATTATGCTTAATAATTTTGATAATAGTGGGTATTTATTTTCTTATTATTCCATATATAAATTAGAAAGTTTTTGGTACATCATAACTTGTACCCCATGCTTGGGGACTTTTTCAAAAAAAAAATGATTTTTCACTTTCAACCTTCAAGTTTTTTCTTTTACCTTTTAACCCATTTGAATTTTTTTACTTTTAACTCAAACTTTTCATCTTTTGTAATTTAACATAACACTTTATTATTTACAACTCTGGTCCCCCATACTTTTTATCTTTCGCAAGTTTTTCGTTTTACCATTTTATCTATTTATTTTTACGATGTTGAGAGTCGATGTAGTTGTGGCATTGGTGCTACTTGGCACGGTTTTACGAACGTTTTTAACCTATTAAATTTTTTACTAATATTTTGTTTTGGATTAGCCCTATACTTCCTTTACTTAAAAACTAATTTTACGTGCATATTTTATGTACGGGTATGTATAAATATGATTTGTTCTACATTCCAACGTAAACTTTTTTTATAAACGAGTCAGGTCAAATATAATACGTTTTCGTTTAAATAAACCATTTTTACGTGCATATTTTTATGTACGTTTTGGTATAAATTCAAGTTGTTCTACGTTTCGACGTAAACTTTTTTGGGAAATGATTCAGGTCAAATATAATATGTTTTCGTGTTTATTTTATGTATGTTTTGTAAAGTTTCTTTCGAACGAGTGAAGTCAAATTATGGTTTCTTTTTCTCCCCTTTTCTCGAAAGCTCTAATTAATCCCTTTCTATTACATGTGCTTTTCCTTCATACCCGTTACGTTTTCTATGTATGAGTTGAGTCATATATAATACGTTATGATTGTTTGATATGAATTCTATTTACTTTACGTTTGGTCCAATCACAATGCTTATACAGGTTACACTGAGTTCAACTGGATATGTCGAAATGTATGTTTTCATATGGTTAATGCATCATGTAACGTTTGGACTAATCCATTCAATGTTTACGATGTACCCGCGCCGCAACGCGGGCGGGTCTTAACCCTAGTTAACATTATATAGCATTTTTCAAATGTGTCTATAATTTCATTTCATTTATTTTTAACATTGACGAACATGTAATTAAGGTTTTTGATTTCGTATGATTAATATATGTAAATATATTGGTGTTTTCCTTGGATTCCTAATAGTAAGTAAAGGAATTTGCACTTTTGCTTTTCTATGTAAATAAAAGAGAAAATGAAGTATGACTGAAGACAAGTATCATTTCAAATTTATTAAACATGCAATGCAAAAGAAGGTAGTGACTGTATGAGATTGCTTTGACAGTTTGACGCTTTCTTCTTTTGATATGTACTCGTTAAACCTTTTATTTATTAAGAAAATTCGGTTTCTCTTTTGTCAATGAGACGTTTAAGGTACATGATTCCGGAGGACATGTTAATTAATAGAATTCATCTAACAAAAGCATATCTTAGAAAATTCGGTTTCTCTTTTGTCGATTAATTAATAGAATTCATCTAACAAAAGCAATCATTAGATTACATGGTTATCACATTTTTTTTATTTAAAATAATAAATTTTATAAAGAAATTTCATTTACTTAAAAGAAAATACATTGATAAGATAAGTAAAATTATAGAAAAAATTTATAAGAGTCTGAAAACAATTATTGAACCTATAACAAAATCAGTAAAAAAATTTATAGAATTTATTTGTGATAAACTTGTGTTTTTGAACAATTAAAACATGTATAAATCCAAATTATATTCATGAATTCCCAAAAAAATTACGGAAAAATTATATTTACATTCCCTAGTGTTCATATACTATGAAATACGTAATAGAAATATTTATTGAATTTATTTAAAATTATCTTGCATTTTTATTTGATTTATCTAGTGATTAAAATATAAATAATTCACCAAAATTCCAATTGATATTTAAAAATTCTCAAAATTTACACACAATACACTAGTATGATGTATAACAATATTATTCTTTCAATTTCATCAAAACACAAGTATAAATCTAAAAGCCCTAACTTCTATTCATGAAGAACCCTAATTTCAACTAAAATTAAATTCGGATAAATTAGCCTTCTATCACTGAAATTGATAGAGGGCTTTTGTAGAGCACGAAAAATGAAGCAAGTTGGGCTTTGGAATCACCTGAAAAGGTTGAGAATTGAAGGAGATATCATCCGCACAAGTTGCAAGCCCTAGAATGTTCTTCGATTTAATTCGAGATGTAGAGGTTATGAAATGGAGAAATTTCAGTGGGTTTTGCATCCTTTGAAGCTACGAATCAAATGGTATAAGTTTAACAGGTTATGGTAGACGAATTAGATAGAAACTATATGGGTTTCTTGAAGCTTAAAGATACATTAATGGAGGGTTAATTTGCGAATTAATTAAGATGATTAGGGCTCATAAATATCGATTGAGTAGTATAGGAATCATTTAGCCGAGGTAATGAGATCAACGGACCAAAATGGAAATCAAACGTCGGGTCGGAGGGAGCCGGGTTCCGGTTGCGCTGTACAAGAACCCAAGGAGGAAGATGATGCGTTTCGGGTCAGGTTATATATCTATTAAAACCTGTTTGATCATCAAATGACCTGAATTCCAACTGGTTGCGTGTGTTAACTGTATAATGTGGGTAAACGAGTTCGAGTCCTTGGCAGTCCGATTTTTTGTGGTTTTTTTCATGGTTCTAAAAGTCCCGAGTACTCGCTACAAGGTAGGCTGCCGAGGCACGAGTACTGGTCTCCCAGGCCAATTACTCCCCGAGTAATCTCCGCCTAAACCGAGTACTTCCCGAATACTCCCGAATCCGACTAGGGAGCGCCTAGTGACTTTTGCAACCATGGTTTTTTTATTAAAGACCTCTGAGCAGTTTCTTTATAAAAGATATGAGGATCAGATTTTATCATCAGTGGCTTTACAGCCCACTGGTTCTGTGCGCGTTGGTGATGTGGGGAAGTCTGGTTCGAAACCAGCCCCACGCATTCTTTTCCTTTTTTTTTTAATCTCTAACATGTTTCTTTAATGACAAGTCAGCCCCTCTTGTATAATCATTAACACAATGCACTAACATAGTTAGTGTAATTTCCTTATATAAATTACTAGCTAAATTAACTGAGTTTACTAACTTAGTTAATTGATTTTCTTTATTTTTATCGTTTCCATTAATTACAAAACAACCCTTTAACTTATAATTTTATTTAACTAACCAATCTAACTTCGTTAAAGCTTCCCTTATATAAAACTAACCAAACTAAGTGAGTTTTTTTTATCAAGTTAACATTTTAGTTCAATTTTAATCCAATGCGATACGTGACGATTATTAAGAAATAAAATATTAAAATTTTAATAAATTCTTATTTTTATTTAACTAAAAAGTCCGGTTTTGAAATCGGGTCGGATTTCGGATATCCGTTTTTAGCGGATGTTACAGTATGTTACACAAGTTCTAGCACAGCTCTCTCTGCCATCCACCTTTAGCCTTCGTCGTATTCGCGAATTTATTTGTGTTCGTGAACCGTTCGTGAACACGCTGATTTCCTTAGTGAACAAAATCTTGTTCGTTAAATGTTTATGAACCGTTCGTGAACACATTTATTTCCTTAACGAAATGTTCGTTCGGTTCATTTACAACCCTATTTATTGATCTTAGTACCCCAAAATGTTACGAAACTGAAACCATAAAACCTAAACCTATTACTCAAAAATCTTAGTACCTAAATCTACTATTTTTTTTAACAATAAGCACTATCTATGTAATTAGCCCAAGTAATTAATTTTCTTATTAAAACTATTTCTAGCATTTTCAAATGTGTAAATATATAGTTTCATGTATTGGTATCATTGATACATTGACGGACATGTAATAAAGTTCTTTATTTCTTAGGATTAATATATGTAAATATATTGGTGTTTTCCTTGGATTCCTAATAGTAACTAAAGGAACTTGTGCTTTTGCTTTTCTATGTAAATAAAAGAGAAAATGAAGTATGACTGAAGTCTAGTATCATTCCATACTTATTAGTTAAACAATGCAAAAGAAGGTTTTGAATGTATGAGATTGCTTCGACAGTTTGACGCTTTTTTTTAATGTACTCATTAAACCTTTTCTTTAAACAGAAAATTCAGTTTCTCTTTTGTCAGTGAGACATTTAAGGTACATGATTCCGGAGGACATGTTACAAATATTTGTTCATGTGAACAAAACAATACTTATTGATCTTTAAGAAAAGAAAAGAGCACAACAATTTATGTAACTCGGCTCTTCAACTAAACTAAAGTCTTGTTATTTAGACTTCAAAGTGTTACAGTTTTACAGCTATGAGTGAAGATTAATCCTGTTGTGTTTGCTTGTTCGTTAAGTTAGTTGTTTTTCAAACAGTACTTAAGCTGACTTGTGAAGAGCGGGCCTAAAATCTATATGAGGTAAGCATATCATTCCATTTTTTTTGTTCTAGGAATGTCGACCTGTCCTTTCTTCGCCTACTTTTCTTATGAGCGAGATCCAACAGATGCGCTAAAACCTACAGATGCGCTAAAACCTCGAACTCCCGTCTGCTGACCATCCTTCTTAAATCCTGACCCCTTCTTAGAGCCATTGTTTCCCTTCTGCTTCTTATCTGAACGCCGTGAGTTGTCATCCTCATGCTTTCTTTTCTCCGTATCAGTTTTCCTCAGTGACCTCAGCCTGACAGCATCTGAGGTCAGAGATAACGATATGTCCGTTACTGACCGAAAAGTGGTTGGTCTGGAGGCCTTTACACTAGCTTTGATCTCCGGTTCCAAACCCCCGATAAAACGAGCTATACGTTTAGGCTCCGGAGTCACCAAATAAGGGACCAACCTTGACAAAGTATTGAAAGTGGTAAGGTAGGCCTGACAGTCCAGGTTCTTCATGACCAGCGCTAGGAAATCAGATTCAATTCTCTCAACCTCGTGTTGAGGGCAGAAATTTTCTTTGATTAGTGCCATGAACTGTTCCCAGGTCATGTTGTATAACGGGACTTTCCCTGTGGCTTGGATCAAGGATCTCCACCAGGCTAAGGCTTCTCCTTTGAAAGACTGCGAGACAAACTTCACAATGTCCCTATTATGGCAACCACTAATATCCACCACAGTATCCATTTCATCCATCCATGTCATGCAATCAACAGCTCCCTTTTCCCCATTGAAGTCTCTGGGTTTGCACGACACAAAGTATTTATAGGTGCAACCCCTATTACGAGGTTCCTGGTTCTGTACTGCTCTTTGGGATGGATTACTCCTTTGATTCGAGGAGTGGTGAGAATTACTGTTGTGGGCAGTGTGGGTCCTGGAGGGTGTTCTAGTGTGTGATGCAGAATGGGTCCTCGTATGGGTACCACTTGATCCATGGTGCTGTCTATCCATAGCTCTATTAACCGCATTATCTATCATAGCTTGCAACTCTGCACCCGCTACGTTAACTTGGGCATTATCATTCACTATCCCTTGGTGACTGTTGACCTCGTTTGAGTCTGCCATGTATCTTGAACTGTAACATATCGACAATAATTTATTGGTGAGTTTATTATAGAATTGTCTTTTATGGCAATTTTATTAACCGTGGTAACATAGACCATATATGGTTAATTTATTACTCACGTTTATTTAGGATTTCTAATATAATTTATCCTAATATAAAACAATAACAGTATTTATTAGCACATAAGGCCTAGTCACTGGGACAATATAGATTATAAGCTAGGATTTCAGAGAATCAAAGCATGAAGGTTTGAACAAAGTTCATTACCTTTATCAGACAGGGTCATAGACTAATACTGTCTTTTGTCTCATATGAAAATGAGAAGGGCCCGTAGGCATTCCATTACCAATGGATGGTAAAAAGAACGGATCATATTTATTAATGATTTAACCCATGATTCAGAGATCATTACATTGGGTCAGGAATCTTTTAAAGAATCCTCATATAGAATGACGTGTGTGATTTTAACGAATCACATCTGCCAGGAGTGTTAACATGTTTTCAGATGTTAACTGAGATTGGAATCTTTTATACCGGTCTTACCATTTTGGCTAAGTCTTATAATGACATGTAGGCTAGGTTTTACCTTTAAGATCCTTAATTGATTTAATAGGCAGATCACTTACAAAAAGGATAATGTTATTTTTGTTTATTTCATGTATAATATATAAATGCATAAATGACAGAAATAAACTTTCAAACTTAACATTCCATTATAATTTACAAATTTTACATTTTTGCCCTAAACGGGACTTTTACAAATACTTGCCCACGCAGGAGCTATACTGATAACACATGTCCTCACAGGGACTATTTACAAACATAAGTGTCCACGCAGGGACTAATAAGACAAGTCCTCGTAGGGACTAAGTACAAAGGTAGATGTCCACGCAGGGACTACATACACACATAAATAAATGTCCACGTAGGGACTTGATTAATAAAGAAATACAATACTACATATGGGGATTTAACGATCCCTTTTCTTCTTTCCCTTCAGCAAATCAGCTAAACCACTCATGAATCCTTGGTTCTTCTTACGCTCTCTCTGGAGGTCTCGCTCAACCCTATCCAACCTATGACGGAGCTCCACCTGCTCAGGAGGAGGAACACGTGGTGGCTGATGCTGAAATGGTGGCTGAGTAGGTACTTGATACCCACTAGCTGGATGTCCCATTCCCCAAGGGGTTCCATATGGTCCCTCAGGGTTTTGGGTATAGTAGTTTGCAGCCACTAGGTAGGGATCCTCTGCATAATTATAAGTAGAGTATGCTGGCTATCCGTACGGATTGTAAGATGTCGGAGCAGTATATGCAGGGATGGGCTCGCCAAAACCCGTTGGTGGCGGTGCAATAGGTACCGAATTCACCTCCGAAACTGGAACCGAAGGTCCTCCCATCTGTGGGACTTCATAAGTAGGCGGGTAATGGCTGCTGCTAGAATGTTGAGGGGTGGTGATATGAATCCCCTGTGGTCGTACTGATATCCGCGCGCCAGTCCTCCTACGTCTAGGTGGTTCTGGAGGCTCTACATAAACTGGCGGCGGTGGAGGCGGTGGCGTGACTGCCTCGAAATGGGGATCCCCAGAGGGATCTTGCTGCTGCTGCTGCTGTGGTGCCTGCTGGTGAGGTGATGAGTGTTCAGATGGTGTATAGTACCACTCACATCGTTCGAACCTCGCCATGTGACTATCCGGACCCTCATAGGGTGGTCCGTGGTAAGATGAACCATCAGAGATCGAAAAAGGATGGTTCCGGGATCCAGTTGAAGCCTCGACGGGATCTGTGTCCTCGTCCATATCTTGATCACCAGAAAAGTGATCCTCCGGCCCTAGTGGGTTAAAGCCCACGTGTTCGGGTAAGTACTCTGCTGGGTTAAACTGACCCTGAAATACCGTAGTAGGGTCGCCGAAGGAATGGTGCGCCGGAGATTGCTGTTGCTGGTCGTGGGGCTCATTCTCTGAATGAGGCCCAAAGGAGTGCTGATATGAAGGCGTTGAAACATGTGATGTGGATCGCCTGGCAAGCTCCTCATAAACCCTCCAAGGTTCGTCATGATTGTGACTCCTTGTAGAAGAAGAAGTTCGTCGGTGCGAAGGACCAGCCTCATGGTCGTTAGGCGCGCTAACTTGCCCTCTTCCTCGTCCTCTGAATCTTGGCGGCATTGTTTAACCTGTTAAAATACACAAGGTAATAACAAGGAAAAATAATAAAGGACAAAATTTAAAATTTTAAAATAAAACATTTTCGGATTATTCCTAAGTTCTTTGTCTAGACTCGAAGATTTAGGAATGTGCAATTGTGTCATTGAGATTAAACACAAAAGGCTAGTGTTTAATTCACTCAATGTTGGCTCTGATACCAACCTGTCACACCCCAAATTTCCACGTGTTACCGGTGGGCCCGGTAGGGGAGTATCGTGACGTGGTTGGCAACATAATAGTCAAACAACACAATATTTAAATGCACAGCGGAAGCAAAGTATAGATTTAATTCAACCAAACGATATTGTAATATTAAGTATCACAAATAGTCGAATATAAATCCACAGGTAGATCAAATAAAAAGGAAAACAAATGTTCAACAGTTTATGACATCCAAGCTGGCGAGACTTAATGTGGATGCTAGGAGACAGGCCAGCCTATTTCGCGTAGTACCTGCACTTAACCTTTTTAAGAAAAATACGTCAGTTTACACTGGTAAATACAATCAACCGACTCATTTTGAAAAGAGTTTAAGAAAATGCATTTAAAGCACAAGGCACAAATAATATTTTATAACTTGGGATAATTATGTAAATATATAAACTTGTAAACGAATTACATGTTTCTTATGCGTTCAGTAGCCCGATCCGTAGACTGGGTAAAAGATCAATAAACACACCACAATATTGAGTTATGCACTGAAAGGTGTACGCCTACACCCCGTGCTCAGGTCGTGGCCATCTCGTAAGATGATGCCAAGGATATCCGGGACATGGTCATTAACCCCCCAAAGGCTTTAAGCAACAAAACATTTCAAAACAAAGCATATCAATGATTTAACCTCTATTCGATTAAAGATTCAATGCCGGACCAAGCGGTATTTTATATACCGTACCCCAAGCCCGTATAGGGAAAATAAGTTAAAAGTATTTACCTGAGCAAGTATAGTTCAAAATCAGCGAGTGCAAGTATCTTTTACTGGTTCTCCTAATCTGGAACGAAGGTTTATAATAACCTATTAGAATCCTAACGGGTCTTTAGTTAAGCTTACGCTTAGACCGGTTAGTTTTAAAGATACGGTTCGTACGCACGATTAAACGAAGACCGGATAGAATGTGATTTAGACCCGACAAGTTTGAATACTTGCTTAATATGGGTATATGATACACATTCTGGATTTTGAGATAAAACCGATAAGGTTTGACCCGTTTCGGCTAATTTATGTAAACTAGTTACATAAACCGAACCGAACGCGCATGAAGCGTAACGGGTATCCGTAAGAGTCCTAAACAGGTTTCCTAAGTTAACATGCCCTAAATAAGTTGTGATATCAGTAGGATATCACCCATGATGCCCAAAACGAGTTTAATCTCTTTATAAGCCCCGTAGGGGTATTTTGGTCATTTTAAAGATTATAAAAAGATTTAATTAGGTTTCTGTGAACCGGGTCTGGTTACATCAGTAAAATGGCTTATTTAAACAGGTTATAACATTTGGTTATAAGTCTTATATGTCAAAATAGTTTTAAACCCAAACCATGCTTATAATACACGTATAAAGCCGTTTTAAGCGACGTACGGTTTAAAATACGATTCTGAGTTTTCTGATCAAATAAATAGGCTCAAAATACTCTATTTAATATTTAAAATCAGTAGCAATTGGATTGGCGTCAAAAGGATTTGTAAAACTCATTTTATGGCCGAAAAGGGTATATTCGGTATTAACCGAATTAAGGCGCTAATCCAAGCTTATGATCAGTCTAAAATAATTAAAAATCTTTAAAAATCCTAAAATATTATTTAACACCAGTGGGTAAAAGATTTGGTGTTAAAACTGAGTTTAGATAGGCTTTACGCTAATGGCGCCGTTTAATTAATAAACTTGTTTATAAATACGCCATTAAGCATAACTCCTAATCTAGACTTCCGATTGACGTGAAATTTTGCAGACATGTTCAATAATCAGTAATAAAGACTTTTGCACTTTTACATTTTCTAAAATCTCGTTCTACGGTCATAAGGGCATTATGGTCATTATTAGGCATTTAACGGAAACGTCGGATAGTTACGGATTCGGGTAGTATAAACGCAGAGGATTATACTAACATGTAACTAGGTCCTAATGGAACTTTAAGGCATGTCTAAACCTATATAAATCGGGTCAGAACTGAGGTCAAAACAAAAGTCAAACTTTTGCGTCTCTCGGTTCCGAATTGGTTCAAAACATAGAGTTGTCGAATCTAACAAGCTTAGACAAGTTATAATACTTATTTTCATGTTGTATGACTGATAAAACAGATTACATGACTTCCGTATCATTAAATATGCGATTAACATTTCTGTTGACTTTTTGGAAGAAGTTTGACTCGATCAAACGACGTAGTTAAGATTGAAATCAGTGGCTGACCTTTTAGGGGTTTATTACCCATATAAATACCAACTTATAATAACTTTCGATTCGACTAAACTCTGGACCGATTTTGATTTATCACAAAGTCAAACCGTAGTTACGACGGTTTGATTTCAAGGCTTTTAACTAAGTAAAACTCAAACAAGAAGGATCAAAGGCACTTACACACGTCTAATGGATGATATGGAATGTTTATGGCCTGCTTGAATGATCCAGAAATGCTCAGAAGTGATGAATGAACAAAGTGGTAACATGTGGGTCTTGATATAAGGCTTCAAACACTCTTAGATGATCAACACATAAGTCTAGGGGTGTTGCATTATCATCCACAAGTCCCCTACTAGCTAGAAACCATCTTAGGCAGCCCAAAGTTTCGAAAAAATGAGATTGGAGTCGGTTACATGCATCAACAGGCAGCTGTCTGTTTTTTCTGCATCTGCAGGCCTGACGCGGCCCGCGTCCCATTTCAGCATATCCCAAGCGGGCCGCCTGGGACCTGAAAACCTGATTTTTGTTTTTCTTTTATTGCATTTTGGTCCTTGGTCCCCCGAAAGGTCGTTTTCACCATCCTACTTGCATATGAAGCTTTGTTATTTAACATATGGGGCTTTAAGACTTATACCCACTTTGTTAAGTCCTCGGGTAACTTTGTGATCACCCGAAAAGCCCTAAATTTCAACGTTGACACTTATAACCCTCGTACACGAATTTTATCACAACTTGCTCATACAATAACGAAACCTCATGAAATTTTTGTGGTACATTCTAGTGAGCATAATTAATCGTTACAAAGCTTCGGGTTTGTCAAAAGGTCACTCAGAGGTATAACTTAAACATGTTGGCACATTTAACCCCTGTAGTTTGTAATCTCTCACTTTCTTTCACAATTCGCTTCGTGTGATCCATGATCTATTCGTTTAAGGTTATAAACATCATGTAGGGTTATTGCAAAGTATATTTATTCATTGTTGACACTTTGAACCCTTATAATTACATACTTTCATTGTTTGTCAACTTTAGTCCTTCAAGAACATTCTTTCACACATTCAAACCTATGACACGTGTCATCACATTATAGGACGTAAATTTTCGGGGTGTTACATCCTCACCCCCTTAAAATAAATCTCGACCCGAGATTTACTGAAACAAGTAAGGGTACTTTTCTTTCATCGTGGATTCAACCTCCCACGTGAATTCGGGACCTCTTCGGGCATCCCATTTGACCTTTACAAAAGGTATATGCTTCCTTCGAAGCTTCCTTACCTGTCGATCTTCAATCGACAAAGGTTTTTCACAAATTTCAAACTTTCATCGATATGCACATCTGTATAGGGTATAACCACTGATTCGCTAGCGAAACACTTCTTCAGATTGCAGATGTGGAACACATTGTGTATACTACTAAGCTCTTCAGGTAAGTTTAACTTGTAGGCAACTGACCCGACACGTTCGATAACCTCGAAAGGTCCTATGTATCTCGGGCTTAGCTTACCTTTCTTACCAAATCGCATCACTCTTTTCCAGGGTGACACTTTAAGTAGGACTTTGTCACCTACTTCGAAGTGAAAATCCTTACGATTTGGATCGGCGTAAATCTTCTGCCTATTCCGGGCAGCTTGGAGATTGTTACGAATCTGGACAATCTTGTCCGTCGTTTCGAACACGATCTCTGGTCCTGATAACTGGACTTCTCCAACTTCCGCCCAACAAACAGGCGATCTACACTTTCTACCGTACAATGCCTCAAAAGGCGCAGCCTTGATGCTGGTATGGTAGCTATTGTTGTAGGAGAATTCGATTAATGGTAGGTTCTTATCCCAACTACCTCCCAAATCGATCGCACATGCACGCAGCATGTCTTCTAATGTTTGAATAGTACGCTCACTCTGACCGTCAGTCTGTGGATGGTAAGCCGTGCTAAAGTTCAAACGTGTGCCCAAAGATTGTTGGAAACTTTTCCAAAAATGTGATGTGTATCTAGTATCTCGGTCAGAGATAATAGCTACAGGTATGCCATGTAACGCTACAATCTTATCAACGTACAGTTGGGCTAACATATCGGAGCTGTAGGTCTCCTTAATGGGTAGGAAATGTGCTGACTTAGTCAGTCGGTCAACTATCACCCAGATGGTGTCATTTCCTTTCCTTGTCTTGGGTAACTTGGTGATAAAATCCATAGTTACCATTTCCCACTTCCAAGTAGGAAGTTCAGGTTGTTGTAGCAAACCTGACGGTTTTTGATGTTCTGCCTTGACTTGCGCACACGTCAAGCATTTAGCTACATAGGTAGCTACAGACTTCTTCAAGCCTATCCACCAATAATTTGCTCTTAGATCTTGGTACATTTTATCAGCTCCAGGATGAACAGAATATTTAGAGCTGTGGGCTTCCTGGAGGATAACATCTCGGAGTCCTCCATATATTGGAACCCATATCCTTCCATTCAATCTAAGAATTCCATCCTTACTAAGAGATAACTGCTCCTCAGTTACTCCTAGCTTTTCATTAGGATAGTTAGCTTCCAACACAGCTTCCTTCTGTGCAGCTAACAACCTTTCCATCAAATTATTCTTTATTTCCATGCTCTTGGCATTGATTCAGATGGGTTTCACCCTTTCTTTCCGACTCAAGGCATCGGCGACTACATTCGCCTTGCCGGGATGGTATCTTATTTCACAATCGTAATCATTCAGAGTTTCCATCCAACGACGTTGCCTCATGTTCAAGTCCTTCTGGTTGAACAGATGTTGAAGGCTTTTGTGATCAGAATAGATCACACATTTGATTCCATACAAATAGTGCCTCCACAGTTTTAGTGCAAATACAACGGCACCCAACTCCAAGTCGTGGGTGGTGTAATTCTTTTCGTGCACCTTTAACTGACGTGAAGCATAGGCAATGACTTTGCCTTTCTGCATAAGCACACATCCCATCCCAGTGTGTGATGCATCACAATAAACTACAAACTCCTCTATTCCATCAGGCAATGTTAGTACCGGAGCATTGCTCAACTTTTGTTTCAGAATATCGAAGGATTCCTGCTGCTTAGGACCCCAGTCAAACTTAATCTTCTTACGTGTCAGCGAAGTCAGGGGTGCAGCAATCCTTGAGAAGTTTTCAATGAATCGCCTATAGTATCCTGCCAAACCTAGGAAGCTACGTATTTCTGTAGGCGTCTTTGGCTCGTGCCAATTCATGACTGCTTCAACTTTAGCAGGATCTACTTGGATACCATGCTCACTAACAACATGCCCAAGAAATTGGACTGCTCGAAGCCAGAATTCACATTTCAAGAACTTGGCATAGAGCTTTTCTTTATGAAGTAGTTCCAATATGCAGTGAAGATGCTTCTCGTGGTCAGCTTGGTTCTTTGAGTAGATGAGGATATCATCGATGAAAACGATGACGAATTTATCTAAGTGCGGCTTGCAAACGCGATTCATGAGATCCATGAATGCGGCCGGTGCATTAGTGAGCCCAAAAGGCATCACTAGGAACTCGTAATGACCATAACGAGTCCTAAATGCAGTCTTGTGTACGTCTTCATCTCTCACCTTCAATTGATGGTAGCCTGACCTCAAGTCAATCTTCGAGAAGAAACTTGCCCCTTGAAGTTGATCGAACAGATCGTCGATTCTGGGCAAAGGATACCTATTCTTGATGGTAACCTTATTAAGCTCGCGGTAGTCGATGCACAGACGCATCGATCCATCCTTCTTCTTGACAAATAAAACTGGTGCTCCCCATGGAGACGAACTAGGTTTGATGAAACCTTTGGCTAGCAGATCATCTAGCTGCGTTCTCAATTCCTTCATCTCTGTTGGTGCCAACCTATAAGGTGCTCTTGCCACCGGTGCTGATCCAGGAATAATGTCAATTCTGAATTCTACTTGTCTCTCTGGTGGCAAACCAGGAAGTTCTTCAGGAAAAACATCAGGGTATTCAGAAACGACGGGTATATCCCCAATCTTGGGCTTCGGCTCATCTATAATCACTTGCGCCATGTAGATGACACAACCTTTCTTTAAACACTTAGAATCCTTGAGTATAGACATTTTCTCGGGTAGCCCATACTGGGTATCTCCCTGGATAGTAAGTGATTCACCAGACGGAGTCTTGATCATCACTTGCTTCTTATTGCATACAATCTGGGCCTGGTTATGCGATAACCAGTCCATACCCAATACTATGTCAAAGCCGGCTAACTTAAAGGGAAGTAAGGACAAAGGAAAAGAGTGATTCCTAATGGATATAAAACATCCATCTAATAAGGTTGAAGCGGTTTCTAAAGTGCCATCTGCTAGTTCCACCTCATACTTCACACTTAAAGTTCTAACAGGTAGTTTCAACAATTCACAAAACTTATTATCTACAAATGATTTATCAGCGCCTGAATCAAATAACACTCTCGCATAAACATCATTTACGAGAAAGGTACCTGTTATCACATTATCGTCCTTGATGGCTTCCTTAGCATCCATTCTGAAGACCCTCGCATTGGTCTTCTTCCCCTCTTCATTCTTCCTTGTAAATTTTGGGCAGTTGGATTTGATATGCCCCTTTTCATTGCAACTATAACACGTTGCATCCTTTATTTTCTTGCACTCCAGGGTCTTATGTTCCGTAGACTTGCAAATCCCACAAGGCCTTGGCTGGTATTGGGATTTTCAGTCAAGTCTGCACCTTCCAAAATGGTGCTTCCTGCAAATTTTACACATGGGTTTTTCACCCGTCTGCTGACCATCCTTCTTAAATCCTGACCCCTTCTTAGAGCCATTGTTTCCCTTCTGCTTCTTATCTGAACGCCGTGAGTTGTCATCCTCATGCTTTCTTTTCTCCGTATCAGTTTTCCTCAGTGACCTCAGCCTGACAGCATCTGAGGTCAGAGATAACGATATGTCTGTTACTGACCGAAAAGTGGTTGGTCTGGAGGCCTTTACACTAGCTTTGATCTCCGGTTCCAAACCCCCGATAAAACGAGCTATACGTTTAGGCTCCGGAGTCACCAAATAAGGGACCAACCTTGACAAAGTATTGAAAGTGGTAAGGTAGGCCTGACAGTCCAGGTTCTTCATGACCAGCGCTAGGAAATCAGATTCAATTCTCTCAACCTCGTGTTGAGGGCAGAAATTTTCTTTGATTAGTGCCATGAACTGTTCCCAGGTCATGTTGTATAACGGGACTTTCCCTGTGGCTTGGATCAAGGATCTCCACCAGGCTAAGGCTTCTCCTTTGAAAGACTGCGAGACAAACTTCACAATGTCCCTATTATGGCAACCACTAATATCCACCACAGTATCCATTTCATCCATCCATGTCATGCAATCAACAGCTCCCTTTTCCCCATTGAAGTCTCTGGGTTTGCACGACACAAAGTATTTATAGGTGCAACCCCTATTACGAGGTTCCTGGTTCTGTACTGCTCTTTGGGATGGATTACTCCTTTGATTCGAGGAGTGGTGAGAATTACTGTTGTGGGCAGTGTGGGTCCTGGAGGGTGTTCTAGTGTGTGATGCAGAATGGGTCCTCGTATGGGTACCACTTGATCCATGGTGTTGTCTATCCATAGCTCTATTAACCGCATTATCTATCATAGCTTGCAACTCTGCACCCGCTACGTTAACTTGGGCATTATCATTCACTATCCCTTGGTGACTGTTGACCTCGTTTGAGTCTGCCATGTATCTTGAACTGTAACATATCGACAATAATTTATTGGTGAGTTTATTATAGAATTGTCTTTTATGGCAATTTTATTAACCGTGGTAACATAGACCATATATGGTTAATTTATTACTCACGTTTATTTAGGATTTCTAATATAATTTATCCTAATATAAAACAATAACAGTATTTATTAGCACATAAGGCCTAGTCACTGGGACAATATAGATTATAAGCTAGGATTTCAGAGAATCAAAGCATGAAGGTTTGAACAAAGTTCATTACCTTTATCAGACAGGGTCATAGACTAATACTGTCTTTTGTCTCATATGAAAATGAGAAGGGCCCGTAGGCATTCCATTACCAATGGATGGTAAAAAGAACGGATCATATTTATTAATGATTTAACCCATGATTCAGAGATCATTACATTGGGTCAGGAATCTTTTAAAGAATCCTCATATAGAATGACGTGTGTGATTTTAACGAATCACATCTGCCAGGAGTGTTAACATGTTTTCAGATGTTAACTGAGATTGGAATCTTTTATACCGGTCTTACCATTTTGGCTAAGTCTTATAATGACATGTAGGCTAGGTTTTACCTTTAAGATCCTTAATTGATTTAATAGGCAGATCACTTACAAAAAGGATAATGTTATTTTTGTTTATTTCATGTATAATATATAAATGCATAAATGACAGAAATAAAATTTCAAACTTAACATTCCATTATAATTTACAAATTTTACATTTTTGCCCTAAACGGGACTTTTACAAATACTTGCCCACGCAGGAGCTATACTGATAACACATGTCCTCACAGGGACTATTTACAAACATAAGTGTCCACGCAGGGACTAATAAGACAAGTCCTCGTAGGGACTAAGTACAAAGGTAGATGTCCACGCAGGGACTACATACACACATAAATAAATGTCCACGTAGGGACTTGATTAATAAAGAAATACAATACTACATATGGGGATTTAACGATCCCTTTTCTTCTTTCCCTTCAGCAAATCAGCTAAACCACTCATGAATCCTTGGTTCTTCTTACGCTCTCTCTGGAGGTCTCGCTCAACCCTATCCAACCTATGACGGAGCTCCACCTGCTCAGGAGGAGGAACACGTGGTGGCTGATGCTGAAATGGTGGCTGAGTAGGTACTTGATACCCACTAGCTGGATGTCCCATTCCCCAAGGGGTTCCATATGGTCCCTCAGGGTTTTGGGTATAGTAGTTTGCAGCCACTAGGTAGGGATCCTCTGCATAATTATAAGTAGAGTATGCTGGCTGTCCGTACGGATTGTAAGATGTCGGAGCAGTATATGCAGGGATGGGCTCGCCAAAACCCGTTGGTGGCGGTGCAATAGGTACCGAATTCACCTCCGAAACTGGAACCGAAGGTCCTCCCATCTGTGGGACTTCATAAGTAGGCGGGTAATGGCTGCTGCTAGAATGTTGAGGGGTGGTGATATGAATCCCCTGTGGTCGTACTGATATCCGCGCGCCAGTCCTCCTACGTCTAGGTGGTTCTGGAGGCTCTACATAAACTGGCGGCGGTGGAGGCGGTGGCGTGACTGCCTCGAAATGGGGATCCCCAGAGGGATCTTGCTGCTGCTGCTGCTGTGGTGCCTGCTGGTGAGGTGATGAGTGTTCAGATGGTGTATAGTACCACTCACATCGTTCGAACCTCGCCATGTGACTATCCGGACCCTCATAGGGTGGTCCGTGGTAAGATGAACCATCAGAGATCGAAAAAGGATGGTTCCGGGATCCAGTTGAAGCCTCGACGGGATCTGTGTCCTCGTCCATATCTTGATCACCAGAAAAGTGATCCTCCGGCCCTAGTGGGTTAAAGCCCACGTGTTCGGGTAAGTACTCTGCTGGGTTAAACTGACCCTGAAATACCGTAGTAGGGTCGCCGAAGGAATGGTGCGCCGGAGATTGCTGTTGCTGGTCGTGGGGCTCATTCTCTGAATGAGGCCCAAAGGAGTGCTGATATGAAGGCGTTGAAACATGTGATGTGGATCGCCTGGCAAGCTCCTCATAAACCCTCCAAGGTTCGTCATGATTGTGACTCTTTGTAGAAGAAGAAGTTCGTCGGTGCGAAGGACCAGCCTCATGGTCGTTAGGCGCGCTAACTTGCCCTCTTCCTCGTCCTCTGAATCTTGGCGGCATTGTTTAACCTGTTAAAATACACAAGGTAATAACAAGGAAAAATAATAAAGGACAAAATTTAAAATTTTAAAATAAAACATTTTCGGATTATTCCTAAGTTCTTTGTCTAGACTCGAAGATTTAGGAATGTGCAATTGTGTCATTGAGATTAAACACAAAAGGCTAGTGTTTAATTCACTCAATGTTGGCTCTGATACCAACCTGTCACACCCCAAATTTCCACGTGTTACCGGTGGGCCCGGTAGGGGAGTATCGTGACGTGGTTGGCAACATAATAGTCAAACAACACAATATTTAAATGCACAGCGGAAGCAAAGTATAGATTTAATTCAACCAAACGATATTGTAATATTAAGTATCACAAATAGTCGAATATAAATCCACAGGTAGATCAAATAAAAAGGAAAACAAATGTTCAACAGTTTATGACATCCAAGCTGGCGAGACTTAATGTGGATGCTAGGAGACAGGCCAGCCTATTTCGCGTAGTACCTGCACTTAACCTTTTTAAGAAAAATACGTCAGTTTACACTGGTAAATACAATCAACCGACTCATTTTGAAAAGAGTTTAAGAAAATGCATTTAAAGCACAAGGCACAAATAATATTTTATAACTTGGGATAATTATGTAAATATATAAACTTGTAAACGAATTACATGTTTCTTATGCGTTCAGTAGCCCGATCCGTAGACTGGGTAAAAGATCAATAAACACACCACAATATTGAGTTATGCACTGAAAGGTGTACGCCTACACCCCGTGCTCAGGTCGTGGCCATCTCGTAAGATGATGCCAAGGATATCCGGGACATGGTCATTAACCCCCCAAAGGCTTTAAGCAACAAAACATTTCAAAACAAAGCATATCAATGATTTAACCTCTATTCGATTAAAGATTCAATGCCGGACCAAGCGGTATTTTATATACCGTACCCCAAGCCCGTATAGGGAAAATAAGTTAAAAGTATTTACCTGAGCAAGTATAGTTCAAAATCAGCGAGTGCAAGTATCTTTTACTGGTTCTCCTAATCTGGAACGAAGGTTTATAATAACCTATTAGAATCCTAACGGGTCTTTAGTTAAGCTTACGCTTAGACCGGTTAGTTTTAAAGATACGGTTCGTACGCACGATTAAACGAAGACCGGATAGAATGTGATTTAGACCCGACAAGTTTGAATACTTGCTTAATATGGGTATATGATACACATTCTGGATTTTGAGATAAAACCGATAAGGTTTGACCCGTTTCGGCTAATTTATGTAAACTAGTTACATAAACCGAACCGAACGCGCATGAAGCGTAACGGGTATCCGTAAGAGTCCTAAACAGGTTTCCTAAGTTAACATGCCCTAAATAAGTTGTGATATCAGTAGGATATCACCCATGATGCCCAAAACGAGTTTAATCTCTTTATAAGCCCCGTAGGGGTATTTTGGTCATTTTAAAGATTATAAAAAGATTTAATTAGGTTTCTGTGAACCGGGTCTGGTTACATCAGTAAAATGGCTTATTTAAACAGGTTATAACATTTGGTTATAAGTCTTATATGTCAAAATAGTTTTAAACCCAAACCATGCTTATAATACACGTATAAAGCCGTTTTAAGCGACGTACGGTTTAAAATACGATTCTGAGTTTTCTGATCAAATAAATAGGCTCAAAATACTCTATTTAATATTTAAAATCAGTAGCAATTGGATTGGCGTCAAAAGGATTTGTAAAACTCATTTTATGGCCGAAAAGGGTATATTCGGTATTAACCGAATTAAGGCGCTAATCCAAGCTTATGATCAGTCTAAAATAATTAAAAATCTTTAAAAATCCTAAAATATTATTTAACACCAGTGGGTAAAAGATTTGGTGTTAAAACTGAGTTTAGATAGGCTTTACGCTAATGGCGCCGTTTAATTAATAAACTTGTTTATAAATACGCCATTAAGCATAACTCCTAATCTAGACTTCCGATTGACGTGAAATTTTGCAGACATGTTCAATAATCAGTAATAAAGACTTTTGCACTTTTACATTTTCTAAAATCTCGTTCTACGGTCATAAGGGCATTATGGTCATTATTAGGCATTTAACGGAAACGTCGGATAGTTACGGATTCGGGTAGTATAAACGCAGAGGATTATACTAACATGTAACTAGGTCCTAATGGAACTTTAAGGCATGTCTAAACCTATATAAATCGGGTCAGAACTGAGGTCAAAACAAAAGTCAAACTTTTGCGTCTCTCGGTTCCGAATTGGTTCAAAACATAGAGTTGTCGAATCTAACAAACTTAGACAAGTTATAATACTTATTTTCATGTTGTATGACTGATAAACAGATTACATGACTTCCGTATCATTAAATATGCGATTAACATTTCTGTTGACTTTTTGGAAGAAGTTTGACTCGATCAAACGACGTAGTTAAGATTGAAATCAGTGGCTGACCTTTTAGGGGTTTATTACCCATATAAATACCAACTTATAACAACTTTCGATTCGACTAAACTCTGGACCGATTTTGATTTATCACAAAGTCAAACCGTAGTTACGACGGTTTGATTTCAAGGCTTTTAACTAAGTAAAACTCAAACAAGAAGGATCAAAGGCACCTACACACGTCTAATGGATGATATGGAATGTTTGTGGCCTGCTTGAATGATCCAGAAATGCTCAGAAGTGATGAATGAACAAAGTGGTAACATGTGGGTCTTGATATAAGGCTTCAAACACTCTTAGATGATCAACACATAACTCTAGGGGTGTTGCATTATCATCCACAAGTCCCCTACTAGCTAGAAACCATCTTAGGCAGCCCAAAGTTTCGAAAAAATGAGATTGGAGTCGGTTACATGCATCAACAGGCAGCTGTCTGTTTTTTCTGCATCTGCAGGCCTGACGCGGCCCGCGTCCCATTTCAGCATATCCCAAGCGGGCCGCCTGGGACCTGAAAACCTGATTTTTGTTTTTCTTTTATTGCATTTTGGTCCTTGGTCCCCCGAAAGGTCGTTTTCACCATCCTACTTGCATATGAAGCTTTGTTATTTAACATATGGGGCTTTAAGACTTATACCCACTTTGTTAAGTCCTCGGGTAACTTTGTGATCACCCGAAAAGCCCTAAATTTCAACGTTGACACTTATAACCCTCGTACACGAATTTTATCACAACTTGCTCATACGATAACGAAACCTCATGAAATTTTTGTGGTACATTCTAGTGAGCATAATTAATCGTTACAAAGCTTCGGGTTTGTCAAAAGGTCACTCAGAGGTATAACTTAAACATGTTGGCACATTTAACCCCTGTAGTTTGTAATCTCTCACTTTCTTTCACAATTCGCTTCGTGTGATCCATGATCTATTCGTTTAAGGTTATAAACATCATGTAGGGTTATTGCAAAGTATATTTATTCATTGTTGACACTTTGAACCCTTATAATTACATACTTTCATTGTTTGTCAACTTTAGTCCTTCAAGAACATTCTTTCACACGTTCAAACCTATGACACGTGTCATCACATTATAGGACGTAAATTTTCGGGGTGTTACAACAACCAAGTAATTTTATTAAGGGAAATTGGCCTGTAATAATCCCACCTCAGAATATTCCCCCCACTGGTCCCACCTTTCACTTATTTTTCCTACAATGGTCCCCCGTTAAAAAAACTTAACGGAGTTAAGCTTTTTTCCAAATTACAAACAGATTTTTAGGGCTTTTGATTAGAACGACGATACGAGTCCATTGATGTAAAACTTGTATCGAAACGGTGCTTCAACGATGAAAACGACACTTCAATTCGGGTGTTTAAATTTCCAATTAACCAAAATCAAGTCACTTGGAGCACCATTTCGAAGTAAGTTTTACATCAATTGACTCGTATCATCGTTCTAATCAAAAGCCCTAAAAATTTGTTTGCAATTTGGAAAAAAGCTTAACTCCGTTAAGTTTTTTTAACGGTGGACCACTGTAGGAAAAATAAGTGAAAGGTGGGACTATTGGGGGGAATATTCTGAGGTGGGATTATTAATGGTCAATAAGGTCTAGGTGGGATTATTACAGGCCAATTCCCCTTTTATTAAAGTAGTAGCTAAATAACATGACTAAATGTTCTTCTTTTGTTGCTAACATTCTTTTAACAACAATATTTCCTAGATTTTACGGCCCCAAATTCTCAAGGACGGCCCTTGTGCATATGAGCCGGCCAATTTCTTGTATCAGCCTTGATACTTCCTACCATCAAGAACTTCGGAAAGTTGGCACTTGGTTAATGGTTTAAAAGCCAGTAAGCAAATAATTGGCATAAACATAGAGCAAATGGACTATAGTCTACAACTAATGAGACACTGTTATATTCTCATACCCCTAAAATCTTATTCACACACCCCTTCCACTCTATCTCTATATATATACATATATAGAGAGTATATAGAGAGAGAGAGAAATAGAGTGGAAATGTGTGTGAATATTAAAAATTAACACGCATCAATTGCTCAAAAAAGTGGAAAGGGAACAAGATAAGTGAACCCACCACATTCATAAGACAAAAGACTCTTTTTTTTTACTTGATATGATATGGTTATTAACTTATTGTTGTTTATAAAATACCGGCCGAATTACATCAATATCGCAGGTAAGCTTAGCTTAATTATGACACATCAACAAGACTAAGTTAAAAAAATTGATTCAAACATTTTATCAAACTGTTGGTATTCATCAAATATTTAGTGTTCATTTGAGAGTATTAAACCCATAAGGTGATGAAAAACCATTTCAGCCTCCATTGACATTTTACATACAACAATGTGTAGTGTTCAGGAAAGGTTTTATGAGTAATTTGTATATATTGTCATGATGATCATAAACTGTCATTTTCAAATATCATAAAGGAAGTTGCTAAAAAGCTTCATATGTTCAGCTTGCAACGAAATCGCAATCGACAAGCTCCCATCATTATCCGGGCTCGGTAACACAAAACTCAGCCCTTCATAAGCAATCCCGCCGGGCCCCATGAATATGGGCCGGCCCCATCCAAAGTCCGCGTCATGAATCGGGAGTCTAGCCCAGCTGGTTATCCCTAGATTCGGGCATTTAAACGTGTGGGCCCCACGAACAAGTGCCTTTAGATTAGGCTGCAGCTCTAAGTAATCCAATGCGGATCTTAGATAATCGTTATCCATCCTTGCCTACGCGTCGTGAATTTTAGCCGCAGCATACCATGTAGGCTTCGACTGTAGGTCCCCGGCTACTGCTATCGGGGTAGTCGTGGATATGACATTCCCAAAGTAGCCAGGCGGGAGTGACGGCCGGAGACGGGCCCGGCCGTCAGTCGCGATGTAAAGCTTTGTGTCCTGATTGTCCGGAAGGCCACGAGCTTTACACACGCACCTCCAGACATGCTCCGAGAGCATTTCGTATGAGCTATAATTGAGAGTGTTGCTAGCTTCTTTTGACTTGGGTTTCAACGCATTGAGTTGGTCTTGAGTCAACTTGAAAATGGAGACCGTGGTTTCGGGAACCGGTTGGTCGTTTGTGGTTTTGGGTGGGGTTTTCATTGGAGGGGCAGGCTGGTACTCGATGTGGTCAAAGGCGGTCTGGGGTGGGTCCCGCGCACGTAGAAGGGTTCGGTCGATAAACGGTGGGATGGTGATGTCGAGGCCACAAGCCATGTCGGACCAAAACGAACCTGAAATCACCCTTACTGTTGCCCAGCCTAAAATCAATGTTGTTCGGGATTATGTGGCCACCGATGCAACCTCGTAACTCCTCTGATCCATCTACTGTTGATGTTGTTACCAGACTTAAAATTCTTTTTTGTAACTTTTTCAACCTTTCTTAAGTGCCAATGCCTTTTTTTTTTACTTCTGTTAAAACCCACATAATTATCTAATAATCTAATTAGCTATCATAAATCAAATAAAATTCATTTGATTTATTCCTAACTGATTTTTTTATTGATCGACCCAATTTCATTACTCGAAACCGGCCCACTCGACCTACCCGACACCGTCTTGTGTTCGAGACCAACAGCTACTAATTTCCTAACAAGTAGGCCATTGGACTACTTAATACAAGCGGAGATTGTGGGCAGGTGCGGGTGTGTGTGATTGAACTGAGGGCGAGTCACGGAGTTGGGAGAAAGGGTACAAGGAAGGTAATGAATGTCTATAAACTAGTTGGTGCCCCACCCGCGTTGCGGGGCGATGGCCGAATAATGAGCGAGTGTTAGTCAGCTCATTGACACGAAAAACAATTAAATCGAGTCAACCAATTAAAACAAAACACTTTTATAGTTTTGATACAAAAACTAAAACAATGGCAATATTGTAATTTTCAACTGAGGGAAAGTTGTATTTTTTGACTGGGGTAAAATCGTAATTTGACAAAATCTAAAGTAATGGCAGTACTGTAAATTTGAACCTGTGGCAAAATTGTAAATTTTCACAGGGGCAAATTCGTAATTTTTAACTTGGGGTAACAACGTAATATAAATTTGAACTAAGGGCACATTCATAATTTTAAGCTTGAGGCAAAAGCACAATTTTATTTTGAACCGAGGGCAAAATCGTAATTTTGAGTTGGGGGCAAAAACATAATTTTATTTTGAACTGGGGGCGAAAAGGTAATTCTGAGCTGAGGGCAAAACCACAATTTTATTTTGAATGGAGGAAAAAATCATAATTTTGAGCTGGGGACAAAAGCATAATTTTATTTTGAGCTGGGGGCAAAACCGTAATTTTAAAGAGGGACAAAAACGTGATTTTAGAAAGGATATTAAATAATAATCTGGTTGGTCCAATGGGAGAGTGCCAGGCAACGTCGTAATTTTGAATTGAGGGCAAGATAGTAATTTTGAGATGGGGACAAAAAGCGTAATTTTATTTTGAGCTGGGGGCAAAAACGTAATTTTAAAATGGATATAAAACAATAAACGTGTTGGTCAACTAGGGGAGTGCCAGGCAGCTGCCTGGCACTATTCCCCCATTTGGTTTTTGTATATGTAGGAAACTAGTAGTTGCCCCGTCCGCGTTGCGGGGCGATGGCCGAATAATTCTCAATCAATTAAAAAAACACTACTATAATTTTGCTAGGAAAAAAACTAAAACAATGACAAGACCGTAATTTTCTGCTCAGAGCAAAACTGTATTTTTTCAAGACTAATGAGCGAGTGTTAGGCAGCTCCTTGACACGGGAAAAAATTAAATGGATTTAACCAATGAAAACAAAAAACTTTTATAGTTTTGCAAAAAAAACTAAAACGATGGGAAAATGTAATTTTTAACTGAGGGCGAAATCATAATTTTATTTCAGGGATAAAATCGTAAATTAAATTGACCAATGGGGGAATGCCAGGCAGCTGCCAGCATGACTGTAATTTTACACTGGGGTCAAAATTGTAATTTAACCAGGACAACAAACAAAAATGATGGGGAAAATGTAAATTTAAATTGAGGGCAAAATCGTAACGTAGCTGTGAGAAAAAAAAACCTAATGGCAAATCTGTAAATTTAAACGGGGCAAAATCATAATTTTGATCCGATGACAAAATTAAATTTTTTAGCTGGGAGCAAAAGTGTTAATTTATTTTTAAGTGAGGGTAAAAACATAACTTTGAACTGATGTCAAAATTGTAATTTTAAGGGGAAAAAACTAATTGCAAAAGTGTAAATTTATACGGGGCAAAATCGTAATTATGAACCGAGGGGAAATTTTAAATATTTAGCTAGGAGCAAAAACGTAAATTTATTTTTATGTGAGGGCAAAATCATATTTTTAAACTGATAGCAAAATCGTAATTTTAAAGCGGGATAAATGCGTAAAATTGTTGGGCGAATAGGAGAGTACAGACAGTTGCAAAACACTATTACCTTAGCAACCCATTTCAGCCAATAATGGGCGAGCACTATTACCGCCCATAAAGATTGTATATGTTGAAAATATGGAACAAGCTATGGGGTATGGGGCTTGGGTTGGGGCGTGGGTTGGCTGAAAACGCCCAAGCCACCACCCCGGGTGGGCTTGGGTTGGGGCGTGGCGTGGCCCAAGGGGCGGGAGTTTTAAGCCGGGCGTGGGGCGGGTCTAGCAAGGTGATATGGCGGGCTCTCAATGGCCAAACCAAACTAGCCGTTGGCCAACGGCTTTGTTAAAATTTTTTTATTTTTTCACTATAAAACTCGCATTTTTCTTCCATTTTTTACCACATTCAACCATAATACACTTCACATCTTCTACACTCATCTGTATTCTCATTCTACAAAACCGAAAATGCATCCTCATAATCGTTGTTATGACCCGAACAACCCGTTTGGATTCCAAGAAAATAATCCTAGCCCACCACCCAATCGGCCAATGCCTCGTCCATTTTTAATACATTCCCCTATGCCCGATATGGCGAGTTATGCATCGTACATCGGGAATCGTTTGTTTACTAACTTCCCACACACCGACGATTCAATACCTAGCCCGATGAACCTTTCACAAACGCCCATCAACCTTTCACCAACCTCCATGAGCCTTTCCCAAAACGAAACCGTCCCCGAAACTCAACCACCCAACGATGGTCCTTCCGCATCCCAACTCATAAAAAAGAGAAGTCATAAGAAAAAAAACGAGGCGGAGAAAGCACTTGAAACCGCCAAACGAAAACAACAAAGATGGGTCGTTAATGAAGAACTTGCATTGGCGAGGGCTTGGCTTCAACAATCTCAACATTCAACTTTAAGTATTTTTAAATATTTTGTAGCCATTATTTTAATATTTATGGTTATTTTTTATATAACTTTGTAATATATTAAATTTTGTTTTTATTAAAATAGGAAATTCTCAACATCGAAGCCATTTGTGGGAAGCGATTAGTAAAGCATTCCATCAAGAAATGGGAAGGGAGGCTTATCGTGAAAACGATAGCTTATCCTCGAAGTGGAGCGAGATAAAAGGCCAACTTACAAAATATAGTGGTTTTTTAAATAAAGCAAAACAAAACCCAAAAAGTGATGAAACCGAAGCCGACATTGTGACAAATGCATTGGTTGCATTCAAATCAAATGTGGGGAGCGACTTCCGTTTCATGCATTGTTGGGAGATTTGTAAGTTCCATCCAAAGTGGGCGAATATCCCCAGTGGTAGTGAAACTAACACGTCTTCCAAAAGGTCAAGGGCCTCGTCCCAAGCCTAATCTGATGCACGAGATCAAGAGTTTGAGGACCTTTTGGATGATTCGCCAAACCGGTCTGAGTATGGAAGAGATTCCGCAAAAAAGGCGCGCTCAAAAATCAAGATCGGGTACGGCATCGCCTTCAGTTGGGAGTTCGGGCTCGCGTAGGGGAATATACAACGATCAGTTGGATGACATTGCATGCAAGTTAGATACATTCAACGTATTCCAACAACAAAGGGCCGAAATTCGAAAGAGCAAAGACGCTAGAGATGCCATTAAACAAAAACGAGATGATTTGAAATTCCTGTCCCAGCCCATTGATCACCTAGAGGGTGAAGAGTTGGAACTAATCTTGGAGATGAGAGAAGAGATAAAGAAAAAATATAAGCGTTAGGAATTTTTTTTATGTAATTTTCTTTATTTAAAAATATTAAAAAAATTAAATTTGTTTTTTTAAAAAAATATTCAAATAGCCAGCGGTTTGGGCTGGCCAAGCCCCAAACCCCCGCCCCACCATACCGTCTTCAATGTGGGTCAGCCCAGCGAAGCCCCCCAAGCCACGTGTCAACCCATGCCCCAAACCCCCGCCTCACCATACCCCACGGTCTAAGAGGGGAGAAGATTAATTGAAAGTTGTAAAAATTAAACTCATAACACTTTAAAACGGTAATAATACATTTGGCAATTAAAAAAAATAAATTTCATTTTTAACACTTGTAAATTTTGAGTGTGAAAAAAGTGCATTTACATGTTGCCTACGTGACAACACTTTTTCCTCACCCAAGTGATGTGTTTAGAATTATACACATCTTTTATATCAGATAACCCCTGTTTCAGAAAGATTGTGCGCGTTTATCCGTTGTTTTCGATACTGATTCGATAAAATTATGAATCTGCAGGAATCGGTGAATTATCTGTAGATTATGCGAGAAAACCATACATGATCGAAGAAGGAATCGATGCCTCGGGAAGCGTGCCAAAGAAAAGTCAAAATGTGACCTCAGTCAATGGTAGCGCACCGCTACAGTTAAAGTGTAACGGTGCGCTAGGGGTACAAGGCTTGTCCTTTACTGTCGGCAAGTGGGTCAGGTCAAAAAGTGGTAGCGCACCGCTACCACAAAAGTGTAACGGTGCGCTAGCCCGTCCCTGTCGGCAAGTGTAGTAGGTTAAAAGAGGTAGCGCACCGCTACCACCAAAGTGTAGCGGTGCGCTAGGGGTGAACAGTGGCCAAAAATCTTACCTATAAATACCCGTGCATGTTTACTCGAAAATCACACCAATTCACAACATAAAATCTCAGTTCTAAGTCCGTAATAAGTCGAGTTTTAGCACCCGGAAGTGCCGGTGAAGTCCCTCGGAGCTCTCGAGACGTCTGGAGGCCGTCGGTTCTAATCCTAATCGACCCGGTTCGGTTAATACTCGTAATTTCCATTCCAGTAAGTATTGTTATTATGTTTTCAGTAGTTGTAATGCTTGTTGTAAGTGTGTTAATGTTTAATATGTGTAGCTAAACTTATAAACTACCTGGGTTATGATGAAATAAAGGATTGTAATGCTGTTTGATGTAATTTCAGTTATTTTATGTGATTTACAGAATTTAATCTTTGAAATTAATCTTGATATTGCATGTTGTTATAATTTTGATTTAATTATTTGTCGATAAATTCACCAAGTTTATAACATGAAGAAATTCCCTTTAAACTTAGAATTTAATTTAATTCGTTTACGGGTTAAATATTGTGTTGAGAAATTAACCAAGTCTAATAATAATTCAAGTCAAAATAATAAAACATGCATCACTACCTCATGAATAGAAATATGATTAGGGTAAGCCAGGTCATTAGCTAATCATTGGTGGGTAATTTGGGTAATCGATAACTCGAACTCTTTTATTACATCGTGATTAAGGTTTCTTGGGATTTTAATTTTCAAAGATTTGTTCGCTTTGCGTGTTTAAAAGATCGTCTCACAACATAGTCTCTGAGGTTCCAACGGTTGGATTCACGTAGGATTTGGTTTCGATAACTCGTGCCGGTTTGTTCTAGCATTTCACATTTTGTCTTTATCTATTGTTTAAGTAGCGTCTCTAACGGGGGATTAATCAATTGAAAAAGATACTTAACTGTTATTATTATCAAACTAGCATTGCATGATTTTATGGATTCTAAAACCCAGGTAGTCCGTTTATTATATATTTGAAATCCAAATTAAATTATATTTATAATACTTTGTCTCAGTAATTGTTATTTGTTGTTTGTATAATTGTTAAATTGTGTTTGTGGTTATTTTCTTTAATTCGACGCTTCTCGTCTTATTTTCCCGAATTTTGTATATTATCAATGTTTGTTTTAATTAAATACAAATTCATTTTAAATTAATATTTTCTATAAATCTAAAAACCAAAAATCAAATTTCAAATCAATTTAGCTAAATATTCGATAAAGGTTATTTTCAATATTTCTCGCCATAGTGTCCACGGATTGATATCCGGTCTTGCCAACAAAACTACACCGCGACCGGTGCACTTGCCGATTATGTGTGGTTTAGTTAACGATTCCATTTTTAAAACTTGTAAGCAATTCAATCAATGATGTAATTATATCACGCTTTCCAACGCTTAAAACATATTTTGGAAATTATAATTACTATCAAATTCGACAAGCTCGCTTCGCACATCAAGTTTTTGTCATTAAATATACAATGGATACAATCAGACTTAACCACGCACTAGAACATATTCTGTAGCCAAGTCTCCAACCAAACTCTCGTAAGTAACACAACCTAAACAAGTATTTGTTTTCTTTCTTGGATTCCCGATGCTAATTAAAGCAAGTTTTTTTTTTTAACAACACATTTCTTTTAACACCTTAATTCCACATTAACTCTACACTTGGAAGGATTTAAACTTACAATATCACATTTTAACACCTTAATTAGACCACCACTTGGTCATAGATTATTTAAAGCAAGGTATATCTGCTTTTGCTTTGTGTGTAAATTCCCGCCTCTCCCTCTTCTATATATTTCTTATATGTAAATTATAGAATTTAAAGCAAAGTACTTGTGCTTTTGCTTTTCTTTGTAATGTATGATATATGTAAATTATAGTATTTAAAGCAAGGTATTTGTGCTTTTGCTTTTTCTTTGTATTGTTTAATTAGAAAAAAGAAGCATGATTCAAGTCATGGCAAAGAATGTCGTGAACATATGAGATTGCTTGAATGCTTTCTTCTTGTTTACTACTCATTAAACCTTTTCTTTATAGTTGTTCAAAGAAAAGAAAAGAAATGCTTGTTCTTTATAAAATGTATCCAATTTCTCTTTTGCAAAGAGATGTTTATGGTAAATGATCCCGGAGTATGTTAACAAATATTGTTGTTTAAACATCACATAATCAAACGTTCACAAGAACAAGACAACGGTTAACTCCATCTTTCAAAAAATAAAATAACACTATAAGATAACATTGAATAAATTAGAAAATGTATATATTAGTTTAAGGATACAATAATATAAACCTCATAATAATAGGTTGAAATCTAACAAATCCTAAAGACAAAAAGACCATATTATCCTCTCAACTAATGTTATGCTCTAACGTTTCCTCTCCGTTGTTAAACATCGGTATCAACAACATTTGGGGTGAAAAAAAAAAAAAAAAAAAAACCTTTGGAACTAATAATCAAGACAAATAATAGAAAAACTTACTTTAAACTAATACCAAATTCTCTCTGACTCTCTTTAAAAGACAAAAAAAAAAAAAGCAAATGAAAATAATGAATATGATCCACCATGAAATCCGAGTGCCTATCTGATCCATGTAGCCTAAGCCCATGAGACGATATAATAATAGGCCCAAAAAGAAACTTGATTTAAAATAGAGTGACCCATATAGAATTAATACCACCTGTTCCATTATAGAGTGGCCCGTATATCCACAAGAAAGTGTATACTGTAGTAACACCCAAATTAACAGATTAGAGGAGCAATAGTAAATAATAATAATAATAATAATAATAATAATAATAATAATAATAAAAGAGCGAATTTTAGCAAGAGAAGATGATGCGAGAACAGAATCATGTAGGAATGATATATAAAACATAGAGAATCGTTTATTTGAAAAAAAAGGTTTTAGTCTTTACAAATGAGGATTACATTGATCTATATCGGTTTCGTAGATGTGTGTCCCTCTTAACAAACCGTGCAGTGGGTAGTAATATAACCGCCTAAACATTAGCTTATATAACAATAATACTAAATACTAATTGTGTTAATACTTACGATAAACAATAACTAAATTAACATACGCCCCTCTAATACTTTCCGATGGCACTTGGGATGCTAGTAGGGGTGTTCAAAAAACTCGTGGCTCGCAGCTCGCTAGAAAAAAGCTCGAAGAAAGCTCGGCTCGAAATTGGCTCGGTTGTAAACGAGCCAGCTCGGCTCGGTTTGTAAACGAGCCGAGCTCGAGCTTGGCCTGGCTCGGCTCGTGAGCTGGCTCGATAAGGTTTACATCCTTCATTTTTTTTGTCCCACATCGCTTTGAAAACAAAAACTAAGTGAGTATCTCCCCTATAAAAGAAGGTAATGACAATGGAGAAAGTGAAATAACTATTTATACTTGCATATTTAGCCATAGGGACATATGGTTAAATTAAATAGAAATTATGGCCCTTAGGCTATAGAAATTTATTTTTAAGGGCTTTTTAAGTAATAAATTTTGCGGTTCTTTGTTAGTTTGAGCTAGATCGAGCCGAGCCGAGCTAGCTCGAATTCTAATCGAGCCGAGCTCGAGCCACAAATCTCAGCTCGATTTGAAATTCGAGCTCGAGCCGAGCCAGCTCGAATCGAGTTCGAGCCGAGCTCGAGCTGGGTCTAGCTCGGCTCGTTTACAGCCCTAGATTGTGACAACTCGTATTTCAAACCTTTCGTTGTACCTTGATGTAACATGCTTGAACGTTATGTGATTATGTGACACGTTGATGTTATTGGAATGTTATGTTATTGTGTTATGTGGTTATGTGTAATGTATGTATAGTACCTAAGTTGGATCGCACAAGCCCTTTTGGGCCACAATCTTTGCACTCGAACCCAAGGGCAGCCCATGAAGGGTTCGGCGCACCCCCCTTATTTCGTATAATACTAAGGGTGTTAGTATTAATCCTACACTTTAGCATAACACAAAAAGTTTAGCAAACCCTAAATCCCTCTCTCTCCCTCTCGAACTCGACGGCAACAACATCCACTTTCTCGAAGCCTTCCTGTTCGGATCAATCTTTGTTCTACCTTTTAACCGGTTAGTGTTTTAACTATTATTTGAATAATAGATGATGTTGTGATTCATATGATTCTACATAATGGTTCAGGGATGATTTATGATTGATTGTGATATAAATTGTTGAGGTTTGGTGTTTATGTAAATCGGCTCACATGTGTAGTATGTTTAGATCTATATAGAGTTTGATAGTCATGTGAAGTTAATGATGATCTAGAACCGAATGCATGTTAATTGGCTGTTATGGAAGTATATGCGAATGATTTGTTGTGTTGTCATATTAGGGTACATGCTAGTAATCAAGAACATGAGCCGTATTAATGTGTTTAATGTTATGGTTGTTGTTTATGTTTTGAATATGATTAGGGTTCATAAGAATTTGATGATTAAAACCCCAGTTTGATCGATTTTTGTATGATTGCAAACTTTAATTGGATCATGCAAATTAACTGGAATTAGTAAACTGATTGCATGAATTTAGGAAAGATATAACTGATCGCACAAGGCTGATCGCACAAGGCCAGTCGCACAAGCTAAAATATGTTAGGGTACAACAGTTAAAGCACAGCGTATAACCCCTTCAAGCTCAGCCGCACAACATCTTGTGAATCGCACAAGGTTGTGTTGATCGCACAAGATGTTGGGCCACATAAATGTTTAAGCTGTTGGGCCGAATAGCCCAAAACCCCAATCGCACAAGTGTAACTGGACCGCACAAGTTGAATGTCTGTTTATTTGTTTGGGCCGTGTGAATTTTGGGTTGCATATATTGGGCCGGGTGTGTTTTCAATCGCATAACCCATTGTGAGTCGCACAAGATTGTGCTGGACGCACAACAGGTTGGGCCGGATGTTTACTTGGCTTTAACTTTTGGATCGCACAAGAGGATTGGGCTTGCACAACCATAACAGCCCAATCACTCGAGTCGCACAAGTTTGGGTTATGTTTATGTGGACTGTATGCTACTATTGGACTAGTTGCCATGCTTCTACGTGTTTTCCATGATCGTTATGTGTTCGTAACTTGTTAGCTTATGTGTAAACTTATGTGCACTACTTGAACCTAGACCTGACTTAAATGGTAACCATGTTAGGACGTGGTTGACCACTAGCAACTCGATTGACCTTTTGCTTATCTGCCGAGCTAACCCAAGGTGAGTTCACACTTTCTACAAGGCATGGGATTCCCGGTGGTTTGGGAACGGGTTAATGATTGAAAAGGAAACCTGTGATGTATGTAAAAGGCAACATATAAATTAGATCAAATGTGGCATAAAACTAACCCTTTTTTAGTACTAATGTTGGAAAAAGTGTGCTTTTGTCTTCCTTTTGTATTTTCAGGATTAAATGAGCTCAAATGAACAAAAGAAGCAAAAATACAGCTAAATCTAACATAAATACAAGAAAAGGAATAAACGTGGCATGCCCGACCCATCGACAGCATCTTCCCAAGCAAAAACAAGACAACAGAAGACTGAACACGCCCCGTGCTCAGTAAGCACGGGGGCGTGCCCAAGTGTCTGCAGAAAAGACAAAGTTGTAGAAGCTTCTATTTCCCAACACGGGGGCGTGTCCAGCGGACACGGGGCCGTGGTCAACGCAAAGATTCACAGAATCTGAGCAAATCTTGATAGTATAGATACGCTTCTGCACACGGGGTCGTGCCCAGCGGACACAGGGGCGTAGTCAACTAATGCAGACAAACTGCAATTAATGAGGAAAGAGAAGATGGATGGACACGGGGCCGTGTCCGGGCTTCTGTGCAGGCTATAAATAAGGGTGCTTGGCTCACTTGCAAATCATCCCTTTACAAACCACCTCTCTCACACTTCACCCACCCTCCACCACCATCACAACCCACATCCCACCATCATCCATCATCCATCATAGAGTGTGTGTAGTAGTCTCGGGATCCAAGATTGATAGTAAGAGTTCTTGACAATCAAAGGCCATGTTTGCGTAAGTCTCTTACATCACTTGGTGAAGACAAGCATTTAGTGTAATACTTTTGTTTTTTAATCTTTTCGCACTTTTTATTTGGTTTTGTATTTATGACATTAATAACTAGTTTCTTATGTTGAAGGTGAAACTTCCTTATCATTTGTCCGTGGTGTCTTGGCGTTATTTTACTGTCTATATAAAATAAAAGATTTACACCATTCATATCTCTACGGTCTATATAGAGATATGTAGGCTACCTGGTCGGGGGTTAAGGGAATGGTTTGGTAAGGTTCTTGCCTTGTTCAGTGTATAGATCCTACAAGGACCTGGGTCAAGCTTACTAAGACCTCCTTCAATACCCACTGGTATTGGATGGCGGGGGTGCGAATAGCTTGATCCCCTCATATGTAAACTACTATTATTACATTAACCCGGCTACTTGGGATTGTATCCCTGCTGACTCAAACCACTTAGCCGAGGGTAATGCCACCTTCAAAAGAGGGGCCTACCACATTATGCATTAATAACTTAATTAATTATCTTCCAATAATCCAACCCTTTAGGATTGTATCCTTGCTGACTCAAACTACTGGGTTGAGGGTAACGTCACCTTCAAAAGAGGGGCCTACTACTATAACTAAGATAATCTCTTAAAAAGTGCAAAAGTGAGAATCTCATAAATGTTACACTAAAGGCGAGTCGGATCCAAGTGATTCATCTTGTCTATCTGTTTTTATTTTATTTTTATTTTCAGCATTTTTAGTTAGTTTTATTTTCATGTTTAAAACCTTTTTCCAAACTTTTGATTTGATTAGACGTTGAGGATAAACCGGTACTAAAAGCTCTTGTGTCCTTGGACGACCTCGGTATCTTACCAACACTATACTACGCTCACGATGGGTGCACTTGCCCATGTGTGTGCTTAAGTGTTAGTAGAATATCGTGTTTTATAAATTTAAAACTTGATTAATGTGTTAAAAAAAGGGCTAAAATTTAGATAAAAATATATCACACCTAACACACACCAAGTTTTTGGCGCCCGTTGCCGGGGACACAAGGATTTTAAGAAAGCTTAAAATCGACGGCCTAATCAGTTTTTCAAAACCTTTTTTAAAACGCGCGCACACTTTTCTGCATTTTAGTTAGTTTTTGCATTTACAGTAGTCTGAACACGGGCCGTGTTCACTGAACACGGGGCCGTGCTGCATATTTTTTTTAAAACTCCCAGATACAGAGTCTGAACACGGGGTCGTGCTCACTGAACACGCCCCCGTGCTGCACAAAACCAGTCACTTTTATTAAAACGCCCAGATACAGCACCTGAAAACGGGTCGTGCTCGCCGAACACGGGGCCGTGTCCAGCCTCTGTTCCCGTTTTTATTTTTGCTTTCTGGTCTCGAGACTCTGTTGTAGTCTGCTGAGTGATTCTTATGGATCAATACTCAGGAGATTACAACTACACCTATGAGGAGGATGATTATAGGGAAGACTATTGCACCATTTGTGGTAACCCTCACTCGGTACAATATTGTGACCTCTTTACACCATCCACTTCATACACCTACTATGAGGAGCCCAGGTACGAGCCGTCCACTTCATACACACCCTATGAAGACCCTAGGTATGAACCTTCTCCCTTATACTCATATTTTGATGAACCAAGGTATGAGCCTTCATACTCATACTTTGATGAACCAAGATATGAGCCTTCACCTTCATATGCTTACTATGAGGAACCATGGTGTGAACAACCCACCTCATATGAGTATTATGAAGAACCAAGTTGCGACCCTTATCCATCATATACTTACAATGAGGAACAATGGTGTGATACCTCATATGAGTACTATGAGGAACCAAGGATCGAACTTTCGACTTCAAGCTTTGATGATACTTATTCAACTCAATTTGACGAACCACCAACTATTTCACCTGTGGCCGAAAGGATAATTGAACACCTTAAAACTATCGAGCGCTATATAAAAGAAGCCCGCGCAAGGGAAGAGGAGTCCCGCGCAAGGGAAGAATTAACTTGTAATAAAGAAGAGATAGTTGAAAAGGTAAAAAATGGAAGAACAATTAAGTGAAAAACCGACACATGAGTTAAACAGCGAAAAAAGTGAGTCTGACAGCGTTAAAATTCAAGAAGAGTCTAATTTCAAAGAAATTAATCTCTTGTCACCTTCTTTCGAAAATCATTGTTTAGTACCCACTCATGCTAAGTTTTTAAAATAGTTAAACACTAACACTAAAGTTGACGAAACGGTAAGCATTAAGTTAACAAATGATCAAACTTCGCTAATAAAAGAAGATCCATTTGAAATTAACATTACACCGGTTCCATTTTTTTTCAAAATTCCTTTATTAGTAATATCACAATTGATAAAGATCTTTGCGTTAATATAATGCCAAACTACATTTTCGAAAAGTTAAGTATTAGTGATTTTTCTCCACTTCAAATACCCATTTTTCTATCTAATCGGAAAATAATAAAATCAATAGGGATAGTTGAGGATGTCTTGGTTCAAAAAAATCAAATGGTAATCCCAACCGACTTTGTCATCCTTGATGACGCTCCTCTAGTGTTGGGACGACCTTTTGTGAAAACTCATGAAGCTTTGAAAAATCGGAAGTACAACAATTTACCCATTCAATTAGGGGCATTCAAAAGAAGTGTCGATCTTGAGCGTTCAATGAAATATCCATTCGGCAATGATGACCCCCTAATTGAAGATGAAGATGAACCACTCGATACAAGAGAAGAAATTGACCACTTTGTTGAAGAAGAGGTCGCCATAGAACAAACTTTTAAGGTTCTTGATCAAAATGAGCAATCAAATAAGGAGTCTCTTAAAGACCCACCTCTTGAGCTCAAAGAACTTCCAAAAGGTTTGGAATATGCTTTTCTAGACAAAGATGGAAAATCACCTGTAATTATTTCGTCAAAATTAACTAGTTTAGAAAAAGAAAAATTAATTACACTTTTGAAAAAACACAAAAACGCGATTGCTTGGAAGCTTGTAGATATTAAAGGAATAAGTCCTTCCATGTGCACGCACAAAATTTTAATGAATGATGACTATAAATCGGTGATACAACCACAACGTAGAGTAAATCTAAATGTCTAAGAAGTGGTTAAAAATGAAGTCATCAAATTACTTGACGTCGGACTATTTACCCAATATCCGATAGTCCTTGGGTAAGTCCCGTCCAAGTGGTTCCGAAGAAAGGAGGTATGACGGTAGTAACTAACGAGAAAAATGAGTTAATACCAACAAGAACCGTCACAGGATGGAGGGTATGTATAGATTATCGTAGATTAACTGAAGCAACAAGGAAAGACCACTTTCCTTTACCCTTTATTGATCAAATGTTAGAAAGATTATCCGGTCACAAATTTTATTGTTTCTTAGACGGTTTTTCAGGTTACTTTCAAATCCCGATAGCACCTGAAGATCAAGAAAAGACAACATTCACATATCCCTATGGAACTTTTGCTTATCGACGCATGCCTTTTGGTCTATGCAATGCCCCCGCAACCTTCCAACGTTGCATGGTGGCCATCTTCCATGATATGGTAGAAAAGACAATGGAAGTCTTTATGGACGACTTTTCTATCTTTGGAGACTCATATGACCAATGCCTCGATAACCTTGAACGAATGCTATCCCGATGTGAGGAAACTAACCTCGCCCTTAATTGGGAAAAATGTCATTTCATGGTAACGGAGGGAATAGTACTCGGTCACAAAATCTCAAGCGAAGGAATGGAGGTTGATCGAGCAAAAATAGACACTATTTCTCGATTACCACCCCCATCCTCCGTTAGAGCTATCAGAAGTTTCCTAGGGCATGCCGGATTTTATAGACGATTTATCAAAGACTTTTCTAAAATCTCTAGGCCTCTAACAAAATTACTTGAAAAAGATGCCCCTTTCATCTTTGACAAGGATTGCAATCAAGCATTTCTAACACTAAAGGAAATGCTAGTCAATGCACCTATCATGATAGCTCCTGATTGGAAATTACCTTTCGAAATCATGTGTGATGCAAGTGACTTTGTAGTTGGAGCTGTCTTGGGACAAAGAAAAGATAAGCATTTTCACCCAATTTATTATGCTAGTAAAACACTTAACGATGCACAAGAAAATTACACCACAACATAAAAGGAATTGCTAGCCGTGGTATTTGCTTTTGATAAATTTCGTTCTTATCTTGTTCTTTCTAAAACGATAGTTTATACAGATCATGCAGCCATTCGATATCTCTTCAAGAAACAGGATGCTAAACCACGTTTGATTCGGTGGATTCTACTCCTCCAAGAATTTGACATTGAAATAAAAGACAATAGAGGAGCAGAAAACACCGCAGCAGATCATCTTTCCCGCCTGGAAGACCCAGCTTTGGAGGCAACCAGGGACGAACAAATCAATGAAAAATTCCCAACAGAGTCCTTGGAAATGGTGGAATACCGAGAAGAGCCATGGTACGCCGACTATGCTAACTACTTAGCTAGCGGTATAGTCGCAAAGGGATGGTCACATCATCAAAGAAAGAAATTCTTTGCCGATGTGAAGCATTATTTTTGGGAAGATCCTTATCTTTTCAAAATGTGTGCTGATCAACTCATCCGTCGATGCGTACATGGTAATGAAGCAAGAAAAATTCTCTGCCATTGTCATGAGGGTCCATACGGAGGACATCATGGTGCCGCTAGTACCGCACGAAAGGTATTTGATTCAGGATTTTATTGGCCGACCATTTACAAAGATGCCCAAAGTCTTGACAAGACATGTGACACTTTCCAAAGATCAGGTAATATTTCTTCCAAGAACGAAATGCCACAAAATGGCATTCTTGTTTGTGAAATTTTTGATGTGTGGGGACTCGACTTTATGGGACCTTTCTGACCATAAAAAGGAAACAAATATATACTTGTGGCGGTAGACTACTTGTCTAAATGGGCCGAGGCCGAGGCACTTCCAACAAACGATGGAAGAGTCGTGGTAAGATTTCTGAAAAGATTATTCTCTTGTTTTGGAACACCAAAAGCATTAATAAGTGATAGGGGTACCCATTTTTGTAATCATCAACTTGATTTTTTTTAACAAGGTATGGGGTCTATCACCGGGTCTCAACGGCATATCACCCTCAAACAAACGGACAAGCCGAAGTGACTAACAGAGGTTTAAAATGAATACTCGAAAAAACCGTAGGGTTATATAAAAAAGAATGGGCCGATAAATTAGATGACGCTTTATGGGATTTTAGAACTGCTTATAAAACAACAATAGGTACAACCCCGTATAAGCTTGTCTATGGAAAAAGTTGTCATTTGCCGGTAGAGATAGCACACAAAGCCTACTGGGCAATTAAAAACGTAAACTTAGACTTAGAAATTGGTGGTAAAAATCGATTTTGTCAATTAAATGAATTGGAAGAATTAAGGAATTATGCATACTCTAACTCTGAAATTTATAAGGAAAGAATGAAAAACTTTCATGATAAACACATTAAACCAAATGAATTTCGGGTAGGAGATCAAGTTCTATTGTTTAATTCACGACTTCGATTATTTCCTGGTAAATTAAAGTCTAGGTGGTCAGGACCTTTTTCCATCACCCATATTTTCCCACACGGTGCAGTCGAAATTAAATCTCGGAATGGAATTCCATTCAAAGTCAATGGCCAACGGCTGAAGCTCTATCAAGGATTCATTGAGGATGAGGAGGAAGAAATCTCGCTTCAGACGATTGAAGAATGAAAGCATCAACATCGTACCTTGTAAGTTATGAACATCGGGAAAACCTATAAATCAGTAAGATTTCTAGAACCAACTTTTGGGAAACAGGGCATTCACACGAGCAAAAAAAAAAAATTTTTTTTGCCCGCCCACGGGGTCGTGTCTGCACAACTGTCGGGATAAAACCCCCCTTTTCTTCACTTCTTCATTCCACACGCCCCGTTTCCCCAAAAACTCTTTGGTTCCGGCGAAAATTCCTGAAGATTTCTACGTTTCCCCTCCTTCTAACAACGTCAAGGTATGATTCTATCCCTTTAATTAGTTAGATTAAGTAATTGCATGTAGTTTAACATCAAAATTTGGGGAAAAATCTAGGGTTCTTCAACTTGAACCGGATCGAACCTCAAATTTTTGCATAAATCTGTTAGCATTAGTTTAGATACATGTTATAGGAAGTAAATCAACTTATATTGTTTGAAGATTTGCCCGATCTCTCACAAAAACCACAAACCCTTGTTTTTGAACCAAAAAAGATAAAATTGAACGGGTAAACGGTTTGTTTTGAGAAAAACGGCACTTGGGGTTTCATTTTCGGAAAAAACCGCCCCTACTGGACTAAAAATTTTCAAGTTTTCGGGACCGGGTTGAAAAATGGGAATTTTGAATAACCGACGCCTGGACACGAGGCCGTGCTCAGCAAGCATGGGGCCGTGTCCAGCCAAATTCAGTCCGACATGGGGTGTGTCCGCTGAACACGGGGCTGTGTTCAGCCGGCTTTTTTCAATTTTCCTCGAAAATTTCACTGTTTCATGCTAAATGTTTGATATTTTCTTTCAGATGGCCAAGAAATTCACCAGGTTCAACGCAAGTGAGTTGGCTGCTCAAGCGTGATATGATGTGTTAAGAACTAGGCCCGAAGAGAATCCCAGACTAGTGTGCATGGACACTTTTGAAGCAGTAAACCAGATAGACTGTTTCAACACCATTGTCACCGGCCCGCTACGAGTGGCTCTCTGCACTCGACTTCACTTCGTGCATGAATACACCATGGAATTTTACAACACGTTTGTCCTTAAGTCAAGAGCGGAACCGTTTGACAATGATGGGGTAGAGTTTCGTTGTGGAGGGACCACATACTCAATCTCAGTTGCACAATTTGGGGCAATTATCGGGTTGTACTCAGAAGAGGATGATGGGGATGAAGAGAACACCGGCGGTCTACGTGAAATTCGGGAAAATCAACGCCAAGCTGCTTGGGCTCAGATCGGATAGGGCAACTATAACCCGAGCCGAACTAAAAGCACACTGTTGAGAGACCCTCTCTACCGCTACATCCACAGGGTCCTCACCTACTCTCTTAGCCAGAGACACGACAGCAGCGGTGTTGTGGGGTTACGGGATCTACTAGTCCTCCATTGCATCCACAACCGTGTCAGCCTTGATGTTCCATACCTGCTACTCCGTAACATGCACTTGAACCAACTTGCTACTCCACCAACTCCTATCTTCTTCGGAGGGTGGATTTACCGCCTTTTCAAACACTTTACAAGGATGCCGAGGTCCTTTCAAAAGGGCCCATGGTCGGGAAGGGTGGACATGGTCATCTGTCGCTCCATGAACTTAATCAATGAAGCAGATGACGGGACGGTTAGATTCCAAACGGTTCAAGGGCATGCATGGAACCCTCAAGAAGCCATGGTCCTACACGCTCCACACATCCAACCTCCTCCCCAGTACCAATACCAGCACCATGGTGATCCGGGTCAATCCTCCTCTCAAAGAGGTGGTTTTCCTAACTTTCAAAGCTTACATGATTTATTGCAGGAACACCTACAACATGGCTAGCAACACATACTCCCGAGTCGGAGTGATTGAGAGAAACATCTCCGACATGCAGGATGACATTAGAAACATCCGGGAGTATATGGCGGGGCACGAAGGAGGCGATGATGATGATGATGACTAGGACATGGATTGAGCGGGAGGAGTTGGAGGTAGCATCACACGGTTGGAGGTCTCACAGGTTAACCCTTTATCTCAAAAACAATCTCATGGCCTGCGTGCCATTTGTTGAACAATTTACTTCCCTTAACTCTTTTTATTTTCTGCATTTCTTTTTTCTTAACTTGTGATGTGGATGATGAAACTTTGGTAAATTATGATTTTGTTATTGGTTGGTGTGGTATCTATTAGTAAAACAGGTACCTACGAGGCTTACAGCGCTAAACATTAGTGCTACTAAAGCCGGGACAGCAAAACCAAAGACAGAAACCTGTTTTACATCTTTGCAGTCTGTCCACACGGGGTCGTGCCCAGCCGACACGCCCCCGTGTCCACCTTCTGTAAGTTCTCGTTACTGGAAATGTGACCACGGGGCCATGCTCATCCGACACGGGGCCGTGTCCAGTTGCCCGGTAACATAAAATTTTGTTTTTAACACACCTTTTACACATTCAATCAACCTAAAAACTTATTTTTGGGACACATTGGGGACAATGTGTAATTTAAGTGTGGGGGGATGCTAAAACCTTGAATTTTGCAAGTCCTAATTACAAGCCTTACACAAAACTCTATTGGAACCGCTAATCACCCCAAATTTTTTTCAAAAACTTTTTCGTTTTTTTACTTGTTTTGGTTTAATTTGGGAATAACAAGTTCTAAAAAGGTTATATTTTTATAAATTTACAACCGATAGCGTCGTGATAAAAAGAACCAACATAAGGAAATTATGAAACGGCATGACAAACCTAGTTAAAATTTGATTATGTATACTTGATCACATTAAAAACCCATTCCCATAAAAAGTGAGTTTTGAGCATTTATTGAGCATACAAATACACATCTTTAGATTAAATGCTCATCTTACGTTTCTTGTGTGAATAGCCGCTTGATTTCTTACGACTCTAGAACTTGCCTTGACGATACATTCCCGGTCCTTACCAACTTAAACTGTAACAACCCTCATGATTTTATGTATCCGTACGATTTATTAATGATAATTAAAGTGCTTGGTGACTGTGTAGAATTACTTAACTGTTTCCTGATTACTGCGTCATACTTACATGTGTTTGTCAACATACTAGTCTTGTGCAGAAAATTGACTAAATGGTCCTCAATATTTTCTTAAGTGTTAGGAATTAAAAGTGTTACAAAAATATATATATATATAAGACACTTTACGGAATAATTAAACACTTTAACGGAACAGTATCCGACCGAACAACCGGACATTACCCGGGACACCAAATAATTGTCAAACACATTGTGTTATTATTTCTTGGCTAGTTATGATCCCCGTTCACCATAACACCCACTAATTTCTCTAGTAAATAACATATATAAGCATGTGCTTGAAATCTAGCTAACCTTTACAACTTAGTTACAAAATTTACACCCAACCCCCCTCCCCATAACCGATTTCGGTCCCAAGTGGACCCACAAGATCCCCACCATGCCTTCAAAGATTCATCATATATTTTACTAGATTATAGCCCGGGAACCTCCCGGGTAGGAAAATTAAATTTATATTAATCGAATTTTAAGATATAGATAAATATGTCATTAAATAAGATAAAAAGAAACGTTATAAGTGTTTAAATATATAAATTAAACTTCGTTGTCAATACTATGCTACTATGTGAAACCTTCTATCGTATTCAGACCATTTCACGAATTGCCACTCTTGACACATATTTGTAGATTTTATTGTACGTTTTTGTTAAAACCTCAATAAATTAAATGGAAAACAATCGCTACAAGGACATTCACATTCACTATTTATACTGAATGTGTTAAAAGTTTAATAGTAAGAAAGCAAACTTGGACCTTTGTTGACTTTGATTAATTTACATTTGTAGTAATATAGATTCAACCTTTTTTTTAACATAAAGGGAAACTTCATACACAAGTCAAAGGCTGTACACTTACAAAATTCACAAAAGTGTACTATCTCTCTATTTCTACTAATCCATTTTTGCACCAATCCTCATAAGCGACTTCTGTGATACCTGTATTCAAATATACATGAAAAAGATATCTTTATTCATTAGACTAAGTAATCCAAAATTCTTTGAAATGTATAGAAACATTTATGCATTTGACCATCTAAGGAGTTCGTATAAAATATGCTATTATTATTTATTGCCAAACTTATATGCCACTTTCGATATGAAACTACTTAAGTAGAGGCATAACATTGACACAGTTGACACATTCGAACCCGCGAACATGTTTAGCTAAGCATTCCGGGTTCAGGTCAACTGGGTGGGTTAGCTGGTCTGACCTGTTTAAATATAAATTTCTCTAAAATATGCTTTATGTTTTAACTTAAACTATCTGGGTCCAAAATTTAAAAGTTCAAAAGAGAAATTAGCAATGGGTTTTATATTTTTAAATGTAGCTATTTTATGCACATTTTTATCTTCGGTTGTAAATTTGTGATTTTTGAGTATTAATGTGAAAAAATAATAAGACGGAACTTTTTTTCCGGTTAACCGGACCGTACTTGTGGTAGCCTGTGAATATTCGTGTCTTTTCAGGTTCATGTCTGGTTCGACTCACCAACACGACCACTTAGCACCCCTACCGATGCACCCTCCAAAGTTGTTGACATTGAAAAAAAATCTGATTATTGTTGTAACAGACTGGTAAAGATTAGAGGACGGTAAGTTTACTTACGAATGAGAGTATTGTATGAAGATTAGAGGACGGTAAGTTTACTTACGAAAAAAAATCTAAAAAGAAACCTACGTTAAACAAACATACTGCCATACGAACATGTTAGGTTAATCACAAAAACATCTATGATAACTTGAAATTGGTATATGAGTATCCTGCTCAAAAGTCAAACTACATTACTCAATCTTTGGAAGAAAGGGCCATGGAAAAAGAACACATACCACAATTATGATACTCTGGGAGCTGTTTAACGGTAGTTGCTTGAAGGCTTTCGGGAGGTAGACAACTGCATATAGCACCTAAAATAAAATAACCAGAGAGAAAAAATAAAAATAAAGACAACTGTGTGAACAAATAAATCCATGTATCTAAACTCAAATCCATGGTTTGACCATAATGTAATTATCTTTGTAAGAATAATCAAATAGTTGGATATGAGAAAATGAGAAAAAGTCAATAATAAACCAAAACAAAAAACACTCAATAGTATTAATCTTATACAATATTGAAGAGTACAGTAATTCTAGAAACAAACGAATAGGGCTTCGATTGAACTTCAAATTACTAAGAAAATACATCACAATACAGAAAACACAAACATACAAACAATAAGGAGAAAGGCTGTACCTTGGAGATGATGATAGATGATTTTAGGAAGAACAATTGTGCGAAATTGAAGATGAAGGAAGCACATATCAAATGCTAGGTTGTCTATACCAAAAGATGAAATCGAATCAGACCCAATCAAACAAAACCTAGCATTCTAATCAGATTGTTTGTCTATGAAATTAAACCCATTCGAATCAAATCCAATTGAAGATGACGAAGATATCTAAAAGTTTGTTTGTCGCAAAAGATGAAATCGAATTTGTTTTTATCGCAAACAGATAATTTATAACCTAGACGAAGATTGAAAAAGTAGAAGAACCCTAACTATTTCTCCGATCTAAAAAAATCAAATAATAAAATACATGATCAATAAAAACTTACCACTGCTCACCACCATCGTTGTTTCTCCAACCCTAAACACCACCATCATCAGCTGACGAACACACAACCAATTTTCGATTATAGTAACCGAAATAAATCGATGAAAGCAAATCAAACAATAAGGCGTTTAACTGTAACAAATCGATGAAATCATCTAACAAATAATCATCAAAATATGTTGAATAAGATCTATAACGAACCTCATCCTTCTGAAACAGCGAATCTGAATCTTAACCTCTGATAACCGCAATGATCGTTGACAAAAGTTTCATCAAAACACATCAAATCCATACACAAAACGTAGATCAAAGAACGATCTACACGAAATATCCAAAAAATCCGCGGTTCCTAATGGAATAGGTAACAAAGCTACCTTGCCACCCACTGCTACTAAATCACCGCCCCCCCCCCCAAGTTAAACTGGTGCTTGCTGTTGCACCAGGAGCCGTTGCACCAGGTGCTAAAGCGTGGGTGTTTTGTATCCATTGAGCAAAGACGGGTTGTAATTGGATAGCGGTATCTGAAAACATATCTTGAGGACGCCCTAAAGCGCTCATGGTATCATTATGAATATACAAACCAAAACTGTGAAAGCCTAGAAATATACATGCCCAGTTGAGATGTGATATGATTGCATCGCGATGCCTAAGAACACGATCTAATAGATCGTTGTATCGAGTAGTTCGATCGTAGTCTCTTACCATAAAAATGGCTGCATGCGCAGCAGCACCAACTATGAGAAATCCACCAATCCACATATGATGTGTGAACAATGATAGTTGTGTACCATAGTCATCGTTTGGGCTCATAATAAATTAAAAGTTGCTCCTGCTACCCAGCCGAGAGCCTTAAGCATTGTACAAGGACGTGCTGTAGGAGTAACCCATTACCTTCTGGGTGGAATTGCCACAACATGGGCGTTCTTCTTAGCAAGAATTATTGCAGTAGGATAATGGCTAGGAGGATTTGAAAGGCATTATGGCATTAAGATTTCCAAGGTTTAGCCAAGGCTTAGCTCAGGACCCCACTACTCGTCGTATTTGGTTTGGTATTGCTACCGCGCATGACTTTGAGAGTCATGATGATATTACTGAGGAACGTCTTTATCAGAATATTTTTGCTTCTCACTTCGGGCAATTAGCAATCATTTTTCTGTGGACTTCCGGAAATCTCTTTCATGTAGCTTGGCAAGGAAATTTTGAGTCATGGGTACAGGACCCTTTACATGTAAGACCTATTGCTCATGCAATTTGGGATCCTCATTTTGGTCAACCAGCTGTAGAGGCTTTTACTCGAGGGGGTGCTCCTGGGCCGGTGAATATCGCCTATTCTGGTGTTTATCAGTGGTGGTATACAATCGGTTTACGATCGTAAAAAACAACGAAGAAAAACGAAGATCTGAAGAAAACGCGTTGAGAAAGGGTTTTTGAAAAGATGAAACAGTCGTCTCCTCTCTCTTTTTGGAATTTGTTTTGCAGATTTGGTTTGGTGTTATTGAATTTGAATTTTGAATGAGATAAGTTGTTCGAGGAAACTGCAAACCTATAGGAAGAGAGAGAAGTTTTGTCGACAAGTACTTTGAATTAGTATTCATCAGATTTGATTTTAGGTTTTGTACAAAAAATTGAAAAATCTTAGAAAATTACACATAGGATTCAATTAAAGGAGGGGGCTTCATATGTTGACACATAGGATTTCTAAAGTTCCTTTATTATATAGGAAGATTTGGATTGATTTCTTGATGGAGTGAACAAGATATTGAAACATGAGATTTATAAGTAAGGTCTTAGATCACAATGTCATTTTCATATCTTCATATAATATTCATTCTCTCTCACTCTCATCTCTCTCTCCCTCTCTCGGCCACACTACAACCGCCACCATCACCACCACCACTTCACCACCACATTCATCTTTCTTTTAAGTTTCATTCAAGTGTTGGAAGGAGGTTCAAAGGTGCCTGAAGTGTAGATCACTAAGGAGCTTCATACATTGCTTTTCACCATCATTTTTCTTCATCTTTTCTAGAGGTTCATCCTTAGCCTTTGTGCTAGTAGTAAGCTCTTGACAAACCCTTGTTCATCTTGTTTTTATGGCTAAAATTTTGTAGTATGATACTTATGTTTAAAACACTAAAGAACAAGAACCAAGAAGATGAACATAAAGCTTTACTTGAAGTTTGTATAAAGATGAAATCTGGTTGGATTAGGGTTGGTTAAAGCATGCATGATGTTTGCTGGTTGATTTCTTGATAAACCCGTTGTTAGGACATTTGTTGATACGATTTAGTAACGATTAGACTATAAAGAAACATGCTGATTGACATTTTAAGCCAACTTCAACTGGCTGTAAACGGATCATAATAAATCGAAAAACTGAATTTCTAAAGCCTAAATTATGTATTTTCGAAAAACAGATCCAATGGCACTGGAATCGTAATTTTTCGAGGTCGTTTACTATTTTTAAGGATCCGTTTTGTAACAGCAGCTGGAGCTGAGTTTTTGCTGCAGTAAATGGGTGATATGTTTTTAGTCATAGCTGGAAATCTATGTTGAATCAGCTCATGAAATTTGTACAGTAGATGACCACTGATGTATTTGTAATTCTCCCACTGGAATTTCGTAAATCGGACTTACGATGAATTTTTAATGAATTATTCCGTGGACTGCAGTCAGAAAGTGATGAATCTGATTGCAGTCCGGTAGATGAATTTTTATAAAATATTGGTAGTGAATTGGATCCCGATATTTTTACACAATAATATTTGGATCGTTTAAGACCTCCTGTAAAAAGTTGGGAATTTTTGGAATAAGTTAACTATTTTATTAAAATCCCCGAAAACAGCCCAGTTTTGAATATAAAAGCTGAAACGACATAAGTAGTAATTTGCGTGTCTAAATGTCGGATAGATTATCTGAGAATAATCTAGCATGTTATATGTCAATAAAAGTGTTATGTGCAATGTCGTATGTTTGCTTATGAACGGGAATAGATGGGAAGCTTATATGGGCATAAACCGTTAAAGTGATGCATGTTATGTGATAGATACGTGTAAGAACTTTGTGCTCTATTTGAAAACCACTAAATGACTAACTGGTAATCATATTAGAACGTGATTGACCGACCTTGACTGTTAGCTATTTTTGAGAGTCAAACCGAGCAACCGAGGTGAGTTCACACTCTACTAAGGCATGGGTTTCCCGGTGGTTTGGGAACGGGTTAAGAAACTAAAATGAAACCTACATATCCTCCTTGGGTGGGATATGTACGGCCATCCTCCATAGGTAGGATGCCAATATTAATCCTGCGTATTCTCCTTGGGTAGAATACGTACGTTCGTCCTCCTTGGGTAGGACAACAATCTTAAAACTTACTAGACAAAACTCTATCATTCAGTCCCTCATCTTATATCGACTTAATCGCCGAGGCCAATGGCGAGCGGGTCATTAGTTAATAGCGCTATTAGGTTTAACAAACCTCACACCGTGTCGTCCGAACGGGCGTGTACTAATGGACTATGGCAAACTGTCAATGATGATAGAACATTGACGTAGGGCACATTATTGTTCGTCAGTTGTCGATATCAGTCTAGTGGTTCATACGGGGAAGTCCCCACTAATTATGGATATGGTTAGGGTAATAAAGAAGGAACTGGTTAATCATACTTTCAACTATGGGGTAACCCCCATGGAAATTAAGCCAACGAAAGACAAACCATGTTTTCGGAAATAACTTAAAGCTAAACAACCAACCGTGAACTCACTCAACTTTGACTCGTTGTTACATGCCTTACAGGTCGCTAGACGTTTAAGGAGCTTGCACGAGGAGGAGGTCGTTGTGGGATACGGACTGTTATGTTCCGTGCTTAATATTTAAATCCTTATAAACTTATTAAACCTACGTTTTGGACTTTAAACTTATGAACTATGGAACTTAGGTTTTGGACTCACGTTTTATGCTTCCGCTGTTAACTTAAAGTCGGATACTCTCTTTTGGTCACCAATTGTATTGTGGTTGGTTTTATTCACTTAATTACATCGTTCAATATGATTGGTGGCTTGATCCTGGTCATGTCACGCCTCCAAGCGGTGGTACTCCGCAGGGTGGATTTTGGGGGTGTGACATAAACCCAAGTAAGTAAATGACGGAGGCATTAGGACTAACCCTTTTTTCTTTCAACACCATTATTTTTTCGTTTTTGCCACCTACCCAAAATCCCCCTAGTTAACCCCTTTGAGCCTAAACCTTTTCATTTCTTTTCCCAAAACAAACACCCTTTACCCACCAAAACCCTTTTCCATTTTAAACCCTTTATTTTAGTAACAAAGCTCGGTTTTCTTGTGACATCCTTATCAAAATATATATATATAAAAAAGAAAAGAAAAATGAAGTTAGCAATAAACAAAGAAGCTCATCAAAAGAAACCTTGTTTGAAGAATGCTTCATTGGAATAAAAAGTCACAAAAACAAAATGTTTTACGAAAACCGACGCTTTTTACACTTTTTCGCCCTTTTCTACTAACCACTAACCCAAAACCACCTACCTTTAACCCAAGCCTAACCCTTCCCCAAAATTCCTCTTGATATTTACAAAGGTTCATAGTTAACAAGGAGGAGGATTGATTGCTTGTCAAGCATATGGTAGAAGTAAGTTCCATGCCGCTCTCGAGTGTTTCACAAAAATACATCTTCGGCCGAGTGTTGAGTGATCTCCCGTGAGGTATGTGAACTTGTATATAAATGGAATTTTAAAGAGGCATGTTATGCCCAAATAAGTAATTTCTTTTATATAATGTTCTAAATAAATCATAAAGAATAGGATTGTAAATAAAATAAAAATAAAACCTAATAAAGAATCTTGGAATCCCGACACTCTAGACAAGCCCAAAACCTTCTCTTCTACCCATTCCATTTGGGTGTGTAAGCCACAAAATAAAGAGTTTTGCTTGAGTACAAGCAAAGATTCAAGTGTGGGGGTATTTGATGTATGTAAAATGCAACATATAAATTACATCAAATGAGGCATAAAACTAACCCTTTTTAGTACTAATGTTGGAAAAAGTGTGCTTTTGTCTTCCTTTTGTATTTTCAGGATTAAATGAGCTCAAATGAACAAAAGAAGAAAAAATACAGCTAAATCTAACATAAATACAAGAAAAGATGTAAATGTGGCATGCCCGACCCCTCGACATCATCTTCCCAAGAAAAAACAAGACAACAGAAGACTGAATACGCCCCGTGCTCAGTGAGCACGTGGGCGTGCCCAAGTGTCTGCAGAAAAGACAGTTGTAGAAGCTTCTATTTCCCAACACTGGGGCGTGTCCAGCGGACACGGGGCCGTGGTCAAATCAAAGATTCGCAGAATCTGAGCAAATCTTGATAGTACAGATACGCTTCTGCACACGGGGCCGTGCCCAGCGGACACGGGGGCGTAGTCAACTAATGCAGACAAACTATAATTAATGAAGAAAGAGAAGATGGATGGACACGGGGCCGTGTCTGGGCTTCTGTGCAGGCTATAAATAAGGGTGCTTGGCTCACTTGCAAATCATCCCTTTACAAACCACCTCTCTCACACTTCACCCACCCTCCACCACCATCACAACCCACATCCCACCATCATCCATCATAGAGTGTGTGTAGTAGTCTCGGGATCCAAGATTGATAGTAAGAGTTCTTGACAATCAAAGGCCATGTTTGCGTAAGTCTCTTACATCACTTGGTGAAGACAAGCATTTAGTGTAATACTTTTGTTTTTTAATCTTTTCGCACTTTTTATTTGGTTTTGTATTAATGACATTAATAACTAGTTTCTTATGTTGAAGGTGAAACTTCCTTATCATTTGTCCGTGGTGTTTTGGCGTTATTTTACTGTCTATATAAAATAAAAGATTTACACCATTCATATCTCTACGGTCTATATAGAGATATGTTGGCTACCTGGTCGGGGGTTAAGGGAATGGTTTGGTAAGGTTCTTGCCTTGTTCAGTGTATAGATCCTGCAAGGACCTGGGTCAAGCTTACTAGGACCTCCTTCAATACCCACTGGTATTGGATGGCGGGGGTGTGAATAGCTTGATCCCCTCATATGTAAACTACTATTATTACATTAACCCGGCTACTTGGGATTGTATCCCTGCTGAGTCAAACCACTTAGCCGAGGGTAACGTCACCTTCAAAAGAGGGGCCTACCACATTACGCATTAATAACTTAATTAATTATCTTCCAGTAATCCAACCCTTTTAGGATTGTATCCTTGCTAACTCAAACTACTGGGTTGAGGGTAACGTCACCTTCAAAAGAGGGGCCTACTACTATAACTAAGATAATCTCATTAAAAGTGCAAAAGTGAGAAATTCATCAAAGGTTACACTAAAGGCGAGTTGGATCCAAGTGATTCATCCTGTCTATCTGTTTTTATTTTATTTTTATTTTTAGCATCTTTAGTTAGTTTTATTTTCATGTTTAAAACCTTTTTCCAAACTTTTGATTTGATTAGACGTTGAGGTTAAACCGGTACTAAAAGATCTTGTGTCCATGGACGACCTCAGTATCTTACCAACACTATACTACGCTCACGATGGGTGCACTTGCCCATGTGTGTGCTTAAGTGTTAGTAGAATATCGTGTTTTATAAATTTAAAACTTGATTAATGTGTTAAAAAGGGCTAAAATTTAGATAAAAATATATCACACCTAACACACACCAACCTGCGTATTCTCTTTGGTTAGAATACGTACCTCCACCCTCTTAATTGAAGGGTGACAACATTGGAACCTGCGTGATCTCCTTGTATGGGACACGTACCTCCACCCTCTTAACTAAAGGGTGACAACATTGACGCTAGACAAAAACTCTATCATTAAGTCCCTCATTTTTATATCGACTTAATCGCCGGGCCAATGGCGAACGGGTCATTAGTTAAATAGCGCTATTTAGGTTTGACAAGCCTCACACTGTGCCGTAGAGGACGGGAGTGAACTAATGGATCTAGGCACGTCAATGATGATAGACATTGACTTAGGGCACCCAACTTCCTCAGTAAGTAGTCGATATGGTAAAGGGTCTAGTGGGATATTCATGGGGTAGCTCCCACGGCTGGGATCCAGAGAAAAAGGAAAGGAATGAGTATGTTTTAAACTATGGGGTAACCCCCACAGCAAGTAAGCCTACTAAACGAAACCTATGTTTTTTAAACAACTTAAAACGAACATCCAACTGTGAACTCGCTCAACTTTGTTCTTGACTCGTTACTATATGCCTTGCAAGTCGTTAGGTGCTTAGAGGGAGCTTGCACAGGAGGACAGGGTCGTTGTGGGACGTAGACTGTTGAGTTCCATGTTAAACATTTGAACTTTTAAACTTATGATTTGGTTTTAAACTTTATGCTTCCGCTGATAACTTGAACTTGGTTAATTTGTTTTGGACACCAATTATATTGTTGGCTGGTTTTATATTTACTTTAATACATTGTTCAATATGATTGGTGGCTTGATCCTGGTATCAGAGCCATTGGTTATAGTGAACTTGGTTTTAAAAAGGGAAAAGCTTTTTGACAAAACCAGACTATAACCTGTACAGTGCTCAACGATCCACAACGACACTCCGCTCCACGTGCAAGACTCAACATTATAGGTGATATGGTTTATGTTTGTATTGCCTACCTGTTAGTTTACATAGTGCATTGTTCATAACCTGATTCGTTGATATAGCAACTGATTGAAACCCTGTGTGCTTACTCTTTTCTGTCATCCCATACTTACGCACTTTCGCGACACCTTTCTCACTTGTGTTTACTTCGATGTGAAGATCATGAGTGGATGACTCAACTTGACTCAAGCCCAGCTGAAGGCTCTAATCAACGAACGAGTTGCAGAGGCACTTGCAGCAGCTCAAGCAGGAGGTCAACCTGCTCAGCCTCCTGTGTGTACGTTCAAAACTTTCATGGATTGCCGACCCAGTACCTTCAACGGCACAGAAGGAGCTGTAGGTCTTCTCCACTGGTTCGAGAAGTTCGAATCCGTTTTTGAGATGTGTGAATGCCCTGTAGCTCGTAGGGTGAAGTTTGCTACTGGAACACTTGAAGGTGGTGCGTTAACTTGGTGGAACGCACAGGTGCAAATGTTAGGGTTGACAGCTGCTAATGCTACCCCATGGAACGACTTTAAGGATCTGATCAAAGAAGAGTATTGTCATCGTGATGACATACACAAGCTAGAGGTGTAGTTTTACAATCTGAAGATGACAGGGTCCGAAATTGAGGCGTATACTAAAAGATCGAACGAATTAGCTGCATTGTGTCTCACCATGGTGGACCCTCCTTGCAAACGTATCGAGCTTTACATCAAAGGTTTAGTGCCAGAAATTTAGAGTATGGTGACTTCAGCTAACCTCCCTACAATTCAGCAGATCATACGACTGTCCCACCGTCTCAGTGATCAGGCAGTTGAGCAGAACAAGCTGCCTAAGCGTATTAGTGCCACTACGTCTGATACTCCAAGCGACAACAAACGCAAATGGGACGCAAATTCAAGCAAGGGTTCAAGTTCTGTTCAGTCTCAATCTCCGCAGCGAAGGACCGACGACTACAAGAGCCCTAGCCAACAGCCTTCTGGTAATCAAGGACAGGGTGGGTACAAGGGAAATCACTCCAAATGCAATCGCTGTAACTTGCACCATAGTGGGCCGTGTAGCAAGGGCAACTATCAGAGATGTAACAAACCAGGTCATGCAACAAAAGATTGCAGGAGTCTTTATCCTGCAAATCAGAGACAACAGCAGCAGCAGACCCCACAGAACCAGCGCCAGTAGCAGCAGTAACAACAGGGTAACAACAAAGGATGTTTCCAGTGTGGTGCTAAAGGCCACTTTAAAAGAGACTGCCCCCAGCTGAACCAGAACCAGAACAACAACAACAACAACAACCAGGGAAATGGAAACAATAGAGATAACACTGATGGTAATGGCGCCAGGGGACGCGCTTTTGTGATTGGTCAGGGTGATGCGAGGAACGATCCCAACGTCGTGACGGGTAAGTTACTACTGGATGACTTCTTTGTTTCAATTTTATTTGATTCGGGTGCCGATACTAGTCACGTGTCCATAAGAGTTAGTCAGATGCTTAAGCGTTCCCCAATACCCTTGAACACCAAGCATGTTGTAGAACTAGCAAACAGTAAAAGTCTTGATGCCACACACTTAATTAAGGGTTGTAATCTCGTTCTAGCTGGTCAGACCTTCTCTATCGATCTTATCCCCATCGTTCTTGGCAGTTTCGACGTTGTTATTGGGATGGATTGGTTATCCCAACATTGGGCGGAAATACTCTGGAAGGAGAAAATTGTCTGCATCCCTCGTTCTGGTGAAGAACCCCTCGTGATTCGTGGTGACAAGAGTGGTGCTGTCGTGGGCATCATCTCTTTCCTTAAGGCCCAGAAGTGTTTGCAAAAGGGTCACATTGCTATCCTAGCCCTCGTTACTGACACCTCCACGAAAGAGAAGAAGATTGAAGACATCCCGATCATACGTGATTTTCCTGAGGTATTCCCTGAGGAATTACCAGGTCTTCCGCCTCATCGGCAGGTCGAGTTTCAAATCGAGCTAGCTCCTAGAGCAGCGCCCATAGCTCGTGCACCATATCGCTTAGCCCCATCTGAACTTGAGGAATTGTCCTCTCAACTACAAGAACTCTTGGATAAGGGTTTTATTCGTCCCAGCTCTTCGCCTTGGGGAGCTGCAGTTTTGTTTGTGAAAAAGAAAGACGGTACTTTCCGAATGTGCATTGACTATCGAACTCAACAAGGTGACCGTGAAGAATCGTTACCCTCTTCCCCGTATCGATGACCTGTTCGACCAGTTGCAAGGGTCAAACTTTTACTCTAAGGTTGATCTGAGATCGGGCTATCATCAGCTGAGAGTCCGAGACAAGGACATCTCCAAGACATCATTCAGGACTTGTTATGGACACTACGAGTTCCTGGTCATGCCTTTCGGGTTGACAAATGCACATGCGGTCTTCATGGATCTCATGAACCGAGTGTGCAAACCTTACTTGGATAAGTTTGTTATTGTTTTCATCGATGACATCCTGATCTATTCCAAGAGTCAGGAGGAACACGAACGTCATCTACGACTCATTTTGGAACTTCTGCGAATAGAACAGCTTTATGCTAAGTTTTCGAAATGTGACTTCTAGCTTCGTGAAGTCCATTTCCTAGGCCACGTGGTTAATGAGGATGGGATTCACTTCGATCCATCCAAGGTTGACTCGATCAAGAATTGGCCTGCACCTCGAACACCAACTGAAATCCGTCAATTCTTGGGTTCGGCGGGTTACTACATAAGGTTTATCAAGGATTTCTCAAATATTGCGCAACCTCTCACTTAGCTAACTCAGAAGGGTGTCACCTATCGGTGGGGCGATGCTCAGGAATCTGCGTTACAGCAACTGAAGGAGAAACTTTGTAGCGCACCTATTCTCTCGCTACCTGAAGGCACAAACGATTTTGCGGTGTATTGTGACGCATCAATACAAGGGCTCGGTTGTGTGTTAATGCAACGCGAGAAAGTCATTGCCTACGCTTCGCGTCAGCTCAAAGTTCACGAAAGGAACTACACTACCCACGATCTGGAGCTGGGAGCTGTTGTTTTCGCACTCAAGATATGGAGACATTACCTGTACGGTACCAAGTGCACCATTTACACCGATCACAGGAGTCTCCAGCATACCTTTGATCAGAAGGAGTTGAACATGCGACATCGTCGATGGGTCGAACTTCTGAATGATTATGAGTGCGCGATCAAGTATCATCCAGGCAAAGCCAATGTGGTGGCTGACGCCCTCAGTCATAAGGAAACCAAACCTAAGCGTGTACGTGCGTTACAGCTTACTATCCACTCTAGTCTTCCTACTCAGATTCGAGATGCTCAGATTGAAGTGTTGAAAGAAGGAAACCTTAAAGCCGAGTCTCTACGGGGATTGGAGAAACGATTGGAACTAAAGGAACACGATGCTTACTACCTAGCGGGGCGCATTTGGGTCCCACTTTATGGAAACCTACGTGAGCTTGTGTTGGATGAAGCACACAAGTCTCGTTACTCGGTACATCCTGGTTCTGATAAGATGTACCACGATCTCAAAACCACGTACTGGTGGCCGAGTATGAAAGCAAACATAGCGACCTATGTTAGTAAATGCTTGACTTGTGTGAGGGTCAAGGTTGAATACTGTAACACCTCGAAAATTCACGTCCTATAATGAGTTGACACGTGTCATATGTTTGAACGTGTGAAAGAATGTTATGGAAGGATTAAAGTTGACAATCATGGAAAGTATGTGAATATACGAGTTCTAAATGTCAACAGTGAATAAATATACTTTACATTAACCCTACATGATGCTCATACCTTCCAACGAATAAATCATGGATCATACGAAGCTAAATATGAAAGAAAGTGAGAGATTACATACTACAGGGGTTAAAGGTGTCAACATGTTTAAGTTATACCTCTGAGTGACCTTTTGACAAACCCGGAGCTTTGTAACGGTTAATTATACTCACTAGAATGCACGATATAAATTTCATAAAGTTTCGTTATCGTATGAGAAAGTTATGATCAAATTCGTATGCAAGGGGTTAAAAGCATTAACGATGAAGTTTAGGACTTTTCGGGTGACAATAAAGTTAACCGAGGACTGAACAAAGTGGGTATATGTCTTGAAGCCCTTAAATGTCAATTTGGAGGGTTCAAAATGCAAGAAATGAAGTCTAAGCAAAGTTTTGAAGAGACAAGGATCAAAACATAAAAATCTAAAATTTGATTTGAGTCAAGAGAGGTGTCGCGCGACGCGAGGCCCAAGGGGGGGGGGGTCTTCGCGTCACGCCTAGGCCTATCTGATCTGAGAATTTTGGTTTATTGTCTGCCTTTGCCATTCTAACCGACTTTAATCCGAGTTTCCTCATATTGGACGACCCCTAGGCAACCCCTAGACACTTAGGGACACTTGTGGATGAGTTGTGGTCAGTTGTAGACTTGCATGTCAACAATCTAGTGGGTTTGAATCACTATATAAAGTCCCACATGTTGGCAACATTGATCATTCATTCCCATTTGCATTCCTGATCATTTCTGGAGCTCAAGTGCAATTCAAAATCATCTCTGGTCGTTCATAGGACTCTTGTAAGTTTGCTTAACCTTTCTTAGTTAAGTTTTTGCTTAGTTTTAGCTTAAAAGTCAAACCGTCGTAATTAACGGTTGACTTAGCGATTAATCACTAATGGTCCAGTGATTAGTCGAATTGAAAGTAGTTATAAGTTGGTAATTATGTGGGTAATAAACCCTTAAAAGGGTTCCCCCTGATTCCCACTCTAACTAGGTCAAATGTCGGGTCAAACTTGTTATTAAAAAGTCAACAGGATACTTAGTTTCTAATTTATGCATAATTAGCAATGTAGAACACATACAACCTGTTTGATCATTAATATAACTTGGTAATTAGTGTAAGAACATGTCTAAACATGTTCAACCCGACAATTTACTGTTTAGACCCGGTTCGGAACCGAAAGTCGCAAAGCTTTGACTTTTGCTTTGACTTCAGTTCTGACCCGTTTTGGTATGTTTTAGAAATACCTTAGAGCTTCATTTGGACCAGGTTACATACTAGTATAACCCTCTGTGATTATACACCATGGTTCATTAGTTAACCAATTAATACGCATGATTCCGTTAATTGCTCATATGTTGACCATTATGCCCTTTTCACATTAAAACGTGATTTTTGAAAATGTAAAAGAGTAGAAACCTTAGTTACTGTTATATAAACTTGCACCCAAAATTTGAAATCAGTTTGAGATGTGGATTGAGAGTTATGCTCATTAGCGTAATTAAGAAGCTTTATGTTAATTAAACGGCGTAATTAGCATATAGCCTAGTTAAGCCTACTTTTTTATATCAAACTTATTACCCACTGATGTAATATATTATTTTGGGATTTTTGAAGATTTTTAATCAATTTTAGGCTGAGCATAACTATTATTCATAGGCTTAATCCGGTAATTGTCGGTTTTGCCCTTACGGGCTATGAAATGAGTTTTACATATCGAATTGACTCCAAACCTTTTGCTACTGATTACATATGATAAATAAATTATTTTAAGCCTTCTGGAATAATAAAAATATCAGCTTTATGTATAGAACCCGGAAATGGCTTCTAATCGCCTTTTTAAGCGTTTTTAACGCATAGTATGTACTAGAACTATTTTAAACATGCAAGGGTTGATACCTACTGATATTTTGGGTAAATTATAATATTTTAATAGTAAGCAAAATTTGTTAAACTCAGACTTCAGTTTTGAGCTTTTCGGCTTATGTGAAATTACCCAAATACCCATATGGTGCATAGTTTGGTTATAATTGATAAATTTCACGTATATACTTTACCCTACTGTTATAACTTAGTAAAATAAGTATTTTTGCTGATAGCAGACCTGTAACTCAGGTTAATACTTAGACTCTTTTATAACCTTGTAAATGACCAAACTACCCTTACGGGGCATAGTTTGTGTTTAAATTCGTTTCAGGCATAATAAAAGACGTCTTACTGATGTCACAACATATTTGAAGCATATTAACTTAGGAAACCTGTATATGGCTCTCATGAATACCCGTTACGCTTATTACGCGTTCGGTTCGGTTTATGTAACTAGTTTGCATAACTTAGCCGAAACGGGTCAAACCTTATCGGTTTTACCTCAAAATCCAGAATGTGTATGAAATACCCATATTAAACAAGTCTTCAAACTTGTCGGGTCTAAATCACATTCTATCTGGTCTTCGCTTAATCGTGCGTACGAACCGTATCTTTGAAACTAACCGGTCTAAGCTTAAGCTTAATTAAAGACCCGTTAGGATTCTAATAGGTTATTATAAACCTTCGTTCCAGATTAGGAGGACCAGTAAAAGCTAATTGCATTTGCTTATTGTGATTATTACTTTGCTCAGGTAAATACTTTTAACTTATTTTCCCTATACGGGCTTGGGTTACGGTATATAAAATACCGCTTGGTCGGGCATTAAATCTTCCATCGTTTGGTGGTTAATTGAATAATTTAATCGGCCCATTTAAATATGTTTTGTTTACTTAAAGCCTTTGGGGGGTTAATGACCATGTCCCGGATATCCCTGGCATCATTTTACGAAATGGCCACGACTTAAGCGCGGGGTGTAGGCGTACACCCGTCAGTGCATAAAAGAATAATGTGGTGTGTCTATTGATCTTTAACCCGGACATGATCCGGGCTACTGAACGCATAAGGAACATGTAATTCTTTTACAAGATTATCTATTTAAATAATTATCCCAAGTTATAAAATGTTTATGCCATGTGCATCCAAATCAATTTTTAATCATTTTTAAAATGAGTCAGTTGATTGTATTTACCAGTGTAAACTGACGTATTTTCCCAAAAAGATTAAATGCAGGTACTAAGCGTAATTGGCTGGGATTTCTCTTTAGGATCAATAGAAGTCTCGCAAGCTTAAGATGCCTAAAGTCTGTTGAACTACTATTTATTTTCGATCCGTCTGTGGATAAACAATCGACTGTTGTGATACACGATATTACAATATTATATTCGGTTGAATTATATATTTCAATTGCTTCCGCTGTGCATATTAAATATTGTGTTGGTTGACTATTATGTTGCCAACCACGTCACGATACTCCCCACCGGTGACACGTGGAATCCGGGGTGTGACAGGTTGGTATCAGAGCCAACACTGAGTGAATTAAACACTAGCCTTTTGTGTTTAATCTCAGTTACACAATTGCACATTTCAAAAACTTTCGAGTCTAGACAGATAACATAGGACAAATTCTACTTTGTTTTGTTTTGTTTTCTCCTTTATTTTATTTTATATATTCTTGTCGTTATCTCATGTTGTATTGACAGGATTAATTATGCCGCCAAGATTCTTTCGAAGAAGAGGACGAGGAAAGGGGCCAATCACCGCCCCCAATGACAATGAGGTCGGACCTTCGCATATGCGAGCTCCTTCTACCACCGAGAGTGACGATCCTCGACAGAACCGGAGGAACCTTTTCGAACCTGCGAGGCGATCTGTTTCGCATAGTTCGACGCCTCCCGTGCATAACTCTTATGGGCCGCATTCGGAAAATGAGCCCAATAACCCACAACCTTCCTACATACCCCTACAGCGATCCTTATCGCACAATTCTTTTGGTGACCCTACACCTGTTTTTAGGGGCCGGTTTAACCCGGCAAATTTCATACAAGAACCAGTGGGTTTCAACCCATTGGGACTGGAGGACCACTTCTCGGGAGACAACGCTATGGATATGGACGAGGACACCGATCCAGTCGAGCCCGCAACCAGAACTCCCAACCATCCCATCGAGATCTCGGATGGATCTTCTTTCCACGGATCACCCAATGGTGGTCCAGATAGTTACCAGGCAAGGTTTAACCAGGACGAGTGGTACTTCACACCCTCGCATCATTCGTCGCCTCATCAGCAGCAGCAGCAGGATCCCTCTGAGGATTCCCGATTTGTGGCAGTCACGCCACCGCTGTGACACACCGTTGAAACGTTCTCACTTATACTAGCTTGTCAGTGGCTGCCTTAACTTTCGGGATGAAAGTTCTTAAAACTTGGGGATAATGTGACACTCTGGATTTTTCCCGAACAACCTTCTTGTTTCAATATTGCGTGTACTTAATTATTGAATGAAAGGTGTGAAATATCTTGATTGTGCTATGTGTTGTATGTACGTATGTTATAGATGAACATAAGTGAACCGAGACCACCATGGACCCGACTCGAGACCAACCGGTCTCGACTGAACCAAATCAGTTGGCCCGTGCACCCCCTTAGCCCACTCGGAAACCCACTAAGGGTGCATCACCTTCTATATAAACCAAAAACCCTCACACACTCTCCTTTACACTCTCTCTCATTTCATCCTCACTCTCCCTCTCTCTAGAAAACCCTTAAAACCTTAAACACAACCTCTCCTCTCCTTCTCTCTCCGATCAAATCGGCGGCAACCAAAGGACTCTCGGATTAGCTCGAGACCATCACTTGGAATTTAGTTCATCAATCCTTCATACCCTTTCATCTAGCCGGTTAGTATCTTGTAGTTTGTGGTTAAAATGAATGATAAGTCATGAGTTTATATCAACCGGTTAGTGTTATTAGATGCACACTAAGTGCTTATGTGAACAATGGTGCTACTTGCTTGAATGATTAAATATGAGAACTCTTGTATGATAATGAGTTGCTAAGATATTTGAATAATGAATGTATGAGATGCTTATGATCATCCGATTTATGTTAGAAGTTATAGGACAAATGTGGTTTTGATAATAATATGCAAGGTAGTCATGATATATAGATTGTATGAATACATATTCCTGTTTTGAGCTAAACGCATGCTAGATTCAAGAGTTAAATGATCATGTTTGCAAAGTGATGAAAACCCTAGATGAAGAACTTGTTGAATGTGATATGAATATTTGAAATTTGCTATGTTTGATCCAATTGATTAAGGTTTTAGACAATAAAACATGTTGGTGCATTTTGGTTGGATAGTACACAAGATCATGAAATGGTAATTCTATTGGTTAGTACAATTTTGGGCAGTTGTTCTAGAAACAGCAGGGGTGCGAGTCGGGACCTCCGGTTGCGACTCGAGACCATATACGTGACAGCTCGAGACCGCGGTGATTGCGACTCGAGACCATCCCGTGATAACTCGAGACAAGCTTCAAGGACTCGAAACTAGCAAGGTCTCGACTAGAGATCTTATGGTCTCGACTCGAGGTCTAACTCGAGACCTCAGAGGTTGCGACTCATGCTTGACAACTCGAGACCACCCATCCACAACCCGAGACCACTAGGTTGCGACTCGAGACCACATAGTCTCGAGTCGAGACCGCTTAGTCTCGACCCGGATGTTCAACTAAGTTATTGAGCTGCATTTAATGATTGGGCTGCATGATTTCCTGTTACTGTTTATCTAGACTAAGTATTACTGATTAACTGTTCAAGTATTAGGGCAGGCCCAATAACCTTATATGTTTTGAATGCTATATGTTAGATACGTGTACCATATACGTGATTACTTGTATCCGAGCCTGACCCATGATGGTAACCATATTAGGACGTGGTGACCAGCGTATTTAACCAAGTAAACTAAACTGCCGAGCAACCCAAGGTGAGTTCACACACTAAAAGCATGCGTTCTAGGGAGGGACACGAACAATATCAATAATAACTTCTAAACTACTATTTCCGGGGGAAAATGCGTTTGGGTATTATTTATAAATCACAACTAGCAAAACTAAACGAATCTCTATCATATAAAGTCCCTGCTTACAGTACCGATTAATCGCCGGGGGCGAACGGGTTATTAGTTGATAGCGCTATTAGGTTTGACAACCTCACACCGTGACCGGGGGAGATCGGGCGTGAACTAGTAGACCTTGCATCTTGGTCAATGACGATAGACATTGACCTGGGGCACAAAAATCTTCTCGTCAATAGTTTTGGTAACTTCAGTTTAGCCGCTTTCATATGGGGTAGCTCCCCATGCCGTGATTATAAATGCTTTATCTAAACAACCTACGTTTTCGAAAAGTTAAAATTGGACACTTCGTGAACTCGCCAACATTATGTTGATACCCTACTGCATGCTTTGCAGGTACCCAGTAACTCAGGAGCTTGCGGCTTGGGGAAGTGTAGTAGTCGTCTAACCCGTGTGTTGGGTTCTAAATAATCTTGAACTATGAACCTTGTTTTGAAACTGTTTGGCTTATGCTTCCGCTGATTACTTAAACTATTATTTGAATTTAAACTTTTAAAACTTTAAACTATGATGTTTACTAACTATCGTGGTTGGTGAATATTTTTACTATTAATCAATGCTCAGTATAATTGGTGGCTGGATCCTGGTCAGTCACGCCTCCAAGCGGTGGTACTCCGCAAGTGAATTTTGGGGGTGTGACAGATTGGTATCAGAGCCATTGGTTATAGAGAACTCAGTTTTAAAGAGAAAGTATTTTTGAGAAAAACCAGACTATAACCCGCGACTCACGACGACACTGCACTCCAAGGGCAAGACTCAGCTTGTTAGACCTTATAGCTCGGACTTGTGTTTACTTGCTTGTTTACCTTATGTATTGTTCTACTATACATACTAGTGTGCCTAATTAGATAGATACACATCCCTCTTCTATCTCATTCTCGCTACATTACGATATCACACTCACACTGTGTTTTCTGATTATGAAGACGATGAGTGGACGCGGAAGAGGAAACGTTAACATGACCCAGGCTCAGTTCACTAACTTGCTCAACACGGTGGCTGCAGCTTTCGCAGCTCACCCTAGAGGTAAACTCGTTACTTTAGGATGTTTAGATCCTACCCCCGCATCGTCTTTTCACCTCTAAGCCTATTCGTTTCGCTTCTCACAACAGGTCAGCAAGCGCCTGCGCAACCACGTGTTTGTACTTTCAAAACCTTCATGGATTGTAAGCCTCTCCCTTTCAACGGCACTGAGGGTGCCATAAGCCTTCAGCACTGGATTGAAAAGGCCGAAGCTGTTTTTGCTGTCTGCGAGTGTCCCCCTGCTAATTGGGTAAAGTTTGCGACTGGTACGCTTGAAGGAAACGCACTTTCGTGGTGGAAGGCACATATTCAGATGCTTGGTTTGGAGACTGCAAATGCTACTGCATGGGAAGATTTCAAGGACATGATCAAGGAAGAGTACTGTCACAGGGATGACATCCACAAACTCGAAAACGAGTACTATGAGCTCAAGATGGTTGGATCAGAGATCGAGACCTACACCAAACAGTCCAATGACTATGTTGCTCTTTGCCCAAACATGTCTCGACCTATGTATCGAAGGATCGAATTGTACATCAAAGGTTTGGCCCCAGAAATCCGGAGTCATGTGACCTCAGCCAACCTCAATACCATTCAGCCAGTGGTCCGTCTGGCTCACAAACTCACCGATCAGGCAGTGGAGGAGGGCAAGCTGCCCAAAAGGATCAGTGATACTGCCGGAGCTTCTAGTGACAACAAACGAAAGTGGGATGGAAATCAGGGCAAGGATGCTAACCCTACTCAGGCCCCAGCCCAGCAAAGGAAAATCGAAAACAACAAGGGCCCTCAGCAGCAGGCCGGCTACCAGGGCCATCTCCCCAAATGTAACAAGTGTAATCGACATCACAATGGGCCCTGTGCGGGGAATAAGTGTCAGCGATGCAACAAGATGGGGCATGAGGCCAAGGATTGTAGGAGTCCTCATCCCGCAAGGCAGAACCAACCACAGCAGCAGCAGCATCATGGGAACATCAAGGGTTGTTTCCAGTGCGGAGCCGAGGGGCACATTAAGAAGAATTGTCCTCAGTTAAACCAGAACAACCACAACCAGGGTGCGGGAAATAACAACAACAACACCAACAATGCTGGGAATGGTGCAAGAGGAAGGGCTTTTGTGATTGGAGCTGGAGAAGCGAGGAATGACCCCAACGTTGTAGCGGGTAAGTTCCTACTTAATGATCGTTATGCTTCCGTATTGTTTGATTCTGGAGCAGATGCTAGTTATGTATCCCTACGTATTAGTAAGAAGCTTAAGTCCACTCCTACGCCGTTAAGCTCTAAGCACATCGTTGAATTAGCTAATGGTAGAAACCTCGAGGCCTCACATGTTATTCGTAACTGCAAACTAGAATTGTCTGGTCAAACCTTCCGTATCGATCTCTTCCCCATCATTCTCGACGTCGTCATTGGTATGGATTGGTTATCCAAGCATCGAGCTGAAATCCTCTGCCAAGAGAAAGCTGTTCGTATTCCCCGTCCTCCTGGCAAACCCCTTATCATCCAAGGCGACAAAAGCGGAGAAGTTACAGGCATCATTTCATTCTTAAAGGCCCAGAAGTGTTTACGAAAGGGGCACACCGCTATCTTAGCACTTGTTGCCGACACGCAGAAAAAGGAAAACAGGATTGAAGATTTTCCAGTTGTACGCAACTATCCTGAGGTATTTCCTGAAGAACTACCTGGACTCCCTCCTCACCGTCAGGTCGAATTTCAAATCGAACTAGCTCCCGGAGCAGCACCTATAGCTCGTGCACCTTATCGACTAGCTCCCGCAGAACTCAAGGAACTTTCTACTCAACTACAAGAACTTTTGGACAAAGGTTTTATCCGTCCTAGCTCATCACCCTGGGGAGCCCCAGTGCCCTTTGTCAAAAAGAAGGATGGCACATTCCGAATGTGCATTGACTACTGCGAACTGAACAAGGTTACCATCAAGAATCGTTATCCACTTCCCCGTATCGATGATTTGTTCGACCAGCTGCAAGGGTCGAGCTATTACTCCAAGATCGATCTGCGATCGGGCTATCACCAGCTGAGAGTCCGCGATGAGGACATCTCTAAGACTGCTTTCAGAACCCGCTATGGTCACTACGAATTCCTTGTTATGCCTTTCGGAATGACCAACGCACCTGCGATCTTCATGGATCTCATGAACCGAGTGTGCAAACCCTACCTCGACAAGTTCGTAATTGTGTTTATTGACGACATCCTAATCTACTCGAAAAGTCAAGAGGAGCATGAACAAAACCTGCGTCTTATTCTCGAACTCCTTCGCAATGAGCAACTGTACGCCAAATTCTCGAAATGTGATTTCTGGCTTAGAGAAGTCCATTTCCTTGGGCACATAGTCAATCAGGATGGGATTCACGTCGACCCCGCTAAGATCGAATCCATTAAGAATTGGCCTATACCTAAGACTCCGACCGAAGTTCGCCAATTCTTGGGATTGGCAGGATACTATCGAAGATTTATCAAGGGATTTTCAAAGATCGCTCAACCACTTACGACCCTTACTCAGAAGGGTGTTGCTTACAAATGGAAAGATGCTCAGGAATCTGCCTTTCAGGAACTAAAGAAGAACCTTTGTAGTGCTCCTATTCTTTCCTTACCTGAAGGTACCGACGACTTTGTTGTTTACTGCGACGCTTCTACTTAAGGACTTGGTTGCGTGTTGATGCAACGCGAGAAGGTTATTGCTTACGCTTTGCGACAACTCAAGATCCACGAACAGAACTACACAACACATGACTTGGAATTTGGAGCTGTGGTCTTCGCACTCAAGATTTGGAGACATTACTTGTACGGTACCAAGTGCACGATTTACACCGATCACAAGAGCCTCCAGCACATAATGGAACAAAAGGAGTTGAATATGCGGCAACGCCGATGGGTCGAACTCCTAAATGACTATGAATGTGCAATTAAATATCACCCAGGCAAGGCTAATGTGGTGGCAGATGCCCTCAGCAGGAAGGAAACCAAACCTAAGCGTGTTCGTGCTTTACAGCTCACCATCTACTCGAACCTCCCTAATCAAATCCGAAACGCTCAGGTCGAAGCATTGAAAGTCGAGAACGTCAGGGCTGAGTCCCTGCGTGGATCAAGGAAACGGCTAGAACAAAAAGAAGATGGTGCTTACTACGTAAACGGGCGCATATGGGTCCCACTTTATGGGAATTTGCGCGAGCTTGTAATGGATGAAGCCCATAAGTCCCGTTACTCAGTACATCCTGGTTCGGATAAGATGTACCACGATTTAAAGACTACATACTGGTGGCCTAGCATGAAAGCCCACATAGCAACCTATGTCAGAAAATGTTTGACTTGTGCAAGAGTCAAGGCTGAGTATCAGAAACCATCGGGCCTACTCCAACAACCAGAGATCCCACAATGGAAGTGGGAGCAAATTTCCATGGATTTTGTTACTGGCCTGCCTAGGTCACAACGCGGAAACGACACCATTTGGGTGATAGTGGATCGATTAACTAAGTCTGCACACTTTTTGGCTATCAAAGAAACAGACAAGTTCTCTACCTTAGCAGAGGTATACTTAAAGGAAGTGGTTTCGAAGCACGGGGTGGCGACCTCTATTATTTCCGATCGAGATGCGCGTTTTACTTCTGAGTTGTGGCAAGCTATGCACAAATCCTTTGGCTCATGTTTAGACATGAGCACCGCTTATCACCCACAAACGGATGGGCAATCTGAACGCACCATCCAAACCCTGGAAGACATGCTTAGGGCATGTGTGATTGATTTTGGCAAGGGTTGGGAAAAGCACCTACCGTTAGTGGAATTCTCCTACAACAACAGTTACCACACCAGCATTCAGGCAGCACCCTTTGAGGCATTGTACGGTCGTAAATGCCGATCGCCCCTCTGCTGGGCGGAAGTTGGTGACAGCCAGATCACAGGACCAGAACTTGTGGTAGACACTACGGAAAGGATTGCCCAGATCAGACAACGCATGGCGGCAGCTCGTGACCGTCAGAAGAGTTACGCTGATAAGGATAGGAAACCGCTAGAGTTCCAGGTTGGTGACCGGGCTCTACTTAAAGTCTCACCCTGGAAGGGTGTGGTTCGTTTTGGAAAACGAGGCAAGCTTAATCCACGATATGTCGGACCATTCGAAATTACCGAAAAGATCGGTAAGGTCGCTTACAGATTAAATCTGCCTGAAGAACTGAGTGCTGTGCATAACGTCTTCCACGTGTCTAATCTGAAGAAGTGTCTGTCAGATGAAACACTCATCATTCCTTTCAAGGAACTCAGTATCGACGAACAGCTGCACTTTACTGAGGAACCGATTGAGATCACGGATCGAAAGATCAAAACCCTCAAACGTAGCCAGATACCTCTCGTACGAGTTCGTTGGAACTCGCGCCGTGGCCCAGAGTTTACCTGGGAGCGGGAAGACCAGATGAAGCGCAAGTATCCCCAGTTGTTACCAAATGAAACTCCCAGCACTGAAGCTACAACCAAATTTCGGGACGATATTCCAAACTAACGGGGGGATGATGTGACACCCCGTTGAAACGTTCTCACTTATACTAGCTTGTCAGTGGCTGCCTTAACTTTCGGGACGAAAGTTCTTAAAACTTGGGGATAATGTGACACTCTGGATTTTTCCCGAACAACCTTCTTGTTTCAATATTGCGTGTACTTAATTATTGAATGAAAGGTGTGAAATATCTTGATTGTGCTATGTGTTGTATGTACGTATGTTATAGATGAACATAAGTGAACCGAGACCACCATGGACCCGACTCGAGACCACCCGGTCTCGAGTGAACCAAATCAGTTGGGCCGTGCACCCCCTTAGCCCACTCGGAAACCCACTAAGGGTGCATCACCTTCTATATAAACCAAAAACCCTCACACACTCTCCTTTACACTCTCTCTCATTTCATCCTCACTCTCCCTCTCTCTAGAAAACCCTTAAAACCTTAAACACAACCTCTCCTCTCCTTCTCTCTCGGATCAAATCGGCGGCAACCAAAGGACTCTCGGATTAGCTCGAGACCATCACTCGGAATTTAGTTCATCAATCCTTCATACCCTTTCATCTAGCCGGTTAGTATCTTGTAGTTTGTGGTTAAAATGAATGATAAGTCATGAGTTTATATCAACCGGTTAGTGTTATTAGATGCACACTAGGTGCTTATGTGAACAATGGTGCTACTTTCTTGAATGATTAAATATGAGAACTCTTGTATGATAATGAGTTGCTAAGATATTTGAATAATGAATGTATGAGATGCTTATGATCATCCGATTTATGTTAGAAGTTATAGGACAAATGTGGTTTTGATAATAATATGCAAGGTAGTCATGATATATAGATTGTATGAATACATATTCATGTTTTGAGCTAAACGCATGCTAGATTCAAGAGTTAAATGATCATGTTTGCAAAGTGATGAAAACCCTAGATGAAGAACTTGTTGAATGTGATATGAATATTTGAAATTTGCTATGTTTGATCCAATTGATTAAGGTTTTAGACAATAAAACATGTTGGTGCATTTTGGTTGGATAGTACACAAGATCAAGAAATGGTAATTCTATTGGTTATTACAATTTTGGGCAGTTGTTCTAGAAACAGCAGGGGTGCGAGTCGGGACCTCCGGTTGCGACTCGAGACCATATACGTGACAGCTCGAGACCGCGGTGATTGCGACTCGAGACCATCCCGTGATAACTCGAGACAAGCTTCAAGGACTCAAAACTAGCAAGGTCTCGACTAGAGATCTTATGGTCTCGACTCGAGGTCTAACTCGAGACCTCAGAGGTTGCGACTCATGCTTGACAACTCGAGACCACCCATCCACAACCCGAGACCACTAGGTTGTGACTCGAGACCACATAGTCTCGAGTCGAGACCGCTTAGTCTCGACCCGGATGTTCAACTAAGTTATTGAGCTGCATTTAATGATTGGGCTGCATGATTTCCTGTTACTGTTTATCTAGACTAAGTATTACTGATTAACTGTTCAAGTATTAGGGCAGGCCCAATAACCTTGTATGTTTTGTATGCTATGTGTTAGATACGTGTACCATATACGTGATTACTTGTATCCGAGCCTGACCCATGATGGTAACCATATTAGGACGTGGTGACCAGCGTATTTAACCAAGTAAACTAAACTACCGAGCAACCCAAGGTGAGTTCACACACTAAAAGCATGCGTCCCAGGGAGGGACACGAACAATATCAAGAATAACTTCTAAACTACTATTTCCGGGGGAAAATGCGTTTAGGTATTATTTATAAATCACAATTCACAACTAGCAAAACTAAACGAATCTCTATCATATAAAGTCCCTGCTTACAGTACCGATTAATCGCCGGGGGCGAACGGGTTATTAGTTGATAGCGCTATTAGGTTTGACAACCTCACACCGTGACCGGGGGAGATCGGGCGTGAACTAGTAGACCTTGCATCTTGGTCAATGACGATAGACATTGACCTGGGGCACAAAAATCTTCTCGTCAATAGTTTCGGTAAGTTCAGTTTAGCCACTTTCATATGGGGTAGCTCCCCATGCCGTGATTATAAATGCTTTATCTAAACAACCTACGTTTTTGAAAAGTTAAAATTGGACACTTCGTGAACTCGCCAACATTATGTTGATACCCTACTGCATGCTTTGCAGGTACCCAGTAACTCAGGAGCTTGCGGCTTGGGGAAGTGTAGTAGTCGTCTAACCCGTGTGTTGGGTTCTAAATAATCTTGAACTATGAACCTTGTTTTGAAACTGTTTGGCTTATGCTTCCGCTGCTTACTTAAACTATTATTTGAATTTAAACTTTTAAAACTTTAAACTATGATGTTTACTAACTATCGTGGTTGGTGAATATTTTTACTATTAATCAATGCTCAGTATAATTGGTGGCTGGATCCTGGTCAGTCACGCCTCCAAGCAGTGGTACTCCGCAAGTGGATTTTGGGGGTGTGACAACCGCCTCCACCGCCACCAGTTCAGCCGGCACCTCCGCAACCGCCGAGGCGTAGGAGAACTGGAGCGCGGATGTCCGCGTGAGGAGGAGATTTCCATTTTAGCTCTCCTCAACAATCAAGTGGCAGTCATTATCCGCCACATCAAGAAGATCCACAAATGGGTGGACCTTCAAACCCAGTTGCACCGCAACCACCGCCGATGGGTTTTGATAACCCGATTCCAGCGTACACGGGTTCTATGGCGTACAACCTGTTTGAGCAACCGACTCACACCCACTATGGTTACGCTGAAGCCGACCCATACATGGTCGCAGCCAATTATAACGCCCTTCATCCTGAAGGACAGTATGGAATTCTTTGGGGAGTAGGATACCCGACTCATGGGTACCAGAAACCTGCCAGACCTATTATACGGACGCAATCGCAGCCGCCACGGTTTTCTCCCCCAGAACGGGAGGAAATTCTTCAGAGACTGGACCAGGTTGGGCGAGACTTTCACCGCGATCGCAGGGAGCGACAGACTTTCTTCCAAGGATTGACAAGCCTAATAAAAGGGAAAAGCAAGAAGGATCATTGAATCCTTCCACTGTTGTTGTAATTTCCTTGTATCATTTGAGCCCCTGCGTGGGCCTGTCTTGCTGTATTAGCCCCTGTGTGGGTATGTATGTTTGTTTGTTTTGACCCCTGCGTGGGTCTATCTTTCTGTTAACCCCTATGAGGGTATGATGTTTGTTAAAGTCCCTGCGTGGACTAGCATGTTGTTTGACCCCTGCGTGGGTAACTTGTTTGTCTAAAAAGTCCCGTTTAGGGCGACGTGTAACCTATTAATAATTAATGGAATGTTTAATTGATAAATTTCATTTTTGCTATTATATGCATAAATATATTATATGGAATCAATAAATCAAAATCATTCCTTTTAATAAAAATCTGCCTAATAATTATTTAATAAGAATCTTAAGAGTGAAACCTAGCCTGAGTGTCATTTTGAAGACCTGGCCATGATGGTAAGACCTGTTTAAAAGATTCGAATCCCTGTTAACATCTGTAAACATGTTAACACTCCAAGCAGATGTGATTCGTTAAAATCACATACGTCATTCTTATATAAGGATTCTTTAAAAGATTCCTAACCCAATTTAATGATCTCTGAATCACGGGTTTAGATCATCAATTAAGATGATCATATTTTGACCATACATTGGCAATATAATGCCTACGGGCCCTGCTCATTTCCATATGAGCCAAAAGACAGTGGTAGCGATGACTCCCGGTCCGAAAAAGGTAATGAACTTTGATTCAAACCTTAATGCCTCGATTCTCTGAAATCATGGCTTATATCATCCTATAAGATGATCATATTATAAACATCCCTTAGAAGGGAAGTGCCTACGGGCTATAGTTAATGACCTCTGAGACTAAAGACAGTGGTAGCTATGACTCCCTGTCAGAAAAGGTAATGAACTATGATTCAAACCTTAAAGTCGTGATTCTCTGAAATCATGGCTTATGATTTAAAATGTCCATGTGACTAGGCTTTTTGTGCCATTAATAAAACTATTATTGTTTTAGTAATTAGGATAAATTATAATAGAAATCCTAAATAAATATGATTAATAAATTAACCCAATATGGTTTATGTATACCATGGTTAATGAATTGCCATAAAAGACAATTCTATAATAAACTCCCAAATAAACTATTGTCCTTGTTTTATGTAACAGTTCAATTAAAATGTCTAATTCGGACGAAATTAATAGCCATCCAGTGGAGAATAACGATAACGCCCGAATTAATTTAACGGGTGTTGAATTAAAAGCGTTGGTGGACGACGCAGTTACAAAAGCCTTATAGCGGCAGTACGAAGAGTATAGTGGGACTAGAAGTAGGACCCTCTCTACGCCGCATTCGAAGCCACCTTCCAAGAAGGAAGAACTGAAGAAAGATGATGATCGACTCTCCTCAAACCACCACAGTGCTACATCTCAACAGATAATACTAAATCAAGGACCTCATGACAAGGGTTGCTCTTATAAATATTTTGTTTCCTGCAAACCCCGGGATTTCACTGGGGAAAAGGGAGCCATTGACTGCATGACGTGGTTAGATGAGATGGACATGGTAGTGGATATCAGCGGATGCGCTGAGAGGGATATAATTAAGTATGTGTCGCAATCTTTTAAAGTCGAGGCTTTAGCCTGGTGGAGATCACTGATTCAAGCCACCGGGAAAATCCCATTGTACAACATGTCATGGGAGCAATTTGTTGCCCTTAGCAGGGAAAATTACTGCCCTCAGCATGAGGTGGAGAAGATAGAGTCTGATTTTCTATCATTGGTAATGACAAACCTTGACTGTCAAGCTTACCTCACGAGCTTCAACACAATGTCCCGGTTGGTTCCGTATCTGGTGACCCCGGAACCAAAAAGAATAGCTCGTTTTATCGGTGGTTTAGCCCCCGAGATAAAGGCAAGCGTGAAGGCCTCCCGGCCAGCTACTTTCAGATCGGTAGCTGACATATCTTTGTCCCTCACTCTGGATGCGGTCAGGCAAAGATCGCTGAGGAACAAAGATGCTGAGAAGAGAAAACGTGAAGATGATAATTCACGGAGGTCGAGCAAGAAGCACCGTGGAAACGGTGACAACAAGAAGGGGTCTGAGTCAAGGAAAGATGGGCATCAGTCTGGTGAGAAGCCCAAGTGCAAGATTTGCAAGAAATAGCACTTTGGAAAGTGCAGACTCGAATCGAACTCACAGACTCAGTCAAGATCATTTGCTTGCGGGATATGCAAGTCCAAGGAACACAAAACCTTGGATTGAAAAAAGCTGAAGGATGCAACTTGCTACAGTTGCAATGAGAAAGGGCACATAAAAACCAAGGGCCCTAAATACGCCAAGAAGCCTGAAGAGGCCAAGAAGACAAATGCTAGAGTCTTCAGAATGGATGCAAAGGAAGCGGTTCTAGACGACAATGTGATTACAGGTACCTTCCTTGTAAATGATGTCTATGCAAGAGTACTTTTTGATTCAGGCGCTGATAAGTCTTTCGTAGATAATAAGTTTTGCAAATTGTTGAATTTACCTGTCAAAACCTTAAGTGTGAATTACGAGGTGGAGTTAGCAGATGGCACCCTAGAAACCGTCTCTACTGTGTTAGATGGATGTGTTATATCCATTAAGAACCACTCTTTTCCTCTGTCCCTACTTCCCTTCAAGTTTGCCGGTTTTGACATAGTTTTGGGTATGGACTGGTTGTCTCATAACCAGGCCCAAATTGTCTGCAACAAGAAACAAGTGGTGATAAAGACTCCGTCTGGTGAATCACTTACCATTCGGGGAGATACCCAGTATGGGCTGCCTGAGCAAGTGACTATGCTTAAGGCTTCCAAGTGTTTAAAGAAGGGTTGTGTCATATACATGGCACAAGTGAATATTGATGAGCCTAAACCGAAGATTGAAGACATCCCCGTCATTTCTGAATACCCAGAAGTTTTTCCTGAAGAACTACCTGGTTTACCACCAGATAGACAAGTCGAATTCAGAATTGACATCATCCCTGGAGCAGCACCAGTTGCTAGAGCACCTTATAGGTTGGCGCCCACGGAGATGAAGGAATTAAGGACACAACTGGATGAATTGCTAGCTAAAGGTTTCATAAAACCTAGTTCGTCTCCTTGGGGAGCGCCAGTCCTATTTGTCAAAAAGAAGGATGGATCGATGCGTCTGTGCATCGATTATCGTGAGCTTAATAAGGTCACGATAAAGAATAGGTATCCTTTTCCCAAGATCGACGATTTGTTCGATCAATTGCAAGGGGTAAGTTATTTCTCGAAGATTGACTTGAGGTCAGGCTACCATCAACTAAAGGTTAGAGATGAAGACGTACACAAAACTGCATTTAGGACTCGTTATGGACATTACGAGTTCCTAGTGATGCCTTTTGGGCTCACTAATGCACCGGCCGCGTTCATGGATCTCATGAATCGCGTTTGCAAGCCGTACTTAGATAAATTGTCATCGTTTTCATCGACGACATTCTCATTTACTCGAAGAACCAAGCTGACCATGAGAAACACCTTCGCTGTATTCTCAAACTCCTGCGTCATGAGAAACTCTATGCCAAATTTTCAAAGTGTGAATTTTGGCTTCGAGAAGTCCAATTCCTTGGACATGTGGTTAGTGAGCGTGGTATCCAAGTGGATCTCGCTAAGGTTGAAGCAGTTATGAACTGGCAAGAGCCGAAGACGCCTACAGAAATTCGTAGCTTTCTAGGCTTGGCGAGATATTATAGGCGTTTCATTGAAAATTTTTCAAGGATTGCTGCACCCCTAACTTCCTTGACTAGGAAAAAGGTTAAGTTCGACTGGGGACCGAAGCAGCAAGAATCTTTTGATATTCTGAAGCAAAAAATTAAGCAACGCTCCTGTACTGACATTGCCTGAAGGTACCGAAGAATTCGTAGTTTACTGCGATGCATGACACACTGGCATGGGGTGTGTGCTTATGCAGAAAGGCAAAGTTATTGCCTACGCTTCAAGACAGTTGAAGGTGCACGAAAAGAATTACACCACCCATGACTTAGAGTTGGGTGCCGTTGTATTTGCACTGAAGCTCTGGAGGCATTATTTATATGGAATCAAGTGTGTGATCTATTCTGATCACAAGAGCCTCCAGCACCTGTTTAATCAGAAGGATTTAAACATGAGGCAGCGCCGGTGGATGGAGACTTTGAATGATTATGATTGTGAAATCAGATACCATCCCGGCAAGGCGAATGTAGTCGCTGATGCCTTGAGCCGAAAGGAAAGGGTGAAACCCATCCGAATCAATGCCAAGAGCATTGAAATAAAGAACAGTTTGACTGATAGGTTGTTAGATGCACAGAGGGAAGCTGTGTTGGAAGCTAACTATCCTAACGAGAAGCTAGGGGTAACTGAGGAGCAGTTATCTCTTTGCAAGGACGGGATTCTGAGATTGAAAGGACGGATATGGGTTCCAGTTTATGGAGGACTTCGAGATGTCATCCTCCAGGAAGCCCATAGTTCCAAATATTCCGTTCATCCTGGAGCTGATAAGATGTACCAAGATCTAAGGGAAAATTATTGGTGGATAGGCTTGAAAAAGTCTGTAGCTGCCTATGTAGCTAAATGCTTGACGTGTGCGCAAGTCAAAGCAGAACATCAAAAGCCGTCAGGTTTGCTACAACAACCTGAACTTCCCACATGGAAATGGGAGATGGTGACGATGGATTTCATCACCAAATTGCCAAGGACAAGGAAAGGCAATGATACAATATGGGTGATAGTTGATAGACTGACTAAGTCAGCACATTTCTTACCCATCAAGGAGACTTATAGCTCCGACATGTTAGCCCAGTTATACGTGGATAAGATTGTAGCCTTACATGGCATACCTGTGTCTATTATCTCTGACAGAGATACTAGATACACGTCACATTTTTGGAAAAGCTTCCAACAATCTTTGGGCACGCGTTTGAATTTTAGTACAGCTTACCATCCTCAGACAGACGGTCAGAGTGAGCGTACTATTCAAACTTTGGAAGACATGCTACGTACATGCGTGATTGATTTGGGTGGTAGTTGGGATAACCACCTACCACTAATCGAGTTCTCCTACAACAATAGCTACCACACCAGCATAAAGGCTGCGCCTTTCGAGGCCTTATACGGTAGAAAGTGTAGAACGCCCGTTTGTTGGGCGGAAGTTGGAGATGTCCAATTATCAGGACCAGAGATAGTCTTTGAAACGACGGATAAGATTGTCCAGATTCGAGACCGTCTCAAAGCTGCCCGAGATAGGCAGAAGAGCTACGCAGATCCAAAGCGTAAATCTTTTCACTTCGAAGTAGGTGACAAGGTGTTGCTTAAAGTATCACCCTGGAAGGGAGTGATGCGATTTGGTAAGAAAGGCAAGTTAAGCCCGAGATACATAGGACCTTTCGAGGTTATCGAACGTGTCGGGTCAGTTTCCTATAAGCTAAACTTACCTGAAGAGCTCAGTGATATTCATAATGTATTCCACATCTGCAATCTGAAGAAGTGTTTCGCTGACGAATCACTGGTCATACCACATACAGATGTGCATATAGATGAGAGCTTGAAATTTGTGGAAAAACCATTGTCGATTGAAGATCGACAGGTTAAGAAGCTTCGAAGGAAGCATGTGCCTATTGTAAAGGTAAAATGGGATGCCCGTAGAGGTCCCGAATATACGTGGGAGGTTGAGTCCACGATGAAAGAAAAGTACCCATATTTATTTCAGTAAATCTAGAGGTCAAGATTTATTTTAAGGGGGTGAGGATGTAACACCTCGAAAATTCACGTCCTATAATGAGTTGACACGTGTCATATGTTTGAACGTGTGAAAGAATGTTATGGAAGGATTAAAGTTGACAATCATGGAAAGTATGTGAATATACGAGTTCAAAATGTCAACAGTGAATAAATATACTTTACATTAACCCTACATGATGCTCATACCTTCCAACGAATAAATCATGGATCATACGAAGATAAATATGAAAGAAAGTGAGAGATTACATACTACAGGGGTTAAATGTGTCAACATGTTTAAGTTATACCTCTGAGTGACCTTTTGACAAACCCGGAGCTTTGTAACGGTTAATTATGCTCACTAGAATGCACGATATAAATTTCATAAAGTTTCGTTATCGTAGGAGAAAGTTATGATCAATTTCGTATGCAAGGGGTTAAAAGCGTCAACTATGAAGTTTAGGACTTTTCGGGTGACAATACAGTTAACCGAGGACTAAACAAAGTGGGTATATGTCTTGAAGCCCTTAAACGTTAATTTGGAGGGTTCAAAATGCAAGAAATGAAGTCTAAGCAAAGTTTTGAAGAGACAAGGATCATAACATAAAAATCTAAAATTTGATTTGAGTCAGAAGAGGTGTCGCGCGACGCGAGGCCCAAGGGGGGGTCTTCGCGTCACACCTAGGCCTATCTGATCCGAGAATTTTGGTTTCTTGTCTGCCTTTGCCATTCTAACCGACTTTATTCCGAGTTTCCTCATATTGGACGACCCCTAGGCAACCCCTAGACACTTAGGGACACTTGTGGATGAGTTGTGGTCAGTTGTAGACTTGCATGTCAACAATCTAGTGGGTTTGAATCACTATATAAAGTCCCACATGTTGGCAACATTGATCATTCATTCCCATTTGCATTCCTGATCATTTCTGGAGCTCAAGTGCAATTCCAAATCATCTCTGGTCGTTCAAAGGACTCTTGTAAGTTTGCTTAACCTTTCTTAGTTAAGTTTTTGCTTAGTTTTAGCTTAAAAGTCAAACCGTCGTAATTAACGGTTGACTTAGCGATTAATCACTAATGGTCCAGTGATTAGTCGAATTGAAAGTAGTTATAAGTTGGTAATTATGTGGGTAATAAACCCTTAAAAGGGTTCCCCCTGATTCCCACTCTAACTAGGTCAAATGTCGGGTCAAACTTGTTATTAAAAAGTCAACAGGATACTTAGTTTTTAATTTATGCATAATTAGCAATGTAGAACACATACAACCTATTTGATCATTAATATAACTTGGTAATTAGTGTAAGAACATGTCTAAACATGTTCAACCCGACAATTTACTGTTTAGACCCGGTTCGGAACCGAAAGTCGCAAAGCTTTGACTTTTGCTTTGACTTCAGTTCTGACCCGTTTTAGTATGTTTTAGAAATACCTTAGAGCTTCATTTGGACCAGGTTACATGCTAGTATAACCCACTGTGATTATACACCATGGTTCATTAGTTAACCAATTAATACGCATGATTCCGTTAATTGCTCATATGTTGACCATTATGCCCTTTTCACATTAAAACGTGATTTTTGCAAATGTAAAAGAGTAGAAACCTTAGTTACTGTTATATAAACTTGCACCCAAAATTTGACATCAGTTTGAGGTGTGGATTGAGAGTTATGCTCATTAGCGTAATTAAGAAGCTTTATGTTAATTAAACGGCGTAATTAGCATATAGCCTAGTTAAGCCTACTTTTTGATATCAAACTTATTACCCACTAATGTAATATATTATTTTAGGATTTTTGAAGATTTTTAATCAATTTTAGGCTGAGCATAACTATTAGTCATAGGCTTAATCCGGTAATTGTCGGTTTTGCCCTTACGGGCTATGAAATGAGTTTTACATATCGAATTGACTCCAAACCTTTTGCTACTGATTACATATGATAAATATATTATTTTAAGCCTTCTGGAATAATAAAAATATCAGCTTTATGTATAGAACCCGGAAATGGCTTCTAATCGCCTTTTTAAGCGTTTTTAACGCATAGTATGTACAAGAACTATTTTAAACATACAAGGGTTGATACCTACTGATATTTTGGGTAAATTATAATATTTTAACAGTAAGAAAAATTTGTTAAACTCGGACTTCAGTTTTGAGCTTTTCGGCTTATGTGAAATTACCAAAATGCCCCTACGGTGCATAGTTTGGTTATAATTGATAAATTTCACGTATATACTTTACCCTACTGTTATAAATTAGTAAAATAAGTATTTTTGCTGATTATAGCAGACCTGTAACTCAGGTTAATACTTAGACTCTTTTATACCCTTGTAAATGACCAAACTACCCTTACGGGGGCATAGTTTGTGTTTAAATTCGTTTCGGGCATAATAAAAGACATCTTACTGATGTCACAACATATTTGAAGCATATTAACTTAGGAAACCTGTATATGGCTCTCATGAATACCCGTTACGCTTATTACGCGTTCGGTTCGGTTTATGTAACTAGTTTGCATAAATTAGCCGAAACGGGTCAAACTTTATCGGTTTTACCTCAAAATCCAGAATGTGTATGAAATACCCATATTAAACAAGTCTTCAAACTTGTCGGGTCTAAATCACATTCTATCCGGTCTTCGCTTAATCGTGCGTACGAACCGTATCTTTGAAACTAACCGGTCTAAGCTTAAGCTTAATTAAAGACCCGTTAGGATTCTAATAGGTTATTATAAACCTTCGTTCCAGATTAGGAGGACCAGTAAAAGCTACTTGCATTTGCTTATGGTGATTATTACTTTGCTCAGGTAAATACTTTTAACTTATTTTCCCTATACGGGCTTGGGTTACGGTATATAAAATACCGCTTTGTCGGGCATTAAATCTTCCATCGTTTGGTGGTTAATTGAATAATTTAATCGGCCTGTTTAAATATGTTTTGTTTACTTAAATCCTTTGGGGGGTTAATGACCATGTCCCGGATATCCCTGGCATCATTTTACGAAATGGCCACGACTTAAGCGCGGGGTGTAGGCGTACACCCGTCAGTGCATAAAAGAATAATGTGGTGTGTCTATTGATCTTTAACCCGGACACGATCCGGGCTACTGAACGCATAAGGAACATGTAATTCTTTTACAAGATTATCTATTTAAATAATTATCCCAAGTTATAAAATGTTTATGCCATGTGCATCCAAATCAATTTTTAATCATTTTTAAAATGAGTCAGTTGATTGTATTTACCAGTGTAAAATGACATATTTTCCCAAAAAGATTAAATGCAGGTACTAAGCGTAATTGGCTGGGATTTCTCCTTAGCATCAATAGAAGTCTCGCAAGCTTAAGATGCCTAAAGTCTGTTGAACTACTATTTATTTTCGATCCGTCTGTGGATAAACAATCGACTGTTGTGATACACGATATTACAATATTATATTCGGTTGAATTATATATTTCAATTGCTTCCGCTGTGCATATTAAATATTGTGTTGTTTGACTATTATGTTGCCAACCACGTCACGATACTCCCCACCGGGCCCACCGGTGACACGTGGAATCCGGGGTGTAACAAATACCAGAAACCATCAGGCCTACTTCAAAAACCAGAGATCCCGACATGGAAATGGGAGCAAATTTCCATGGACTTTGTTACTGGCCTACCTAGATCTCAACGAGGAAATGATACCATCTGGGTAATAGTGGATCGACTGACCAAGTCTGCACACTTTCTGGCAATTAAGGAAACGGATAAGTTCTCTACTTTAGCAGACATCTACCTGAAGGAAGTAGTTGCGAGGCACGGGGTGCCAACTTCCATCATTTCGGATCAGGATCCGTGTTTTACCTCTGAGCTGTGGCAAGCGATGCACAAATCCTTTGGCTCACGTCTAGACATGAGCACAGCATATCATCCACAGACGGATGGGCAGACTGAACGCACCATCCAAACTCTTGAAGACATGCTTCGAGCATGTGTAATCGACTTTGGTAACGGCTGGGAAAGGCACCTACCCTTAGTGGAGTTTTCGTATAACAACAGTTACCATACCAGTATCCAGACTGCTCCGTTCGAGGCTTTGTATGGACGGAAGTGCCGATCACCTCTTTGTTGGGCAGAGGTTGGCGACAACCAAATCACTGGCCTAGAACTCGTCGTCGACACGACGGAAAAGTTTGCCCAAATATGACAACGAATGGCGGAAACTCGTGACCGTCAGAAAAGTTATGCTGATAAGCGCAGAAAACCGCTCGAGTTCCAGGTTGGGGATCGAGTGCTACTTAAAGTCTCACCTTGAAAGGGTGTGGTTCGCTTTGGCAAGCGAGGCAAGCTAAATCCACGTTATGTTGGAACTTTCAAAATCACCGAGAAGATTGGCAAAGTGGCCTACAGACTGAATCTACCTGAAGAACTCAGTGGAGTTCACAACGTATTCCATGTGTCGAATCTGAAGAAGTGTCTGTCAGATGAGACTCTCATAGTTCTATTCAAGGAGCTCATTATCGATGATCAGTTCCGATTTGTGGAGGAACCAGTGGAAATCTTGGACCGGGAGGTCAAGATTCTCAAACGCACCAGGATACCCATTGTTCGTGTTCGTTGGAACTCCCGTCGTGGCCCAGAGTTCACCTGGGAACGAGAAGATCAAATGAAACACAAGTATCCCCAATTGTTCGAGAAAAGCGAAACCACTACTGAGGCTGAAGCTACTGTGGAATTTCGGGACGAAATTCCAAACCAACGGGGGAAGGATGTGACACCCCAGGAAAACCAGGAAACCACGCAACCTAACTAGCTTCCTCAGTAACTATGTGCTAAATTTTGGGACGAAATTTCTTTCAACTTGGGGATGATGTGACAACTCGTATTTCAAACCTTTCGTTGTACGTTTATGTAACATGCTTGAACGTTATGTGATTATGTGACACGTTGATGATAATGGAATGTTTAGTTATTGTGTTATGTGGTTATGTGTAATGTATGTATATTACCTAAGTTGGATCGCACAAGCCCTTTTGGGCCACACTCTTTGCACTCGAACCCAAGGGCAGCCCATGAAGGGTTCGGCCCACCCCTTTATTTCGTATAATACTAAGGGTGTTAGTATTAATCCTACACTTTAGCATAACACACAAAGTTTAGCAAACCCTAAATTCCCCTCTCTCCCTCTCGAACTCGACGGCAGCAACATCCTCTTTCTCGAAGCCTTCCTGTTCGGGTCAATCTTTGTTCTACCTTCTAAACGGTTAGTGTTTTAACTATTATTTGAATAATAGACGATGTTGTGATTCATATGATTCTACATAATGGTTCAGGGATGATTTATGATTGATTGTGATATAAATTGTTGAGGTTTGGTGTTTATGTAAATCGGCTCACATGTGTAGTATGTTTAGATCTATATAGAGTTTGATAGTCATGTGATGTTAATGATGATCTAGAACCGAATGCATGTTAATTGGCTGTTTTGGAAGTATATGCGAATGATTTGTTGTGTTGTCATATTAGGGTACATGCTAGTAATCAAGAACATGAGCCGTATTAACGTGTTTAATGTTATGGTTGTTGTTTATGTTTTGAATATGATTAGGGTTCATAAGAATTTGATGATTAAAACGACAGTTTGATCGATTTTTGTATGATTGGAAACTGTTAATTGGATCATGCAAATTAATTGGAATTAGTAAACTGATTGCATGAATTTAGGAAAGATATAACTGATTGCACAAGGCCAGTCGCACAAGCTAAAATATGTTAGGGTACAACAGTTAAAGCACAGCGTATAACCCATTCAAGCTCAGCCGCACAACATCTTGTGAATCGCACAAGGTTGTGCTGATCGCACAAGATGTGGTGCCACATAAATGTTTAAGCTGTTGGGCCGAATAGCCCAAAACCCCAATCGCACAGGTTATATTGGATCGCACAAGTGTAACTGGACCGTACAAGTTGAATGTCTGTTTATTTGTTTGGGCCGTGTGAATTTTCGGTTGCATGTATTGGGCCGGGTGTGAATCTTGAGTCGCACAAGATTGTACTGGACGCACAACAGGTTGGGCCGGATGTTTACTGGGATTTAACTTTTGGATCGCACAAGAGGATTGGGCTTGCACAACCATAACAGCCCAATCACTCGAGTCGCACAAGTTTGGGTTATGTTTATGTGGACTGTATGCTACTGCTGGACTAGTTGCCATGCTTCTACGTGTTTGCCATGATCATTATGTGTTCGTAACTTGTTAGCTTATGTGTAAACTTATGTGCACTACTTGAACCTAGACCTGACTTAAATGGTAACCATGTTAGGACGTGGTTGACCACTAGCAACTTGATTGACCTTTTGCTTATCTGCCGAGCTAACCCAAGGTGAGTTCACACTTTCTACAAGGCATGGGATTCCCGGTGGTTTGGGAACGGGTTAATGATTGAAAAGGAAACCTGCGTATTCTCTTTGGTTAGAATACGTACCTCCACCCTCTTAATTGAAGGGTGACAACATTGGAACCTGCGTGATCTCCTTGTATGGGACACGTACCTCCACCCTCTTAACTGAAGGGTGACAACATTGACGCTAGACAAAAACTCTATCATTAAGTCCCTCATTTTTATATCGACTTAATCGCCGGGCCAATGGCGAATGGGTCATTAGTTAAATAGCGCTATTTAGGTTTGACAAGCCTCACACCGTGCCGCAGAGGACGGGAGTGAACTAATGGATCTGGGCACGTCAATGATGATAGACATTGACTTAGGGCACCCAACTTCCTCAGTCAGTAGTCGATATGGTAAAGGGTCTAGTGGGATATTCATGGGGTAGCCCCCACGGCTAGGAGCCACAGAAAAAGGAAAGGAATGAGTATGTTTTAAACTATGGGGTAACCCCCACAGCAAGTAAGCCAGCTAAACGAAACCTATGTTTTTAAAACAACTTAAAACGAACATCCAACTGTGAACTCGCTCAACTTGGTTGTTGACTCGTTACTATATACCTTGCAGGTTGTTAGGTGCTTAGAGGGAGCTTGCACAGGAGGACAGGGTCGTTGTGGGACGTGAACTGTTGAGTTCCATGTTAAACATTTGAACTTTTAAACTTATGATTTGGTTTTAAACTTTATGCTTCCGCTGATAACTTGAACTTGGTTAATTTGTTTTGGACACCAATTATATTGTTGGCTGGTTTTATATTTACTTTAATACATTGTTCAATATGATTGGTGGCTTGATCCTGGTCATGTCACGCTCCCTGCGGTGATACTCCGCGTGTGGAATTTGGGGGTGTGACATAGATGCTAGAGGGCAAGAGCGACTGTTGGGTTGATTAGGTTAGCCCACGGTCTTTTAGCTCAGACCATAACAAATAAGCCGGTTTTGGGGCTAAAAACGTGCACACTTGATACCTGCTCGTCACTCTCTCTTGCCCCATTCACACCAGTTTCAATTTCACTCCCCTAAACCTAGGGATGAGCATTTGGATACTGGTACCAAAAATACCGGTACCTGTACCGATTGAATTTCGGTACTAATTCGGTACCCACTTTTTTGGCGATTACGGGATCTGTACTTTCGGTTCGGTACCAGTATTTTACCTTCAAATATCGTATTGGTATCGAGTACCGGTACCCATATTTGACGATTTTCGGGATTGGTATTTTCTACCTAAACCAACCCTCTCTCTCCTCCCATTCATACCTAGTCTTACGAGTCACCATAAACTACAACTCACTGTCCCTAAAAGTAGGGTTGTTCAAAAAGCTCGTGGCTCGGAGCTCGCTCGGATTTAGCTCAGAAAAAGCTCGCTCGATATGGCTCGGCTTGAAACTGACCCTACACGGCTCGACCGGCTCCTAACGAGCTAGATTGGCTCGCTTGGTAACTCGGTGTAACGCTTCGCATTTCTGTACTTTCCTTATTTAGAAAGTGTAATCGTATTTCTATTTTCGGAAACTTGTAATCGTATTGTATTCGTTGTTCACTTGCAAACTTGTAATCCAATACTTCGATCATAATGGAATTAATCTTATATACTTACACTTGTTATACTTATACTTAAACGCAATCAGTCTTTGGATACTTGTTTTGTACAAATTGAGGCTTATTATATGCTTGATTCTCATTTATACATACACGATACGTAAACTCGCATGCATCATACTCGTACAATACCTTGTTACACTTTAAAATAACATAATTACAAGTTTAGGGGCCAATTTGCAAAAAAAAAAAAAAAAAAAAAAAAAAAAAACTTGAAAACACCCTTCTCACGGGTGGCGAGAAGAGGCCACCATTTCCCTCGCGAGTGGCGAGAAGGCTGAATCCGCAGAAAGTTGTTGGCAGCTCATGGATTGGTCACTTCTCCTCACCTCCTTCCCAATTACTTCATAACCTCATTTAAACACAAAACCTAATCCACCATTATAAAACCAAACTCTCTACACCTCCGTTTCACTTTTGTGACAACCCGTACTTTCAAGGTTAACACCGTTCATTTTCTCGATTACTTATTTACGCTCGTTTATGTTTTCACATTCAAGGCACACGGTTAAAACAAAACTTGTTGCGCAAGTCATGGGTTGTAAACCGAACATGTTTGAATAATTATATATATTTAAACATTTAAACTCGGAATATTTACGTATGTAGTGATTTATTCGGAACCTAAACTCGCGAAAAACGACCCAACTACTTGCGGCCCAAACCTCAACCACCCCCAACCCCTTTAATCCTTTTTCTTTGTACGTAATCATGAAACTCCCTCAATCCCCTAACCCTAATTATGTTTTACTAGTTACTACATGGGTTGAATAATAAAAACTGTATGATTTATAAATCTGTAAATGTTCGTATAGATATAGTTCAATGACACATGTTAAACTATGAAAGAATTGTTCAATTTACAAAAATGGTTTATGAACAAAGTTAACTTTTGTATATATAAAAATAAAATATGTTTTATTAAAAAAATTGTATAATTCATTATCATTTAATAGGAGAGAGAGGCGGGAAAAAAAAACTATAGAAAGAATTAAGAGTAAAATGCACGGATAGCCTCTGTGGTTGCCAAACTAACAGGTTTAGTCCTCAACTTTTAAAAATTACATTGATGCTCTCTGTGATTTGCTCGGTTGTTACTCGGATAGTCCCTATAGTGGATGTCCATTAAGTTTTCTAGTTAAGTTGCTATGAAATGACTAAACTACCATTTATATTAAAAAATAATAAATAAAACATTAAAAGAAATAAAAAATTAAATATGTGGGACCCAACCCTACATTCCTTTTCACCCTCCCCTCTCTCTCAGATCTCAAACAAACCCACTCACCATCACCGGTCTTCTTCCTCACCAACAAGTCTTGAGTCACCTACCGGCAATGTTTTGAAAACCGGACCGGGCTGGCCGGCCGGTCGGATCGGTCCGGCCGGGAACCGGGACTTCATCCGGGCCGGGTCATGCCATCAAACCGGACCAACATCAGGCCGGAGGTCGGGCCGGCGGTCGGGCTGGCGGGTCGCATAGGGTCGGGCCGGTCATGGTTTTTTTTTTCACTAAATATGGAATAAATCACTTCAAAACCTAATCTAAAAAACTCAAAACAAGATTTGACACTATGTTTGATAGTTAGTTGCAAGATTTGGTACTTTTGAATGTTTTTGGATGACTAATGGTTGTGTTTTTAGTTCTTTAACTATTTGGAATTTTTTCTATTTTTTCTATGTTTTATATATATTTTTATATAATTTATGACGTAATCCGGTTCTTAAATCCGGTCGAACCGGTCGGACCAGTCCGACCTTTGACCCCGTAAGGTGACTGGGTCGACCTCCGGTCCGGTTCTGAAAACATTGCCTACCGGAGATTTTAAACCACCCAGTATACATACTCCCCTCCACTTCTTCTCCACCACCGCCACTTTCTCCCCTCTCTGTCTCTACATTTACATATAGAGAGAATCACAGTCTCAATCCCACGCACAAAAATATGCAATCTGAGTTAACCTACCGACGCCCGGAGTCCCAACCAATGTCAGAATCTTACTCTCTAAAGCCTAACAAACCGTCATGGACCACCATCAAGCGCATTGTTCATTACATGCACCGTGAACAGCGTCTCCTATTTCTACTTATCGGCATTGCCCATCGCCACCACCGCCGTCACGCTCCTCCCCTCCACCACCACAGGTCCAATCGATGCCTATTCGGTATCTGAATCGGTCCAACTGATGAACCTTAGGCGATCCGTTTACAATCCTACGAGATTCGAGTCGTTTAATATGGGCGGGAAGATTCCGTTAGGGTTGAAACGGAAGGGGTTAAGGATAGTGGTGACCGGCGGTGTAGGTTTCGTCGGAAGTCATCTGGTTGATCGGTTGATTGCGAGATGAGATAGTTGTTGTTGTTGATAATTTCTTCACCGGTAATAAGGTTTATTTTTTAGACAAAAAATAGTGGGTCTCACTCATATTCTCAAATATTAATCATATTTCTTTTAAGAGTAAAATGCACGGATAGTCCCTGTGGTTTGTCAAAGTAACACCTTTAGTCCCCAACTTTTAAAAATTACACTCGTGCTCCCCATGGTTTGTTCGGTTGTTACTCGGATGGTCCCTAGAGTGGATGACCGTTAGTTTGTGGCGTTAAGTGGATATGAATTGACAAAATTACCCTTACTAATTAAAAAACAATTAAAAATTTGAGGAAATATAATTAATATTTAATTATTATATTGAAATATAAAAAGCTAAACACCCCCACCCCCATTCATCTTCTTTTATGGTTTCACTTGCTGCTGCTGGTCTTGCATCACCGCCACCATCACCATTTAACGATGCCGTCAACCGCCGTCAACATTCCATCCTCCACAATCACCGTCACCATCATCCTCCACCAGTGCCCCAACCACCGTTAACATTCCACCATCTACCATCATCACCACGATCATCCTCCACCACTGCCGTATCACCGCCCCCATCACCATTTGGCACCACCTCGTCACTACCAATTGTTGTGATATTATATACACATTTGGTTGTCTAACTTTTTGTTGTGATATTATATACAGAGCTGTGGCCACCTCGTCACTACCAATTGTTGTGATATTATATACACATTTGGAATGTTAATATTTAATTTTGGGTAATTTTTTCAGGTGAAGTATTTTGCGGAAGCTGTGGGTGCAGGGTTGGGCACCTCATTGCAGGGATTTACAAAGAAAGGTTGCTAGGATTGAATTTGATTTGACATTTCTTTTCTGGTGGCATAAAATAAATCCAATCCAATCTTAGGTTTGCAAGTACCTTTGTTGTTTTTGAATTGCAGAAATGGTTTCTTTCAACTTTAATCATGCTTTGTTTGATTGCTGGTTGCTTATCTTTTCTGTGACCTAAACAAATAAAGTTATCTTTTATATCTTTGCAACTGTTTGGTGTTTAATTTTGGCGACATTCATTAAGTTTTGGATACAGTAATCAAATATTCAAATGTTGATAGTATGTTAGGGAAAATGAAATTGATAGGTGTGATTGGGGGATTTTAATGGTGGGATAGAGGTTGAAGATGAAGTAGCAGGTGGTGGTGGAAGATAGCTTGGTTTGGGTGGGCCCCTCAATAAACTAAAAGTTTGTTGTTTTTTTTTTGTTTTACAAGATTATTTAGTTTTTTAAATTGTTTTTTAGTTAGTAGGTGTAATTTCGTAATTTTACATGGACTTAATAGAGAAAACTAACTGTCATCCACTCTATGGACCATCCGAGTAACAACTGAGCAAACCATGGAGAGCACGAGTGTAATTTTTAAAAGTTGGGGACTAAGGGTGTTACTTAGACAAACCACATGGACTATCCGTGCATTTTACTCTTCATTTAATTTTAATGCTTTTGTTGTTATTTTTTAACACTAAGGGGCATTATAGTTATTTCACATCAACTTAACAGCTCAAGCTAACGGACATCCACTATAGGGACTATCCGAGTAACAACCGAGCAAACCACATGGAGCACCAATGTAATTTCCAAAAGTTTGGGACTAAATCTGTTACTGGAAAACAACAGGGACTATCCGTGCATTTTACTCAAGAATTAAAGAAATTTGTATAATTAATAGGAGAGAGGGGCATAAAATAAGGGTGAGAAGACATGAGAGAGTGACACGTGCTCTCAAAGATTTTCATATATTATGTAGTATATAAGTATAGATATAGATTACCATATATGTTTGAACTTAAAAAATATGTTTTACAAATATACAATTTATTTGAGTTTTAAAACTCTAATACTAATACTAAAGCTCAAGTTGAATAATTTAGAGTGAATAATCGTCAGGAGGTCAGTCTTCTTCTTCTTCTAGAAGCGAGTTCCTTGATCCTTCTGGTGGACCTTCAGAATTCCTGCATGAAACACCTTCTCCTAGCTCAGGTAAACACGGTTACTACACACTAATCCTTTTTTATATATTTATCTGAGTAAAATGCCATTTTCGTCCCTGAGGTTTGGCCAGTTTTGCGATTTTCGTCCAAAGGTTTTTTTTTCCGCACCGGATCCAAAAGGTTTGAAATCTTGCCATTTTTATCCGGCTCGTTAGCTCCATCCATTTTTTCTCTGTTAAGTCAGGGGTACTTTCGTCTATTTTTGCTAACTTATAGGGCAATTCGGTCCTTTTCACTTTATGTAAAAAGAGAAAGACTAAATACCCCTGAAAAGACCGAATTGCCCTTTAATTTAACAAAAAAGACGGAAATGCCCCTGACTTAACAGAAAAAATGAATGGAGTTAACGAGTCGGATGAAAACGGCAAGATTTCAAATCTTTTGAATCCAGATGTCGAAAAACAAACTTTTACACGAAAATCGCCAAACTGGCTAAACCTCAGGGACGAAAATGACATTTTACTCTATGCATCTTCTTTTAGCTCATTCACTTGGCTATATATCCAGTGATGGACACCTCAGCAAGTGAAGTTATACCATCAAACCTATTCTTCCATGGCTTTTGTATTGGAACGTTGTGACGAGTTTAGTTAGAGTGAAGAATAGATATGCACAGATGTAGCTTTTGTTTGTAAACCTTATGATTATGTACATAAATGATTTTTTATCAGAGATTCGAGGGCTACAAGACGTTACTCATCCATTTATTACGAAACAAGTTGATTTAGACAGTTTTTACTCTAGAGTTCATTCGGGTCTTTTTACGCAAATTATATAACGGGTCAATTTAAATTGCTCAAGTTATACCTTGGGCCACTAACTTGATGGGTCCAAAATGGCCCTACCAACGTTTTTTAAGACAGTCTGAAACAAATCAAATTGATGGTTTTTTTTTAAACCAAGTTGTTTTGATCTAAACTGTTTTGAAATGACAAATCAATATGAACTTTATACAATCCGAAAACTCTTCAATAAGAAAAAACAAGCAACTTATCACAAAACAATACATACACAAAACATAAACAATAAAGAGAGTGAATCACTGATTATAAGTTCTAGTTTAATTAATCGATCCAATATTTATACAACTACAAGCTAACACACGACATGAAAAGTTGACAAACACATCCCATATATTAAACAGGACAATAGGTCAACTCGAACACGACCTGTTTAATAAATGTGTTAATCCTAACACCACACATTTAATAAATGAGACAAAACCGAGCCCCTTTCTCGAGTGACCGAGGTCATAGGTATTTAACAAACTAGAAGACTTTAAGAGGGTTGTGGATGGTAAATCAATTAGATTTCTTACTATTTTGGCTTAATCAATCAGAGGAAATAATACAGAGGCCAAATAAACTTTTACACTTACATTAAGAAGTAAGTTGTCTTTATGGAAGCATAGTTGAAATTGCAGGCACCTCACATCATGATAAAAAATGCTGACAATAAAGACCCTGATTATTATGTCTTGAGAAGCTGGTCTACTGGTTCGTTACTTGGTTTCTCTCCTTGAGGTCTCAAGTTCAACTCCCACTAGCATCACTTTGAAGGACATTGGTGGTGGCAATCAAGTTTTACACTTTTACACTTACTTTTAGGCCTGTAAACGAACCGAACGTTCATGAACTGTTTGTGAACTTGTTCGGCGGGAAGTTCGTTTATGTTCGTTTATTTAATAAACGAACGAACATGAACAAAAAATTGTGTTCGTTTAATTAAATAAACGAACATGAACACTCTTTGTGTTCGTTCATTTATGTTCGTGAACGTTTGTTTATGTTCGTTCATTTATGTTCAATAACGTTCGTATATGTTCGTTTATTTACGTCCGTTTATGTTTGTTTAAATTTTAGTAAATACATAAATAGTTATGTTTATATAAATATTAGGTTTTCTAATTACTTATATAAATATAACTAATTAGTAATTGAGTATTCTAGTAATAAAAAATGAAATTTTAAAATTTTTCTTAGGGCATGTTTGGCTTAGCATATTTTCAACTTTTGCAAAAGGACTTTTGGCCAAAATAAGTCAGGAAATCCTGACTTTTGGCAAATCCAAAGGACTTTTGCCCTTCAAAAGGAAAGCCAAACACTTATAAAAAAGATTTTTGCCCTTCAAAAGTCCTTTTACCCTCAAAATAAGGAACCCCAAACACCCTCTTAGATAGTAACTGATCAGTTACTTAATATTTATTTAAAAAAAAACTACTTAATTTTGGTATCTATAAACCTTAATTTAGATGTGTTTTCGGATATAAAAAACCTACTATATTAGACTTGTTTGTTTGTGTTCACTAATGTTAAATTGTGTTGTTTATTTGTTCAATTACGTTCATTTGTGTTCGTTTATGTTTGTTCAATCATGTTAATTTATGTTTGTTTATGTTTATTTAAATATGTTCAGTTAATTTGTTTTTTGTTTATGTTCATTTGTGTTCGTTTATGTTGGTGAATTGTTCGTTTAGGCTTTAAACGAACAAACATAAACGAACACGAACATGCCCGATTTCTTAATGAACGAACACGAACAAAAAAAATGTGTTCGATTATATGTTCGTGTTCGTTCGGTTCGTTTACAGGCCTACTTACTTTAAGAAGTAAGTTGTCTTTTGGAAGCATAGCAGCATAGTTGGAATTCCAGGTCATGGTTAGGTTTTCGTTCTTTTCGGTTTCTTGTCTTATTTGTAGGCGTAAATTCATCGGAACATCACAATACATGACAGCAGAAAATGAAACATATTTTCTGGATTAGTATTCTGTTTTCTAACTTCTCCCACTACAGGTAAGAATAAACACAAGGATTAATTCAACCACCTCAACGACAACGAATTCTTGACACAACTTTGTACCCATCAATCTCCCTTCACACGTTGCCTTGAAACATGGACTGCAAAACCGAAAGAAGCCAACAATCCTACCAAGTACCCGATAATAGCTCCCTACGTTACACATATCGGCCATTCCTGTCAAACAAACCAAAGGTAAAGTAAATTATAGTAGAAATAAACAATGTTTACCATGTTACCATCCATCTTGTCACCTTTATTCTCCTCTTAATGTTACCTCTCATCTTGTAATACATTTCTTATGTAACATATCCTAAGTTTTAAATTTTAATAAAACGTTACCTGCCACCTTGGTTTAAAAAAGCGGGAAGCGCACAAAAGCGATGAGGTCTAAAAAAGCTTTTTTTAAAGCGAAGCGCAAAAGCGGTGAGCTTTTCGTACGCGAAGCGCAAATTGATTATAAAATTTATTTTATATATCCCATAAGTGTTTAGCCTCCAATACCTATGATTTAGCTATAATTAAGCTTTATATATGTTTTAAAATGAAAAAAACATAAATGTACAGCATAAAAAGCCTGCTGTACAACACTTAGAAGCATAGAAACAACCCATGTACAAAAAGCGTGCGCCTCAGCCTGCGCCTTAGGTCGATTTTCCCCTAAAAAGCGCGCCTCAGCTGCGCTTTTTGTACATAATGCGCCTTATGTCACACAAGGCGATTCAGCCTGCGCCTAGATGCGCTTCGCGCTTAAGCGCGCTTAAGGCGCGCTTTTTAAAACCAAGCCTGCCACATCCTTTCCCAGTCAAGTGGCATGGGCCAGGCCCCAAACCAAGCTCCAATTACCGCACCATATGCAGGCATACATATCATATAATCAATACTTTCAATCAGCCTGCAACTTAAAACACGCACATGTAACGTAACCATACCAATAATAGATATTGACCCAAAATAGCAAAGCTGCTTTTTCTGTTTCGATAATTGATCATTAAATACTTATATGCCATGTTATTTTTAACCGTGTCAGCATGAAGCCATGTGAATGGCTTATATTATCAAGAGCTTACTTTGTATTTGCGAATATACGGTGCCAATCAACCCAAGATGAACCGTAGACAGAGGCTGCAGGGGCAAACTGCAAAATATGCAACACATACAAGATTAGGAACAGATTTACAAATTATAACAATAAAAAATATAAAAAACTTAACTAATCTGGAAACGGGTCAAACGAGTTAAAGTAATACATCAGAGTGTATATAACATCCTAAATTGTTTTATTTAAAAAAAATGGACAGTTATTTATTAATAATATGTTGACAGAAACCCATTATGAGTTTATAACCTGACCTAAAAGCTAATCCCTTTTGACCCATTACCCAACCTTCCTGACCGACTCATTTTGCCACCTATACGGTAACTGCCATAATGAAGTATGAATATTTTCAATAAGGAGAGCAAATTACATAGATTTACACTCACAGTAAATGCAGACATCAGAAGAGACCAGTTGAGGGTTCTTAAAATATACCTGCAACAGTAGAAAAAAAATATATCAGCTAAAAATCATCATCAATTCATCATCATCATACTCAGTATATCCCACCAATAGCAAAGCTAAGGTAGGGTCCGAGGAGGGTAAGATGTAGACAGCCTTACCTCTACCCCGTAAGAATAGAGAGACTGCTTCCAGTGAGACCCCCAGCTCGATAGTAGTTTTGTATCAAGCCTTGGACATAAGGCACATAACACTCAGCAATTGAGACAAACGCCGATTAGTGCATGTACCCCTTGTCTTTTGGCTATCAACGCCACCACATGATGCATGATTAACCATCCCCTCTTTTAACGTTATTTTCACGAAATTAGCAAAATATCTGCTAAAAATGCATGTGCTTATTATACAAATGTATTTATATGTTTCATAGTATAAGTGTCCAGATTACAATACTCGGAGAAAACATGCACTAGAACAAGAAGTACATACCGACTTCCAACAGGCGCCCCTAAAGCAATAGCTCCAAGCGCATTGACAAGCGCCCCTGAAAGTTAAAATATGCAAGTACATATATTATATATCAAGAAAATATCATGATATTGCTATAAAAGAAGAAAATAATAATTCTACACAATGCTACGTCTATATGAACGAATTCACTCTCTATAATTGGTTTATAAACCTTTACACATGTACATATGCATACACATACAAACATTTTGATCTTTTCTTTCTATGTGAAACGGTGAAAAAGATGCAGGGGTAAAGAACTAACCGACGGGAAGCCCCAAAAAACCTCTAGCATGGCCGGCCCTGAGGGTGGGCGGGGAGGACCACCGGCCAGGGCCCGATATTTCGAAGAGCACACTATTTTAAAAAAAATCCGATATGTATATGTAAAAATAAATAAATGTAAGGGGTATACCCATACAAACACCAACATAGGCTCACTTACAAAATATTTTTATTGTTTAGATTAGTTATTAGCCCATTGGCATTAGGTTAGACGTTTAGTGAGCCCAATACCCAATTTCGTTAAAGTCTAAGGGCACGTTTTTTCGAACTCGAACAGAGTACATGAATTCTCAGGGCCGGCGCTGACCTCTAGCTACAGCTTTCAAGTACTGCAATGTAACATTTTAAAAAATATACAATCAAGTTTACATATGAATTACCATAATCCATTCGAATAAAAATAACAAAAACGATGAGTTACCGAACTCTGTTTCTTATCTTTCCGAAAGAAACTGTAAACCAGAATCACAACAGGTGCCTGAACCAGCTGCAAGAACAAATACAAATTCAGTTGAATCTTGTTTTGTCAACAGGGAAATGAATAATTATAATATCTTCAATAGACAAAATTAGCCTCTGGTATTCTACTACATATATAATCCATAAAATAAGAAGAAGAAATCAACAGTGATTTACCCATAATAAACAGAGGGTTTGAACCGGATAATCGATCAAATTGTCTGCCAGCGAAAATGATGAAGCTAATCCGATCCCGCAAACTAAATGCGATAAGAGTAGTTTGGATGGTGAAAAGTTTTTATTCTTCTTCTTCATATCTCTATTGATCTGGTATCTTCAACACCCAAGAAACGGCCACAGATCGATCTGGTCAGTGGTAAGGGTCGTGAAGAAGAAAGATCCCACCGTCGATTGTGTGGAGATTAACACCGATGAAATGGTGTTCCGGTGGTCGGAGAATACCAAGGTTTCGAATCCTGCTCCAACAAGGACACGAAGCACAAAGGGGGTGAAGTGGTTTTTTCCCAAATTACAAACCAATATTTTAGAGCCTTTTAATCGGAATAAATATACAAGTCGATTCATGCAAAACTTACCTCGATGCTTTAAACGACGAAAACGGTGCTTCAATTCGGGTGTTTAAACTTCCAATTAACATAAAAGTGGTTTGTAGCATCGTTTCGAGGTAACTATTACATTAATCGACTCGTATTCTCGTCTCGTTCTGATTAAAAGTTTTAAAACATCGGTTTGCAATTCAGAAAAAAAATACGTAACTCTGTTAAGTTATTTTTAATGGCGGACCATTATACAAACAAAATGAAAAAGGTGAGACCACTGTCGGGAATAAATTCAACTGAGATTATTATTGGCAAAACACAGTCAGATCGGATTATTTAAATTCAATTTGCCTTTGATTATTATTATTATTATTATTATTATTATTATTATTAGATAGTTAGTCCCTGTGTTTTGAACAAAATAACATATATAGGTACTAATAGTTTAAAATCACCTTCTAAGGTATTAACTTTTGATTTTATAACGTTTGGAGGTATTAACTTCTAGGGTATTAACATAGTTAGTCCCTGTGGTTTGCACAAAATAACATATTTAGGTACTAATAGAATGTGATTTTAAACCTACAAATAACGTTAATACGTCCAAACGTTACAAAATGAAAAGTTAATACCCTAGAATATGATTTTAAACTATTAGTACCTAAGTATGTTACTTTGTACAAACCACGGGGACTAACTATGTAATTAACTCTTATTATTATTATTATTATTATTATTATTATTATTATTATTATTATTATTATTATTATTATTATTATTATTATTATTATTATTATTTAACTCTATGTGGTATGATTCCAAATTTAGGGTGTAAACTAGCCCAAACTCGACTTCGTTTAACTTTTGAGAGCTTAAGCTTTTGAATTGTTTTCTAAGATCGTGTTTGGCTTAGGCTCCGATCGTTTATTATATATTAATTAACTTACATATATTAGGGTATGTGGAGTGGAGTCGGTAAACTTGTTGTTTACCGATCGGTGACCACTGCCTGGGAGTTTACCGAACAAACTTTACCGAATTTGGGGGTGTTTTCGGTGAAGGTTCACCGACTCGGTGAAGGGAGGGAAAGGGGGAGAGAGAGGGTGTGTGGTGGGGTCCATTTCTTCTCAACAATCACACATTTTTCATTTTTTTTAAATAGTTTACATAAGCCCCATTAGGTAAACCATTGCCATCGTTTTTGAGCATTAGGTAAACAATTAACATGGCGCTATGTGATTGGGTGAATTGGGAGTTTACCTATTCCATTAGGTAACCACTCCCTTCACCCTTAGTTATATATATATTAGTCATAACTAGGGGATTTTCCCGTGCTTTGCGGCAGAAATTTGTTCGGCATTGGTAGCAGAAATTTGTTCGGCGTTGGTATTAGTATTGGTTCGGTTCCGTTACGGTACTGGCACTCGTTTAGTAACCAAAAGAGAAAATAAAAAATAAAGTATTGAGAGGCCCAAAAAGATATCAAAATGTGTTTTAGTTGGATAAAAAATAAAATAAAATAACACTCACATGTTATGGCACCATCTTTCAATAACATCATATGCGGGTGTATTACATTCACAGAAGCATTGAAGGAAGTTATGTGGCTGTTGGTATGCAAGGATCGAAGTAAAATATGTGATACTAAACTAAGATTCACAAAGATTGTAATAGGAACAAGACCACACACAAAGTTAATCATAACCCCGGTTTTCCTCCGGCCGTTACTTCAGCGAGGCTTCTCGTGTGGAGGCAGTACGGTTTCCGAGGGAACGCCATAACCAAGTCTGACCAACCCAGCGCGGGCCCGGTTAAGACAACGTAGTCTGGGCAGATCTTGGCTAGGGCCGCCATTTAGGCGGTGTGACATTGGGTCACTCAAAAAGAAAGTCACCGTTCAAAAAAAAACGTATATTGTTTATACCATTTAAAACCCTTTATATACTTAAATGCTAATACAAATCGGCGTTAATATTAACCGACACATCCATATTCAATTGGCTGGTACCCGTTTTAAATACATAACTAACTTAACTATTGATTTCTTGACAACCTCATTCTCAATGGCTCGGTTTCCGGTTGATGATGGTCAACTGGACTAGCTCAATACAAGTGGAGATTGTGAATTATATAATTGAACACACATGATGCATTACATTCAATTTACTTGCATAAGAGTAGAATGGCTCGTTTACTCATTCTTTCACAACACTCGTAATGAACTGCAAATTTACAATCTGAACACTTAAAGATCATACTATACTGGAGATATCCGTAACGCCGAAGATGTTTTTCGGCACATTCACCATCACTTTCAACCCCTTGAAGGAATGAAAGGGGGTGTGGATGCACTTTAGTATTCTCATATGTGCCCCCAAACTTCACATTTACAAACTCATAAACGCCTGTCTTAAAAGTTAACTTAAAACAAAAATGAACTACAAAACTTAACACACAAAATAGAACAAAACAGGAAACTCAAGAACAAACATATTATACATATCAGTTACTCATACGTTCACAACACTCGTCATGAACTGAAAATTTACAATCTAAACACTTAAAGATCATCCTATACTGGAACCCTTTGTAACGGTAGTAACAATCATCGCTGGCACATTCACCGTCGTCTTCAATCCCTTGAACGAATGAAAGGGGGTGTGGATGCACTTTAGTATTCTCATATGTGCCCCCAAACTTCACATTTACAAACCTATAAACCCCTGTGCCATCTTTGTCATATGTTTCATACTGAAGTATTGAGGGAGCACAAGCTGTATGCATAGACTGCATACAATCATGACAGTGATAGAATGGCATCTCAGGATTAAGTTCTCGCTCGCAAACTTCACAAAAATAGTCACTCTTATGGTTCTCAATCGGAAAGTAACTCAGCTTCATAGGATGCTTGTCACACTTGTTCCTAGTTGTCTCCGGTATAAACAAAGCACAATAGGAATGTAGACGAAAATCATTACAAGTATGGCAATCGAATGAAATACTCGGATAAAAATACCCGCACATACGGCATCGATAACCCGGATCTTCGAGATAAACCCTAGAAAGGAGGTGATTTGGGTGAAAAGTATGAGTGATTTCTTTAGGTAAGAAGGCGCAGTGAACGTCAATGATGAAGCTGTTGCAATCCAGACAACAGTAGGCAAATCCATTACAACGTAACTCGCAAGCATCACACCTAAACACCCCAAAAAACTTACCAGGTGCTTGTGAATGGAGAATCAGGGTGTGCTGTTGATGAGCAAAGTGGCCATTCAGTTCAGCAGGTAGCCGGGAGCACCACTCGTGGAGCATAAAGTTGCATTGCCCCTCATTGTCACACACGTAAATTGGGCCACTCGTAATTGGTCTGACACACCCGTCGCACAAAAGTTGAATCCTCTTCATTGGGTCATGATAGGATATTGATTTTATTCTAGAAGAGGTGGGGATTGTGATATCACCACATCGTGCATCCACCAGAGTTAGTGGATGTTGATGACTAATATCATGTGTTTTGCAGGTACTTGACCCCCCATTTTCCTTGAAAAACAAGTGTTTGAGTAGGCTATAAGATGGATCAGAAAATGGTAGATGAAGAAGATTAGGATGTTCGGCATCTTCATAGTTTTTTATGATTTTACCTGCACCTGTGAGAAACAACATGTGAGCGTAAATGAAAAACTACCAAAATATATAGAAAAAACTATAAGCATGTTACGTAGGTAGATCTACCTGGAGATGTAAGGATGGACATGAACGGCTCGTTTCTTGATGTTGCGCAATCCAGATGAGTGTAGTATCTACATTTTTCGCATTTGTAAATCCAAAGATTCTCATTAGAAAATCTTTGACGGCATACCCTACACAGTGGGTAAAACTTGGAACTTTGATCCGCTTTTGGAAAGCTATAAGCAAGGTCGAGTGGATGAATATGAGAGAAAAAATCATTCGTAGTATGTTGGATTTGCAATTTTTTCGGTAGAAAAACACAATGATTATGAATGAATCCTGAACACTTGAGACAATGATAGAAGACTCCTTTATGTTCCTTCCCGCATGCATCACACTCGCATAAAATTTGTTTGGCCATGCAAACAAGTGGGTGTTTGTGGCTAGGATGATGGATGATATGCTTTTGCAGCATTTTCGTTGCACATTTTACATCAACATTAAAAGAACATTCTGAACAACGATAACAAAGGTCATGACGCTTATGATAACTAGGACAAACATCACACGACCAATACCAATTCCGTTGGAGGAGGTAAAGAGTATGAGGATGACGAATGTCTTCCATCTCTTCTGGAAGCTCTGCACAAAACTTATGAATAGAGTACTTACATTGACCACATGTATAGTAATACCGGTGAACCCAGTTGATTTCTTCATCACATCGAGAACACAAACATTTGAATTCTTGTTTTGCATCCTCGTTCTCTTCCTCATCTTCTTCATGCTCTTCTTCATATTGCAGTTGTTCCAACCACAAATCTATGAGATTCAATGGATGTTCATGTTCAAACATCATTTTTTGGTAATAGAGTAGTTTGATAAGAAAAGAAAAAAAAAACAGAGACAAAAGCAAAATGTTTTAAAAGGAATAAGATGAGAATTAGGAAGAGGGTACAATGGAAGGTGAGAAGGGGTGAATTATATAATAAGGTAGGTAGCACACATGGTTCTTATCTTGGTTCTCAAGTTTATTGTATCAATCACTAAAAACTAAAAGCTATACGAATAAACTTTAATGCTTTTACTTTGTATTTAAACATCTTGAATAAACTTTAATGCTTTTACTTTGTATATAAACATCTCTCTACCTTATAAAACATCTCTTATTAATTAGTAATATTAGCATAATTAAATGTTGTTTTAGATTACTAATTAATTCATATTTTTATAAGCGAATTGTTGTTAAATACATTGAGAACTTATTTTGGGCATTCTATTAAATCATATAATCTTTTTTCAGTTTCATTAGTTGTCATCTTGCTTAGACTATTTGTAGGAAATGGGCGTGGATGGAGCATGACAGGGGCGTAACTTTTAAGGGGCAAGGGGGTGCATCCGTCTCCGTTAATGTTTTGGTTAGCAGTGTATTTTTTTTTAAATCGTCCGAAATTTTTAAAAATATATAGGTCCGTCTCCGTCAATTATTTTACCTAAGAATTCCCTGCCCCTACCAAGTTTATTGTCCAATTTTTTTTTACATATTTTCGTATTGAGTTAAAAAATGTGAAGAATGAGGCTATTAGTAATCTTTTATAATTGTTTTTAAACTTTGAAACTAGTTTTTATATAAATGAAACTTGAGGGTTCATATTTAGTTTTTTTTATGTGTAAGAACGGGTCCTTTGAATAAATGAATATTATTTAGTTTTATTTGGAGTTGTTTATTGTTTGACCCGACCCGACCCGAATCGAATACGCGACACAAACATATAACCCGAAACATAGTGATAGAAAAAAAAATTGGGTCCCGTGACTTTCCGCCCATGCAGAACTTTTGGTCAAGCTCCGCCACTAGAGCATGACAACACCAATGGGGCGTGGGGTGGAAGGCATGAGCCCGGTCATGCTTGATGGGGCGGAGGGTGTCGCTATGGGAGATTAAAGTCGATGTGGCTCCGACGTAGGTAGTGGTCACAACCTAGGCGTGGAACCGCAACTCATAGTGTTATAGTTATTTCATTTAAACTACTTTTATAACAAAGGAAATATGATGCATGTACTGTACTTTATATCGTAACTTTAATTCTGAGAGCGGAAATTTTCTTGTAATCATTTTCTTATTAACATTATATAGCATTTTCAAATGTGTCTATAATTTCATATATTTTTAACATTGACGAACATGTAATCAAAGTTTTGATTTCTTATGATTAATATATGTAAATATATTAGTGTTTTCCTTGGATTTCTAATAGTAATTAAAGGAATTTGTGCTTTTTCTTTTCCATGTAAATAAAAGAGAATTGGTGTTTTCCTTGGATTCCTAATAGTAATTAAAGAATTTGTGCTTTTGCTTTTTCATGTAAATAAACGAGAAAATGAAGTATGACTTCAATCATTCCATATTTGTTACACATGCAATGCAAGAGAAGGTTGTGAATGTATGGGATTGCTTTGACAGATTGACGCTTTCTTCTTTTGTTATGTACTCGTTAAACCTTTTCTTTATTAAGAAAATTTGGTTTCTCTTTTGTCAATGAGACGTTTAAGGTAAATGATTCCGGATCGGTTTCTCTTTTGTCAATGAGACGTTTAAGGTACATGATTCCGGAGGACATGTTACAAATATTTGTTCATGTGCACAAAACAATACTTGTTGATCTTTAAGAAAATAATGATGTTTGAACATGAACATCCACTGAATCTCATAAACTAAAGTCTTATTATTTAGACTTCGAAGTGTTACAGTTTTACAACTAAGAGTGAAGATTAATCCCAAGTGGTTGCTTGTTCATTAAGTTACTTGTTTTTCAAACAAAACTTAAACTGACTTTTAAAGTCGGGCCTAAAATCTATATAAGGCAAGCATATCATTCTGGTCCTTTCTTTGTTTGTTTTTCTTTGAGCGAGATCCAACAGATGCACTTAAACCTTGAACTCCTTTCATGGAGGCGACGATCACTTCCCTCCGACAGACATCACATCATACTCTACTACTCAACAAACTTAACAGCTAATCTTTTTGATAATTCATTATTTGATGATAATAACTATTCACAACCAAGTAATTTTGTTAAAGTAATAGTTAAATAACATGACCAAATGTTCTTCTTTATCCCTAACATTCTTTTTTAACAACACAATTTATAGATTTACAATCATAACAGAATAAACCAAAATACTAAAATTGGCTAAAATCACTCAAAATTAGAATCAGGCTTCAAATAAGAGAATATGGGCCCAAGAGTCAGCCAAACAATATCAAAACATTTTTTTTTTGTTTTCGTCCATATTTTAAGTATGCCCACTTCAAGGTGGGACCTATTCTATGTCGCCTTCTTACTATCTATTTGCTTCAAGTATATGCAAGAACGGCGCAGACCATGTGCAGACCACTCTCCCCGGGGCGGGGGACAAAAATAAGACAAATCATATAGAGCCCTGGGCCCCTTAATTCTCAAAGACGGCTGCGAGTATATGAGCCCAACAATTTCTTGTATTAGCCTTAATACATGTTAGCGTCAAGAACTTCGGAAAGTTGGCACCTTTGGTTAAAGGTTTAGAAGCCAATAAATTAATGGTGCAGAATACGGACAAAGAGTGGTGCAGACGGTTACCAAAAACATAGAGAAGTTTTTTTTTAACGCCAAGGGCCCACGTTGAACCTGGACCGATTATACTAAAATACTCTCATTGCTCAGGTTTGAATCTAGGACCTGCCGTCCTGGAGACATGTGCCTCTACAGAAAGGCTAGGCCTACGTTGACACATAGAAGTATAGAACACATGGATTACAACTAAAGAGACACAATCATAAAATATAAAAAATTTAGCCAAATTGTGACTCATCAACAAGACTAAGCTAAAAAAAATTCATGCAAACATTTTATCAAATGGTTGGTATGCATCAAATATTTGGTGTTCATTTAAAAATATTAAACCCATAAGCTGATGAAAAATATTTATTTTCAGCCTCCATTGACAGTTAACATACAACAATGTGTAGTCACTAGGAAAGGTTTTATGAGTAACTTGTATATATTGTCATGATGATCATAAACTATCATTTTTTAAATATCATAAAGGAAGTTGCCAAATAGCTTGATGTGTTCAGCTTGCAACGAAATCGCAATCGACAAGCTCCCATCATTATCCGGGCTCGGTAACACGAAACTCAACCCTTCATAAGCAATCCCACCGGGCCCCATGAATATGGGCCGTTTTCATCCAAAGTCCACGTCATGAATCGGGAGTCTAGCCCAACTAGTTATCCCAAGATTCGGGCACTTAAACATGTGGACCCCACGAACGAGTACCTTTAGATCAGGCTGCAGCTCTAAGTAATCCAATGTGGATCTTAGATAATCGTTATCCATCCTCGCCAACACGTCGTGAATTTTACCCGCAGCGTACTATGTAGGCTTCGACTGTAGGTTCCCGGCTACTGCTATCGGGGTAGTCGTGAATATGACATTTCCAAAGTAGCCGGGCGGGAGTGACGGCCGGAGACGGGCTCGACCGTCAATCGTGATGTAAAGCTTCGTGTCTTAATCATCCGGAAGGCCACGGGCTTTACACACACAACTCCCGACATGGCTCGAGAGCATTTCGTATGAGCTATAATTGATAGTGTTGCCAGCTTCTTTTGACTTGGATTTCAACGCATTGAGTTGGTCTCGAGTCAACTTGAAAATGGAGCGCGGTTTAAGGAAACGGTTGGTCTTTTGTGGTTTTACGTGCGGTTTTCATTGGTGGGGCAGGCGGTCGATGTGGTCATAGGCGGGGCTGGGGTGGGTCACGCGCACGTAAAATGGTTCGGTCGATGAATGGTGGGGTGGTGATGTCGAGGCCACAAGCCATGTCGGACCAGTTCGTGAACCGAACGTTCATTAAACAGTTCGTGAACCATTCGTCGGGAAGTTCGTTTACGTTCATTCGTTTAATAAAAGAACGAACACGAACAAAAAAATTAGTTCGATTAGCTAAATGAACGAACACGAACAAAGGTCTCGTTCGTTCAGTTGTGTTCGTGAACGTTTGGTAATGTTTTCGTGAACATTCGTTCATTAGCGCTCGTTTATATTCGGTTCATGTTCGGTTTTTTTTTAATTAAATATTTTTGTATTTTCATGTATTTTGTCTAAACTTTTTTATATTCTTTAATTTTTATATATTTTATTACTCTAACAATTAAACTAAGAAACCCTATTTACCCTAACAATTAAACTAAGAAACGCTATTTCCAGCTTGTTTTTGCATTTTTCCCCTTTCATATCTCTTTATTTATATCGACGAATACGATCGACCTCCGTTTGAAGATTAGGGATTCAAGTTGTAACGATACCAATACCGAAAAGATTAAGATGGACTATTGTGACACCCTAGGCAAATCCCACATCGACCATGACCAGGAGAGATTCTTGGTTCATAAGTCATCTCCTGCCTCTTAAATCACCAACGCGTTTTGGGCTTAGTTGGTTGTGGAGCATATGAAAACTCCACGGTTAACCGTGCTCACATAGATGTAGTGCTAGGATGGGTGACCTCCTGGGAAGTCTCCACCCGGGCAACCAAAAACCAATCTGTGAGTTCTTGGATGGGCGACCTAATGGGGGGGCAAAGCGGACAATATTGGTGATGGGAGAGGCTGGATGTTACAAATGGTATCAAAGCCACTTCTGTGTCGTTTGGGATGGTGGGGCAAACCTCATCAAGGATGACTAGTCCCTAAGAGGGGGTGGTTGTAACAATACTCAAAAGATTGACATGGACCATTGTGACACCCTAAGCAAATCCCACATCGGATGGATAACCTCTTGAGAAGTCTCCACCCGGGCAACCAAAAACAAATCCACGAGTTTCTGGATGGACAACCTAACGGGGCAAAGCGGATAATATAGGTAATGCGAGGGGTCGTATGTTACACCAGTTCTAGCACAGCTCTCTCTGCCATCCACCTTTAGCCTTCGTCGTATTCGCGAATTTATTTGTGTTCGTGAACACGCTGATTTCCTTAGTGAATGAAATCTTGTCCGTTAAGTGTTTATGAACCGTTCGTAAACACATTTATTTCCTTAACGAAGTGTTCGTTCGGTTTATTTACAACCCTATTTATTGGTCTTAGTACCCCAAAGTGTTACTCAAAACTGAAACCATACTGTTTTTTTTAAACAACAAGCACTATCTATGTAATTAGCCCAAGTAATTAATTTTCTTATTAAAACTCTTTCTAGCATTTTCTAATGGGTATATATAGTTTCATGTATTAGTATCATTGAGACATTTACGGACATGTAATAAAGTTTTTTATTTCTTGTGATTAATATATGTAAATATATTGGTGTTTTCCTTGGATTCCTAATAGTAACTAAAGGAACTTGTGCTTTTGCTTTTCTATGTAAATAAAAGAGAAAATGAAGTATGATTGAAGTCTAGTATCATTCCATACTTGTTAGTTAAACAATGTAAAAGAAGGTTGTGAATGTATGAGATTGCTTTGACAGTTTGACACTTTCCTTTTTTTATGTACTCGTTAAACCTTTTCTTTATTAAGAAAATTCAGTTTCTCTTTTGTCAGTGAGACGTTTAAGGTACATGATTCCAGAGGACATGTTACAAATATTTGTCCATATGAACAAAACAATACTTACTGGTCTTTAAGAACAGATCTTTAAGAACAGAAAAGAGCACAACAATTTATGTGACTTTGCCTTCAACTAAACTAAAGTCTTGTTATTTAGACTTCAAAGTGTTGCAATTTTACAACTATGAGTGAAGATTAATCCCATTGTGGTTGCTTGTTCGTTAAGTTAGTTGTTTTCCAAACAGTACTTAATCTTAATCTGACTTGTGAAATCGGGCCTAAAATCTATATGAGGCAATCATATCATTCCATTTTTTTTTGTTCCAGGAATATCGACATGTCCTTTCTTCGCCTGCTTTTCTTATGGGCGAGATCCAATAGATGCGCTAAAACCTCGAACTCCCTTCATGGAACCGAAAATCACTTCCCTCCGATAAACGTTGTACTGCACGACTCGACAAATTTATAAGCTAATCTTTTTGATAATTCATTATTTGAAGATAATAATTATTCACAACCAAGTAATTTTATTAAAGTGGTAGCTAAATAACATGACTAAATGTTCTTCTTTGTCTATTAACATTCTTTTAACAACAATATTTCCTAGATTTACAATCAGAACACAATAAATCAAAATGCTAAAATTTGTAAAAATCCCTAAGTTAGAATTGGGCTTCAAACAAGAGAATATGGGCCCAAGAGTCAGCCAAACAAGAAAATAAAAACTGTGCACGCTTTATCAAACGGTTGATATGCATCAAATATTTAAGCTGAAGAAAAAACATTTTCAGTAATTCAGCCTCCATTCACATTTTACTTACAACAATGAAAGGTTTTATGAGTAATTTGTATATATTGTTATGATCATAAACTCTCATTTTTAAATATCATAAAGTAAATTGCTGAAAAGCTTCATGTGTTCAGCTTGCAACGAAATCGCAATAGACAAGCTCCCATCATTATCCGGGCTTGGTAACACAAAACTCAACCCTTCATAAGCAATCCCACCGGGCCCCATGAATATGGGCCGACCCCATCCAAAGTCCGCGTCATGAATCGGGAGTCTAGCCCAGCTAGTTATCCCTAGATTCGGGCATTTAAACGTGTGGACCCCACGAACAAGTGCCTTTAGATCAGGCTGCAGTTCTAAGTAATCCAATGCTGATCTTAGATAATCGTTATCCATCCTTGCCAACGCGTCGTGAATTTTACCGGCAGCATACCATGTAGGCTTCGACTGTAGGTCCCCGGCTACTGCTATCGGGGTAGTCGTGAATATGACATTCCCAAAGTAGCCAGGCGGGAGCGACGGCCGGAGACGGGCCCGGCCATCAGTCGCGATGTAAAGCTTTGTGTCTTGATCGTCCGGAAGGCCACGGGCTTTACACACGCACCTCCAGACATGCCCCGAGAGCATTTCGTACGAGCTATAACTGATAGTGTTGCCAGCTTCTTTTGACTTGGCTTTCAGCGCATTAAGTTGGTCTCGAGTCAACTTGAAAATGGAGACCGCGGTTTCAGGAACCGTTTCGTCGTTTGTGGTTTTGGGTGCGGTTTTCATTGGAGGGGCAGGCTGTTATTCAATGTGGTCAAAGGCGGGTTGGGGTGGGTCATGCGCACGTAGAAGGGTTCGGTCGATGAAGGGTGGGATGGTGATGTCGAGGCCACGAGCCATGTCGGACCAGGTGTTGATGAAGTGCAACCCGGATGCCCCGTCCGCAGCGTGCTGCTGCATACCAACTCCTAGTGACACCCCACCACATTTGAAGTAAGTGATCTGCATGTTAAAAAAAATACCATAAGTAAAATAACTCAAGTTTTGTTATCACCATTCTAAGCTGAATGTTAACTCTATGAAACCATAAATTCCAATTTGTCATTTCAACTATAATAATCTTTTATTTTAATTAATATTATTTTAATTAAGTCTCTAGTTATATTATATGTTATTTTGACCAAAATTAATATTTTGGTTATGATCTAAATTAAGTCCTCTCAATCCTACATCATTCCTCACGTCATCAAATTTTATAAAACAAAACAAAACAAAATTTGTTAAATACCTGCAAGACTAGCAGCGAATATGATTCAATTCCTTGCGAATAATCAACCGCGGGTATGAGTTTCCGTAACTCTAACGTGGGCGCAAAGTCACCAAAATCATCCACGACACCATCCGACTCTGCCTCCACAAACAACACACCTTGTCCTTGACAATCGATCTCAATTCGTCCGTCCTCGTCTCTCTTCAACCGCCCGCCCATCGGGTAAAACGGAACCAACGCCCTACTCAACGCGTCCTTCATCACCTTCGGATCAAAGAAGTCGGGTGCACCATTGGGCCGGTAGAAATACACACTTGGTGTGTGGAAGTTTGGGACCACTAGGTCCACATTTGAGTTCCATAGATTTATTTTCGGTGTCTCCTCGGCCGGTTTCACCATCGTCGATTCTCTCACCTCGATCTTCATCTCGAAAAATCTGAGTATAACGAAACAAATATAACATTACATTGTGTTTAAGCCTCTACCTACCCATCGATTTATCTTTTTACGATCTAGGCTACATGTTGTTACCCAGACTTAGGAATATTAGATTATTAGACACAACATAACTATAGTTAGTTAGAGCATTCACATCTTATCCACCATCTTCGTTACTATAATTACACTAAAAATCAATGTATTTATTTCTTCTTTTCAATTAAATAATATTTTTATACCTTTATCATTATCTTTTCTCTCTCCTCTGCTCACAACCACTTTCTAAAAATATTATAAAATTTACATGGTCGAACAGTGTTTTTTTATATTTACAGATGAACAGTAATATTTTCTTTCTCATTCACTCACAACCCCTCAAAATCCACTATCTATAATACGGAGGATTCACTCACAACCCCTCAAAATCCACTATCTATAATACGGAGGACACTCTCACAGAAATTGATGGACGAGATGTGAATGCTCGATTGCTCTCACAATGGATTTTCTTATATTTACGTGAGTGCGTTAATTATATTATAAAGAATGATTCTGAATGGTTTTGATTGGTTGTGAGAGAAGGAGAGGAAAAATGTTACTATTTATCTGTAAATATACGAGAACAATGTTCACCCCTTGTAAATTTTTTAATATTTTTGAAAGTGGTTGTCAGTGATAGAGAAAATGTAATAATAAATGTAGAAAACATATTATTTAATTGAAAATGAGAGAGAAAAAAATAGTGATTTCTTTTATTAACTGCAAATTTGAATAACTAACGACCACTGGAGTATCATCGTGCCACCAGCGGACCACCCGATCATATTCATCTCTACTATGCTATAATGCATATACACCAATTTATGAGAAAACCCAATAAATCTGAGAAAAAACGTTACATCCCAAAGATGTCACCAGGCTATAATAAATGATAAAATATTAACAAAAAAGGTTTTAAACTGGAATTTTTGTATTCTCATGATCGTTAATTACAAAGAAAAGAAGAAGAAAGAAACCGTACAGCATCAACAAGATCAATTGTATGTAAGTTTAGTAAGATCAAGCTATTTTTACCTTGAAACAAACGGAAACAAATTGTGCACAACAGGTGTTCGATGAAATGTCAAGTGACCTTAAAGAGGAGAATGTTGTATTGGTTGGTGTTAATTTGTTGTGAAGCCGGTTTTATAATACCGGTCCGTTTCGACCGATCTCACCTACCGTTGATAATGGGGGATGACCTAATCAAAGTTTTAGTTTTGACTTTTAGAGAATTAGTCAATAAAAATTAAAATATAACAATAGAATATTATAACTTCTTTGTTTGATTAACTAAATAAGAGAAAGTTCCAAATAACTAAGAAATAGTGAGTGAAATTTGGCTATGTGTCAAGTGTTTGATAGGGAATTTTTGATTAACTTAAGCTAAAATAATGGGTATTTGGACTTCGTCTTAACCCGAGTTGATTAATTATTAGGTCGGAGGGTATGGGGGCGCCACCCCTGCCAACTCAACCGCGATAGCGCCTGATGGCGCCACCCCCCCCCCACCCACACACCGAGCGGATTATGACGGGGCGCTATAGGGCCCGGCTTCACAATGGTAACGAGCTCCATTGACATGATCGAGTGGAGCCTATCTGATTTCATCCAATCAAATCTTTTTTTTAACTTTGTTTAATATGGGGCTTTATCCCACACCCTCCAAGTTAAAGGATGGCGTTATAAAGCCCCCTGGCTGACGTGGATCCTAGGTGGCGCTGACGTGTTCTGATAAGGCCCCTAGGGGCTCCATCCCACACCCTCCAGCCTTATTGGGAAAGTTCATGTACAAATAAAGTTAACGTACTAAACATACGAATAGCATGAAAAAACAAAAAGCACACGGTGGCATTTTTGTAATTATCTGCTTGTAGGATAATTATCAAAATTACTCTACAAAATGATACTGTAGAGTAATTTTGATCTTGTAGAGTAATTTTGTAAATGTTCTTGTAGAGTAATTTTGATCTTGTAGAGTAATTTTGTAAAATGTTCTTGTAGAATAATTTTGATCAAAAAATTATACCTTAACCAAAAAACCCCAAAAAACCTAACCTCCCCCCCCCCCCCCCCACCCACCCAAACTAAAATCTAAAAACTAAATCATAAAGCTAAACTCTATAACTAAATGCTGACAAAATTACTCTACAGCATCAAAATTACTCTACAGGATCATTTGTAGAGTAATTTTGAATTGTATGTTGTTTGATAAACTTGCTTAGTAATTTTGATTCACTTGTAAAGTAATTTTGATACACTTGTAGAGCAATTTTAATAATTACTCTACAACAACAAAATTACTCTACAAGAACATTTTACAAAATTACTCTACAAAAGATCAAAATTACTCTACAGGATCATTTGTAGAGTAATTTTGATAGTTACTGATAATTACGAAAATGCCACCGTGTTTTTTTGTCTTTTCCTTCGGTTCGTACGTTTTGTACGTTAAAGTTATTTGTATTTGATCTTTTGTCTAATTATTATATGTGCACGCTCAATATCAGTATTTTACTAACCGGTATATTTGAGATCGATTGGATGCTTTTGTGTGCAAGCAGGCTCTTAACGTTACTGGCAGTGTTGGAAAAATCGGGATTAATCGGCGACTAGTCGGCGATTAATCGCTAATCAGCCGGCCATTGATTAATTTTTAGGTAATCAGTGAACTAATCGCTAGTCAGCCGGAAAATCGGTACTAGTTGGCCAAAATCAGCCCTAGTCGGCCGGAAATAGGCTATTCTAGTGAGATTGCGATCAAACCTATAAATTCCGATAATTATTCTTGTATACTTAAAGAAATGGGTAGAGGAGCGATTAAAACATGTTTACTTAAAAATTACATATAAAAATGCGTATATATATGAATAAAACCAAAAATCACATATAAAAATCTCAATCCGATTAATCACTAGTTGGTACCCCACCACCTAACTAGTGACTAGCGATTCTTACAACCATGATTACGGGTGTTGGATGTAGCTTTTCATAGTTAGTTGGTTTCGTTTACAAACGGTTTGGTTATTTTAGCTATCGGAAAAGATGGTTTGATTACTTTGTTACGAAGGTGGGACAATTCAAGTTCATTTTATTAGCAAGTTCAATTAAGTTTGAGTAAACTGCCATTTTGGTCCCTGTGGTTTGGCCAGTTTTGCCAATTTAGTCCAAATCTCAAACTTATTACATCCAGGGCCCTGTGGTTTGCATTTTGTTGCCATTTTAGTCCAAAATCCAAAAAAACCCCTTTTTGACTGTTGAGAGCTGCCTATTTTGTCCTTTAGTGCAGGGGTATTTTGGTCATTTATGTTTTATTTAAAGCAATTCAACAACAACAACAACAAAACCCAGAAAATCAAGAACATCTTCTTCAACAACAACAAAACCCAGAAAATCAAGAACATCTTCAAAGTTCATCATCAAAACCCAGAAAATCAACAACATCTTCAAGAAAATCATCAAACATCATCATCAAAATCCAGAAAATCAAGATCATCTTCAAGAAAATCAACAAACCCAGATCTGTTCCAAAAACTAACTTGCATACCAAAAGTTCCTAATGCATCAATAGTGATTCTAACAAGTTTAAAACAAGAGGTTTAAATCTAAGCAAGCATCAAACTGCATTGCAAATTTAATGCTATAAATCAATCGATGTCGGACATATCACTTTCAAAGAATGCAGAATGCAGAGCTCTCACACATCTTTCCGCTTCATCATCATTTACAATGAGTGATATATTCACCTTTGATGCTCCTTGTGATATCATCTGAACATTCACTCCGTTCTCGCGAAGAACATGGAACGCCTAAATTAACATAAAAAAACCCAGTTTTAAAAACCGCAACACAATTAAAGACTCAATACAAAGCATACCTTCTCTAATACAAGCGACGACCTCTGAACATTCCCGATCAGCGAAATAATCGATCTGTGTTGAAGAAGATTCACTTTAGCGATTTTTTCAAGCTCTTCTACAACATGATCAAGTTCCTGCACAAACAGTTGAACGTTTACATATAGAGATGGTATGCATTTATCAGTTGAACTCCATCAATCACCACCGCCCCATCGATCTCCTTTTCTGCATCTGTTCTTCCGATTGTTCATATTTCAGATCTGCTCCAATATCCGATCGGAAAACAGATCTGTTCCACCTCTTTACACCTCCCACCGCCAATTTCAGATTTGTTCCACCTCTTTACACCTCCCATCTCTCTCCTCTCTTCAGAGCACAACGACCCCCGTTCTTTCCCCCCTCTTTCTCTCTCTAAAACCTAAAACCCTAGCTTTTACACTCTCATTCTCTCTCTAAACTCGTTCTAGGGTTTGTGAAAGGTAGGCGTTGGCGGTGTGGCGGTGATACAGTGGTGGCGGCGGCGGTGGTGATGATACAGTGGTGGGGGTGATGGTGATGAAGATGGAGTAGACTGATGATGGTGATAAAGAAAGAGAGAACAGTGGAGAGGGAGAGAGAGATGTCTGTTGAAGATGATGATATGTTGAAGATGATGATAATGAGGGTTTTATTATATAATAAAGAGATAATAAATCTAAAATGACCAAAATGCCCCTGAGAGTAAAGACAAAATAGCATGTCATTAATGGGAAATCTGGTCAAATTTGAAATTTGGACCAAAATGGCAACAAAATGCAAACCACAGGGCCCTGGATGTAATAAGTTTGAGATTTGGACTAAAGTGGCAAAACTGGCCAAACCACATGGACCAAAATGGCAGTTTACTCATTAAGTTTTGAGACAAAGGAAACAAAATAACAAACCTTTTGATTTATAAAACAGAGTGATGGTGAAATTAATATATTATTTATAAAAAATTATAACAAACTAGTTATTTTCCGCCCGCGCGTTGCGGCGGGACCGAATGACTACAAAAGGCGTGTCAGCAACGGGAAACAGATACCGAATATCAAAACATAAATAAAATGACATGGTAAGGATAGTCACTCCGTCATAAAAAACGATTTTAAATAACCTAATATATAATAATAGGACTCACACGTCCTACACGTTGGAAATTCGGTTGTTTTCAGTTCAGTTATTACGGTGCTAACACGTTAAAATATGGATGAGCTCGGTACCGGTAACGACAGTGAAAATACCGATCCAGAAAATCATCGAAATTAGGTACCGGCATCGAAAATGGTCGGTACAATACGGTATGGTATTTGAAGGTAAAAATCAATAAATACAGGTATGGTGCTAGACCGGTGTCGAACCGAAAGTAACGATTCTGAAAACGCCAAAAGGTGGGTACCAAATTGGTACCGAAAATGATTTGGTATAGTAAATTTGGTACCGATACGATACCGGATCGTTTACAGGATTTGATACGTTTTGCTCATCAATATTCTAAATATCCAAGTTAATTTTACATGCTACAATTCATTCATTACAGAAAAAGACAAAAAAGAAAGCAAAATAAGTTGTTGTGTATATAAAACCTCATTCAAACGAAATACAGTTTACTTACTATGTGTATGAAAAGTAATCTAAACGGTGCAATTACTTGCATTGCTGCGTTGCTACAGGATTTGATGAGCTCGTTACCAACCGGTACCGAAAATACTAGTACCAAAATCCCCAAAAGTGGGTACCGGTACCGAATATACCTAGTATGGACGGTTCGGTACAGATCGGTATTGGTACGGCACCGGTATTTGAGAGTAAAAACCGGTGAATACATGTGCGGAACCGATACCAAAAAATACACCGGTTTGATAAATTTGAGACCATTACCTATACCCGATACCATTTGCTCATCTCTTAATCATGTTACTAATTTTAAATAATTTTAATCTAATTCTAGTATTAATTTAATAATCTAATTGTAATATTAATTTAATAATAAATCAACTGTTCATTGTTTTTTTTTTATCATATATGAATTTTAACATATAATATGTTATTTATTAAAAAAAGGTTTATAGGATGATTTTAGTGACGGTTAATACGGTTTGTATGTACATATATAACCATCACTAGACCATAAAACTCAATTGTAAAAGTCATTACTGAACTACGGATTTCTCAATTGACTCACTTATTTAAGTCGTGATCTAGTTTTTTTTTAACAGCAAGTAACGACGTGCCAAACATCGTGATGCCGAACGTTGTGGCCAAGGTCGACTACTCGACCGCCGCCAGCCCCTTGGCTCTCCCAGATGCGCGGAAACCCTTTTAGGATCAAGTGCACACACGAACACGAACATGACACCGAAAGCAATAAACGAACACGGGGATTTACGTGGTTCAGTCTAAACTGACCTATGTCCACGGGTGACAACTAAGATATTTTATTGAGGTGTTAAACATTACAAGTACAAGAGATCAATATATAGACTACACAATTAGGGTTCAAGCCCAATGGGCCGCGACTTGGGCCTACTGCCCTAACTATCGCGCCATATCCATAGGTATCGAGAAGTCTACAACCCAACAATCTCCCACTTGGAGGCTTCAAAGACACGATCAACTGCGCTTCACTGTACTTCTGTAATATGTCAACGGAAACTCTATGCTCCACCTCTAGTTGCCACCGGCCTTCTCATCAATTAACATCAATTAACCTGAAGGCGCGTTGAAGCTCCCACCGAGCTTCAACTCATCAGTCACTACTCGTGACTCGTTCTCTGTCCCTTCCGGCTCCCACTTAAACGAACTGCCGGACCCTGAGAAAACCTGAGAACTAACACTCTCCATCATAAGCAGGTAATTCACTGGAGAGACTTTCACCGCTGGAATACAAGTTCTCTTAACCCATTGTCGTCTGGGAGCTCTGACTGAAGCACTACATGTGCTCCCATTGCCACGAAAACCCTTGGCTGGCTTCTCTGAACCTTTCCTAGCACGTTCAACCTGAATCTGACCTGTGACTCTGGGTTTATCTCTTGCAAAACAAACCTTCTTCTGCCCCTGAGATTCTGTGAACTGAATTTTGGTCTTCTTCTGAACTGGGATGGCCTCTCCCTCAGGCGGTACACTAATCATATACAATGAGCCCCTCTTCTTGCCAAGTGCAACTACTAAATTTCCCTTAATTACCTTCCATTTTCCACTACCGAACTTAACCTCGTGACCCTGATTATCCAGCTGCCCGACTGAAATAAGCCTTTTCTTCAAGCTTGGAATAACTCTCACGTCTCTCAAAGTCCAAGTAGATCCAACAGAAGTAACTAGTCAATATCACCCATGCCTGTGACATCTAAGACTTCATCATTTGCAAGTCGTACCTTACCAAAATCCCCAATTTTAAGATTCTGTAGTGCTTCACTGTTGTGGGTAGCGTGAAATGAAGCACCCGAATCCATAACCCAGGAATCCACACTGCTTTCCACACTACAAATCAAAGCTTCATCATCTGAATGGTCTACTGCAGCGTTAACTTCTTTCTTTTCATTTGGACATTGATTTCTGAAATGTCCAACCTCTTTACAGTTCCAACATGTTACATCATTCCGAGCCCTAAACTGACTCCTTTTTTCTGTTATTGATGCCACTACCTCTGTTATTATTTCTTCCTCTACCAACATGCATTAAGTCACCCGATGACTCACCTGAATTTCTTCTTCTGACGTCTTCGCCCAGAATAAGATCTCGCATCTTCGCAAACGTAAACTTGCTCGTATCTGAAGAGCTCGTAACAGCAGTTACGGTTCCGAACCAACTATCAGGTAATGAGGACAATAACAATAGGGCTTGAACCTCATCATCAAACTTGATGTTCACAGACACCAACCGAGACAATATCGAGTTTAAGTTATTGATGTGCTCTGTAACTGAATCACCTTCCCTCATCCTAGTATTCACAAGCTCTCGGATAAGATAAACCTTGTTCGCTGCAGAAGGTTTCTCATACATGTTCGTTAATGCTGCCATCATTCCTCTAGCTGAGGTCTCCTCCTAGATATTGAATGCAACATTCTCCGATAGAGAAAGCGTTATCACTGCTCTGGCTTCTTATCCAACCTATCCCAATCTGCTTGTGATGTTTTCTGGTTTTTCGTCCTCGAGCACTACATCTAAGTCTTTCTGACAAAGTAGTGCTTCAATATGCATCTTCCACCAACCAAATTTCTTCCCGTCAAACTTCTCTATCGTGATCTTACCGTCGTCAGCCATTATCTCAAATTGCAATCTGAGTAATTCCTAACTTTGGATCTCGGTAACACGGTTAGAAAAAAAAATAATATCAGACAAGCAAGAAAAATAATAACCCTGCTAATTAAACCACCCAGCTAAACTGCCGGATAAATATGCCAAACAACCGATACCCAAAACAAACCCGAAGCCAAACACGATGCTCCAAACCAATAACCAATAATAAAAAAACTAAAACGAACTAGAAACGCAAACCTTTTCTGCGGTTTCTTTTTGATCGATTGGAACGAAGAAAACAGACACGAAAGCAAAACCCGTTTCTTTTCCTTCTCGTTGTTGGTGCAAACAAGTAAAAAAAATTAATTGCTTCCTTGTTTCGTTTTACGCACACAAAGAAAAAACCAATATATTTCCATTGTTCCTTGATTGGTGGCTAAAAGATAAAAGCAACAAAGTTGCTTAGGCTGGAGGGTGTGGGATAACCCCTTTGGGGCTTTATAAAGGACACCTCAGCGCCACGTAGGCGCCACGTGGGCTGAAGCTTGATGGCGCCCCCCCCCTTAATATGGAGGGTGTGGCTACCTAGGCGCTATACAAAAAAAAAAAAAAAAAAGTTTTATTGGTGCAACCAAGTGATAGCCGTCATATTTGACCCCCTTTCTCTCGATCCTCTCAATTGCAAATGTTAACATGATGGCGCCTGATGTATAGCGCCCCCACTTAATTTGGTGGGTGTGGGTGTATAGCGCCCGGGGCGCTATAGAGGCTGAGGTGGCGGGTATGGCGCCCCCCACACCCTCCGGCCTTATATGTTTTCTTTCTTCTGGTGGTAATCTGACGCAAGGACCAAGGCAAGCAAAATATGTTTTTTTTTTCGATTTTGGATAATGGGTTAGGATGGGTATGGGTTAGTATGGGTTTGGGTTAAGATGGGTTTATTAAGAGATGGGTTAGAATGGGTTTAGGTCAAAATGGGTTTTTGTCAAAAAATTAAAAAAAAATCAAAAAATTAAAAAAAAAATCAAAAAATTCAAAAAAATTCAAAAAATTCAAAAAAAATTCAAAAAATCCAAAAAAAATTCAAAAAAATTCAAACAAATTCAAAAAAATAAATAAAAATAAAACACTTAAAACGGTTCTAACTTCTCCTTAACTACCATCTAATCTAATACCTGTAACAACAGTTAAAACAGTTAAAATATGGCCCAATAAGATAACATCAGCAGTTCTAACTTCTCCTTAACTACCATCTAATACCTGTAACAACAGTTAAAACAGTTGTAATAAAACGACGCAGCGCGATGTGTTAAAACAATGCAAAATATTGGCAACATCAGCAGTTAAAACAGTGCAAAAATATTGGTAATAAAACGACGCAGCGCGATGTGTTAAAACAGTGCAAAATATTGGTAACATCAGCAGTTAAAACAGTGCAAAATATTGGTAATAAAACGACGCAGCGCGATGTGTTAACATTCGTGACCCGTTAAAACATCGTTTTATAGCAATACACTGCTGCTGTTATCTGTTATGATATGAAACCCCATTAAAAAAACCCGAAGAAGAACCCTATAGCAACTGATCACATTTATAGACTTTCAAGATCAGAACACAAAGAGATATTAGCATAATTTGACACATAAAATTTAACCAATAGTACAATAACAACCCTGATTACCAATTAGCAAATCTGGAATATTATTACCTACTTTTTAACCTCTATGTTAATCCTCGCAATATGATATACCCCTAAAGCAAACATCAGCACCAAAAGTTACAACCAATTTCAACATTTTAATCCAAACCCTAAATGTGGTGCAACAGTGGTTCGTCGGTCATTGAGCCACGATTCATCAGCGGTTTGAATCGATCAGAGACGGCCATCCGATTGGGGAATGGGGCATCGTAATTGAGCATATGATGCGATTGATTGTGGTTGAAAGAGAGAATTAGTGAATACCTATTGATTGATCGTAATGGAACACCAAGGGTTAATCACTGCAAGTTGGTCTGTAGACGAATCGCTGGACGTTGATGAACACCAAGGGTTAATCTCCCTGTTCAGCAGCAACAGCTATGAAGATTCGTTTGAAGACTTGAAGTTGATGCGTGTTTTAGGTTTAGGAGTAAAAACCCATCTTGACCCATGGGAAAATTTAGATGGGTATTTTAAAACCCATTCTAACCCATCTTGAATAAATTGACAGCCCAATCTAACTTATTTTCTTTTTTAAAGAGGCTCAAAATAACCCAAAATATCATGGTTGGGTTTTTATTGCCACCTCTAGTGCTGACTATTGGACGATGATTTCTGCCCTAAATCAGACCCTCAACCTGTCGATATGCTTGGTTAGAGCATTCACATCCATTCTATTAAATCTACTATATAATTTTACTAAAAACAAATACGTTTTCTCTATCCTTTCAATTAAATAATATTTTTTATACTTTTATTATTACATTTTCTGTATTTTTCACTTATAACTTTTTTAAAAAATATATTATAAAATTATATAGGGTAAACAATATTCTCTCAAATATATACATATAGATGAACAATAATGTAATCTCTCTCATCCACTCAAAACCACTTTCAACCACTTTTTATAATATTATAAAAAGTTATCTCCCAAAATTTGGTGAATGGGTTCTTATTTCTGAATGCTTTCAAGTTCTATAAAGTCAGAATTTTAATACTTGGGTATAAGGAGTGGTTAAACACTTTCAATAGGTAAACTTTCAAATCGACCAATCAAACAGTGTCACGTCATTTTACCTATTGCTCAAAAACGTTGACGGTGGTTAGACACTTTGGAATAGGTAACTATTTTTTTATTTTTTTTTTATTTTTTAAACTAGTATATTTAATATTTAAACATGTATTTTAACACAATAAATGTAGAATAAATTAAGAATAACATTACATTAAACTAAAGACATTAAATTACATTAAATTGAAATAAATTAAACTAGTCTTCGTCGGAATAGACCAAAAGGTGGGGCTAAATCTTGACTTGCGAGATGATTAATGAGATCGTGTTTTAGTCTCCAATGCGTGTCTTCATCCATCAGCTCATCCAACACCGTATCGTCTAGAGCGGACTTGACCGGAGTTCATCCGCCATTTTGTTTTGGAATGATTGGGTAAATGTTTGGTATTTTTTGGTTTGGTTGCAGTGTAAATTTGAATGTATTTGGGTATGAATTATGTTGGGTATTTATAGTTTAATTTTAAAAAGAAAAATATTTTTTTTATTTAAACGGCTATATAGCCGTTGAGCATCACCCAACGGTCAAACCATACATTTTGTCGATCGGTATCATGTCACCGATGAGGAAAGATCACCGAGCGGTAAAGGGGGTTGGCGGCGGTGTTACCGCGCGGCAAACCCACTTTACCGCACCCCTTTGCCTTCCACACCGTATACCCTTAGCTCGATAGACTCCACTTAAACTTCTTGATGGTCCACTCAAATAGCTTGAGTTAAATTAAAATACTTTTTGGAGTTATCTTGTGTACAAAAATGATTTGACTCACTTAAACTTCTTGATGGTCCACTCAAATAGCTTGAGTTAAATTAAAATACTTTTTGGAGTTATCTTGTGTACAAAAATGATTTGACTCACTTAAACTTAAACTTGTAAGCTATTTAATGACATCCATTTTCACATATGATAAAATATTATTAGGTCCATTCAGAAATAAAACCCTAGATACGCGCATATACCTTTTTACAATAATTTCCTACCAAAAACTTGGCATCCACCTAAAATGTTAGTAACTACTAACTACCGTAATTGTCTAGCAAAATGCAATCCAATACCTATCTTGAATAAATGAATTCAATACATAACTCCAAAGAAAGTCAAAGGCACAATTGATAATTTGAAACCGAGAGTCCAAATTAGAAATAAAGTAGACGCAAAGTAAACGTTTGATCCAGATATAAGATAATCAAACGTTTGATCCATATGCAATAATTTCTTACCAAAATGATTGATCCAAGAGCTGATGGAGTCTTATATGGACCATCAGAAAGCGACAGAAAGGTCTCGATGAGCACTGTTTGGAACAAATCTTAATGTTCGAAACTTCCTAGTCCCTGATAAGGCCTAAAATGTGATTAGTTACAACTTAGCATTTATTGCAACATGTTTGACAAGCCTTCATTCCAACTAAGTCCTAAAACTATAAGTTGCGTCAAATTTCAACTTGTTATTCATATTGATACGAAAGCACATGTCTATACCAAAGAGAGCTATATTTCTATCGTGATTATTATTTCTTATCTTAAGTAAACTAAGAAAAGACGTACAAGGAAATTTCTATAAGGACCACTCAATAGTTACACCATCATGGTTATAAGAATTACAAATGTAGGTTTGCAATTGGTGGATATTAATGATGGTGAATACTAGAACATGATTAGACACAATCTAATCATCAATAAACATATAGCTCTACATTAGATAGTGTTTTAAAGTATCACATGGTTACAAGTCGAAAGTCCGAAACAAACAAGCTCTTGATTCGTTATGGTGAAGGTGAAAACGCCAACGTCTTCTACAAGGACCAAAGGGTGGATAGAGTGGTCACGGTAAGGAGTAAGACGTGAGTGACTTCGGTGAGGTGACAAGGTAGTAATGTGTGGGATTACTACCCCATCTCTATGTACCTCAAGATCAACACCGTAACTAATGGCCATCCTGATTTAGATGTACAATAAAGTAGAAAATGAGTAACGTTGCAAGATGCAGCGGGAAGGGATTGGGGGGGGGGGGGGGACCCCGTGGTATTTAGTACCGAATGAATTGAGTAGGATGCAAAATTGCATACTCTCTAGTCCGACTAAGACATATAATTATAAGGATCATTGTTTCTACGAAAGTATTTTGACAAATTTGTTTATTTGCATGTCACTTTCTTCATAAAAATGATTTGTTTAGCATTCACGGTTTCTAGGGCTCATCGGGCATGAATCCCCACCCATTTCCTTATATCAATGTCAAGAGAAAACTCAACCCCAATTTCTCTATACTATTGAATTCATTGCTATCCTTATAGTTGTTTGTAGCTAAATCATTAGTTAGATACAAAACTTGGATAAGAGCAACCATGTAAGTTGGCCATGGTGTCATGATTCGAATAGCAAGGTGAAAAGTAAAATGGTCCGAACCCTGATTCTAACAACTTGTTGGTCAATGTGGAGGATTCAAAACGAAAAGGTCTTCCATGGATCTCAAGTCAATGCTTCCCGGATCTTGGAAGAGATTAAAGCGACCGGATTCCTTTGGGTCATCAACCAGGTGAAAACGTATGGTATAACGTGGGGTCAATGGTGTAACTTTGATGTTGGCTAGTCATGTTTGACCGTGGGGTATGGTGGGGCTTGGGTTGGGCATTTGGTGACACGTGTAAAGGGAGTTAGCCCACTGCCAGGTTACGTGTCCGCGGGGTATGGCGGGGCGTGGGTTGGGTGCACCGCGTGGCATAAATGTTTAAAAAAAATATATACAAAAAAATTATAAAAAATCACACAACATTTATAAAAAAACCTACAACTTCATTAAAATTTTAAAATTACATAATCCTAAAAATTACATAACTTCTAAAAATTACAAAATAAAAAAACCTAAAGCGTTAAAAAAATTTCAAAAAGTTCGATCTTGTCGAACGCCTTCTTTTCCACGCTTCGAAACTCTATGTTTGCCACCGCCACCCAGTCCTCGTGGCTTAACTCGCCACCGGGAACCGCTTCGTAGTAAGCCTTGAAACGCTCGAGCTTGGGCCGTAGGTCGCGCCATTTATGTTGGCACGCGTTGAGGTTGTGGCGGTCGTTACCGACGTTATGTCGGTAGGCCGCGAATGCTTCCGCCCAATATTTTGTTGAGTAAATTACAAAGTTCGTCCTTTATGTATGTCATATATTACAAAGTATGTCCTTTATCTTTAATAAGCTCAGAAAACATACTCAATGTTTGCAAACCCTTACATGTTACGTCCTTTAGTCCTAACACAGCTAGTTTTTAAGGTTAAATTTGACTAAGTCAACCCCACATAAGGGTATTTTGGTCAGTTTATCCAAAATGTTAAAATAAATCATTATAAAAAACAATAAATAAAACAATTTTAAAATTATATATTATATATATACACAGACAAAACACACATATATATAAACACCTTCTTCTCTCTCTGACTACCCTACCACAACCACCACCCACCACCCACCTACTGGTCTTCTTCTCCGGTGAAACACCACCGCCCAACTACGGCGACCAAGAACTCCCACACTCACCCCTCCTCTCTCTCTTTCTCTCTCTCGGATCTGAACCCTAGCCGCCGTCTTCGCAGACCAAATAAAGGGGCAGGTGGTGTGTCACCGGAGTCCGGTCGGACCAGGTAGCCGAGACAGAGAGGAGATCGAAGAAAAACCGCAACTCAAACCATCAACAAACTAACACAAAAGCTCCAGACTCTCGAACAACAAAATCAACAACTCATCACCCAAAATACCTCATCGGCAACCAAAATCAAACAACTCGAAGATGAGATTCAAACTTCCGAATCGGATAAACGAGCGCTGAGTTCAATCGCTGCACGAGCGGCTGAGTTAGAGACCGAGGTGTCCAGGCTGCAGCACGATTTGATTACTTCGATGTCGGAAGGTCAGGAATCACTCACTGAGTTGAACGAGTTCAAGCGAGTCGTTGAGGACTTGAAGAAGAGCGAGTCCGGGAAATCGGAGAAGATTGATGCGATTGAGAAGGAGATTGAAGGATTTGAGGTGAGAGAGAGTGAATTGAAGAGAGAGAAAGTGAAACTTGAAGTAGAAGTTAAGGAGAAAGACGAGCAGATACAGAATCTGAAACAAACGATTGAGAAGAATCGAGTTGAAACTGAGAAATCGAACAAGGAAAAGGAGGATGTGGAAGCTCTGGTGAAGGAATTAGAGACTAAGGTTAACGAATTGGAGTATGAATTAAAGAAGGAGAAAGAGTTGTCGGAGGAGGAGGGGTTTAGATGAGGGTGTGTAGCCAGAGAAATCAGCACCGCCGCCAGCCGAAGAAAAACCGACTCCGGCCAGTCAGTCGTCGGCTGGCTGTAATCGAGACAGAGAGGAGATCGAAGCTGTATGGTCTGCATATGTGTTTTGAATGTATGAATCTACGGGGTAATTATGCGCCTTTTACAGTTTCGATTGCATTTTTCATTTGATGATGATTATTAATTATGTTGTTTTGTTTGCAATCTGCACTCTGTTTTCATTTGAATGTATGAATCTCCGGCCAGTCAGTCGTCGGCTGCTTGATTTTCTGTCCGTTGGTGGGGGGTTTTGCAGAAGTGGAGGTGCGGTGGTGGAGGTTCGGTGGTGATGATGGAAGTACGGCGGTTGATGGTGGTGAAGGTGCGGTGGTGATAGTGCAGGTGTGGTGGCAGGTGGGTGGTGGTGTTGGTGGTTGCAGGTGTGGTGAGATGGCAAGTGGGTGTTGGTGGATGGTGTTGGTGTTTTTATATATTTTTAATAAATTAATAAAATTACCAAAATACCCTTATGTGGGATACCCTTGGTCTGATTTAACCATGAAAAATAACAGAGTTGGGGCTAAAGGACGTAACATGTAAGGGTTTGCAAACATTGAGTATGTTTTCTGAGCTTATTAAAGATAAAGGACATACTTTGTAATATATGACATACATAAAGGACGAACTTTGTAATTTACTCTATTTTGTTTGGCCCGGTGGCCGCCCCTTCATAGCGTCGACGACGCTAGTTACGAGTGTCATTTCTTCTTGACGGGTCCAGGATGCCATAGTGGTGTTGGGTTCGTGGGATGGGGGGGACCAGCGGGGTAGCGGGTTCAAGACAGTGGGTGTATTGGGTGGGGTTTTGGTTCGTGGGATGGGGGACCGGTGGGTTGGGGTTCCAATATATAGGACTTTGGGGACCCGGGTGGCGGTTATAGAAGATGGGGGGATGGGGGGACCAGTTTGAATTTCAAAATTTTAAACACCCGCCTGCCCACGTGGCGGGTGACCCAATGAGAACATGCCAGCTCGCTTCGCCATACCGCCCCACGCCCGGCTTGAAAGCCAAGCCCCAAGGGGCCACGCCCAAACCCAAGCCCACCCGGGGTGGTCACTTGGGCGTTTTACCCCAACCCTGTTACGTATCTTATTTATTTTAGTTTTATTACTATTGTTAAGTCAAGGGATTAGGATGTTATTTTGGTTTAATTTGGGGGTGTCTTGTGTAAGTGTCTTGTTTATTTAATTGGTTTAGGTATGGAATGAAAATCAGCTAGAATTTGAGTCAAATTTCCTTCTATCTCTTAGCTTTCTTCTTCCCCAAGGTTTTAACCCTATCAAGGGTATCAGAGCCGTTCCGATCTCCAGTCGGAATTACTTTCGATTACCATGACTAACACTCGCAATCAAGAAATTGATAGCACTCTCAAGGAACATGGCAAGGCAATCTCAAATCTCCAAGAAACCCTAGCCACCATGTTGAAACAACAAGAACAGTCGATGAAACAACAAGAAGAGATCTTACGAGCACTCAAGGAGCATTCAAGCGGTAGCAGTTTTAGCGGCGGCGGAGGCGGCCCTGATAAGGGCCTGTTTAGCGATGATTCGTGGACGGGTACTCGGCCTATGCAGGTCGGGAAGGTTGGGTTTTCTCGGTTTTCAGGTGAAGATGTGGAGGATGGGCTGCAACCCGAAGATGTCAAAATAACACCTCCGGTTAACGCTTCAAAACTTCTGTTGCTTCCAGATCCAACAGGAGTCCCTGTGTAACACCTGTGCCTCCACGGCCATCAAACAAATACCGAACCAATGAAATATTGTATTTCATACTTGGGATTTGTAAAAATATGTGTATCATTTGCACATATCAATTCTTGTTCAATTTCAAACTCTAAATCGCTTTCTGGAAGGTTATACGCGCACTGATGCGTAAATATAACCAGTTTAATGCAACAAACACTCCGGAATAGCGACATAGGCTTAACATACCTTAAATAACCTTTACATAACTTAGAAATAAGTTTTGAAGGTTTTGGTATGGCAAAATCAAGTTAAATCGCTTACAGGGACTAAAGTTGACAAACTGCGAAAGTATGCCAATTTGAACTGTAACAGACATTCCGGAACATGACCATAAGTTAAACATACCATATATATCCTTTACATAGCTTAGAAATAGGCTTTGAGGGTTTCGGTGTGCTAAAATAAACTTTTGGGTCATTCAGGGACTAAAAGTGTCAAAAAGTGCACAAGTTTGCATTTTCGCACATAACTTACGTTCTGATTACATCCGGACATCCAAAAATTTATGTAAGCATGACTATATTATATGTGAGTGTTCGCCTTAAGAAAAATCCATTCGTCGCGTCATTTGGATCGTTTTTCGCGCTTGTGCGCATTCCGTCGTAATTAAGCGAACATCGCGTTCGTACGACCAAACGAACCATCATCCGACATATTTTTGAACATGTTTCATGTCCACAATGTTTAGGCAACATTTTAGGGCCTTAAAGTTGGCTTTACGGGCCTTAGAAGTGTCGGAAATGGCCTTAAACACGTGCAGGGGCTGAAACTGTCATTTCTGAAACATATATGCAGATCAGAAGCTTCAGGCGGCCCGCATTGTGTTTGGCTGATCCTGAAGCGGGCCGCTTTAGCCCTTCAGATCACCCAAAGGTCAAGTTTCAGCTGATATAATCGTTTTTACCCCTTCCAAAGGTCAAATGACACTTGTTAAACTCCTATGGTGGCCAAAAATCAGTACCACAACATTGTGACAAGTGTACGCACGAGATTCGATCACGTTATTCAAGAAACGATCCTAACGGTTACCCGAATACTATAAATACCCATGCCATCCAACCTCTAAACCCACTAGAATCTGATCAATTGTGCTCTAAGTTGAAACCATTGTTTCATACCTGAGTATTCTGATCTAGATTAGCATTCGGGGACCTTTCGTGCCGTTTGATATCCGCGATCTCTAGCATTGATTAGTTGTTACTCAAGGACTACTGAGCAATCTCAAGTGAGTACATAGACCCCTCTTTTACTGTTTTCCAAACTGTTTTGGGGTGGAACACATGTGCCTACTTGTTACTTTCATGCTTTCCTGTTTTCACATCATAGACATGCTATGTTCGTTAGTACATTATAGTACACGATTTCATTACATCTTATGCTAGGTGTGCCCATTGTGTGCATTACTTAGTACATTGTTTTACATTACATTTTATGCTAGGTGTGCCCATTGTGTGCATTACTTAGTACATTGTTTTACATTACATTTTATGCTAGGTGTGCCCATTGTGTGCATTACTTAGTACATTGTTTTACATTACATTTCATGCTAGGTGTGCCCATTGTGTGCATTACTTAGTACATCGTTTTACATGACATTTCACGCTATGTATGTTCATTTGATTACATACTTAGTGCATTGTTTTCACATGTTTACATTTTGGTATGACATTTGGTTTGTTTACATGGGACAATACATTCATTAACACCGATCATGCCGTTCGTTAGTAGGTAGTGGTACCATAGGAATTGACAACTCCCGTTCCGGACATCCCAGGGAAAGGGGACAGAAAGGAATGACCGAATTCGATGATAGAAGACAGATAGACCTTTAATTTGTTTAAAGGGTTTATCACCACAGTCGCAAGGCTTGGATGTATGCATTTTCACAATACCGCATAAATGTTCATATTAAATAGTTGCATGCATTTACACAAAACATAGCTTTGATTTAAACCAAGTTTTACTTCAATACTTTGTTTTTGTGCATATGGTTTAGTTGAGACATTTCACTTGCCATACATGACATTTTGACATAGACATTTGACATGGATATTTGACATAGACATTTGACATGGATATTTGACATAGACATTTGACATGGATATTTGACATAGACATTTGACATGGATATTTGACATAGACATTTTGACATGATTTACATCTTGACATGAACACTTTGACATATTATTCAATGCATTTGACAATTCGTTTAAACATAGACTTCTTACATTGGTTTGGTTTGATTAAGTGATTAAGTAACGATGCGTGTGTGATATGATACAAGCATGGTGGATACGCCGCTGGTACTTCCTATATATAAGTGTTTGTATGATATCACATATTGTAGCGTTATTTGAATCATTTCAGTTTGAGATATATAACATTTATTACAAATATCATACTTTTCACAAGACATTGATTTACAAACAACTTAACTTATACAAACTCATTTTTACATGGTTATTCATTTAACCATGCATTATTTCTCTTATTTATACGTATCATCTGAACTTATTGTTTTTCAAATGATTTACAAAGACAAAGCAAATTACAAGGTTCATGACTAAACATTTTCTTAAACAGAGGTCATGAATCTTATTTTCACAAAACCTATGTACTCGCCGGCATTTTTATGCTGACGTACCTATTTTCACATGTGTTTCAGGATATGAAGCATAGGATTGATCAAGACATACTTAGGCAGACTTGTGCCTTAGTGACTTAAAACAAGACAAGAACTAGTTAATTTTTGTTGTATACACTTTACTTCTGGTTTAAAGACAATGTAACTCGCTTGTTTGATGAATAAAACGAAACTTCAATATCCATGGTTGTGAAACAATTAATTCTGTTACAACACTCCCCGATGTTTCCGCCACGTTTTGTATGTTCTACGTGGTCGGGGTGTGACAGAAAAGATGGTATCAGAGCCAATGGTTATAGGGAATTAGGTTATTAGTAATGCTTTGACCTAGTCTATAACTTTCTTAGGACCCTAACGCGAGTTTACTTGCGTTTAGTCATAAAACAATACCGTCACCTATCCTTAGGCGACGATCACAACAAGAACATAAATTTCCGAACCACTTTGAAAACTAATCATCTGTTCTAGGATGATTGATTACTAGGTTTTGAACCCTCTATTGTAAGGTTTTGAACTCTCTATTATATGGTTTTGAACCCCTTTGAGTTTTCAAAACTTCGTCAAGGTTTTGGGTTTTAAATAATGTGAACACGTGCAAACTGGAAGGGTGAATGCCTGTATTCTGGGTTTTCTGTCTAGGCAAGCACTTCGTATACATCTCATCAGACGCGAGACCAGTTGTGCTTACCTGGGAATTCTTGGGATGAGTGTTCACTTATAGGCGAGCATGTCTTCGCGATACATTATTTTTGACCCATTTACTTTTATTTGTCACCGTCTCATTTGTTTGCCTTAGGTAACAAACAAATGATCAAAATTTTCATTCGTTACCATTCGGTATTGATTATCCAATAACCTTCACCTGTTTCTCCCTATGCCTTTATTTTTCTTCAAGAATGTCTCTTCATCACGATGACGCCCAGATATCTGAGCAAGCAGCCAAATTCGCTCAGCGAATAGGCGAAGTAGTCCTGAAGACTGATGAATTAGCTACTGCCATGTATCATCTCCAGGATGAAGCCACTCAAGAGTCACCAAGACAGGCAGGACCTAGTCAGGTGACAACACCATCAGTCAATAAACCAATCGAGGAATCAAAGACTATGGATGAACGACCCCCTAAGAAGTCAAAGAAGCGAAAGATTTCTCAGAACTTCGCCATTGTCGCTCACAATGGTCAAGCCTTCCCCAACCAACCAGCACAACCCCCTGCTAGGAAGCCATACAATGGAACTGCACTCTTGTGCAACCAATGTAACCTTCATCATCACCCTTGTGTGAAGTGCCGCAAATGTCAGATTTGTGGACTTATAGGTCATACAGCAAGGGTTTGCCCAACTACAGCTGTACCAAATCAAGCTGGCGACACTCCTGCTCAAGCTCGTTTCTCACGAGGGCTTTGCTATAACTGTGGCGAGATGGGCCATTTCCTAAGGGATTGCCCAAAGCTTGTTAATGCAAATCCAACCCTTGGATGAGCATTCGGCTGAACAAAGGATGTTGCTGTCTCATGCCTTTGTTTCTTTTGTTTTCGTGTATTGTGAAACAATATGTCTTGTTCATAAATAAAAGTTGTTATTCACAATTCGGATATACAAGTATAATTACATGTGTGTATGACTTTTCCTATGATACCTGCATTAAGGAACTATGTTCCTTACAAACTACTCTTGTGATTCTCTCTTTCAAATGATCGCTCGTGATTCCCTCGAACATTTTAAGTACTCGTTTCATTCTAAGAAACAAAGTACAGAAAATAAAGTGATATTATGAGTGATCATGCTTCTGCACATCAGTGCCTTTGAATCCTTGGTTAGATAACTAAGGATATTTTCAAATCGCATACCCATTACGTTTTGATTTTTCAACATATACAGTACAAGTATTTCAAAAACAATCCTCATGATCTCAAAACATTTCATATAGTTTGAAAACAATTTTTCTAGATGCATTGTTTATGTTATTTCAAAAACATTGGTCATGTTATCAAAACCAACCTTCCTAATTTCAAAATATTTCATATAGTCTGAAGACAATATTAACACAATACATTTTCTTATCAAGTGCATGATTTCGAAAAGCATCATTCATGTCTTTCAAAAACCTTATACATAATTTCAAAATTCATCTCGCATGATTTTAAAACATTTTTTATAAATATATCTACCTAATACACCTACTTTATGATTTCAAAAGGTATTATATATAAGGTTTTAAAAACGTTAAACACATTTTTCTTAAAAGAACCCCATGCATAGTTTTCAAAAATATTTTCCTCATACATTGACTTAACCTTCAAATTCTGCTTCATATGTCGCCTTGACATATCAATCATCTCAACTTCATAAGCATTTTACATCATGTTTCGACCTAAGCACATCCAGTGCAAGGTTTCAAAACATCTTCAACTTTTAAATCCATACGGGATCTTTTTATCTTCATATTTAGACCCTAGTGGATGATCATCATTCAAATCAGAGTCCTTAATTGGATTCTTTATGTACCTTAATTCGAACACTTCGGTTCCTAATAATCGAAATCGAATTTTCTTTTTTGAATCTTTCTATCTTTATAGTTGGATTCTTGATAACATTTAAAGAATCAAATGAAATCCACGGAATGGATTTCTAGTGTGCTTTAAATGCATGTACGCAATTTACAAGACAAATTAACAAACAATTTTGTGGTTATGTGACTATGTGTTTATTCATCTTATGTTTTCTTTTATGCATTTTTTTGTGTTTTTGTATACTCTGGATATTCGTTATCCAAATCCTCGTAGAATCTTTCATATCTTCATATGAGGGATTCGTAGCAGGATACTCAAAAGGCACTACCTTAAATCCTTAATGGGCTTCTATGTAATAGTTAAGACCCTTGGATTATATAGTACCACTCCATGATTCATAAGAGACCTTTAATGGTCTAGTCAAAAAGATTGATTCACAATCTGGTTAAAGAATGACATCTAGTGATGTAGCTGAACAGACTCCTTGATAGTCTCTTTAGATCATTTATTGATTTAATTAAAAGGACTCTATGGCGGTTTAGTCACACTCATCACAGGATTGTTCATTTGGTTTTCTCCTACACATTATAAAATAGACTGTGTGAACTATGCAAGGAATTGTCTAATTATGGACGCGTACATAATTATGAGATTTAGTGCACAGAAACCCAGTAAGATTTATTATGTGTAAGAACCGATAGTGACAACAATAACGAAATGAGAACGATGTAATGGAGGTACGGTGGACGCACCAATGACGCCTTATATACTTGTATATAAGTATCCCTCTTACACTGCAATCATGATGTTATTAAAGTTACTAGAAGTTCAGAACCCTAACCAATGTTGTTCGATCTTTTCAACTTCATGTTTTAAACTCTCACAAGTTTCCTCTAAATAAATTTCGGGACGAAATTTCCTAAAGTAGGGGAGACTGTAACACCTGTGCCTCCACGGCCATCAAACAAATACCGAACCAATGAAATATTGTATTTCATACTTGGGATTTGTAAAAATATGTGTATCATTTGCACATATCAATTCTTGTTCAATTTCAAACTCTAAATCGCTTTCTGGAAGGTTATACGCGCACTGATGCGTAAATATAACCAGTTTAATGCAACAAACACTCCGGAATAGCGACATAGGCTTAACATACCTTAAATAACCTTTACATAACTTAGAAATAAGTTTTGAGGGGTTCGGTGTGCTAAAATAAACTTTTGGGTCATTCAGGGACTAAAAGTGTCAAAAAGTGCACAAGTTTGCATTTTCGCGCATAACTTACGTTCTGAATACATCCGGACATCCAAAAATTTATGTAAGCATGACTATATTATATGTGAGTGTTCGCCTTAAGAAAAATCCATTCGTCGCGTCATTTGGATCGTTTTTCGCGCTTGTGCGCATTCCGTCGTAATTAAGCGAACATCGCGTTCGTACGACCAAACGAACCATCATCCGACATATTTTTGAACATGTTTCATGTCCACAATGTTTAGGCAACATTTTAGGGCCTTAAAGTTGGCTTTACGGGCCTTAGAAGTGTCGGAAATGGCCTTAAACACGTGCAGGGGCTGAAACTGTCATTTCTGAAACATATATGCAGATCAGAAGCTTCAGGCGGCCCGCATTGTGTTTGGCTGATCCTGAAGCGGGCCGCTTTAGCCCTTCAGATCACCCAAAGGTCAAGTTTCAGCTGATATAATCGTTTTTACCCCTTCCAAAGGTCAAATGACACTTGTTAAACTCCTATGGTGGCCAAAAATCAGTACCACAACATTGTGACAAGTGTACGCACGAGATTCGATCACGTTATTCAAGAAACGATCCTAACGGTTACCCGAATACTATAAATACCCATGCCATCCAACCTCTAAACCCACTAGAATCTGATCAATTGTGCTCTAAGTTGAAACCATTGTTTCATACCTGAGTATTCTGATCTAGATTAGCATTCGGGGACCTTTCGTGCCGTTTGATATCCGCGATCTCTAGCATTGATTAGTTGTTACTCAAGGACTACTGAGCAATCTCAAGTGAGTACATAGACCCCTCTTTTACTGTTTTCCAAACTGTTTTGGGGTGGAACACATGTGCCTACTTGTTACTTTCATGCTTTCCTGTTTTCACATCATAGACATGCTATGTTCGTTAGTACATTATAGTACACGATTTCATTACATCTTATGCTAGGTGTGCCCATTGTGTGCATTACTTAGTACATTGTTTTACATTACATTTTATGCTAGGTGTGCCCATTGTGTGCATTACTTAGTACATTGTTTTACATTACATTTCATGCTAGGTGTGCCCATTGTGTGCATTACTTAGTACATCGTTTTACATGACATTTCACGCTATGTATGTTCATTTGATTACATACTTAGTGCATTGTTTTCACATGTTTACATTTTGGTATGACATTTGGTTTGTTTACATGGGACAATACATTCATTAATACCGATCATGCCGTTCGTTAGTAGGTAGTGGTACCATAGGAATTGACAACTCCCGTTCCGGACATCCCAGGGAAAGGGGACAGAAAGGAATGACCGAATTCGATGATAGAAGACAAATAGACCTTTAATTTGTTTAAAGGGTTTATCACCACAGTCGCAAGGCTTGGATGTATGCATTTTCACAATACCGCATAAATGTTCATATTAAATAGTTGCATGCATTTACACAAAACATAGCTTTGATTTAAACCAAGTTTTACTTCAATACTTTGTTTTTGTGCATATGGTTTAGTTGAGACATTTCACTTGCCATACATGACATTTTGACATAGACATTTGACATGGATATTTGACATAGACATTTGACATGGATATTTGACATAGACATTTGATATGGATATTTGACATAGACATTTGACATGGATATTTGACATAGACATTTGACATGGATATTTGACATAGACATTTTGACATGATTTACATCTTGACATGAACACTTTGACATATTATTCAATGCATTTGACAATTCGTTTAAACATAGACTTCTTACATTGGTTTGGTTTGATTAAGTGATTAAGTAACGATGCGTGTGTGATATGATACAAGCATGGTGGATACGCCGCTGGTACTTCCTATATATAAGTGTTTGTATGATATCACATATTGTAGCGTTATTTGAATCATTTCAGTTTGAGATATATAACATTTATTACAAATAGCATACTTTTCACAAGACATTGATTTACAAACAACTTAACTTATACAAACTCATTTTTACATGGTTATTCATTTAACCATGCATTATTTCTCTTATTTATACGTATCATCTGAACTTATTGTTTTTCAAATGATTTACAAAGACAAAGCAAATTACAAGGTTCATGACTAAACATTTTCTTAAACAGAGGTCATGAATCTTATTTTCACAAAACCTATGTACTCGCCGGCATTTTTATGCTGACGTACCTATTTTCACATGTGTTTCAGGATATGAAGCATAGGATTGATCAAGACATACTTAGGCAGACTTGTGCCTTAGTGACTTAAAACAAGACAAGAACTAGTTAATTTTTGTTGTATACACTTTACTTCTGGTTTAAAGACAATGTAACTCGCTTGTTTGATGAATAAAACGAAACTTCAATATCCATGGTTGTGAAACAATTAATTCTGTTACAACACTCCCCGATGTTTCCGCCACGTTTTGTATGTTCTACGTGGTCGGGGTGTGACACCCTGGGCCACCAGCTTATAAACCAACAACTATTAACGCGAAGCGCTTGTCAGGTGAGGAACTAGAGTTAAAAAAGTCAAAAGGAGAATGCTTTTGGTGCACTGAAAAGTTCGTTCCAGGACACAAGTGCAAAAAGAAACAACTTTTTGTGATTAACGTGGGAGGCGATGAGGAAATTGAACAAGACGACAATGGTTAAGGATTGAATTGAAGAGCTTACTTTTTGAGGGCAAAAAGTAGGTTAAGGGGGGAGTATTGTTACGTATCTTATTTATTTTAGTTTTATTACTATTGTTAAGTCAAGGGATTAGGATGTTATTTTGGTTTAATTTGGGGGTGTCTTGTGTAATTGTCTTGTTTATTTAATTGGTTTAGGTATGGAATGAAAATCAGCTAGAATTTGAGTCAAATTTCCTTCTATCTCTTAGCTTTCTTCTTCCCCAAGGTTTTAACCCTATCAAACCCCCGCCCAAACCCCCGCCCCATACCCCACGGCCATGTCGATTTTTTATGGTGGTGTCTCTTGTTTTGCCTTGAATGTTTTTCTTGTCTAGCTTCTTGCTAGTGGTTTTTCTATATTAGCATGCCCTCTCAAAAAAAAGTTGGTCATTGTGTCAATGATGTTAGAGCTTTATGAATATAAAAAAAAAACTTTAATATCAAAGATCATTGAACGATATTACATATGTTTTTGGATGAGAGTGGTTAAATAACCATAAGGTTGGACGGTGTGGTGGTATGGAGAGGGGGGAGCACCACTTGGCGACATCATCTTGGAGGGTAAAGCCCCCATTACCGAAGTGGCGTACACGCGGCCGATTTGCCCCTTTGCCATTTCCCATCATACCATCTAGTCTAATACTACTTCACAAACTGTATAAGTTTAGTATAAAACATATAAAGATACGAAATTAATGGTTGTGACAATGTAACAAACTTCTCGGGGTAAAATTGACATTCGATTTATATCCTTTCCTCTACAATTGTCAAAAAGTGTGTATATATATATACACACACATAACTACAAAATTATGTGTACATGCTACATGAAAGATGTAAAAATGATGAAAATGTTGATCAGTTCTGTTTAGACATAATGGAAAACATGAAAACATACCTGATTGTAGCAGTACAGCCTAGCAGAGAATCCAGATTTAGTCGCAGCATTAGTGTTCGACATGATTGTTAGCTTGATCTGGTTCTTCCTTAGGGTGCAATCTAATGATGGTGATGATAAGAAACCGACAAGGGAATCGGTTATGGAGAGGAGGTCGATTGATGTTATGAGAGTAATTAGGTTATGTGTCTAACCCTAGAACCTCTACATAAGTCTCCTTATATATGCACCCAGGAGGAAACCCTAATTAGTTAATAGGCTTATTGGCCTGTAATAATCCCACCTACACCTTTTTGGCCAATAATAATCCCACCTCAGAATATTCCCCACACCAGTCCCATTTTTCAGATTTTTGGCCCACACTGGTCCCCAGTTAAAAATCCCTAACTCAGTTAGTAAAATGGCTGATGTGGCAGATTATGTGTTAAAAACTGATTATGTGGCAGATATGTGGCAGATGATGTGTTAAAAACTGATTACCTGTAATAATCCCACCTACACCTTTTTGGCCAATAATAATCCCACCTACACCTTTTTGGCCAATAATAATCCCACATCAGCCATTTTACTAACTGAGTTAGGGATTTTTAACTGGGGACCAGTGTGGGCCAAAAATCTAAAAAATGGGACTGGTGTGGGGAATATTCTGAGGTGGGATTATTATTGGCCAAAAAGGTGTAGGTGGGAGTATTACAGGCCAATTTGCCTAGTTAATAAGGGTAATTAGGCCATCAACAATTACCAACTAATTATTTAATAGGATTGTTATATATTTTGATCCGTATAATGTAAATGATTATAATGGCTACTAGATTAAATATAATATAAAATATTTAATCTTACAGAAAACATTAAAAGATATTAGGCATTACCAATCAACGATACATAGGATACAATTATCAAAACTTAATCAAATAATATCTTTCAAAAATACTTCTAATAAACCCTAACTAAAAGAAGAGTTAAGTGCCATTTACGTTCATGTGGTTTGTTCACTTTTGCCATTTCAGGTCAAATTTCAAAATTGCACCATTTTCTTCCCTGACATTTTGAAAACGTGTCATTTCAGTCCAAAAAAATAACCACAGTTAAAAAATGCAGTTAGCTTAGGGGTAAAATTCGTTTGTTTCTAAGCAGCTAGTCACGGGTTCGATCTCGGTCAGCTGCAATTTTGACTGTGGTTACCCCTAAGCTAACTGAATTTTTTAACTGTGGTTATTTTTTAGGCTGAAATGACACGTTTCCAAAATGTTAAGGAGGAAAACGATGCAATTTTAAAATTTAGCCCGAAATAGCAAAAGTAAACAAACCGCAGAGACGTAAATGACACTTACTTCTAAAAGAAATAGTCTATTAAAAACGGTGTTATGGTTCATTTTCAAACCATTAACTACAAGTATGTCTGTATAGTTTTTTATTTAAAATTAGTTTCATGTAAAAAAAACTAGTTGTTGGATTGGATAACGAAGATGGTGAAAAAATGATTAGGATAAGAAGAACATAGTGGTGGGTGGGATGAAGGTGGTGAGATGGTGATAGGTGGTGAGGAAACGTCAACAATTCACCAACTCTCGTTTCGACTATAATATTGTAAATGAAATACATGTGTCTCCCTTGTGGGTCCGATTGTTCTTTTACAACCCGACTAAGTGGTGGCACCCACACACTTTGACTTGGCCCTTGATTCCAATTAGGGATAAGCTCGGTACCATTCGGTACCGAACCGGTACCGGTACCGAAAGAACCGGTACCGAAAATGCTCAAAAGTGGGTACCGGTACCGGTACCGAATATACCCGGTTCGGTACGGTTCGGTACCGGTACCGAACCGGTACCGTACCGGACCGGTACCGTACCGGACCGGTACCGAAAATGTCAAAAGTCGGTACCGAATCGGTACCAAAAAGGTACCCGGTTCGGTAAATCCGGTACCGGTACCGGGTCCATTTTGCTCATCCCTAATTCCAATATCGACACCATAGTGTTTTTGTTGCAATCATGGTTGGGTGGGCCTCCTTATTTCCTAAAATAGGGTGGTTACTATTTTATATAATGATCCATCACTACTTGTAATCTAGTGGTTCAAAATTTGTAGAGATCCAAGTTTAATCCTTACTAGTGTCATATTTTGATGGATAAAGGTAATGAAGGCTAGTTCTCCCAGACCCTAGGTCAAGAGTTCGAGCCCGAGCCACCCAGGTTTTAGTCCACCGTGCGTTACGTCAAAAAGATTCCATTTTGTGGCGGTGCAAGCCCCTGCAACTGGCAGTGGGTGGTATGGTTTCTCGGGGAACGCCGTTAGTCAAACTCTGACGTCAGCGTGGACCCGGTTAAAACAACATAGTCTGACCAGAGTAGAGTTAGGGCCCTCGGTTTATGAGTGTATGAGATCTCTCTCATAACAACTTAAAGATTCTCACCATTAAAAAAAACTATTTTATATAATGGAACTTGCTCTTAAAAGGGATTTATGTTTTTTCAACAGTTTATTTATTATCATTTATAAGATTTCAACCCACAATTTCATACTTTCGCATTTTAAATGGTTTTAATTTACCACTAAACCAACAATGCCAATGATGATTTATGTTCTTTTGAGAAATGATTTAAGTAAGGAACTCAAATTTTTTTTAAAGGCTATGTCTCTCCTTAACGTTTGAACCTTTGATCTTCAATGAAACTTCACTTTAAGACCGCCGGGTGTGGGTTTGGGACGTGGGAACCAAACCAACGTCGCTTTAGCCACACTGGGCCATCTTGGGTAGCAGTGTTGCCCCTCTGGCATGGCTATGATGCCTGGCGTGGGGCGGCTTGGGGAGATGATGTGAATGGCCGGGATTGGTTGAGTTCATGTGACCGTTGGGCTAGCCGTTGGCCAGCAGGTATTTTATAAAAAAAAATCTTTAACTTTTATTCTATATAAATCAACCAATTCTTACTAAATTTTACTATCCAAATATTCAAAAACCACCTCCCATCATCCAAAAAAATATATACAATGAATTCTTCAAGTTCAACCGATTCGTCAGATAGTTATGATTCGTCATCCTCATCGAACGACGGGGCAGAAGTATTATTATCAACAGTGGCGACGGTCCTAAAAACTATCGTTGAAAATTCAGAAGAATGGCCCAACCCCAACCCAAACGGTGGAAGTATATAGTTCGTGAACGCGAAACCGCTAACGATTTGCTGGTAAGTGATTATTTGTCACCCGAACCAACGTATGATGAAAGAATGTTTAGGCGTCGTTTTCGTATGAATAAAAAATTATTTTTAAGAATATCAAAGGATTTAGAGGATAATTACGATTTTTTCTGACAAAGATCTGATGCACATGGTAATTTAGGATTTACCACGTGGCAAAAGGTTACAGCCGCCCTAAGACAATTGGCTTACGGGAATAGTTCCAACATAATGGACGAGTATTTAAAAATGTCGGGACGGGTGGCTAGGGAAAGTCTTCACAATTTTTGTGTTTATATCATTGAACTATATATGAAAAGGTACTTGAGAAAACCAACGTTTAGTGATATGCAACAAATTATGGAACATCATGGTCTCCCCGGGATGATAGGTAGTTTAGACTATATGAAATGGGAGTGGGAACTTTGTCCAACTGCATGGCAAGGCTCTCACACAAGCGGATATCATGGAATGTCGGCTATGATGCTTGAAGTTGTTGCATCACAAGATCTTTGAATATGGCATGCATTCTTTGGTATGCCAGGTTCACATAACGATATAAACATTATTCATCGCTCGCCCCTTTTCAATGATCTGATAAATGGTGTTGGACCTAAAGGAACATTTTTTTGTAAATGATGTTGAATACATGTATGGGTACTATCTTGTTGATGAAATTTACCCTGAGTGGGTTGTTTTTGTGAAATCTTTTTCAAGAGATGGAACCCTAGATTCTAAAAGAGTAAAGTTTAACTAAGTTCAGATGGCGGCCGCAAAGACATCGAGCGAGCATTTGGTGTTTTGCAGAAAATGTGGCGCATTTTGAGCATGCCTTGTCGATTGTATCAAAAAGATCAAATAAGAAACGTGATGTACGCGTGCATCATTCTACACAACATGATTTTAGAGGATGAAGGTCGGGCAATAATTGAATATTATCCTGAGGAGACCCAATCAAATAACGATGATATTAGTGACGAACAGAGAACGCAAAACCAAAATCTAATCGAGTCACGACAAATAAATGCAAATCTTCGAGCTGATTTGGTACAACATGTTTCAACACTTCCTAGATTTGACAACATTGAAGAGGAATATGAAGATGATTGATTTTTTTTTTTTTTTTGTGATGTAATGTATTTTTTTTTTTTTGTAGTTATTTAATATTAGTTAAATAGGTGTTTTTAAAATTAATGTATTAAATTCTATGATTAAAATAAAAAAAACAAAAAAATAGAAAAATAGCTGCCAAATGTCAACCCACGCCAGCTAGCCCACGCCCCCCCTCCACACCCCACTTTTTTTGGGGTTGCCTGGTAGAGCCCATCTCCGCCACATGTCAACCCAAGCCCCTCACCCAGCAGTCTAAGGTCATGCGTAATGGACATTATATAGGCATTAAAGGATTTGATAATGCCTCTAGCACCATCCATTTGGGCGTTATAGAGGCATGAGGAGGAGAGACATTTCTAGAATAATGCCCAAAAGAGGAGAAATAAATGGAAAGCATTGAATGAAATGGGTATTAAGAGGCATTAACCGTTACACATTTTTTGAATGGACGTTATAATGCTGATGTGGCGAAATATGTCTCTTATAAGGCATTAACCATTACGCACAGTCTAACATCAAAGACTTTGTCATTAAATCCAAACCCGACTCAACTAAGGAAATTGATTTAATAAATCATTATTATTTTCTTATTTGTGTAATTATAAATTTAAGCCATAAGTCCTTTACATAAGTTGGTTGTTAGAATTCTATTTTTGGAAAAAGAAATATTAGTCATGTTTTATTCATCTCATTTAAAAAATGCGATACAGTTATTCATCTCATTTAAAAAATGCGATACAGTTTTAAATAATGTCGTATAGCTTTTTAGTTGCCATAGTTCAATAACTCGCATTAAGGGTTTGAGATATAGGGTCCATCCCGATTAACCAATCATACATATTTATCTTCTTTTGTTTAACTTTTAGTTAAATCACTACATCAAAGTTAATGGGTGATTTAGCTATTGGTTACTGTATACGTGACCATGGGCGTAGCTTAGTGTAAAGTGGGGGTACACCCGCCCCCCCTCCCCCCCCCCCCCCCGAATGTTTCGGTTAGAAGTGTAAAATTTCATATTTTTCGTTCGAAAATTTTAAAAGTTATATAGGATTATCCCCCAATTATTTTGCCTAAATATTTATACAATATATAAATTGGGTCCCATGACTTTCCGTCCCCTCGGAACTTTTGGTCAAACTCCGCCACTGTACGTGACAACACTTTTTGAATGGTTTAGTTATCTCATTACACTTGTTCTGCTAGGAAATGGAGTCTGAAACCATTTGTCAGTAAATTCTTCAAGTCTTCTAACAAGCTCTTCTATAGGTAGGGCAGTAAGCATTTGACTTTTGAGGTCAACGAGACTAATCTTGTGTTTCTAATTCCATTACCTAAAAAAAAATATATATCTGTTATTTCAAAAAAAAAAAAAAAAAATCCATTAGAATTATTAGTTTACTTTTAGAAAGATTTGTAGCATATTTATGATTGCAACAGTACCGCAAATAGAAGATGTTGGTGTTAGATATAAATGATACACTCCATAACAATTTTCATTTCATAGAGTTATGTCAAAAGTCAAAATTAGTATTTGATTAATAGTTTATAGGAGTATCCCAATAATGATGTATTTAGATGTTTTTGGTGACATAGATGAGAGAGAGTGTTGAGGTGGAAGAGAGAGATACGTATTTTGTTCTTCCAAAAAACAAGAAAAAACATACATGTGAGTGTGATTAGCAGAGAAAATAGATGAAAAAGAAAATTGATGTTTTTATGTATTGTGTGTAGGGCAAGAGAGAAACAATTTGACTGGTGCGGCAAGTGACATGTGGCAAATAAAAACATCCACCAAAAACACTTTTATTGCTCATGCTCTAATTTTTAACTATGTGGCAAGTTGAGACTCGAGTGCTTGATACTCGAGATTCTTTTCGTATTCACTTGATACTCGAGATTCTTTTCGTATTCACTACCGAAGCCATCTTGAAGCACTTTTTGCCTTTTGGTGTAGAATTCATATAGTACGATAAAATTGTAATCCACGATAATATATTAATATTAGAAAAAATACATAAGAATGACAGATAAGTTATTATTTTTTTAATAAGGGTTAAATGTCATTTTAGTTCTTATGGTTTGAGCCATTATTGATATCTATTTTTATATATACATCACTTTTTGGATTATCATGAAACCTTTAGTATATTATTTTTATATATAGATCTTATAATTATGATTATATCACTCATTTAGTTTCTTGATATCTATAAATATCTCTACTATAATAAAGCAAAACTTTTCTATCCCATGTGTCAAAATTCTAGCTAGTCCACGTCATCCTATCCTATGTGTAATTTTGTGAGATTTTTGAATTTTTATATATTATTAATTGTTTCAAACCTGCTGAAATGTTTGGGCGGGCCAAATTAGGGGTTCAAAATTTTCATTCAAATTTCAAATTTTGTTTCTCTCTTCCCTCTTCTCTCTCCTTCATTCTCTCGAAACCCTAAATCGATAGCCGCTCCCCTCCCCACTCAACCCTGAAGTTTGATTCACACATATCAGTTTTCAAGTTCAGTTCGCATATGGAAGGTTCTGTGTTTTGGATTAGTTTTCGTCGCCGGTTAATTGAGGTTTTGCGATTGAGGTATGGAATTCTTTGATGTTGTTACTTTGATTGTTTGCGTGGTTTGTTGTTGTTTAATTGCTCATAGTTACAACCTTTTGTCTTCGTCAGAGGTCTGGTAATTGTTTTTGTTTTTCATAATTTTTTTTACCGGTAACGATATCATTCCACACGAAAAAGGGCAATTACAAAGCAATGGCAGGTAGTCGGGCAACAAGTTGCGCCGCCACCCCCTTTTGAATAGAAAAACCAATTCTACTAAATACAAAGTTTGAAACCTTTAGCGACGAAGAATTACTATTAACGACTTTTTGAACCCGATTCAAAAGTCGCACAGCGTCAGGAGCGAGACCACCAAAGGTATCAAACGCAAACGGGACAAACACATGTTGATTCTCCAGGCAGGCTTTCTCATCTTTTGCCACTTTGCTCGCCTCTGCCTTGAGCACCGCTTGCCCTACGACAAAGCCCTTGTCCTTGAGCCCGACAAGGGGGGAGACTCCAGTTAGATCTACACAAGCGTGTTCCCCCCCCCCCCCCTCCCATCCAAACACAAGGATGTCCGTCGGGCGTAAAGTGGACCTCCCCTCCAAGGGGTCAGGAAATTTACTGGAGCCTCCTTTTTGGCAGAGATCCCGGCCCGCTTAAGAACATCACATAACACATCTCTCACCCAATCATGACGATATTTAAACCCTGGTAGCTCTTTACAGTGGATATTGGTTTCAAAATTGTTTTTTGTATGTATGTAATTTTGTTTAGATATTGGTTACAAAATTAAAGTTTAGCTTTGAATTGATTGCGTTTTGTATGTAATTTTGTTGCACTCTTATAGTTCTTAGTTCTTAATTTTGTTGATAGTAAGTTGGGATTTTCCTTTGTTTATGGAACACGTTTGTTCGCTTTGTTGTTGATTTAGAAATCATGATTTAGTTATGTTTATGAGACTCAACTTGGTGGTCTTAGGAAGGAATTGAATCAAAAGTAAAGTTTATGATTTACTAGATTATTCTTCTCAAATATCCCTTCCCGTTTACGTTATTACAGTTTCAGTTATTATGAACTGATTATTGAAGTGGATGAATTTGAATTGGATTATTAGTTTAGTTGTTTTGATTTTGTGGGTTCTGTATATTCTTATGAGTAGGGTTATTTCTTGGATGATTGCTATGATATTAGAAAACCGAGTTAACCTCTTGTGGGGTTGTTGGTTTCTTGAATCCTAAAACCAAATTAACTGTTTTTAAATTTGAATTTCAAGATAATTCCATATAACTTGATCTTGAAATCGATATTTATTAGAAAAATTATGAGGTCAAGCATGTTGACCAACATGCTTCAAACCAATGACTGTAAGCGTTTTGAATCAACCTATATGACCTGTTTTATTGGTCGAAAGTGGTGATCCGTTGAGTTCCATGTTGAAAGTGTAATAGAAGAAGCTCGTGTCATAAACATCGCACCAAATGTCACTAAGGCTCATAGTGGTGATCCGTTGAGTTCCATGTTGAAAGTGTAATAGAAGAAGCTCGTGTCATAAACATCGCACCAAATGTCACTAAGGCATAGTTGTTAATAGCGACCATAGCAGTCGCTATAAATAAGGCTCATAGTTGTTAATAGCGACCATAGCATGTCACTAAGGCATAGTTGTTAATAGCGACCATAGCAGTCGCTATAAATAAGGCTCATAGTTGTTAATAGCGACCATAGCGGTCGCTATAAAAAATGCATAAATCTGGCACACGCGGGCCCGGGGTTTTCGGAGCTGCATTCGTGTCCGCAGGACGTGCGGGCATGCACGAGTTCAATTAAATTCCAGTGCAGAAACTCATTTTTTGCACCCCCCTGCGCGCGGGTAGGACTTGTGGTAAAACATGTCATAAAGCTACAATAGAGTAGTAAAGACTTTACCTTATAAACAACCACTAACTTTGTTCACACACCGATGTGGGACAAAGTCTTTACCACCTTTTGAGACTTTCATTCACACACCCAACATATAAGTCCTTTGCTGCTAACTATTAGTTTTTGTTAAATATACATGTAAAATAGCATATATACAAGGGTATTTTGATGTAATATACATATAAAAATTTTCAAAAATCTTTTTCTAGTATAATCGCTATTTATAAAATAGTCGTCGCTATTTGTCGCTATTCGCTACGTAGCCTAGCCATGCCTTGTCGCTATTTGTCGCTATTCGCTATCGACAACTATGCTAAGGCTATGATAATGTGATATTCGTATGACACAAGTTGACTTCAAAGAAAAAAAAATATTTAACTTAAAGAAAGTAAGAATGCAATGGACTACTGCATGATATATCTGTAGTTAGTTAGTTTACCAAATTCAGTTAGTTGTGGACTTTAGGAATCTGTTTTTTCATTGTTAGATTACATGTCTTAGATCATGGACATTTTGTCAAATATCTTTCACGATAATTAACTTAATATTATAAATTCACTATGTCAAGAATATGCAGGTGCTAGAACTGTGTATATATGGAACAAAATAGCTATTCCTAAAGTGAATTATTTTGCTTGACAGGCGATAAATGGGAAATCCCAACAGCAGATGCATTGGTAGCCATAGGTGTCCCAAACATTAATACAACTTTCCTTAAGAAAACCATAAATCTCTACCAGACAAACTCTCATCATCCTGGTATGTTTCATCCGATCTTTGATGATATAATCCTAAAATCATTTGATTCTTTCGATATAAACAAAGGATTTGATGATGATTATAAACGTTTCAATCCCTTTCGTATAATTTGTTTAACTTGAAACTAACCTTGTGATTTTGAATCTTTTATACACCTAATTCCATTGGAGTTAATATATTAATTTTCTTATGTTAAATTTTGTTACCATTAGTTTATTTTTTAGATTAGGGTTCATAGGGTTGTTGTTAATACATCAACATTGGCTAACTTCAACTTTTAATATCACACACTACTGCTTCAAAAATCTAGGCTTATTAGTTATACATTGAACTTACAAGGGCTTACCAGTTAAGATTAAAACTATTGCTATTCTTTTAAGTGCTGCAAGTCTAACACAAAGGTATATATCATCATCATACTTAATCATATTTTCACTCTTTTCATAAGTTTGGTAATAAGATTATTACATGCCAAGTCTATATCGTTCTTGAACTAAAAAGACTATTTAAAATTTTAATTAAATGGGATGTGGATTTCCAGGTTAAAGTTTAAAGAATATGAATTTAAGTTTTTAGCAAGAACATTATTCGCGTTTCAATTTTTTTAGCTTTCTTAACTTTTGTTTCGTTGTTTAAACAATAGTTGTTTAACTCAATCTTCCAAAGTTACTGTGGTAGGGAAAATAGGGTTTAAAATTAGTAGATTATGGTGTTAAATATCATGGTGACTACGTTTGGTAAAACAAATTCTAACTTCAGTAACATTCTTTTGAATCCAGATAGGCGACAGGTCTTATACAGGTCCTTTTAAAGATAAAGGATGTTTTTTTTGTGATTTGCTTCAGTGTCTTAGTTTGTAGGTAGCATACCAGGCAAATGAAATTACCTGAACCAAGTAACCCACAGTTTAGGCTTTATACCCTAATAAGCATATGGAGTGTCAATCCAATTAGTTGCACAAACAGGTTTTAATATTTTTTCCAGGTTAAACAGATCATGTTCATGTCAACTTGCGAGTACACATGTTGTGCTCAGGTTCATGTGTGTGATACAACTTTCGGGTTTGTGTCAACTTGCGAGTACCAGCCGTAGTTGACCCAAGCGCATCTTGTATCCCTTTTAAAATGTACTATGTAATTAATAGGTCAAATATGGTCACGTAAACAATATTATAAAAAGAATAATACTGATTTTAACCTACAAATACCGGTACCGGTACCGTACCGAACATTTTCAGTACCAGTATCGGTACCCAGATTTGATAAATTTCGGTTACTGGTATCGGTACCGGTTCGGTATGGTACCGGTACCACGCTCATCCCTTTGTGTTGTCGATTCACTCTAGCAAGTTGTAACCTGTAAAAAATGTTTGTGTTTTCCCAATGGTATGTATGTGGCATGGATTTTGATAATTTGTGGATAATCTGTTTTGATATTTTTATTCATGAATAGGAAATCAAATAGTTATAGTTGAAAACACAAGAAGGTTCCTCATTTGACAAAGGTATGTATGTCTATCAGATTACCCACATTGAGTTATATGTTAGAACTCTCATTTTCTTAATAAGCGTTCACGTCTTCTGCATGTTTCAAGTTTTTCTTGGTCATAAATACCATATTAAAGTGTGTTTGGGTCCTTTGACATGTTTCAAGTGTGTTTTGATCATAAAGACCAATTTAAAATGTGTCCAGGTCCTTTAACCCATTTCGAGTGTGTTTTGTTCATAAAGACCATATTAAAGTGTGTTCGGGTCTTTTGACCCATTTCAAGGGTGTTTTAGCCATAAACAACTATTTATTGTGTGTTTGGATCTTTTGACCCATTTCAAATGTGTTTTGGTCATAAATACCAATTTAAAGTGTGTTCGGGTCCTTTGACCCATTTCAAGTGGGTTTGGTCATAACTACCAATATAAAGTGTCTTTAGTGTTGGAAATTTTAGTGAAAATGAGTTTTTCACTAAATATTTTGGACATCAATAATATTTATATATGTGTTGTATAAATAATTATTTATGGTTTGTGTTCAAACTATGTCCAAATAGAGCTAAGATGAATGAGATATCGAAGCTTGAAGTTGTATGTTTGGAACAAACAAAGATGAATAAAATGGATTAGTTTTGTCAACTTGTCCCACATAGGTGGGATGACAAAACTTAAAGTGGTTTATAAGGAGGAGCACTCCTTGTATATTGTTTTCCTTAAAGGCAAACACTAGTGGGGGACACTAAAGGGTGCCCAGCACCCTTACTCGTGCACATATGCGCGCGTAACATGGGCTATAGGCCTAATGTGGTGCACTTTGAACTTCGCACACCGCCTTTGTATTTTTGCCCATGAGCGCGTGGTCAAATACATGGCGGGTCCGCGTATGGCGCACCCTTGGGTGGCGTAGGCAGATGCCTTGGCATGGCGCATGGCGCACGTCATTGGCTATGGCGAAGACTGCAAGTGGCACGCGAGTATGGATGGCGCATAACCAGGTGGCGTCCTGGTATGCGTAGTGGCATCCAATTAGCGCTTGGCGCAAGAAGGTGTGTCTCCGCGGAAGCGTAGTGCAGGCTCAACTAAGGCGCGCCTGCATGCGCGTTCGACCGGTCAAACCAGTCTACTTACTAGAGAGTTATTGTTAGACGGTTTCCACTAGTGCCATAAGTTGAATGGCGGTTTCTTTTTCTACCACTTAATATCCATTAAGTTAGTGTTTAAACCCTTTTTTATTACAAGATTAATTATCTTGTTAATAACAAGATTAATTATCTTGTTAATTACTTGATTAATGATCTTGTTTATGACAATCATTAAAAGGGTTGAATGAGTCTATACATCTTATTATAAAATGAATATTGTTTATTCATTTGAGAAAGAGAAGAAAAATAGACAACAAATTCATCTTGGTTCCATGGAAATTTAGAGAAGAGCTTTCTCTAAATTGTGTTAAACAACTTAAATTTTCCACTAAATTAGAACACCATTATACCCGGTGTAATCTCGGGCGTGAGTGCCATCTCCGGCAGTACACATATTGTTCTGGTTGTTGTACCCTGGGAGACAGACCGTCTGAGAGGAGGCGCGGAATCTGTTTTAAGGGAAGCGTGTTGAACACGTGCCTCAACCAAAACCGTCAACAATTTTGCTTGTCTTGCAGCGGAGTTTCGATCTCGTAGATGCGGTTGAAGTTTTCAAAGACATTGGCTTTGAATCAAGTTTGGTACAATTTAGTTGTATTTTATATTCGTTTATTTAGTTTTTGTAACCGGTATTGTACTAGTCGAATTTCTCACAAATAACGAGAGTCTCGTTATTATTTATAATATATTTTGGAATATATTTTAATAAAAAGTGAACCTAGTTCCTACAATCTTAAAACAGACTTTCGTGAAGATTGTTGCTACAATCTTAAATCCCTTCTCTACGAGGATTTAGGTTCACGAAAGTTAAAAATATTTAATGGGATTTTTGTTAAAATCTTGAAAATATTTTGGGAAATATTTATTTAGTACAATGAGTCGGATTAATTTTGATGATTGGAGTACAATCTTTAATCCGAATACCGTGTTATAAAACCGTAGAATTCGATTCAAGAAGATAATGGGTTTTGTTCATGTTTAGATAACACGAACTTTATACAAAAATTAATATGTATTTCGAATGGTTGGAATACTAATTTTTCTAATGAGCGAATTAGAAATTGGTAATTTTTGTAAGCCCATAAAATGTGTATGAACCATGGAAATTCTCTAAGGAGAATGTTGGATGTAATTTGGTAAAATAATAGTGGTTTCAAATGTCTTGAAACACATATATTTTCTAATGAGTGTATTAGAAAATAATTATTTAAAAAAAATTACAAGTTTTAAAACATTTATGTATTCTTACACTTTGTTTTAAAACGGTTAGAAACTTTAATTGGTATATTAATTTTGGTTTCAAATGTCTTGAAATATATTGATTTTCTAATTAGCATATTAGAAAGTAATTATTTTATAAAATAACAAGGTTTAATATTTTCTAACGAGCGTGTTAGAAATGTTGATGTTGAAAGAATAACAAGATTAAAACTTTTTATCTCTAACGAGCGTGTTAGAATTTTATAGAATAATAAGTTTTAATATCATCTTTTATATCTAATGAGCATGTTAGATACGATGATTATGTAAAACTAACTTGTTAAAAAAAACGATTAGATTTTTTAACGAGCGTGCTAGAAAATATACGTTTAGATTTTCTAACGAGCGTGTTAGAAAATATTATTATTTCAAATAATTACCGACGAGCGTGTTGGAGACAATTATTTTGGATAATAAACCTTGTAATGGTTTTGTCTAAACTATTTAATTTCTAATGAGCGAGTTAGAAACAGATTTTTTCCACATACGTTTAAACGATTTTTATTTGTTTATTTCTAATGAGCGTGTTAGAAATAGTTTATATTTTTTATAAACTTCGAAACAAATTTTGTAATCGATTACTTTTAACGATCGTGTTAGAAACAATTTAAAGAGTTTGATAGTTGTTTATTTTCTAACGAGCGTGTTAGAAACGATTTAACGACTTTGTCAATTATTTATTTCTAACAAGCGGGTTAGAAAACGTTTATTTTATATAAACCAAAACGGCTTATGACAATAAATGATCATTTAATTTTCTAATGGGCGTATTAGAATTACTTTATTTTATAACCAACTATTTTAACGATTTGCAATCGTTAATTTCTAACGAGCGGGTTAGAACTGGGTTAACTATGATAAACTATTTAAGATGATTTGTAATCGTTTTATACATATTTTCTAACGAGCGTGTTAGAAAAGGTTTATGGGTATTTCTAACGAGCGTGTTAGAAAACGATCATTTAAATAAACCAAAAGTGGCTTATGAGAATAAATGTATTCGTTTTATTTCTAACGAGCGCGTTAGAAGCGGTTTACTTTACAAAACCGAATATTGTGAATGTTTGTTAAACATTTAAATTCTAATTAGCATATTAGAATTGGTTATCATAAAAACCACTCATTTTAACGATTGGTAATCGTTATTATCTAACAGCGGTTAGAAATGGTTTGAATATGATAGACCATTTATTAAGACGATGTTTATTCGTTTTATTTTCAAACGAGCGAGTTTGAAATTGTTTTATTTATTAAACTATTATAAGGTTTATTGTCTTGATTTGTAATCAAAACGTAAATATATAGTTTAATATTAAAACACTTGCAAAAACGAGAAATGTTTTGAACGAATAAAACATGTCTTTGCAAAGTATAAGTGATTCGATACCTCCACGAGAAGTATAACGTCTTCAACCATATAATAGTCTCGGATAGACTATTTGGGGAAAAACAACTCGATGTTGTTATAAATATAATAAGTTGCTCAACTACTTGCGAGTAGTTAATTGTAAACAACTTTATATTTTTGGACAACTTGTGATTATTCAAGTTTAGAGTTTCAAGACGAAACAAGTTATACGTGTTCCATTGAGGGAGTACCTCAAAACATGACAGGACGATGTAATTGCGTTTATTTCGTTCTAAAGTGTGTTGAAAATAATAACACTTTGGGATTTGATATTTACATATCATTGGTGTATCCGTTATTTTGACTACTAATAAGTTGTCAAAAGGATACACATTTTGATACAAAGTGTAAAAATTAATTTATACGGACACAACGAGCGGGTTGTGATCATGACTTATGTAATAAGTCACAAATCAAACATCAAACATCAAACGTATAACGAGTTTGTGAGAAACGTGGTGCATGGTTTGAGATGAAATGCACGAAAACAAGATATGTCATCTAATGTTGAGAGCATCAACATGGAAATGCACATGTAAGTTTTCAAAGAATATAACATATGAAAGAAATATATGTTATCATTGTAAATGATTTTAATAAATTTAGCAAAATTATTAACGGAAATTTACAATAGTGATGGACTTGTAGATGCTTCTACCACCATCAATGTTGTTTAAACTATGTGGAGGCTTGGCCCTCAATTTTTGGAGAGTATCCCAATACATGGTATTAATGAAACAACAACGTAAATGTATATATCACTATAGGCATTCGTGAATGCTTTGTTGTTGAGAGTCAATCTAATTGACTATATCTCAAGACTCAAGTGAGTTTATACAAAGATCTTTCATCAAAGTGACTTGGAATAAGACTTATGTTTAAGTCTTTAGGAAGTAAATTGTGAAGCCTTGGAGATAAAAAGGCAAACGAGTTATGATCCTAATGGATGAAGTTAACTATGGTTTTGAGGCCATCCTAAAAACCGATGGTTTTGGAATGGTGAAATAAAATTTCATTATTGTATTTAAACTAAGAAACGAATGTTCGGAAGAGATAGTGCGTTATCTCTTAAGGCTGTGAGGAATCAGAATGATGCATCTTCTGTTCACATGCTAGAGTATTGTAGTCTAAAGCATGCTCGACTAACACTTGTTAATTTATATGCTCGACGGAGATTAAATTAACTTTAAACATTCAAAATATGTGATGACACAAGAACGAATTTTGTGCTAAACAAAACTATAAATATAACTTCATTAAAATGCAAGCAATGTGGGGGGAGGAAACCATTTAAGAAACAAACCCTTTAGGGTATGAAGAAATGGTAGTTGAGAAGTTTTCTCAAACTCGGAATGAAAGGGAGAACCTTTCATCACCCCATTTGGATGTTATCCAATTACACTTAAATGTGGGGGTGACTTGCATTTGAATGTGGAAATGGTAGTTGAGAAGTTTTCTCAAACTCGAAATGAAAGGGAGAACCTTTCATCGCCCCATTTGGATGTTATCCAATTACACTTAAATGTGGGGGTGACTTGCATATATTGCAAACGCATGACCAAGTGGAGTACACAATGGTTATATGGAGTCAATCGAGTAGATTGGACTCAAATGCCAATTGGTTAGATTCAATCTAATAAGATGTTAGTCATGACACACCAAAGGCATGGTGAAAACGTGTCTAGCCATGAATCGAGTTTCATGTCATTCTAAAGACAAGGTACATAATTGGATCCAGGTTGTGATCACGAGTTATAAGTCTTATGAATTGACTAAAAGGCAAAAGTGACTAGCAAGTCAAGAACACGTTAGAACAACTGATCGCAATTTAAATTATCGTTGGTGACTTAGCGAAGTCAAAGATAATTTTGGATCCAACAACCAGTGGGTTGATAAGAGATCAGGTTGTGGAATGAGACTAAAGCCATGGAAAAGGGACATGAGGGAAACCTAACCTAGTTGACTGGAGATCCCAAGATCTAGGTTCAATAGGCCAACTTAATCATGAACCGAAGGGTAGTCACTGTGGGGGCGTAGCTAATATATATGTTTATATATGAGCTAGTTTATATGTTTCATATATCCCCCTAAAACTATAAAAGGGTGTTTAAATACGTCCTAGTCCATTCCTATAATATTCAGTGACATTGTTGTGAGGTTAAGCATAATATGTGGTTTTATGATTTGTGTAAATCATAGTAAACCATAATGCTTTTAATGATTTAAAGGGAAATCACCTATGTTGGAGAGAAGTGTGGTCGTTTCGAATGGAATTAGGGCATAATTCCTAGAGCTCCCGCAGAACCAGAAAAGTGCTCCATGACCATTATAGGACACGATAGTGAGGGGATGACCCAGCTAGGGAAAGTATTGTGTGAATGTATATTGTCGTTTACACAAATGGGGGGTTGTTCAAGGACATCACGTCTACAAAACCCTAGTAGACTAATTATGCTTCACAAAGGAAGGTTCAAAGGCAAAACCTACCTATCCTGCAATACTCGACTGTCGAGTTTTCATCGGGGAATTTTGTGTGTTTTAATCGATCTCCATTCATGTGGGGGATTGTTGGAAATTTTAGTGAAAATGAGTTTTTCACTAAATATTTTGGACATCAATAATATTTATATATGTGTTGTATAAATAATTATTTATGGTTTGTGTTCAAACTATGTCCAAATAGAGCTAAGATGAATGAGATATCGAAGCTTGAAGTTGTATGTTTGGAACAAACAAAGATGAATAAAATGGATTAGTTTTGTCAACTTGTCCCACATAGGTGGGATGACAAAACTTAAAGTGGTTTATAAGGAGGAGCACTCCTTGTATATTGTTTTCCTTAAAGGCAAACACTAGTGGGGGACACTAAAGCCCATGCTCAACTGAAAAGTCAAACAAATGATGGAGAACAAAGCCATTTACATTAACAAATGTCAAGTGGTTCACAATAGGATTACCAAAAGAACTGGATCTTTCTTTCCAGTTATGATTTTTACCTGCTGAACACATTCTACCCTATGTTGTCAAAAGCGCAAAAAGCGCGCGCCTAGGCGCAGCGAGGCGCACCTAGAGCGCCTGGTGGCAGCCTAGGAGCAAAAATCTCGTGCACATATGCGCGCGTGACATGGGCTATAGGCCTAATGTGGTGCACTTTGAACTTCGCACACCGCCTTTGTATTTTTGCCCATGAGCGCGTGGTCAAATACATGGCGGGTCCGCGTATGGCGCACCCTTGGGTGGCGTAGGCAGATGCCTTGGCATGGCGCATGGCGCACGTCATTGGCTATGGCGAAGACTGCAAGTGGCACGCGAGTATGGATGGCGCATAACCAGGTGGCGTCCTGGTATGCGTAGTGGCATCCAATTAGCGCTTGGCGCAAGAAGGTGTGTCTCCGCGGAAGCGTAGTGCAGGCTCAACTAAGGCGCGCCTGCATGCGCGTTCGACCGGTCAAACCAGTCTACTTACTAGAGAGTTATTGTTAGACGGTTTCCACTAGTGCCATAAGTTGAATGACGGTTTCTTTTTCTACCACTTAATATCCATTAAGTTAGTGTTTAAACCCTTTTTTATTACAAGATTAATTATCTTGTTAATAACAAGATTAATTATCTTGTTAATTACTTGATTAATGATCTTGTTTATGACAATCATTAAAAGGGTTGAATGAGTCTATACATCTTATTATAAAATGAGTATTGTTTATTCATTTGAGAAAGAGAAGAAAAATAGACAACAAATTCATCTTGGTTCCATGGAAATTTAGAGAAGAGCTTTCTCTAAATTGTGTTAAACAACTTAAATTTTCCACTAAATTAGAACACCATTATACCCGGTGTAATCTCGGGCGTGAGTGCCATCTCCGGCAGTACACATACTGTTCCGGTTGTTGTACCCTGGGAGACAGACCGTCTGAGAGGAGGCGCGGAATCTGTTTTAAGGGAAGCGTGTTGAACACGTGCCTCAACCAAAACCGTCAACAATTTTGCTTGTCTTGCAGCGGAGTTTCGATCTCGTAGATGCGGTTGAAGTTTTCAAAGACATTGGCTTTGAATCAAGTTTGGTACAATTTAGTTGTATTTTATATTCGTTTATTTAGTTTTTGTAACCGGTATTGTACTAGTCGAATTTCTCACAAATAACGAGAGTCTCGTTATTATTTATAATATATTTTGGAATATATTTTAATAAAAAGTGAACCTAGTTCCTACATATAAAGTGTCTTTAGAAGGTAATTTACCTATTTAAAGTTGTCGAAACAAGGGGTAAATCATATATGTGTTATTGGTGATTATAAAGTGTTGCTTTACATGTTAAAAGATGTCAAAATAAGTGGTAAATGATTGAAATACATGTGCATTTTTTGTGACTACAAAGTGTTGATTTACATGGTATGTCCACATTTGATATTTAAATTTTAATCCTTTATTTTTGCAGAACGTTAGGAAGTTGTCATGTCATCCCTGAGGTTGGGTGGTGACTTAGGATGGTATTCTTCTTGTATAAACTTTGTAGATTCTTAGCTAAGAAATATTTAGTTTTATATGAGTACTATTGATTATTAGGGCATCTTCCAAGAGAGCTGCTCGTGAGGCGAATGATGCGCCCGCTCAGCCGGTTCCGCATAAGCGGAGTGTTAGTCTCCGCAAGTTAGGAATTGTTGGACAGGTTATTTATAAATGCAGTTTGGTATAGTTTTTGTTAGATATAGTGGCATTTGTTTGGATTGTAGAGTTTTAATTAACTACTACATAACTAAATCCTAAAATATTTTGGTTTTATTCGGGTTGAATTGTTAATGTGTTGTTATTGTTTTTGTTTAACTTCAGAAATTAGTATTGTTATGGTTTTTGTTTAAATTTGTATTTTAGATCAAATTGTGATATTATTTTTTAAAAACTTGAATCTATATCTATACTATATAATAAAAGAAACCACTTTAGGGACACTTGTCATCATATTAGGCCATTTCTTATGGATAATTATAATTTTAGTTTAATCTTTTTAATTAATTATAATATTATATTATTAATTAATATAAGGATTCCAATTATTCAATATTTATATAATCCGTTTGATTCAATTTATATAATCCGTTTGATTCAAAATTTAAAATATATATATTAATAATAAAGATATTAGATAATTAATAAAATAATAACACTGGCAAAAAATAAGGTAAATACGTAAATTATAATATACTAATTTTATCATGCATAAAAGTTTAATAATAACGTCTTTTTTTAACCCCTTTGGACCCCAACGTCTTTTTTTCTAACCCTTTTGGCCCCTAAAAGTAAATTGATAGGATTAGTGTTAGGGGCCAAAAGGGTTAGAAAAAAAGACGTTCGGGGCTCAGATGTAAAAAGATTCGTTTTTTTGGCTAAAAGGGTAAAAGTGATTTCACCACAGGAGCCAAAATCGTAATTTACTCTTGATATTAACTATATATTTGAACGTTTTGTTTAGTTTGGCATCAAAGGAATAGATGGCCTGCCCCTAGCTCTAACTAATCTCTCCACTTTGATAGCACAGGAGTGCTTGCTTTCATTCCCTGCCACCCGCTTCTATAGCTGGCTATTCCTTATCGGCATTTCAAGACAAAATCTTTCATGATCCATCCCGGAATTGATAGAGAATAGTTGGGATATTCAACAGGGAGGGAACAGAAGGGGGTGACATCAGAAGTAGGATCGTCGAACGGTCTTCTGGCTCCGTGGCTCCTGACCCTGGAAGATGGGATTCCGAGACCAGGGCCCTTTTTCATCACTTCCGCTCGTTGCATACCTTGCTCCACTACTGTACGAATAACATTTCCCGCTGCAGTTTGAGCAGCAAACGGTGTCCCTCTTCTTGTAACCCGGAATCCACAAGTACCGGCGGAGGCCCAATAAACCACCCGACCCCTTACATCTGTAACAGTCACAATGGTATTGTTGAAGCTTGCTTGAACATGAATAAGTCCTTTTTCTACGTGCACTCTTGCGTGAACCAAGACGTCCATTCTTACGTGAACCAGTTTCTTTTCTTTTATTTATTTTCTTTTTCTTTCTTTTTTCTTTTTTTATTCATTCCGGATAAAACCTCCTTGAAGTATCAACTAATGGGGGAGGAGTGAGATTATACAACCCGCCCTTTCTCTTTTTTTCACAAATACATTTACAAGTTATAAATAAAGGGTTAAATTTATTGAGAATTTGTTAACAAATTTTACTACAATATAATAATCTATTTATATCAATATAAATATATATTTATCCTATACTATATAATAAAACATTAATTAATGTGTGACACCTGTCATTCATTGTAAGCATTTATTTTATGATTTTATCGCCTCACTTCCAAACTTATCTTATATTAATTAAATAAATAAATGAATAGTGAGCTAATATTAAATTTGATCCTACTTTAAATTTTTTAATACCATTCTTCTATTTTAAATTTTGAATACCATCCTACTTTATTATTTAGTATAGGAAATTACATTTATTCAACCCGCGTAATACACATATTTTTAAAGATGTAACTTTTTTATTATTTGGTATATAAAATTATATTTATTCAACCCGTGTAATAAATGAAGTTTCTTAAAGATGTATTATTTTATTATTTGGTAAACAATATTACATTTATTCAACTCGTGTAATACAAGTGGTTTTAAAGATATAACTTTTTTATTTGGTATATAAAATTATATGTATTCAACCCGTACAATATGGTTCTTATAAATATAACTTTTTTATTATTTAATATATAAAATTATATTTATTCAACCCGTGCAATAAAAGAGATTTGTAAAGATATATTGTTTTATTATTTAATATATAAAATTACATTTATTCAACCCGTGTATTACACGGGGTTCTAACCTAGTTGTTAATTTATAAGAAATCAATTAGAAAGATTACTTTTTGCGAACATAATTTTTTTAAAAACAACCCATAACCCGTGAAGCTCACGGATATATAACCTATAAATAATATGCTATATTTGTATAAAAATATATAGTCCTACAGGTTACGGTGTACATTGAAATGTTCTGAGTTTTGGGGTACGTTGAAATGTGGGGGTAACTTTGTATAATAATAACCAACTTTTAAAAGTGTTCAAATTAGGTCACTCAAGTTTAAAAAGTGTTCTAATCAGGTCACTAAACATTCATTTTTCATTAAAACTAGGTTATAACCCCGTGTATTACATGGGTTGAATAAATAAATTTTATATACTAAATAATAAAACAATATATCTTTAAAAACCTCATTTATTGCACGGGTTGAATAAATATAATTTATATATTAAATAATAAAAAGTTATATCTATAAAACCATATAATAAAGTAATATCTTTAAAACCACGTGTATTACATGGGTTGAATAAATGTAATATTTTTTACTAAATAATAAAATAATACATCTTTAAAACACCCCATTTATTACACGGGCTGAATAAATGTGATTTTATATACCAAATAATAAAAAAAACACATCTTTAAAAATATGTGTATTACACGGTTTGAATAAATATAATTTTCTGTACTAAATAATAAAAAATTATATATATCCTTAAAAAACCCCTGTATCATACGAATTGAATAAATCTAATTTTATATATCAAATAATAAAAAGTTATATCTTAAAAAACCTCATGTATTACATGGGTCGAGTAAATATAATTTTGTATAGTGAAAATAGTGTATTACACGGGTTGAATAAATAAATTTTATATACTAAATAATAAAACAATATATCTTTAAAAACCTCCTTTATTGCACGAGTTGAATAAATATAATTTATATATTAAATAATAAAAAGTTATATCTATAAAACCATATTGTACGGGTTGAATAAATGTAATTTTATATACCAAATAAAAAAGTAATATCTTTAAAACCACGTGTATTTCATGGGTTGAATAAATGTAATATGTTTTACTAAATAATAAAATAATACATCTTTATAAAACCTCATTTATTACACGGGTTGAATAAATGTGATTTTATACACCAAATAATAAAAAAAAATTACATCTTTAAAAATATGTGTATTACACGGTTGAATAAATGTAATTTTTTGTACTAAATAATAAAAAATATATATCCTTAAAAAAACTCGTGTATTATACGAATTGAATAAATCTAATTTTATATATCAAATAATAAAAAGTTATATCTTAAAAAACCCCATGTATTACATGGGTCGAGTAAATGTAATTTTGTATAGTGAAAATAATTTTATTTCAAGTTTCGTAAAATCTATTTGATACCAAACTAAACAAAACGTTCAAATATATAGTTAAGATCAAATTAGATAACTAAGTTTGAATTTGAAGTAAATAGATAAATATAAAAGTAATAATTAATTGAGCTAATTACTGTTTTCGTCCCTGTGGTTTGTCAAAAATCACTATTTCAGTCCATTAGTTTAAAAATTGCGATTTCATTTCCTGCGGTTTCACTTTCGTAACCATTTATGTCACTGTGGTTTCGCTTTCGTAACAATTTCAATCCATTATTCTGTTAAGTACAGGGAATGAAATAGTTACGAGGTGGACTGAAATAGTTACGAAAGTGAAACCATAGGGACTGAAGTCGCAATTTTTAAACTAATTGACTGAAATAGTGATTTTTGACAAACCAAAGGGACGAAAACAGTAATTAACTCTAATTAATTCAAATAAATAATATTATAAATGAGAATGAGATTAAACTAAATAATAATTATCCATAAGTTATTAAACTAAATAATATTTAATAGGGGGTTATTTATAATAAATTAGAAGAGATTAAACTAAAATAATAATTATCTATAAGAGAGGGCCTAATATGATGACAAGTGTCCCCAAAATGGTTTCTTTTATTATATAGTATAGATTAAAGGTTTTTTCATTCGTTTCATAGGTAACCGTGGTGATGTGAATTTTTGTTTCTTTTTTCCTTTTCATTTGATGCTAACATCGAGTGATGACGTGGATTGTAACTTGTTTTTTTAGTTTTTAATGTAATTAAAGTGTTTTTATTTTTAATAAATATTATTTCATATATGAAAATAATTCGACCTCAGCATCTTATACTCCATTTTTTTTCTTGACACATGGAAAAAAGGACATGGCCCAATTTGAATGTTAAGTTATCTAATTGGGACAAAAACGATACGAGTGACCTAATTAAAGCACTTTTAAAACTCGGTTACTATTCTGTGACATTTTCCCTTGAAATGTGTTGTGTAGTTTGTAGTACCGAGCCGTATTTTCAGGCTAATTGTTTAGATTTTAGAGTTAATTAATGCATATAATACTTATGTCATTATACCATTGATGTACCCGAGAACACTGTTAAATAAGATATTTTCTGTGAAGTAAATGCCCTAATTTGTTCAATTTATGTTTTTTTTTTGTCTCAGTAAGGTCTGTCAAACATGTGTCTTAGTATGTGGAGTTATTATTTTATAAATAATACAAAAAAATAACTTTATAGATATAGATTTTTTTTAACACAAACCATAACCCGTGAAACTCACGGGTCTATAACCTAGTAATATAATAAATGAGATGGATTTGGCCATTTGGCATGTTGTGGTGGAACCTCAAGGTGATTTTGGGAGGGAATGAATTCTAAGCCATGTGGAGGTGGGATCCGAATTGTATTCGGATCGGATTTATAGTTTGGTTCACCCAATTTCAGTTAATCGAATATACTATAAATTAAAACATATCAATTATTGATATCATAATTTCATTCCATATCTACAAAACATATATTCTTTCTCTCTCTCTTTCTCTCACATAACTTCTTTTGCTTCTGGAACAAGATTAACAATATTTCAAGATCAAAGGTAGTTGTTGATCTATTAATTTCTTTGTGTATGTCATCGTTTTGATCATGTAGATTATTAGTTTTTAAAAACATTGATTCAAATTTCCTTCGTAACGAAGTTTACTTGACAAATATGTATACATACATCACTTTTTGGATTATCTTGAAACCTTTAGAATATTTTTTTTTAGAGTAAACTTCGATTTGCTCCCTGTGGTTTCGCCGTTTTAACGGTTTTGCCCCAATCCTTTAATCTATGGAACTTATATCAATTTTACTCCACATCTCTAATGGCATCCATTACCACTATTAACTAGAAGGGTATTTTGATAACTTTACATATAAGTATTTGATTATTTATTATTAATTAATGAAATCCTTTTTTTGTCTTTTTATTGACATTGACAGTAAAAAAAAATTAATACATAATAAGAAAAATCACTTCTCTCTCAACCCCCCCTTTTCTTCCACCAGGCACCACCATCAGCAGCCGACCAACACCGCATGTTGACCACCACCACCCTTTTTCCTTTACAAATCACCAAAACCGCCTAAACTAGTGTCGCCGACCACAAAAACATGTCCAAAACAGGAACGGTCACACCAACCACCATCAATTACCACCATCAACCATCACCACCTACCATCTACTGCAACCACCACCACCAGCCCTACCACCATCATCATAGATCTATGAAACAATCACCACCAGCCACCACCAACGCCAATCACCACCACCAACACCAACCATCGTCTCCCTCTTTCTCTACATCGCAACAACAACCATAAGCCACCCACTCCACACGCAAAAACCCACAACCCAGATCTGCCATTTTTTCTCCAAAGCACCGCAAAAACCGACTATTCTTTAGATGGTACATGGTTCAACTTAGATCCAGATTTAGAAACGCTAGATAAATCGATTTAAAACCACTGGCTCTAGCCCAGTGGCCAACAACAATGAAGGGGGCTGAAAGGTCACCGGTTCGAACCTGAGGAGCGCCCGAGTTTTCTATTACAGTGCATTTACTCCGGAGAGTGTCAGCTCTTGCGGAGGGTGCAACTCCTGTCAAGTGGCAGGGGGCTGGAAATTTTCTCGGGGGAAGCCAAGCCAAACTCTAATGCACCAAGCGTGAGCCCGGTTAAGACAACATAGTCTTGGTTGCGGGAGTGGGGCGATGGTAGCTACCGTTGGTAGTGAGGGACCTTGCCGTCTGTTGTGAAAGTCACCTTCCCAAAAAAAAAAGATAAATCGATTTAAACGGATCCAAATTCAAAAACGCTGGTGCACCGGCTTCCCTAGGCAAATTCAGATTGGTCAAAACACATCTAGATTCAGATCCCGATTTAAACAGATCCAGATTCACATTTGTGGAGCTGGTGGTCGGATGGGGGTTGTGCACGGTGGTGACGGTGGTGGTGGTTGGTGATGGAGAAGAGAGAGAGAGAGTGTAGAATGAGAAAAGATATGCATGTTTTGTTATATATATAATAAAATCTTTATTTGTACTTTTACTAAAATACCTTAGTTTTTTACTTGAAGTTACTAAAATAACCTTCTAGTTAACAGACATTTTAGATGGAGTTAGTGTCAGGGAGTTGATTGAAAAAGACATAGTAAACTATTGGAGTAAAATGACTACGAGTTAAATGCCTGGTTGGTCCCTGTGGTTTACGAAAATTACAAACTTGGTCCTAGTGATTTACTAATTACAGAGTTGGTCCCGGTGGTTGTAATTTTTGCACACGGTTGATTCTTATCAGTAACCCATGTTAGATTTTTTAGTTAAATGTATGTAAAATGACTAGATTGCCCATTAAAAAAATAAGAATATAAAAATGCCCATCACTTACTTCTTCTTCCTTCAACCCACCACCACGCACAACCCCACCTACACCCTTTCTTCTTATCTCTGACACCATTCACCACCCATCGGCTAAGGCACCACCCATTAAGAATTTCAATTAGATGGGAACCTTTTTCACCCGTTGCCCCTAAAAATTACATGTTCAACTAATCAATTTCATGCATGTGTCCCATAATATGTATCCCCTGTTCTTCAACAGTAGGAGTTTAATTTGAGAAATTTGCATAAATTGATCTTGTAAATGTTAAAGCCCCGCTTGCGGTATGCACATATAATGTATATATGTGTGGGCGCTCGGGGGGCAAAAGCAAAAGTGCACTAATTTTAACGTTATTTTACTAATTTCGTGAAAATAACGTTAAAAGAGGGGATGTTTAATCATGCATCATGTGGTGGCGTTGATAGCCGAAAGACAAGGGGGACATGCACCAATTGGCGTTTGTCTCAATTGCTGAGTGTTATGTGCCTTATGTCCAAGGCTTGATGCAAAACCACAATCGAGCCGGGGGTCTCATTGGAAGCAGCCTCTCTATTCCTACGGGGTAGAGGTAAGGCTGTCTACATCCCACCCTCCTCAGACCCTACCTTAGCTTTTGCTATTGGTGGGATATACTGAGTATGATGATGATGATGATCTTGTAAATGTTAAAAAGCTTGAATTATAGTTTGTATTTTTGAAAAAAAATTAATCAAACTGATTGCATTTCAAAAGTTTTCATATGAAAGTTCATGAACATTCCAATAACCCAGAATCCCCCTCCTATCTTTTACCCAAATTCCACTTCGGCAAACATATAAAAAAGTGAATACCTTTTTTACAAATTTCAACAAATAGAGGAACAGGGGATTAGAATTTAAACTTAATTTCAATAAAGTTGGAATCTCTTAGAAGAAATTGCAGTAAATGTACATTGTGACGCCTCAGTAAATTGAGCTTCTGCTTGTGGATTCAGCATTTTGATTTGAATTCAGAGTAGTGGTGTTTTTGTTGTGGAGTTGCAGGGTCATTTGGATTTTGGAACCTGGGTTCATTAATGCATGAAGATGAAGGTGAGATGGGTGAACACTAGAGATATTAGACCATCCGTAGTGGGGCGTGATTTTTAAAAATTTTTCAAAAAAAACGCCTTATAACGCCCCGGCCGCCATTACACAGGGCGTTACCGGGCGTTATTTTTCAAAAAAAAAAAAATGAATGTAGCGTTATTATTAAAACGCCATTTTGCACTTGTTGGAGGTTTGACTTGGGTTGACCCACCAATGAGAAATCACTTTGTTTTTTTTTTTTTTGTTTAAGGATTGAAAGGGGCATTATCCCCACTACACCACTTTATGCTATAATGCCCCATGCTGACTGGGTTGCCACGTGTCGGATAATGCCCCATGGTGGGGGCATTATAACAAGTTACCACTACACATGGTCTTAGAGAGAGAGGTGAGAGGGAGACCGGGTTGCAAGTGGTGGTGGTACCTGTTGTTGCAGGTTTGGGGTAGTGGGGTTGGTGGGGAAGATGAGTAAAAAAAAGTGGGCCCATCTCTTTTATCTTTTATTTGTGAGTCAAATGTTCAGAGTAATTTGGTCATTTAACATTAATTTAACTGAGAAATTTAACAGAGGTTAGTGATAAGGACTACCCGAGTGCAAAAATTACAACTATTAGGACCAACTCTGTAATTAGTAAACCATTAGGACCAAGTCTGTAATTTTCGTAAACCACAGAGACCAACCAAGCATTTAACATAATGACTATTTTTAAAGGATTTAAGCAAAACCGTTAAAATGCTTAAACTATAGAAATCAAAACAGAAGTTTACTCTATTTTTATATATAGATATTATAATTATGATTATATCACTAATTTAGTTACTTAATATTATAATACATACGTAACTTTATTTATATTATACTTATTATTATTATTATTATTATTATTATTATTATTATCATTATTATAAATATTTATAATAATCTAATTAATTTAGCCCAAATCTTGTTTTTCTTTTATAACCTGTAAAATATAATGTTTTATAAAATTATGAGCACGTAGTTGAAACATGCTAATTTTTCTCTACATTTCCGCCTAAGTTTCAATAAAAAACAGAGCATGACCAAATGTACAATATATTATTATTTAAACAATGTCCTATAATTGTACATGCTTGTCTAGATATCTCTTCTTTCTAATAGACTATTAGGCTGGAGGGTGTGGTTGGAGCCCCCTAAGGGCTTTATCATGCCACATAGGATCCACCTCAGCCGTGGAGCCCGCTTTTATTTGCATGGTGTGGATGTAGCCCCTATTAAACAAAATAAAAAAAAAAAATTTCATTGGTTTAAAACTAGTGGGCCCCACCTGAACCCTTCAAGTTTGGCGTTACCATGGTGGCGATGAAGGTATGGCGCCCCCCTCTTAAAATGGAGGGTGTGGTGATGAAGCCCCATGGGGCGCTATACTTGCTGAGTTGGCGGTGGTGGCGCCCCCACACCCTCCAGCCTTAGTAATAGTCATCTTACCCGTCACCTATTCGTTTAATAATATAATTTCGTATATTTTATTTTAATATATAAAATAGAAATGTTACATCATTTTACTTGTTACTTACTCATTCGACAATATATGAAATATAAACTTTATATATTTTATTTTTGTCTACAAAAAGGGGTGTTACATGTGCATTTGAATTGTATCCATAAAGAGTATTGTCATGTCTTGGTTTGAGAAAGCGATATTAAGATGAGGGTATTGAACGTTTGATAATAGCTGTACTTTTATAGTTGTATTTTTATAGTGATTTTAAAAAGTATATTTGTGAAAATATCTAATGATATTTTAGAAAATAAAAAGTATAACACATGGTTCAATAATCCCTGGCCCTAATAACTTGACAATTTGTTCAAACTCGAACAATAGTTTGTCCATTGTTTCAGTTTGATTTCGGGTCTTTTGATTCATAACATGACATGATCAATTATGGATAGAGGTGTACAGACCCGATGTGAGCCCAAACCGGTTCGGGTTGTAAACCGGCCTAGTTTTTTTCCTTGGGCTCAAACCGGTTCGGCCCACACCAGTTCAGGTTGAGAACCAATTTTAAGGTTGTTAAACCTAATTCATTCAAACCGATTTGGATCGGGATCAAAACAGGTTTGGTCCAAAAATCCGCTTTTTCATTCAGTTTTTTTAGCTACTCAAACCGGTTCGGGCTCAAACCGGTTTATACATATGCAATCTTGAACTGGGCTCAAAACATCGGACTGGATCAGTTCGAAAACCGGTTTGGCAGGCCCAAACCGGTTTTTTTTACGCCTCAACTCTTTAAGTAAAGATATAGCGGTCTTACCTAGCTAAATAGTCCTTTGGTGTGTATGACATTATGAGTTGAAGGGTTTACTAACGATCTTATCAGTTTACTAGTACTTTAGAGCCCATTTATATTTATATTATATTCAATAACAAAGTTTGAATCTTTTCATTTCTACAGCCCATTTTTATGTTGGATTGGCAGTTAGCCCAATGGCTCTTCACTATAGGATTGGCTCTATAACCTACCATCATCACCTAAATTGTTTATTATGTTTTTGAGTAATCACCCAAAAAGATCCCTAAAATCTCGTAACGGAAACAGTTTTGTTTGTATAACTAAACATGCATGTAAAATAACGACTTGAATTCTTCTAAAAAAAAAAAGAAAAAAACAGCTGAAAAATAAGTGAAAGTGGATATTGTTGTAATATAATATATTGAGAATATGCTTTATGTAAATATAGATAGGATTATATCATTAGGGGAAGCATCTACTAAAAAGTGGATTTTGCCTAAGTAGCCTAAGAAGGATTGCGATGATGACATGTGACACTCCTAATATGTAGGAATCAAGGGCATTTTGGTCCTTATAAATGGGAGTGAAAATTACATGTGCCACCCATTTTGTTTTTTAAAAATACAAAAAAAAAATCTAATACAAAAAAATCTAGCAAAAAAATCTAGCACAAAAAATTTAGCACAAAAAATCTAGTACAAAAAATATAGCAATAAAAATGTAGTACAAAAAATATAGCACAAAAAAATCTAGTACAAAAAATATAGCACAAAAAAATTCAGCAAAAAAATGTAGTACAAAAAAATCCAGTACAAAAAATTGAAAAAAAAATTAAAACAAAAAAATTTAGCACAAAAAAATGTTATACAACATAGAAATACAACACATTTTAGTGGGTTTTTTTTAGTCTTCATATTTTTTATAGCAATATGGTACTCAAATTAAAGATAAAAAGACGCTCGATTTTATGATGAATTTTTTATGAAAAAATAATGTCGTATAAAAAAGTTATGAACGTTTAAAAAATGAGGGTGAAATATGCATGGAGAGAGAAAGTCCATAAATAGGATTTTCTCAAGATACCCTTGCACTACTCCTTTCTCCTACACTTTCATCTTAACCATTGATTTGAAAAATGAATGGTTAAGATTCCTTCTCATCCTACTTAGGCAAAATAAACTTTTTATTTGATCTTATCCCTATATCATTAACTTTGTAATTATTTCTTCCCTAATTTGTGGGATTGTATCTTGTATATATATTGTCATATCAATGAAAGAGAGGGCAATCAATTGATCCATATCAGTCTTCATGGTATCAAGAGCCTAAACCCTAAACCATTCTCCCTCTCGCCGATTTTTTTTCTGTTTTCTGTCCGGCCAACTTCTTCAACGGACCGGCCATGTCTTCTTCACCGATTCACCCTGCGGTCACCATAAACAACATCAAAAATTTTATACCTCTTATTCTTGACAGCCAAACCGAGCACTATAACACATGGGCTGAATTGTTCATCCTTCACTGCAAAGCGTATGACGTCTTTGATCACCTTCAACCCCGTGTCACCGCCACCTCTTCCTCTACCGAAAAAGACTCATCAGACAAGGAAAAAGCACCGGCCACCAAACCTACCTATCTTGAGTCATGGGAACGAATAGATTCCATTGTTCTCCAATGGATCTACGGTACCATCTCTCAAGACCTCATGCACACCATTATGATAACCAACACCACTGCGTACGACACGTGGTGTCGCCTCAAAAACCTTTTCCTTGACAACCAAGTCGCCCGCACCATCACCGTACAAAATAATTTTTTAACACCCGCCTCGAACAATTTCCAACCATGGCCGATTACTGTCAAAACATGAAACTTCTACATGATCAACTCACTAGCCTCGGTTCCACCATCTCTGAAAACCAACTTGTCCTGCAGATTCTTACTGGGTTAACTGATCAATACGAGAGTATCTCTCTTATTCTTCAGCAAACTCAACCCTTACCCGATTTTTATAATACCCGATCCCGCCTATGTTAGGTCGAAGAACGCAAAACCTCCCAAGCCAAATTATCCGCTCAGAGGGCCGGAACCGCACTTCACACCACAACTGACCAAACCCACCGAGCTCCCTCTGATACCCGCAACTCCACACGGTCCGACCCCCCTTCCGATCGTGGATGCGGTCGAGGCCGTGGACGCAGTCAATACTCTTACGGACGGGGTCGCCATAGCCAACCTAACTACTACCCACAACACTTTTGGCCACCCCCTCCCTGGGCCGGCAACCCTTCTCAACAGTCGTCGCCTACTTAGGCCCAGTGGTCCCCCCTCCTTGCCCACCCATCTAACCCCTCTTCTTCACAATCGGCCCAACCCCACACCTCGGCCCAAGGCATCTTAGGCCCGAAACAAAATACCCAGCAATCGGCCCAGTTATATACCACAGGATATGCTCCAACCGACATCGCTCAGGCACTTTACAACTTGGCTCTTCACCACAACGATTCATCATGGACTATGGACACGGGTGCGTCAGGTACGATGTCTCCTCAATCTGATAAGTTTCCATCTATTTTTAATTCTGGCATTATTCGCAACATTATTGTTGGCAATGGCAAAACCATTCCGGTTCTAGGACAAGGAAACATAACCCTCCCACCACCATTCCCACCCTTTAAACTAAACAATGTTTTATATGCACCTAACCTAGTTAAAAACTTTATATCTGTACATCGTTTTACAACTGATAACCAATTGTCTGTTGAATTTGACCCATATGGTTTTACTGTGAAGGACCTCCAGACCAAGAAACATATCCTACGGTGCAATAGCTCGGGGGATCTTTTCACTCTCAGTCCCTCCAACATCACCAATCTCACCACTGCTTCCACTTATGCAGCTATCTCTGAAGACATCTGGCATCAAAGGCTCGATCACCCAGGCCTAACCATTTTACAAAATTTAAAAACTTCTCATTCAATTTCTTGTGGTTCTTTGAATAATAAAGTTTGCACTGCTTGTATTTTTAGGAAACATACTAGACTTCCTTTTGTTGCATCTAATACAAGTACTTTTATGCCATTTGATCTTGTTTATAGTGATGTTTGGACATCTCCCATCCTATCTAATAGGGGCCACCGTTACTACGTATTATTCTTGGATGATTATACCATTTTTTATGGACCTAACCTATGGCCCACAAATCTGATGTTTTTACCATGTTCACTAAATTTAATACCTTTATTCAAACCCAATTTGGCACCAAAATAAAACAATTCCAATGTGACAACGGACGAGAACATGCCAACAACCGATTCCATAATTTTTGCAACATGAATGGCATGCACTTCCGATTTTCTTGTCCTCACACCTCCTCACAGAATGGTAAAGCCGAACGAAAAATTTGCACCATAAATAACCTAATGCGTACCATTTTGGCCTACTCCTTAACCCCGAACATCTATTGGCATCATGCCCTTGAAACTGCAACCTACCTCTTAAATATCATCCCAACCAAAATACATAAATTTCAGACCCCCACCCAACGATTGTATAACTGCATGCCATCCTACGATCACCTCCGAGTGTTCGGGTGCATCTGCTACCCTCTTATCCCACACACAACCATTCACAAATTAGCTTACCGTTCATACCCATGTGTGTTTCTCGGTTATCCATCGAATCACCAAGGATACAAATGCCTTGACCTCAAGTCCCGAACAATTACAATTAATCGCCATGTCCTCTTTGATGAAACCATTTTCCCATTTTCTAAATCACATAAACAAACACCTCAAACTTACACTTTCCTAGATGATTCTTTGCACCCATACCTTCACCTTCCCCCAACCATCCAACCTAATGATCCACCAGACCCTCCTACCCCGTCCCATTCGGCCCACACCGTTCCTCAGCCCACATCCCCACCCCTAACATCCTCTTCGGCCCATTCCAGCCCACCGCCCACTCCCTCCACCACTTCCCACCCTACAGCTCCCAGCCCAATCCTGAACCCCACCACCACCACCGCCAAATCGCACAATGCAAACTCGTGCCATGTCGGGTATCTCCAAACCGAAACATATTTTTAACCTTTCCACAACCTCCATCGCACCTATCCCTAAAAACCCCAAAGATGCCTTGTCTAACCCGGAATGGTATACTGCCATGCAAAACGAATTCAACAAGACTCGGGAACTTGTCCCGAGACATCCTGACATGCATATTATTCGTAGCATGTGGCTTTTTCGCCACAAATACAGGTCCGATGGCACATTGGAAAGATACAAGGCACGCTTTGTGTGTGATGGTAGAAATCAGGAGGTCGGTATTGATTGTGGAGAGACTTTTAGCCCGGTTGTTAAACCGGCTACGATTCGAACTGTTCTCACTTTGGCCTTATCCCAGTCTTGGTCTATTCACCAGTTAGATGTCACCAACGCTTTCTTACATGGAAATCTCACTGAGACTGTGTATATGTACCAACCTATGGGATTTCGACACAGTAACTATCCCGAACATGTTTTTCGTCTTAAGAAGTCACTTTACGGGCTCAAATAGGCACCACGGGCATGGTACCAGCGGTTCACTGATTTTGTTACTTCTATGGGCTTCTTGCAGAGTCGATGTGATAACTCTCTTTTCACATATCACCACGGGGGTGACATCGCATACTTATTAATTTACGTTGACGATATTATTCCCACTACGTCCTCTGATTCACTAAGGTTAAAACTCATGGGCAGCCTCGCGGCTGAATTTGTAATGAAAGATCTTGGACCTCTTAGTTATTTCTTGGGTATTATGGTTTCCCGCACCGGAAACAAAATGTTTCTCTCACAGCAATCTTATGCTCTTGACATTGTCAGTCGTGCGGGTATGGAAACATGCAACCCCGTCGCAACTCCAGTTGACACAAAACCAAAACTCAGTGCCTCATCTAGTGTTCCGTTTGATAACCCAACATTATACAGAAGCCTTGCAGGTGCACTTTAGTACCTCACTTTTACCAGGCCTGACATTAGTTATGCGGTTCAACAAATCTGTATTCATATGCATAACCCCAACACTGATCACTAGAATGCCTTGAAGCGTATTATTTATTCGTTACATTCGCAGCACATCTGAGTATGGTCTCACCCTATCCTCCTGTACTGATATCTCTCTCCGGGCCTATATAGATGCTGATTGGGCAGGGTGTCCGGATACCCGTCGGTCCACCTTAGGATATTACGTTTACATGGGACGAAATCTTTTGTCTTGGTCTTCCAAGCGACAGTCTACCATCTCTCGCTAAAGTGCAGAAGCAGAACACCGTGCGGTTGCTAAAGTCGTTGCTGAAATTTGTTGGATACGCAACCTTCTACTGGAGTTGCGTCGGCCCTTATCCACAACTACTCTAGTTTATTGTGACAACATCAGTGCAATCTACCTATCCAGTAATCCCGTTCAATATAAACGCACCAAACACATAGAGCTTGACATACATTTTGTGCGTAAACATGTCCAACGTGGTACTATATGGATTCTTCATACCCCCACTCGGCTTTAAATTGCTGACATCTTCACCAAAGGCCTACCTCGGGTGTTATTTGACGATTTCCGCTCCAGTCTCAACATTCAGCCACCTCTTGTTTCGACTGCGGGGGTGTAATAGAATATATTGAGAATATGCTTTATGTAAATATAGATAGGATTATATCATTAACTTTGTAATTATCTCTTCCCTAATTTGTGGGATTGTATCTTGTATATATATTGTCATATCAATGAAATAGAGGGCAATCAATTGATCCATATCATTCTTCATATTGGGTCTGACTCAGGGTCGTCTCCGAAAATCACAAAAGAAAAAAAATTGGCGATGTGTGAGATAAAAAATTTGGGCGATATTCATTAATCAATTATGTTTGTTTATTGATTTGGGTCAAGTCATTAATCCATTACACACTAAAACAGTTGGGCTTCTGAATTTGATTGGCAAAAATAGTTGGGCTTCTCCTTCAAATAATCACCATTTATATTTATATTGATATTTCAAGATCAAATTATTTAGAGTTAAATGCCATTTTAGTCCCTGTGGTTTGGGCCATTTTGCCAGTTTAGTCCAAAGGTTTCATTTTTAACCTGTGGGTCCAAAAATGTTTCACAGTTGCCATTTTAGTCCACTGGGTTAACTTCATCCATTTTTTCTGTTAACGAGAAGGTCAATTCGGTCATTTTATATGGCTGAATTGCCCTTTTAGTTAACAGAATTACATACAAAATGACCAAATTGGCCTTCTCGTTAACAGAAAAAATGGATGAAGTTAACCAAGTGGACTAAAATGGCAACTGTGAAACCTTTTTGGACCCACAGGTTAAAAATGAAACCTTTGGACTAAACTGGCAAAATGGCCCAAACCACAGGGACTAAAATGGCATTTAACTCAATTATTTATTACCACAAACTGTTTATTTTATCACATCGTATAAATAAATATAAAAGACTACGTTTAAATATTATATAACTAGGTTAGAACCCCGTGTATTACACGGGTTGAATAAATGTAATTTTGTATACTATATAATAAAACTTTTATATACTAAATAATAAAACAATATATCTTTAAAAATTTTGTTTATTACACGGGTTGAATAAATGTAATTTTATATATTAATAAAAATTATATTTTTAAGAACCCCGTGTATTGTACGCGTTAAATAAATTTATATAAAATAAAATATTAATAAACTTAATACATAAACCGAAGGGTAATAATAAACCCGACCGTGAAATCAAACAAATTGACCATCGGGTTCACGGTTTTAAATCAAGTTGTGATCACCCTTAGTAATAATGAATATGGTCAATTTGTGTTTTTTAGGGATATTTGATTTAAATAACCTCAACTTTCACCAATTGGTCGATAACACTCTCAACTTTCGATTTGTACACCAGCAATACCAATTTTCAACTTGTTAACACTCCCTAACTAACTGAACCCAATTTGTTTCAAACTTAAACTTCAAAGATTGTTGCGAATTAATTTAAGACGTTCGATGACGATTACTCATATTGGATTAAATACTTTTCGTTATTGAAATATTGATTTATAGCGACATTAATTTAAATATTGTATTATTTATTTATTTTATTTGTTTGGGTAAGATATTAGATATTGTTCGTCAACTTTGATTTGGTTTCATTTTCTAAATTAAAATAACATCAATTAATGATTGAGATAATAAACAACGGATAGTTAGGGTGAAGGGAGTGGTTAGACACTTGAAAGTGACAAACTTTAAAATCAACCAATGAGAGGGTGCCATGTCAACACGTCTAAAGAGTTTAAACTTTGGTGAAAAGTGTTGGCATTGGTTAAACATTTGAAACTGGTAAACTTTTTTTTTTTTCATTTAAAAAAAAATATATATGTCTTAAAGTCAAACATACACACACACATAAACATCAGTCTTGTCCCTCTCCCTCTTTGTCGATCGGTGTGGCTTTGCCAACTTCTTTAGTTTGCCGCGCGGGAAAAAGCCATGGCGGTGGTGTTGCCGCTTGGCAATCGGCTTTGCCGATGCCTTTGCCGCCCCACTCCCTTCACCCTTATGAATAAAGTAAAATTTACCTTTAACAAAATACTTTAAATGCTGATTTATTATTATGTTATTAAGAGAAACAAATAAATTCAAATATAAATAAATGTCCTATATAATAGCTATCTTTAGTTAAAAAATAACAATACATAATTAATTAAGTAGTAGAAAAATGCAGAAAAACAAAACGTAAATGCCTTAAATGAATGACATGTGTCCAGCAATGGTTTATTTTATTATATGTATAGATTTCATATTAAAAAAAGTACTAAATTGGCCTAATAAATTTGGATGTCTTTTAATATTAAAATTCAAACATGTTCATCAATCAAATTTATGTTGGTTTAACGCATATATAACATGTAAGTGTACCTTTTAACTGGACATCATACCAACCAACGATTTTTTTTAGTTGATCATGATGACGTTGTTTGCATTCAAGCTGACTTGTAACATATGTCAATACGAATTCAATGTGTTCCGTATCGGCGGATTCAAGAATTTTTTCATAGGGGTGAGAAATATTTTTAAAGATCTTAAGCCTCTGGATATATAAAAAAAAATGGTTCATATGGAGTTGTATAAGGTCGGTTCGGGTCGGGTCATGTAAAACAAAAGAATATCAAACCAAAATTTATATGATCATCAAAAACAAGTCAAGCGTCGTTACAAACATATTTAAAATGTCGCCCTACAGGATTTCATTTTTTTAAAATCTATCCAAAACATCATCTAGAGCTACTTTTCTAAGCAAATATTTCCTTATATAACATATACAACTAATTTTCAACACGAAACATTTAAACAATCATCAACAAACTTCACAATTTCAACTTTAAAATTAAGCCCTCGTTTAAATTGTTGATTCCTTGTAACTAACCATTTAAACACACTAAACTTTAATTAAAACAACAATATCAGCCAACTAAACTTTCAAAAAAGAAAAAAACAACAAAAATTTTAAACTTTTTTAACAATTTTATTTCTTCTAGAAATCCAAATAAAAAAAGAAAACACTAAAATAATCGAACCATACCCGGAAAGAGTGATGAAGATGTTGTTTTCGTGAGTTTGGTGAATTTATTATCCTCCGGTGAAATCCGAAGCTGCTGCTGCCTGATTAAGAAGACCTGTTGTGCGTTGTTGTTAGGACGAGAGAAAGAGAAAGGGCAGTGGATCGAGTTATTATATTTTAGTTCAAATTAGATTATAAGATTGAGTTGGGCTTGGGTTATAGAGTGTTTCTTAGGCTAAAAGTTAAGAGAACGTTAATTGGGTTAAGTAAAAGTTAATTAGTTAAGTGGAAAGTTAATTAGGTTGTTTTTAAAAAAAATAAAAAAATTCAGTGTTTACATAATTTTTTTATAAATTCATAAGATTTTTTTTTTCTTAAGAGGGGCGGTCGAAATTTTACAAGGTGTGCAGACGAAAATCTTCAAGGTTGCGGTCGTGATTTTACCGAAAATTTAGCACTAAAACTTTTTTTTCAAGGGGTGCGACCGGTCACCTTGGGCAGTAGTTGGGTACGCCCCTTGTGTTGCGTGTTCTTAAGGCACCTGTATTTTTTTTTGAACGGCCTTAAGGCACTTGTATTATCTCCCGCCATGTAGTATCTGAGAAGTCTTTCAAAAATCCTTATAGTAGCCAAGTTTATATATAAATAGATGGGTTGAGTTATAATACAAAGTATTTAAAAATAAGAAGTGTAAAAAGTCAATAGAGAGTGACAATTGTCTTAGACCATGCGTAGTGGGGGGGGGGGGGGGGTTGTGCGTTTTTCCCCTAAAAACGCATCACAATGCCCAACTCCCACCCCCTGTGCGTCTTTTTCAACAAAATTTGGTTTGTCGTTTTTTTCACGCCTAAGCTCCTTGTGTGTTGACCAATCACCCTTTTTGATGGTTTTTTTGTCTAATAACATTTTTTGATAGTTTTTTTATTTAATTCTATTAAACCCTTTTTAACATGATGCCCCACATTCCCACTACACCTATTTTAGTTGCGTATTACACAATAGACAAGACATAAAACACAATGGAAAGTAGATCAAAAACACAATCAATGACAACAGATAAGTCACAATGGACAATAGACCAAAACACAATGACCATAACATATTACACTATTATGTATCAAACTAAATAAAAACACAATTGATGACAATAGATAAAAGACACAATTGATGACATCAGATAAAAGACACAATGGAGAGCAGATGAAGACACAATGAACAACAAACTAAAAACACAATGCACAATGAATAAGAGATTAAAACACAATGGACAACATATTAAAACACAATGGATAACAGATTAAACACAATGACTAGAACCAATAACACAATATATAGAAAACCCAGATATATCACCATCTTTATTGTGTCATATATTGTGTTATAGGTTCTTATAAAAACGCAATGGGTAGAACCCAAATTAACATTGTGTTATAGGTTTTGATAATAACACAATGTATAGAAACCCTACTAAAATGTAATGACCAAAACCCAGTTAAAAGACATAATGACCAGAGCCATTAACACAATGCAAAAAAACCCAGTAAAAATGAAATTTTTTATTTTATTTTTATATGAGAATATGATACTCATATTAAACATAAAAAAACGCTCGTTATTATGGTGAATTTTTTTTAAATATCACATGAAAAAGTTATTATAACAACCCTCCTAAAAATATTTATGACACCCCTATACGTCCTAAAATACACCACGTATACGTAAAATGGCCCTAAATACCTTTATTTTTATAAAAATTAAATAAAAACAAAATTTTTGTGGCGCTCGCGGGCCGCGAAGACTTAATCTTCGGCTTACGCGGGACGCGACAGCTCAACATCAGGGCGAGCCCCTGAGACGCCACGTGGCCGTATCGTGTCAAGACTAGTCATCGAGTCAGCCAAGCTAGGGCCTACCCTAGACTTGCTCGCGGGCCGCGAAGACATTGTCTTCGGTTCTCGCGGGGCGCGACAAAGTGTCAATCAGAACTATAAATAGAAGACATCGGCCTTCAGTCTCAACTCGCTCACAATTCTCTTTCTCTCTCAAAATTCTGAAGTGTAGAAATTATAATCGGGTATAATACCCCTTAATTAGCGAAGCTTTGCCTCGTTGTAAGTATTTTAACCCCCGGTTACGTATTAGATACGCCGCCCGATTGATCTAGTGCTTTGTAACGACTGTTGTGGCTCTGCCCGACATAGTCATTGGAGTTTCTGTCTCGGGGAGGGTATAACTAATGTAAAAATGAGTTATTATACTAACGCGTGTGCATTGTTTAATTTATAAATTATAATCAGGAAGTCACAAAGGAAAACCCTAAAATAGCAATGTGAGTAATCTCCTTTTTATGTAAACTGTTTTACAAAACCTCAATTGTTTTAAGTTATAATTGCCAGTGATTGAGTATTTATAATTCTACAATTATCGTCGGTATGTTGGGGTTTTGTATACAAAATCTGTTACTACACTGTGAGTAGTAACATGACCACAAGTCGGGTGTTGACGGTACCGTGGGTGGTAATTAAAGTAAGAATTGGAAACAAATGTAATTGCTGATTGCCCTCAATACTGTAAGAAGATAAAACCTGTCTTGCTTAAATTGGGATTCACTCACCAGTATTTCCCACTGACAAATGTTTTTAAAACGCGTTTCAGGTAATAAAATGTGAAAGCCAATTAGAAGCCAACTGGAGAGCACTGAAGGTTTGGGAAAAGTGGCTATAAAAGTTAACTAAATAAAAGAAGGCGTTTTATTTGAATAAAATAGGGTTTATCCCTATAACCAGATTGTAACGAAAACTTAGGTTTTTTCCCATGTATTAATTATAAAAATGTGGTAATCATATTTATAAAATATGGTGGTTTTACTCTGATAAAATATTTCCTAACTACGGTCCTGATGTAAATTTTGCTGCCAAACTGTTAAAAATAAATGATACCACCGCATCTGAGCTTGCGGCCGCCCGCTCCTGGGGGATAGGGGTCGGGGGTTGCGACAGAAGGTGGTATCAGAGCTACAACCACTGATTTCAGCCACAGAAGTGTTCTGCTGACACCAAAATTTTATCAATTGTGTTAGGAAATAATCAATGTGATTACTTGCATATCTATATATTATTGTTGTGTGTTATTTGACAATTTGTTAGTTTACAGTATGAGTGATCAAGGACCATCAGACGCTTATCGTCAATTGCCTAGTTCTCCTATAGATGAAGGAACTTCTTCCCAGCCTACTCCCTCGGGGTATTCAGCTGACACTGAAGAGGGGATTTTCATATTCAAAGCGTAATCCGAAGAACCATTCCCTACCAAAAAGAAAGGATGGTTCAGTCGGGGAGCCCACGAGCGTAGGAAAAGAATGAGGATGTTACAACAGCAGAGAGCTTTAGCAGCAGCAAATAGAGAAATGAATGCTCAGACTCATGAGATACTCAATAGGAGATTGGCTAATTTTCACATATTAGCTACCACAGCCTCAGACCCAAACTTAGACCAAATCATAGCACCACAACCACTACCACTGTTCCCAACTCAACCCATGGAAATAGAACCAGGTGAAATCCCTAGAATCCCAGCACCCCATCCTCCAGATTATGACCCGTGGTTTGACGACAATAGGTCATATTCCGCACTATATCATCAGGATGAACCAATGTTGAACCCATATCCCAATCTTGACCCTCTAGATCCCTACTGGGATAATGACCAATATATCAGGGAGATTCTAGAAAACCCATACCCATACGAAGAACCGATGCCACAGTACCCTGACTCGATACCAGCACCCGCACCACCCATGAGTACCTAAAATGTGCAGGAACTCCACACATTTGGTGAGGAGTTGTTAGATGAAAGTGAAAAGATAAGGAAAATAGGAGAAAGGCTCGTGTGGAAATACGACGAGCGTAATATGCAGTATCCCAGGAGCCCCTACTAGTAATAATATATATATATATAGGGAGCCGCTAGAATGAGAACCACCACGAGTTATGAGAACCACGAGAACCGTGCCCCGCGGGTGGCCGTCGGCGACGAAATTTTTTTTACACCTAGATCCGTATATTTTAGTGGGGGGTTTAAATTTTCGGTTCAAACGGCGCGCCCGAGGGGGTAGTTTTTTACGCCCAAAGTTTGGTAAAAAAAAAAAAGAAAAATTAAAAAAATTTAAAAAACCCAAACTTTGGGCGTAAAAAACTACCCCCTCGGGCGCGCCGTTTGAACCGAAAATTTAAACCCCCCACTAAAATATACGGATCTAGGTGTAAAAAAAATTTCGTCGCCGACGGCCACCCGCGGGGCGCGGTTCTCGTGGTTCTCATAACTCGTGGTGGTTCTCATTCTAGCGATCCCCTATATATATATATATGTGTGTGTGTGTGTGTGTGTGTGTGTGTGTGTGTGTGTAAGTTTGAAAAAAATCCTAGATAATCAAAATACCTACTGATACATACTAGTATTGTATATTTTTAAATTCCAGTTATGTTTGTATCGATGGATATATATAAAATAGAGTAAAGGTCGCAATGTACAACGATTTTGATCAATGTGTTTGTTTGTGTGATTGTTTACATATAACTTTATTCTGTGATATTGATACTTGGTAAATGTTTATAATTCAGATGGCCGACCAAGTGAATCAAGAAAACCCGAATAACAACCCGGATAACAATAATAACGGAAACTAATTAGATAACAGTGTTGTTCAACACATAGTGGCACAAGGAATTATAGATGCTATGCCTAATATCATCCAAGCTGTTAGAGAAGCTGAAAATAATAAAAGTAACAGTGGAAGTAAACGACCATCTAATGAACCCAGTCACAGCGTAAACAATGGACCGTTACTTCAAGTGCCCATTCCAAAATGAAGAAGAACCATGTCTTATGGTTGTTCTTACAAAGAATTCTGGTCCTGTAAACCAATAGAATTCTCGGGCAATGAAGGAGCCATTACAACTTTACGTTGGATAGAAAAGACAGAGGCTGTCTGATGTGTGTAAAATGCAACATATAAATTACATCAAATGAGGCATAAAACTAACCCTTTTTTAGTACTAATATTGGAAAAAAGTGTGCTTTTGTCTTCCTTTTGTATTTTCAGGACCAAATGAGCTTAATTGAACAAAAAGAACAATTATGCAGCAAAATCTAACATAAATACAAAGAAAAGGAATAAACATGGCATGCCCGACCCCTCGACAGCATCTTCCCAAGCAAAAACAAGTGAACAGAAGGCTGACCATGGCCCCGTGCCCAGCGGACACGGGGGCGTGGTCAGGTGTCTGCAGAAAGGAAAAAGCTATAGAAGCTTTTATTCCCGACACGGGGGCGTGCCCAGCTCAACACGGGTTGTGGTCAACGCTAAGATTCGTAGAATCCAAGCAAATCTTGATAGTACAGATACGCTTCTGCACACGGGGCCGTGCCCAGCGGACACGGGGGCGTGTGGAGCTAATGCAGAAAAATTGCATTTAATGAAGAAAGAGAATAAGGATGGACACGGGGCCGTGTCCGGGCTTCTGTGCAGGCTATAAATAGGGGTGCTTGGTTCACTTCAAAGACATCCCTTAGCAAACCACATCTCTCCCACTTCACCCACAATCCACCACCACTACAACCCACATCCACCACCATCATCCATCATCCACCTTAGAGTGTGTGTAGTAGTCTCGGGGTCCAAGATTGATAGTAAGAGTTCTTGACAATCAAAGGCCATGTTTGCCTAAGTCTCTTACATCACTTGGTGAAGATAAGCATTTAGTGTAATACTTTTGATTTTTAATATTTTCGCACTTTTTATTTGGTTTTGTATTAATGACTTTAATAACTAGTTTCTTATGTTGAAGGTGAAACTTCCTTATCATTTGTCCTTGATGTCTTGGCGTTATTTTACTGTCTATATAAAATAAAAGATTTACACCATTCATATCTCTACAGTCTATATAGAGATATGTTGGCTACTTGGTCGGGGGTTAAGGGAATGGTTTGGTAAGGTTCTTGCCTTGTTCAGTGTATAGATCCTTCAAGGACCTGGGTCAAGCTTACTAGGACCTCCTTCAATACCCACTGGTATTGGATGGCGGGGGTGCGAATGGCTTGATCCCCTCATATGTAAACTACTGTTAATACATTAACCCGGCTACTTGGGATTGTATCCCTGCTGACTCAAACCACTTAGCCGAGGGTAACGTCGCCTTCAAAAGAGGGGCCTACCACATTACGCATTAATAACTTAGTTAATTATCTTTCAATATTCCGACCCTTTAGGATTGTATCCTTGCTGACTCAAACTACTGGGTTGAGGGTAATGTCACCTTCAAAAGAGGGGCCTACTACTATAACTAAGATAATCTCTTAAAAAGTGCAAAAGTGCGGAAATCATCAAAGGTTACACTAAAGGCGAGTCGGATCCAAGTGATTCATCTTGTCTATCTGTTTTTATTTTATTTTTATTTTTCAGCATTTTAGTTTTTATTTTTCATGTTTAAAACCTTTTTCTAAACTTTTGATTTGATTAGACGTTGAGGATAAACCGGTATTAAAAGCTCTTGTGTCCTTGGACGACCTCGGTATCTTACCAACGCTATACTATGCTCACGATAGGTGCACTTGCCCATGTGTGTGTTTAGTGTTAGTAGAATATCGTGTTTTATAAATTTAAAACTTGACTAATGAGTTAAAAAAGGCTTAAAATATAACGAAAAACATAGCACACCTAACGCACATCAAGTTTTTGGCGCCGTTGCCGGGGACACAAGGATTTTAAGCAAACTTAAAATCAACGGCCTAATAAGTTTTTCAAAACTTTTTTTTAAATCACGCGCACATTTTCTGCATTTTAGTTATTTTTTGTATTACAGTAGACTGAACACGAGGCCGTGCTGCATATTTAAAAAAAACTCCCAGATACAGAGTCTGAACACTGGGTCGTGCTCACTGAACACGCCCCGTGCTGCACAAAACCAGTTACTTTTATTAAAACGCCCAGATACAGAACCTGAACACGGAGGTTACGACTGGGTCGTGCTCACTGAACACGCCTCTATTTTCGTTTTTATTTTTGTTTTCTGGTTCAGAGACTCTGTTGTGATCTGCTAAGTGATTCTTATGGATCAATACACAGGAGGTTACGACTACCACTATGAGGAGGATGAGTATAGGGAAGAGTATTGCACCAACTGTGGTAATCCTCATTCGGTACAATATTGTGACCACTTTGAGCCATCCACTTCATACAACTACTATGAGGAGCCCATGTGTCACACCCTGACCCGCAACGGAAAAGGTGATCGGGGCATGATTGGGTTGATCCGAGAGCTTATGACTTGCTATTGCGTGTTTTAAATAATCATTAATTCATAACAAATGTTTCACGAAACAAATAATTCAAATACATAATTACAAACACAAGACATTTTTCATAACTAATAAACTACACTAAGCTAATCCGTTTCTTGTTAACTAAGGCCCATCCTATGTCCAATATTCTCTTCGTACTTGTACACCTGTATCATGTGTAAAAATGGTTTTTGGGGCAACAAAAGTTGGCGAGCGAACCTTATTTTTATTGGAAAAATAATATGTTTAAGTTTGATTTATTGTGAAACGTGCGTTAACCAATGTAAGTAAATAGGTTGTATGTCATATATCATAACTCATAACCCAATCTCAAACAATAAACAAACCAACTAAAATGATTCAATAAATGTATGCATGTTGCACGGTATTATGGTGTGCCAATGAATGAATGTATGTTGCACGGTATTATGGAGTGATGCAAGGTCTAAGTTCAATCAAACAGAGATGACCTCGTACGGTTGGCAACGTCAAGTTCCGCTCATAGGTAATGGGGAACAGACGAGCCTATGCTGATGTGATATCCAAAATGGATGAAATGTACCAAGTTATAAATAACCAAACAACACATAACACAACCTCAAACAATAAACAAACCAAGTATAATGATTCATATTAATGTATGCATGTTGCACAGTATTGTGGTGTACTGCAAGGTCTAAGCTCAATCAAACGGAGCTGACCTCATATGGGTGGCAACGTCAAGTTTCGCCCATAGGTAATGGGGAACCGACGAGCCTATGATGATGTGATGTCCAAAATGAATAAAATGCACCAACATGATAAACAATCAAACAACACATAACATAGATACTCCACATAATGGTAATTGCACGGAATTGAACTTGTAAAATGCGATAAAAACATTGCGACACATGATACACCCCAAAACGTATAAATAAAATGGAAAAGGGGAAGTTGTAAGATTCACTCACAGTGGTTGCGTATAAGGATTCATTGAAGATAACGCACGAGGAAAGGTGAGGAAAAGGATTCCGAAAGAACGAAAGCGATAACCCGAATGAAATAAAGACTGCGGGTTTCCGGCCGTCTTCTCCAATTCTTCGGCGATGTCCTTCGTTATTCTGGTAAGCTTTTCTGCTCCGACGAACTCCGGCAATTACGAGGTTGGTGAAAGAATGTTTTTGGGGTGATTCGCGATGTTGTTCCGGTGATCGAAACAGAGAGTGTGGTGGAAAGGTTTGAGTGTCCAAAACAACTTATGTGATTATAAAATTCTTTGGTTATAACACTCTTATGGTTATGTGTTTGGTAGAGTTGTAAGTTGCCGTTTTTAAGGGTGATGAACATGGTTTATATAAACATCCATATTCGTGATTGATCCTATAATAGAAACGCGTAATCAAGATAAATTTCTGAATAACCAGGATGGCGATATATGGAAACTTGGAAATCTTCTTCGCTCTGACAGTTGGTGGTGGCAAAAGGGTTTCAAAAGAAACCTAAAGGTATTACACGTATATAAATTGTTTGGATAGAAGGTTTGCATTTGAGTCCCTTAACTTTGAATAGTTAATAAATTAGCATGATTACTTTGTTTAAGTTAGATTTCATTTAAAAACTAACTTGACAACCTAACATAGTTATCTAGGTTATCCTATGAAATAAATAAACAATTTTTTTGTTAATTAATTAAACAACCTAATTAATTAGATTAAAGAAATAATCCTTTGACGACGATTTATTTCGTGAAAAATTCCGAGTTTTCAAAGGTTAGGATCCAGATTTCAAAACGGGTCGGATTTTGGGAACCCATTTTGACGGATGTTACAGTCTCCCCTACTTTTAGTAATTTCGTCCCGAAATTAAGAGTAAACCATAATCGGTAACTATTTTAGTTAATTCCCTAGGAATTCACATAAAATCAAAGTAGGGTTTTGGTTCGATTGTGGCGGTAACGTTCCGAGTAAAGGAATCGCTCTTTTTTGCCAGATGTGTAGATGTTAAAAGCATCGTAAAACGGAGATGGTTAGTATCATGACAAGGATTTACTACTGAGTTGTATTCATGATGTTCTATTGGAATTTGCATCATGATAAGGGATTTTGAGGCAATCGAAACATCATAATGATAAGGTTACATATGAAATCACAAAATGAATCCTCAAACACATCGTTATCCAAACTGAGATTGACACTACTTACACAGAACTTCTCATGACAATCTAACAAAGCTTTTGATCCTTTGACATGAACACTTATATATAGGAAGTACCAGCGGCGTATCCACCATGTCCTTGTCAAATTTTCATTGGCTTTGTTATCAAGTCATGATTAGTTCTATGTGACTCATCCTAAATTCTACTAAACATAACCAAACACAAACAACCAATGCTTGAGTCTCGAATCCGAAGAAAGCAAGACTAAATGATGGTGGTACCTCTATCTTGTGTTATAAGGAAGTGGTCAGCCTATGAAAAAGTGAGACGTGACCCACTCTCCCTAAGTTATGAGACGAGATCCACCGTGATGTATGATGACATGAAATGATATGAAATCAATGTAAAATGGCATGATATGAAATGTAATGAAACACAATTAGCGTAGCATAATATTAATTGCAACGATGGAATTAATATGAAATAACGTTAACTTGAAACGTTAAAGTGCAAATTGAAAACAATGGTGACTTGGATCGTCAAAACAAGGAATGGAATTGACAAAAGCTTGAAATAAAATAAATAAATAATGGAGCGGAGCCTTGAGTCTTCATGGTGGAAAAATAGCTAATTGGGTTGCTCGTTCGCACCGTTGTCGTTGACCTCAGCTGGGTTTGCGTTGATGTTGTAGGCTCTACCTCTTGCTTGTGGGGATGCTGGGTTTGCATGGTTTGCTTGGTTAACTGGGTTTGCTTGAGCGTTGATGATGTTAACAAGTCTAGGGCATGTGTTTCTGAAGTGGGTAAGGTCACCACAGTTAAAGCAAGCTCGAACATATGGAACCATGGGATAATGCGGTTGTTGATAGGGTTGGATCATGTTTTGGGCATGAGGTGGAGCTTGTTTTTGAGTGGTACGACAAGTGATAATCAAATGACTATACCGCCCATAATTGGCACATAGTCTACAAGGTTCGGTGGGTTGATGGTGATAGTGGCTGGTGTTGTATTGAGGGTGAGGACTAGTGTAGGGTTTCTTGTTTGGGTAAGCTGGGTTGGGTGTCACTTGGGTGATTGGGAAGGCTTGTAGAGGTACGACTTGTTGGGCTTGGATCACAATGTGAGGAATCGCGACAACTATTTGCTTGGCAATTTGGGCAGCCATGCGTTTACCAGAGTTTCTAGAATCAATACAAACGAGGTTGTGAGATTTTTTTTGATGGATATGCTAGGAGATATGCGAAAAATATAAACATATGACAAAATGAAAACTTTTGGGGTGTATAAGAAAACAATAACTCATGATAACACTTTTAAAGTGTTCTTGGGCTTTGCTCGTAATTGGGCCTTGCATGACGCCATACTTCACCTTCGTAATCATGTGGGCCCCCATGATTACTGGGCTTTCATATGGTTTGCATGTGTTAGCCTGATAACGTAGACTAAAACCTGGAGAAAATCAAGAAATATGAATGTAATGTACGAAAGTCGGAGGGCATCCTTGGTTGGACACGGTGGCAATTCAAAGTGGGGTTAGTTCACCCGACGTTTGGTGTGGCATGCTTTGGCCTAATAGGTCCTTCGTACTCTCATCGTTAGTCCCCAGGTAGGCAAACTGGTCCGTTGGTTCGGATTTATACGAATGCCAATCCTAGATAGGACGTCCCGACTACCGGTACTCAAACCCTTCCGGTTACTACTTGCCCATCACATGAACTCACTTTGATGAGATTTGAAAACAAAGACATCACAAAAGTTTGAATAACATAAAATGAGTATTTGGATAATGGAGGGAAATGTTTTGAAAATTTAATGAAATTGAGAACTTATAAATAAGGATTTTATAAGTTTCGTATGGTATATTGCAGGTGGAGTGATATAACACATATGTAGACTTCATGACATAATTATAACACATCACATGTATCACGCAATCAAGTAGCAAATAAGGTGCTTGCATGCGTTTGTGTGTTAAATGAAAGGAATTTTAAATGTGTGAGCAATAGCAAATCATAAGTTAAACAAAACATGAAATCACATAAGCACATAGGTCCTAGTTGACTAAAGTATAGGCTCTAAGGGTCTAATAACCTATCCTATATCCCTAAAGTCAATAGCTCTGATACCAATCTGTCACACCCCGACCGCAGCGGAAAAGGTGATCGGGGCATGATTGGGTTGATCCGAGAGCTTATGACTTGCTATTGCATATTTTAAATAATCATTAATTCATAACAAATGTTTCACGAAACAAATAATTCAAATACACAATTTAAAACACAAGACATTTTTCATAACTAATAAACTACACTAAGCTAACCAGTTTCTTGTTAACTAAGGCCCATCCTATGTCCAATCTTCTCTTCGTACCTGTTCACCTGTATCATGTGTAAAAATGGTTTATGGGTCAACAAAAGTTGGCGAGTGAACCTTATTGTTATTGGAAACATAATATGTTTAAGTTTGATTTATTGTGAAAACGTGCGTTAACCAATGTAAGTAAATATGTTGTATGTCATATATCATAACTCATAACACAATCTCAAAAAATAAACAAACCAACTGAAATGATTCAATAAATGTATGCATGTTGCACGGTATTATGGTGTGCCAATGAATGAATGTATGTTGCACGGTATTTTGGTGTGCTGCAAGGTCTAAGCTCAATCAAACGAAGCTGACCTTGTATGGTTGGCAACGTCAAGTTCCGCTCATAGGTAATGGGGAACAGACGAGCCTATGATGATGTGATATCCAAAATGTATGAAATGCACCAAGTGATAAATAACCAAACAACACATAACACAACCTCAAACAATAAACAAACCAAATATTGTAACACCTGTGCCTCCACGGCCATCAAACAAATACCAAACCAATGAAATATTATAATTCATACTTGGGATTTGTAAAAATATGTGTATCTTTTACACACATCAACTCTTGTTTGATTTTAAGCTTTAAATCGCTTTCTGGAGGGTTATACGCGCTCTGATGCGTAAATATAACCAGTTTAATCCAACGAACACTCCGGAATAGTGAAATAGGCTTAACATACCTTAAATAACCTTTACATAACTTAGAAATAAGTTTGAAGGCTTTGGTATGGCAAAAACAAGCTAATTCGCTTACAGGGACTAAATTTGACAAACTGCGAAAGTATGCCAATTTGAACTGTAACAGACATTCCGGAACATAACCATAAGTTAAACATACCATAAATATCCTTCACATAGCTTAGAAATAGGCTTCGAGGTGTTCGGTATGCTAAAATAAACTTTTGTGTCATTCAGGGACTAAAAGTGTCAAAAAGTGCACAAGTTTGCATTGTCGCGCATAACTTACGTTCTGAATACATCTGGACATCCAAAAATTTATGTAAGCATGACTACATTATATTTTAGTGTTCGCCTTAAGAAAAATCCATTCGTTTCGTCATTTGGATCGTTTTTCGCGCTTATGCGCATTCCGTCGTAATTAAGCGAACATCGCGATCGTACGGCCAAACGAACCGACATCGGAGATATTTTTGAGCATGTTTTGAGTTCCCTATACTTTAACTTCATTTTAGAGCCTTGAAATGAGGTTAACGGGGTTCAAACGCATCAAAAATCGCTTAAACAAGGTGCAGGGACCATTTCTGCAAAATCTGCCAAAACAGGGGCCTAGCGTGACGCGACGGGCCTTAGCGTCACGCGAGCCCCCTTCTGGACCAGATTAAGTGTATTTGACAGCTGGTTGCAGCTGTTTTGCACTCCCTAACACCTTGCCAAGTGTTGATTCCTTATGGTGGTGAGCATTTTGAGGCACCACAACTTCCCGACAAGTGTACGCCTTGGATCGTGGCACGTTTTCCATGAAACGATCTTAACGGTTCTCCGAATACTATAAATACCCATCCACCCTCAACCCCAAAACCCACAAATCTGATTAAGAAAGCTCTAAGTTGGAACCTTCGTTTCATACCTGAGCTATTTTGATCTGGGTTAGCATTCGGGGACCCTTCGTAAGTATTCTTTCGTTCTTTTCCTTATTTTTACTGCTTTTCGAGTCAGAAAGTCAAACTTTGTTTGACTTTCAGCGTTGACCAATAATGGTCAATGCGAAGTTCGTTAGAACTTCGCAACGTGATTGTAATCACGATGGTCATAGTCCCTTGGGACTATGCCTACTGATTACCACGTTGTCTAGGGTCGTAGGGTAGGCGATCTGATAAATCGCCTATACTTTCGAACCCGACCCAGTTTGGTCGATCATTAGGATCCGACCAAACACATTAGGTGACCATAGTGGGTATGGAATAACCTTCCGAGGTTATACCCTATGGTCACATCGTTTAAGTAGTTGTATGATAGGTAGTTTATATGCCTTAGGTAAATTACCAGAATACCCTTTTCATGTATAATTGGTAATTAAGCATATGTAACCTAAACCTTTGTCACATAATTGATTATGTAATATGTTTAGGCATATAACACTTGTCATAGGGCTAGTTAGGCGGTCCGAACGCGTTTCACGCGAACGACGCGTTAAAGTAGCATAAGCTACCTAAACGGGTCGTAATGGGTCGTAGACACTTAGGTTAAGTTTCATTTAGCATATAGGCTTTGTTAAACCAAATGACACGAGTCTCTACACTCGTTTGGTTTACAAACCCTAATGCTACCCGATCTTCCGATTTAGGTCCGGTTTATTAATGTAGTTACCTATAGTAGGTGCCGTTTGATTCCGTGCTCTCTCTAGCTTTGTTTGGTTGTTGTTCAAGACCTCCAAGCATTCTCAGGCGAGTACATTCTTCCCCTATTTTACTGTTTTCAATTGTTTTGGGGTGACTCATATGTGCTAAATGTTTTCGATGTTATAACGATGGTTTCAAAAACAATTAAGGCGATTTATACAAAACTAATAACGATTTCATAAAGTGAACAAACTTGTTGGTTGTGTTTACATAACAAATGACATTCATTAGCAATGATCAAGCCGACCAGTATTAGGTTATGGTACCATAGGATCTGACTAATCCCGTTATTTACTACACCCGTGGTTATGTGTGGGTATGGTAGGTAGCGACTGAATCTGTAATTGTTAACTTACCCTATGGAGGTTTGTTAATACGAAAACGAGAAGCGACGAGTGATGAGTCACGAAGGTTTGAATGTTATTAGCGAGACGACCTTATAAGTAGTTTCACGACCTAAAACGAATTAAACGATTTACGATTGGTTTTCACACGATGTTTTAACGATTGGGTAACGATTGGGTTTTCACACGATGTTTTAACGATTGGGTAAACGATTGGCTTCAAAGCGATATACGATATTATTTTGGTTATACATATTGCATGATTTACATTTGGGCATGAACATTTCTTTGGTGGTTTGGTTTGGATTAAGTGATTAAGTAACGATGCGTGTGGAATATGATACAGGCATGGTGGATACGCCGCTGGTACTTCCTATATATAAGTGTTTGTATGGTATTACATATTGTAGCGTTATTTGAATCATTTCAGTTTGAGACATAGAACATTTTATACAAGTAACATACTTTTCACAAGACATTTAATTACAAACAACTTATCTTATACAAACTCATTTTTCATGGTTATTCATTTAATCATGCATTATTTTCTTATTTATACATATCACCTGAACTTATCATTGTTTTTCAAATAATTTACTAAAACAAATGTTTTTTGGGTTAAGAGTCATGGCTACGAGGTTTTACAAATTATAACCCGCTTGATTTGAGTTGGTTAATTAAGTTGCAATATTATACTCTTTTCAAAAACAAGGTTTTTTAAATAAAGTATTGCAACGTCTAAACTAGCCATGATTTCGACACTCCTACAAAACCTATGTACTCGCCAGCATTTCTTTGCTGACCTCGTTTTCACATATGTTTCAGGTATTGTTGGATGATATCGATTGATAAGATGCATGCTCACATAGGACTGGACAAGGCCTTAGTGACTCAATAACAATGATAGACTATGTTTAAATAGTGTTTTTAGATTTCCAGACAATGAAATTGCTCTATGTATAATAAAACGAAACACTTTTGATATCCATGGTTATGAAACATTAATTCTGTTGCAACACGCCCCGATGTTTCCGCCGCGATTTGTTGTTTTACGCGGTCGGGGTGTGACAGAAAAGATGGTATCAGAGCCAATGGTTATAGGGAATTAGGTTATTAGTAATGCTTTGACCTAGTCTATAACCTTCTTAGGACCCTAACGCGAGTTTACTTGCGTTTAGTCATAAAACAATACCGTCACCTATCCTTAGGCGACGACCACAACAAGAACATATATTTCAAAACCGCTTTGAAAATTAATCATCTGTTCTAGGATGATTGATTACTAGGTTTTGAACCCTCTATTGTAAGGTTTTGAACTCTCTATTATATGGTTATGAACCTCTTTGAGTTTTCAAAATCTCGTCAAGGTTTTAGGTTTTAAATAATGTGAACACGTGCAAACTGGAAGGATGAATGCCTGTATTCTGAGTTTTCTGACTAGGCAAGCACTTCGTATACATCTCATCAGACGCGAGACCAGTTGTGCTTACCTGGGAATTCTTGGGATGAGTGTTCACTTATAGGCGAGCATGTCTTCGCGATACATTATTTTGACCCATTTACTTTGATTTGTCACCATCTCATTTGTTTGCCTTAGGTAACAAACAAATGATCACAATTTTCATTCGTTACCATTCAGTATTGATTAATCAATAACCTTTCACTCGTTTCTTCCTCTGTCTTTCATTTTCTTCTAGAATGTCTATTCCTCTTGGCACTGGTCAAATGCCCGAGCGAACAGCCAAATTTGTCCAGCAAATTGGCGAAGTGATTCAGAGGACTGTGGATTTAGGCATTGCCATGTCTCGTCTCAACAATGAAGCCACTCGAGAAGCATCGAAAGAAGTAAAAGCCAAGCCTTCGAAAAGGTCAAGAAAGCGTAAGGCTCCAAAGGATCCGGTAACCGTTGCACCAAATCAATCAAAACCTAGCAAGGTGGCAGCGCCACCAGCCAAGAAGCCGTACTTGGGAACTGCTCCCTTGTGCAATCAATGCAATGGCCATCACCCAGTCCAAACGCCATGTTTCAAATGTGCCCACTGTGGACGATGGGGACATTTGGTCAGAACATGCCATTTTGCGATCAGGAATAAAACTGTTGCAGATTCTACTGCTGTTCAAGTCAACCTAACTCAAGCTCGTTTTCCATGTGGTACTTGCTACAACTGTGGCGAGATGGGCCATTTTCGAAGAAATTGCCCAAAGATTTCTAATGCGAATCCAACCCACGGGTGAGCAGTTGGCTGAGTAGAAGATGTTGCTATCTCATGCTTTTGTTTCTTTCGTTTTCTTGTAATGTGAAACAATCTGATTTGTTTATAAATAAATTATTGTTCACAAATCCTGATATACGAGTATAATTACATGTGTGTATGACTTTTCCTATAATACCTGCACTAAGGAACTATGTTCCTTACAAACTACTCTTGTGATTCTCTCTTTCAAGTGATCGCTCATAATTTCCTCGAAAGTTCTAAGTACTCGTTTCATTCTAAGAAACGAAGTACATGAAATAAAGTGAAATTATGAGTAATCGTGCTTTTTGCACATCTGTATTTTTGAATCCTTGGTTGGATAACTAAGGATATTTTCAAATCTCATACCCATTACGTTTTGATTTTTTTCAACATTCACAGTACAAGTATTTCAAAACAATCTTCATGATCTCAAAATATTTCATATAGTTTGAAAACAATTTTTCTAGATGCATTGTCTATGTTATTTCAAAAACATTGGCCATGTTATCAAAACCAACCTTTCTAATTTCAAAATATTTCATATAGTCTGAAGACAATATTAACACAAAACATTTTCTGATCAAGTGCATGATTTCGAAAAGCATCATTCATGTCTTTCAAAAACCTTATACATAATTTCAAAATTCATCCCGCATGATTTTAAAAACATTTTTTGTAAATATATCTACCTAATACACCTACTTTATTTCAAAAGTATTATATATAAGGTTTCAAAAATGTTAAACACACTTTTCTTAAAAGAACCCCATGCATAGTTTTCAAAAATATTTTCCTCATACATTGACTTAACCTTCAAAATTCTGCTTCATATGTCGCCTTGACATATCAAGCATCTCAACTTCATAAGCATTTTACATCATGTTTTGACCTAAGCACATCCCGTGCAAGGTCTCAAAACATCTTCAACTTCTAAAATTCATATGGGATCTTTTTATCTTTACAATTAGATCCTTGTGGATGGTTATCATTCAAATCAGAGTCCTTAATTGGATTCCTTATGTACCTTAATTCGAACACTTCGGTTCCTAATAATCGAAATCGAATTTTCTTTTTGAATCTTTCTATCTTTATGGTTTGATTCTTGGTAATGTTTAAAGTACCAAATGAAATCCACGGAATGGATTCCTAGTATGCTTTAAATACCCATGTCCAAAGATAACAAATTAAACGATTATACGAATAAACGATTTTGCGATTATACGATTATGCGATTATGTGTTTATGTGTTATGTGTTCTCCTCTATGTTTTTGTGTGTTACGATTTTCCAAATCCTCATAGAATCTTTCATATCTTCATATGAGAGATTCATAGTAGGATATTCAAAAGGTACTACCTTAAATCCTTATGGGCTTCTACCTGGTAGTTAAGACCCTTGGGTTATATAGTACCATTCCATGATTCGATAAGAGACCCTCTTAGTAGTCTAGTCTAAAAGATTGATTCACAATTTGGTTAAAGAACGACATCTAGTGATGTAGCTGGACAGACTCCTTGATAGTCTATTTAGATCATTTGTTGATTTAATTTAAGGGACTCTATAGCGGTCTAAGTCACGCTCATCACAGGATTGTTCATTTGGTTTTACCCTACACATTATAAAATAGACTGTGTGGACTATGCAAGGAATTGTCTAATTATGGACGCGTACATAATTATGAAATTTAGTGCACAGAAACCCAGTAAGATTTATTATGTGTAAGAACCGATAGTGACAACAATAACGAAATGAGAACGATGTAATGGAGGTATGGTGGACGCACCAATGACGCTTCATATACTTGTATATAAGTGTCCCTCTTACATTGCAAACATAATGTTATTAAGGTTACTAGAAGTTCAAGAACCCTAACCAATGTTGTTCGATCTTTTCAATTTCATGTTCTCAAAGCTCCCACAAGTTTCCTCTAAATAAATTTCGGGACGAAATTTCCTAAAGTAGGGGAGACTGTAACACCTGTGCCTCCACGGCCATCAAACAAATACCAAACCAATGAAATATTATAATTCATACTTGGGATTTGTAAAAATATGTGTATCTTTTACACACATCAACTCTTGTTTGATTTTAAGCTTTAAATCGCTTTCTGGAGGGTTATACGCGCTCTGATGCGTAAATATAACCAGTTTAATCCAACGAACACTCCGGAATAGTGAAATAGGCTTAACATACCTTAAATAACCTTTACATAACTTAGAAATAAGTTTGAAGGCTTTGGTATGGCAAAAACAAGCTAATTCGCTTACAGGGACTAAATTTGACAAACTGCGAAAGTATGCCAATTTGAACTGTAACAGACATTCCGGAACATAACCATAAGTTAAACATACCATAAATATCCTTCACATAGCTTAGAAATAGGCTTCGAGGTGTTCGGTATGCTAAAATAAACTTTTGTGTCATTCAGGGACTAAAAGTGTCAAAAAGTTCACAAGTTTGCATTTTCGCGCATAACTTACGTTCTGAATACATCTGGACATCCAAAAATTTATGTAAGCATGACTACATTATATTTTAGTGTTCGCCTTAAGAAAAATCCATTCGTTTCGTCATTTGGATCGTTTTTCGCGCTTATGCGCATTCCGTCGTAATTAAGCGAACATCGCGATCGTACGGCCAAACGAACCGACATCGGAGATATTTTTGAGCATGTTTTGAGTTCCCTATACTTTAACTTCATTTTAGAGCCTTGAAATGAGGTTAACGGGGTTCAAACGCATCAAAAATCGCTTAAACAAGGTGCAGGGACCATTTCTGCAAAATCTGCCAAAACAGGGGCCTAGCGTGACGCGACGGGCCTTAGCGTCACGCGAGCCCCCTTCTGGACCAGATTAAGTGTATTTGACAGCTGGTTGCAGCTGTTTTGCACTCCCTAACACCTTGCCAAGTGTTGATTCCTTATGGTGGTGAGCATTTTGAGGCACCACAACTTCCCGACAAGTGTACGCCTTGGATCGTGGCACGTTTTCCATGAAACGATCTTAACGGTTCTCCGAATACTATAAATACCCATCCACCCTCAACCCCAAAACCCACAAATCTGATTAAGAAAGCTCTAAGTTGGAACCTTCGTTTCATACCTGAGCTATTTTGATCTGGGTTAGCATTCGGGGACCCTTCGTAAGTATTCTTTCGTTCTTTTCCTTATTTTTACTGCTTTTCGAGTCAGAAAGTCAAACTTTGTTTGACTTTCAGCGTTGACCAATAATGGTCAATGCGAAGTTCGTTAGAACTTCGCAACGTGATTGTAATCACGATGGTCATAGTCCCTTGGGACTATGCCTACTGATTACCACGTTGTCTAGGGTCGTAGGGTAGGCGATCTGATAAATCGCCTATACTTTCGAACCCGACCCAGTTTGGTCGATCATTAGGATCCGACCAAACACATTAGGTGACCATAGTGGGTATGGAATAACCTTCCGAGGTTATACCCTATGGTCACATCGTTTAAGTAGTTGTATGATAGGTAGTTTATATGCCTTAGGTAAATTACCAGAATACCCTTTTCATGTATAATTGGTAATTAAGCATATGTAACCTAAACCTTTGTCACATAATTGATTATGTAATATGTTTAGGCATATAACACTTGTCATAGGGCTAGTTAGGCGGTCCGAACGCGTTTCACGCGAACGACGCGTTAAAGTAGCATAAGCTACCTAAACGGGTCGTAATGGGTCGTAGACACTTAGGTTAAGTTTCATTTAGCATATAGGCTTTGTTAAACCAAATGACACGAGTCTCTACACTCGTTTGGTTTACAAACCCTAATGCTACCCGATCTTCCGATTTAGGTCCGGTTTATTAATGTAGTTACCTATAGTAGGTGCCGTTTGATTCCGTGCTCTCTCTAGCTTTGTTTGGTTGTTGTTCAAGACCTCCAAGCATTCTCAGGCGAGTACATTCTTCCCCTATTTTACTGTTTTCAATTGTTTTGGGGTGACTCATATGTGCTAAATGTTTTCGATGTTATAACGATGGTTTCAAAAACAATTAAGGCGATTTATACAAAACTAATAACGATTTCATAAAGTGAACAAACTTGTTGGTTGTGTTTACATAACAAATGACATTCATTAGCAATGATCAAGCCGACCAGTATTAGGTTATGGTACCATAGGATCTGACTAATCCCGTTATTTACTACACCCGTGGTTATGTGTGGGTATGGTAGGTAGCGACTGAATCTGTAATTGTTAACTTACCCTATGGAGGTTTGTTAATACGAAAACGAGAAGCGACGAGTGATGAGTCACGAGGTTTGAATGTTATTAGCGAGACGACCTTATAAGTAGTTTCACGACCTAAAACGAATTAAACGATTTACGATTGGTTTTCACACGATGTTTTAACGATTGGGTAACGATTGGGTTTTCACACGATGTTTTAACGATTGGGTAAACGATTGGCTTCAAAGCGATATACGATATTATTTTGGTTATACATATTGCATGATTTACATTTGGGCATGAACATTTCTTTGGTGGTTTGGTTTGGATTAAGTGATTAAGTAACGATGCGTGTGGAATATGATACAGGCATGGTGGATACGCCGCTGGTACTTCCTATATATAAGTGTTTGTATGGTATTACATATTGTAGCGTTATTTGAATCATTTCAGTTTGAGACATAGAACATTTTATACAAGTAACATACTTTTCACAAGACATTTAATTACAAACAACTTATCTTATACAAACTCATTTTTCATGGTTATTCATTTAATCATGCATTATTTTCTTATTTATACATATCACCTGAACTTATCATTGTTTTTCAAATAATTTACTAAAACAAATGTTTTTTGGGTTAAGAGTCATGGCTACGAGGTTTTACAAATTATAACCCGCTTGATTTGAGTTGGTTAATTAAGTTGCAATATTATACTCTTTTCAAAAACAAGGTTTTTTAAATAAAGTATTGCAACGTCTAAACTAGCCATGATTTCGACACTCCTACAAAACCTATGTACTCGCCAGCATTTCTTTGCTGACCTCGTTTTCACATATGTTTCAGGTATTGTTGGATGATATCGATTGATAAGATGCATGCTCACATAGGACTGGACAAGGCCTTAGTGACTCAATAACAATGATAGACTATGTTTAAATAGTGTTTTTAGATTTCCAGACAATGAAATTGCTCTATGTATAATAAAACGAAACACTTTTGATATCCATGGTTATGAAACATTAATTCTGTTGCAACACGCCCCGATGTTTCCGCCGCGATTTGTTGTTTTACGCGGTCGGGGTGTGACAAATATAATGATTCATATGAATGTTTGCATGTTGCACGGTATTGTGGTGTGCTGCAAGGTCTAAGCTCAATCAAACGGAGCTGACCTCATATGGGTGGCAACGTCAAGTTTCACCCATAGGTAATGGGGAACCGACGAGCCTATGATGATGTGATGTCCAAAATGAATGAAATGCACCAACATGATAAATAATCAAACAACATATAACATAGATACTCCACATAATGGTAATTGCACGAAATTAAACTTGTAAAATGCGATAAAAACATTGCGACACATGATACACCCCAAAACGTATAAATAAAATGGAAAAGGGGAAGTTGTAAGATTCACTCACAGTGGTTGCGTATAAGGATTCCTTGAAGATAACGCACGAGGAAAGATGAGGAAAAGGATTCCGAAAGAACGAAAGCGATAACCCGAACGAAATTAAGACTGCGGGTTTCCGACCGTCTTCTCCAATTCTCCGGCGATGTCCTTCGTTATTCCGGTAAGCTTTTCTGCTCCGACGAACTCCGGCAATTACGGGGTTGGCGAAAGAATGTTTTGGGGGTGATTCGCGGTGTTGTTCCGGTGATCGAAACAGAGAGTGTGGTGGAATGGTTTGAGTGTCCAAAACAGCTTATGTGGTTATAAAATTCTTTGGGTATAACACTCTTATGGTTATGTGTTTGGTAGAGTTGTAAGTTGTCGTTTTTAAGGGTGATGAACATGGTTTATATAAACATCCATATTCGTGATTGATCCTATAATAGAAACACGTAATCAAGATAAATTTCCGAACAATCAGGATGGCGATATATGGAAACTTGGAAATCTTCTTCGCTCTAACAGTTGGTGGCGGAAAAAGGGTTTCAAAAGAAACATAAAGGTATTACATGTATATGAATTGTTTGGATAGAAGGTTTGCATTTGAGTCTCTTAACTTTGAATAGTTAACAAATTAGCTAGATTCCTTTGTTTAAGTTAGATTTCATTTAAAAACTAACTTGACAACCTAACATAGTTATCTAGGTTATCCTATGAAATAAATAAACAAATTTTTTTGTTAATTAATTAAACAACCTAATTAATTAGATTAAAGAAATAATCCTTTGACGACGATTTATTTCGTGAAAAATTCCGAGTTTTCAAAGGTTAGGATCCAGATTTCAAAACGGGCCGGATTTTGGGAGCCCATTTTGACGGATGTTACAGTCTCCCCTACTTTTAGTAATTTCATCCCGAAATTAAGAGTAAACCGTAATCGGTAACTGTTTTAGCATATTCCCTAGGAATTCACATAAAATCAAAGTAGGGTTTTGGTTCGATTGTGGCGGTAACGTTCCGAGTAAAGGAATCGCTCTTTGTTACTAGAGGTGTAGATGTGAAGAGCATCGTAAAACGGAGATGGTTAGTATCATGACAAGGATTTACTACTGAGTTGTATTCATGATGTTCTATTGGAATTTGCATCATGATAAGGGATTTTGAGGCAATCGAAACATCATAATGATAAGGTTACATATGAAATCACAAAATGAATCCTCAAACACATCGTTATCCAAACTGAGATTGACACTACTTACACAGAACTTCTCATGACAATCTAACAAAGCTTTTGATCCTTTGACAAGAACACTTATATATAGGAAGTACCAGCGGCGTATCCACCATGTCCTTGTCAAATTTTCATTGGCTTTGTTATCAAGTCATGATTAGTTCTATGTGACTCATCCTAAATTCTACCAAACATAACCAAACACAAACAACCAATGCTTGAGTCTCGAATCCGAAGAAAGCAAGACTAAATGATGGTGGTACCTCTATCTTGTGTTATAAGGAAGTGGCCAGCCTATGAAAAAGTGAGACATGACCCACTCTCCCTAAGTTATGAGACAAGATCCACCGTGGTGTATAATGACATGAAATGATATGAAATCAATGTAAAATGGCATGATATGAAATGTAATGAATCACAATTAGCGTAGCATAATATTAATTGCAACGATGGAATTAATATGAAATAACGTTAACTTGAAACGTTAAAGTCCAAATTGATAACAATAGTGGCTTGGATCGTCAAAACAAGGAATGGAATTGACAAAAGCTTGAAATAAAATAAATAAATATTAGAGCGTAGCCTTGAGTCTTCATGGTGGAAAAAGAGCTAATTGGGTTGCTCGTTCGCACCGTTGTCGTTGACCTCAACTGGGTTTGCGTTGATGTTGTAGGCTCTACCTCTTGCTGGTGGGGATGCTGGGTTTGCATGGTTTGCTTGGTTAACTGGGTTTGCTTGAGCGTTGATGATGTTAACTAGTCTAGGGCATGTGTTTCTGAAGTGGGTAAGGTCACCACAGTTAAAGCAAGCTCGAACATATGGAACCGTGGGATTATGCGGTTGTTGATAGGGTTGGATCATGTTTTGGGCATGAGGTGGAGCTTGTTTTTGAGTGGTACGACAAGTGATAATCAAATGACTATAACGCCCACAATTGGCACATAGTCTACAAGGTACGGTGGGTTGATAGTGATAGTGGCTGGTGTTATATTGGGGGTGAGGACCAGTGTAGGGTTTCTTGTTTGGGTAAGCTGGGTTGGGTGCCACTTGGGTGATTGGGAAGGCTTGTAGAGGTACAGCTTATTGGGCTTGGATCACAATGTGAGGAATCACGACAGCTATTTGCTTGGCAATTTGGGCAGCCATGCGTTTACCGGAGTTTCTAGAATCAATACAAACGAGGTTGTGAGATTTTTTTATGGATATGCTAGGAGATATGCGAAAAATATAAACATATGATAAAATGAAAACTTTTGGGGTGTATAAGAAAACAATAACTCATGATAACACTTTTAAAGTGTTCTTGGGCTTTGCTCGTAATTGGGCCTTGCATGACGCCATACTTCACCTTCGTAATCATGTAGGCCCCCATGATTACTGGGCTTTCGTATGGTTTGCATGTGTTAGCCTGATAACGTAGACTAAAACCTGGAGAAAATCGAGAAATATGAATGTAATGTACGAAAGTCGGAGGGCATCCTTGGTTGGACACGGTGACAATTCAAAGTGGGGTTAGTTCACCCGACGTTTGGTGTGGCATGCTTTGGCCTAATAGGTCCTTCGTACTCTCATCGTTAGTCCCCAGGTAGGCAAACTGGTCCGTTGGTTCGGATTTATACGAATGCCAATCCTAGACAGGACGTCCCGACTACCGGTACTCAAACCCTTTCGGTTACTACATGCCCGTCACATGAACTCACTTTGATGAGATTTGAAAACAAAGACATCACAAAAGTTTGAATAACATAAAATGAGTATTTGGAAAATGGAGGGAAATGTTTTGAAAATTTAATGAAATTGAGAACTTATTGTCACGGCCCCCTACCGGTTCGACCCGTTTCAGGAGCAACGGGACATAAAATCCCGTGGTAATTATTTAATTGAGTTTAACAGCGGAAGATTTCATTAGGATCTTTTTAAAACTGCAATTTTCCCGATTATTTTATTTCACAACTCGGGATAAAACCCCGGTAATTTACAATCATAAGATTTCACGGAGAAATCTTTATTTTACTAAAACATGTTTCTTTATTTTATATTGAGCCACTTCCTTAAGCTTGTAGTGCTTCGCGGCACTTTTCTTGGATCACAATAGATCACCTGAAACATGTTTGAAAAAGGTTTTGTCAGCGGGAAATACTGGTGAATCATTCTATTTACTAAAACGACACGTTGTTATAATTTACAGTATTAAGAGCGATTACAATGTTTCTATATCAACCAACTACCCACAGTATTTGTCACTCGACCCATTGGCCCTCCCGTTGTCAAATGGTGTCTGTGACTATGGTCATATCACCCCTTGGCTAACTCGTTGTCCAATGGTGAAGATTATCAAGTAATGTATACAAAACCCCACATACCGGCTGTAATTTGGTGATTACATAAACTTAATCCCTGTAATTATAACCTTGAAAATAACCATGATTTTGAAAGTAATTTGATAAAAAGAGAATGACTCACATTGCAGATTTAACACGGGCAGGTCTAGTTTATGGATTAGCCTTGTTACCTAAATTAATGATAAGCACACAAACTAGGTTAGTAACTTAATACAGCATTTACGAAAACTCACGAGATTAAAGCCTCACAACGAATGACAATGTGCAATACTTAAACATCCATTGAATTAACAACGAATGACAAAGCATAACCCTAATGTGGGCAGCACTTAAACATCCATTGGATATTTTAATCGATCGGACATTGAATCGTAGCAGCGATCGAGTTATTACCCTGGTTTGCGGCAGCACTTCGTGAATCATGTGTGTTGCGGGACTATTTATGCTATATCTCAACGTACAATTTGAATTTGAACGTCGAACTAACGCACAATTGCATGAAACAGACGCTACTATTTATACATGAAAAACGGCTCCCTCGCGTGGCGCGAGGGGCCTTCGCGTGGCGCGAGAGACACAGGTCTACCATAGGGTAGCCTCGTGTCCAGGTAGCTCAGCTGAGTTGGTTTCGCGTTAAAATTCAACGTACATGTAAAACTGTTTAGATATTACCAACTAGGGTTTACCCCCCCTGAGTTTTAGGGGCCCTGATCCTGATTCCGATTGTTCTGAAAATTTTAGGGTTTATGCAGAATCACTTGGGTTTCTTAATTAGGGTTTCCTATTGAATAAAATAATATAATAAATAGAACTTTTGATAAGAGTTGTTACATTCTCACCACCTAAAAAAAATCTCATCCTCGAGATTTATTGGAATAACTGAGGATACTTTCGCTTCATTTCTGATTCCAGCTCCCAAGTGTATTCAGGTCCTCGTTTTGAATACCACTTAACTTTGACCAGTTTTAATCTCTTGTGCTTGAGAAACTTGATCTTTCTATCTTCAATTTGAAGAGGTTTCTCTACGAATTTCAGCTTTTCATTTACTTCTACATCTTGAAGAGGTACTACCAGAGAATCATCAGACAAACATTTCTTGAGATTGGATACATGAAATACGTCATGTACTCCTGCCAGTTCTTCTGGTAGTTGTAAACGATAAGCAACTGGTCCTATACGTTGGATCACTGAAAATGGTCCTACGTATCTTGGACTTAGTTTCCCTTTCTTACCAAACCGAACTACTCCTTGTTGGATCTGAGTTTGTTTCTGATTGTATTTTGGGTTTGTAATTAAAATGAGAATGGATGAGTGTGCAGCGGAATTATGATGAAAACAAACTTTGCATACAATCAAACGAGAGTAATACTTTGATCAAACATCTTTTCACAATGAATCGGAAGATTGAATTTATTTCAATAACGATTACAATGATTGATGAATGAATGCAAACTCCCCCTCAGCCAGAGCTCAGTTGTTTGTTCGTGCAAAGAAGACGATGATGCAAAAGAGCTGATAGAACAGTACAAAGTACTGAACTATTTATAGGCACTTGCAAACCACTGAGCATCTTAGCTGACGTCACCATGAAAGTGACATCTAACCTCCTAACAAACTCTAACCTCTGATCTATACAAACACTGCTATGTTAACCACTGCTATTTCGTTACATTACAAAACAGACTATAGAACAGCTGCTGCAACTTTCCACTGCTGTGAACCCAACAGTACTTGTCCGGATCAGCAGCGCTTGACTCAAGGCAGTAGATAGAATCAGCAGGGCTTTAGTCTTTCATCAGGTCTTTACTTGAACAGCAGTTGTAGGTCAGCACTTTGCAAGATCAGCAGATATGAGGTCAGCAGATATGAAATCACTTTCAAGGGGAGAGATTTGTATGTAAACATCTGCTTATTCTGGATCCACTGCTCTGATCCAGTTTTGGCTTTAATTTTCTGTTCCTCTGATAGGGTTCAATCCCAACAATCTCCCCCTGGAACAGATAATGCCAAAACTCTTCATTATTGTGGAATTCTTTATTGCCTCATCAACAGTTCCCTTATTTGACCTTTAAATTTTAATTCAAAGTCTAGGGCATCTGTGTCTTCATCATCCCTGCTAAGTGGAAGATCAAGGAGATCCTGCAAATCTTCAAGACTCAGGCCAAGAGCTTGTTCCCTTGATATTTTCTTCACTTCTCCACCAGACCTGAGCAAAGTCAATACGCAAGTCTGTTTGTCAGTTTCCCACTTTTGTATTTTTGAGCCTGGTGGGTTTCTTGGGAGATGTTTATTTGCAGAGGTATTTGGTGAGGCTGGCCTATTCATAACTGGCTGAGCAGTATTTGCAGTTTGATCCAAACCAAGAGTTTCTATGATCATTTTCTTTATGCCTTCTTTTACAAGTTCATCTCCTTTTATCATCTCTTGGATGGTTTCACCTCCCAACTGTTTGTGTGACCTTCTTTTATAGATGGCAGCACCAGTTGGAGCAGTGGCTCTCCTGATTTGCAGCTTTGTTGGTCTTTTTGAAACCTCTGCTTCAGGATAGTCAGGCTTTTGAGAAACATTTGGATCTTTCTTTCTTAGTTCCTCCAACCTTTTGTAGGTGATCCTGACCACATCTTCTTTCCATCTAGCAACTTGTCTTTTGTTTCCATATTCAGCAGCAACCAGTTCTTCTTTCATTCTTTTCAGTTCTACCTATTTGTCAGGTACATTCTTTCTAAACTTTGCCCATACAGGAGGAGTGTGAGTGACTTTCCTTTTTATCATGTCTTGAATTCTTGCAGCTTCACTTTCAAGCTCAGGAACAGTCCACTCTTTGTACATGTATTTCTCTCCTTTGTACTTCTTGTGAGCCATGATGCTTTCAATGTAGTCTTTCTTCAAAGTTTCAGCTGCTCTTTCTGAAATTTGTTGACTGACATTTTTTGCAAATTGTTCTAGGGATCTGACCTGTGTGAGCAAATATTGATAGTTTCTTGAAATTTCTTTGTCAGATTTCCCTTGTGTGTTTCTTTTTGAGATATCCTCTGCTTGCTTGGCCTTGATTTCCAAATATTCATCAACATTTTTAGGCCAGGGATATCCTTTTATTGATGGCAAACTCCTTTTGGCAGGGTCATCCTCATAGTAAAAAGATTTTATTTCTTCTCTAACAGCTGCTAGTTCAAGAGGAAATTAAACACCTGCAGGAGGTAAGGGCTTGTACATTGGAACTGAAGAGAGAGGAACAGGTTTTGGTATTGTGACAAGAGCTGAAGATTTTGAAGATGTTTGTGGTGGTGAAGTGTCATTATCTTTGAGAATTAGCCTTCTCCTCTTTGTTTGAGGAGGGGCTGATGATGTTTTGGATGGAACAGTGGTGGTGGATGTAGTGACAGTGGTTTGTGATTGACTAACAGTTGTTGAAACAACTGGTGTTCCAACCACTGTTGTCATTACAACAGATGTTTTAACAACTACTGTCTTCTGCCTTTTGGCAGGAGGTGATTTTGTTTTATGTGGTAATGGTGGTAAGGCAGTGGATTTGGTGTGTGTTGAAGTGGGAGCAGATGTTGAAACTACTGAAGTACCGACTGTAGTTGATACAACAGAAGTTACAACAGCTGTTTTAGGTGGTGGTTTTGGAGCAGACTTTGAACGTCTGGTTGGAATGGATTTGGGTAGCCTTACTCTTCTTGTAGGCTTCTTCTTTTCATCAACAAGATTTTCATCATCTTTTGACCCTGAAGTACCCTGATCCGGATAATCCACCCTGGCTTTCCTTTTGGCCTCTCTATCCCTTTTTACACTTGCAACTGCTTCTGCCAGTGCATTTGTGGTCACATCAATTTTCTTGCTTCCATCTGGCAAAGGGATCTGTTTGGTCATGTTTGCATTTTCTGGTTCAATGTAGAGACCATCCTCTATTCCCTTCTTTTTCCACTCCTGAATTTTCTCCCCCTTTTTGGCATTATCTGGGGGGAGTTGATAAATGAAGCGAACTTTTGGAGGAGCAGTGCCAGTGGTGTGCAGGATCTGAGTTTTGAGAGCCTTTAGATCAGCCTGAGTGTTCTTGAACCTTGACTCCATTGCATTTCTCAGCTGTTGGACATGTTTTTCATGTTGCTGATCTGCTCTTTGTGCTTGTTGATGGAGAAAAGGTTGAAACAAATTCCAGAGCTCATTTGTAGCAGGTGCCTGTTGTGGACCAGGTGCTTGAGATGGAACAACAGTTGATTGTACCTTTTGTACTTGTAACAACTGTTGTAGCATATCTTTGAGTTCTGCAACAGAGTTATCAAGCTTTTCAATACGATCCGTCAATTTCTGGTACTTTAAACCACTACCCAAGTTAATGGGATCATCTGATTTCCCACTAACAGTGGTTTTATCAGTAGTTGAGGTAGGGAGTGTACTCCAAACATTAACCACTGATGCCCCTTTTTCTTGGTACTGGGGTCTTCTCCCTTCAACACTTGACAACCTTTTGATGTTGCCAGTAGGATAAATAAATCCACTGGTGGTTGGCAGAGGTGCTATAAAAGGAATTGCCTCCAAGGAAGTCTTATTGATGTAACCACTGTCCAACTGTAAACCAGTGGGTTCAACAGTTGTAGTGGCTGCTTCACTTGGACTACCACGAAGAGTTACTTGTAACTCAAGGGGTGTAACCTCCTCAGGTTGTGTTGGTGGGTTAGCAAAGATTGATTCATCAGACCCAGTCAGTTGTTGAGGTGTATTCTCATTGATAGGTGATTGAGAAGGACTGGTTAGTGCCTGGTACAAATCAATTGCATCCAACAGCAGTTTAGTTGGTGGGGGAATTATGGATGTGATGGGTGGTGTAGAAAGTGGATTTGCCCCGGGTATTGAGCTGTGGATGATAGAAACAAGTGTTTCCAGAGCATCATGATGTGGAGACCCTATTTGTACAACCTGTTCTTTTTGTGAAGAAGCAGGAGGAGTTTCAGTTATTGGTTGAGATATTTGTACCAACTGCTGTGAGGAAGAAGCAGCAGTGGTTTCTTGGGACTTTTGTGTTGTCACAGGCATTTGCTCCGGTATCTCATCCTCCAGAGTTGCCTTTTTGATTGGTTTGGGGGGTTTTTGAGTTTTTCTTTTTGTAGGCTTTTTGGTGATTGTAGGTGTGGGTTTCAAAACAGTTGGTCGGCTGCTTTGATCACCTTGAGCAGTGGGCTCAGCAGCAGATACCTGAGGAGCAGTTGTAACTGCTAAAATCTGCTCAGGCACCTCTGCTTGTGTTTTGCAAGGTGCTAACATTCTTGAGAAAGTTTAAGTTGTTAAACTGTTTATTTGAGTAGAATCACCTTGGTTTATTGCAGCTAAATCATTCTTACTGAATTTCTTTTCAAAATAGTAACTTAAAAACCTTGGAAACAGTAAGAATGATTTTGTTTCAACATTATTAACCAAATCTTTAAAAATTTCCCGAGAATAGTTAAAATTTTCTTCTTGAAGAATTGCATATCCCAGATTTTGAATCTTTAAAGGGATTTCATTGAAAGAAGTGGTTTTATTTGAAACACATAGTAGGAGGGTATGAAATAAAAATCTGGTTGCAGAAGGAAAATAACCTTTTTGTAAGGTAAGTTTCTTCATCATTGTGGCTTCATACCCCCTTTCAATGAAGTCAGTTTGTAACTCGTTTTTAGTGAAAGAAATTTTACCTTCCTGATCATCGAGTTGAAAGACCTCTGAAATGGATTGTGGCGTGATTTGGACAACTTTACCCTTTATAGAAGAGTGTATGGTGGTTGGAATGTCTCCTTGTTTTTCAAGGGTTGCATTCTTCCAAAACTCCCTTTGGGTCTCCAAATAGATTGGTGCATCGACGGTGAACAAAGTTTTGTACTTTGATTTTGCCATGGTGTCAATGATGGAATCGAAAACATTGGTGGTTCCTGGTTTAGTGAGAAGACCCAGGAGATTGTGGGATGGTTTATATGGAATTTCAGTGGAAGTTGCCTTTTGAGAGGCTGTTTTCGATGAAGATTTGGATGAGGGTTTTGAAGATAACTTCGATTTTGTCATTTTGAAGATGATGATCGAAGAAATTTGTGAAGAAATGAGATGAAAAACTGCTTTGAGAAGAGAATTTTTAAGAATTCAATTCGACAGTAAAACCCTGTTTTGGTGGTGAGTGGGGGATTTTATAGGGAAGGAAGTGAATGCTGACATGGCAGCCGTTACAAAAGGTCTGACCACTATGTACTGCCCACGTGACAACCCCTGGTGAAAGTGAAGGACAATACTTTTATGAAAGTGACTGATGAAGGCAGTGGTATGAAAGCAGTGGATGATTTTCACTATCAGTGGATAACATATCAGTGGATAAGACACTGCTTTTGAACAACAGAGTTTATCAAAGAAATGAGAGAACAGGGGTTGACTTTCAGCAGTGGACAGACTTTTGAAGTAGAGCAGACTTTTGAACAATCAGTGGTTATGGCAGACTTTTAAGGATTTTAATGAAAATTTCATTGTTAGCTATTTTTAAGGATGGATTTTTGATTTTCTGAAAACATTTTGTTGCTTTTATTCATAGAAAAAACAAGATGTTGCTTGTTATTCCATGTTCAGCATCCCAATCCTAGAGACCAAGCTTTCAAAAGTGGCTGTATCAAGTGCTTTTGTGAGCACATCTGCCAGCTGGTCTTTTGTTGAGACATGATGCAGAGAAATCAAACCTTTTTCATAGCAATCCCTCACAAAGTGATGTCTGATGTCGATGTGTTTGGTGGTTGAATGGGAAACTAGATTTTTGATGATATTTTCTGCTGCCTGGCTGTCCAACATGAGTGGTGTCATTAAGGCAGTGATACCAAAATCCAGCAACTGATTTTGAAGCCACAGGAGTTGGGCTGTACAGCTTGCAGCAGCAATGTATTCAGCTTCAGCAGTGGATGTTGAAACAGCTGCTTGCTTTTTGCTTTGCCATGAAACTAAGCAATCACCTAGAAACTGGCACCCTCCTGATGTGGACTTCCTTGTAGTGTTACATCCAGCAAAGTCACTGTCTGAAAAACCTGAAAGCTTGATATTCCCATTAGCTGGATACCAGATACCAAGTGTGGGAGCACCTTTTATGCATCTGAAGATCCTTTTTACAGCAATGAGATTTGATTTTCTGGTGTTCTAGGGATGCTGTACTGCCTTACAATCCCTTTCTTCACACAGAAGGCATCCAACTCCTTATTTTTGAATTCTGTGCCATTGTCACCCCTGAAGCTTTTCACTGGAAGGTCAAATTGCTTTTCAACCTGTGTCACAAAGTCTTGCAAAATGCCTGCAGTCTCATCTTTTGAGTGTAAAAAGAAAGTCCATGTAAACCTAGAAAAGTCATCAACAATAAACAAACAATATCTTTTCTTTTTGAGGCTCATGACTTGAACTGGGCCAAACAAATCCATGTGTAGCATGTGCAAACACTGGGTTGTTTTGGACTCTTCAATGGACTTGTAAGAACTTTTATGCTGTTTTCCTTTTAAACAGGAAATGCAATGTTCAGGGCATGAAAACAATTTTTGTAGTAGGCCTCTCACCAACCCATTTTTGGAAATTTCAGTGATTGTCTTAAGATTTGTGTGCCCCAGCCTTCTGTGCCAAAGTTCTGTCTCTTTGTTAGAGGCAGCTGAGAACAGGCAGGCATCAGCTCTGGGACACTCTTTTGACATGTCAACAACATAAACATTGCCACTTCTTTGAGCAACAAGTTTAGTTTGACCAGTTTTGATTATTGCTTCAATCTTTTTGACCATTTCTGGTCCAACAATCCTACAACAATCTTTTGTGAAGAATGACCCAAACCCTTTGTCACTTATTTGTGATACACTCAGAAGGTTGAATTTTAGATTGTCTATCAGATTGACATTTTCAAATTTTACATTTCCAGATTGCACTGTACCAGACCCCAGAACTTTCCCTTTACTATTATTCCTAAAGGATATATCACCCCCTCCATGGATTTTAAAGTCTTTGAGGAGGGCTTTACATCCTGTCATGTGCCTGGAGCCTCCACTATCTACATACCAAAGACTATCAAAGCATGCAGAAGCTCCCTGCACATGAAGTAAAAGGATTAGTTCATTAAGGTCTCCAAAGCCAACAAGGCTTTGGATGGGGTCTCAATAGTGTCTGGGATGGATGCAGAATGATGGACAATGGTTAGGTCAGGGGTTTGGACTGTTTTAGGATAGTGTTTCTCTAACCACTGTTGTGGGTCTTGACCAATCATCTGCTGGTAACCAAAAGGATGCCTATTCACTTTAGGTTTAGAGGGCCTTTTGTAGGCCTCATAAACGTGTGGAATCCTTTGGTAAGACTGTTTTTCCTTGCCTTTTCTGAACTGATTGGCAAGGGGTGCATCAGTAACCTGAACATCTCTTTTGACAGATGTTTGGTTCAGCTGTTTTGTAACAGCTGTTTGAACTGGCACAAACAGTGGTTGTTTCTTGGTGAATTTGACAGATGTTGATGATGATGATGGACTCAAGGATGTTTTAGCAATGTACTCATTCTTTTTCACATCAAAGTTTTTGAGATACACACATGCTTGAGTTTTGTGGTTTGTTTTACCACAAACAATGCAACTTTCAGCTGAGACAATGACACTTGTTCTGTTTAAATCATAAGCTTTTAAATGGAAACAATCTTTTGTTAGATGATTCCTTTTCTCACAGAATTCACAAAACAAGTTATCAATTTTTTCTTTCTTCTTTCTCTTTTCAGACTCTTTTGCAGCAGACGTTTTAACCACTGCTGGGATGTCCTTGAGAGGTATGACTTTAGCTTTTGGAGCTTTAACACCATCAGTTGATGTAAAGTCCATTGGCTTTGTAGGTCCCTCTCGAGGATGAGATAAAACCTTATCCTTGTTATATCAAACACACTAGCGAGTGCGGAATCCAAGCTAGCATGCAACCGAGACTTTATACGAGAACAAGCACAAACACAACACGCAAGATTCACCGATTAACACCACTTGTATTAATACGAATGAAGGGTCCGGTTACAAGCTCAATGTTTACAGAAGTATTCTATAAACTCTCAAAGTGTGTGTGTGTGCTCCTGTCTCTCTCTGTCTTCCTCTTGTGTCTCCTTAACTGAAGTGAACACAACACACGGGTACTTATACCCGACACAGATCGTCTGGTCGAAGGATCAGACAGACTGATCGAAAGATCATCTGTCGACCAGAAACAGCTCGAAGGATCAACATGTACCACGAAAGATGTGATCTTTCGTGGTCCATCCTTCGACTTCGAAGGATATCTTTCGAGCTCATCATCATCGAAGGATATAAGTAATCCTTCGATGACCATCCTTCGTCTCAAACATCTTTCAACCATGTGCTAACTGTTTGGTCAAGTCAAACCAGGAGGATGGTTGACTTGGTCAAACTTACATCGAATGCACATAAAAACAAACCTAAGACGTAACTCAGACTAACACAAGACATCGTTTTGAATCATGACGAAATACAGACAAAGTACAGACATAAGTGCACCAACAAACTCCCCCTTGGCTGTAGCTTTGTCTCGATTTTCGTTCTTGTAGGTCTTCGTGTCTTCAAGTCTTTGACTTCTTTTCACGTCTTCAATGTCGGATGATCTTCAAAGTCTTCACGTCTTGAAAGTAGAAAGTGTATCAACAAACTCCCCGTTTCATGTAGAAAGTGTGTTGACAAACTCCCCCTTAGATTGAACTCTCCATTGAGTCATGCTCGTGAATCGTTGACTTGTCAATTCTTCAGATCCTTGTGGTGTTGATGAAGGGACAGCGGCAACTCGATCATTTTATCCTTTGAGTGCCTCCACTTCGTGTCTTCATTCCAAAGCTTTTCATCGAACATGTTCTCCTCGCCTTTAGCATCTGCACATGCAAGAAAGCTAAACGCATAATGAGAACAACCGCTTGGAATATAGTTAACATTTAAACTAACGACACATATGAGATCAAATCTCAATCAAACACCAACCGACAGCAGTTTGAAAGTTTAGAAAAATATTCATTTTAATCCTTTAACTTTCAAAACTCGTTAACTTCGACTGTTTATGAAGATGCAATTGTTTTCCAGCTTATAATCAGGATCTTGGGTAGGATAGACTCGAGTTCCAACATCAGTCAATCAAAAATAAACTAGAAGCAAAATCTTTTTGGATTTTATAAAGTTTATATTAAAACACACCTAAAATCTTTTTGAAATTTTCATTTTTCAAATGTAAAGATGGAAAGCAATAAGTAAATATATACAAAGATGCATAAACAGGAAACATTAAATAAATATTTACAGACATTCTTTTTGCGAGTTTCGAGGGTAAGAGAATCATATCAGTGTACGGTCATGCCAAAACGCTCTTGTTGTTCTTTTAGTTAACATTAAGATAAGCATCCTATAACGATTATCGGTATTGTTGTCCACTTAAGCTCAGCTTATCATTTGTAATCATGGCGAGGGGATACGTTAAGGTATAATTTATACTTACCGACCGGTGTTCATCCACATCACGACACATTCCCGTATCAAGGTATGCACGAGGATTCATCTTACCGGTGAGTATACCGATTATCATCTGTTTGACCGTATATGATGTGAGATTCTCACTTATTTGATTTGAAAACAAGCCCTATGTGATAGAATCACTTATTGATGACGAACTTGATTTTCAGATGCATGAGGGCACAGGAGCAAGTCCGTGAACAGGTCAGTACTTTCGTACAGCAGAGAGACGAACTTGACTCCCGGATGAATGTGATATTTAATCACTTATTGGTTTGGACATGTGATTGTTGATCACTTATTGAGGTCGTATGCAGTATGTACACGTATGTATAGTATCATGGAAGATCTAGACTTGCGTCCCCGTTATTTTTCGGTAAAAGATACAACCATGATACCCAGATGATAAGCAGCATAAAGACCGAATATCTCAGAACCTCGGCAATCTCTCAAACGAAATTTCGGTACTAAGACCATATGCCAATGAATGGTTCCCACCTGGTCTTCAGTCGATTTAAGTTTATATCACCCTGCACACTTTAAAATGATTGTGAGCCTACCGATACATCTTATATAGAGCTGCTTATCGTTTTTCATTTAAGGTTTAAAGAGGTTTAGACAGACCACTGATGTACTATCATATTCTCTTTTGCTCGCCAGGAAACTCATTTTTGCTTTTCTATTGTTTTTGTGTTTTTGAAATTTTTCGATGTTTTTGGATTTTCAGATTTTGGATTACTCCCCCTAAAATCAACAAACTAAAACAAATTTAAAATACAAAGGTATTTACAAAAAAAATGATTTTCCGATGTTGGTTAACTCATGTTTTACCTCAATGCCGTTTACCAAAATTAAGTTATAATCAGAAATGATTTAGCGAATTTTGGAAAAATCAGTTGGCATGTCGGTAAGCGGTGCGGACCATGACAACATTGTCTGGCCAAAGAGTGCTGAACGAGATAATAATTTACAAAGCAGCTTAAATATCGACAAGTATAGGAGAGATTAGAAATTTAAAACCGTATCCTGCAACTGCATCGTGCATTGCAAGGAATCTGAGTGCTCTCCCAAACTGAATATCCACCCGGTGTGGATTTCAAGGTCGATTTGTAGCTACTGAAATCCCTTCACAGCAACAAGATCATAAACCTCCGGGTCCGGCTGGTCTTCCACATTGCACCAGCGAAGGTCTTTGTCTTTCTCTTTCAGAAGTAGTGTGCGGTTGTTCAACCCATACCAAGGCATCCGCACACCCGGTTGGATTGTTCAACAAACACATTTTCTTCAATCACACCACGAAGAAATGTACACTGCACGTTCAACTTGTAGATTGTTGAACTTCAGACGTGCTGCAGGTGCGTACATTTTGATTTGAATCTATCCCGGGGACCCGATCAAAGCCTTGAACATTCACATTTTGAAATGATTTTCATTTTGTCGAAGCTTCCAATTTCTTTCATCAGACATTTCTTTTTCCCTTTTCTCTTCCTCTCCATCAAAGGCAACAATTTCTTCTGTCGCCTATCTTGTGCAAGGACGCTCCACTATCAACAATCTTACGACTATCGAAAGTTCCTCCTGGAATATCCTACACACTCACTCAGAGATTAGTCGGAGAGGGGGACCCAAGCCTTTGTGGACTTGGGTCGTCCTTGATCATCAAGAAAAGTGATTTCAATCACTTGATGATTAGGAAAAAGAACCTGTGGTGCTCCCCCTGACTGAATTACCTGTTTTTGTTTCCAAGCTGTTTGTCCTTTACCAGTATTTGTATTAATTGTTTTAGCATTTACTGGTGTTACAGTTTTAGGTTTTGCTTGAACAGGTTTTTCTTCTTTGACCTCTGATTTTAAGGCCTTTTCAATTTCCTTTTGATTCTTTTGTTTTAACTTCTTTTCCCTTTCTTTCAAGACACGTGGGTCTTGTTTCGGGGAAAGTGATCGTTTTTGGTAATTGGTTTCTTGGGGAGCACTTGTTTTTGCCTTCAACTTTTGCAGGTATGGGCAGTATCTTACAATATGCCCAATTGTGCCACACTCAAAACACATTCTCCGCTCTACAAACCTCGGAGAAACATGTTGATGATCAGACGGAGAACCAGACAATGAACTTTGTGATCTAGACGTGCTTGGACCTAAATCACATCCGTTGGTGTGTTGGGTGTAATTATTCTGATCATTTCGTTTTAAAATTCTAACTTGTTTTACAAAATCAACGTTAGATTTTTCTTGAAATGTTTCAATTTTATCTGAACCCGTGGATCCAACAAAGTTCATTTTCGGTTCTCGTTTCTTAACAGAAGCTCTTTTGTTCTGCACCTTTTGTTGTTGAACCTTTGGTTGTTCAGTCTTAGCCTGCTGAACTTTAGGTGCTTGAACCTTCTTGTTCTGAGCCTTCTTTCCCTGTACTTTACCCTTTCCTGAGTTGACTTGTTGTTTTCGCTCAATTGGTAGTTTTTGGTTTCCGTATTGTTTTCGAATTTGTTCACACGGAATTGGATCACATTGAGTGACGGTAATTTTGCCACTTTTGTTCCCCAAAAACTTATCAGTACATCCTTCAAAAATTTGCTCAATTAAATCTTGATTTACATTTTTAATTGGAAAATCTTTGTTAGAGTAGATTTTGCTATCTCCTTTGAGCGTGTACAACAAGTTATTCTCTTCACTGCTAGATACAAGGGACTCCATTGGTTTTGACATTTCAGTCTTACTCGGTTTCACTGGTGGATCACACAGGATGTGATTCTCGATTGGAATATCTGTTGTAACCGAGTTAGACTGTTGTTTCACAATTACTTCAGATTCATCATCCGAAGAATCAGCATCCTCAACAATGGGAGGACTCTGTTCCTTAACACATGATGAATCTGTCACATTCTCAGATTCAGATTCAGTTTCAGATTGACCCGAGGATGATGTACCAGTTGTGAACCCGAGGCCTGCTGCAAAATCATCTAGATTGAGTGGCACAGTAGGTTCAAAACGGGGCATATCCTCGTCATCAGGCAATTTGGAGTAATTGTGATTCATTGGGGGAGGACATGATTTGAATCCAATACATTGTTTATCCCCCTTTTTCTTTTGAACATCAATAATGTGATCCAATACATAGCGGGAATTGGAATAGCTTTCCAGTTTCTGCTTAATTGTCTCACATTCACATCGAGCTGTTGCCAACTCTACCATTTGCTTTTCAATTGTGTCAATAAGATTATTGTTAGCATGTTGTTTTCGCAAAACAGCCTTTTGTAATTCTGAAACATCATGTCTTAATGACGCAATTGTTGCTTTAAATTCCTTTTCATTTCTGGTTAAAAACGAGTTAGCTTCAGCTGCTTTAGAAAGATCTACAATCAATTCTTGATTGTGTTTGGATAGGATTTCAAACTGACTTTCCTGTTCAGCATATTTAACATTTAAACTATCACAATTTTCACAGCTAACTATAGTGGGTTCATCGACACATACCTGACCTGATGAACTGTCGACATTAGCCATAAAGGCTGAATGGAGAGAAGACGAAGAGTAAGCAGCTTGATCCATCAAATTAGATCTTCTTTCAGTTCCTGCTGCAGCTTCTTCCAAAAGCTCATCAATATCTGCATCGACTGACGCACTTGATGTCTCATCCACATGATCATTTCCTGAAGTGGAGGATTCTTCATCTGAGCTTCCACTATAACCAGAACTGTCTTCATCTCCAGAAGATGCAACACCATTGGTGGAAGATTCTCCACCACTGGCGTGCTTTAAATCCTTTACGACTTCAGCAAAACATGCTGTTCCACCATTTCCTCCTTCTCCAAGCTGAAGCGACCAATCACAACCCTCATCTATTTGAACCACCAGCCCCCGGTTGGCATTTGATGACCCTGCTTGGCCTTGGTTGTTGACAGGTATCAACGTACGAACATTGTTCCCGTTCTGGTTCTGCTGGTTGCCTTGATTTCTGAACGGATTTTGATTTCCATGCTGAGCTGGTCTTGTGCATTCCCTTTTGAAATGACCCCGTTCGCCACAGTTAAAGCACTTGACAGCTTGCTTGTCGAACCCATACTTGGTGTCTTTCTTGTTTTCCAAGTTGGATCTCCCCGTCCTTTCCATAAACTCCTTTGCTCTTCGAATTGCACTAGCAAGAGCCCATTTGATATCCATCATTTCAAACTCTTCTTTATCCACTTGCTGATAATCTTCATTGGTTAGATTGATATTCCCAATCTGACCTGCGATCAATCCACTATAAGCACTAACCAAGGTATTCAACATCTCCATATGCTCCTTGGCTATTTCGACACTGACTTTGGAAAAGTTGGAAGTGTCTAATCTGACTGTGTTTGGATTGGAAGTGGCTTGAAAGTTTGAAGAGCTTCCATAAAACCCTTGCAGTTGTGGTTGTTGCTGCTGAGCTGAAGAAGAAGAAGAATCTGGTCTTGAATACATCATCGTGTATGCTGAAGGATCAAACTGACTTGTTGTGGAAGGACCAGTGTTTGAGATGAAGGCTGTTTGAAGCTTTGCATGTTGAGAGACTGGTTTTTCTCCACTGATACCTCCTGCAATCCCAAAGTACATCTCTGGATTTTGAGGAGTCAATGTTCTTTTTGCCTTAAGCTTTTCTTCTACATCCTTGTTCTCCAATCTTTGAATTAACTCATAAACGGTGATTGTGTCTAGAACACCATTTTCTTTGAGAATTTCAAGATAACTGCTCCACTTTGCTGGTAAGCTGTCAGCGAATCTCTTCACCATTTCTTGTGGAGTGGCAGTGACTTTAAAAGCAAACATCTCACTCAACAAGTGATGGAACCTTGTAGATAAATCTGCCAAAGTCTCATTCTCCATACACGTGAATCCTTCAAACTCTTTCTTCAGTAATTCTTGCTTAATCTTTCTAGATTGAGCATTTCCTTCACATCGTAACGTGAGCATATCCCACAAGCTTTTAGTAGTCGTGCAGTAAACAAATTGGTGGTATATGTCTCTGTGAAGAGCTTGTGTGAGAATCATGAATGCTTTCTTTTCTAACTCAAATTTCTTCTTATCATCTTCAGACAAAGTGCTGTAAGTTTCTAGATTAGATCCTGAAACTTCCAAATCATGTTCAAATGCGGTGAAGAAGCACATCCATAGGTCTTGACCTTGCCCCTGAACATAAGTTCTCAGCCTTTCTTTCCACCATCCCCAATCATTGATGTGATTTAGCTTTGGCGGTTTTGTGCTTGTACCAGTTTCACTGTCGTTCTGCATCATAGATTGAATGCTGCTGTTTTGATTTGTGACCAATGCCCATTGATTTGCAGTGATCATTGCAGCTTGAGGTGGGGCAATAGCTTGCATCCATGCAGTTTTGTTGAAATCTGACGCCGATTGCGTAGCTGATGATTGCGTAGCTGATGATTGTGGAGTCAAAGATGTTAGAGTCCACGCGGTTGGATCCCACTGACCGTTAGTTCCCATTTTAAAAAAAATTTCACAAACTATGTCAAAATCTCGAAGGATAACAAACAGCCGAAGGATCTTTGATCGAAAGACCTGAAAAACACAAACTTATTAACCTTAACCAGACTGGGATCGAAGGATCAAACCTTGTTCGAAGGATCAACAGTGTTCGAAAGATCACTGTTGAGTTTCGAGCAATGACTTCGAAAGACTCTCCAATCGAAAGATCCTTGTCTTTCGAACAATGACTTCGAAAGACTCTCCAATCGAAGGATCCTTGTCTTTCGAATAAGACCTGTAGATCGACAGATATAACCTTCGAAAAGATTCCTTGGAACGAAGGATAAGTCTCCGGCTTCGAAGGATGCTCGAAGGATGACTATCTATCGAACCTCCTTTGATCGAAAGATGAACTTTCGACTTCGAAGGATATCTTTCGACCTTGTCTGACACAGTTGACAAAGAGTGACGGGTTGGTGAAAAAGGTGATGGGTAGGTGAAATCTTTCGGCAGAAGGTATGTTCAGAGCATACTTTCTGCCAAAACCAGATTTGAACCAATAAAATAATGCCCAAAAACAGAAAGATCTTATCCAGAAACCGGTCACCGGATAAGCCGGAATTTTGGCCGGAAATCACCAAAATTCTTAGAAACAGATTTTTAAGTTACCCAACCCGACCAAAAACACACCCGGTAAGTTTAGAACACGTTTTAACGTCTGGAAATGCGAGAAAATCAGTAAAAACGGGTGCTAAACCAGTGAGTTTTTGTCCAAAAACACTCCAAAAACATGTAAAAACTCGGTTTTTAACAAGGAAAAGAGCCACGGCTCTGATACCACTTGTAGGTCCCTCTCGAGGATGAGATAAAACCTTATCCTTGTTATATCAAACACACTAGCGAGTGCGGAATCCAAGCTAGCATGCAACCGAGACTTTATACGAGAACAAGCACAAACACAACACGCAAGATTCACCGATTAACACCACTTGTATTAATACGAATGAAGGGTCCGGTTACAAGCTCAATGTTTACAGAAGTATTCTATAAACTCTCAAAGTGTGTGTGTGTGCTCCTGTCTCTCTCTGTCTTCCTCTTGTGTCTCCTTAACTGAAGTGAACACAACACACGGGTACTTATACCCGACACAGATCGTCTGGTCGAAGGATCAGACAGACTGATCGAAAGATCATCTGTCGACCAGAAACAACTCGAAGGATCAACATGTACCACGAAAGATGTGATCTTTCGTGGTCCATCCTTCGACTTCGAAGGATATCTTTCGAGCTCATCATCATCGAAGGATATAAGTAATCCTTCGATGACCATCCTTCGTCTCAAACATCTTTCAACCATGTGCTAACTGTTTGGTCAAGTCAAACCAGGAGGATGGTTGACTTGGTCAAACTTACATCGAATGCACATAAAAACAAACCTAAGACGTAACTCAGACTAACACAAGACATCGTTTTGAATCATGACAAAATACAGACAAAGTACAGACATAAGTGCACCAACAGGCTTGAAATTTTGAAGAATATCACACTCATCAGACCATTTTGGTTTAAACTGATGATCTTCAAGCTCCTTGAAAGTGGAGGATCCCATTGGTCTGTTAAGTGTGATTTTGTTACCAAGTTTGTCAGTGATTTTCACTTCTTGGCCATTCTTGTTTGTGGGGATGAGCTCAGTGGCTACATCAGTGGTTTGGACAGATTTTTCAAAAGCAATATGTTCATCATCATATTTTCTTTAACCAACCCCAAATTTCACATTGCTTTCAATCTGTTTGGCAAGCATCACCTCATACCCTCTGCAGGATTCCACCCATCTTTCACAAGTAATCTGGGTGGATTCCAACTCCTTTTTGCAAACTTGGTATTTTTCTACCATAGTTTGAAGTTGGGTTTTGGTTATGCTTTGCTCTTCTTTGAGACAACTGATCTCTTTTTCCTTTTCAGTCAATTTGTTTTTAAGTTCTTTTAAAGACTTTTCAAATTTAACTTCATCAGTTAAGATTTTATCCCGAAGGTTTTCATTCACCTCTTTGATGTTAGCAAAAGCAATTATGCAATTTTCAGAACACAGTTTTTCAAGAACTTGAGGAGATACCTTGGCAGCTGCCATCATTGCACAATCACATTGATGATCTTCTTCATCATCAGCTTTCACCTTCTTTTCACCAGCCTTTTCTTCCTTCTCATCTTCTTTGTCCTCTTCGGACCATGGATCTGTCATTGGTTCAATCAGGGTACCTGAACTTTCTCCCAACAGTAGTTCACCAGCCACAGCAGTAACCACTGCTTCAGTCACCTCATCCATTGTTTCAATACTCAGCTGTTCCTCTTCAGTTTCAACCCCCTCCTGTATTGACTCTAATGCCATCAAACAAAACTCATTATGAGAAGAATCATTAGAAGCATAGAGTGCAAAATTTTCATCACTAAGGTCTTCAGGCATACTGCTCCAGTCAACAAACCCTTGAGTGAAAAAACTTTGTTGATTTGGTTGTACTGCTGCTGGAGCAGTGGTTTGAGGTGCAGGCTGCACTTGTGCCTGGGGAACAGGGGTTTGAACATATTGGATCTGTGGAACAGTAGTTTGGACATAGTGCACAGGCACAGGGGCAGCAGCATAGTGAGCAGTGTTCACTTGAGCTGCTGGGGCATACTGGGCATAGTGCACAATGCTTTGGTTTTGAGGTCTAGGATTTGAGCTAGGTTGAGTAATTATGGGACCAGTAGTTTGACTCCTACATTCCCTAGCGAAATGTCCCAACCTATTACACTTGTAGCACTTGATTTTCGATTTATCCAACCCAACCCTTAGATTCCCATGCAAACCTGGGAATTTTCGCCCTGTTCTTTTGTAAAATTTGCTAGTTCTAACACTTAGCAAAGCCAGTTGGTGTAGGATGTCCATTTCCTCTAAGTCAGTGGGATCAAAATGTTGCAAATCATTGAGTTCAAAACATAAATTGTCTGACATCTGGTTTTCGTTTGCAGTGAATGCATAACTAGCAGAGTGAGGATCAGGGTTGTTAAAATTTGCACCAGCAGTTATGTCAATGAAGTGATCATAACCCTGATCCTTACCACTGCTCCCAGATACTTCTTGACCCAGAAGAGCAGTATTACCGAAAGTGTAATCATCAGTAACTTTTCCTGACTCTTGTAACCTCCTTTTCTGGTTCAACTCCCTTTCGTAGGTTAGGAGTCGACCGTGGAGTTGGGTCAAGGCCAGATCCTTGAACTCAGGTGAGTTTCGGGTGACAAAAGCTATGGTGTCCCATTTTTCTGGCAGTGACCTGAGGAACCTGCTATTTTGAGTTGAGTTTGTAAACGTGGTGTTAACAAGCCTCAGTTCACTGATGAGACAACTGAAACGTTCAAATTGTTGCGTTAGTGATTCACCTTTAACGTAACAAAATGTTTCATACTGTTGGTTCAGGATTTCCCTATTGTTTTCTATGACTTCTTCTGTTCCCCCAAATTGTTCCTTAAGTGCGTCCCATAACTCTTTGGCACTGTTACAGTGTAACAGTCCAGCATATATCTCATTGGGCAGCGCTGATGCTATGATGCTAAACGCTTTAGCATCTAGTTCGAACTTTTGATAGTCGGTTTCGGTATAATTTTCAACTGGTTTTGGAACGAACTTTTTAGCATCTTCAGCGCTTGGCACTGTAGGAACGTGGGGACCATAAATGACAGACCTCCAACAACCTGTGCTTTGTTGAGCAAGGATGTGACCCATCCTCCTCTGCCAGATGTTGTACTCATTTCTTTTTAGCAAAGGTGGTTTAAAAAGCGAACCGATGTTGTTTTTATCATCCTGAGATTGTGACGTCATTCTTGTTGTTTTACAGACACTAAGAAATCAACTTTAATGGTGATTAATCCTTGCTCTGTTTTTCAACAAACGAACAAACGATCAGTATCAACTGTTATGAGCTGAACTATTTACGTCAAAATGATTGTTAAATCAAATTTGACTGTCCAGGCTCTGATACCAATTGTTGGATCTGAGTTTGTTTCTGATTGTATTTTGTGTTTGTAATTAAAATGAGAATGGATGAGTGTGCAGCGGAATTATGATGAAAACAAACTTTGCATACAATCAAACGAGAGTAATACTTTGATCAAACATCTTTTCACAATGAATCGGAAGATTGAATTTATTTCAATAACGATTACAATGATTGATGAATGAATGCAAACTCCCCCTCAGCCAGAGCTCAGTTGTTTGTTCGTGCAAAGAAGACGATGATGCAAAAGAGCTGATAGAACAGTACAAAGTACTGAACTATTTATAGGCACTTGCAAACCACTAAGCATCTTAGCTGACGTCACCATGAAAGTGACATCTAACCTCCTAACAAACTCTAACCTCTGATCTATACAAACACTGCTATGTTAACTACTGCTATTACGTTACATTACAAAACAGACTATAGAACAGCTGCTGCAACTTTCCACTGCTGTGAACCCAGTAGTACTTGTCCGGATCAGCAACGCTTGACTCAAGGCAGTAGATAGAATCAGCAGGGCTTTAGTCTTTCATCAGGTCTTTACTTGAACAGCAGTTGTAGGTCAGCACTTTGCAAGATCAGCAGATAGGAGGTCAGCAGATATGAAATCACTTTCAAGGGGAGAGATTTGTATGTAAACATCTACTTATTCTGGATCCACTTCTCTGATCCAGTTTTGGCTTTAATTATCTGTTCCTCTGATAGGGTTCAATCCCAACACTCCTTTCCAGGGTGAAACTTTCAAGAGTACCTTGTCTCCAATTTGAAATTCTATTGGTTTGCGTCGATTATCAGCATAGCTCTTTTGACGATCCCGAGCAGTTTTTAATCTTTCCTTGATTTGTGTAATTTTGTCTGTAGTTTCTTGCACAATCTCTGGTCCTGATAATTGACTTTCTCCTATTTCTGCCCAACAAACTGGAGTTCTACACTTTCTTCCATACAGTGCTTCAAATGGGGCTGTTTCGATGCTTGAATGATAGTTATTGTTATAGGAGAATTCAATTAATGGTAAGTGATCGTCCCAATTTCCACCAAAATCTATCACACATGCTCGGAGCATATCTTCTAGAGTTTGGATTGTCCTTTCACTTTGTCCATCTGTCTGGGGATGATATGCCGTACTTAAATTTAGTCGGGTTCCCATAGCTTCTTGAAAACTTTTCCAGAAGTGGGAAGTGAAACGACTATCCCTATCTGATACAATGGAGAGTGGAACTCCATGTAAGGATACGATTTCATCTACATACAATTTTGCCAACCTTTCCATGTTAAAGGTTTCTTTCATGGGTAGAAAATGAGCTGATTTGGTTAATCGATCCACAATTACCCAAATCGCATCATTACCTTTTCTGGTTTTGGGTAACTTAGTAACAAAATCCATTGTTATGAGTTCCCATTTCCATAATGGCATTTCTAATTGTTGTAGTAGACCTGAAGGTTTCTGGTGTTCTGCCTTAACTTGTGAACAAGTAAGACATTTAGAAACGTATCGAGCTATATCCTTTTTCATTCCTATCCACCAAAAGTTATTTCTTAAATCTTGGTACATCTTATTGTTTCCAGGGTGTATGGTATACCTAGATTTATGGGCTTCTTCTAAAATTTTATTTCTTAATTCTCCCTGCTTAGGTACCCAAATTCTTCTTTTGTGGAATCTCCAAATTCTATCAGCTCCTTGTTCTAATTCTTTTATGCGTCCCTTCATTCCTTCAGCATCATCCTTGATTGCTGTAGCTTGAACATTTTTCAATTGTTCTATTATATCTAATTGTAGATTTAATCTGAGAGCACGAACTTGCTTTTGCTTTTCATGATACTTACGACTTAAGGCATCTGCAACTACATTTGCCTTTCCTTCGTGATACTGAATATCACAGTTGTAATCACTCAGAATTTCCATCCATCTTCTTTGTCTCTTGTTTAACTCTTTTTGCCCAAATATATATCTTAAACTTTTATGATCTGTATAGATAGTGAATTTACTTCCGTACAGATAATGTCTCCAAATCTTAAGAGCAAAAATTATGGCTCCTAATTCTAAATCATGAGTCGTATAATTCTCCTCGTGCTTTTTCAATTGCCTTGAAGCATATGCAATTACCTTCTTGCGTTGCATTAACACACATCCTAATCCTAGTTTTGAAGCATCACAGTAAACTTCAAAATATTCAGTCCCTTCTGGTAAGGCTAGGATTGGAGCATTCGTTAACTTATGTTTTAGAATCTTAAAAGCTTCTTCTTGTTTAGGTCCCCATTCAAACTTAATTGCTTTACACGTTAGCTTAGTTAATGGTACAACTATCTTGGAAAAATCCTTAATAAACCATCTATAGTATCCAGCTAAACCTATAAAACTTCTAATTTCTATTGCAGATTGCGGAACCTTCCATTTGGTAATCGCCTCTATTTTAGCAGGATCTACATGAATACCTTCGTGATTTATCATGTGACCTAGAAATTGCACTTCTTGCAACCAAAATTCACACTTCGAGAATTTGGCGTACAACCTTTCTTTTCTTAACAAAGTTAAGAGTGCATGCAAGTGCTGACAATGTTCTTCCTGATTTTTGGAATACATAAGTATATCGTCGATGAAAACAATTACAAATTTATCCAAATACGGTTTACAGATCCTATTCATCATGTCCATGAATGCTGCAGGTGCATTTGTTAATCCAAAGGGCATGACTGTAAACTCGTAATGACCATACCTAGTTCTGAAAGCAGTTTTAGGTATATCTTCGTCTTGTACTTTCAATTGATGATATCCGGAGCGTAAATATATCTTAGAAAAATATCTAGCTCCTTGGAGTTGATCGAAAAGATCATCAATCCTAGGTAATGGGTATCAATTCTTAATTGTAACCTTATTCAATTCTCTATAATCAATACACATTCTCATCGAACCATCCTTTTTCTTTACAAACAACACAGGCGCTCCCCACGGGGATGAACTAGGTTGTATGAAACCTTTACTTAGTAATTCATCTAATTGCTTTTTCAGTTCTAACATTTCAGTAGGTGCTAACTGATAAGGTGCCTTGGCTATCGGTGTAGTTCCTGGAATTAGATAAATCCTAAATTCTACTTCCCTATCAGGTGGTAATCCTGGTAATTCTTCTGGGAATACATCTGAATATTCTGAGACTACAGGAATCTCCTTAAGTTCTTTACCCTTAGTACTAATGATTACTGAAATCATATATACTATTCCTTGCTTTCGTTCATAACTAGCAACTTTCATTACTGATATAAACTTCATGGGTTTACGTGGTTTATCTCCTGTAATCATGATTACCTCTCCGATAGGTGCCTGAATTTCTATAGAGTTCCTATCACAAAGGATTCGAGCATGGTTGGCTACTAACCAATCCATTCCTAATACCACATCAAATTCAGCTAATTTCATAGGTAACAGGTTTGCAAAGAATTTATGACCTGAGAGTTCTATATTTTCCTTTTGCAAAACTTTATTTATGCTAACAGAATTTCCATCTGCTGTTTCGACTGTAAAGATTTGCTTAAGGTTAGTTAAAGGTAAATTAAGAGCTTGGCAGAAGGAAGTATTTATAAAACTTTGGTTTGCACCAGAGTCAAATAATACTTTTGCGTAAATATTGTGAACTAGGAACGTACCAGCTATCACGTAAGGAATTAGCTCGGCTTCCTGAGTAGTTAACTGGAAGGCTCGAACATTCTTCTTGGTAGCTGGCTTGACTTTGTTGTCTGTTGGTTTAACCAATTTAGGACATTCTGTTTTGAAATGTCCTGTTTCTCCACAATTGTAACAAATTGTGGATTTCTTCCTGCAGTTTTCTTCCCGATGTCCTACAGTTTTGCAAAAATTGCAGGTTACATTGCATTTTCCAAAATGTTTCCTTTTGCAATTCCTGCAGAATGGCGGAGTTGAAGATTGCCCTGTTCCTCTTCTTTTAAAACTGATGTTATTACCCGTACGAAATCCTTAGGTAATTTTCTGAGCTAGTTCCTTCTTCCTGTTTTCATCTCTTGCGCGTACCAATTCATCAGTTAGGGTGTTAGCTAATTCTACCGCATCGTCAATAGTACGAGGTCTCGCAGCTTTAACCATATTACGGATTTCGCTAATTAATCCCCAAATATAGCGAGAAATGAGTACCGGTTCTGGCGAAGCCAGTGTTGGTACCACTCTAGCATATTCAAAGAATGTCGAAGTATAACCGCGACAATCTACACCCGTCATACGATGATTTAGGAATTTATTTGCCATTTGATCTTTTTCGTATTTGGGACAAAATTTTCTTTCTATCAACTGCTTAAATTCTTCCCAATTCATGGCGTAGGCCATATTTCTTCCTTTGGCTTGAAGTACTGTGTTCCACCATTCTAGCGCCCCTTCTTTAAAAAGATTAGACGCATACATAACTTTGTCGTTTTCAGCACATTTACTAATTATAATCACTGCCTCGGTTTTCTCGAACCAACGCAGTGCTGCAGTCGCTCCTTCATTGCCTGCAAATTCAGTGGGTTTACAAGCAAGAAATTCTTTGTAAGTGCAACCAGGTGTTGCAGCTTTCATTTTCTTAGGAAGTGGAGCTTGCAGTGGTTCATTATCATGATTAGTATGATTACTGCCTCCGTTTATGCTATTACTGAAGTTATCTTCAGAAATACGTTTGCTAGGAACGATTTGTTGAGGTTCAACAGGTTTCTGGGCAGCAGCATATATTGCTGGAATAGCATTGGCTATCCTTTGAGCAACGATATTTTCTATATCTTGTCTAGTCATAAAATGATCCTCCTGATGTTGCTCAGATTGATTTACTTCATTTACTGGTTCATTACCAATGTTTGCCATCTGATAATTAATTTATATAAATTATTAGTATCAAATAAATAACAATTATACACAAATAATCATATAGATTTCATAATACATATATATAAAAAACTATCGATTTCTCGATTCCCATTGTTATATTTTATAATATGCGTCATTACACACCTTTATCTTACAAAGTTTTATTTTAGGTTATTTCACAAGCTAGATTCTACTTATTTATTTTACAACCACAGTTTCACATTCTTATATTACACTATCCTTCGTCAGTTGTTATTTCAGTAACGGCGTTCCCTCTCATCATACTTCCAGGAGATCTGTTCTCCTACTTCCCTGATCCTATTTCCTCCATCCACCAACTCCTCACCAAGGTGGCGGAGTTCAGCTAAATTCTCATTGCTCATTGGTGGTTTTGGTATAGGTTCTGGGTCGAATTGAGGAAGAAAGGAATAAGGACTGTTGAGCAGGTTTTGGAACTGCCAATCATTAGTCCACCATTCATCCATTCCTAGAGGTTGGGTGTGGGTTATTGGTTCTAGGATTGCTGGTTCTAAGTTTATAGGGAGTTGATTATTGACATGATAAGAGTAGAAATTATTATTAATAGGCCTGACAACATCACAGCTTGCCAAAGCACGATCTAATTCCTCCTGAAATGGTAACTCCTCAATTTGTCTAGAGCTTTCCCCAGTTTCTAGCTTGGTTTGCCTAGGACCTTCCCCAAACTCCATTTCCATTTGCCTAGAATATTCTTCAAATTGCCTTTCCATCTGCCTAGATTCTTTCCCGACTTCAATCCCCTTCCCTTTGTCTAAAGGATTTTCTATTTTAGGAAGTCTCTTGGCTGGCTTTTTCCTATGTACACGCCTCCCCCATACATATCTCTTTCTTTTATGAGGTTTTGGCTTTTTCGGAGGTGGAGCATTGAATTCCATAGGTTCTTCTATATCAGGTATATACCTATTGAAATCTCTGGAAACCTCTATTTTCACCGGATAGAGATTTAAATTCTGAAGGGCTTCAGATAAGTCACTCATGCTGTTTAGCATATATGCAAAATATACAAAAATTGCTAAGTTAAAATTTTATAACAAAATTTCATAAATAACTTTTGAATATTATTTCATAACGTGTAATTAATTTAACATAAAGACAACTGACAATTAAAACATATTAAGTTTTATTAAGAACTTATTTATTTACTGGTTAAAGCTTCTGACTTGTAGGTAATAAGGGTGCTAAATCTTGAGTTAAAGTATTAAAGATTTGCATTTACTGCTACAGTGGCTAGCATATAGAGATCTGCCCATTTTTCATCTAACTTGTCTTCCCATGGAGGGTTACTGCCTAGTTCTTGGGTTTTCTGATTAACTCCCCCTCTTTTGGATTTCTTTAGTTTCTCCTGACTTTTCCTAATAATCAGACTTCTTTTATTAGGAGAAAGTGGTTCCTCATATTGTGCCTTACGGACAAATATTCCTTCTTCAGGATTTTCATAGGATTTTGAGGAATTTGTTTGGGATGAACTTTCCTTCTCGTTTGATGACCTATCTAATTTAAGATAGATGGTTGAAAGCTTTTGCTTACCCATACTGTAACTAACAAATATTCAGTTAATAAACACATAATCACATAATGGTAATCAGAAGATTTTAAGTATTTCTAAATACTTAATTAGCTTAACTCAGTGGCTCTTATACCACTTTTTTTCTGTCACGGCCCCCTACCGGTTCGACCCGTTTCAAGAGCCGCGGGACAGAAAATCCCGTGGTAATTATTTAATTGAGTTTAACAGCGGAAGATTTCATCAGGATCTTTTTAAAACTGCAATTTTCCCGATTATTTTATTTCACAACTCGGGATAAAACCCGGTAATTTACAATCATAATATTTCACGGAGAAATCTTTATTTTACTAAAATATGTTTCTTTATTTTATATTGAGCCACTTCCTTAAGCTTGTAGTGCTTCGCGGCACTTTTCTTGGATCACAATAGATCACCTGAAACATGTTTGAAAAAGGTTTTATCAGCAGGAAATACTGGTGAATCATTCTATTTACTAAAACGACACGTTGTTATAATTTACAGTATTAAGAGCGATTACAATGTTTCTATATCAACCAACTACCCACAGTATTTGTCACTCGACCCATTGGCCCTCCCGTTGTCCAATGGTGTCTGTGACTATGGTCATATCACCCCTTGGCTAACTCGTTGTCCAATGGTGAAGATTATCAAGTAATGTATACAAAACCCCACATACCGGCTGTAATTTGGTGATTACATAAACTTAATCCCTGTAATTATAACCTTGAAAATAACCATGATTTTGAAAGTAATTTGATAAAAAGAGAATGACTCACATTGCAGATTTAACACGGGCAGAGTCTAGTTTATGGATTAGCCTTGTTACCTAAATTAATAATAAGCACACAAACTAGGTTAGTAACTTAATACAGCATTTACGATAACTCACGAGATTAAACCCTCACAACGAATGACAAAGTGCAATACTTAAACATCCATTGAATTAACAACGAATGACAAAGCATAACCCTAATGTGGGCAGCACTTAAACATCCATTGGATATTTTAATCGATCGGACATTGAATCGTAGTAGCGATCGAGTTATTACCCTGTTTTGCGGCAGCACTTCGTGAATCGTGTGTGTTGCGGGACTGTTTATGCTATATCTCAACGTACAATTTGAATTTGAACGTCGAACTAACGCACAATTGCATGAAACAGACGCTACTATTTATACATGAAAAACGGCTCCCTCGCGTGGCGCTAGGGGCCTTCCCGTGGCGCGAGAGACACAGGTTTACCATAGGGTAGCCTCGTGTCCAGGTAGCTCAGCTGAGTTAGTTTCGCGTTAAAATTCAACGTACACGTAAAACTGTTTAGATATTACCGACTAGGGTTTACCCCCCCTGAGTTTTAGGGGCCCTGATCCTGATTCCGATTGTTCTGAAAATTTTAGGGTTTATGCAGAATCACTTGGGATTCTTAATTAGGGTTTCCTATTGAATAAAATAATATAATAAATAGGACTTTTGATAAGAGTTGTTACACTTATAAATAAGGATTAAGTTTCGTATGGTATATTGCAGGTGGAGTGATATAACACATATGTAGACTTCATGACATAATTATAACACATCACATGTATCACGTAATCAAGTAGCAAATAAGTTGCTTGCATGCGTTTGTGTGTGAAATGAAAGGAATTTTAAATGTGTGAGCAATAGCAAATCATAAGTTAAACAAAACATGAAATCACATAAGCACATAGTTCCTAGTTGACTAAAGTATAGGCTCTAAGGGTCTAATAACTTATCCTATATCCCTAAAGTCAATAGCTCGGATACCAATCTATTACACCCCAACCCGCTGCGGAAAAGGTGATCGGGGCATGATTGGGTTGATTCGAGAGCTTATGACTTGCTATTGCATATTTTAAATAATCATTAATTCATAACAAATGTTTCACGAAACAAATAATTCAAATACACAATTACAAACACAAGACATTTTTCATAACTAATAAACTACACTAAGCTAATCTGTTTCTTGTTAACTAAGGCCATCCTATGTCCAATCTTCTCTTCGTACTTGTTCACCTGTATCATGTGTAAAAATGGTTTTTGGGTCAACAAAAGTTGGCGAGTGAACCTTATTGTTATTGGAAAAATAATATGTTTAAGTTTGATTTATTGTGAAAACGTGCGTTAACCAATGTAAGTAAATATGTTGTATGTCATATATCATAACTCATAACACAATCTCAAACAATAAACAAACCAACTGAAATGATTCAATAAATGTATGCATGTTGCACGGTATTATGGTGTGCCAATGAATGAATGTATGTTGCACGGTATTATGGTGTGCTGCAAGGTCTAAGCTCAATCAAACGGAGCTGACCTCGTACGGTTGGCAACGTCAAGTTCCGCTCATAGGTAATGGGGAACAGACGAGCCTATGATGATGTGATATCCAAAATGTATGAAATGCACCAAGTGATAAATAACCAAACAACACATAACAAAACCTCAAACAATAAACAAACCAAATATAATGATTCATATGAATGTTTGCATGTTGCACGGTATTGTGGTGAGCTGCAAGGTCTAAGCTCAATCAAACGGAGCTGACCTCATATGGGTGGCAACGTCAAGTTTCACTCATAGGTAATGGGGAACCGACGAGCCTATGATGATGTGATTTCCAAAATGAATGAAATTCACCAACATGATAAACAATAAAACAACACATAACATAGATACCCACATAATGGTAATTGCACGGAATTAAACTTGTAAAATGCGATAAAAACAGTGCGACACATGATACACCCCAAAACGTATAAATAAAATGGAAAAGGGGAAGTTGTAAGATTCACTCACAGTGGTTGCGTATAAGGATTCCTTGAAGATAACGTACGACGAAAGATGTGGAAAAGGATTCCGAAAGAACGAAAGCGATAACCCGAACGAAATAAAGACTGCGGGTTTCTGGTCGTCTTCTCCAATTCTCCGGCGATGTCCTTCGTTATTCTGGTAAGCTTTTATGCTCCGACGAACTCCGACAATTACGGGGTTGGCGAAAGAATGTTTCTGGGTTGATTCGCGGTGTTGTTCCGGTGATCGAAACAGAGAGTGTGGTGGAATGGTTTGAGTGTCCAAAACAGCTTATGTGGTTATAAAATTCTTTGGTTATAACACTCTTATGGTTATGTGTTTGGTAGAGTTGTAAGTTGTCGTTTTTAAAGGTGATGAACATGGTTTATATAAACATCCATGTTCGTGATTGATCCTATAATAGAAACGCGTAATCAAGATAAATTTCCAAACAATGAGGATGGCGATATATGGAAACTTGGAAATCTTCTTCGCTCTGACAGTTGGTGGCGGCAAAAGGGTTTCAAAAGAAACCTAAAGGTATTACATGTATATGAATTGTTTGGATAGAAGGTTTGCATTTGAGTCCCTTAACTTTGAATAGTTAATAAATTAGCTAGATTACTTTGTTTAAGTTAGATTTCATTTAAAAACTAACTTGACAACCTAACATAGTTATCTTGGTTATCCTATGTAATAAATAAACAAATTTTTTTTGTTAATTAATTAAACAACCTAATTAATTAGATTAAAGAAATAATCCTTTGACGACGATTTATTTCGTGTAAAATTCCGAGTTTTCAAAGGTTAGGATCCAGATTTCAAAACGGGTCGGATTTTGGGAGCCCATTTTGACGGATGTTACAGCATGTGCGAGCCGTCCACTTCTGTAACACCTCGAAAATTCGTGTTCAATAAAATAACGACACGTGTCATACAAGACAAAAGTGTTATAAACCCGGATCTAATCAAAGATGTATGGTAGGATTTAAAGCGTCGACATGTTAAATAAACACCTCTGAATGACCTAATTATAAATCCCAAGACCCTAATATATATTATAAACATCTGGTATACTCAAATCCAGTAAATGCTAACAATGATTGATTCGAATTACACAAGAATGGGATCCTACGAGGATATGCACGACGACCTTCGTTTACGACACTTTCAAAAGGATCCAAGAAAACCTTATATCATATCAAGGTGGTGTAAACTGTTCATGACCCAAACAAGAGGCCCCATACTGAAAATAATGGTCCAAAATCGTAATACATGAGTTGCCTGTTCGGAGATTGAAAGGGCAAAAAGTTTTGCCCTGATAAAGAGCTTACGGACCGAAAGGGTCAAGCCTTATGGTCTGTAAGGAGTCCCCAGATGCAGAAACTCGGACAACAGCCTGTTTAAACGACTTAAGAAGATATTTTACACTCCATGGGCGACCCCTACATGCTTTTAGACCTTAGGAATTTTCGTGTATATGGTTTACGTGAAATAGGTTATGAGATAAAGAATGTCACACCCCAACCGATGGCGGAATCATCGGGGCATGGCACTGAGCGAAACGGATTGTCCAGAAGTTTCCATAACAACTATCATTACCATTTAATTTAAGTTAACATGTCCCATACCATGTCTCAAATAGTAAATAAATTATTACAGAGAAACATCAAGACAAATATCCTGTTCCGACAACTCAGATTCAAACAAAAATAGTTTATTTATTGGTTTCTAGGACTCCATTTCCTAGCTCCGATTTCATCACAGCGCAGAGAGCATCCTAGACCTTTCCTAGCCTCAAGTTCACAGTGTGCTAAGCATGTAAACTTCCTAAGCACCTGTCACATACGTTAAAATAAAGTCAATACATAAAATGTAAAGGTGAGCATACAAGTTTGATAATAGCATATAGAGTTCGAATTCGTTTACGCATAACCAGCAAGTACACATAGAGAAATGAAGCACGTTAGCTATCGACATAGATCCACCGATACCAATGACTGCGGGTTGACTGCCTGAGGCAGTTCGCAATACATGATTATCACCGTAATCCATGCAAGTAAAAGATCCTTAACAACCCCCGTGTGAACGGGTGCTGAGTCCAAACTATAGTACTATCGTTGCTAAGGCAGGTAGACAACATTCCATGTGTAAACATAACAAACAAGCATTCATAAGCCACGTATAACATGCATTAACGGTTAGCGTTCAAATAGTTTGAGTAGTGTGATAGTTGTAGTTTGAATATTCGTAACGTATGTAACATCCAAAAGTGCTTAAAGCAAAAAGGGATCGAGTATACTCACAGCGATTATGGATTGAAGGGAGCGCTTAGCGAGTTCGGTTAGCCTGAACAGATTCGATAGCGTAGCGATAAGTGGCGCGTAAAACAATACAGGGTGATAGTGGGTAGGATGGCTGGTCGTACGGATGGTCATCCGTGCGGACAATGATGTGTGTAAAATGCAACATATAAATTACATCAAATGAGGCATAAAACTAACCCTTTTTTAGTACTAATATTGGAAAAAGAGTGTTTTTGTCTTCCTTTTGTATTTTCAGGATTAAATGAGCTCAAAAACGCAAAAGAAGCAAAAAGACTGCTAAATCCAACATAAATACAAGAAAAGGAACATTAGTGGATTGCCCGAACCCTCAACGGCACCTTCCAAAGCAAAATAGAGAAAACAGAAGGCTGAACACGCCCCGTGCTCAGCCAGCACGGGGCCGTGCCCAAGAAGCAGCAGAAAAGACAAACCTATAGAAGCTTCTATTGCCCACCACGGGCCGTGCTCAGCGGACACGGGGGCGTGTCGAAAGTACAGCAGGCGCATTTATTGTAATTGCGAATTACAATTAATGAGGAGAGAGAGTGTCAGACGGGCACGGGGCCGTGTCCAGCGGACACGGGGCCGTGTCCAGCTCTCTGTTCAGCCTATAAATAGGAGTGCTTGGATTCATTTCATCTCATCCCTTGGCACACCACCTCTCTCACACTTCATCCACCACCCACCACCATCACAACACCATCATCCACCACCATCATCCATTGTCCATGATAGAGTGTGTAAGTCGTCTCGGGATCCAAGATTGATCGTAAGAGTTCTTGACAATCAAGGCCATGTTTGCCTAAGTCTCTTACATCACTTGGTGAAGACAAAGTGTCTAGTATAATACTTTTTATTTCTAATCTTTTGCACTTTTTATTTGGTTTTGTATTAATGACTTTAATAACTAGTTACTTATGTTGAAGGTGATCTTTCCTTATCGTTTGTCCGTGGTGTCTTGGCATTATTTTACTGTCTATATAAAATAAAGGATTTTCACCATTCATATCTCCACGGTCTATATGGAGGTATGTTGGCTACCTGGTAGGGGGTTAAGGGAACGGTTTGGTAAAGGTCTTGCCATTGTTCAGCGTTTAGAGGTCCTGCAATGGACCTGGGTCAAATTTAGTAGGACCTCCTTCAATACTTCACGGTATTGGATGGCGGGGGTCCAAACTCTTTGATCCCCTCATAAGTTAACTACTATTAATACTATAACCCGGCTATTTAGGACTGTATCCCTGCTGACTCAGACTACTTAGTCGAGGGTAACGTCACCGCCAAAAGCGGGGCCTACCACAATACTGCATTAATAACTTAATTCATTATCTTCCAATAATCCACCCCTTTAGGATTGTATCCCTGCTGACTCAAACTACTGGGGTGAGGGTAACGTCACCTTCAAAAGAGGGGCCTACTACAATAACTAAGATAATCTCTTAATTATGTGCAAAAGTGCGGAAGTAATCAAAGGTTATACTAGATACGAGTCGGAACCAAGTGATTCATCTTGTCTATCTGTTTTTATTTTATTTTTATTTTCAGCATTTTAGTTAGTTTTTATTTTTCTTAGTTTAAAACATTTTTCTAAACTTTTATTTTGGTTAGACGTTGAGGATAAACCGGTATTAAAAGCTCTTGTGTCCTTGGACGACCTCGGTATCTTACCAACGCTATACTACGCTCAACGATGGGTGCACTTGCCCATATGTGTGTTTAGTGTTAGTGAAATATCGTGTTTTATAAATTTAAAACTTGGCTAAAATAAGTGTTAAAAAGGGCTTAAAATATACACCTAAAATATACGACACTTTACCGCACATCAAGTTTTTGGCGCCGTTGCCGGGGACACAAGGATTTTAAGAAAGTTAGGAATCAACGGCCTAATCATCTTTTATTTTTCTTTTTATTTTTTTAGGATTTTCTTAGTTTTTCAGCTTCTGCAGAGCTCAGCACGGGCCGTGCCCGCTGAACACGCCCACGTGCTCAATCATTGGAACTGGCAATCCTGTTTTACATCAGACAGTAAGCTGAACACGGGGCCGTGTCCACTCAACACGCCCCCGTGCCCAAGTTTCAGTTACTGAAAACAGAACCGTTAGATCCCGACGGTTGGTAATTTCTGACATAAACATGAGTGATAGTAATTATTTTTACTTTCGGCACTCTTATGGTACGTGGTGTCAATTATGTGGTGGCGAACATGAAGAAGTAAAATGCTACTTCCTAAATTATAGGCCCCACTACATGGACCCACGATCTTTTCACAACCTTAAGAGGGGCGAAAGTAAAAATAAGCACTATTTCTCCCTCGAATGCGCCCAACCAGATATTCTAGGGGAAATGTTCCTTAGCGAATTATTTCAACTAGAAGAGCTAATTCTGAAATGGATAGAAGAGCTTAGGAAGGATTTTATTAATCCACCCCAAGACGATACCCATGAAGAAATGTTGGAACCGCATTCCGACAACCTCGTTGCTCCCGAAAATACCTTCGTACCTAGCAAAGACTTGGACGATAGTCGTCCCTGTGTCGATTGTGCCGTGAAGGACTCTCCATCGACTTCGTTCGGTGCATACATAGACCTGAGCGATTCGGCATATACCTTCTTTAATAAGAGCCCGGAAAAGGGTTGGACTTGTCCACCTAGAATGAAAATAGGAATTACCCTCACCGACAACCTCTTGCGTTCTCGCCTTAGTCTAGGACAATTAAGGTATATTAGGCACTTTGGGGTTGTTCCAACCAGTCAGGAACCACCCGATACAAACAAGTTCCTTAAAAAACTAGACAACTTCATAAAACAGTCCGTAGACACGGGGCCGTGCCCAGCCAACACGCCCCCGTGTCCATCGAAAGATTCCTTTCTGATCAGTACGTCAGAATACGGACAAACTGTGTCAGAACTCCACCTGCACACGGGGCCGTGTCCACTGAACACGGGGCCGTGTCCAGGTTGCTGTCATTTTCTATAAATGCAGCCAAGAATTCTGCACATTTGGACCAACTTGGGGCAGAGATTTGCAGGAATCTTCTCTCAAACTATCCTAGGTAAGTCTAAAAGAAGGTTCCAACAACCCATCTTGTCCCTTCCTCTTTTAGTAATTTCCTTCTTCTTCATCTTTCTCCAAGAACTACCATTGAAAATTTGGAATTCCTCCAACTCCATGGTAGGGATAAATGAGTTTTGTTCAAAGAATCTTGGAAAAAACATGTTATGAAACATGGTTTTAAGTTATTAGTAGCCAAAAAGGGCCTACAACATTCAGAAAATAACTTAAAAATACAAGTTTCCTTGTTCCAAAACTCTGCAGAAAGATGGACACGGGGCCGTGCTCAGTGAGCACGGGGCCGTGTCCGGTTACTGTTTCATTAAATAAGCTATTTTTAGTTTATTTTTCGTAGGATGTCGAGTGAAAACAGCGATACATCTTCTGTGCATTCGTCAAACAACCGAAGAGGAAGAAGACCCTCCATTGAAGCTACACTTGTTCACTATGTGATAGCATTAAGGGAGGCTCTCGACGAAATGACTTCAGTGGAGGAGGTCCTTATCGACCGTATTAACGATCTTACGATGGGACTTGAAAGCAGCTTCCAAGAAATTAACCTCTTGCACCAGAGGTTAAATATTCTTGTAACACCTCCAATGGAACCAGTCCTTCCTCAGCAGGATTGGAACCTGGCTCTCGGAATCAACAACCCTACCGGGTGGGAAGACTTTCCGGCGGAACCTCCCATGGAACACCAACAAGAGATCCCGGTGGAAGTTGAAACTCCTCAAACTAATGCCAACGAGCCTTCTTTTCTCCTTCCAAGGGAGATAGAAGAATGGCTCGCCGACATTTGAGGAGAACCGTACTCGGAAGAAGGAGTTCACTAAGGCCTTGTTTAACCAAGATTGAGTGTTTCTTGGAAATTTTGCTAAAATAAAATAAAGTAAAGGCTAGGACTCCATGGTTTGTTATTTCTTTTATCTAGTTTAATTTAGGATTATGTAAGTTCTCTCTATGATGAAATGAAATGATGGTTTTAATGTTTGGATGGTTTGTAATGAATAAAACACACTCATGGTGGTAAAGGATGAAAAGGGAAACGAGAAAAATGATCCCATGCACAAGGACGAGGCAACCCGACAATTTTCTCCCTTTCAGAAGGTTCAACACGGGCCGTGCCCAACCAACACGGCCCCGTGTCGAACCACCTGCAGAAAACGCCCAGTACAGGTAACTGGACACGGGCCGTGTTCACCCAACACGCCCCCGTGTCCAGACTTCTGTTTCTCTTATTTCAATTTTGTTACTGGCACTTGAACACGGGGCCGTGCCCGGATAACACGGGGCCGTGTTCAGTGCCCAGTAACACAAAATTTTGCTTTTTAAACACTAATTTACACATCTAATCAACCTAAAAATTTATTTTTGGGACACATTGAGGACAATGTGTAATTTAAGTGTGGGGGGATGCTAAAACCTTGAATTTTGCAAGTCCTAAATACAAGCCTTACACAAAACTCTATTGGAACCGCTAATCACCCCAAATTTTTTTCAAAAATTTCAATTTTTTTTTTTACTTGTCTAGGCTTAACTCGGGAAATTCAAGCTCTCAAAAAGGTTATATTTTTACAAATTTACAACCGATAGCGTAGTGATAAAAAGAACCAACATAAGAAAATTATGAAAAGGCATGACAAACTTATTTAAAATTTGATTATATATACTTATCACATAAAAACCCATTTCCACAAAAGTGAGTTTTGAGCCTTTATTGAGCACACAATTTCATATCATTTGACTAAATGCTCATTTTTCGTTTCTTGTGTGAATAGCCGCTTGGTTCTTACGACTCTAGAACTTGCCATGACAATACATTCCCGGTCCTTATCAACTTAAACCCGAGTAAGTAAATGATAGAGGTATTAGGACTAACCTTTTTCATTTCTACACCATTATTTTTCTTTTTCTTTTACCACCTACCCAAAAATCCCCCTAGTTAGCCCCTTTGAGCCTAAACCTTTTCGTTTCATCACCCAAAAAAAAAAAAAAAAAAAAAAAACCCTTTCACCCACCAAAACCTTTTTTATTTTTAACCCTTTATTTTAGTAACAAGTTCGGTTCTTCGAAAAAAAAAATGAAGCAAAAAGAAAATAAACAAACAAAGTAATCAAAAATAACTTTGTTTGAACAAAAGCTTCATCAAAAATAAAAAGTTGCAAAAATACGAGAACCGACACTTGTTACGCTTTTTAGCCCTTTTTCTACTAACCACTAACCCAACCACCTACCTTTAACCCTAGCCAACCCTTAACCCACAAAGTCCTCTTGATATCTACAAAGGTATAAAAGTTAAAAAGGAGGAGGATTGATTTCTTGGCAAGCCTATGGTAGGAATAAGTTCCAGGACCGCTCTCGAGTGATTCACTAAAAATACACCTTCGGCCGAGTGTGAGTGATTTCCCCGTGAGGTATGTGAACTTGTATATAAATAGAATTTTAAAAAGGCATGTTATGCCCAAATAAGTAATTTCTTTTATGAACAGTTCTAAATAAATCATTACGAATAGGAGTGTAAATAAATAAAAATAAAACCCCAAAAAGATCTTGGAAATCCCGACACTCTATGACAAGCCCAAAACCTTCTCTTCTACCTATTCCATTTGGGAGTGTAAGCCAAATATTAAAGAGTTTTGCTTGAGGACAAGCAAAAGTTCAAGTATGGGGGTATTTGATGTGTGTAAAATGCAACATATAAATTACATCAAATGAGGCGTAAAACTAACCCTTTTTTAGTACTAATATTGGAAAAAGAGTGTTTTTGTCTTCCTTTTGTATTTTCAGGATTAAATGAGCTCAAAAAACGCAAAAGAAGCAAAAAGACAGCTAAATCCAACATAAATACAAGAAAAGGAACATTAGTGGATTGCCCGAACCCTCAACGGCACCTTCCAAAGCAAAATAGAGAAAACAGAAGGCTGAACACGCCCCGTGCTCAGCCAGCACGGGGCCGTGCCCAAGAAGCAGCAGAAAAGACAAACCTATAGAAGCTTCTATTGCCCACCACGGGCCGTGCTCAGCGGACACGGGGGCGTGTCGAAAGTACAGCAGGCGCATTTATTGTAATTGCGAATTACAATTAATGAGGAGAGAGAGTGTCAGACGGGCACGGGGCCGTGTCCAGCGGACACGGGGCCGTGTCCAGCTCTCTGTTCAGCCTATAAATAGGAGTGCTTGGATTCATTTCATCTCATCCCTTGGCACACCACCTCTCTCACACTTCATCCACCACCCACCACCATCACAACACCATCATCCACCACCATCATCCATTGTCCATGATAGAGTGTGTGAGTCGTCTCGGGATCCAAGATTGATCGTAAGAGTTCTTGACAATCAAGGCCATGTTTGCCTAAGTCTCTTACATCACTTGGTGAAGACAAAGTGTCTAGTATAATACTTTTTATTTCTAATCTTTTGCACTTTTTATTTGGTTTTGTATTAATGACTTTAATAACTAGTTACTTATGTTGAAGGTGATCTTTCCTTATCGTTTGTCCGTGGTGTCTTGGCATTATTTTACTGTCTATATAAAATAAAGGATTTTCACCATTCATATCTCCACGGTCTATATGGAGGTATGTTGGCTACCTGGTAGGGGGTTAAGGGAACGGTTTGGTAAAGGTCTTGCCATTGTTCAGCGTTTAGAGGTCCTGCAATGGACCTGGGTCAAATTTAGTAGGACCTCCTTCAATACTTCACGGTATTGGATGGCGGGGGTCCAAACTCTTTGATCCCCTCATAAGTTAACTACTATTAATACTATAACCCGGCTATTTAGGACTGTATCCCTGCTGACTCAGACTACTTAGTCGAGGGTAACGTCACCGCCAAAAGCGGGGCCTACCACAATACTGCATTAATAACTTAATTCATTATCTTCCAATAATCCACCCCTTTAGGATTGTATCCCTGCTGACTCAAACTACTGGGGTGAGGGTAACGTCACCTTCAAAAGAGGGGCCTACTACAATAACTAAGATAATCTCTTAATTATGTGCAAAAGTGCGGAAGTAATCAAAGGTTATACTAGATACGAGTCGGAACCAAGTGATTCATCTTGTCTATCTGTTTTTATTTTATTTTTATTTTCAGCATTTTAGTTAGTTTTTATTTTTCTTAGTTTAAAACATTTTTCTAAACTTTTATTTTGGTTAGACGTTGAGGATAAACCGGTATTAAAAGCTCTTGTGTCCTTGGACGACCTCGGTATCTTACCAACGCTATACTACGCTCAACGATGGGTGCACTTGCCCATATGTGTGTTTAGTGTTAGTGAAATATCGTGTTTTATAAATTTAAAACTTGGCTAAAATAAGTGTTAAAAAGGGCTTAAAATATACACCTAAAATATACGACACTTTACCGCACATCAGACAACAATCCGTGGAAATAGTTAATCCGTTCGGTTGGTCATCCGTGCGGACAACTTGTCCGTGCGGATGACTATTCGAGTGGATTGTTTCTTCCTATGGGTGAGATGTGTTTGTGTATGATGGCTTGTCCTTTGAAGTTGTCGTTGTAGTATTTAGAAAACCTTTAAGTTCTCTTACCCTTCAAGTCGGTCGCGCGGATGACGATCCGTGCGGGCAACGACTTTAATGGTGAGTTACCTGATGAAGTTGGTGAAATCCGTCCGGATGGTAGTCCGTGCGGACAACAACAATTCATGCGGATGGTAGTCCGTGCGGATAACCACAACCCGCCTGGATGGTAGTCCGTGCGGACAACGTGTTGGAAATTGTTTAAGGTCTTAGTATCTCATGATCCGAAGAGTAATCCATTCAGAGGGTCGTCCGTGCGGATTATTCATTCGTCGATACTCTAACCTTGTTTGGATATGGGTCCCAAGTGTAGTCCGTCCGGATGGCAACCGTCCGGATAGTCTGTCCGTGCGAATCATCAGTCCGTCCGGATATCCTGTCCGCGCGGACATCAGTTCGTCCGGGCAACATCTCGTTCTGGCTGTTCCACTCGTCCACCCTTGGTCGCCTTTGTCGTTCTATCGAGACGTTCTGATTACGTGTCAACCATTTGGAATTATATTCTTACCCGCATGACTAAGCCGGCCAGGAATAACCCTAGCTTGGCCGGTCGGCGGCTCAGAATAGTCATTCTGGCCTAACCCGAAATCAGGTGTCTCGCGGGTAGAATCCGGATTTAGGACCAGTGCATCACTAACATTGAGTAGAAGACTAGAACTAATCCGATTCTTACCGTTTTTGAGTGTAAAAGAAGGAGAAAACTTGTGTTTATTCCTTTCAACTCTTTTATTCTTTGAAAAGTTTAGATTTATGTGAAGTCGTTTGTGAAATCTTCTGGAAACCATTCAGATCCGAGTTATTCTTGGTGGAATGAGGTCATACTTGAAGTTCATGGGAACTTTATGATGACGTCATCCTAGAATACCTCAAACCTTGATGATTTCACGGTTAAAAGTTAATGTTTAAAAGATAGAAAGGTGTAGAAGTGCTTATAGATCAAGAATGTACAAGATTAATGACGAAAACTTACCGGAATCGAGAGAAATCGAAGGAAAGATGAAGAGAGCGTGCAGGTCGGACGTCACTTGCCAAAAGTGGAAAGTTTGGAGAGTGACCCGTGTATTTATAGGATGCCATAAGAGGAAAGTGTCATCCGTGCGGATTGCACTTGACATTTCCCCAAGCGGCTATTCGTGCGGATGGCCTGTCCGTGCGGATGGTCTGTCCGTGCGGATGGCCTGTCCGTGCGGATTGGCGTCTGGTTGGTGTGTTTGGTGCGACGATCTTTGACGTTTCGGTTCTGATTGCGAGCGATTCGACAGGGTTTCCTAGTCAAATTACTTTTAGTCCCAACTACTTTGTACCTTGCGTACTCTATTCGAGTTCGAGTTCGATTATAGTCGAGTTGGATTTCGAGTTTCGATTGAGTTCGCATTGATTACCACAACGTAACATAAATAAACATGCACAGGTAACACGTAAGGCACACACACGTATAAACAATAAGTAAAATACATAGTTCGAGTTGCGATTCGACGTCGATTCGGTTAGCATAGCTTGATTGTTAGTTGATTAACTTTATCGCATTGTTACTTCCTATAGTTCACAGTCGTAGGTCGATTGGAATATGATTAATACTCATCGATTATTGCAATGAACGACACTTACTCCACATAATACAAATAAAATAAAGACATTTCTACAAGTCAAGTGGCGCGAAAATCGGTCGTTGACTTTGACCTTGACTTTGACTTGCACTTATGAAAACACGGGGTGTTACAGCCTCCCCTTGTTTAGGGAATTTCGTCCCGAAATTAAGCTGGAAGCTGCTACAACTGTCGTGAATCACGTGAGAACTTTCTCTATCTAGACTTTCTCCCGGAACAACTGTGGGTACTTAGCCTTCATGTCGCTTTCGAGTTCCCAAGTGAACTCTGCGCCTCGTTTGCCTTCCCATCGGACTTTCACAATAGGAATGCGTGAGCGCCGGAGCTGCTTGGTTTGGCGATCCATGATTTCGACAGGCTTTTCTACGAAGTGTAATGTTTCGTTCACTTGTAGATCGTCTAGAGAGACATGTAAATCGCGGTCGGCTATGCACTTTCGGAGGTTTGACACGTGGAAAGTCGGGTGGACGTTACTAAGTTCCTCCGGTAATTCGAGTCTGTAGGCGACTTTTCCGATCCTTTCCAGAATCTTAAAAGGTCCAACATATCGAGGCGCGAGTTTCCCTTTCTTGCCGAATCGGACTACACCCTTCCAAGGTGATACCTTTAGGAGTACGTAGTCACCAACGCCAAATTCACGGGGCTTGCGCTTTTTATCGGCGTAAACCTTCTGTCGATCCCGAACTTTCACCAGGTTGTCTCTGATTTGGAAAATTTTGTCTGTTGTTTCTTGTAATAGCTCAGGACCGGTTAGTTGCGAGTGACCGATCTCGTGCCACACAATAGGCGATCGACATCTTCTTCCGTATAATGCCTCGAAAGGTGCCATCTCGATGCTAGAATGATAGCTATTGTTATACGAGAATTCGACTAACGGCAGGTGTTTATCCCAATTACCACCGAAGTCTAGAACACACGCACGGAGCATGTCTTCAAGAGTACGGATCGTTCTTTCAGTCTGACCGTCGGTTTGTGGGTGGAAAGCAGTACTTAGATTAAGCGTTGTACCGAGTGCTGTTTGAAACGTTTCCCACAATCGTGAAGTAAACCGAGCATCGCGATCAGAGATGATGTCACGAGGCGTCCCATGATTACAAATGATCTCGTCGGTGTAGATTCGGGCTAATCGTTCCACCTTGTAGTCTTCTCGTATTGGTAGAAAGTGAGCTGATTTAGTCAAGCGGTCGACCACAACCCATATGCTGTCGTGACCTGATGACGTGGGTGGAAGCTTGGTTACGAAATCCATAGCTATGCTCTCCCACTTCCACATGGGAATTGGTGGTTGTTCGAGCAAGCCAGAGGGTCTTTGATGTTCAGCCTTGACCCTAGCACAAGTTAGGCATTTTCCGACGTAGAGGGCGATATCCCTTTTCATACCCGGCCACCAGTACTTGTAACGAAGATCCTGGTACATTTTGTCAGCACCGGGATGAACAGAGTAGCGGGATTTATGGGCTTCGTCCATGATAATCTGTCACAAATTGGTTCGCTTGGGAATCCAAATTTGGTCTAAAAGTGGAATATCCCATTTGATTTGCTCACAAGCTGGGCTCCATCGTGGTAGATTCTTTCCTTCTTCAAAGTGCGTTCGTTGAAACATGCATGTTGAGCGTCGCGGATGAGAGTTTCGAGGTTGTGTTGGGCTTGAACATTACGAGTGCTAAGCAGGTAGCTCCGTCTGCTAAGTGCGTCGGCAACAACATTTGCTTTGCCTGGGTGATAACGAATCTCACAGTCGTAATCGTTGAGAAGTTCTACCCATCGGTGTTGACGCATATTAAGTTCCTTCTGATTAAAGATGTGCTGTAGGCTCCTATGATCGGTGAAGATCGTACACTTGGTACCATACAGGTAGTGTCGCCAAATCTTTAACGCAAAAACAACTGCGCCTAGCTCGAGATCATGGGTTATATAGTTCTTCTCGTGGATTTTGAGCTGACGAGATGCGTAAGCTATGACCTTGTCTCATTGCATAAGAACACAACCAAGGCCAAGGTTGGAAGCATCACAGTAGACAATGAAATCATCGTTTCCGTTGGGCAATGTGAGAACAGGAGCATTGAAAAGCATGTGTTTAAGGGTTCGAAAGGCAGTCTCTTGTTTAGTTCCCCAAACAAAAGGCTTATCTTTATGAGTAAGAGAGGTAAGCGGTACAGCAATCTTCGAGAATCCTTCGATAAATCGTCGATAATAGCCCGCTAGTCCAAGAAAGGAGCGGACTTCGGATGGGTTCTTAGGCGTAACCCAGCTCTTAACAGCTTCAATCTTCGCAGGATCGACGTGAATACCTTGACTATTAACAATGTGACCCAGAAATTGAACTTCCCCTAACCAGAATTCGCATTTGGAGAACTTGGCATAGAGTTGGTTCCCCTGGAGTAACTCGAGAACCAAACGTAGGTGTTGCGTGTGTTCGGCTTTCGATTTGGAATAGATCAAGACATCGTCGATGAATACAATGACGAAACGGTCGAGATATGGTTTACACACGCGATTCATCAGATCCATGAAAACCGCTGGTGCGTTGGTTAGACCAAAAGGCATGACAACGAATTCGTAATGGCCGTATCGAGTACGAAATGCGGTTTTGGGTATATCCTCTTCTTGAATACGCAGCTGATGGTAACCTGAACGTAGATCAATCTTCGAAAAACACGTAGCGCCTTGTAGTTGATCAAACAAATCATCGATACGAGGCAGGGGATAGCGGTTCTTGATAGTTAACTTATTCAATTCCCGATAGTCGATGCACATCCTGAACGACCCATCCTTCTTTTTGACGAAAAGGACTGGCGCGCCCCAAGGAGAGGTGCTCGGGCGAATGAAGCCTTTTTCAAGTAATTCCTAGAGTTGGGTTGAGAGTTCACGCATTTCGGACGGTGCGAGACGGTAGGGAGCTTTGGCAATAGGATTGGCTCCAGGAATGAGGTCAATACGAAAGTCGATATCACGATTTGGCGGTAGTCCGGGAAGATCCTCTGGAAAAACATTAGGAAATTCTCGAACCACTGGGACGTCTTTTACTTCCTTCTTCTCTTTCTTTTCCTTCTCCGCTACTACAATGTTAGCCAAGAAAGCCCTGTATTCCTTACGGAGATACTTGTTGGCTTGGATACATGACATAAGCTTGAGCCCCTTTGAATTAGTATCGCCATAAACATATAATAAGTCACCATTCGCGAGCGAAAATCGAATCATCTTGTCGAAGCATACAACTTCAGCGTGGTTTTCTCGAAGAAAGTCCATGCCTATTATGACGTCAAAGCTTCCGAGTTGCATCGGAATAAGATCGATCGAAAAGATGTGATTGTGGAGCTCAAGAGTACAATCACGGATAACAGAATTAACAGCGACGGTTCTTCCGGTAGCGACTTCTTCATCGAACGTCGAGGAGAGTTGGGAACGTTTACGACTAAGGAGTTTCTCAAATTCGAGTGACACAAAGCAATTATCGGCTCCAGTATCAAACAAACATGAAGCATAAATACCATTCACAAGGAACTTACCATTGACCACGTTGTTGTCGGCCTGAGCTTGACGCACGTTGAGGTTGAAAGTTTTGGCACGTGCGGCCTGTTGTTGTTGCTGTTGTTGTTGCTGCTGCTGCGGCTGCTGTTGCTGAGGCTCTTGTTTCACGACCCAGTTTGGGCACACATTGGCGAAATGGTTCGGGTCGCCACACGCGAAGCAGGCTCTGGCTTTGACTGCGGGTGCCAGAGGAGCTTGTTGACCCTGTGGGGCGGTGAGTAGGACTTGATTGGCAGGAGCTTGACGAATACGGCAGTTGGCAGTGAAATGGCCGTACACATTGCAATGAGCACAAAAGCGGCATTGAATAGCAGTCGGGTGGTGATAGGTGCAAGTAGGGCAGAGCGGGTCTGGTCCAGTGTATGCACGCTTTGCAGGCGGTGCATTGGCCACAGGCGCCACTACTTGACGTTGTTGGGCAGGTACAGCTTGAATCGGTGCAGCAGTAATCGCACAGTTCTTGTTGGTGGAGTTGTTCTTTCTTTTGTTCTTTCTCTTGTTGCTTGATGAGGTGGGTTCAGCAGTGGGTGCGGTAGCGGTAGCTTGATGCAGATGCTTCGAAGTCTTATCCCATACACCAGCCTTAACCCGCTTGTCGTTGATTTCAGCGGCCAACAGATAAGTTTCCTCGATCGTCGTAGTCTTAGCCGCTTGCACGAAATCAGCAACGCAGTCGGGCAGGGCTCGGATGTACTTCTTGATCGTCATGTCGGGAGTCTTGACTTGGTCGGGACAGATAATGCTGAGCTGCTTGAAACGAGCAGTAAGACCAGCATTGTCTCCATCCTTCTGCTGTATGTGCCAAAATTCATCTTCTAGCTTTTGACGTTCGTGAGGAGGGCAGAATTCCTCTAGCATAACTTCCTTGAGCTCGTCCCACGACAGACCGTAGGCTGCATCGTTCCCTCGCTTGTTCCTCTCGGCCGTCCACCAGTCTAGAGCTCGGGACTGGAAAACGCCGGTAGCATTCAGAGTTCGAAGGTCATCAGGGCAACCACTTTGTCGCAGAGTAACCTCAATGGAATCAAACCAGTGAAATAGTGCAGTAGGACCTCCTTCGCCAGTGAATTCTTTTGGCCCACACGACTTGAATTGCTTGAAACTGAAGGGCCTTGCGGCAGTCTTAGGAGCTTCGGTCCTTGATTCCTCGGATGACTTGCTGGCATTTTCGTAAACATCACTCACGGCCTTTGCCACACTTTTGGCGATGATAGAAGCAAGGCGTTTGTCCCTCTTTTCCTGACGAGAGAGTGCATGACGGGATCCAGACGACATGGTCTGCAACAGACATCGTCACAGGACTCATCATATTGTATTCGAATCTCACCTCACACGCCTATTACTACTAAAGCTCAGGAACACGTATAGTTACGTAAATACTTCTTACGAAATCGCATAACCACATAAGCACATAGTCATTTAATTCCTAAACTCGTAAAGCACAGAAGCAAGAAAACACATGCGCACTTAATCACTAGAGGCAATCAGAAAACAGAAACCTAGGTTTGGAGAAAGAAGCTAGAGAGAGAAAGTGGGGAGGGAAAGGCAAAAGGTGATTCAAGTTCCTTTGTACCTTTCACATCTATATCGAATCACAGGTTATATTGCGTCTCGTGTGTTCGGTCTCGTTCGTGTACGGATTCCGCACATCACATGTTCGGTTCGCAATAGTTTTGGAGTCAAAACCGGGACCTAACAAGAATTACGGTAAATTGTACATCCAGCGTGTTTGGTCACGCACGTTCACAGATCTCGCATGTTGAACGCGTCATTACGCAATCGTTTGGAAGTCAAATAAGCACATAAACGAGAAATGGCACATAAAACACATATAAAATCGGCAAACTATCTTTGAGATGCTTAAAAATCGAGAGGTAGATCGTCCGCGGCTAGTGGACTTCGACTACCCAAGGTGGTTCAACTATTCAGAAGGACTTGTTGTTCACGTTTGACCCCCGGAATTATGCCCTTGCCTCGATTTCTTGGGCGTTTGGTGCACGTTCCGTTAGTCATGTCGTGACCTCAGGTCGTTGGAGTCTGTCGATACATTGGTGGGAGTTTTGTAAAAGATGCGGAACAAGTCGTCAAGGTTAGGGTTTCACCCCTGGCTTAACAACTTCGTCCATGCTTTTATATAATAGAGGAAATTATTCATCAAAATAAGGATTTCACTCCTGATTTGGTATAATTTCCCCTTACTTGTAATTAAAATGCGGGCTGAGTAAGCAACTCTAGTCGAGAGTTTGCGGTTTTCACACCTATTCTCGATCTTATTGCCCACTCATAGTTGAAATTCGAGTGCAGTGAGAGTGTAGAATACGCGAGAAGAACGAGAAGTAAGCTCGTACTTAATCCCTACTGGTCATGCACAAGTCGGTCTGCTGGTTCTTAACTATAGTCTAGGTATCTAAGACTTCGTCCCGGACTAGGTCGAGTCTTGCCTAATTCCCTATAGTTATGGCTCTGATACCAATCTGTCACACCCCAACCGATGGCAGAATCATCGGGGCATGGCACTGAGCGAAACAGATTGTCCAGAAGTTTCCATAACAACTATCATTACCATTTAATTTAAGTTAACATGTCCCATACCATGTCTCAAATAGTAAACAAATTATTACAGAGAAACATCAAGACAAATATCCTGTTCCGACAACTCAGATTCAAACAAAAATAGTTTATTTATTGGTTTCTAGGACTCCATTTCCTAGCTCCGATTTCATCTTAGCGCAGAGAGTATCCTAGACCTTTCCTAGCCTCAAGTTCACAGCGTGCTAAGCATGTAAACTTCCTAAGCACCTGTCACATACGTTAAAATAAAGTCAATACATAAAATGTAAAGGTGAGCATACAAGTTTGATAATAGCATATAGAGTTCGAATTCGTTTACGCATAACCAGCACGTACACATAGAGAAATGAAGCACGTTAGTTATCGACATAGATCCATCGATACCAATGACTGCGGGTTGACTGCCTGAGACAGTTCGCAATACATGATTATCACCGTAATCCATGCAAGTAAAAGATCCTTAACAACCCCCGTGTGAACGGGTGCTGAGTCCAAACTATAGTACAATCCTTGCTAAGGCAGGTAGACAACATTCCATGTGTAAACATAACAAACAAGCATTCATAAACCACGTATAACATGCATTAACGGTTAGCGTTCAAATAGTTTGAGTAGTGTGATAGTTGTAGTTTGAATATTCGTAACGTATGTAACACCCAAAAGTGCTTAAAGCAAAAAGAGATCGAGTATACTCACAGCGATTATGGATTGAAGGGAGCGCTTAGCGAGTTCGGTTAGCCTAAACAGATTCGATAGCGTAGCGATAAGTGGGGCGTAAAACAATACAGGGTGAGAGTGGGTAGGATGGTTGGTCGTACGGATGGTCATCCGTGCGAACAACAATCCGTGCAAATAGTTAATCCGTTCGGTTGGTCATCCATGCGGACAACTTGTCCGTGCGGATGACTATTCGAGTGGATTGTTTCTTCCTATGGGTGAGATGTGTTTTTGTATGAAGGCTTGTCCTTTGAAGTTTTCGTTGTAGTATTTAGAAAACCTTTAAGTTCTCTTACCCTTCAAGTCGGTCGCGCGGATGACGATCCGTGCGGATGGTAGTCCATGCGGGCAACGACTTTAATGGTGAGTTACCTGATGAAGTTGGTGAAATCCGTCCGGATGGTAGTCCGTGCGGACAACAACAATTCGTGCGGATGGTAGTCCGTGCGGATAACCACAACCCGTCCGGATGGTAGTCCGTGCGGACAACGTGTTGGAAATTGTTTAAGGTCTTAGTATCTCATGATCCGAAGAGTAATCCATTCAGAGGGTCGTCCGTGCGGATTATTCATTCGTCGATACTCTAACCTTGTTTGGATATGGGTCCCAAGTGTAGTCCGTCCGGATGGCAACCGTCCGGATAGTCTGTCCGTGCGAATCATCAGTCCGTCCGGATATCCTGTCCGCGCGGACATCAGTTCGTCCGGGCAACATCTCGTTCTGGCTGTTCCACTCGTCCACCCTTGGTCGCCTTTGTCGTTCTATCGAGACGTTCTGATTACGTGTCAACCATTTGGAATTATATTCTTACCCGCATGACTAAGCCGGCCAGGAATCACCCTAGCTTGGCTGGTCGGCGGCTCAGAATAGTCATTCTGGCCTAACCCGAAATCAGGTGTCTCGCGGGTAGAATTCGGATTTAGGACCAGTGCATCACTAACATTGAGTAGAAGACTAGAACTAATCCGATTCTTACCGTTTTTGAGTGTAAAAGAAGGAGAAAACTTGTGTTTATTCCTTTCAACTCTTTTATTCTTTGAAAAGTTCAGATTTATGTGAAGTCGTTTGTGAAATCTTGTGGAAACCGTTCAGATCCGAGTTATTCTTGGTGGAATGAGGTCATACTTGAAGTTCATGGGAACTTTATGATGACGTCATCCTAGAATACCTCAAACCTTGATGATTTCACGGTTAAAAGTTAATGTTTAAAAGATAGAAAGGTGTAGAAGTGCTTATAGATCAAGAATGTACAAGATTAATGACGAAAACTTACCGGAATCGAGAGAAATCGAAGGAAAGATGAAGAGAGCGTGCAGGTCGGACGTCACTTGCCAAAAGTGGAAAGTTTGGAGAGTGACCCGTGTATTTATAGGATGCCATAAGAGGAAAGTGTCATCCGTGCGGATTGCACATCACCTGGATGGTCATCCGTGCGGATTGCACTTGACATTTCCCCAGGCGGCTATTCGTGCGGATGGCCTGTCCTTGCGGATGGTCTGTCCGTGCGGATGGCCTGTTCGTGCGGATTGGCGCCTGGTTGGTGTGTCTGGTGCGACGATCTTTGACGTTTCGATTCCGATTGCGAGCGATTCGACAGGGTTTCCTAGTCAAATTACTTTTAGTCCCAACTACTTTGTACCTTGCGTAATCTATTCGAGTTCGAGTTCGATTATAGTCGAGTTGGATTTCGAGTTTCGATTGAGTTCGCATTGATTACCACAACATAACATAAATAAACATGCACAGGTAACACGTAAGGCACACACACGTATAAACAATAAGTAAAATACATAGTTCGAGTTGCGATTCGACGTCGATTCGGTTAGCATAGCTTGATTGTTAGTTGATTAACTTTATCGCATTGTTACTTCCAATAGTTCACAGTCGTAGGTCGATTGGAATATGATTAATACTCATCGATTATTGCAATGAACGACATTTACTCCACATAATACAAATAAAATAAAGACATTTCTACAAGTCAAGTGGCGCGAAAATCGGTCGTTGACTTTGACCTTGACTTTGACTTGCACTTATGAAAACACGGGGTGTTACAAAGAATACGTTTGATAAAATAATAAATTTTGAAATTCGCGTAAGTAGGGATTTTGACGAATGATAAACGATTTAGGTGTAAACTATGATTGTATGTATGGTGAAGTCCTTTTTGAAAGAAAATTTTGGTAACGATCACCTACGGTAAGGGAATCACCCCTAACTCGTCGGTGAGGCCGTTCTAAGAAAAGAAAGAGTGGAGCCAATCGTCAAGGTAAGGAAATTACTCCTATCTCGATGATAGGTCTCCATTTTGGTGTTACAAAGAATGTAAACAAAATTAAGTGATGTTTTGAAATCATGCATATGTATAAATATATGGAAAGATCTAGTATGATGAGTGTGTGAGAAAAAAAAGATCTTGAAAATAAATTTGAATTTGAAACGAGAGAATTGTATCATATAAAAGCGATGATAGTAAAGCATAGGTTGGGTTAAAACTTGGATTGTTCCAAAACGGGACTTTGACTAAACCAAGGTGGTCGAAAATTCCTTTGAATTTGAGAAACATGCTTTGGCCTAATAGGTGGAATACTCTCGCCGATATACCGGTTAACGGTATTCACCCTTCCAGTTATTACATGTTCCAAATCAATCGAAAATTCGAGGCTTGGCGAGATTTTTGAAAATCAAGGAGCAGAACTAGTCGACAAGGTGCGGGTTTCACCCCTAACTTGGCTATTTCGTACCCTAAGTGTGGTTGGTACTCGGCGGGTCAAAATTTAATTTCGACACTTTGACGAGGGTCCACTAGAATTTGAAATGGAAATTCTCCATCAAGGTGAGGAATTCACTCCTAACTTGCTGGCGATTTTCGTGTAAAAGAATAGATGGGTTGAGAGTCATTCACCAAATTGTGGGTTTCACGCCTATTTTGGTGAAGTCGTCTCGTTTGTATAAGACGAGTGGTTTCGATTTTAGTATAAACGAGTAAAATGCCTTAGGAAGGCGTATGTTTGAAATATTAGAACAAGTATAAGCACGTGAAGCATTTCAAGAAATTAACTCATAGGAAATGTTTTCAAGAAATTAACACATAAGAAGCGTTTCAAGAACTTAACATATGAATCAAGTATGGTCGAATTTGGTATTTAACTATAGACTAGGTCAAAAGCATGTCAATTTTCTTAATTCCATATAGTTATGGCTCTGATACCAATCTGTCACACCCCAACCGATGGCGGAAACATCGGAGTGAGACGAAAACGAGATTGCAAGAGATTTCATAACACTATTGGTGACAATAATTAAATAATGAATTTCATTTCATTTCTAAAAGTCAATTACAAGGGTTTAAATCAAATACAACATCATGAATTACAAGAATGACAATACAATAAATAAGTACAACATATTAACACCTAAAACATCTATATGTATATCTAGGCATCAACACTATTTCAGTTTCATAGCATCGTCATCCTCAACCAGTAACATATTAAAAGTATAGTTCAATACAAATATGTATTGGCGAGTATACGTGTTTTTCATACGTAGCACAAAAAGATAAGTTTCAAACAATTCCATGTGGCAAGCTCTTGATACAAGACAAACAATAAAATCGGCATGTGTTTAACATATCAAACCAATGATGAAACGCAATAAGCTCATGACATAACCTCAAGTCTACGGGTGGTGCGTTAATCCTATAGCGCTATATATGTCACGGATAGGCTCGTACGAAGTTAATGAGCATATAGTCATGAAGTGTTTACATTAGCATCACATGCATAACAAGAATCAAACATTTCATGTGTAATTTGGATAGAGTGTGAATAAATGTAGTTTAACGCGTTTGTGTAATTTGCATAAGAATACAAGTTGCACCCAAAAGTGTTTAAAGAATGAAAATAGGATCATGTATACTCATTGTGATTGCGTTGCGATTTGGAGATTCCTTGAAATAACGCACGAGTAAGGATTGGATAAATCCAAGAGAACGAACGAACGGTTTATCCTAGTTTTTTTTACAATACCATATAACGATCTAGTTAATAATTATAAATAAAATTCCCAATATTTATTGTTTATAAATTGTTTAGATATTACAAATTTATTTCATTATTAACCTTTAAAAATTATAACAGAAATGAATTACTAATGATTTACTTTAGTATTACACTAGTCTAAGTTCCCGTGTGTTACACGGGTGGCTAAACAGGAAAACTAAGTCATTTAAAATTGTGAAATAAAAATTATAATTTTACATACGTTGAATTATTAACGAAAATGTTAGACAGTACACGAAATAATTGAAATGCATGAATATGACAAAAAAATCACAACTCATTGAACATCTCTTTATAAAATATAAACATTAGTTGTTTTATTTGTAGGTTTATCGTCGTTGTCAAGTATTAGTAGCTTTACTCTATCTCGTGTTTTAACCCTTGATAAAGCAACATACAATTTCGCGGGTGACTTAACACAAACATTTTATTATTTAATAGTATTACATAAACTATTAAAAGATTATTTTTTTATTTCTTGTTTGTAATTTCTTTTTTATTCTAGTTTTATGGTAATTTTGTCTTAATTGTTTTTTTTAATAATGTTATTTTGTTATAAATTTATTATGTTTATAATCTAATAAACAAAATTAAATTAAAATAACTTATTTATTAATTATGACATGGGTTTTATCCCACAATGGGCCTCTTGTGCAATTTTCGTTGACGTGACGTGCTAAAGCCCATAGGGGCTTTATTCCACACCACCCATCCTAAATGAAAGACGCTACTGAATGGCACAACAGTTGACAAATGTAGTGGCAATTAACTAACTAAAAATAGTTATTTATAGTTGAACTAATAAATTATATTACCAAACAGTGTTGACATAGCCTTTGGAATGAAAGACACATCCCGCTACTTATGTTAATATAAAATCACAATGAAGAGTAAAGAAAGAACAACAAAACATCACAAGTCGTTAAAAATTTCTTTATACACCACATTTATAATCTCATATTTTATATACGTGTCAACTTCGATAAGTTCATCATGAGTAAACAGGCCGATATGTTATATATGTGTAGCTTCTTGCTAATTTGAATAAAATTAAAGAACAAAAACTACATATGGAATATTGGAAAGGGACTTATTCCATCAATAATCAGAATGTGTCCTCTATTCCAAGAATCATGTACACTTTGAACTTTTTGGGTCAAACTTCTTACCTATTCTGATCTAAGAGAATCTGGATTTCTTCATGAAACTAAAATTAGAGATCTAGATTTTGTAGTGCTTACTCATGTATAATTCAACCTAGTTGTCAACCTCTTCAAAATTTTAAAAATAATTATCCCAAATTTGTATTAGAATATTAATATGTTTGACCTTAAAAAGTCAGCCTATAAGAATTTCAATACTCTTGCCAATTGAAATGAATGGAACAACAACCAAAGCCAATACTAAAAATAACAAAAATGCAAGTTATAAGAAACATGTTGGAACCGCTAGAATCATGAAAGTTTATTTTTTAAATTGCAATGCCTGTATTACATATATGTTAGCTTCCACGATGTAGCAAATATGAACCCGAGACCGATGAACGCAGTAGAAAGATTCCAAAACGGGTCAATAGCCGATGGAAAGGTGTTTACAATCTCCTATATTGAAATGTTTAAGAGCTGGATCACAATTTCATTAGTATTATATTTAATGTATAAATACCACTGTTATTAGAAAAAGTACAAAAACAATGTTGGTAGGTCAATCTAATTTGTTTTGACACATTACCTAGCACACAACCAACTTGTCTTTTATGCTAGCTGTAAATTCCATATGTTTGTGTGTGTGTGTAGATATAAGAAAAGTAGACTTACAATAAAACCAAGAAAAAACAGAAGTGCGGTCTGATTTGTAAGAGCTCCACTCCAATAGACGCCGACCGCCTTTGTAAGAACTGAAGCTTGCAATATGAATCCAGCTGCTCCAGCCCACAACTTGAAATTCATTACAACTTCGTAGCATTTTCAACTTTCACAATTATATTGTTTTAAGGTAATGATTCAATAAATGGATCAATTTTAGTTATGTTTTTATCTCTAAAGGGTCAAATGGGTTAATCAAAAAGAGCCAGCGGGTCAGCCCAACGGCCCCAACCTGACCCAACCCATTTTGATGAACCTAGACAAAACCCACCCGTTTTGCTACCTCTAGTTTAGAATTTGGGATGTCCTCAGAAAGGTACGAAATCCTGGGAATATAAGTATACAATAAGTAAAAAAGAAGCCTACCTTTAAAATACCAAGGTGCTTGACCATTTGAACAGACATGAATGTTGCTCCAACACCCATAAAAGCACATAAGCAACTAAAGCCTCCAATAAGAGACATACTTAAACCTTTAAAAAAAACATATCGTGTTAAAACTGTCATTTGGCATGATTTCAGTTTTTATTCTTTTTAGATTCTGCTTCCAATTGCATAACATACCATGCGTGACGAGTTTAATATAAAAGATAGATATCTTTAACCCTGAATAATCAGATAACCATAAGCATGATGAGTTTAACAACCTTCATTATCGCTGACGACCAACGTCTGTGCCTCCGTCTTCCGTCGGTCTTCCTCCGACAATTGTCACTGCATCTTCCAGAAACAAAAATCCACAAAAAACAAAATACAAATCAATTAAATTAAACACAAACCATAGAATACCAAATCATCCAAATTAGTTTCAAACTCTCTTACCAAAGTTTGCTACATATTATTTATCATAAATCGACTAATCATTGGAGATGAACCTGCGATGCTACTCGATTCCTACTTTTGATAAGAAAATGAATGTTAGGCGATCGGATTTGCGAAAAGAAAAAAACACAAATAAAAATAAAAGCGCGTAAAAATGATCATAACAGTTAATGAACAATTTATTTTCTTTTCTTTCGTTTGATTAAAAAGTACATGTAAATGAATCATAGGCATGTACATAATTTGAGAAAACTCTAAAGCAAAACAGCAAACCCATCTTCAGGAAAAACAATGACCAAACTTACCTCAGCGACAACCTATTCGAGAACGGCGACCAGGTACACACCTCTGTTGCCGGAACATTCTGTTTGAAACCACTGCCACCGCTAGGACTTAGCCACATTGGCATCATACAACAGCTCTGATCCACACTACAAGACCATCGCTGGAATAGTCGTGATTTGTTCCGGCGAAAGCGATAGAGAAATAGACTAAAGCCGATGCCCTGCATGGTCAGACATTATCATCACCATCGTTCTCCCACATTACCTTAAATTATGGATCTAGAGAAAAGCTTGCGTTGATGCACACATTCAGTCAACTAAAACCACATAAAGCTTGATCCAATAAACATAAGTATATGTGACAGCTTGCCTTGTTGTAAAAAAAAAAATACCTAAAATGCCTACAAATAGTGGATCGAACAAAAGCTTGCCTTGTTGGATTCATAAATGCAATGGCTTAAAAGATCCTTCTATATCCCAGTTGTCCACAAACAATTTGTATGCTGTTATACATTAGCATTCTAAATCAATAAAAATCAAAAGAATTTAAGGAACATAAATAATAATAATAATAATACTTGATCTATATAAAAATACTTGATCTATATATATATATATATATATAAAGAGTAGGGATCCTGCGGAAAGTGTGTTTTTCCTAGAAAGTCTAGGAAGCGATCTGGGCCATCCAATGGGTGTGTTTAATGGTTGAGATGAAGTCAATGGCAATCTTGTAATTTTTTAGTTTATTTAATTCATTGTTTTAAAAGACTAGGGGCAATTTTGTCAATGTACCGTGTTTTAAATCAATTAGATAACCGCAATCCCTACTTTCATGAGATTTTCCCTCTCTCTCTCCTTTATTGATTTGATTTTCTCTCTCTCTCTCTCTCCAATCCAACCCTAAACCTAATAAAACCTGCGATCTCTTTCCCCTTGCTGCTGACGACGCAAAACAGGACCCCAAGAGCATTCAGATTTCGGTTCCAAAGCTTGTTCATACCCCTTTTCTTCACTAGGTATTCATATCTTGTGTTGTGATTAAAGTTCTTGAAGTGCATATACGTTTTCGGTCGTAATATGCTTGTAACTTGGCTGCGTTTTTGCTGTTTTAATTGATGATTGTAGAGAGGCTTGTACCGTGGTTTCTGAGTCGTTCTTGATAAATGGAAGGATTACCAGCATGGATGGTAAAACACAGCGTCAAGAAAACTGCTTGCTGTTAAAACACAATGTCAAGAATACTCCAGTAATCTGCTTGCTGTTAAAAACAGCGTCAATAAATCTGCTTGGTGTTATAACACAATGTCCAGCAATCTGTTTGTTGTTAAAACACAGCGTCAAGGAAATATGCTTGCTGTTAAAACACAATGTCAAGGAATCTGCTTGCTGTTAAAACACAATGTCAAGAATCCTCCAGCAATCTGCTTGCTGTTAAAACACAGCGTCAAGAAATGTGCTTGCTGTTAAAACACAATGTCAAGAAATATGCTTGCTGTTAAAACACAATATCAAGAATCCTCCAGCAAATCTGCTGACTTAAAACACAATCAGATTTGTTAAACTCCGGTATAAAAACAACCTGTTGTAAAACACATTATGATGTAATGTAATCATCAAAAAACACAATGTGATGTAATTTGACATAGACAACAACACAAAACACATTCAGAGTGTTAAAATGCAAAAAGAACTGTTAAAACACAACATGATTATATATTGACTTCAAAGTGTTAAAACACACTGCCTTCAACCTCTCTGACTGGTAAAACACATCACCAAGACCTGCTGATAGTTTTCCAGATAAACACATTGACCTCCAGATTTGAATTCGAAAAAAAACAAAAATTCCGAAAATCATGGAATGTTAGTTAATGAAAAATAAATTCCAAAAATAAAATTAAAATGTGAAATTACATAGTTGCCCTTTTAGTTAAAATAACTCAATGCCACATGTCCAATTCTCATTGCTTCCTAGACTTTCTAGGAAAAATAGACTTTCCACCCAACTCCTACTATATATATATATATATATATATATATATATATTAAAGTATATAGATGAAAACAAATCATAATTACTCAATTAAAACTCTACCATATCATACATCACTATAATGTATAACAACTATAATGATTACTTGAAACGACTGATGGGATAATTGTTTCGAATAATAATTGAGACATACATAATCCACGAAATCATCAACTGATAACACACCGGAAACAAAAAACATGAATAGAATAAACAAAATACCTAAATCAATTTAGGAAAACGATATATAAATTTCGAAACAAAGAACACTTTCTCCCTAAAGTTTTAGGGCTTTTGATTATTATAAAGAAAAACATATAGAATACATGAGATTAACGGAATAAACTATACTAATAAGTAGAATATATGATGGATTATGTTGAAACATGTACCGATTGAAGAATTAATTGTAGAAATGAAACGGCAGAGAGGAATCCGGTGAGTTACTTTGTCGAATTAAAGTCCTTTCCGTTGATCCATCTATCAGCAACATCAACATCAACATCAACATCAACAAAGAAACCTGCAAATTGCAAGTAAACACATCAATAACCAAAATAAATATGCACTACAAATATTCCGCATCAGGACCCTCTACCCAAAAAAAGACCTGAATAATAAGGAAAAGAGTAACCCTAAACCCCAAATACAACAATCAACTAAACGAAACAACAAACTACCAAATTCAACATTTTCGACAAAAAATAAAAGCAAATAATTATAACTACATGAAAAAACTAAAGCATACCACATAAATCATGCGTAAATTAACAATCACCTAAAAAATCGCACCAACCTGAGGCAAAAACAAAAAAAAATCATATATTAAACAAAACAAATAAGTAGATCGAAAACACAATAGAAAAGAAACAAATGTAATTTCAGCAAAAACTAACCCGAATAAAGAGAACAGATTATAAGATGATACACAATGATTATCAAAATACAATTCTACCAATAAGAATACCAAAAACCTTTATATAAATCTAACAATGGGATAGATTCAGTGAAGGAAACATACATACGACTCCGATTGAGAAGACTCCACTTGTTTGCTCAACTTGAGATGATAGAAGATCTGCAAGCGATTAAAGACAAATCAATGAAAATATGAATGGAATTTTGAAATCTTAGAAAGATCAAAACACGAATCACAAGAGCTTTACGAATTTCTTCTTCCAATGGTCAAGAAATCAATGGTGGGAAACAATATTTTGAGTTTGAGAATTCGCCATTAGGGTTTGAGTTTGAGAAATCAACAGAAGATCCATTGGCTTATTTTTTTCTTCGCATCTAGGGTTTGACTTTGAAAAGGATGAATTTAAGAAAGATGAAACGTATACAGGCGAACAATTAGGGTTTGGATTGATTGGAGAGAGAGGGTGAGAAGGCGCGTGAATTAAAAAGAAAGAGAAATGCCAGTCCCGCTCAAAATCCCAATTCTCTGGCCAAAGAGAATAGCCACATCAAAGTCAAATAGTCAACACTATTTTGCTTTAATATAAGAGATAGATTCAATGGTTTAATTGTAAATGAAGTAATAATAAAAAACATATATATATATATAATAAATGAAACTGTTAAGGAATTTAAAAGGAAATAACAAATGTAAAAGGAATTTATGTTAAGGAATTTAATGTTAGTACTACAATTGAAAAAAAAAGAAAAAAAAATGTAACTGTTAACTAAGTTATGTTTGAAAAGGAAAAATAAAAATAAACTAGGCAAACATGACCAACATTATAACTAATGAAATTGTATCATAACATATGTCTAAGATCATCATAAAAAAATTAATTGATTGAAGTTTAGAAAATATAGAAATCCCCAATGCTTAGGAACCCTAGAATTCATGGAATCTAAACATACTACAATTTCCTTCTATTAATAGAAATTGGAAGAGAGATTTTGTAGAGGTGATAAATAAGCGAAATGGATATCAAGGGAGTTAGAATCAGATGATAGAAGTTACAAACTTTAGAATCATGTTTCTTCAACCTTTACAGAGAATTTAAGTGAATTGAGTGAGGGGTTTCGTGTAATGTAAAATTTTATTTCTTAAAACTTGTTCCACTAAATTATGCAACTCAACTATTTATGTTTAAATAATTCATTCATTTGTCATCAATTAATAATTAAATATATTAATAGAAATGTTGACTGTTTTAAACGTATAACATATCATTAAGTCCATGATTGCTTTAACTCCCATAATTGTATTATAATTAAAACCATTATTAACTTTGAATGTTAAAAACTTTATGGTTTTATCGTTTCAGTTTCAGATTCATGTTCCTAAAAAAAATCAATTTCCCCTTAACCATCATTAAGTCCGTTTTTTTACCAAACATGATACGCCATGAAAATAGTAAATAAATAAAATTAAATTAAAAACTCTATATTCTATTTATCATATATTGTTTATTTTAAAGAAGGTTCGGTTTTGGAGACCCTTTTTCGACGGATGTTACAATGAAGACCCACAATTGGGTGGGCCTTCAAATGCTTTTTCTGAAGTCGACTCTGCACCAGTCGCACCACCACCACCCATGGGTTATGAAAACCCAATTCCCTCTTACCCAGGTGCAGCTGGGTACAACCCATTTGAGCCACAAACTTACTCGGGTTATAACTACAATGCACCTGCTGTCGATCCGTATGTAAAGGCAGCAAACTTTAATGCTCTCTACCCCTCGCCCTTTCCACCGGCGTACCCAATTGGGTACCCTACATATGGGTATCAATACCCACCACCTCCACAACCACAGCAGCAGCAGCCACCACAACCTCCACTCCAGCAACCGCAACATGCATGAGGTGGAACGAAGGGTAGAAGAAGAACATAGAAATCGCCGCTGTTTTCTAAAGGGTTTGGCAAACCTCATTAAAGGGAAAAAGAAGAAGGATTATTAGAAACCCTTATTTAATTATTGTGTTGTAATTTCATTTCAATTTAGTCCCTGCGTGGACTTGTTTTTTTTATTTAGTCCCTGCGAGGACAGGTTTAATTGTTTAAGACCCGTTTAGGGCAACTATTGTAACTCTTAGGACTTATATTAAGAAGTTTCCTCTTTTGAAATTACATTTGGAATTAAACATAAATATATATATCATATCACAAATCAAAATATCATTTCGATTTATAATTGATCTGCCATTAAAATCCCAAAAGAAAATCTTAAAGGTACAACTTAGCTTATATGTCATTTTAGACGTGGCCATGATGGTAAAGCCTTTTTAAGAAAATAGATCCATGTTAACACCTAAGAACGTGTTAACACTCTCGACAAATGTGGTTCGATAAAATCACACTAGTCATCCTTATTGGATTTTTCCAATCCCTTATCTAGCCTAATGATCTAGAAATCACGGCTTATATCATCAAATAACATGAACATACTAAAACATCCACTATGCGATGTCATTACTTCGCCTTCGGGCCAAATTATTTCAGATACATAACAAATGACAGATTGTAGTTTATGACTCCCTGTCAAGAAAGGTGATGAACTATGTTTAAACCTTAATGCCTAGATCCCAGAAGTTCATGGCTTATAAATTAAAATTGTCCTTGTGACAAGGCCTTTTGTGCCACTTTAATACCCTATATGGTTTATAACTAAAATGAAGTATGATGAAAATTTGAATAAATCTGATTATCAAATTAACCAATATGGTCTATTTATACCATGGTTAATGAATCACCGAAAATGGTGACTCCGTAATAAAATCACTAAACAAGTTGTTGTAAATTGTTTTATAGCAATCAAACTTCACCATGGCCAACTCAGATGAAGTTAATAGTCATCCAAATGAAAGGAATGATAATATCAGAATGAATGTAACAGGTGCTAACCTGCAAGCAATGATAGACAATGCTGTAACCAAAGCTATGGACAGAATGTACAAAGAATCAGGTGCTACACGCACCAAGACACAATCAGCAGCTCACACTAAGCCCCCTTCCAAAACACATGTGTTGAAGAAAGACGATTCTCAGCACTCGTCAAATCAGAAAAGTCAACCATCAAAGAAAATAGTATTTGATCAGGAACCACGTTCTAAAACTTGTTCCTATAAGTATTTCGTCTCATGTAAACCCAGAAACTTCACTAGCGAAAAGGGTGCCATTGATTGTATGGAATGGCCAGAAGAAATGGAGACTGTAGTTGACATCAGCGGGTGTGATGAACGGGATATTATAAAATTTGTTTCTCAATCCTTTAAAGGTGAAGCCCTAGTATGGTGGAAGGCACTGTTACAGGCCTCAGGGAAAATTCCACTATATAATCTGACATGGGATAAATTTGTTGATCTGATAAGAGATACTTTCTGTCCACAACATGAAATAGAGAAAGTTGAAGCTGACTTTCTAACTCTAGTTATGAAAAATTTAGATTGTCCATCTTATGTCACTAGCTTCAACTCCATGTCTCGGATGGTACCTTATTTGATTACACCAGAGCCAAAGCGTATCACACGCTTTATTGGTGGATTGGCTCCGGAAGTGAAAGGTCATGTGAAAGCTTCAAGGCCTGCAACATACAGGTCAATAGTAGATTTGTCTTTATCTATAACTTTGGATATCATCAGGAGTAGGGCTGCAAGAAATACTGATGATGGGAAAAGAAAAAGAGAAGACGATAATTCAAGGCGTTTTGATAAGAATAAGAAAGGTGATTTTGGGTTTAAGAAAGGTTCTGAGTTTAGGAAAAACTCAAATCAATCGGGTGACAGACCCGTGTGCAAGAATTGTACGAAGCGCCACCCAGGAAAGTGCACAATAGATCCACAGGCTAAACTCTGTGGACTTTACAAAACGAAAGATCATAAGACATTAGAGTGCAAAGATCTAAAAAAATGCAACCTGTTACAATTGTAATAAGAAAGGGCATATCAAGACCAACTGCCCCAAATTTGCAAAAAGCCTGAAGAGGCTAAAAGACAAACGCTCGAGTTTTTCAGATGAATGCCAAAGAGGCAGTACAGAACGACAATGTTATAACAGGTACTTTCCTCATAAATGATGTTTATGCTAGAGTTTTATTTGATTCGGGTGCAGATAAATCCTTTGTAGACAATAAATTTTGTAAATTGTTAAATCTCCCTGTTAAAACTCTAACATAAAATATGAGGTAGAATTGGCCGATGGTACCTTAGAAACTGTCTCAACAATTCTAGATGGATGTTTCATATCCATTAGGAATCACTCTTTTCCGTTGTCTTTATTGCCAATGAAATTGGCAGGGTTCGATATAGTTATAGGCATGGATTGGTTATCTCTTAACCAAGCCCAAATTGCCTATGATAAAAAGCAAGTTGTTATCAAGACCCCTTATGGTTAATCACTTACTATTCAAGGAGATATGCAGTATGGATTGCCTAGTCAAGTATCTATGCTTAAGGCATCTAAGTGTATGAAGAAAGGTTGTGTCATTTATATGGCACAGGTGACAGTGGATGTGCCAAAGCCCAAGATTGAAGATATTTCTGTTATTTCTGAATTCTCAGACGTTTTTCCTGAAGAACTGCCTGGTTTACCTCCAGACAGACAAGTGGAATTCAGAATTGATATTATCCCAGGAGCAGCACCAGTTGCCCGAGCTCCTTATCGGTTGGCGCCGATTGAAATGAAAGAATTAAGGACCCAGTTGGATGATTTATTGGAGAGAGGTTTTATTCAACCAAGTTCGTCTCCTTGGGGAGCGCCTATTCTATTTGTCAAGAAGAAAGATGGCTCAATGCATCTATGCATTGATTATCGCGAGCTGAACAAAGTTACGATCAAGAACCGATATCCATTGCCCAGGATCGACGATCTGTTCGATCAGCTGCAAGGGGCAAGTTTCTTCTCGAAGATCGATTTGAGGTCGGGGTATCATCAGTGTATAGATCCTGCAAAGGACCTGGGTCAAATTTAGTAGGACCTCCTTCAATACCTACTGGTATTGGATGGCGGGGGTCCAAACTCTTTGACCCCCTCATAAGTTAAGCTACTATTAAAACTTTAACTCGGCTACTTAGGACTGTATCCCTGCTGACTCAGACTACTTAGCCGAGGGTAACGTCGCCTTCAAAAGAGGGGCCTACCACATTATGCATTAATAACTTAATTAATTATCTTTCAATAATCCGACCCTTTAGGATTGTATCCTTGCTGACTCAAACTACCGGGTTGAGGGTAACGTCACCTTCAAAAGAGGGGCTTACTACAATAACTAAGATAATCTCTTAACAAAGTGCAAAAGTGCGGAAATAATCAAAGGTTACACTAAACACGAGTCGGAGCCAAGTGATTCATCTTGTCTATCTGTTTTTACTTTTATTTTTATTTTTCAGCATTTTAGTTAGTTTTTATTTTTTCAGTTTAAAACCTTTTTTCTAAACTTTTGATTTGATTAGACGTTGAGGATAAACCGGTACTAAAAGCTCTTGTGTCCTTGGACGACTTCGGTATCTTGCCAACGCTATACTATGCTCACGATGGGTGCACTTGCCCATATGTGTGTTTAGTGTTAGTAAATATCGTGTTTTATAAATTTAAAACTTGGCTAAAAAGTGTAAAGGGGCTTAAAATATATTTAAACTTATATAGACACTTCACACGCATCAAGTTTTTGGCGCCGCTGCTGGGGACACAAGGATTTTAAGAAAGTTAGGAATCAACGGCCTAATCGTTTTTTCTTATTTTTCTATTTTTTTTTAGGATTTTTCTTAGTTTTTCAGCTTCTGCAGAGCTCAGCACGGGCCGTGCCAGCTTGGACACGAGCCGTGCCAGCTCGGACACGGGCCGTGCCCAGCATTGTTACTGGCAGTTTTTATTTTCCGAGTTACAGAGAGCTGAACACGGGGCCGTGTCGGTGCAACACGGGGTCGTGCCCAACTCCCCAGTAACAGGGATCCGGAAAACAATTACTGTATCTCCGACCACGGGCCGTGTTCGCTGAACACGTGGCCGTGGTGAACCTTCTGACCAACGTTCTTTTCTGTTTTTGTTGCTGGACTTGGAACCTAGGCGCCACATTTGAACTTCCTACGTAGTGCATGAGCTCCTGTTCTAGTAGAGACATAAAAGAACCTCTTGAAGAACCCGAACGCTTTCTCAGAAAAGACTTAAAGCTAAAAACCAAGAGAAAGTTTCGGGGGACCCACTTCCAATGGCGGACCAACGTACCCTCATGGATTACCTACGACCCACCATAGGTAATCTCGGCGCCGCTATCAATGCACCGAATGTCGAAGCCAATAACTTCGAACTTCGGCCGCATTTGATACAAATGCTTCAAAACTCCGCAACCTTCCATGGGCTTGCGGATGAGGATCCCCATCTACATATTACTAATTTCTTAGAGATATGTGATACCTTTCGGATCAATGGAGCATCAAACGACGCCATTCGTCTACGAATGTTTCCATTTTCACTAAAAGGTCGAGCTAAGGCTTGGCTTAACACCCTCCCAGTTGGCTCGGTAAACACCTGGGACGAACTAGCCCAAAAGTTTCTATATAAGTATTTCCCTCCTGCTAAAACGGCTAAATTAATGACTGAAATTAATACATATTCACAAGAGGATGGGGAATCCTTATATGAAACTTGGGAAAGGTTCAAGGAGCTACTAAGAAAGTGTCCTCATCACGGTCTTGCGGTATGGCAACAAGTATCCACTTTCTACAATGGGTTGTTGCCACACACAAGACAAACACTTGATTCTAGCTCCGGGGGACTTTTAGGTAATCGTCGCCCAAATGAAATATATAATCAAATTGAGGAAATTGCTCAAACCAATTTTCAATGGCACACTCCCCGAGGCAATAAATATATTGCCCCGGGCGCCCATAAGGTTGATGAAAGCGCTTCTTTACAAGCCCAAATCGATGCCCTTTCTTCGAAAATCAAAAAGTTAGAAATGACAAAAACGGTCTCGGTTATGGCTTGTGAAGGGTGTGGTGGGCCACATGAAAATTGGAGTTGTATGAAAGAATTAGATGACCAAACAGAAACGGTAAACTACATTGATAACAGACCTAGGCTGTCGGGTCCTCCAACGGGTACCTACAACCAAGGATGGCGTAACCACCCAAACCTTGGTTGGAGAGATCCCGACAATAGTAGTAACCAACAAAATCAACGAACTAACTTTCAACAACCACAAAACTTTTCTCAACAAAAAGGTGGACGAGAAAGGCTTGAAGATACTGTATCTCGCCTCATCTCCGACACCGAAAAGAAAAACTCGGATCGATTTCAGCAATTGGAATCGAGTTTTAGAAATCAACAAGCTAGCATTCAAAACATTGAAAAACAATTAAATCAAGTAGCTCAAAATTTCTCCGAGAGACCACAAGGCGCGTTACCAAGCAATACCGAAACCAACCCAAAAGCGCAAGTACATCTCATCACATTGAGAAATCGAACCATGGGTCCCGAGGAGGCTCCTTTACCGCCAGCTGAAAGAAGCCAGTCCAGCCAAACCACGACTCCACCCGCGCCCCAACCAGTAAAGGCTTCTTTACCAAATCAAGAGCCCACCAAGACTCCTCCGGTTCCATACCCCGGTCGGTTAATTCGTCAAAAGACCGATGAGCAATTCGCAAAGTTCGAAAATTTACTAAAACAATTGCATGTTAATATTCCTTTTATCGAGGTCCTAACCCAAATGCCTAAATATGCAAAATTTATGAGGGACTTCCTCACTCACAAAAGGAAAATTGAATCATTGCAATTAGTTAACTTAGGCGAAGAATGCTCCGTCTTAGTACTCAACAAACTCCCACAAAAGAAAATTGATCCTGGAAGCTTCACGATTCCTTGCTCGATGGGGGAATCCCCCATTCGTAATGCACTAGCCGATCTTGGGGCTAGCATTAACCTCATGCCCACATCAATGTTCAACCGACTCGGCCTAGGAAAAACAAGCCCTACAAAGATGAGCATACAACTAGCCGACGGATCCGTCAAATTTCCACAAGGTGTCGCTGAAAATCTATTGGTCAAAGTCGACAATTTCGTCTTCCCGGTCGACTTTGTCATACTAGACATGGAAGAAGACACCGATGTCCCCCTCATCCTCGGGAGGCCATTTCTAGCCACCGCCCAAGCAGTGGTGGATATGAATGACGGAACACTAACATTGAAGTTTGGGGACGAGGAAGTGAAGTTTAGAGTTGGAAAGAGAGTAGAAGACGAAAACCCGGTCAACTACATGAAGGTCATAGACTCAAACTTGGATGACGCTCTACGACGGTGCAACATGGGATGCAAAACATCCCACTTGAGTAACATATAACCAGGCTTTGGGTCTAGCCAAGGACCCTTATAAACGTGGCGCACCACGGAGGCATTCCGCGGAACTATCCTTAGTTTAGTTTAGATAACTTTTTATATTTTATAGTTAGTTTTAATTTTCAGGAATAAAACACACTCGGGATGGCAAAGGATACAAGGGGAAGTTGGACCAGCACCCCATGCATGAAAACAGGGCCATCCAACAAACTTTCTTCATTACAGCAAGTTCAGCACGGGCCGTGTCCGCCCAACACGGCCCCGTGCTGCACAGTCTGCAGAAAACGCCCAGTTCAGGTAAACTGGACACGGGCTGTGTTCACCCAACACGCCCCCGTGTCCAGGCTTCTGTTTCTTTTGTTCAATTTTTGTTACTGGCACCTAAACACGGGGCCGTGCCCGGACAACACGGGGCCGTGTCCAGGCGCCTAGTAACACAAATTTTTGCTTTTTCACACCCTTTTACACATTCAATCAACCTAAAAACTTATTTTTGGGACACATTGAGGACAATGTGTAATTTAAGTGTGGGGGGATGCTAAAACCTTGAATCTTGTAAGTCCTAATTACAATCCTTACACAAAACTCTATTGGAACCGCTAATCACCCCAAATTTTTTCAAAATTTTTCTTTTTTTTACTTGTCAAGGTTTAATTTGAGAATTTCAAAATTCTAAAAAGGTTATATTTTTACAAATTTACAACCGATAGCATCGTGATAAAAAGAACCAACATAAGAAAATTATGAAACGACATGACAAGCTTAGTTAAAATTTAATTATATATACTTGATCACATAAAACCCATTCCCACAAAAGTGAGTTTTGAACCTTTATTGAGCATACAAATACATATCTTTAAACTAAATGCTCATTTTTCGTTTCTTGTGTGAATAGCCGCTTGGTTCTTACAACTCTAGAACTTGCCACGACGATACATTCCCGGTCCTTACCAACTTAAACCCGAGTAAGTAAATGATGGAGGCATTAGGACTAACCCCTTTTTATTTCTACACCATTATTTTTCTTTTTTTACCACCTACCCAAAATCCCCCTAGTTAACCCATTTGAGCCTAAACCTTTTTATTTCTTAACCCAAACCAAACACCCTTTCAGCCACTAAAACCTTTTTATTTTTAACCCTTTGTTTTAGTGACAAGCTCGGTTTTTCGTATGACTTTTCAAAAAAAAAAATTGTTGATGAAGCAAAAGAAATAAACAAACAAGTTCATCAAAAATAACCTTGTTTGAGCAATAGCTTCATAAAAATAAAAATTGCAAAAAAATAAAAAGTCTTACGAAAACCGATGCTTTTTACGCTTTTCGCCTTTTTTTTCTACTAACCACTAACCCAACCACCTACCTTAAACCCAAGCCTAACCCTTCACCCAAAAAGTCCTCTTGATATTTACAAATGTGTATAGTTAAAAAGGAGGAGGATTGATTGCTTGGCAAGCCTATGGTAGGAGTAAGTTCCATGCCGCTCTCGAGTGATTCACTAAAATACATCTTCGGCCGAGTGTTGAGTGATCCCCCGTGAGGTATGTGAACTTGTATATAAATAGAATTTTAAAGAGGCATGTTATGCCCTAATAAGTAATTTATCTTATGAAAAATTTTAAATAAATCATGACGAATAGGATTGTAAATAAATAAAAATAAAACTTCATAAAGAATCTACGAAATCCCGACACTCTATGACAAGCCCAAAAACCTTCTCTTCTACCCATTCCATTTGGGAGTGTAAAGCCACATTATAAAGAGTTTTGCTTGAGGACAAGCAAAGATTCAAGTGTGGGGGTATTTGATGTGTGCAAAATGCAACATATAAATTACATCAATTGTGGCATAAAACTAACCGTTTTTTAGTACTAATGTTGGAAAAAGTGTGCTTTTGTCTTCCTTTTGTATTTTCAGGATTAAATGAGCTCAAAGTAACAAAAGAAGCAAAAAGGCAGCTAAATCTAACATAAATACAAGAAAAGAAACAAACGTGGCATGCCCGACCTCCCCGAAAGCATCTTCCCAAGCAAAACAAGAGAACAGAAGGCTGAACACGCCCCGTGCTTAGTGAACACGGGGGCGTGCCCAAGTGTCAGCATAAAAGACAAAGTTGTAGAAGCTTCCATCGCCCACCATGGGGCTGTGCTCAGCGGACACGGGGCCGTGGTCAACTATAAGATTCGCAGAATCCAGGCAAATCTTGATAGTACAGATATGCTTCTGCACACGGGGTCGTGCCCAGCGGACACGGGGCCGTGGTCAACTAATGCAGACAAAAGCAATTAATGAAGACAGAGAAGAGGATGGACACGGGGCCGTGCCCACTGGACACGGGGCCGTGCCCGAGCTTCTGTTCAGCCTATAAATAGGAGTGCTATGTTCAAGCTTAAACCATCCCTTGGCACACCACCTCTCTCACACTTCACCCACCACCCACCACCATCACAACACCATCATCCACCACCATCATCCATTGTCCATCATAGAGGGTGTGAGTCGTCTCGGGATCCAAGATTGATCGTAAGAGTTCTTGACAATCAAGGCCATGTTTGCCTAAGTCTCTTACATCACTTGGTAAAGAAAAAGTGTCTAGTGTAATACTTTTTATTTTTAATCTTTTCGCACTTTTTAATTGGTTATGTATTAATGACTTCAATAACTAGTTTCTTATGTTGAAGGTGATTCTTCCTTATCGTTTGTCCGTGGTGTCTTGGCATTATTTTACTGTCTATATAAAATAAAAGATTTTCACCATTCATATCTCCACGGTCTATATGGAGGTATGTTGGCTACCTGGTCGGGGGTTAAGGGAACGGTTTGGTAAGAGTCTTGCCATTGTTCAGTGTATAGATCCTGCAAAGGACCTGGGTCAAATTTAGTAGGACCTCCTTCAATACCTACCGATATTGGATGACGGGGGTCCAAACTCTTTGACCCCCTCATAAGTTAAGCTACTATTAAAACTTTAACCTGACTACTTAGGACTGTATCCCTGCTGACTCAGACTACTTAGCCGAGGGTAACGTCACCTTCAAAAGAGGGGCCTACCACATTATGCATTAATAACTTAATTAATTATCTTTCAATAATCCGACCCTTTAGGATTGTATCCTTGCTGACTCAAACTACTGGGTTGAGGGTAACGTCACCTTCAAAAGAGGGGCCTACTACAATAACTAAGATAATCTCTTAACAAAGTGCAAAAGTGCGGAAATAATCAAATGTTACACTAAACACGAGTCGGAGCCAAGTGATTCATCTTGTCTATCTGTTTTTACTTTTATTTTTATTTTTCAGCATTTTAGATAGTTTTTATTTTTTCAGTTTAAAACCTTTTTCTAAACTTTTGATTTGATTAGACGTTGAGGATAAACCGGTACTAAAAGCTCTTGTGTCCTTGGACGACCTCGGTATCTTGCCAACACTATACTACGCTCACAATGGGTGCACTTGCCCATATGTGTGTTTAGTGTTAGTAAATATCGTGTTTTATAAATTTAAAACTTGGCTAAAAAGTGTAAAAGGGCTTAAAATATACTTAAACTTATATAGACACTTCACACGCATCACTTTTTCATCTTCACTATCACTTTCTGCCATCATTTTTAAATGAGCTGCCATTCTTTTCGCATAATAATCATTATCATCATCACTATCTTCTTTGAATCGAGCAACAAAAGCTTTTTGATTTGAAGTTTTATTTGGATCATAATCATCCCAATTGAAATTTGCCCAGCTAAAACCTTCTGGCAACTTTTCATCATCTTGATTGATTAGGCATGCTTTGTTGTCAGCTGAAATATATTTGTCCCAACTGAAATCTTCTTGATTCACTAAACATGCTATCTTTGATGATTCTTCAATTTCCTTCCTGCCATGAGCAGTTTGTGGTTGTTGAGCAACTTGATGATAAATCGATTTCCGATAGTAATCATTGTTGTTGAACGGATTTTGAGCTCCACTTGCTTCGCGATTAGTGCACTCCCTCTTGAAGTGTCCTTTTTCCCTGCAACGAAAACAAGTAACTTTAGATTTATCAAAACCTAAATTAGAAACACATGCATCACGGAAATCATTTCTTCCCGTAATTTGCTTAAACTTTTCTACTCTCCTCAACACACTCGCCAAACACCACTTTATATCCATCAATTCCATTTCCTCAGCATCGATCTGATCGTAATCCTCTTTGGTCAACATTGGATTCCCGATCCTTCCTGCTACTAAACTTCCATAGGACTCCAAAACAGTTCCCAACAAAGACATATGGCTTTTTGCAACTTCTTCAGAATAATCCTGATCATTCTTAAGATTCAATACAATATTGCATTGTAGCTTCTTGCCATTCTTGGTTGCTGAAATGTTCGGATCAAAAGATGAATATGATGAAAAACTTGTGTTGCTATTTGATCCTTTGGATGAACTTCCTGATGAACTCTTTGCATTGAATGCAGTCTCAACCTTTGGTGACATGTTGATAGTTTTGTCATTCAACCCTGCTTTGTAATAAAGCCCAATGTCTTGTTCACCATCAAAATCTTTCATTCTTGAAATCTTTCTCTATTCCATCTCCTGAGCCTTAATTTTTTCAATGAACTTGCTCAGTGTCAGACTGCTAAACCCTTTCTTGTTCCTTAGCATCATGAGATATCAAGTCTCGTGTGGCAATGCATCAGCTACCTTTTTAATCAATTCCTCATTATCTTTATTAATGCTCAGTCTCTTCATGTTAGCTAACAAATTGCAATATCTTTCAATGATTTGCTTTGTGCTTTCATTTTTCAAACCACGAAACAGATCAAACTCTTTCTTCAAAAGTGATTTTTTGTTCTTAACCATTTCTTGGCTTCCAACAAACTTCGATCTTAAAGCTTTCCAGATTGAATAAGCATTTCCATTATGTTGAAATAAAACCAAAATATCTTCTTTCACAGCTTGTTGTAGAAGACTTAACATCATTTTTTCATTTTTATATTTCCTTTTATCATCAGCACTCATATCTTTAATTGCAACTTCCTCTTCGTCATCATTCGTTGGTCTAACATATTTTGTCTCAACACATTCCCAAGCATCCAAATAATTTGCTTGTACCCAGTTCTCAAAACGTCCTTCCCAACCTTTATACTCCTCGATGTTCATGAGTTTAGGCGGTTTTTGCATAGTCCCCGTTTCATTTTCCAACATTGTGTTTTGTGCAAGAGTAATCGGGGTAACCGGAGTAGCAAATGCGGTGTAAAATTCCTCTTCCATGATTCGGTAACACAATTTTCACAAAACAGTCTTTCAAACGAAATTACTCCACAAATGAAATACCCTTTGAAGCGAAATTACTAATTTCGTGCGAAATACCACACTTTCAAACGAAATATGTAATTTCGTGCGAAATTACTCAAGCGAAATACCAACTTGGTGCGGAATTACTAATTTCGTGCGAAATTAGATGCTTATTTCGTGCGAAATTAGATGCTTATTTCGTGCGAAATTATGCTGATGTCATCTTCTCGAGTTGAATTTTGTCAAATTGATCAAGTTTTAGTCTGATTTTAGGTCCAATTCTTTCAAGGATTTGTTAAAACACAATTTCACACATAATGTGAGAAATTCAAGTCATTTTAACCAAGATTTGACGGTTAATTTTGAAAAGAAGGTGTAGAAATCAGATTTTGCAGCTGAATTGGTAAGAACTCTTCCTCCTGAGCTCTGATACCACTTGTAGGATCGTTTGCACGACCAGAACGAGTCGACCAGAAGAGTTTTTCTCAATACGAAAGGCGGAAACAGACGTATTGAGTTCAATTCAGCAAAATATCACTTTAAACTGTCTTTTGATTGATATTAGAACGTTTTACAGCGAGACGACACTTCGGCAGCACTTCGGTACTCTAGCCGGAAAAATTACAAATGACAAGGCACCTCACGTATTTATACGCAAGCTAATTTCGCACGGAATAGTACAAACGAAATTAGCTTCACACAAAATTAGATTTCGTGCGAAATTACTTGTTCTAATTTCGTGCGAAATTAGCTTTTGACAAGTTTTCTCGTTTTGCGTGTGCTGATCTATCTAATACAAACTAAGACTCGATACAAGACGAAGTCGACAGACGCATGCACCAACAGTAGTTATTCATGCGTGGAAGATAAAACACGTGGCCATGAACACGCGTTATATAACCGTTGAAGAAGGAGGATGACCGTTGATATATGACTGTTTAAAAAGGAAGAGTTTATAAAAAAACCTTATGTCCGATATTATATATAATAACAAAACGAAGTAGCAAAAATAGTTTACTTTCTTAGTTTTCTATTTTAGCCACAAAAGTTTTATAAATTTTCATTTATAATATGTTGCAAAATATAATAACACTTTGAAATAGCAAAAATAGTATACTTTTTGAGTTTTATATTTTAGTAGATAAAGATTTAAAATTTTTATTTATAATATTTTGCAAAATATAATAACATTTTGAAGTAGCGAAGAGAGTTTATTTTTTGAGTTTTATATTTTAGCTAAATCTTTTTTATTAATAAAGGAATAGTTTTACTTCCTAGATTTTTAATACAATTTTTATTATTTTAAGATTATAATTAATTTAAAGATAATTTTCTTCTGTTATGATTTTTAAATATAATATTTTACAAAATTATGAATGTATCATCACGATACACTTATTTGTGTCTATGCTTTGATAAAATTTTATTCGAAACCAAGCCAGGTCAAATACAATACATTACTTAGGTTTTTTTCTTTCGTTTACTATAGTGAGTACCCTAACAAGCCGAAACAAAATAGACCGAACTTCCGTAGCGTCGTGCGGAAAACCCGCTAGTTTTATATATATTCAATCTTCAAACCTTTAAAAAACATAATCCTTTTCACCTACAAAAATACAATATTGCAATGAATAAAAAAAAGAGTAAATTACGTTTTTGACCCCTGTTGTTATATCACTTTTACTATATTAGCCCAAAATAAGAATTTTTAACATATCTGCCCCCATGGTCTTTATAACTAACCACTTTGGCCCCTAAGTCTAACCATTTTGGCCCCTATGGTCTCTTTAACTAACCATTTTGGCCCCTATGATCTCTAGCCTTAGGGGCCAAAATGGTTAGTTATAGAGACCATGGGGGCAGATATGTTAAAAATTCTTATTTTGGGCTAATATAGTAAAAGTGAAATAACCACAGGGGCCAAAAACGTAATTTACTCAAAAAAAAAAAAAAAAAAACAATCCATAGCATATTATATGCATGTATCATATTGCACAATATGCTAATTAAAGAAGATGGACGTGCAATATCTCCAGATTGGGTGCCGGATCCTACTACACAAGTTCTTGTCCCCGAAAATATCCAACGAGACTTGCACAATGAACAAATTCACTTTCGGTTGAGATATGATTTAATCGAACTTGTAGGTTCTTTAGGTTTGGAATTTCCGGATTCGAACGAGGAGTAGGTTTTGTTTATGTATCTTTTTATTTTCTATGCTTATTCTAAGTTGTAACCTAAAATATGTCTAGAAATATTGTTTTTTATTTAAACGTAATTTATAATTTTATTGTTTTATTGTTAATTTATATTTAAAAAAAAAGAGTAAATTGCTAAAATCGTCTTTAAGGTTTGGGCATATTTGTCATTTTCATCCAAAACAATATTTTTGTACTGTATAGTCCTTCACTTTTGATTTTTTTTTGTCATTTTCATCCAAACATCTAACTTTTTTTTTGCCAAAATCGTCCTTGAGATTTGAGATTTTTTGTCATATTCATCCAAATGTTTGATAGTATTAATTTTCTATTACATAAAAATATTTTAAGTTTTTTTTATTGTACGCTTTTTTTTCTCAGCCCCCCCCCCCCCCCCCCCCTTATACTCTTTCATTATCTTCTTTTCCTTAAAACTAATCTTAACCCCCCAGATCTAAGATCAATAGACTAGAATCCTTCTTACCATTCTTTTCTATTAAAATACAAAGTACTAAATTTTATTAAAATACTCAAAATAATTAAACGATGGATATGAATGTTGTGGGGTATTTTAAGAGGTGAAAGTTTGACGCAAGGAATAGTTTAACATAAGGGTGTTAGGAGTGGAGTCGGCAAAGGGTGCGACAACCACCTTTGCCGCGCGGCAAACACCGCCGCCAACCCCTTGCCGACGCGGTGAAGGGAGGAAGGCGGGGAGGGCTCGCCGATGCGGTGAAGGGAGGAAGGAGAGAGAGAGAGAGAGGGGTGTGTGTGGTGGAGTCCATGTCATCTTTCAACCAATCACACATTTTTTTTTTTTAAAGTTTACCACTTCACCAAGTGTCTAAACCATTGCCAACACTTTTCAGCAAAGTTTAAACACTTTTCACTGATTGACGTGACGCACTCTGATTGGTTGATTTTTTAGTTTACAACTCCAAATTGTTTAACGACTCCGATTGAAAACCCATTTCGTCAAACACTTCATTCGGCAAAGGGTTGGCATTGGTTGCCGTGGGTTTGCCACTTCGGTAAAATGGGTTTGCCGACTCCCACTCCTAACACCCTAAGCATTTATTTACTACTAATAATTGTCAACATTGATAAAGTAAGGGGAAAATGTGACCTAGGCCACATATCAACCCTTGTAGATACGACCTACGTGGCTTCAGTGTTCATCACACATGACTTCCATTACACTCGTCAATTTTAAGTATCAAGTGAAAATAAAAAATAGTGAAAAATATACGTTAAAAAATCATTTAATTGAGGAATGATTTCCTTTAGTGAAAAATATACTTAAAATTGGCTTTAGTGAAAAATAGTGAAAATAAAATAAATACATATTTTTTTGGTTGGTGATGTATTATTCCATTCCAATCAACACAAAAGAAACAAATGAAAATTCGGATAATTGAAATTCTCAAATTTTTTTATGCGAATAATATTCAAAAAAAAAAAAAGTGGTAGGTTTATTGCCTTTCAAAAAAAAAAAAAAAAACTAAATTACTTTTTGAGTCCTTGTGTTTTAGTGGTTTTAACCACTTGAGTCCAAAATAAAAAAATTTAACGCCCTGAGTCCCTAGCTATTTATTTTATAACGTTTTGAGTCCAATTTTGTTCATTTTATAACGATTTGAGTCCAAAAAATTGGACTCAAAAGGTTAAAATTTGGACTCAAATGGTTAAAGAGAATGCTTATAGGTACTCAGGTCGTTAAACTTTTTGTTTTTGGACTCAATTAGTTAAAACAACTAAAACACAAACACTGAAAAAGTAATTTACCAAAAAAAAGGTAGGTTTACTATACACGTGATATTAATTAATGTCCCTTTCAACAATGTTAACAGATTAGCCAACATATGACTTGACACATCCATTGAAATCACGATCAAGTGTTTTTTTTTTTTTTTTCTGTAATTCCTTAAATACTTTTTTTTGTTAAATAAGTTGAAAAAACTAGAACAAATATAATATATCTTTGAGTAAACTGTCAAAAGGTTTGAGTTTTAGATTAAAGTGACAAAAGTAACAAAACCTCATAGACCATTTTAGCAGTTTACTCAGTATTTTGGTTTCCGTTTTCCAAAACAAGTAAAAAATGACTTTTAGTTTTAATTTTAGGTTAATACAAATGACTTTTAGTTTTAATTTTAGTTTAATACAATAATATGCTCTATGGTTCTGGTTTAGGGCTACCTGGCCCAAAGGTTATTAGGGGGAGGGGGTGGTGATCACTCATCACTCATAACATCCAATAAAATTCTGACATATCATCAACCATTATTCTATTACTCACAACCCTTTTTAGTGGAAATAACTTATTTTAAAATAGTGAACTAAAACCTGTGAACTCACTCTTCATTAATTGTTGACACTTGATTTTTACACGTTTTCTCAGGTTGTTAAGGCATCGTTTCAACGTAGGAGCACATCACGAGAATGAAAACTATTTTATTTAAACGTTTTGCATCTTTACTTTTAAGTACTTTGGTTTGGGCGTTTGTTTTGACGCACACTTTATTTACGTTTACTTATGCATTTCTTTAACTGCATGGTTAAACTTGTTTAAACGTATTTTTGCATATAGAGTCGTTCTATGTGACTAGCATCTTGGATCCTGGTTTGTCACACGCCTCGCGGTAAAACTCCGCAAGTGGATTTTTGAGTTTGTAATCATTTAATAATTTAGGAGCAATTATCTTCGAATACCATAAAATATTAAATTTTGATGTGTAGACCATTTGTAATGGTTAATGTCCTTAAGAGGCATTTTCTATCACATCAGCGCCAACAAGCATCATTTTTGTAGCCAAAAGTTTGTGAAACGGTTACTACCCCTTAATGCCTATTCTAGCATTACTCAATTATTTTTTATTTTATCATTTATATTATTCTACTATTTTAAATTACAATAAAGCATAGTACAAACTTCTCTTCGTATTTGATTAAATAAATATTTCATTCATTAATTTAGTATTTACACATAAATAAACAATACAATATTAAAAAAGGGTCATGGTATCTAGACACCCCCCAAAAATTAGTGTACATCCCTCAATACGAAGTGTATAGCACAATACGCTTCCTATAGGTTTAAAAGCAATAAATGTTAAACCAATAGGAACCGTATAGGCCAATACGCTTCCTATTCGCTTGCTGAAACCTGCTGCTCTCTGCCATGCAGGAAGTGCAGAGAGTTCAGACCTGAAAAGTACTGACAACTTTTGAAAACTGAGTTCAACAGGAGGCGTATTGGCCAATACGATTCCTTTACAGTTACAAGGAAGTGTATTCAGCAATACGCTTCCCATAGGGTTTTGGTTGGTGGACCAATTAAATCAATAGGAAGCGTATAGGGCAATACGCTTCATATTGATACGATGAACAAATATGCTCTGACATGCTGTAGATAGTTCAGAACTGAAAAGTTGTAAAGTGACTCGAATATGAAGCGTATAGAGCAATACGATTTCCATAGGGAGCCAATAGGAAGCGTATAGGGCAATACGCTTCCCATAGGGTTTTGGTTGGTGGACGAATTAATTCTATATGAAGTGTATTGGGCAATATGCTTCCTATAGGACCAGAAATCTGTTATATATCCAAGCTTTGGGGGATGAATGTATTATGATGAAAATTCACAAACTAAACAATCCGATCAAACCATTTGTATCACGATGTCATCTTGGGGCCTCAATTATATTTTTGGTGATTATTCAAACGAGTCATATCCGAACGAATCATACGTCTCCGAAAGTAAAATCGAACACGTTGTTGAACGAGGGGAGGAAGAGGTTGCATCTGTGGTTCGTTGTAATGACGGGTTTCAGGTGCCCGATTTGAACCAAGAGTACGCAGATGAACCTGAAAGCTATCCGCAATACCAATACCCGTCTTACTATCCGCAATACCAATACCCGTCTTACTATTCGCAGCGTCGTGGCAATATATATGGAGGATCATTTATCGGCCGGATAGCCGAGAGTGTTGGTCGGTACTCTGGTTGGGCCGATGTTAAGTATCCGGCACTGGCTCCCTGCAAATATTTGGACATGAGGTCGATGACAAGGATGAAAGTGGCGGTAAACATTCCTAATGTTGGTTATAGGTTTGTCGGGGCGAATCGTCAAGCTTGGGCATGGCAGCCGTTGGTACATCACCCGCTTTTGGAGGCTGAGGAGGTTCAGATGCCTCAGATGGCTGAGTAGGAGGGCGGGCATGATGATGTTGAGATCCCGCCTCGGCATGAACAGGGGGGTCATCAGCATCCACAGAGAGCTTATCGTGCGGTTAGGTTGCCTCGGTCAACCAACCGTCTTCTCGATAGGATTTTGCGTAACCAGGATGAGCAGATGCGGCTTCGAACATCTCACGGTCGCCAGATGGACCAGTTGCATGATGACATGGGGTGGATGATGACTGGCATGGGTGAAATGTATAAGCATATGGGTATGTCGGTTCCACCTCGTCCATCACCACAAGTTTATCAGGGCCAGGGCCCGTTCTATACGCAGCAGCTCGACCCGTCCATGTCATCCTTTAATCAGCCCATTCCGTCCATGCAGGTATGTTATCTTATTTTTATTTCATTATCTATGATCAATTTAATGTTATGAAATGTAATGGATAATTTGTTTAAATTCTTATAGGCTTCAGGCCTGTCCTATTCTTAGCCCGACCTTTGGATGCCGCGTTTTCCTCAGTCTGGCCAGACGATGCCGCTCTTTCCTTTGTTCGCCACTTCCATGCATGTATGTTATTTTGTTTTTATTTCAATTTTTATAAACAATTTTAATATTATGTAATGATTATTTGTTTAAATTTTTTATAGGCTTCGGGCACGTCCTGTACGCGGCACAACCCGTCGCCCTCTATTAGGCGTGGCCCGATATTTACGGAGGAGGAGCTCGCGGAGTCTAACGAGGAGTCTGATGAGGAGTCTGACGAGGAGTCTGACGAGGATTGATGAAGATAGTGGTTTGTGATGTTTTTATATGATGCAATATTGTACGAACAATTTAGTTTTAATGTTTTGATGTATGAACGATTTAATTTTCTGTTTAATTAGGATATGTTTGTTTTGGTAAGTTATAATATATGTATATGTTTAGTTTGTTTGGATTTCTTAATTTAACTATGTTGTTTACAAAAAATTTTAACAAAAAACCATCATTATTTCATAACAAAAAAACTAACTCAAATTAAAAAAAAATAAAGTTTGGTAAGAGCAATATGTGATGCGTGAAAAGGAAAATTCTTCTAGAGTCGTATAGGACAATACACTTCCTCTGGTCACTAATCATTGGTTGAAAAGCATCTGAAAAGTGACGGAAAAGCATCTGAAAAGTTGTTCAATAGGAAGCGTATAGATCAATACGCTTGGCCTCAGAGGAACCATATAGCCTAATACACTTCATGTAGGGTTAGGGACATGCAAATAAAAATGGGGGATGTGTATTGAAACCAAAGAGAATGTTTTGTTTATGTCCACATTTTTTCATTTGCACTAGGGCTGGCATATCGTGTATACCCGTACACGATAAGACACGACACGATAAGACACGAAATCCGATACACGAACACGACACGATAACTTATCGTGTCCTTTTTTTCAAACACGAACACGAACACGACACGATATACACGAAAATTACCTGTTAATACCTGTTAACATGACTATTCGACTGTTATACACGAAAATTACCTGTTAATACCTGTTAACACGAACAAAAACACGAACACGACATGCTATCTGAGAGTTACAGAGGGAGTTTAGGGTTTTATTTTTTTTTGTATTGAATGAGGAATGAAAATAGAAAGGAATTAAGGAACCCACACGCACATGGCAGATGAGTTTTATTTAATTTAATTTCTTATCGTGTACTAACGGGTATTAACAGGTAAACAGGTATTTAACCTGTTTATACACGAAAATTAACATGTAATATCGTGTCTACCTGTTTGGTACACGATACCTGTTAAGGCCATACACGATACCTGTTAACTTCGTGTAGGTTCGTGTCGTGTATTCGTGTAAAATTGCCGGCCCTAATTTGCACCTCCACATCCCCTCATCACTTTCTCTCTCTAACATTTTTTATCACCTAGCTAACATATTTCTAATGATAGACCAGAAGTTTCGGTACCAAATATGTAATGTGTTAATTAACTAAATATGATTATAGGAAATGTAACATTATGCTAAAGAGAGACCCATTTATAACCTTAATTAACATATCTAAATACATTACAGAATATTTGGTTTCTCTCTCACAGCACACAGGGGCGGATCTAGGTTCATACGTACGGGTTCACACGAACCCACTTGGTTTAAAATTACTAGTAGAAATGCTATTAAAAAAATCGGATGAACCCATAAATGATTATAAATGATTTGAGAGATGAACCCACAACCAATTTCCTGAAGCTGCGCAGTGGCTAAACATTAGCCCTTCTAATTTAGAAGTCATGGGTTCGAATCTTCTATTACTCTTTTTAAGTCTGACCCCAGCTTAACTAGGCAAACCCAATGGATAACTGAATACAATTACAAATACAAACATATTATGTCTTCGGTCTCTTTTTCATCTTACATTTGTTGGAATTCCTTGCAGTATACGAATGTAATTAGGGTTCTGCAGATCTCTTTTGTTCATAAATGAATTGATAAAAAACGAAAAAAGATACATCTGAATGTATATGTATGTATCCGGGGTATACATGTGATAACCGCCCCAAATAATAAATAAATAAGACATATAACTCTAATTAATATCTAATCTAATAAGTAACATAATCATGTATTATATCTAGCTTATATATATATATATTTAACTATACTTGTCTAACACCCTCCCGTAAGCTAGATCATCGGAGCATCATATGTAGTAGAGTCTTTAAACGTAAGAAATCCTTTGGTTGTAGCGCCTTAGTCATGATATCAGCCAATTGATCTTTGGTTGCACAGAACAGTATTGTTACATCTTCTCTTCTGATCAGGTCTCTTATGAAGTGATATTTGACACGTATATGCTTGCTCTTACCATGATATACCGGATCTTTAGCCAGACATATAGTGGACTTATTATCACAGTAAATAGGTATTGGATAATTGTCCTTTCCTTGTAATTCATCTAGAATTCCTTTTAACCATATTGCTTGACATCCGGCTAGGGTTAGAGCCATGTATTCTGCCTCCGTTGAAGAGAGTGCAACTACCTTTTGTTTCTTTGATTGCTAAGATATAGGTCCAGATCCTAGGTGGAAAATGTATCCTGATGTACTTTTACTGTCATCCACATTTCCTGCATAGTCACTATCACTAAAACCTACTAGTTTCTGTTTTCCACCCTTGGAGTATGTAATTCCTTGATCAAGAGTTCCTTTAACATATTTGAGTATGCGTTTAGCTGCTTCCCAATGACTTCGTTTAGGAGTTTCCATAAACCTACTTATTTTACTCACTGCGAACATTATGTCTGGTCTAGTATTTGTCAAATACATTAGACTTCCTACTAGACTTCTATACATACTTTCATCTATGAACTCTTCCGGATCGTCCTTTGATAATTTTATCCCGTATTCCATTGGTGTCGAAACAGTATTGCACTGACTCATTCTGTATTTTTCAAGCAAATTTCTCATGTATTTCCTTTGCGATAAGATTATATTGCCATCTTTATATAAGACTTCCATGCCAAGAAAGTAATGCAGTTTTCCCATATCAGTCATCTCAAATTCCTTTTTCATTTCATCTTTGAACTCAGAAATTAACTTCATGGAATTACTAGCTATGATTAAATCATCCACATATAAGCATATCACCAATTTTTCGTCTTCGGTGTCTTTAATGTATAACGTATGCTCATATGTACATTTTCTAAATTCGTGGTGTACGAAGTACGTATCTATTCTGCTGTACCAAGCTCTTGGCGCCTGTTTTAAACCATATAGAGCTCGTTTTAGATGACATACCTTAGTTTCCTCTCCTGGTTTGATATATCCTTGTGGTTGGTCTATATAGACTTGTTCCTTCAGTTTTCCATTTAAGAATGCTGTTTTTACGTCCATTTGATGTAGATACCAGTCATTTTGAGCCGCGAGTGCCAGTACTAAACGCACTGTCTCGAATCTAATCACAGGTGCAAATACCTCTTGATAATCTATCCCAAATTTTTGTTTATACCCTTTTACCACCAATCTTGCTTTGTATTTATCTACATTTCCTTTCTCATCATACTTTGTCTTGTAGATCCATTTAACCCCTATGGGTTTCTGATTTTTCGGGGGATCAACCAGATCCCAGGTTTGATTTTTTGTAGATTGACTCCATTTCCTTATCCATTGCATCAATCCATTTCACATCTTTACTAGCTTCTTCGTAGGTGGTGGGATCCGTACTAGCATAAAGTACAAAGTTGATCACTTGATTTTCATTATACTTTTGTAATATTTCTTCATTGGTTAGAGCCCTTGTGTCTCTATAAATACTGTTGATATTTCTTGTACGAATCGTTTCATTTTCAGAATCAGTAGAGGAGGTTTCTTCGTCACCCTGATTTTGACTTGATGTAGGATCTGACTCACTGTCATCTTGATTTTGTTGCGTTTGTTGAGAATCGGTTAGTCCGGAGTTCACTTCTACATTGTCTGTCACGCTTTCAAGTTGAACAAGATTCGATTCATGATGATCATCGGTAGAATTCAGATCATTTATACTTTGATTCATTGGTACTGCATTATCCTCTATTATCATGTACGGAGTCTCGTTTGATTCGTTGTTAATAACCCACCTTTTATTTTCATCTAAGATTACATCTCTGCTTATAGTGATCTTGTTAGTCAAAGGATTAAACAGCTTATATCCTTTACTATTTTCACTGTACCCAACAAATATCATCTTCTCCGTTTTATGGTCCAATTTATTCCACTGCTGTTTGGGTATGTGGACATAGGCTACACTACCGAAAACTTTGAAATGCTCCACATTGGGTTTTCTTCCATTCCATGTTTCAAATGGAGTTGTATTTGGTCTAGTCTTTGTGACCGTTCGATTCAGTATGTATGTGGTGCAGGCTATTGCTTCTGCCCAGAATTTGTTTGGCAATTTCTTCATGCTCAACATACTTCGACTTAACTCCATTAGTGTTCTATTTTTTCTTTCCGCTACCCCGTTTTGTTGGGGTGTATAACTGTTGGTGAGTTGATGATGAATCCCATTTCCTTTCAAGTATTCTTGAAATAATTTTCCACAATATTCTCCTCCACGATCTGTTCTTAATGTTTTTATCATGTGATCCGATTGATTTTCGGCCAATGCTTTGAATAATTTAAAATAATTCAATGCCTCGGACTTTAGTTTAAGAAAATACACCCAAGTTTTTCTAGAGTAATCGTCAATGAAGGTAATGAAGTACCTGCATCCACCGATGGACTCCGTTCTCATCGGACCACATATGTCTGAATGAATAAGTTGAAGTGGTTTAGTTGCTTGCCGCTTTGTTTTATTTGGAAAACCTTTTCTCGCTTGCTTGCCTGATACACATCCTTCACATATGCTTATGTCTCTCGAAATCTTTGGTAATCCATATACTAAATCTTTGTTTCCCATTTCTGCTAGTGTGTCTAGATTTACATGTCCATACCTCTTATGCCATAGTGTAGAGGTTTCCTTGGTAGTCATGGTCAATGCTAGTGTTAAATCTTTTTCAGGATTGAGAGGAAACATTTTGTTATTAGTCATCCTTATGATACCCAAGGTTTCATTTCTAACATCCTTTATAATGCATTTATCCTCTTGAAATTTAACCATGTAACCCTTTTTTATGAGTTGTCCCACGCTCAGAAGATTGTGTCTTAAACCTTTGACATAAAATATGTTTTGTATCCTTTTGCTTCGCCCCTGTATTGTAATCGTGACCTCCCCACTGCCTAAAACTTCTAACTTCTTGTCATCTCCGGTTCCTACTTCTTTTCTTATTGACTCATCCAATTTTATGAATAAGTCTCGGTTTCCGGTCATGTGGTTGCTGCAACCACTGTCTAAATACCAGTGATCATCGTTAACTGTCTCTTCCACATTCAGAATCATAAACATCGAATCATCTGTTTCCTTTCCATCCGGTTCATCTTCTTGATGAATTAACATGTTATCCTGTAGGTCCCTAAATCCCGTATGGATCGTAACAAGACTGTTAATCTATCAAGGGTGCGGAATCCCCTTGATTGATCTTCGAACACAGAAACAAGATTATGTAGAAGAACAAGAACTCGAACACACAAACACGCAAACTTTCAAACTGATCTTCTGTGATTATCAAACCCTTAGAAGCGTTTTACAATCACTAAGATCTACAAGAACCTAACAGCCGATTTCTGTTTTGTTCTTAACCTCTCAAACTTGAATGCTCTCTCACAATCTCCAAAAGGCTCTCAAGTTGTCTAAAGTGTCTAACCCTAAAACTCAAGACTAAGGTTGTTTATATACACACAGCCAAGATCTCGAATTGGGCTTTGCCCATATTACATTTGTCACATAAACTTGGGCCTAATAGACTTAGTACAAACTTGGACTGATTGGGCTTTATAGAACTCGTTTTTCTTTAAGTCTTCATGATCCAATCTTCTGTTTAATATCCAAAGACCAATCCAAAGCTGTTGTCATATAACATGCACCAACAAACTCCCCCTTGACAATAGCTTGCAAAGGAAACTTTAGTCTTCAGAATCTCACAGTCTTTGGTCTTTGGATAGCGTCAGCTTCAACATGAATTCTGTCTTTGTCAGCAACATCTTTGTCAGCAACAGACTCCCCCTAAGCTGATGCATCCAATCACCAAATCTTCCAAGTTTTGATTCAGCATTCAATGTAAGTCTTCACAGCATCCACTCTGCATTGTAGAAGGAGGATTCTACCAAGCAACAACAAACTCCTCCTCTCTTCACAGCAACTTCTCATCAACAAACTGCTTCAATCTGTATACTATAAAACAAACATCTCGAGAAACCATAAGAATTTTTCAACATAGTTAAAGAATTATTATTATACAAGAGATAGTTAAACTGTATCAGATTAAGCATTTTCAAATAAAGCACCAACACGCACAAATTGTAACAAACACCTTATAACCTGCATGATTTAAAAAATTTTGAACCCACTTTCTAACACAGTCTCCCCCTTTCGGTAACAACTCCTCCAAGAATAACAGTTTTCCGCACATTAAGAATTTTAACAGAAAAAGATACTATTTTTGGATTTTTATATTTTCAAATGTAAAGACTGAAAGCAGTAAATAAATATTTACAGACATTCTTTTTGCGAGTTTCAAGGGTAAGAGAATTATATCAGTGTACGGTCATGTCAAAACGCTCTTGTTGTTCTTTTAGTTAACATTTAGATAAGCATCCTATAACGATTATCGGTATTGTTGTCCACATAAGCTCAACTTATCATATGTAATCATGGCGAGGGGATACGTTAAGGTATGATTTATACTTACCGACCGGTGTTCATCCACATCACGACACATTCCCGTATCAAGGTATGCACGAGGGTTCATCTTACCGGTGAGTATACCGATTATCATCTGTTTGACCGTATATGATGTGAGAAACTCACTTATTTTGATTGAAAACAAGCCCTATGTGATAGAATCACTTATTGATGAGGAACTTGATTTTCAGATGCATGAGGGCACAGGAGCAAGTCCGTGAACAGGTCAGTACTTACGTACAGCAGAGAGACGAACTTGACTCCCGGATAAATGTGATATATTATCACTTATTTTGGGGACATGTGATTGTTGATCACTTATTGAGGTCGAATGCAATATGTACACGTATGTATGATATCATGGAAGATCTAGACTTGCGTCCCCGTTATTTTTCGGTAAAAGATACAACCATGATACCCAGATGATAAGCAGCATAAAGACCGAATATCTCAGAACCTCGGCAATCTCTCAAACGAAATTTCGGTACTACGACCATATGCCAATGAATGGTTCCCACCTGGTCTTCAGTCGATTTAAGTTTATATCACCCTGCACACTTTAAAATGATTGTGAGCCTACCGATACATCTTATATAGAGCTGCTTAGCATATTTCATTTAAGGTTTAAAGAGGTTTAGACAGACCACTGATGTACTATCATTTTCTCTTTTGCTCGCCAGGAAACTCATTTTTGCTTTTCTATTGTTTTTGTGTTTTTGAAATTTTTCGATGTTTTTGTATTTTAGATTTTTAAGAAAAACAGTAAACTGTTTACAAAAATTCTTATGAAAAAACAGTTATTCAGGATTCCTCATCCCATTGAGTTCGACTAAGTGTTCAAAGCGAGCTCGATCAAAAGCTTTTGTGTAAAGATCAGCAAGGTTATCTTCTGTGTCGACTCGGTGCAATTCAATTAATCGTTTTTCAGCACAATCCCGTATAAAGTGGTGACGTATGTCAATGTGTTTAGTTCTACTGTGCTTTACGGGATTGTTTGTGATTGATATAGTGGCATTATTATCTATCATAATAGGAGTACGAGTGAAATCCAAACCGTAATCGCGCATCTGCTGTTGGATCCAGAGAACCTGAGAGCAACAGCTACCCGCAACAATATATTCAGCTTCACACGTAGAGGTAGACACACAGGATTGCTTCTTGCATTGCCAAGACACGATCCTGCCACCTAAGAACTGACAACCACCTGTTGTAGACTTTCTGTTTGATTTGCATCCTCCAAAATCTGAATCAGTGTAAGCAACGAACCTCAAATCACTATCAACTGGATACCACAACCCAAGTTTAGGTTTCCCTTTCAAGTATCGAAGAATCCGCTTCACTGCTTTCATATGTGACTCCTTTGGATTTGCCTGATATCTGGCACACAAGCATACGGCAAACATGATGTCAGGTCTTGAAGCAGTCAAGTACATTAGAGAACCAATCATCGCCCTGTATTGAGTTGGATCAACATCTTCAGTGCTTTCATGATCTGGGCCGAGATTGTGGTTTTCACAAATGGGTGTGTTGAAAGTAGAGCAATCATTCATTTTGAATCGAGCCAAAATGTCATACACATACTTTGTTTGATGTATAAACATCCCAACCTCCTTCTGTTCAACTTGTAATCCCAGAAAGTAAGACAGCTCACCCATAGCACTCATTTCAAACTTTCTCTTCATCACCTGTTCAAATTCCTTACACATGTTTTCGTCAGATGACCCAAAGATGATGTCATCCACGTATACCTGTACCAGCAGAAAATCTTCCTTCTTTCTCTTAATGAACAGTGTACCGTCAATCTGACCTCTTTCAAAACCATTCTTGACCAGATGTGTAGACAGTGTCTCGTACCACGCCCTGGGAGCTTGATGTAACCCATACAAAGCCTTATCAAGTTTGTACACTCGATCTGGATAGTCTGGATCAACGAACCCATCCGGTTGTGAGACATACACCACTTCTTGGACTTTTCCGTAAAGAAATGCACTCTTCACGTCTAGTTGGTAAACTTTGAAGCCCTTGAATGAAGCAAAAGCCAGAAACAAACGAATTGCCTCCAACCTCGCCACTGGTGCAAACACCTCATTGTAATCAATCCCCTCTTGCTGATTAAAACCTTTGACAACCAACCGAGATTTGTTGCGTGTGACAATACCTCTTTCATCTTTCTTGCACCTAAATACCCATTTAGTGCCAATCTCTCTCTTACCTTTTGGAAGGTCCACCAATTCCCAAACCTTCAACTTAGCAAACTGGGCCAATTCCTCTTGCATAGCTTCAACCCATGAATTGTCTTTAAGAGCCATATGAATGTTCTTTGGCTCCTCTTGGGAAATAAAGCAACTGTACAATCACTCGTTCACTATCCCAGTCTTCTCAATTGAAACAAATAACCCAGAATTCGCTTCTATGCTTCTTCTAGTCTGAACACCTGCAGTAGGATCTCCAAGTATCATGTCAACTGGATGATCTCTATTTGCTCGTGTAGTAGCAACAGCATCGACTTCTAGATTATCACCCAGGTTTGATCCAACCTCCCCCTGAATATTTTGATTTGCAAACAGATTAATGAAATCCTCCCCCTGAATGGGTTCAGAGTCACTATCGCTTGAATCAGGATCAGCAGCACTTTGGGAAGTTCCCGGAGCATCTGACATATCTACATTCGATCTAGGCATAAATTCACCTTCATCGTCTTCACCAATCACTGTTTGAATCAGCTGAGAAGCATCTGCATCAGAAACCTTAGGAATATTAAATGATTTAAACACACTATCATAATCATATAATATAGCAGGACCACTCGTTGATTGTTGAGGTTTGTAAGAAGTAATTTCTACATTGAAAACAACCTCAATTTTACCAGTTTTTAGATTAAAAACCCTTTTATTCGGTGTGCCAGGCACGTAGCCTAGAAAGTAGCCTTCATCTGCCACCTCACCGAATTTTTGTTTATCTTTGTTTCGCACAATGGTGCAGGGTAATCCAAATGGTTCAAACCCTATTAAGTTTGGTTTTTCATTAAACATCAACTCATGACAAGTTTTGTTAAAACGTTTAACGGTCAAAACTTTGTTTAGGACGTAGCAAGCTGTATTCACAGCTTCTCCCCAGAAAAGAACTGGTAGCTTTGAATCTGAAAGCATCGTCCTAGCGGCTTCAATCAACGTCCTGTTTTTCCTCTCAGCGACTCCATTTTGCTGAGGAGTATAAGGAGCAGAATATTGATGTTCAATTCCCTTTCGAAGACAGTAGAGATCCAGAATCCGATTCTTGAACTCCGTGCCATTATCACTCCTTATCCTCTTAATCCTTGCATCATGGACGTTTTCCAATTTCGCAAAAAGATCTATCAGCATCTCCGCTGTCTCATCTTTTGTACCTAAAAAGAAAACCCATGAATAACGTGAGTAATTATCAGTGACAACAAGACAATAGTACTTTCCACCTATGCTCCTCATGTTCACTGGACCGAATAAATCCATGTGAAGTAAATCATAAGGGGCATTAATGGAATTTACTGTTTTAGACTTATGAGGTTTCTTGTGTTGTTTTCCCTTTTGACATGGAAGACATTTATCTTCCACTTGAAACCTCAGCAATGGAACCCCTTTCACTAGCTCATTTTTAATAATGTAATTCATTTTGCGGTAGTGAATGTGAGCCATGTGTCTGTGCCACAACATAGATTCAGCTTCAGATGCTTTTGACAGTAAACACGCCACCGCAGCAGTTGGATCCTTGGCACCCATGTCCATGATATAAGTATCATTTTTCCTTGGTGCACGCATAACTATCCAATCGTCCGGAATGACCAAACCCGGTTTCAACACCAATGCCTCAGTATTTGTAAAATGGACCGAGTGACCCTTGTCGCAGACTTGTGACACGCTCATCAGATTGTGTTGAAGCTGCTCAACATAGTTCACTTTGTCCAAAGTGATCTTCCCATTCGTCACTTTTCCTCGTCCAGTAATCCTACCACCTTTAGCACCAGCAAAATTTACATGTCCACCATCAAATTCTTCAAATTCAGAAAACAACCTCGCATCCCCCGTCATGTGCCTGGAGCAGCCACTATCAACATACCATAAGTTGATAATCCTCCTTAGCAGCTCCTGCACACACCAACCGAAAGATTAGTTAGATTGGGGGACCCAAGCCTTAATGGTCTTGGGTCTTCCAGATTCATCAACTACAGGAACATCCATCCAGTATCCATCACTCCTAGCTGGAGTCTTGGATCTTGGGCCTGTTGATGGAAATGGGGCATGATTTCCATAAGGTCTCTGGTCCTGAGGGTACCTATTTGTGTTTGGACTATGTGACCTTTGAAAAAATTGATTTTGATTCCAAGAACCTTGATTGTAATTTCTAAAGTCATTGTTATAAAAAGTTCGACCACCATTATTTTGGTATCGATTTTGATATTGACCTTGACTTCTGAAATTATTTGAATTTTGATTATTCATTCTTGGTGAGTTACTTCTAGGTCTTTCATATCTGCCTGATGTAGATTCAGGCTGAAATCTTGGTTGATTTCTTTGGAAACGAGGAACTTGTGGAGTTCCTTTTTCAGCCTTATCTACACCACCAGCAACACCCGGTTGTTGCTTTGGAGCAGATTTCTTTGGAGAATTTGAGACTTTCTCCTCATTATCACCTTGCTTCTCAGGTGATTTCCCTATTTATTTCTCACTAACTTGTGCTTCAACCTTTTTGTTAGGACAGCAGCTAGCTACATGTCCCTTTGTGTGACATTTGAAGCACGATCTCTTTTTCGAAGACTTCTCAGTTGAAGCCTTTGAACTAGATTCTGGTTCTGATGATGATGCCTTAGAAGGATTTGGTTCAGTTTGCTTAGTTTCAAGATTTTCTATGTTCTTATTTTTTGCAAACTTTAAATTTGATTCGTTTTCAATAACGGCTGTTTCGTTTTTCATGTCACTTCCTTGAACAAAATTAACCTTTTTAACAAAAGTTGGATTTTTATTCGTAGGATTTGAGTTTTTCTTTTTCAAAACAGGTTTGCTGTTATTTTCCTTCTTAGCATCATTATCTTCAGACACATCACCTTGACTGGATGTGAAACTACTTGGTGATGTTGACAGACAGTCTGTAAGCTCATCCTCATCAGGTAGGAAAGAATAGTCATGACTAAGAGGAGGTGGGACTTCATTAAAGCCCTGGAATCCCACACTTGTCTTGTCATTACTCTTCTTTAACCCACCCATCATATGTTTCATAACAAAAGTAGAATCTCTGAATTGACCTAACTTCTTTTCAAGTTCAACAATTTTAAGTTGTGCATCTGACAACTCTTTGTTTTTATCAGAAATCTCTTTTGTTTTCTCAGCCATCATGTCATGAGCTAAGTGTATGACTTGAAGTTTTTCATTTAATTTGCAGGTCAAAGCTTCAATTTCAGCTTCATAGCCTTTTATCTTTTTCAAATATGATGACTCGTTTCTTTTAGCAAAGAAATTTGACTCTTTTACGTTAGACATTTCGCTCACAAGACTTTTGTTTTGAGTTGACAATTTTTCAACTTCACCCTATAGTTCACGACACTTTAAGCAAACAGAAGTGGCAGAGTTACTTACCTCTCCTGTTGATTTGTCTGAGTTGGCCATGAGAGCAGCAAGTTTAGCTTCCATTCTTTTGATGATTTCATCTTTCTCATCAGCTTCCATTTCATGCTCAGACTCTGGTTTTTCCTCTTCAGCATCTGTTGTCTGATCAGCCTTATCTTCCTCAACTTCACTCTTCTTCTCAAGTTTAGCCTCATCTACTGTAGCTTCACCATCATTGACTGGAGTGATCTCTGCCATGAATGCTTGAGTGACATTCTCATCATTTTCTAAGTGAACGCTCCAGTCATATGAGCCTTCTCTTGCAGTAGATATCAACGCCCTTGAGTTAGAGTTGTTTGATGCATTCCGATTGTTTGAACTTTGATTCGTATTCTCATGCTTTTGTTTTTGACATTCCCTAGCGAAATGACCATAACTCTGACAGTTAAAGCACCTGACTTTGGTCTTGTCAAAACCTACGCTCTTTCCTACAAACTTCCTTCCAGTTCTGTTCATGAACCTCTTCACACGTCTCGAAATCATGGCCATCTGCCATTGTAGATCCATCTCTTCTAGATCATCAGGGTCAATCTGATCATAATCTTCATCTAAAGTGGCAGGATCAGATATTTTCCCTTGAATGTAGTTCTCATGAGACGCAACAAAAGAAGCAAGTAGAGCAAGATGTTCTTCAGCAGACTTCACACTCATAGGCATTGACTTTGCACTACTACTTTGCTTTGAAGTTGATGTTCTCTTGACTCCTGTTGATCCTCCTGCAGCAGCTACAAAACACACATCACCATCCTCATTCACTGTGACCTACTCCTTATCACACGAAAGAAATGCAGTTGCAGAGTCGCTAGAAGCATCATGAGATGAAGAAGATGTAAGCCCATTGTATATCCCTGGATCTTGAACCTGATCATAACCAGTGTCCTTTTTCTTCATACTAAGCTCATAAGCTCTAAGCTTTCCAACTACTTCTTCAAATTCCTTCGTGTCATAATCTGCTTCTCCCTTAATCATGAGAGTGTAGATATCCCATTTAGCCGGTAGAGCATCAAGCAGCTTGTCGTTTTTCTCAATGTCAGTATAGCAATCTATATCATAATTATCCAGTTCTGACATCAGATGGTAGTATCGAGTGATGACGTCTTCAAGTGACTCATTCTTCATGTACTTGAATACAGCAAACTGCTTCTTCAGTAGATCAACTTTGTTCTTCTTGACATCAGGATTTCCCTCATATCTCTTCTCTAGTGCATCCCACATTTCCTTTGAAGTAGTGTACTTCTTAAAGGTATGCTTGATGCCATCAGGTAAAGACATTTTAATGGCTGCCAATGCTCTCTTTTCAGCCTCATACATTTTCTTTTGTTCGGCATCCATATCAACATAAGCAGTTATACGTTGTCTTCCCTCAAACTCATGAGTTGGGTTCACATACCCATCGTCTATGCATATCCACATACGCGTGTCCTGGTACTCAACAAAAGATTGAAACCTATCCTTCCATGTCAAGTAGTTCTCCACCTTCATCATCTTAGGTGGTTTGTTCGTCGTGCCTACCTCATGTTCCATCCTTAAGAGTTCGTTCAATTTAGACATGTTCGACATTTCAACGTAACAGACTGATAAAACCGTACAAAATTTTTTCCGAAAACAGTGGTTACCAAATTACACCGTTAGAATCGTCTCGAAAAGACGAATCCAACGATATATAATGTCGAAAAATGAATTCGGGATTTTCCAGACTTCTTCAGATGTGCTACAGACTTCTTCGAAAAATGAATTCGGGATTTTCCAAACTTTTTTTTTTCGTAAAAATCCCACGAGTTCAACGGTGCAGACGGCTTCTTCAGATGTGCTACAGATTGTTCTCTAAACTCAAAACACTGAAAAAATTCCTACGCTTGCCTTTCAAAATTCCACCACTAGTGAATCGCACAAGATAGGATCGCACAAGACCCTTTGAAACGCACAAGGTCTTCTGGATCATACAGTCCACTAACTTTGGGCCAAACAGTCACTTTAACGGGCCTGGGCCTGATCGCACAAGTTTCTGGTTCGCACAAGCTGACTTCGGGTCGCACAAGAGTAATCCGGGTCGCACAAGAACTCCAAACGCACAAGATCCTCAAACGTACAAGATCTCCAAACGTACAAGATCTCCAAACGTACAAGGTCTCCAAACGCACAAGATCTCCTAACGTACAAGCTTAAAACAGGGTCGCACAAGATTCAAAATTTGAAATTTTGAATATCAAATGATCGCACAAGAGCTGATTGGGCCACCCAGCCACCCAATCCCGAAACAGCAGCAGCTGACAACAGCAGCAGCTGACAATCCAGATCGCACGAGCAAGGTCATAATCAGCACTTCTTTCCATACACGAAATCCAAGCAAAGTCTTCCTACAAACACGAAAACAGTCAAAACAATAATCAAAACAGATTAAAATACACGAATTTAAACTGTTCTTCAAGTGTTCTTCGTGTTCTTCGCAAAAACCCAGAACTTTAACTCGAAATTTTCAAACAACCAACTACCAAAACAGATCAAAACTCAGAATTTTGAACTGTTCTTCCTTGTTCTTGTTGTTCTTCACGAAAATTATGAATGAGACACCAAAAGTTCTTCAACCGAAAAACAACTTGAATCCAATCGATCAGTCTTGAACCACGCACAAGAGCAAAAGCTCTGATACCAATTGTAGGTCCCTAAATCCCGTATGGATCGTAACAAGACTGTTAATCTATCAAGGGTGCGGAATCCCCTTGATTGATCTTCGAACACAGAAACAAGATTTTGTAGAAGAACAAGAACTCGAACACACAAACACGCAAACTTTCAAACTGATCTTCTGTGATTATCAAACCCTTAGAAGCGTTTTACAATCACTAAGATCTACAAGAACCTAACAGCCGATTTCTGTTTTGTTCTTAACCTCTCAAACTTGAATGCTCTCTCACAATCTCCAAAAGGCTCTCAAGTTGTCTAAAGTGTCTAACCCTAAAACTCAAGACTAAGGCTGTTTATATACACACAGCCAAGATCTCGAATTGGGCTTTGCCCATATTACATTTGTCACATAAACTTGGGCCTAATAGACTTAGTACAAACTTGGACTGATTGGGCTTTATAGAACTCGTTTTTCTTTAAGTCTTCATGATCCAATCTTCTGTTTAATATCCAAAGACCAATCCAAAGCTGTTGTCATATAACATGTACCAACATATCCGCACTTCCATTCTCCTCTTTCTGTTTGCAAAACTTGGCGGTGTGGCCTAGTTTTTTACAGTTGTAACATCTAACGGAACTTAAATATCGATCCCTATATCTACCACGTCCTCTTCCTACTCCACTGTTTCGATTTTGTCGAAACCTATCTTGATTGGCATTTTGAATTTGAAATGCATGTTCAATCGAAAGATCTTCATATCTTTTCATTCGTAACTCATGGGATTGCAGGATTCCCATTAATTCTTCGGTGGAAACATCTTCTAAATTCTTAGTTTCCTCTACAGTGATTACAACCGACTCAAAATTTCGAGTCATGCTACGTAGAATTTTTTCTACAATTCGTTGTTCACTAATCTTTTCTTCGTTCATTCTTAACTGATTCACTATTAGGGTTATTCTATTGAAATATTCTTCAAAAGATTCCCCATCTTTCATGTTCAACGCATCAAATTCACATCTAAGAGTTTGAAGTCTTACAGTTTTTACCCGATTTTCTCCTCTGTACGATTTATGTAGAATATTCCAGGCCTCCTTTGATGAATTTGCCATAGCGATCCTCTCGAATACGGTATCATTTACCGATTGAAATATTATGTGCAGAGCACGTTTATCTCTTTTGATTGACTCTCGGTACGCAGTATTGGCTTCATTCGTTGGATTATTTCCCAACTCTTGATATCCATCTTCAACGATGCTCCATAATTCTTGGGATTCGAGTAACACTTTCATTTGAATATGCCAGTGATAATAATTTTGTCCAGTAAGTTTAGGAATTTGGGTTTGAATCCCCTGTGTTTGATTCATCTTCGTTTGATTCTTCGTGAATACAGTTGGTTGAATTGAAACGATGTTCGGATCGTTGTGGCTCTGATACCACTATGTTGGAATTCCTTGCAGTATACGAATGTAATTAGGGTTCTGCAAATCTCTTTTGTTCATAAATGAATTGATAAAAAACGAAAAAGATACATCTGAATGTATATGTATGTATCCGGGGTATACATGTGATAACCGCCCCAAATAATAAATAAATAAGACATATAACTCTAATTAATATCTAATCTAATAAGTAACATAATCATGTATTATATCTAGCTTATATATATATATATATATTTAACTATACTTGTCTAACAACATTACACTCTTTGCTACTCACACTTAGTATTAACTATATTTCATTAGCTTTCGATTCATGTGTGATTCCTTCAATAACATGCAACTCTTTTAGGTAACTATGCTATTGCTAATATATGTTCATACGTGTGTGCATTTAAGTAGGGATGAGTTTGGTATCGACCGGTACCGAAAATCCCAAAAAATGGGTACCGGTATTTGAGGGTAAATACCGGACCGGTATCAAAAATGTACCCAGTTCGGTAAATTCGGTACCAGTACCGGTTCCGGGTACCATTTGCTCATCCCCACATTCAAGCTTGTCATAAAGCTAGATCTTTTGCAAGTTACTTAATACTTATAATTTATTTTATTACAAAGTGTATTTGTAAATACCATCGTATATATGTTACGTGTTTTATAATTTCTGAAGATCATGTTCTTTATTATTGTATCGTATTTTTATTATGTGATGAACTTAACCCGACCTGAACCGTCATACCGACTTGAAATTTTTTTACGTCTGGTCCTATGAGATTGGAGCATCTATAAAGAATGAACCCACTGAAAAAAATTTCTGGATCCGCCCCTGACAGCACAACCAACCAGGAAAGTATTAATGATTCATTCATACAACACACAACCGAAATCTTAAAACGAAACATGTTCATAACCTATTAATGAACATGTTCATAACTTTATTCATACAACACACTTGAAAAAACTATTAATGATTCATTCATACAACACACAACCGAAATCTTAAAACGAAACATGTTCATAACCTGAACTTTATTCACACAACACACTTGAAAAACCTATTAATGATTCATTCATACAACACACAACCGAAATCTTAAAACGAAACATGTTCATAACCTGAACTTTATTCATACAACACACTTGAAAAACCTATTAATGATTCATTCATACAACACACAACCGAAATCTTAAAACGAAACAGGTTCATAACCTGAACTTTATTTATACAACACACTTGAAAAAGCTAGTTATTGTCCCCAGACAGACTTCCCAACTGAACCAAAACGAAACAGGTTCATAACCTGAACCAAAGCTATTTTTTTGGTTGGTGATGTATTATTCAGGGCCGCCCTAAGAATTTGTGTGCCCTGTTCAAGCTCGAAAAAATGTGCCCTTCAGCTTTAACGAAATATATAAATATAAACTAGTTTCTTATATAACTGTTCAAGAAATCATAGTATTCGCTCAGACCAAACAGAGATACTACGGTCATGTGTTTCGGGTTTGTTCAACGATTAAGGCCAAATAAGGTTTATCACATAATAAAAAACACGATACAATAAGAAAAAATTAAAGTAGAAACACATTTCCTATTTCTCTAAATGTGGTATACTTTTGTCAGCACAATCCACACCAAAATCAATTCACAGATTAAAACTAATATCATCTATTTTAGATTTAAAAAAAAAACCTTCAAAAAATAAAATGGAACCCTTCAAAAAATATAACAAGCATGACTCGAACGTGGGCCTTCAAGTTTGGAAGCAGGGAACTTAACCACTAAGCCATTCATCTATTATATTGGTATTCTCTTAAAAAAGAATTATAACATATATAAGATTTTTTTTTTTAAAACGTGCCCTTCGGAATCTCGGGCCCTGGCCGGTGGTCCTCCCCGCCCACCTCCAGGGCCGTCCCTGGTATTATTCCATTCCAATCAACACAAAAGAAAAAATGAAAATACGGATAATTGAAATTCTCAATTTTTTTAATGAGATTTGGTTCGAACCAAGAGGAGATCATATTGGCCCATACCAAAACCCTTTAACATGGAAAATTATCCATTGTGACTAGAGGTGCACAAACCGGTTAATTTTAATAACCGGACCGGTTAACCGGTTATACCGGTTAATTTGACTTTTTGACTTTAACCGGTTAATGCTTTAACCGGTTATTACTTTAACCGGTTATTTTATTAACTGGTCCGGTTAATTACTTTAACCGGTCCGGTTAATTAACCGGTTATTTTCGGTTAAAAACCGGTTTTTTTTGCCTTTTTTTTGAATTTTTCGGTTATTTTTTCGGTTAACCGGTCTATCGGTTAAAAAACCGGTTTAAAAAAACCGGTTAATAACCGGTTATTATACTAAAAACTTGTAACCGGTTACTAACCTACGGTTAAAAATAACCACTAACCGGTTATTCCTAAATCGGTTATTAACCGGTTACGGTTTCGGTTAATAACCGGTTACGGTTAATTAACCGGTTATTTTGAACACCTCTAATTGTGACCATTTACGTGGCCCAATCTGTCTATAGATTCAAAGTGGTCCTTCAACTTAATATACACAATTTATTGTGCAACACTTTCACATGCTTTCATTAATGCATTTCTCTCGAGTTTTCCCGTTTCTAAAGGTTACTTGTTGGATATATTAATGGAACGTATCGTGAAATTATGTGATAATATAATGATGAGCCTAATACTTTCCTCATATGACCCATCAAATCATGTGTTTCACATTAAGTAAAGGTTATATCACTATATGTTATGACGTTAATTACACAAATAGACTAGTTGTTATATTTATGTTGTGTAACACTTTCACATGCTTTCTTTTTCAAATTAAACAATACATTTTCCCATTTCGAGAGGTTAATTGTTGGATATATTAATGAAATTTATCGTCAAAATACAGTAAACGTCGGTTTACAACCCTGTGGTTAAACCATTTTGACACTTTTACCACTTTAAGATACATTTGGACATCTACTTCCATGTCGTATCCAAGTTCTACACTTTACAACCTTCTATCTATTGACCGACAATTGGAGGGGTATTATTCATATGATGCCAGCTTACAGATTCATTAACTTTTTTCTAATCATAATCTTACCAATAACAATCATCTCAATTCAAATCTTTTTCCACCTGATCCGCCTCTTTCATCAATCCTTTCATTCTCCTTCATCTACTTTTTCACAAAACTTCAAGCTCACTATTCATCAATGTTTTCTAATCATAATCCAGATCACATAATCAGAACCACTTTTATTCGCGAGATTGAAAGCGTTTCTGGAGGATCCATGGCTGATTAAAGGTGACAAGAAGACAGTACAGGTTGTGGTTCCGAAAGTAATGGTTTTGGTTCTGTCACACCCCAACCGATTGCGGAAACATCGGGGCATGGCACTGAGCGAAACAGATTGTCCAGAAGTTTCCATAACAATTATTATTACCAATCAATTTAAAATAACATGTCACATACCATGTCTCAAAAGGTAAACAAATTATTACGGATAAAATCTAGGCAAATAGTTCTATTCCGACAACTCAGATTTTCAAATAGAGCAATTGTTTATCTGCTTCTAAAGTCCCTTGATTAAATTTGTACAGACAACTATTTGTTGGCCTCTAGAGCCTTATTCTAGCCTCGATTTCCTACCAGATGTGCAATACACTTGGCCTCAGAGGAAGCATATAGCCCAATACACTTCCTGTAGGGTTAGGGACTTGCAAATAAAAATGGGGGATATGTATTGAAACCAAAGAGAATGTTTTGTTTATGTCCACATTTTTTCATTTGCACCTCCACATCCCCTCATCACTTTCTCTCTCTAACATTTTTTATCACCTAGCTAACATATTTCTAACGATAGATCAGTAGTTTCGGTACCAAATATGTAATGTGTTAATTAACTAAATATGATTATAGGAAATGTAACATTATATGCTAAAGAGAGACCCATTTATAACCTTAAATAACATATATTACACAATATTTTTTTTTTTTGACCGGCTAAATGTTAGTTAATTAGTTACACCAAGAGGGATTCGAACTCCCCACCTCCAAGTTAGAATTTTACCACCAAAGTTAGCACCACCACACCACAAGGGTGGTGGTTTCTCTCTCACAGCACTCAGCACAACCAACCAGGAAAGTATTAATGATTCATTCATACAACACACAACCGAAATCTTAAAACGAAACATGTTCATAACCTATTAATGAACATGTTCATAAACATGTTCATAACTTTATTCATACAACACACTTAAGAAACCTATTAATGATTCATTCATACAACACACAACCGAAATCTTAAAACGAAACATGTTCATAACCTGAATTTTATTCATACAACACACTTGAAAAACCTATTAATGATTCATTCATACAACACACAACCGAAATCTTAAAACGAAACATGTTCATAACCTGAACTTTATTCATACAACACACTTGAAAAAGCTAGTTATTGTCCCCAGACAGACTTCCCAACTTCAAAAGTCTCAAACTTATTCTGCACTGATTGGAAGCTGCAGAGAAGATAAAATTGGATCACAGTTTGACTACATTTCAAAAAATAATTGAAACAATGGATTTACATGTACAGTTAGGCTACCATTTGGATCCTACAAAGTATTTAGAGATTTATGAATTATATATCATCTTTATTATAATAATACACGAGTTTCTAACCTATAAATAGTACGTAATACCTAAGAGATGAGTTGGTTAGAGTGATCAGCAAGAAGAGGACCATATGTGCAAGTCTTAACCTCCTCAAAATTTGCTCTATTGTACGTTAAATTTGTAGTCGCATATTCGAACAGGAGATCTTCGCCAACCACTGTGACGTCGTACATATCTATCCATTCGCCCGACGGGAATTGATCCTTATGGCCTATCATCCCGGAAATTTTACCAAAGGTGATCTGTCCGGTAAACACCGGGGCGAAGTAATTGGGGATTACATACTGTACGTAACATGGTTCCTCAAAGTGGATGGTGAAGTTGACGGTGGGTGGCAAAAGGCCTGTGAGGGATATAGAGAAAGATTCGACGGGATCAGGTATAAGGCCGGGCGGAAATCCAAGGAGTTGGAGAAGTTGGTGTAAGTTTAAGCTTAAGTTTTGGGATGCAAAGGTGGAAGGTGTGAGTGCAACAAGGGTGAGGAGGAGGAAGAGAGACATGTGAGAAGCAGTTGCCATGGTCTTTAAATATATTGATTGCTTCTTAAGTTAAGTTGTGATGAGGACTTGATAAAATGAGAGTACGTGTAGTATATATAGGCAAAAAAAGCTTTACATTTAAGTGCACACATTTTCTTTTAATACGGATTTCATCGGCGGTGGTGGCGGAAAGTAGATGTATGGGGAAGAAGAGATGAGTTGAGAAGGTGGGTTTTGATGGTAGTAATTGTTGTTTCTTCTTCTTCTGTTGGTGAAAGAGATACCCATTGATTGATTATGGTGCAGAATTGGGGGAATTTGGTGGAGAAGAAGAGGAGATCTGAGGTTTTGTTTGATTTGTTTGAGCTCGTGGTTGGATTTGAAGAAGATGGTGGAGGTTTTTTATTTTTTAATTGTTTAGGGACAATTTAATCATTTTATAATAACTTAATTGAAAATTTTAATAAAGGTTAGTGTTAAAGACCACTCGAGTTTAAAAATTGTAACCACTGAGACCAAGTACGTAATTAGTAAACCACTAGACTAAGTATGAAATTTTCATAAACCACATGACCAACCACGTATTTAACTCCACTTTTTAATATAATTGATATGTCCAACCAATTGTATAATTTGGTGAAATTTTTTATATTATACATTGGATGTTGAACACCAAATAAGTGGTGCAATTTAATGTCTATAAGTTTTTATTGGCCCCAATATTAATGTCCAATATTAATGGGAGGTACCAATAGGTGTAACAACAGTTGTTTTAAAATCTCACTAGTAGATGAAGCAATTTTGTGTCTTCCTTTATAAGAATCTTTAACTTGTGACAAATTAATTTTTTAGTTTTTATACTTTGGGTTTGATACTTGAAATTCTTAACTTGAAAATGAGTAAATGAAAAACACCACCCAAGTGAAAAATGGCCTGTGACGATTCGCAACATTCTTTTTCGCTAAAAACACCACCAATCTTCATGTGTTTGGTTGACAATAGAATTGAAATTGGAATTAGGCATGAATTCCTTCAAATTCCTTTAACTAAAGGAATTCAAAATCCTTTCTATATGTGAAGGCTTTAAAGTAAATTCATTGGAATCTTTGACCGTTTCGACCTGCACCGTTTCGACCCGTACCGTTTCGAACCGTACCGTTTCGAATCGAACCGTTTCGACTCGTACCGTTTCGACGAGTACCGTTTCGACGCGAACCGTTTCGACTTGTACCGTTTCGACACGAACCGTTTCGACGCGTACCGTTTTGACCCGTGCCGTTTCGACCCGAGTCGTTTCGACGCGAGCCGTTTCTACGCGAACCGTTTCGACCCGTACCGTTTCGAATCGAGCCATTTCGAATCGTGCCGTTTCGACGCGAACTTTTTCGACCCGAACTGGTGGTTGTGGGTGCCGGGGTGATGGATTCCAATTCACTTGACAACGAAACACAACAAAAATGGAATTGAGATTCCAATTCCAACAATTTCCAATTCCAATTGGAATGTTTAAATTCCAAATCCAATTCCTCAAATTCTAATTCCTATACAAATTCCAATTCTAATTCCAAATCATTCCGCGAACCAAGTGCCCCTTTAGGGTTTAAGCAGTAATTTGTTTTTCGGTGGACGAGTATTCTAAGGGCATCATGGCATACATATTTTTTAGTTGAATTTAAAAAAAACATTATTTGTTTAGAAAAGAGCAAAACATGTGGAATGTTTCTTTATAATCTTCATATTAAAATGTAATTTATGCCTAAAAAATTATCGAAGTAAGGTCGGAGGTAAGTTTTCGATGTTAGCCATTGTGAGAGATATAAATTATACAATCAACCTATCATGTTAATAAGGAGTCAAAATTGCAATTAGTGTACACTTGAATGACTTTCCATTGTCAATTTTGATTGTTATGTCTACCGGGTTTTATCTCACTGTTATTATCTGGGAGGTCAATGGTGTAGCATTGTTCACATCCAGTCAACTCTAAGGTCTTGGTCAAGAAGTGCTTTTGCTGAAAATATAAAAAAGACAGTTTTTAGACAAGTTTGACTATGAATAAGCCATATTATGTACAACTCAATTTTTAGTATTTCTTGGTTTACTCCAATTACACTTTCGTGTATGTGGTTTGGCAAAAATCTAGGTTTAGTCCAATTTTTTTCCACAGTTTTATTGTGTGTGTTCCATTTCGTGCCACTTCAGTCTATGAGGACAACACCATTGGTATTGGTATCTTCTGTTAAAATGGAACAATATTTTAGTATTTCTAAATCCAATGAAGTAATTATTAAATGATTTTTAACTAAACACACTTAAAAGTAACCATTTTTTGCAAAACCATTTTTTGCATGCTTGCAGGTTGAAGTCAAGTAAAAAACCCTTGTCAGAAGATTCCCAGCTAAGAGTGATTATCTTGTTTTTTCAACCCAGGAAAACAACGTGAACCAGCTAATATAAAACTATAAACCCCATCCCCCCTTCCCCACGAACTTGAACCACCACCATTCTGCCTTCCGTTTCTAAGTGTAAAAAAAAAACGAAATCGTATTTACTTAACAACAACCAACTCAGTGACAAGACTGGAATAAAGGAATCATCATTGATCATCTGATGCTTCTCCTAGCTCAATACATCTTTTGCAGAGTAAAACAGTGCACTGCATTGTCAAAAAAAAGTTAAAGATCGACATAGTAGCATATATCAACCAATAAATTAAGATCATCAAATACAATCATAATCAGAAATGGCTAAAATGAGAAAAAAGAACACCTTTTTATCTCCATTCCAAGTGGTGAATGGTAGGTAGAACATACTCAATTCGATCAATGACTCGCGTCGTCTTTAGAAAAAAAAACTCAGCTTAAATGTTCGTTCGGTTTGGTCAGGTCAGGCCTTCGTCCTTCAACTCCATTAAAGAATAGTGTGCGTGCTCTCGTACTCTATGACAATGACCTCATCCTCTAGAGCATCAAGGTCTTGATAGCTGCACACATAATTTTATTAGCAAAAATATTTTAGAAGTACAAGTTATGTAGTCATATTTATTATATTACCTTAAGGGATAATTTCATATATCCCCTTAAGACTTGTGTGTTGTCTTGTGTATCAATGCGATGAGGGTCTTTTATCAAACTATATTATCAACCTCGTATATTAGAAAAGGGGTCTTTTAGAAGAAATGTCACACCCCAACCAATGGCGGAATCATTGGAGCGGGACTTTTCGAGATTGCAAGAGACTTCATAACACTATTTGTGACAATATTTAAATATATCCCATTTCATTTCATAATTAACTTCAAAATTGTCAAACATACATAACTTCAAAATCACCCCTAACCCATTGGTGAGGTCGTTTTAAGGAAAGAAGGAGTGGAGCTAATCGTCAAGGTAAGGAAATCACCCCTATCTCGATGACATGTCTCCATTTTGGTGCTACAAGGAATGTAAACAAAATCGAGTGACGTTTTTGAAACCATGCATATGTATAAATGTAGGAAAAAAAATTTACTATGTTGTGTGTGAGAAGTAAATGTCGAAAGTAAATTTGAATTTGAAAGATTGCATCATATAAGATAAATAGTAGAAACACGTGTTTGATTAAAATTTGGATGGTTCCAAAACGGAACTTTGACTAACCAAAGTGGTCGAAAAGTCTTTCGAAATTGAGGAGCATGCTTTGGCCTAATAGGTGGAATACTCTCGCCGACAAGTCGGTTAACGGTATTTACCCTTCCGGTTACTACATGTCCCAAATCAATCGAAATTTCGAGACTTGGCGGGATTTATGAAAAATCAAGGAGTGGGACTAGTCGACGAGATGCGGGTTTCACCCCTAACTTGACGACTTCGTACCCTAAGTGTGGTTGGTACTCGTCGGGTCAAATTAAATTTTGACACGTTGACGATGGTCCACTAGAATTTGAAATTTCCATTAAGATGTGAATTTCACTCCTAACTTAATGGTGAATTTCGTGCAAAAATAGAATCAAGCGGGATGAGAGTCGTTTACCAAATTGTGGGTTTCACGCCTATTTTAGTAAACTCGTCTCGTTTGTATAATATGAGTGTTGTTGGATTTAGAATAATCAAACAAAAGCCTTAGAAAAACGTATGTTAAGGAAATAAACGAACAGGTAATAACACATAAGAAGGCTTGTCAAGAATAACGCATAAGAATAGAATATCAAACAAGTATCGACACATAATAAAACAAGTATTAACACATAATGAAACAAATGTTAACACCTAAGGAAGGCATGTCAAGTATAGTGCATAAAGATAAAACGACATATATACTTAAAAGTTTAAATAGAATGAATAAGAAGCAAATAAGTAGCATGCAAGTAGTTTCAAGCAAAACCTAAGAATAATGCTCTAAAACTATAGACTAAGTAAAAACATTCCTACTTTTCTTAATTCCCTATAGTTATGGCTCTGATACCAATCTGTCACACCCCAACCAATGGCGGAATCATTGGAGCGAGACTTGTTCGAGACTGCAAGAGACTTCATAACACTATTTGTGATAATATTTAAATAAATCTCATTTCATTTCATAACTTTAAAATTGTCAAACATACATAAATTCAAATAGCAACATGTTCAAACAACAACAACAAAATTTGATACAACAATTTTAAACCTAACACGTCTAAATGTGTATCTAGGCATCTTCGCTACTTCATTTCATAGCAATCATCATCCTCAACCTGTAACATGTTTAAAATACAATTCAATGCAAAAGAAAAGGCGAGTATACAAGTTTGATACATAGCAAAAGATAAGTCTTAAACAATTCCTCATAGCAAGCATGTGATACAAGATAAACAATAAATTCGGCATGTTTCTAACCTATCAAACCAATGATGAAACGCAATATGCTCATGGCATAACCACAAGTCTACGGGCGGTGCGTTAATCCTATAGCGCTATATATGTCACGGATAGGCTCGTACGAAGTTAATGATAAGTCTAACACAAGATGTCATCAACCCAAGTTTAAAGTATCAAGTAATCACGTATACAAGCATGTTATAGGAATGTTTGTGCATTTAAGTAAAATGTTCATGTGTAAGTTTTGGTAAGTAAACATGTTACACCCAAAAAAGTGGTAAAAGTAAAGAGGGGAATTCGAGTATACTCACATCGGTCGCGTGTAAGAATTCCTTGTGAATAAGCGCACGAGTGAAGATTGAGAATAAAAATCTAAAAGAACGAGCGAGAGCGATTAACCTAGATTTTTACATATTGATCTAGTTAATAATTGAACTTAAATAACCTTCCTAATGTTTTACAACTTAATAATTTTGCGTAATATGATTTATCTCATAATACCTTGCTCGATATAAAAGAATTATATTAAATGTATTTATTATTTGCTATGATTAAATTTTAAAATGTTAAAAAAAAGACGGAATAAACACCTCGTATTACAGAAACACTAAGCATCCTATATGGATTAAAATAACAAGTTTTATTCATGAGTTATAAAATTAAATAACCTAAGTACAAGTATAAGAAAAAGAAACCTAAAAAGAAATTACAGAAATGATGATAGTATTTAAATATAGCCATTTAGCTAAATTTGCGGCATAAGTTGGTGGGGGACTAAGGTCTAGTACAGCACATGGATCAACCCCATATGCATTCCCACAAGCCAAGCCAAGCCAATCGAATTGCCTCGTCGTTTTCCTCATTAATAAACCAATCAAACAGAACAAACCCTCCCAACCGTTTTATGTTCTCTTCTCTATTCTTATCATTATGCCATCAACAACAAACAAACAAGGAACGATCATCATTATAATGAAGCCTATACGTAACAGTATATCTCATGTTTCATTTTCAAGTTCCATTTTTAGTTTGAAAGGTTATAAAAGTTCATCTTCTATGTTATGAACATGAGGTTTAAATGAAAGATTAAAATAAAAACGACAAACTGTTATCGATTTACTAGGGAATTAAACAAAGAAACAAATGGACCAGAAATTATACCGAAACAGTGGGGCGTAGGGTGTTTTCCGTCGGCTTCGGTTTTTCGGCGAACTTCGAAACAAGGCGAACTCCGGTGAACTTCGGTTTCGGTGACTTCGGTTCCGGCATAACGAAAGAAAAGGACTCTCATCGTTTACCGTACGGCTCCGGCTGCTTGATTGTTCCGACAGAAAACTCTGATCTCCGGCGAATGCTCGAACTCCGACAGGGATACAAGTCCGGCCACGTGCAGATGTATGATTTTTTTTTGGTTTCTTTCTCTCTTCCTGAGTAAACAAGATCGAGACTGAGGATGCATAACAGAAAAACGAAAAGCAAATGAAATACGAAAATATGTATAACAAGACGATAAGGAAGTGGCCAGTCGTGGTGGTTGTTTACGATCTCCGGCAGTGTCGGCTTCTCTCCGGCGACAACTAGTTTCTCCGGTGGTCGCAGGTGATATCGAAACAAGTTCGTGTTAAACACGGTTGCCGTTACTCGAGACAGAAGCAAAACGAGAAGAAAAAGAAATAAAAAGATAGACAGAGGGTCCGACGTGAACCTCCGATAGCTTCTTTGAGTTTCCGGCGACAATACGGAGGATTTGTTACTGTTTTCGTGAGTGAAGGGAAGAATGTGGTGAATGAAACCAAGCTTTAATCACGTAACTCTTACCAAGGACTTAGGGAAGGGGAAACGACAACGATGGTATAGCTGGCACCATGGTTGTAGAAATCGCTAGTCGCTAGTCGGTCGGTGAGGTGGGGACTAGCGATTAATCGAGATTAATCGGTGATTAATCGGGGATTAATCGGTGTCTAGTCGGGATTTTTACAACCATGGATGGCACTCGATTTTGGGATTTGGCAGCAAGTTCAAAAGGGTTTCAACGTAATGAGTTTAATTTTTCAATAAAGTTTCCCAAAAGCTTAGAAAGGGGTCTTTTAGAAGAAATGTCACACCCCAACCAATGGCGGAATCATTGGAGCGGGACTTGTTCGAGATTGCAAGAGACTTCATAACACTATTTGTTACAATATTTAAATATATCCCATTTCGTTTCATAATTAACTTCAAAATTGTCAAACATACATAACTTCAAAATCACCTCTAACCCATTGGTGAGGTCGTTTTAAGGAAAGAAGGAGTGGAGCTAATCGTCAAGGTAAGGAAATCACCCCTATCTCGATGACATGTTTCCATTTTGGGGCTACAAGGAATATAAACAAAATGGAGTGACGTTTTGAAACCATGCATATGTATAAATGTAGGAAAAAATTTTTACTATGTTGTGTGTGAGAAGTAAATGTCGAAAGTAAATTTGAATTTGAAATATTGCATCATATAAGATAAATAGTAGAAACACATGTTTGATTAAAATTTGGATGGCTCCAAAACGGAACTTTGACTAACCAAAGTGGTCGAAAAGTCTTTCGAAATTGAGGAGCATGCTTTGGCCTAATAGGTGGAATACTCTCGCCGACAAGTCGGTTAACGGTATTTACCCTTCCGGTTACTACATGTCCCAAATCAATCGAAATTTCGAGACTTGGCGGGATTTATGAAAAATCAAGGAGTGGGACTAGTCGACGAGATGCGGGTTTCACCCCTAACTTGACGACTTCGTACCCTAAGTGTGGTTGGTACTCGTCGGGTCAACTTAAATTTTGACACGTTGACGATGGTCTACTAGAATTTGAAATTTCCATTAAGATGTGAATTTCACTCCTAACTTAATGGTGAATTTCGTGCAAAAATAGAATCAAGCGGGATGAGATTCGTTTACCAAATTGTTGGTTTCACGCCTATTTTAGTAAACTCGTCTCGTTTGTATAATATGAGTGTTGTCAGATTTAGAATAATCAAACAAAAGCCTTAGAAAAACGTATGTTAAGGAAATAAACGAACAGGTAATAACACATAAGAAGGCTTGTCAAGAATAACGCATAAGAATAGAATATCAAACAAGTATTGACACATAATAAAACAAGTATTAACACATAATGAAACAAATGTTAACACCTAAGGAAGGCATGTCAAGTATAGTGCATAAAGATAAAACGGCATATATACTTAAAAGTTTAAAGAGAATGAATAAGAAGCAAATAAGTAGCATGCAAGTAGTTTCAAGCAAAACCTAAGAATAAGGCTCTAAAACTATAGACTAGGTAAAAACATTCCTACTTTTCCTAATTCCCTATAGTTATGGCTCTGATACCAATCTGTCACACCCCAACCAATGGCGGAATCATTGGAGCGGGACTTGTTCGATATTGCAAGAGACTTCATAACACTATTTGTGACAATATTTAAATAAATCTCATTTCATTTCATAACTTTAAAATTGTCAAACATACATAAAATCAAATAGCAACATGTTCAAACAACAACAACAAAATTTGATACAACAGTTTTAAACCTAACACGTCTAAATGTGTATCTAGGCATCTTCGCTACTTCATTTCATAGCAATCATCATCCTCAACCTGTAACATGTTTAAAATACAATTCAATGCAAAAGCAAATGCGAGTATACAAGTTTGATACGTACATAGCAAAAGATAAGTCTTAAACAATTCCTCATAGCAAGCATGTGATACAAGATAAACAATAAATTCGGCATGTGTCTAACCTATCAAACCAATGATGAAACGCAATATGCTCATGACATAACCACAAGTCTACGGGCGGTGCGTTAATCCTATAGCGTTATATATGTCTTTTTTTTTTTTGAAGTTAATGATAAGCCTAACACAAGATGTCATCAACCCAAGTTTAAAGTATCATGTAATCACGTATACAAGCATGTTATAGGAATGTTTGTGCATTTAAGTAAAATGTTCATGTGTAAGTTTTGGTAAGTAACCATGTTACACCCCAAAAAGTGGTAAAAGTAAAGAGGGGAATTCGAGTATACTCACATCGGTCGCGTGTAATAATTCCTTGTGAATAAGCGCACGAGTGAAGATTGAGAATAAAAATCCAAAAGAACGAGCGAGAGCGATTAACCTAGATTTTTACATATCGATCTAGTTAATAATTGCACTTAAATAACCTTCCTAATGTTTTACAACTTAATAATTTTGCGTAATATGATTTATCTCATAATACCTTGCTCGATATAAAAGAATTATATTAAATGTATTTATTATTTGCAATTATTAAATTTTGAAATGTTAAAAAAGGACGGAATAAACACCTCGTATTACAGAAACACTAAGCACCCTATATGGATTAAAATAACAAGTTTTATTCATGAGTTATAAAATTAAATAACCTAAGTACAAGTATAAGAAAAAGAAACCAAAAAAGAAATTACAGAAATGATGATAGTATTTAAATATAGCCATTTAGCTAAATTTTAGGCATAAGTTGGTGGGGGACTAAGGTCTAGTACAGCACATGGATCAACCCCATATGCATCCCCACAAGCCAATCGAATTGCCTTGTCGTTTTCCTCATTAATAAACCAATCGAACAGAACAAACTCTCCCAACCGTTTTATGTTCTCTTCTCTATTCTTATCATTATGCCATCAACAACAGACAAACAAGGAACCATCATCATTATAATGAAGCCTATACCTAACAGTACCAAAGTATATCTAATGTTTCATTTTCATGTTCCATTTTTAGTTTGAAAGGTTATAAAAGTTCATCTTCTATGTTATGAACATGAGGTTTAAATGAAAGAGTAAAATAAAAACGACAAACTGTTATCGATTTACTAGGGAATTAAACGAGGAAACAAATGGACCAGAAATTATACCGAAACAGTAGGGCGGAGGGTGTTTTCCGTTGGCTTTGGTTTTTCGGCAAACTTCGGCGACTTCGGGTTCGGCGTAACGAAAGAAAAGGACTCTCGTCGATTACCATACGGCTCCGGTTGCTTGATTGCTCTGACAGAAAACTACGATCTCCGGCGAATGCTCGAACTCCGACAGTGATACAAGTCCGGCCACGTGAAGATGGATAATTTTTTTTTTTGGTTTCTTTCTCTCTTCCTGAGTAAACAAGATCGAGACTGAGGATGCGTAACAGAAAAACGAAAAGCAAATGAAATACGAAAATATGTATACCAAGACGATAAGGAATTGTCTTCTGAGAAGTGGTCCTCTGGTCCCAACGGGTTAAAACCCACTGGTTCTTGTATGTAGTTTGCCTGGTTGAACCGACCCTGAAAAACAGGTGTGGGGTTGCCAAAGGAATTGTGCGATAGGGATCGCTGAAGAGGTATATAGGAAGGTTGTGGGTTATCAGGCTCATTTTCTGAATGCGGCCCGAATGAATGACGGTAAGGAGGCGTTGAGCTGTGCGAAACAGACCGTTTAGCGGGTTCCGCAGGGGTCCTCCATACTCCTTGCGGATCCGCACTCATTGTAGTGGAAGGAGTTCGCCGGTGCGAAGGTCCGGCCTCGTGATCGTTGGGGGCGGTGATTGGCCCCTTGCCTCGTCCTCCTCGTCTGAATCTTGGCGGCATATTTCCTGTCAACTATAAAGATACAATAAGAAATATAAAGGACAAAGGTAAAATTAAAAACAAAATTTGGATTATTCCTATGTTCTTTGTCTAGACTCGAAAATTTAGGAATGTGCAATTGTGTCATTGAGATTAAACACAAAAGGCTAGTGTTTAATTCACTCAATGTTGGCTCTGATACCAACCTGTCACACCCCGACTTTCCACGTATCACCGGTGGGCCCGGTGGGGAGTATCGTGACGCGGTTGGTAACATAATAGTCAAACAACACAATATTTAAATGCACAGCGGAAGCAAAAGATAGATATATTTCAACTTTAATAAATGTAATATCAAGTATCACAACAGTCAAAATTTATCCACAGGTGGATAAAAAATAAATAGGAAACATTGTTCAACAGTTTTGACATCTAAGCTTGCGAGACTTATTTGTGGACGCTAGGAGAAAACCAGCCTAGTTCGTGTAGTACCTGCACTTAATCTTTTTGAGAAAATACGTCAGTTTACATTGGTAAATACAATTAACTTACTCATTTTAAAAATGATTAAAAATTGGTTTGGATGCACATGGCACAAACATTTTATAACTTGGGATAATTAGTTGAATATATAAACTTGTAAAAGAATTACATGTTCCTTATGCGTTCAGTAGCCCGGTTCGTGCCGGGTTAAATATCAATAGACACACCACATTATTTATTTAGGCACTGACAAGTGTACGCCTACACTCCACGCTTAGGTCGTGGCCATTTCGTAAAATGATGCCAAGGATATCCGGGACATGGTCATTAACCCCCCCAAAGGCTTTAAGCAAACAAAACAACTTAAACGGTCATCTCGATAATACTTAACCATCAAACGATTAAGGTCGAATGCCCGACCAAGCGGTATTTTATATACCGTACCCCAAGCCCGTATAAGGGAAAATAAGTTAAAAGTATTTACCTGAGCTAAATATAATATTCAATCCCAGCCGTATCAAATCAGCAAGTACAGATAGCTTTTACTGGGCTCCTATTCTGGAACGAAGGTTTATAATAACCTATTAGAATCCTAACGGGTCTTTAATTAAGCCTAAACTTACACCGTTTTGTTTTTAAAGAAAGATACGGTTCAAACGCACGATTAAGAGAAGACCGGAATAGAATGTGTTTTAGACCCGACAAATTTGAAGACTTGTATAATATGGGTAATCTAAACACCTTCTGGATTTTGAGATAAAAATGATAAGGTTTGACCCGTTTCGGCTAATTTATGTAAACTAGTTACATAAACCGAACCGAACGCGCAAGAAGCGTAACGGTTACCATAAGGGTCCTGAATAGGTTTCCTAAGTTAATATGCCTTAAATATATTGTGATATCAGTAGGATACCTCCCATTATGCCCAAAACGAGTTTAATCTCAATATAAGCCTCGTAGGGGTATTTTGGTCATTTTAAAGATTATAAAAGGGATTAATTAAACTTCTGTGATCCGGGTCTGAATTAATCAGTAAAATAACTTAATTTGACAGGTTATATCAGTTGGTAAAAAGTTTTATGTGACAAAATGGTTTTAAACCTAAACTATGTGTTTAATACGCTTTAAAAGCCATTTTAAGCGATTTCCGGGTTATACCGGAAATCTGAGTTTTCTGATCAGGTTATAAGGTTCATAATACTTTATTTATTATATAAAATCAGTAGCAATTGGATTGGTGTCAAAATATTATGTAGAACTCATTTTATGACCGAAAAGGGTATAATCGGTATTTACCGAATCAAGGCCATAACCGTAGGATATGAGCAGGTTAAAAATAATTAAAAATCTTCAAAAATCCCAAAATATTATATTACAATCAGTGGGTAAAAGGTTTGGTGTCGAAAATTGGGTTTAGATAGGCTTTATGCTAATTGCGTCGTTTAATTAACAAAAAGCTTCTTAATTGCGCTATTTAGCATAACTCCTATTCTAGACCTCCAACTGATGTGGAATTTCAGGGACATGTTTATAATTCTGTAACAAAGATTTTTTGTCCTTTCACGTATCCAAAATTCTCGTTTTATGGTCAAAAGGGCATTATGGTCAACATTTAAGCAATTAACGGAAACATGTAAACGAATGGGACAATCAATGAACCAACCACAGAGGATTAAACTAACATGTAACCTGGTCCTAAGGAAGCTCTAAGGCATTTCCAAACTCATCTAAATCGGGTCAGAACTGAAGTCAAAGCAAAAGTCAAAGTTTTTGCGACTTTCGGTTCCGAACCGGGTCTAAACAGAAAATTGTCGGATCAAACAAGCTTAGACCAGTTATTATACTTATTACCAAGTTATATGAGTGTTAAAATAGGTTACATGCCTTCTACATTGCTAATTACGTGTTAATTTGCAAATTAAGCTTCTGTTGACTTTTTCTAAACAACTTTGACCCGACATTTGATCTAGTTAGAGTGGGAATCAGAGGGTGCCCTTTTAAGGGTTTAATGCCCACATAATTACCAACTTATAACTACCTTTGATTTGACTAATCACTGGACCATTAATGATTAATCGCTAAGTCAAACGTTAATTACGACGGTTTGACTTTTAAGCTAAAACTAAGTAAAAACTCAATTAAGGAAGGTCAAGGGTACTTACCAAAGTCCTATGCATGATTAGTGATGACTTGGGTCTACTCTTGAGCTCCAGAAATGATCAGAAATGCAGATGGAAGGTGTGCAAGAATGTTGCAACATAAGGGGCCTTTTATAGTGATTTAATCTCACTAGATTGTTGACACACAAGCCTACCAATGGTCATGGATCATCCACAGATGTTCCCTAAGGTCTAAAAAGCATGTAGGGGTCGCCCATGGATGAGAAAATATCTTTCTAAGTCGGTTATGCGCTTAAACAGGCTGTTGTCCCAACTTTCTGCATCTGGGGGTCGCACGCGGCCCGCGTAAGATGTTAACATGTCTTACGCGGCCCGCCTAAGGCCTGTTTTCAGGTTTAAATCTTTTTAGCTTTTTGCACTTGGCTCTTGGCTCATCCAAAGGTCAATTTAACTTTATAATTTGCATTATGAGCCCTCCAATTTAACTTATATGGGTTTCAAGACTTATACCCCTTTTGTTAAGTCCTTGGTCACTCCGTTATTTACCCGAAAAGTCATAATTTTCAACGTTTACGCTTTAACCCCTCATACACGAATTTGATCATAACTTTCTCATACGATAACAAAACTTTATGAAATTTTTATCACACATTCTTGTGAGCATAATTTACCATTACAAAGCTTCGGGTTTGCTAAAAGGTCACTCAGAGGTATACCTTAAACATGTTGACACATTTAACCCCTGTAGTTTGTAATCTCTCACTTTCTTTCACAATTTGCTTCGTATGATCCATGATTCATTCGTTTAAGGGTATGAGCATCATGTAGGGTTACTGTAAAGTATATTTATCCCTTGTTGACATTTTGAACCCTTATATTCACATATTTTCCATGTTTGTCAACTTTAGTCCCTCTTGAGTATTCTTTCACACGTTCAAGCTTATGACACGTGTCAATACATTATAGGACGTGAATTTTCGAGGTGTTACAAGTTGTGTATGAATCAGGGTATACATAATTTAAAAATAAGAATGTGTACGTATAAGAATATAACAAGTTCATGCTTAAGTATGTGTGGGACCCACGTAAGCGAATCCCTCGGATTACGCTCACGTATGGGTACGAATGTATGTATCATGAGTATGAATGAAAGTATGAGCATAAAAATAAGTTTAATTATGGATATTCACGTAAGTTTGAGTATAGACATAAAACGTACGAGTAGTATGAGTATAAGTATAAGCATAAAACGTATGAACATAAGTGTAGGTACGAATAATAAATATTACGTATATAGTGTACGTTGGGACATAACGGATTTAAGCGTATAAAAGCATTCAAAAGGTTGAGTATGTAAATACGAACGTTATGAATGATGTTATCGCAAGATATCGATTAAAATGTGTATGATGATATGCATGTATAGTTGTTTAAGCGAGACGTTGAGTTTATCAAATCAAAATTAGTTTGAGCTTGATTTGAAGGGTATAATATAGTTTGTATACGTTAGAGGATATAAAGTACTCATTGGTTAAGCATAATGTATTTTGTAATGAATGGAAATGCTACTTTTGTTTTAAAAAAGTTTACGTAATCCGAAGATGGTCGGTCCCCATGAGGACTTCTCGCCCACGTGTTTTGAAAATTGGTGTAGGAAAAAGGTTTTCGAAAAAGTAAGTTCGTTTCATCAAACAATAAATTTTGAATTTAGGAGGTTCTTGTGAAAACGTTGATCCTTTAGAAAAAAAGGGATTTAGCAACAGGGCTTAGTGTTCATTGTAAAAGGGTTTTGACAAATGATTCGTTGATGTTGAAAAAGAGTCTTTGGTAAAATGATTTTATAATATCTATAAGATCTTATAAGTAATTGAGAAAGGTTGGTTTTATTTCGATGAAGAATGGAAGTCTCTAGTGTGATGATATAATGTGAGCGTGTTTTAGTGATTAAGTCGAACATGAAGTTCATGGGCAAGAGATTCATTGGACCGATTAAATTGATATGTAGCATTTCGTAAGGTTTTGAAATTCGGGTAATAAAACGTTTTAGGACATGATTAAGAATTTCGTGTATATGGGTCGAGTGAAAATAGATTGTAGGATAGGAAGTATGTTTGATAAAACAATGTATTTTGAAATTGATATAAGTAGGTAGGTTGATAAATGATAAGTGATATTGGTATAAAACATGATCGGGTTTGCATGATAAAATATTTTGGAGGGAGTTATGGTAACGATCACCTAGGCAAGGGAATCACCCCTAACCCGTTGGTACGCTCGTTTTAAGGAAAGAATGAGTGGAGCTAATCGTCAAGGTAAGGAAATCACTTCTATCTCGATGATATGTCTCCATTTTGGTGCTACAAGGAATGTAAACAAAATCGAGTGACGTTTTGAAACCATGCATATGTATAAATGTAGGGAAAAAAAATTTAGTATGTTGTGTGTGAGAAGTAAATGTCGAAAGTAAATTTGAATTTGAAAGATTGCATCATATAAGATAAATAGTAGAAACACATGTTTAATTAAAATTTGGATGGTTCCAAAACGGAACTTTGACTAACCAAAGTGGTCGAAAAGTCTTTCGAAATTGAGGAGCATGCTTTGGCCTAATAGGTGGAATAATCTCGCCCACAAGTCGGTTGACGGTATTTACCCTTCCGGTTACTACATGTCCCAAATCAATTGAAATTTCGAGACTTGGCGGAATTTATGAAAAAACAAGGAGTGGGACTAGTCGACGAGATGCGGGTTTCACCCCTAACTTGACGACTTCATACCCAAAGTGTGGTTGGTACTCGTCGGGTCAAATTAAAATTTGACATGTTGACGAGGGTCCACTAGAATTTGAAATTTCCATTAAGATGTGGATTTCACTCCTAACTTAACGGTGAATTTCGTGCAAAAATAGAATCAAGCGGGATGAGAGTCGTTTACCAAATTGTGGGTTTCACGCCTATTTTAGTAAACTCGTCTCGTTTGTATAATATGAGTGTTGTTGGATTTAGAATAATAAAAAAAAAGCCATAGAAAAACGTATGTTAAGGAAATAAACGAACAGGTAATAACACATAAGAAGGCTTGTCAAGAATAACGCATAAGAATAGAATATCAAACAAGTATCGACACATAATAAAACAAGTATTAACACATAATGAAACAAATGTTAACACCTAAGGAAGGCATATCAAGTATAGTGCAAAAAGATAAAACGACATATGTACTTAAAAGTTTAAAGAGAATGAATAAGAAGCAAATAAGTAGCATCAAGTAGTTTCAAGCAAAACCTAAGAATAAGGCTCTAAAACTATAATTTAGGTAAAAACATTCCTACTTTTCCTAATTCCATATAGTTATGGCTCTGATACCAATCTGTCACACCCCAACCAATGGCAGAATCATTGGAGCGGGACTTGTTCGAGATTGCAAGAGACTTCATAACACTATTTGTGACAATATTTAAATAAATCTCATTTCATTTCATAACTTCAAAATTGTCAAACATACATAAATTCAAATAGCAACATGTTCAAACAACAACAACAAAATTTGATACAACAATTTTAAACCTAACACGTCTAAATGTGTATCTAGGCATCTTCGCTACTTTATTTCATAGCTATCATCATCCTCAACCTGTAACATGTTTAAAATACAATTCAATGCAAAAGCAAAGGCGAGTATACAAGTTTGATACGTACATAGCAAAAGATAAGTCTTAAACAATTCCTCATAGCAAGCATGTGATACAAGATAAACAATAAATTCGGCATGTGTCTAACCTATCAAACCAATGAGGAAACGCAATATGCTCATGACATAACCACAAGTCTACGGGCGGTGCGTTAATCTTATAGCGCTATATATGTCACTGATAGGCTCGTACGAAGTTAATGATAAGTCTAACACAAGATGTCATCAACCCAAGTTTAAAGTATCAAGTAATCACGTATACAAGCATGTTATAAGAATGTTTGTGCATTTAAGTAAAATGTTCATGTGTAAGTTTTGGTAAGTAAACATGTTACACCCCAAAAAGTGGTAAAAGTAAAGAGGGGGATTCGAGTATACTCACATCGGTCGCGTGTAAGAATTCCTTGTGAATAAGCGCACGAGTGAAGATTGAGAATAAAAATCCAAAAGAACGAGCGAGAGCGATTAACCTAGATTTTTACATATTGATCTAGTTAATAATTGCACTTAAATAACCTTCCTAATGTTTTACAACTTAATAATTTTGCGTAATATGATTTACCTCATAATACCTTGCTCGATATAAAAGAATTATATTGAATGTATTTATTATTTGCTATTATTACATTTTATATGTTAAAAAAAGACGGAATAAACACCTCGTATTACAGAAACACTAAGCATCCTATATGGGTTAAAATAACAAGTTTTATTCATGAGTTATAAAATTAAATAGCCTAAGTACACGTATAAGAAAAAGAAACCTAAAAAGAAATTACCGAAATGATGATAGTATTTAAATATAGCCATTTAGCTAAATTTGAGGCATAAGTTGGTGGGGGACTAAAACCGGTGGGTATGGTGAGGATAGTCTCTTTGGAGACTACCCGCCACGTTGGCGCCACGTAATCACGGGAGAGAAGGCACATGGGGGACCCACCAGTTTTCCGCGTCTCCGGCGTTACAATTGTGACGGAAGTGCCGAGGACGGCCCCTAGGGGGCGGTGTGTCACTGACCTAAAGGGGGAGATGGCCCTGTGCCGATCCCCATACCCACCGGTCTAAGGTCTAGTACAACACATGGATCAACCCCATATGCATCCCCACAAGCCAATCGAATTGCCTTGTCGTTTTCCTCATTAATAAACCAATCGAACAGAACAAACCCTCCCAACCGTTTTATGTTCTCTTCTCTATTCTTATCATTATGCCATCAACAACAGACAAACAAGGAACCATCATCATTATCTTCTTCATTATAATGAAGCCTATACGTAACAGTACCAAAGTTTATCTAATGTTTCATTTTCATGTTCCATTTTTAGTTTGAAAGGTTATAAAAGTTCATCTTCTATGTTATGAACATGAGGTTTAAATGAAAGAGTAAAATAAAAACGACAAACTGTTATCGATTTACTAGGGAATTAAACGAGGAAACAAATGGACCGGAAATTATACCGAAACAGTGGGGCGGAGTGTGTTTTCCGTCGGCTTCGGTTTTTCGGCGAACTTCGAAACAAGGCGAACTCCGGTGAACTTCGGTTTCGGCGACTACGGTTCTGGCGTAACGAAAGAAAAGGACTCTCGTCGATTACTGTATGGCTCCGGCTGCTTGATTGCACCGACAGAAAACTCCAATCCCCGACGAATGCTCGAACTCCGACAGGGATACAAGTCCGGCCACATGCAGATGGATGAAATTTGTTTTTTGGTTTCTTTCTCTCTTCTTGAGTAAACAAGATCGAGACTGAGGATGCGTAACTGAAAAACAAAAAGCAAATGAAATACGAAAACATGTATACCAAGACGATAAGGAAGTGGCCAGTCATGGTGGTTGTTTACGATCTCCGGCGGTGTCGGCTTCTCTCCGGGGACAACTAGTTTCTCCGGTGGTCGCAGGTGATATCGAAACAAGTTCGTGTTAAACACGGTTGCCGTTACTCGAGACAGAAGCAAAACGAGAGGAAAAAAATAAAAAGATAGACAGAGGGTCCGACATGAACCTCCGATAGCTTCTTTGAGTTTCTGGCGACAATACAGAGGATTTGTTACTGTTTTCGCGAGTGAAGGGAAGAATGTGGTGAAGGAAACCAAGCTTTAATCACGTAACTCTTACCAAGGACTTAGGGAAGGGGAAACGACAACGATGGTATAGCTGGCACTCGATTTTGGGCTTTGGCGGCAAGTTCAAAAGGGTTTCAACGTAATGAGTTTAATTTTTCAATAAAGTTTCACAACAGCCCCTCATCTTTACTAATTGACTAACCGGGTTGTAACTTACTTTAACTAGGACTCTAACTTAATTAGTTAGTTTATACCAAAACCTTATGTTTAAAAAATATTAATTTAATTATTAGTTAACTAATTATATATATATTAATTTATTTAGTTAAACGAATGATAAATAAATAACCATATTTAACCAAATCAAATTAGGATAAAAATGTTTTAACAATTATTCATTTCATGATAAAATTTCCGTTGGTTCAAGGTTAGGATTTCAGGAACCCATTTTGACGGATGTTACAGTCTCCCCTACTTTAGAAAATTTCGTCCCGAAATTTATTCAAGAGGAAGACTTTGGAGAAAAAGCATTTTGGCTAAAAGGATGATTGTCTAAATTCGAGATTGGAAAGTTTGAAGCATTTTAAAAGGTATGAAATTTTGAAGAACGAAGAGATAGGTTTGTAAAAGAGTTTGTTTGACTGACAATGAATCGAGATATTTAGCATAAGTAAAAATGTGTTCGTGTGTGTTAGGCAAAATGAGTTTAAACAGTTTTGAATAAATCAAATTGGAGATGTATATATACAATGTGTCATATTAAGAAGAAGGACTTTGTAAAAACAACTTGTATAAAGTTTATAGAATAGCAAGGTAGTCTTAAAAGCAAGGGGGTAGATTAGGATTTGAACGTCTAAATCGAATTATTGTACACAAGGTTTGTATAAATAGCAAGATCGGAGAATGATGGAGGTATAAACGGGTATGATTGATTTAGTAAATGAATACGAGTATAAGAATAACATCAGTATCGGATAGCCGAAAGTAGTGTGTCAAGAATGAGGTCTCGTCATGGATAATCGAATATAATTCTTTTGTGAGTTGTTTAAAGTTTGAATTTGGTCTAAAAGGTTTGCAAAACACTGAATTCTCATGGCACGTCTTACGGGAGTTTGGTAATATGATGAAAACACTTATATATAGGAAGTACCAGCGGCGTATCCACCATGTTTTGACCAATTTACGTCCGTCTCATTATTCGGTGTCATGTTACGTTCCGTGTCTTACCATACACAGTAGTACACTCTATGGTTTTCATACGCCTATCACTATAATCCCGTGTGCACCCGCGATTATTTTGATCGTCGCATGATCCTCATAGCTTGTACTAGTTGTGTATGAATCAGGGTATACATAATTTAAAAATAAGAATGTGTACGTATAAGAATATAGCAAGTTCATGCTTAAGTAAGTGTGGGACCCACGTAAGCGAATCCCTCGGATTACGCTAGCGTATGGGTACGAATGTATGTATCATGAGTATGAATTAAAGTATGAGCATAAATATAAGTTTAAGTATGGATATTCACGTAAGTTTGAGTATAGACATAAAACGTACGAGTAGTATGAGTATAAGTATAAGCATAAAACGTATGAACATAAGTGTAGGTACGAATAATAAATATTACGTATATAGTGTACGTTGGGACATAACGAATTTAAGCGTATAAAAGCATTCAAAAGGTTGAGTATGTAAATACGAACGTTATGAATGATGTTATCGCAAGATATCGATTAAAATGTGTATGATGATATGCATGTATAGTTGTTTAAGCGAGATATTGAGTTTATCGAATCAAAATTAGTTTGAGCTTGATTTGAATGGTATAATATAGTTTGTATACGTTAGAGGATATAAAGTACTCATTGGTTAAGCATAATATATTTTGTAATGAATGGAAAGGCTACTTTTGTTTTAAAAAAGTTTACGTAATCCGAAGATGGTCGGTCCCCATGAGGTCTTCTCGCCCACGTGTTTTGAAAATTGGTGTTGGAAAAAGGTTTTCGAAAAAGTAAGTTCGTTTCATCAAACAATAAATTTTGAATTTAGGAGGTTCTTGTGAAAACATTGATCCTTTAGAAAAAGGGATTTAGCAAAAGGGCTTAGTGTTCATTGTAAAAGGGTTTTGACAAATGATTCGTTGATGTTGAAAAAGAGTCTTTGGTAAAATGATTTTATAATATCTATAAGATCTTATAAGTAATTGAGAAAGGATGTTTTTATTTCGATGAAGAATGGAAGTCTCTAGTATGATGATATAATGTGAGTGTGTTTTAGTGATTAAGTCGAACATGAAGTTCATGGGCAAGAGATTCATTGGACCGATTAAATTGATAGGTAGCATTTCGTAAGGTTTTGAAATTCGGGTAATAAAACGTTTTAGGACATGATTAAGAATTTCGTGTATATGGGTCGAGTGAAAATAGATTGTAGGATAGGAAGTATGTTTGATAAAACAATGTATTTTGAAATTGATATAAGTAAGTAGGTTGATAAATGATAAGTGATCTTGGTATAAAACATGATCGGGTTTGCATGATAAAATATTTTGGAGGGAGTTTTGGTAACGATCACCTAGGCAAGGGAATCACCCCTAACCCGTTGGTGAGGTCGTTTTAAGGAAAGAATGAGTGGAGCTAATCGTCAAGGTAAGGAAATCACTCCTATCTCGATGATATGTCTCCATTTTGGTGCTACAAGGAATGTAAACAAAATCGAGTGACGTTTTGAAACCATGCATATGTATAAATGTAGGAAAAAAAATTTAGTATGTTGTGTGTGAGAAGTAAATGTCGAAAGTAAATTTGAATTTGAAAGATTGCATCATATAAGATAAATAGTAGAAACACATGTTTGATTAAAATTTGGATGGTTCCAAAACGGAACTTTGACTAACCAAAGTGGTCGAAAAGTCTTTCGAAATTGAGGAGCATGCTTTGGCCTAATAGGTGGAATACTCTCGCCGACAAGTCGGTTGATGGTATTTACCCTTCCGGTTACTACATGTCCCAAATCAATCGAAATTTCGAGACTTGGCGGGATTTATGAAAAATCAAGGAGTGGGACTAGTCGACGAGATGCGGGTTTCACCCCTAACTTGACGACTTCATACCCTAAGTGTGGTTGGTACTCGTCGGGTCAAATTAAAATTTGACACGTTGACGAGGGTCCACTAGAATTTGAAATTTACATTAAGATGTGGATTTCACTCCTAACTTAATGGTGAATTTCGTGCAAAAATAGAATCAAGCGGGATGAGAGTCGGTTATCAAATTGTGGGTTTCACACCTATTTTAGTAAACACATCTCGTTTGTATAATATGAGTGTTGTCGGATTTAGAATAATCAAACAAAAGCCTTAGAAAAACGTATGTTAAGGAAATAAACGAACAGGTAATAACACATAAGAAGGCTTGTCAAGAATAACGTATAAGAATAGAATATCAAACAAGTATCGATACATAACAAAACAAGTATTAACACATAATGAAACAAATGTTAACACCTAAGGAAGGCATGTCAAGTATAGTGCATAAAGATAAAACGACATATCTACTTAAAAGTTTAAAGAGAATGAATAAGAAGCAAATAAGTAGCATGCAAGTAGTTTCACGCAAAACCTAAGAATAAGGCTCTAAAACTATAGACTAGGTAAAAACATTCCTACTTTTCCTAATTCCCTATAGTTATGGCTCTGATACCAATGTGTCACACCCCAACCAATGGCGGAATCATTGGAACGGGACTTGTTTGATATTGCAAGAGACTTCATAACACTATTTGTGACAATATTTAAATAAATCCCATTTCATTTCATAACTTCAAAATTGTCAAACATACATAAATTCAAATAGCAACATGTTCAAACAACAACATGTTCAAACAACAACAACAAAATTTGATACAACAATTTTAAACCTAACACGTCTAAATGTGTATCTAGGCATCTTCGCTACTTCATTTCATAGCAATCATCATCCTCAACCTGCAACATGTTTAAAATACAATTCAATGCAAAAGCAAAGGCGAGTATACAAGTTTGATACGTACATAGCAAAAGATAAGTCTTAAACAATTCCTCATAGCAAGCATGTGATACAAGATAAACAATAAATTCGGCATGTGTCTAACCTATCAAACCAATGATGAAACACAATATGCTCATGACATAACCACAAGTCTACGGGCGGTGCGTTAATCCTATAGCGTTATATATGTCACAGATAGGCTCGTACGAAGTTAATGATAAGCCTAACACAAGATGTCATCAACCCTGTAGGATCGAGAATCGATCTGAACGAGTCTTCAGAAGAGCTCTAAACTGATTCAAAGGCGGAATTCAATGAATCAGATTTTGTTTCAGCTAGATATTCATTAATAACTGTCTCTTGTATAGATTCTAACACTTTTACAAACTTGGAGACACTTCGGCATAGTTTCGCTACCGGAATCAAACGTTACAAATGAAAACAACAAGTCCACTATTTATACTAAATCCAGTTCGTTTGAACAACCATCTCCAGTTCGTACGAACTGGTCCAGTTCGTTTGAACTGGCCACTTCGTTTGAACTGGCTTGTTCACCTCTGTATCCTGTTAATCTCGAACTGTGTGACTTGTTTCATCTATTCTATTACATGACTCGATACAAGACGATGTCGACAGACGTATGCACTAACAGACTCCCCCTCGGATGTTGATGAGTCTTCGGTATGCCTTCAGAACATCTTCAGTCTTGATCAGTCTTCAAGCTCTCTCCAAAGTATCTGACAATGTAAACATCCTAAATCTCTATCTTCTTTTCTTCTCTTTCTTATTAGCCGTAACAACATCTGGCTTTAACCAATCAGAAATCTTGATTTTCCATCTTCAGACTCCCCCTTTCAATCAACTAGGGATCGTAGTCTGGCTAACCTGCACATACTCTACCCAAAAATAAATTTTCTCAATTTTTCAAGATATAAACAAATTTGGAAACTACAACTTGGTAGATATATTATCAAAAATGATTTAACATTTATATTATCTGATGATCACTTGTAAGAATATCATTCATTTTTGACATTTTCAATTCAAAATCTTTTATTATATCAAAAAACTCTCCCAATCCACTGTCCATCATGTTTAGCACTTGGAATTTTGAAATTCAGCTTTTCAACATCAGTTGTCGAAAATCTTTTTGTAATTTTAAAAATTTATGCTAAAACACACTGAAAATCTTTTTGGATTTTTGAATGAAATGAAATGCAGTAAAGAAATATTTACTAGACAATATTTTTGCGAGTTTGTGTAAGAGGATCATATCAATTTTTGACAAGTCACAAGTATCGTTGAGCTTAGTTACACATTAAGAATTAAACAATTCACTTAGATTGCCGATATACTAATCCACTTAAATTTTCACACAAATTTCAACTGATTCAGGATATAAATTAGGTGTTTTAAGAACTTAAACTCATTCATGTGTCCCACCTATTGAATATACCCCCGTATCCAGATCCCAATATTCAGTCTTACATGTGAGTATACCACAGATGATATCTGTAAGGGGTTAAATGCGAAACCATGAGAGCTCAGGTCAGAACTTCCGTTTAGCAGAGAGATGACGGCTCGACTTTTGGTAGGTCCTCTTTAGAGGATCTTTTTTACAACAGCAATGATTATCAATTTTATTATTTCATCATTTTTGCTGAGGGCAGCGCTATATTTCAAGCAAGCAGAAAGTATTCTCCGGGGACTAGGCCATTGCTTCCGCAAAATCAGAAGTCTCGGGATAATACCCCAGATATCACTGAGCATAAAGACCTAGTATCTCAAAAAGAGGGACCTTTCAAACGAAATTTCAGGGGTTGCCTATATATCCAAGTAGTGTTCCCCATGAAATAAGCAAGTTTGAATTTAAGTTTATATCCCGAAAAAGCTTACTAAATGTGTAAAAACCTATCGGCATATCATCAGTGAGACTGTTTAACGCTATTTTAAACATTACATTTCTTTAGCATACTGTAACTGTCCACTGATGTACTATCATTTCCTCTTTTCTACAACAAAACTCTTTTTGATTTTATCATGTTTTTGTCTTTTTCAAATTTTCTAATGTTTTTGGATTTTCTGAAAATTTCTACTCCCCCTAAAATGCAAACACATTAAAGGAAATTTGAAAACAAACTGTACAAGTAAATTGACAACCGATATCGAATCGCTTCAAATCGCCATCCACTTGGCATAAACAATCAGAACTCCCCCTTTCAACAAACTATTTTCTCATTATGATTTCAAAACACTTAAGTTTGTTTTAACCAAAATGATTTTTCCGAAAAATAATTTTTGTTGATTTTATCACTTGTAAAGTTAGGGGTTCATCATATTGTTTTCCAAATAATCACCTGTATGTATGGTCAAATCAAGTTCAACTTAATGACCCTGATTTACCACTTGCAGTTGAAAATTTCTTCAACTACTTGTAGATTTATTTATCAATCACTTGAAAAATATAACAATTTAAGAAAATACCACCTGCATTTTTACCAACTGTACCACTTGTAAGATTATCAACCAAGAAAGATGCCGATACCTGCTCCACGCTTACAAACCTAGGAGCTCCGGCAATTCCACAACCTGTAAAAATATCACAATTTTCTAAGAAACTTTCTCAAACTCAATATTTTACTAAGAATGATGCCGATTCCTGCTCCACGATTACCAACTTGGGAGCTCCGGCAAGTCATACTTATCACTTATGAAAAACAGACATCCAAGCTTCACCAAACTTGGATGTTTCCTCCTCAACTTCACTAAGGGTTGGGCTGTAAGTTGCTTTCTTTGTAGCATAAAAATCTTTTTCCCCTTTAACCTTCCCATCGATCATCTTTCCAAAAATCTTTTTCACATTCCCATTGAATGCTTTCTCAACATCAAATTCATTCTTTTCAGAATAAAATTGATTTGAGATCTCAATATTTCCAATTTTTCTAAAATTTTCAGCCCTCAATGGTGGAAAGTTCTCATAATCCATTGAAGGTACTGAGTTTTCATCTTTTGACTCAGTTTGTGGCTCATCTAACTTTGTGGAGTTAGATTCATCGCCATTTTTCCTATCAAACTTCTTAACAACCCACATTTGGTTGTCATGTTTAGCTCTCTTTTGATAAAAATGAGTCTTTGAACACTCACCAACTTCATATGTTGAATTTTCAAAAATTTTAAATTTCTTAGTTGGTGACTCATTTTTCTCAACAACTTTTCCTTTGAGTTTGTTAGAGACTTCCTGTTTTGTCTTTGATGCTTGAGAACAATTCCATGCAATGTGACCAGCTTCATTGCATTTGAAACAAATTCTTGTCTCCTTTCTTTGATTAGCTCCATTCTTCACATTCTCTTGCTTCTTGGCAAGGAATTCTCTGTTTGATTGTTTCCAGAATGAGCTTTTTGATTCCTCTTCACAGCTTGTCCCTGAAACAAATTTCATTTTAGATTTAAAATCTCGAACATATTTTTCTTTTTTATAATTTTCTGGAGGAATAAATCCTAATCCTTTCTTTTTGAAATTACTTTTATGGTTTGATTTCTTTTGAAAACCAGAACAAGAACCGTAACCTTTTTTCTTGTTTAATCTTTGTTGAACACTTGAAGTGTACTTTTTAGGTTTTTCAGTAAGATTTACATCTTTTATTTCAGAAATATTGATTTCTGTAAGTTTGAAAACCTTTTTGATCTTTTCAAAATTAACACTTCTTATTGGAAATTCCTCATCAAAATATAATTTGTCTGAATCTTTCAAAGTATATGTCAATTTGACTGATTCGTCATTCAAATTAGATTTTGATAACATGAATTCTTTATTGTATTGATATAAAAGCTTTACACGGTCTGGAGATACTTCGGCAGAGTTTCGCTACCGGAATCGAACGTTACAAATGAAAACAACAAGTCCACTATTTATACTAAATCCAGTTCGTTTGAACAACCATCTCCAGTTCGTACGAACTGGTCCAGTTCGTTTGAACTGGCCACTTCGTTTGAACTGGCTTGTTCACCTCTGTATCCTGTTAATCTCCAACTGTGTGACTTGTTTCATCTATTCTATTACATGACTCGATACAAGACGAAGTCGACAGACGTATGCACTAACAAACCCAAGTTTAAAGTATCAAGTAATCACGTATACAAGCATGTTATAGGAATGTTTATGCATTTAAGTAAAATGTTCATGTGTAAGTTTTGGTAAATAAACATGTTACACCCCAAAAAGTGGTAAAAGTAAAGAGGGGAATTCGAGTATACTCACATCGGTCGCGTGTAATAATTCCTTGTGAATAAGCGCACGAGTGAAGATTGAGAATAAAAATCCAAAAGAACGAGCGAGAGCGATTAACCTAGATTTTTACATATTGATCTAGTTAATAATTGCACTTAAATAACCTTCCTAATGTTTTACAACTTAATAATTTTGCGTAATATGATTTATCTCATAATACCTTGCTCGATTTAAAAGAATTATATTAAATGTATTTATTATCTGCTATTATTAAATTTTAAAATGTTAAAAAAAAGACGGAATAAACACCTCGTATTACAGAAACATTAAGCATCCTATATGGATTAAAATAACAAGTTTTATTCATGAGTTATAAAATTAAATAACCTAAGTACAAGTATAAGATAAAGAAACCAAAAAAGAAATTACACAAATGATGATAGTATTTAAATATAGCCATTTAGCTAAATTTGAGGCATAAGTTGGTGGGGGACTAAGGTCTAGTACAGCACATGGATCAACCCCATATGCATCCCCACAAGCCAATCGAATTGCCTTGTGGTTTTCCTCATTAATAAACCAATCGAACCGAACAAACCCTCCCAACCGTTTTATGTTCTCTTTTCTATTCTTATCATTATGCCATCAACAACAGACAAACAAGGAACCATTATCATTATCTTCTTCATTATAATGAAGCCTATACGTAACAGTACCAAAGTATATCTAATGTTTCATTTTCATGTTCCATTTTTAGTTTGAAAGGTTATAAAAGTTCATCTTCTATGTTATGAACATGAGGTTTAAATGAAAGAGTAAAATAAAAACGACAAACTATTATCGATTTACTAGGGAATTAAACGAGGAAACAAATGGACCAGAAATTATACCGAAACAGTAGGGCGGAGGGTGTTTTCCGTCGGCTTCGGTTTTTTGGCGAACTTCGGTTTCGGCGACTTCGGTTCCGGCTTAACGAAAGAAAAGGACTCTCGTCGATTACCGTACGGCTCCGGCTGCTTGATTGCTCTGACAGAAAACTCCGATCTCCGGCGAATGCTCGAACTCCGACAGTGATACAAGTCCGGCCACGTGCATATGGATGAAATTTTTTTTTTGGTTTCTTTCTCTCTTCCTGAGTAAACAAGACCGAGACTGAGGATGCGTAACAGAAAAACGAAAAGCAAATGAAATACGAAAATATGTATACCAAGACGATAAGGAAGTGGCCAGTCGTGGTGGTTGTTTACGATCTCCGGCGGTGTCGGCTTCTCTCCGGCGACAACTAGTTTCTCCGGTGGTCGCAGGTGATATCGAAACAAGTTCGTGTTAAACACGGTTGCCGTTACTCGAGACAGAAGCAAAACGAGAAGAAAAAGAAATAAAAAGATAGACAGAGGGTCCGACGTGAACCTCCGATAGCTTCTTTGAGTTTCTGGCGACAATACGGAGGATTTGTTACTGTTTTCGCGAGTGAAGGGAGGAATGTGGTGAAGGAAACCAAGCTTTAATCACGTAACTCTTACCAAGGACTTAGGGAAGGGGAAACGACAACGATGGTATAGCTGGCACTCGATTTTGGGCTTTGGCGGCAAGTTCAAAAGGGTTTCACCGTAATGAGTTTAATTTTTCAATAAAGTTTCACAAAAGCCACTCATCTTTACTAATTGACTAACCGGGTTGTAACTTACTTTAACTAGGACTCTAACTTAATTAGTTAGTTTATACCAAAACCTTATGTTAAAAAAAATATTAATTTAATTATTAGTTAACTAGTTATATATATGTATATATATATATATTAATTTATTTAGTTAAATGAATGAATAAATAAATAACCATATTTAACCGAATCTAATTAGGATAAAAATCTTTTAACGATTATTCATTTCACGAAAAAATTTCCGTTGGTTCAATGTTAGGATTTCAGAAACCCATTTTGACGGATGTTACAAGAAATATCATGTGATGAGAAACATTACAAAAACTTGTTACTTACCTCAACAAATATTACAAAATGTGACATTTTTTTGCAACCCCTTGGCAACTGCTGTGTTGTTGCTGATCATGCAAACTGCTCTTTTAACCTTTATAAGATCTCCACCTGGTGCAAACACTGGTGCTTGATAATTGATTTCACACTTGAAACCATTTGGGCACCAGTTATCAACCCATTATATGATTATCGATCAGTACAAATGTTTCAAGATGAAAAGTCTTTAAGTAAGTAGGGATGAGCAAATCCCGTTACCGGCCCGATCCCGAAAATCCCGATCCCGAATTTCGCCAAAACCGGGTATAAAAACCCTCCTAAAATATTTCCGACACCCCTAATATATTTAGAATATCCCTATACGTCCTAAAATACACCCCGTATACGAGATTTAGCCCTAAATACCATCAATTTATTAAAAATAAAATAAAAACAAAATCTGAGCATCGCTCGCGGGCCGCGAAGACCATCTCTTCGTCTTACGCGGTGCCACGTGTCGGCATCGTGGCAAGTCTACCCGGTGATTCGACGAAGCTAGGCCCTACGTACCCTATGCCGCGGGGCTCGAAGGCTTGATGACTGTCGTCAGAGTCAATCAAAAACCTAATTAAACTACGTAGATAACGTAAATAGGGTATCGTATCCACGGAGAATTTATGGTTAGTGTTTAACTAGAGAATTATTATATATTAAAAAAAAGCAACTCCCGCCCAGAATCCCGATTGCAAGTTTAACACAAAAACCCGTTTACAGATTCAAAACACCACATAGACATGGCCTCGGAATTAATGAATTTGATTAGTTATCAAGGATAGTTTTTAAGATTCACCATACATCCTAATAACCCGTTTGATTATATCAATTACCCACCAATTTACCAACCCGCTAACAACGCAAGAAAGTTGCCAATACGCTTAATAAACGACAAGTATTTCAAATACAAGAAACGTTTACCAATAATCCAACACAAGTGGTCAAGCTGTACCAGTTACAAGAATCCGTAAAACAAAGTTTAATGTGAAAATCTAGAAATCAATTATCCGGGGAAAGTCACATAAGATAAAGGTAAAGTCCTCCAAGTTTCAGATTCTAGGTTCACACCAAACTCAGTTTAATCATTAATTGGACACCACATAGACATGGTGCTAAAAAGTCGGTTAATTTAAGTGGTAATAAAAAACAGGTCTTTGTCATCAGATCTTTTACAATTTAATTACCCTATTTACTAATGTGAGTCAACCTACTCTATCTCACCCAACAAGCTACAAGGTCTTGTCATCAACCGAGCAAGTTATAAAGTAAGAACTCAAACACATGGAAATAGTATAAATAAACCAACTTATCAAATTGTTCATACAATGTCGTCAATGTCAAAACAAATCCAAATATATATAAAACTGAGAAAAGTATCAAACCATACGAACCGTTCACTTAGAGAAAGCCACCTAAACGATCATGCCTTGAACCGTGCACAGCCGCCAAAAGACGGCTGACTTCCGTGTGCGTCCCTTCTCTTCTTGCGTCCTAAACTTCAGCCGTCTGCCAATTCTCCTTTTTCCAAAAAGTTGCAACACCCTTTTTAAATCCCCAAAACCTTCACCGACCTTTTCTTTATGTGGGTGATTCTAGGGGTGTTCATCGAATCGAATATCGAATTTTCGAATTATTTGAATCGAATTGTTCGAATAATTTTTATTTTTCCTTGAATTCGTATTCGATTCGAATTCGAATAAAACCTATCGAATTCGATTCGAATTCGTATTCGAATAAAAACCCCAATTCGTATTCGATTAAAGTTTCGAATTCGAATAAATTCGATTTAATTCAGATTCTTTAAAACATGTAAAAAACTATCAAAATGAAACATAAATTTTAAAGCAGCCATAAAGCACGATATCACATTAAAAAGTTTCAAATAAAGTACCACAAATCTAAAATTCAAAACAAGAAGTCATGAATAATCACTCCACATTACAAGTAAATATTTTTATTGTTAGAAATCTATGGATAGATACTTAGGTTTTACTTATGGGTCATGTAGTGGGTTTGGTAATGGGTAATTTTAATACTTGGAAAAAATTTTGAAAATAATTTATAGTATAGCTTAATAAAAGTTATATATGTATTATATATAAAAATAATAAATAAAAATGTAAAATTTTTATTCGAATTTCGAATCGAATCGAATCGAATTTGAAATTATAAATTCGTATTCGATTTACTTGACTCGAATTGAATCGAATTCGAATTCGAATTCTTATAATCGAAACGAATTCTTGATAATCGAATCGAATTTAAACGAATTTCGAATTTTTTGAATTCGAAACGAATCCTGAACACCCCTAGGTGATTCACGCTTGTAGCAAAATTCAGCCCAACTCCAAGATTTCACACTTATTAGCTTGAGCCCCACTTAAACTAATTCAACCCAATAAAACTCCATTTGTGGAAGCCCACTTTCTAACTTTACAGCCCATTGAATTAGTTATAACTTTGTTGTCATAGACTTGTATGTCAACTGATCACACGAGCCCTCTTTTTTTCTCTTTTAATCCATTTGCTTTAATTCATACTCTCAATGATATCATCTGCACAAGTGTCAACAACAAACACTTTTTAAGTTTTAGTCTAATTCTCATGTAATTAATAATTAAATTACTAGAGGTAATATTATATTATGATACTTCTCTAAGCATGTTTAATCATTAATATTTCTTTTAATCACTGGTTCGCTTAATTTGATCGTTTTAGCTCGTATTCTTAATCACATACAAAATATAAAAACCGACCAAAACAATATATTTCCTAACTATATCGATGCATTTATAGCATAATTAATGTTCAATAAAGTGTACAAAAAGTGCACCGGTCAAGGCCCCTTGTGTGTTCTACGCAGGCCGCGAGGAAGTGTCGATCAGACACTATAAAAGGAGGCCATCAGCCTTCAGTTTACCTCGTTCATTTCTTTCAATTCTCTCTCAAATTTCTCTATAGTAGGCACTATACCCGGGCATTATACCCACTAATTGTAACACCTCGCAAAATCATGTCCAATATAATAAAGACACGTGTCAAGAACATTAAACGTGTAATGAATTGATTTCGAGGGACTAAAGTTGATAAACAAAGAAAGTATGTGTGTAGCAGGATCCAAAGTGTCAACATTTGAAAACTATGCCTTTTAACAACCCTACACGATGTTTATACTCTTAAACGAATGAATTGTGAAACGTATGAAGCCGTTCGTGAAAGAAAGTGAAAATTTACAATACGCGAGGGTTAAATGTGTCAACATGTTAAAATCACTACCTCTGAGGGACCTTTTAACGAACCCGGTGCTTTGTAACGATTAATTTCACTCTCAAGAACAAGTGACGAAAAATTCACGAGGTTTCGATATCGATTGATACTAGATTCGTTAACTTTCGTAAATAAAGGGTTAAAAGCATCAACGAGGCAAAACTAGTGTTTTCGGTTATCGTTAAACGAAACAGGACCTAACGATGTTTGGTTATATCGTAAAGATCATCAAAATATAAATTTTATGGGTTAAAAGTGCTTGAAATAGAAGTTATTACGTTTTAAAAGGTCCAGGGGTCGATTCTGCCATGTTTGAAACTTGTTGAGATGGTCACCATAGGGGTGGCGCTGCGCCACACCAAAACCCCACTGCCGTCGTGCGACGCGACAACCTAAAATGGGCAGAAACCATGCACAGGTGCAGGTTCTGCGTTTTCTTCACCATTGCATGCTGGTATTCGAAACTACGGACTGTTTGCTGGTATTTAAAACCACTTGGGACACATGTAATCATCAGAGAACAACACTAAACACCTAGAATGATCAGGAGGTGCTCTCAATTGCTATAAATAGGTGCAATTTGAGCAGCAATTCTCACTTGCACTTCCAATTTTCTTACTTTCTCAATCTCTAAAGCTTTGGAGCTCATCTCTGGAGCATCCTGGTTATCTAGGAAGCTTCCTCAAGTTTAATATTCGTGCTAAGTAACCTTGTAAGCGTTCTTAGCTCCTGTAGTTAAGTTTTTATTAGCTTAATGACCGAAAGTCAAAGATATCGTAACGATGCTTTGACTTTGTTATTAATCACTAACGGTCCAGCCATTATTCGAATTGAAAGTGGCTATGTGTTGGTAATTAAGTAGGTGATAATCTCTTAAAAGGGCACCTTCTAATTATCACGTTATCTCAGTCAATTGTCGGGTCAAAGTACTTAACAGAAAAGTCAAACGAGTCAGTTTTTATAAAATAATTCATATCTAATAATGTAGAAGCTATAAAATACGTTTTATCACTTGAATAACTTGGTAAATATATAAGAACATGTTTAGGCATGTTCAACCCGACAATTCTGAGTACAGGGCTCGGTTCGCAACCGAAAGTCGCAAAAGTGGACTTTTGCTTTGACTTTCAGTTCTGACCCAAATTAGCTTAGTTTAGTTATGCCTTAAGGTTCCTTTGTGACCATATTATGTGTAAGTATAACCCTCTGAGGTTATACTACATGGTCCCATAGAAATCTGAATCATTTGCATGTTTCCGTTAAATGCTTAATATTGACCATTATGCCCCTATTTTATAAAAACGAGATTTTTGAAAATGTGAGAGGACAAAAAGCTTTGTTACTGATATATAAGTATGTCCTAAAAATTTGACATCCGTTTCTGGTCTCAAATAAGAGTTATGCAAGATATCGTAAAACAAAACTTTTTGTTAATTAAATTGCATTTTTGGTATAAATCATATTCAACCCAATTTTTGGCACCAAACTTGCTACCCACTGTTATGATATAATATTTAGGGATTTTGGAAATTTTGTCAAATTTTATACTGACCATAGCATAGAGTTCTAGCATAAATTCGGTAAATGACGATAATGCCCTTTTTGTTAATAAAATAAGTTTAACATATGATTTGCATACCAAACCTTTTCCTACTGATAACATATGTTAAATAAAACATTTTAAGCATTAGAGACTGATCAAAACTTCAGAATTTTATAAACATCTTGAATACCGTCAATTACCGACTTATACGTTAATTTGGTGCATAGTATGGTTTAAAACCATATTTAACGCCTAAGACTTGTTAACTACTGATTTTAAAAATATTTTTTTATACTTTAACAGTAAGTATAAGTCTTGAACTCAGATTTCCAAATTTGACCTTAAAAGCATATGTGAAATGACCAAAATGCCCCTGCTGTTCATAGTTGGTCATAAATGATAAACCTCACATATGTATGATATCTTACTGATGTAACTTGATAAAATAAATATTTTTACTGAATATTTTAGACCAGAACCTCAGTTTGCTATTAAACCTCTTTTATAAACTTTAAAATGACTAAAATACCCATACGGGGCTTAAATTGGTTTTAAATTCGTTTTGGGCATAATTATAGATATCCTACTGATATCATGTCATATTTAAAGCATATCAACTTGTGGAACTTGTACATGACTCATCCGGTTACCCGTTAAGCATATACGCGTTCGGTACGGTTTATGTAACTAATTTGCATAAGTTAGCCGAAACGGGTCAAACCTTATCATTTTTACTTCAAAATCCAGAATGTATTTAGTCTACCCATTTTATACAAGTCTCCACACTTGTCGGGTCTAAATTACATTCCAATCCGGTCACCGCTTAATCTTGCGTTTTGTACCGCAAACCTTTCTTTAAAACTAACCGGTCTAAGTTAAAACTTAAATAAGACCCGTTAGGAATCTAATAGGTTATTAAAACCTTCGTTCCAGATTAGGAGCCCAGTAAAAGCTATCTGCACTTGCTGATTAGAATATACGGCTGAGTATAAATTACATTTTTAGCTCAGGTAAATACTTTTAACTTATTTTCCCTTATACAGGCTTGGGATACGGTAAATTATTACCGCTTGGTCGGGTATTGAATATTTAATCGATTAGTGGTTAAATCATTGAGATAACCCGTTTTAATCTGTTTTGTTTGATACAAAGCCTTTGGGGGTTAATATGACCGTGTCCTGGATATCCTCGGCTCATTCATTTGAAATGGCCACGACTTAAGCACGGGGTGTAGGCATACACCTGACAGTTGCGTATGTAAAACGGTATCTCACTCGTGAGGAAACTTCTTGTGGGCTTATACTAGTGGTGTGTCTATTAATTTTGTCTCGGCTCTTCTAACCGGGCCCTGAACGTACGACAAACATGTAAATCTGTATACAAGATTATTTTAAAAGTAAAATGCACGGATAGTCCCTGTGGTTTTGTAAAATAACACCTATAGTCCCTAACTTTTGGAAATTACACCGGTGCTCCCTGTGGTTTGACAGTTTGTTACTCGGATAGTCCCTAGAGTAGATGGAGGTTAGTTTTCTTAGTTAAGTGGATGTAAAATGACAAAACTACCCTTACTATTAAATATAATATATATCTTTTTATTATTTATTTAATCAAGTGGGGCTCACTCTCCTTGTCTTCATCCACCCAACCCACCCCAATATAACCCTAACTAATCAACAATCTTCTCCAGTTCACCAATTTCACCGTCTCCACGCCGCCAAAGGCCAAACCACCACTACCATAACATCTCCACCCTGTCGCCACCCATATCCCCACTTCTGCCAACAGACCCACCCCACCCTCCTCTGCATAAATATCTAAGGAGAGAGAGAAAATGTCGATTGAAAGAGAAGAGACCAATAGAGAAAGAAAGAAACAGAGTGGATTTGTCGATAGCTAGCCGACCGGTTAATGGCGGCTCCTTCTTTGAATCGGTTAATGGCGGCTCCGTCTTCGAATCATAAGGTTGATCTGAATCATTCAATTTCTCCTGGGTTTAGTTCAATTTTTATCGAAGAGGAAAGACAAAGCAACCGAAAATGCTCCTTACCGGTTGCCGAATCGGTTAATGGCGGCTCCTTCTTTGAATCATAAGTTTGATCTGAATTTGTAATCTTAGATCAACAAAAATTTGTTTGTAGTTATGGTGTGTTAATTTATGGATTATTACAATCATTCAATATCTCCTAGGTTCAGTTCAATTTTTCCATAATTTTGTAGCTTTTATTGATCACATGTAAGATATCAATGGCCACTTTTCTTGAAGACCACAAAAATCTGTTTGTAGTTCTATTGCATCAATGAAAACCCTAATGAATCTATTCAAATTTAGTGAATCTGTTGGTTTGAAGCTATTGCTTTATTCGAGATTTTCAAAATCTGAATTACACTGAATCAGTGTTATATTTCTCAAATTCAACTTTAAATTAGAAGTTATGGTGGTTGTGGAGATTGATTGTGGTGGTGATTGTGGAGTGTGATGGTGGATAGAGGTTGAAGATGAAGTGTCGTGTGGGTTCTACAAATAAAATATAATAGTATAAAAAGAGTGGCCTTTAATCAGATTCTATTTTATTTTTTGTTTTTTATCATTAAGGGCAAATTTGTCATTTCATGTCCACTTAAATTAACTTAACTGAGAAAACTAACCTTCATCCACTCCAGGGACTATCCGAGTAACAAACTGTCAAACCATAGGGAGCACCGGTGTAATTTTCAAAAGTTGGGGACTATAGGTGTTATTTTACAAAACCACAGGGACTATTCGTGCATTTTACTCTTATTTTAAATAATTGTCCCAAGTTATAAAAGATTTTATGCCTTGTGCATCCAAACCAAATTTTATAAACTTTTCAAAAGAGTCAGTTAATTGTATTTACCAGTGAAAACTGATGTATTTTTTCAAAAAGATTAAGTGCAAGTACTACGCGTAATGGGCTGGAAGCTCCTGAGTGTTAGCTAAAGAGTCCTGCAAGCTCTTAATACTTAATGTCTTTCGAACAATATTTTACTTTATGTTTTAGATCCGCCTGTGGATCCACTTACAACCGCTTGTATAATATTTCATTATACTTTGTGTTTCGGTTTGTATTAATATTTTACTTCCAAGACTTCCGCTGTGCATTAAACTGTGATTATTTGACTATGATGATATCAACTACGTCACGATACTCCCCACCGGGCCACTGGTAATACGTGGAAATATCGGGGTGTGACAGGTCGGTATCAGAGCCAACATTGAGTGAATTAAACACTAGCTTTTTATGTTTAATCTCAATGACACAGATGCACATTCCTTGACTTCCGAGTCTAGGCAAACGACTTAAGATTAATCCTAATCTTAAATTGTTTTTGTTCTGTTTGTTTTGTGTTTTGACAGGACTACAAGCAATCATGCCACCAAGGATGAGAGGATGTGGAGGAAGAGGAAAAGCACCGATAACCAAGAATGATCACGAAGCTGGGCCATCTCACCGGCGCACACCCTCCGCATCATTCGGATTAAGTCCTCACAAAGACTGGAGGACATACCTCGAGCCTGCGAGACGCTCTGTCTCGCTCAGCTCCTCAGCGTCTTATCAACACTCCTTTGGGCCGCAGCAGGAGGACGAGCCCAATGACTCTCACCATTCGTACATTCCACTGCACGATCGGGTTCACACCGTGCTTTCCAGGACCCGACGCCATACTTTCAGAGCCGGTTCAACCCGATGAACCAAATAGAAGAACCAATGGGATATAACCCATTGGGGCCAGAAGATCACTTTCCCATGGAGATGGACGAAGATCCAGAACCCGCCGAGCCACCAACCGGGACGTCGACGCATCCCATCGAGATTTCCGACGGATCATCTTTTCATGGTTCGCCATATAGAGGCCCCGACTCATGGGCCAAAAGGTAGGCCCAACATAAGTGGGAGTTCACACCCCCTCATAACCCACCTCCACAACAGCGGGCCCCTTTTGAGGACCCACACTTCGAGGCGGTCACGCCACCGCCACCACCAGCGCCAGAGCAGCCACCGCCTCCAGAACCACCGAGGCGAAGAAGAAATGCACGGATGTCAGTGCGAGGGGATTTTCATTTCAGCACCCCTCAAAACTCCAGCAACTACCCTTCGCTCCACGAAGACCCGCAAATGGGTAGGCCCTCGCATGCTATCTCTGAAGTTGACTCTGTACCAGTCGCACCTGCACCACCGCCCATGGGTTATGAAAACCCAATTCCATCTTACCCAGGTGCAGCTGGGCACAACCCGTTTGAGAAGCAAGCTTATTCGGGTTATAACTACAACAATGCACCTGTTGTCGACCCGTATGTAGAGGCAGCAAACTTTAATGCTCTCCTCCCCGGGCCCTTTCCACCTACGTACCCAACTGGGTACCCTGCATATGGGTATCAATACCCACCTCCTCCTCAACCACAACAACAGCAGCCACCACAACCTCCACTTCAGCAACCGCAACAGCAGAAAATCCTCCAGAGGTTGCATGAGGTGGAACAACAGGTAGCCGAAGAGCGTAGAAGTCGTCACGGTCTTCTAAAGGGATTGGCAAACCTCATTAAGGGGAAGAAGAGGGATCATTAGAAATCCTTATTTATTGTTTTGAAATTTCATTTTCAATTAAGTCCGTGTGTGGACATTTCAATTATGTACTTGGTCCCTGCGTGGACATTGTCTTTTTATTCTAGCCCCAGCGTGGGCAAGTTATTTACTTAAAAGTCCCGTTTAGGGCAACTATTGTACTTCCTAAGACAATTTAATGAGTGTTTCATTTTAAATTCTTAATTGTCATTATACATATACATATACATATACATATACATATACATATACATATACATATACATTATATCGCAAATCAAAATATCAATTCCATTTTAAATTGATCTGCCATTATATATTAAAAGAAAAACCTTAAAGGTATAACCTAGCCTATATGTCATTTTAGACATGGCCATGATGGTAAAACCTTTTTAAGATTCAAATCTTTGTTAACATCTGAAAACATGTTAGCACTCTTGGCGAATGTGATTCGATAAAGTCACACTAGTCATCCTTATATTGGATTCTTCCAATTCCTTATCTAGCCTAATGATCTAGAAATCATGGCTTACATCATCAATGTGATGATCATATCACAAACATCCATTAGTGATGGAGTGCCTACGGGCCATACTGATTGTCGAATAAGATAAATGACAGTTGTAGTCTATGACTCCCCGTTAAGAAAAGGTGATGAACTATGTTCAAACCAAAATGCCTCGATCCTATAAGATCATGGCTTATAGATTAAAACTGTCCTTGTGACTAGGCCATTTTTGTGCCACCTTAATACCCTAAAAGTTTTAACACTGGGATTAATTATAATGAAATTTTTAAATAAATCTGATTAACAAATTAACCACTATGGTCTATGTTTACCATGGTTAATGAGTCATCAAAAACGATGATTCCATAATAAACCTCTGAATAAATTATTGTCAATTGCTTTATAGCAATCAAGCTCCAAAATGGCTGAATCAGAAGAGGTTAATAGTCATCCAAGGGAGAGAAATGATAACACCAGAATAAATGTAGCTGGTAAAGATCTGCAAGCAATGATAGACAATGCTGTCACTAGAGCCATTGACAGACAATTCAAGGAACCAAGTAATACTCGCACGAAGACTCAATCTGTGGCTCATAGTAAGCCCCCTTCTAAAACACATGAGTCAACTAAGGAAAATTCTCATCACTCGTCAAATCAGAAAAGTCAGCCTTCTAAGCAAATTGTGTTTAATCAAGAACCGCGCTCAAAGACTTGTTCTTATAAATACTTCGTCTCCTGCAAGACAAGGGACTTCACAGGTGAAAAAGGTGCCATTGACTGTATGACATGGCTTGATGAGATGGATACCGTTGTTGACATTAGTGGTTGTGCGGAGCGGGATATTGTGAAGTTTGTTTCACAGTCATTCAAAGGAGAGGCATTAGCTTGGTGGAGATTGTTAGTTCAAGCCACGGGGAAGATCCCACTATATAACATGTCATGGGAACAATTTGTGGCACTAATCAAGGAAAACTTCTGTCCTCAGCATGAGGTTGAGAAAATTGAAACTAACTTCTTGACTCTGGTCATGAAGAATCTAGATTGCCAAGCTTATCTTATGAGTTTCAACACTATGTCCCGACTTGTCCCCTACCTGGTTCCACTTGAACCTAAGCGCATAGCGCACTTCATTGGAGGCCTGGCCCCGGAAATTAAAGGAAACGTTAAAGCTTCCAGGCCTACTACCTTTCGGTCAGTGGCGGATTTGTCCTTATCCCTCACGCTTGATGCAATAAGGAATAAGTCTCTTAAGACTTCTGATGAGGGAAAAAGGAAACGGGAAGATGAAAGCTCACGACGCTCTGAAAAGAAAAGAAAAGCCTGAGTGTAAAACCTGCCAGAAGCACCATTTTGGGAAATGCAGACTCGAATCTCAATCGCAATCACAATCAAAGCCTAAAATTTGTGGGATTTGCAAGTCAAAAGAGCATAGAACTTTAGATTGCAAGAAAATGAAGGACGCAACTTGTTATGGTTGCAGTGAGAAGGGGCATATCAAGACCAACTGCCCTAAATTTGCAAAGAAGCATGAAGAGGCCAAGAAGACTAATGCTCGGGTCTTCCAGATGAATGCTCAGGAGGCAGTACAGAATGATAATGTTATAACAGGTACATTCCTCATCAATGATGTTTATGCTAGAGTTTTGTTTGATTCTGGCGCAGATAAGTCTTTCATAGACAATAAATTTTGTAAACTGTTAAAACCCTAAACATAAAATATGAGGTAGAACTGGCCGATGGTACCTTAGAGACTGCTTCAACAATCTTAGATGGATGTTTTATATCCATTAGGAATCACTCTTTTCCGCTGCCTTTGCTTCCGTTGAAATTGGCAGGATTTGATATAGTTATAGGCATGGATTGGTTATCTCGTAACAAAGCCCAAATTGCATGTGATAAGAAGCAAGTGGTTATCAAAACTCGTTATGGTGAGCCACTTACTATTCAAGGAGATACGCAGTATGGATTGCCTAAGCAAGTGTCTATGCTTAAGGCATCAAAGTGTTTGAAGAAAGGTTGTGTTATTTATATGGCACAGGTAACGATTGATGATCCAAAGCCCAAGATTGAAGATATTCCTGTTATTTCAGAATACTCGGGCGTCTTTCCAGAAGAGCTACCTGGTTTACCTCCTGACAGACAAGTGGAATTTAGAATTGATATCATTCCAGGAGCTGCCCCAGTAGCACGAGCTCCTTATCGTTTGGCCCTGACAGAAATGAAGGAATTAAGGACACAGTTGGATGATTTATTAGAGAAAGGTTTTAATCAACCTAGCTCGTCCCCTTGGGGAGCACCTATTCTTTTTGTGAAAAAGAAAGATGGCTCAATGCGTCTATGTATCGATTATTATGAGTTGAACAAAGTTACACTCAAGAATCGATATCCATTGCCCAGGATCGACGACCTCTTCGATCAACTGCAAGGGGCAAGTTACTTCTCAAAGATCGATCTGAGGTCGGGGTATCATCAGCTGAAGGTCAGAACCGAAGATCTACACAAGACTGCATTCAGAACAAAATATGGCCACTACGAGTTCTTAGTGATGCCTTTTGGGCTCACTAATGCACCTGCAGTATTCATGGATCTCATGAATCGTGTCTGCAAGCCATATTTAGACAAGTTTGTCATTGTCTTTATTGATGACATACTTATTTACTCAAAAAGTCAAGCCGATCATGAAAAGCATCCCCGGTGTATCCTTAAACTCCTACAACAAGAGAAGCTCTACGCAAAGTTCTCTAAATGCGAATTCTGGCTTCGAGAAATCCAATTTCTTGGACATGTGGTAAGTGAGCGTGGTATCCAGGTGGATCCCGCTAAGATTGAAGCAATTATGAATTGGCAAGCACCTAAGACGCCCACAGAAATTCGCAGCTTCTTAGGATTGGCAGGTTACTACAGACGTTTCATTGAAAACTTTTCAAGAATTGCTGCACCCTTAACTTCGTTAACTCACAAAAATGTGAAGTTTGATTGGGGACCCAAACAACAAGAATCTTTCGAGATTCTGAAGCAGAAATTAAGCAATGCTCCTGTGTTGACATTGCTAGAAGGAATTGAAGAATTTGTAGTTTATTGCGACGCATCGCGCACTGGTATGGGTTGCGTGCTTATGCAGAGAGGCAAGGTTATAGCCTATGCTTCTCGTCAATTGAAAGTGCACGAAAAGAACTACACCACCCACGATTTGGAATTGGGTGCCGTTGTATTTGCTTTAAAACTTTGGAGGCATTACCTGTATGGAACTAAGTGTGTGATCTTTTCAGATCACAAAAGCCTTCAACATCTGTTTAACCAAAAAGATCTTAACATGAGGCAGCGTCGATGGATGGAGACATTAAATGACTATGATTATGAAATTCGCTACCACTCGGGCAAGGCGAATGTTGTTGCTGATGCTCTAAGCAGAAAGGAAAGAATTAAACCAATAAGGATCAACACTAAAAGCATCGAATTAAGGAACAACTTGAATGAAAGGCTGTTAGCTGCACAGAAGGACGCCGTATTGGAAGCCAACCTTCCGAATGAAAAGTTAGGCGTGACGTTTGATCAATTGTCTTATGGCAAGGATGGAATCCTTAGATTAAATGGTCGAATCTGGGTTCCAATCCATGGAGGACTTAGAGATGTGATCCTTGAGGAAGCTCATAGTTCAAAATATTCAGTTCATCCAGGCAGTGATAAGATGTACCAGGATCTGAAGGCCAATTATTGGTGGATAGGTTTGAAGAAATCCATAGCCATCTATGTAGCTAAATGTCTGACATGCGCACAGGTTAAAGCCGAGCATCAAAAGCCGTCAGGTTTGCTGCAACAGCCTGAACTTCCCACTTGAAAGTGGGAAATGGTAACTATGGATTTTATTACCAAGTTACCAAAGACAAAACGGGGAAATGATACGATATGGGTTGTAGTCGACAGGCTGACCAAGTCAGCTCACTTCTTGCCTATTAAAGAAACGCACAGCTCCGATAAGCGAGCTCAGCTGTACGTGGGTGAGATAGTATCTCTCCACGGAATGCCGGTATCTATTATCTCTGATAGGGATACTAGATACACATCTCACTTTTGGAAAAGCTTTCAGCAATCTTTAGGCAGTCGTTTAAATTTCAGCACTGCTTATCATCCTCAGACGGATGGGCAAAGCGAACGTACGATTCAAACGCTTGAGGATATGCTCGGGGCTTGTGTTATTGACTTGGGAGGAAGTTGGGATGACCATCTTCCTCTGATTGAATTTTCGTACAATAATAGTTATCATTCAAGCATCCAAGCTGCACCTTTTGAGGCTTTGTATAGAAGGAAGTGTAGAACGCCAGTTTGTTGGGTGGAAGTTGGAGAAACCCAATTGTCAGGACCTGATATAGTCCTCGAGACGACGGATAAGATCGTTTAAATCAGTTATCGTCTCAAAGCTATCAGGGATAGGCAGAAAAGCTACGCTGATAAAAGGCGTAAACCTCTGAAATTTGAGGTTGGTAATAAAGTACTACTCAAGGTGTCACCCTGGAAAGGGGTGATGCGTTTTGGCAAAAAGGGCAAGTTGAGCCCAAGGTACATAGGACCATTCGAGATCATCGAATGTGTCGGAACTGTAGCTTACAAGCTGAATCTACCTGAAGAACTTAGTGGCATACATAATGTATTCGACATCTGCAATTTAAAGAAATGTCTAGCCGATGAGTCGCTAGCAATGTAGCATAAGGACGTGCAGATTGACGAGAGCGTGAAGTTCGTTGAAAAACCTTTGTCGATCGAGGATCGACAGGTTAAGAAGCTTCGAAGAAAGAGTGTGCCGATTGTGAAGGTAAAATGTGATGCCCGTAGAGGCCCAGAATACACGTGGGAGGTTGAATCCACGATGAAACAGAAATACCCTCATTTATTTCAGTAAATCTCGAGGTCGATATTTCTTTTAAGGGGGTGAGGATGTAACACCTCGCAAAATCATGTCCAATATAATAAAGACACGTGTCAAGAACTTTAAACGTGTAATGAGTTGATTTCGAGGGACTAAAGTTGAGAAACAAAGAAAGTATGTGTGTAGAAGGATCCAAAGTGTCAACATTTGAAAACTATGCCTTTTAACAACCCTACACGATGTTTATACTCTTAAACGAATGAATTGTGAAACGTATGAAGCCGTTCGTGAAAGAAAGTGAAAATTTACCAGAAGCGAGGGTTAAATGTGTCAACATGTTAAAATCACTACCTCTGAGTGACCTTTTAATGAACCCGGGGCTTTGTAACGATTAATTTCACTCTAAAGAACAAGTGACCAAAAATTCACGAGGTTTTGATATCGATTGATACTCGATTCGTTAACTTTCGTAAATAAAGGGTTAAAAGCATTAACGAGGCAAAACTAGTGTTTTCGGTTATCGTTAAACAAAACCGGACCTAACGATGTTTGGTTATATCCTAAAGATCATCAAAATATAATTTTTTTGGGTTAAAAGTGCTTGAAATAGAAGTTATTACGTTTTAAAAGGTCCAGGGGTCGATTCTGCCATGTTTGAAACTTGTTGAGCTGGTCACCATAGGGGTGGCGCTGCGCCACACCAAAACCCCACTGCCGTCACTCGACGCGACGGCATAAAATGGGCGGAAACCACGCACAGGTGCAGGTTCTGCGTTTTCTTCACCATTGCATACTTGTATTCGAAACTAGGGACTGTTTGCTGGTATTTAAAACCACTTGGGACACATGTAATCATCAGAGAACAACACTAAACACCTGGAATGATCAGGAGGTGCTCTCAATTGCTATAAATAGGTGCAATTTGAGCAGCAATTCTCACTTGCACTTCCAATTTTCTTACTTTCTCAATCTCTAAAGCTTTGGAGCTCATCTCTGGAGCATCCTGGTTATCTAGGAAGCTTCCTCAAGTTTAATATTCGTGCTAAGTAACCTTGTAAGCGTTCTTAGCTCCTGTAGTTAAGTTTTTACTAGCTTAATGACCGAAAGTCAAAGATATCGTAACGATGCTTTGACTTTGTGATTAATCACTAACGGTCCAGCCATTATTCGAATTGAAAGTGGTTATGTGTTGGTAATTAAGTTGTCAGGGCCCCAGCCCCGGTTTTACCCGGTCTAGGAGCCACGGGACAGGAACCCGTTGTATTTATTAATTGAGTTGACAGCGGAAGATTTTACAGGATCTTTTAAAACTTGAAATGCCCGATTATTTTATTTCATAATTCGGGATAAACCCCGTAATTTACAATAGAGGAATTTCACAAGGAAATTCCCTGATTTACAAAACATGTTTATTTATTTACTGAGCCACCTCTTCAAGCTGGTTAGTGCTCCGTAGCACGTTTTCCTTGATACACAGCAGGTCGCCTGAAACATGTTTTGAAAATATTTTATCAGCGGGGAAATACTGGCGAGTCATTCCGTTTACATAAAATGACACATAGTTATAAATTACAGCATAAGAGCGATTACAATGGCTTCTATCTTATTTTTATCTGGCGTCGTGTCACCTGGTGACGATGGTCATACCACTATTGGGTCCTTTCACCCAAGTAGTGATGATTATCACTGTTAGGATTTATTAGCCTAACCGTTAGAAATTAGTAATGTGCACAATACCCCACTAGCCAGTGATTCAAGATAACCACGACTTAATCCCTGTAATTATAACTTTTTGGAAAGAAATGGAGTATTGTAAAATACTGTTGATAAAAGAGAATGACTCACATTGCAGATTTAAACGGGCAGAGTTTAGCCTACTGATTAGCCTTGTAACCTAATTTAAATAACAATGCACACGACTAGGTCTGTAACTAATACAGCATTTACGATAACTCACGAGATTAAAATCCTCACAACGAATGACAAAGTGCAACACTTAAACATCCATCGAATTTACGACGAATGACAAAGTGTAATACTTAAACATCCATCATATTCACGACGAATGACAAAGTATAGCCCTAATTTGAGCAGCACTTAAACATCCATTGGATTGATTTCAATCGATCGGACATTGAATCGTAGCAGCGATCGAGTTAATACCCTGTATCGTAGCAGCGCCTAGCTATCTTAAAATTCGAAATTGAGCAGTGAAACTTCGTTTTTATGAAAAGTTTTCGACACAGAATGAAAGCTCGATGTACCTGCTATTTATAGGTGAAATTTGGGTCTCACGCGGCCCGCGTGAGCCCACCCTTAATCTTTACGCGGCCCGCGAGAGGTCTAGTTATAGACTAGGGCTAGCGTGTCATCAGTAGTGTTGCCACGTGTACGCCACGTGGCCTGGGAACGCTTATCCGGTCAATGCAAGGTTGACGCGGCCCGCGTAAGGGTCTGCTTGTCTTTTACGCGGCCCGCCTGAAGATCAAAAATCTGATTTTCTTGATTTTTGATATGGATTAGGGTTTCAGGGGTCCGGGTTTGTACTTACGGGTCGGTTTGGGACATTTTTGAAGGTCCTTAGATCCTCCCCGCCTTATTTAGAATCTCGTCCTCGAGATTCACTGAAATAAGTGAGGATACTTTCGCTTCATCTCTGATTCCAGTTCCCCAGTGTATTCGGGTCCTCTCTTTGAATTCCACCTGACTTTAACCAGCACTAATCGCTTGTGCTTGAGAAACTTGACTTTTCTGTCTTCTATTTGCAGTGGTTTCTCAACAAATTTTAGCTTTTCATTTACCTCTACATCTTGAAGAGGTACTACCAGGGATTCGTCAGATAGACATTTCTTGAGGTTGGATACATGGAATACATCATGTACCCCGGCTAACTCTTCTGGTAGTTGTAGGCGATATGCAACTGGTCCTATTCGCTGAATTATTTGGAATGGTCCTATGTACCTTGGACTTAACTTTCCCCTCTTTCCGAACCGAACTACTCCTTTCCAAGGAGAAACTTTCAAGAGTACTTTGTCTCCGACTTGAAATTCCAGTGGCTTGCGTCGATTGTCTGCATAACTCTTCTGGCGATCTCGAGCCGTTTTCAGTCTTTCTTTGATTTGAGTAATCTTGTCAGTAGTTTCTTGCACTATTTCAGGACCTGATAATTGGCTTTCTCCTATTTCTGCCCAACAAAATGGAGTCCTGCACTTGCGTCCATATAGTGCTTCGAACGGGGCAGCTTCGATGCTCGAACGATAACTATTATTATAGGAGAATTCAATTAAGGGTAGGTGGTCATCCCAGTTTCCACCAACATCTATCACACATGCCGTAAGCATGTCTTCCAGGGTTTGGATTGTCCTTTCACTTTGTCCGTCCGTTTGAGGATGATATGTCGTGCTTAAATTTAGTCGAGTTCCCATGGCTTCTTTGAAACTTGTCAAGAAACGGGAAGTGCAACGACTATCCCTATCCGATACAATGGAGAGTGGGACTCCATGTAAGGATACTACCTCGTCTACGTATAACTTGGCTAACATTTCCATGCTAAAGGTTTCCTTCATGGGTAGAAAATGAGCTGATTTGGTTAATCGATCCATAATTACCCAAATCGCATCATTACCTTTTCTGGTTTTGGGTAACTTAGTTACAAAGTCCATGGTTACAAGTTCCCATTTCCATACAGGCATTTCTAATTGTTGTAGTAGACCTGAGGGTTTCTGGTGTTCTGCCTTGACTTGTGAACAAGTAAGACACTTAGATACATATCTAGCTATGTCCTTTTTAATTCCTATCCACCAGAAATTGTTTCTTAAATCTTGATACATTTTATTGTTACCAGGATGCATGGTATACCTAGATTTATGGGCTTCCTCTAGGATCTTATTTCTTAACTCTCCCTGTATAGGTACCCAAATCCTTCTTTTGTGGAATCTCCAAATTCCATCACTTCCTTGCTCTAATTCCTTTATTCGTCCTTTCATACCTTCAGCATCATCCTTGATTGCTATTTCTTGGATATTTTTCAGTTGTTCCATTAAGTCTAATTGTAGACTTAATCTAAGAGCACGAACTCGCTTTTGCTTTTCATGATACTTACGGCTTAAAGCATCTGCAACTACGTTTGCTTTTCCTTCATGATATTGAATATCACAGTCGTAGTCACTTAGGATTTCCATCCATCTTCTTTGCCTCATATTCAACTCTTTTTGCCCAAATATGTATCTTAAGCTTTTATGGTCTGTATACACAATAAACTTACTTCCATACAGATAATGTCTCCATATCTTAAGGGCAAAAATTATCGATCCTAATTCTAAGTCATGTGTCGTATAGTTCTCTTCGTGCTTTTTCAATTGCCTTGATGCATACGCAATTACCTTCTTGCGTTGCATTAGCACACATCCTAATCCTAACTTTGAAGCATCACAGTATACTTCAAAATCTTCTGTCCCTTCAGGTAAGGCAAGGATTGGAGTGTTGGTTAACCTTTGCTTCAAAATCCTAAAAGCCTCTTCTTGCCTAGGTCCCCATTCAAACTTAACTGCTTTACAGGTTAGCTTAGTTAATGGTACAGCTATTTTGGAGAAATCCTTAATAAATCGTCTATAGTATCCGACTAACCCTAGAAAGCTTCTAATTTCCATAGCTGATTGCGGGACTTTCCATCTAGTGATTGCTTCTATCTTAGCAGGATCTACGTGAATACCTTCGTGATTCACCATGTGTCCCAAAAATTGCACCTCCTGTAGCCAAAATTCACACTTCGAGAATTTGGCGTAAAGCTTCTCCTTTCTTAACAAAGTTAAGAGTGTATGCAGGTGCTCACGATGCTCGTTCTGACTTTTGGAATAAATGAGTATATCGTCGATGAAGACAATTACAAATTTATCCAAGTACGGTTTACAGATCCTATTCATCATGTCCGTAAATGCTGCAGGAGCATTTGTTAGTCCGAAGGGCATGACTGTAAACTCGTAATGACCATACCTAGTTCTGAAAGCGGTTTTAGGTATGTCTTCTTCTTGTACTTTCAACTGATGGTATCCGGAGCGTAAATCTATCTTAGAAAAATATCTAGCTCCCTGAAATTGATCAAATAGATCATCAATCCTAGGTAATGGGTATCGATTCTTAATTGTAACCTTATTCAATTCCCTATAATCGATACACATTCTCATTGAACCATCCTTTTTCTTTACAAACAACACTGGTGCTCCCCAAGGGGATGAACTAGGTTGTATTAATCCTTTGCTTAACAATTCATCTAATTGCTTTTTCAATTCTAGCATTTCGGTGGGTGCTAACTGATAAGGTGCCTTAGCTATCGGTGTAGTTTCAGGAATTAAATGAATTCTAAATTCTACCTCCCTATCGGGTGGGAATCCAGGTAGCTCTTCTAGGAATACGTCCGGGTATTCTGATACTACCAGAATCTCCTTAAGTTCCTTACCCTTAGTGTTAATGATAACCGAAATTATATATACTATTCCTTGCTTTCGTTCATAACTAGCAACTTTCATTACTGAAATGAATTTCAGTGGCTTTCGTGGCTTATCTCCTGTAATCATCACCATTTCTCCTGTGGGTGCATGAATTTCTATAGAGTTCTTATCACATAGGATTCGAGCATGGTTGGCTACTAACCAATCCATTCCTAACACAACATCGAATCCAGCTAAATCCATAGGTAATAGGTTTGCAGAAAATTTATGGCCTAAAAGTTCTATCTTTCCTTTTTGCAAAACCTTATTTATGTTAACGGAATTTCCATCTGCCGTTTCTACCGTAAAAATTTGTCTAAGGTTGGTTAAGGGTAGGTTAAGAGCTTGGCAGAATGAAGTATTTATAAAACTTTGGTTTGCACCAGAGTCAAATAATACTTTTGCATAAACGTCGTGCACTAGGAACGTACCAGCTATCACATCAGGAATTAGTTATGCTTCCTGAGTAGTCAACTGGAATGCTCTTGCATTCTTCTTGGTAGCTCCATCTGCAGGTTTAGCTTTGTTGTCAGCTGGTTTGACCAGTTTCGGGCAGTCTGGCCTAAAGTGTCCAGCTTCTCCACAGTTGTAGCAGATTGTTGATTTCTTCTTCCTGTAATCTTCCTCTTGATGCTCCGGGATTTTGCAGAAATTGCAATACCCTTTGCATTTTCCAAAATGCTTTCTTTTGCAGGCATTGCAAAATGGAACAGTGGAAGATTGCCCAGTTCCCTTCTTCTTGAAATTGCTACGGTTACCCATCCGGAATCCCTGGGTAATCTTTTGGGCCACTTCTGTCACACCCCGATTTCCACGTGTCAACAGTGGGCCCGGTAGGGGAGTATCGTGACGTAGTTGGTAACATCATGGTCAAACAACACAATATTTAAATGCACAGCGGAAGCAAATGATAAATATATTACATTCCGAATATAAAGTAATATCAAAGTATTACAACGGAAAGTAAAGGATCCACAGGCGGATCAATAACTGTTCAACAGACTTCAGGCATCTAGAACTTGCAAGATTCCTTATTAACGCCCTGAGCTTCCAGCAAATTTCGTTTAGTACCTGTCACTTAACCTTTTTGGAAAATACGTCAGTTTACACTGGTAAATACAATTAACTGACTCATTTTGGAAAAAGAGTTTGAAAAGTGATTCGAGTGCAAACGGCACAAAATATCTTGACACATTGATTAAAATGCACAGAGGCAAAATTAATCTTTTATAACTTAGGACAATTTTATTAATAAAAATCTTGTATCCGATTTACATGGTTGTCCAACATTTAGGGCCGGTGATTATACAATACAAGCCGGACAAGATTAATCGACACACCACAAATATGATCTCACAAGAAGACACCCTTACGAGTGAGTATACGTTATACATATGCAACAGGAGGTGTTATGTCTACACCTTGTGCTTACGTCGTGGCCATTCACTTTTTAAAATGAGCCAATGATATCCAGGACACGGTCATTAACCCCCAATGTTATTTGTTATCAATCAATACAGATTAAAACGGGATTATGCAATTTAATCATCTCCGATTAAAAGGTTTCTACACCCGACCAAGCGGTATTTTTATAATACCGTATCCCAAGCCCGTATAGGGGAAAATAAGTTAAAAGTATTTACCTGAGCTAGCAATGCAATTTATACTCAGCCGTATATTCTAATCAGCAAGTACAAGTACTTCTACTGGGGCTCTCAATCTGGAACGAAGGTTTTATTAACCTATTAGATTCCTAACGGGACTTATTTAAGTCGTAACTTAGACCGGTTAGTTTTAAGGAAGTTTTACGGTTCAAACGCATGATTAAGCGAAGACCGGAATAGAATGTGATTTAGACCCAACAAGTTTGAAGACTTGTATAATATGGGCAAACTAAACACATTCTGGATTTTGAGATAAAAAGGATAAGGTTTGACCCGTTTCGGCTAATTTATGCAAACTAGTTACATAAACCGAACCGAACGTGCCAGAGGCGTAACGGGTAACCATATGGGTCCTAAACAGGTTTCCTAAGTTAATTATGCCTCAAATATGTTGTGACATCAGTAAGATGTCTTTCATTATGCCCGGAACGTTTTTAAACACAAACTAGGCCTCGTAGGGGTAGTTTGGTCTTTTAAAAGGTTATAAAAGAATTTAAGTATTTATCTGAGTTACAGGTCTGATGTAATCAGCAAAAATACTCAATTTAATAAGTTGTAACAGTAGGGTAAAGCATATATGTGAATTTACCCATTATAACCAAACTATGCACCGAAGGGGCATTTTGGTAATTTCACATAAGCCGAAAAGCTCAAAACCGAAGTCTGAATTAATCAACCTTTGTTTACTGTTAAAACATTCTAAGTTGCCTAAAATATCAGTAGGTATCAACCCGGGTATGTTCAATATAATTTTTATACATACTATGCGTTAAAAACGCTAAATAAGGCGATTAAGAGTCGTTTACGGGTTCGATACATAAAGCTGATATTTTTATACTTCCAGAAGGCTTAAAATAATTTATTTAACATATCTAATCAGTAGAAAAAGGTTTGGAGTCGTTTAGATATGTAAAACTCATTTTATGGCCCGTAAGGGCAAAACCGACAATTACCGGATTAAGCCTACGACTACTAGTTATGCTCAGCCTAAAATTAATTAAAAATATTCAAAAATCCCAAAATAATATATTACATCAGTGGGTATTAAGTTTGATACCAAAAAGTAGGCTTAACTAGGCTATACGCCAATTATGCCGTTTAATTAACATAAAGCTTTAAATTTGCGATATTGAGCATAACTCTTTATCTACAAGTCAAACTGATGTCAAAATTTGCATACAAGTTTATATATCAGTAACTAAGGTTTCTACACTTTTACATTTTCATAAATCACTTTTTAAGGTAATAAGGGCATAATGGTCAACATATGAGCTATTAACGGAAACGCGTAAACGAATGGGTCAATCAATGAACCAACCACAGAGGGTCATGCTAACATGTAGCCTGGTCCTAAGGAAGCTCTAAGGCATTTCCAAATCATACTAAAGCGGGTCAGAACTGAAGTCAAAGCAAAAGTCAAGGCTTTGCGACTTTCGGTTCCGAATCGGTTCAAAACGGAAAGTTGTCGAATCAAACAAGCTTAGACAAGTTCTTATGCTTATTATCAAGTTATATGAATGATAAAATAGGTTACACGCCTTTTACATTGTTAATTATGCGTTAAACGAAAGATTACATTTCTGTTGACTTTTTCTAATCATCTTTGACTCGACAAATGACCTAGTTAGGATGGGAATCAGTGGATGCCCTTTTAAGGGTTTAAAGCCCACATAATTACCAACTTATAACTACCTTTGATTCGACTAATCACTGGACCATTAGTGATTAATCGTTAAGTCAACCTTTAATTACGACGGTTGACTTTTAAGCTAAACTAAGCTAAAACTTAAACTAAGGAAAGATTAGAAAACTTACTGAAGTCCTAAGCTTGATTAGGAAGGTCTTGTGTCTGCTCTTAAGCTCCCAAAAGCTCCAGAATTGCACAAGTGAAGTGTGAAGAATGTGTTGCAACTTAGTGGCTTTATATAGTGTTTAGATCACCACAAATTCTTGACACCCAAGTCTATGAATGACCACAACATCTTAGCAAGTGTCCCTAAGTGTTTAGGGGTTGTTTAGGGGGCTCTTGGAAGGGTTTAAGGGCAACACATGGCGTTTAGAAGGCTGAACAGGTGAAAAAACGAGTTTCTGCATCTGGGAGGCTGAGGCGGCCCGCTTGAGATTCTAAAGCGGGCCGCATGGGCCTTCTGATCAGCTTTTTCATTTTTTAGTTTCCACATCTTGTCCCTTGGCTCTTCGGAAGGTCAACTAGCATTATTACTTGCAATTTGACCCCTTATTATTTACCTACAAGGGCTTTAGAACTTGTACCCACTTTTCTAAGTCCTTGGCCACTCGGTTATTACCCGAAAAGTCATAACTTTCAACATTGACGCTTTAACCCCTCGTACACGAATATTGTCATAACTTCCTCATTCTTTATCGAAACTTTGTGAAATTTTAATCACTTATTCTAGTGAGCAAAATTAATCATTACAAAGCTTTGGGTTTGTCAAAAGGTCACTCAGTGGCATAACTTAAACATGTTGACACATTTAACCCCTGTCGTTTGAAATCTCTCACTTTTAGCTTCGTATGATCCATGATTTATCCGTCTAAGGGTATAAACATCATGTAGGGTTATTGTAAAGTATATTTATCCATTGTTGACATTTTGAACCCTTATTTTCACATACTTTCTATGTTTGTCAACTTTAGTCCCTCTAAAGTATACTTTCTCACGTTCAAGCTTATGACACGTGTCAATACCTTATAGGACGTGAATTTTCGAGGTGTTACAACTTCCTTCTTTCTATTTTCTTCTCGCGTACGTATCAGCCTGTCTGTTAGGGTGTTAGCTAATTCCACAGCATCGTCAATAGTGCGAGGTCTCGCAGCTTTAACGATATCACGGATTTCGCCAATCAAACCCCAAATATAGCGAGAAATAAGTATCAGTTCTGGCGAAGCCAGGGTTGGTACCACTCTAGCATACTTGAAGAATGTCGAAGTATACCCTCGACAATCTACATCCACCATCCGGTGGTTCAGGAATTTATTTGCCATTTGTTCCTTCTCATATTCGGGACATAATTTTCTTTCTACCAGCCGCTTAAATTCTTCCCAACTCATGGCATAGGCCACATCGCTTCCTTTGGCTTGTAGTACTGTATTCCACCATTCTAGCGCCCCTTCTTTGAAAAGATGCGACACATACATGACTTTGTCTTCCTCGGCACATTTACTTATTTTAATCACTGCCTCGGTTTTCTCTAACCAACGCAGTGCAGCAGTTGCCCCTTCGTTGCCTGCAAATTCAACCGGTTTACAGGTAAGAAACACCCTATAAATGCAACCAGGCGTTGCAGCTTTCATTTTCATAAGGAGTGGGGCTTGCATTCCATTGTTATCGTTATTAGTATGGTTGTCGCCTCTGTTTACGCTATTACTGAAGTTATCTTCATGAGTACGTTTGCTAGGAATAATTTGTTGAGGTTCAACTAGATTTCGAGCAGCAGCAAGGATTACTGGAATAGCATTGGCTATTCCCTGAGCAACGATATTCTCTATATCTTGCCTATTCAGAAATTGATCTTCATTGTGTTGCTCGGATTGGTTAACCTCGTTAACTGGTTCATTACCAGCGTTTGCCATCTGGTAATTAATATATATAACTTATTAGCGCAAAATGAATAACAACCAATCATAATAAAACAATTGCACATAATCAAGTTAACACGTATAGTCAAAATTGTTGATCTTTCGACGTTCGATATTTTATATATATATAGGCATCCGTACACACTGGTTATCTTACAAAAGTTTTATTTTTAAGTTATTTCACATAATTATATTTTATTATTATTATTATTATTGAACACGCATACTCCTACCCCCACAACTCTAGTCAGCAGGCGTTTCAGAAACGACGTTCCCTTTCATCGTATTTCCAGGAGATCCTATCCCCTACTTCTCGGCTTCTATCTTATTTTTATCTGGCGCCGTGTCACCTGGTGACGATGGTCATACCACTATTGGGTCCTTTCACCCAAGTAGTGATGATTATCACTGTTAGGATTTATTAGCGTAACCGTGAGAAATTAGTAATGTACACAATACCCCACTAGCCAGTGATTCAAGATAACCACGACTTAATCCCTGTAATTATAACTTTTTTGGAAATAAATGGAGTATTGTAAAATACTGTTGATAAAAGAGAATGACTCACATTGCAGATTTAAACGGGCAGAGTTTAGCCTACTGATTAGCCTTGTAACCTAATTTAAATAACAATGCACACGACTAGGTCAGTAACTAATACAGCATTTACGATAACTCACGAGATTAAAATCCTCACAACGAATGACAAAGTGCAACACTTAAACATCCATCGAATTTACGACGAATGACAAAGTGTAATACTTAAACATCCATCGTATTCACGACGAATGACAAAGTATAGCCCTAATTTGAGCAGCACTTAAACATCCATTGGATTGATTTCAATCGATCGAACATTGAATCGTAGCAGCGATCGAGTTAATACCCTGTATCGTAGCAGCGCCTAGCTATCTTAAAATTCGAAATTGAGCAGTGAAACTTCGTTTTTATGAAAAGTTTTCGACACAGAATGAAAGCTCGATGTCCCTGCTATTTATAGGTGAAATTTGGGTCTCACGCGGCCCGCGTGAGCCCACCCTTAATCTTTACGCGGCCCGCGAGAGGTCTAGTTATAGACTAGGTCTAGCATGTCATCAGTAGTGCTGCCACGTGTACGCCACGTGGCCTGGGAACGCTTATCCGGTCAATGCAAGGTTGACGCGGCCCGCGTAAGGGTCTGCTTATCTTTTACGCGGCCCGCCTGAAGATCAAAAATCTGATTTTCTTGATTTTTGATATGGATTAGGGTTTCAGGGGTCCGGGTTTGTACTTACGGGTCGGTTTGGGAAATTTTTGAAGGTCCTTACATAAGTAGGTGATAATCCCTTAAAAGGGCACCTTCTAATTATCACGTTATCTCAGTCAATTGTCGGGTCAAAGTACTTAACAAAAAAGTCAAACGAGTCAGTTTTTATAAAATAATTCATATCTAATAATGTAGAAGCTATAAAATACGTTTTATCACTTAAATAACGTGGTAAATAATATAAGAACATGTTTAGGCATGTTCAACCCGACAATTCTGAATATAAGGCTCGGTTCGCAACCGAAAATCGCAAAAGTAGACTTTTGCTTTGACTTTCAGTTTTAACCCGAATTAGCCTAGTTTAGTTATGCCTTAAGGTTCCTTTGTGACCATATTATGTGTACGTATAACCCTCTGAGGTTATACTACATGGTCCCATAGAAATCTGAATCATTTGCATGTTTCCGTTAAATGCTTAATATTGACCATTATGCCCCTATTTTATAAAAACGAGATTTTCGAAAATGTGAGAGGACAAAAGGCTTTGTTACTGATATATAAGTATGTCCTAAAAATTTGACATCCGTTTCTGGTCTCAAATAAGAGTTATGCAAGATATCGTAAAACAAAACTTTTTGTTAATTAAAATGCATTTTTGGCTTAAATCATATTTAAAACCAATTTTTGGCACCAAACTTGCTACCCACTGTTATGATATAATATTTAGGGATTTTTGGAAACTGACCATAGCATAGAGTTCTAGCATAAATTCGGTAAATCACGATAATGCCCTTTTTGTTAATAAAATAAGTTTAACATATGATTTGCATACCAAACCTTTTCCTACTGATAACATATGTTAAATAAAATATTTTAAGCATTAGAGACTGATCAAAACTTCAGAATTTTATAAACATCTTGAATACCGTCAATTACCGGCTTTTACGTTAATTAGGCGCATAGTATGGTTTAAAACCATATTTAACGCCTAAGACTTGTTACCTCCTGATTTTAAAAATAATTTTTTATACTTTAACAGTAAGTATAAGTCTTGAACTCAGATTTCCAAATTTGACCTTAAAAGCATATGTGAAATGACAAAAAATGCCCCTGCTGTGCATAGTTGGCCATAAATGATAAACCTCACATATGTATGATATCTTACTGATGTAACTTGATAAAATAAATATTTTTACTGAATATTTTAGACCAGAACCTCAGTTTGCTATTAAACCTCTTTTATAAACTTTAAAATGACTAAAATACCCCTACGGGGCTTAAATTGGTTTGAAATTCGTTTTGGGCATAATTATAGATATCCTACTGATATCATGTCATATTTAAAGCATATCAACTTATGGAACTTGTACATGACTCATCCGGTTACCCGTTAAGCATATACGCGTTCGGTTCGGTACGGGTCAAACCTTATCATTTTTACTTCAAAATCCAGAATGTATTTAGTCTACCCATTTTATACAAGTCTCCATACTTGTCGGGTCTAAATTACATTCCAATCCGGTTACCGCTTAATCTTACGTTTTGTACCGTAAACCTTTCTTTAAAACTAACCGGTCTAAGTTAAAACTTAAATAAGACCCGTTAGGAATCTAATATTTTTTTTTGTTATTAAAACCTTCGTTCCAGATTAGGAGCTCAGTAAAAGCTATCTGCACTTGCTGATTAGAATATACGGCTGAGTATAAATTACATTTTTAGCTCAGGTAAATACTTTTAACTTATTTTCCCTTATACGGGCTTGGGATACGGTAAATTATTACCGCTTGGTCGGGTATTGAATATTTAATCGATTAGTGGTTAAATCATTGAGATAACCCGTTTTAATCTGTTTTGTTTGATACAAAGCCTTTGGGGGTTAATATGACCGTGTCCTGGATATCCTCGGCTCATTCAATTGAAATGGCCACGACTTAAGCACGGGGTGTAATATATAGTGGAGGTGTGATTGCTATACAAGCCTATAATTGCAAAGTAGCATATTTGGTTTTGAGTGAAATATATACTAGCACATTACACGCTAGTCTTGATAAAACCGAGAGAAGTGATCATTGTGAGGTGCGTGTGGCATGTGTGTAGTATCATAAGCATGTTAGTTTTAGTTAGGAAAGTCTTAAGCTGTTTTAAATGCGTATCATTTATCTGTTAGATTGTCAATCTCGATTGTGTCAGTCTATGGGACGGGTATGACTTGGGATCTTAAATGGTTAATTCGGTAAGGGATTTAAAGGTGATTTGTTAATAAGGTGAGTAATGTGTATGATGGTTGCTTGAGGACAATCAATGATAAGTGTGGGGATGTCACGGGGAGTGTGAAACACGAGCCTTAAGTGTATTAATTTGTGTGAGTTAATGCGTTTTATGAGATTATGTCTTTTGAATATAGTAACTACGAGCGTTTGTGATTTACAGGTTAAATCGTGTAATTCGGTGAAGTTAAAGTGGTTAGAGATGACGCAGAACACCCGTGGATGATAAATATAGCGAAAGGCGTTATTCGGAAGTTATATCGGGTTAGAAAATGGCTTAGAGTTGAAAGAAACGAGAAGGAATGAATTATAGGGGGCATTGGGTCAATATGTGAAAGTTGAAAATGCAAGTTATGTGTGGGCTGTCAAGAGGGTGATGTGACTTACGGTTATAAAGTATCACTTACGGTTGACCAAGCAGAATATGAACAAAGAAACAGAAGATATGGACCGTAGCCTACGGTACCAATTCGTAGGTTACGGTGGTAATATATTTGACATAACATGCATACACACGCAAACATATGGGGAGAAAATAGAAAAGAAAAAAAAAACTAATTCTTAAAGAGGAGTCAGGGAACACGTGAGAGAGGCACAAGGCAACAAAGTCAATCACATCCCATCATCGTCCAACATCCTTTGACATCATCAAGAGACATCATCATCATGGTCATACTAGGTTTTTGGGGAGGAGATTTATAGTTGGCGGCTGTATCAAGGGAGGCATCAACATCACCAATCTCAATTATCATAAGTCACACATGCAGACAAGACTTTGAGACAACATTGGTGGGAGCCAATACTCACGTGCAAGGGCCATTTGGGCTTTGGGGAACATGATTGGACTATTTATTGGATCATTATTATTATTTATTCTACACAAATCCAATGAATTACACAAATCCAAGATTGAGAAGAGGGAGACGCACACCAAGACTTCTTTCACGTAGAGAGAGGAGGGCATGAATTTTTAAGTGGGCCGACAACAATTAATTGTTTTGGATTGGACTACTTGGACGGCAGACAAGAGGGGACGAAGATAGAGAACCCCAGAAAGATCTGTCAACCAAGATGAGCGGCTAGTCTCCTAGTGGTTTCCTCCGGATGAAGGGTTTTTGTAAGTTAGACAATTTTATGTGTTTGTGACAATCGTTTAACTCGGTGATCTAAGCATTCGATGCTTTTCACCATGGATTTGATTTATTGGTTGTAAACAGTTACGTTTATTTAAACCTTAATTTCTAAGCATTCAGTTCCCGAGAGTTCTAGTAATTGGGATATATTTGACATGGGGTTAGGGTTTGTAAATTGTAATTGATAATCATTCGATAACCTCCCGTTATGTATTGACCGGAGTACTTAGTCGTTGGTTATCACAATTAATTAATCGAGTTTAATACCTATGTCTATGTAGGTTACGATTAAACACATAGTTTAAGTTAACTGGAAAACCTGAAATCTGGAGGAACCATCTTCTCTCCTATTGATTTAAACCTTAGTTTTTATTCGTGTAAAAACGACACGTGTCATGTAAGACAAAAATATTATTAAACACGGATCAAATTAAAGATATATGACAGGATTTAAAAGTGTCGTCATGTTAAATTTACACCTCTGAACGACCTCATAATAAATCCCAAGACCCTAACCTGTTATAAACATCTGATAATACTCAAGACCGATTATTTTGATAATGAATTATTGCACAAGATAGGATCCTATGGAATTTCTTCGATGAACCTTCGTTTACGGCACTTTCAAATGAATCCAAGACTTTTACACAACATATCAAGGTGGCGCATACTGTACATGACCCAAACTTGAGGCCCCATACTGATAAAACTTGGCCAAAAATCATGTATACTCAGTTGCCCTTTCAAAGCATTGAAAAGCCAAGATTTTTGTGTCTGATCAAGGTCTTACGGACCGTAAGACCCACCCCTTACGGTCCGTAAGGGGTTGCCAACGACCATAAATCCGACTGTTTGCTGTTTTGAGCTTGTAACCGACCTATAAACGATTTTCCTCATACTTGGACGACCCCTAAATGACTCCTAGGCTCTAGGGACATCTGTTGATGATCCATGACCATTGGTAGCATGATTTGTCAACCATCTATGAGATTAAGAACACTATAAAAGGCCACAAGGTTGCAACCATTTGATCACACCTCATTTCTGCATTTCTGGAGCTCCAAAGCAGACTCAAGTGATCACTAATCGTGCATAGGATTTCAGTAAGTATGCTTAACCTTTCTTAGTTGAGTTTTTACTTAGTTTTAGCTTAAAAGTCAAACCGTCGTAATTAACGGTTGACTTAGCGATTAATCATTGTTGGTCTAGTGATTAGTCAAATTGAAAGTAGTTATAAGTTGGTAATTATGTGGGCAATAAACCCTTAAAAGGGCACCCTCTGATTCCCACTCTAACTAGGTCAAATGTCGGGTCAAACTTGTTATTAAAAAGTCAACAGAATGCTTATTTTCCAATTTATGAATAATTAGCAATGTAGAACCCATACAACCTGTTTGATCATTAATATAACTTGATAATTAATGTAAGAACATGTCTAAACATGTTCAACCCGACAATTTTCAGTAGAGACCCGGTTCGGAACCAAAAGACGCATAATTTGACTTTTGCTTTGACTTTCAGTTCTGACCCATTTAAGCATGTTTTAGAAATGCCTTAGAGCTTTAATTGGACTAGGTTACATGCTAGTATAACCCTCTGTGATTATACACCTTGGTTCATTAGTTATCCAATTAATATGCATGATTTCGTTAATTGCCTATATGTTGACCATTATGCCCTTCTCACCATAAAACGTGATTTTTTAAAAATGTGAAAGAGTAGAAACCTTAGCTACTGAATTGTAAACTTGCACCCAAAATTTGACATCAGTTTGAGGTGTAGATTGAGAGTTATGCTCATTAGCGTAATTAGAAAGCTTCTTTAGCGATTAAACGGCGTAATTAGCATATAGCCTATTTAAACCCACTTTTTGATACCAAACTCTTTACCCACTGATGTAATATATTATTTTGGGATTTTTAAAGATTTTTAATGAATTTTAGGCTGAGCATAAATTAGAGTTATAAGCTTGACCCGGTAATTGTCGGTTTTACCCTTTTGGGCTATAAAATGAGTTTTACATGTCTTTTTGACCCCAAACCTTTTGCTACTGATTTTATAGGATAAATACATTATGTTAAACCTTCTGGAATAATAAAAATATCAAGCTTTCTATATAGAACCCGGAAACGGCTTCTAATCTCCTTTTTAAGCGTTTTTAACGCATAGTATGTACTAAAACTATTTTAAACATACACGGGTTGATACCTACTGATATTTTAGGTAAATTATAATATTTTAACAGTAAGCAAAAGTTGTTTAACTCAGACTTCAGTTTTGAGCTTTTCGGCTTATGTGAAATTACCAAAATGCCCCTACGATGCATAGTTTGGTTATAATTGATAAATTTCACATATATACTTTACCCTACTGTTATAACTTATTAAATTGAGTATTTTTGCTGATTACATCAGACCTGTAACTCAGGATAATACTTAAACTCTTTTATAACCTTATAATTGACCAAAGTACCCCTACGGGGCATAGTTTGAGTTTAAATTCGTTTCGGGCATAATAAAAGATATCTTACTGATGTCACAACATATTTGAGGCATATTAACTTAGGAAACCTGTATATGGCTCTCATGATTACCCGTTACGCCTCTTGCGCGTTTGGTTCGGTTTATGTAACTAATTTACATAAATTAGCCGAAACGGGTCAAACCTTATCGCTTTTATCTCAAAATCCAGAATGTGTTTAGATTACCCATATTATACAAGTCTTTAAAATTGTCGGGTCTAAATCACACTCTATTCCGGTCTTCGCCTTATCATGCGTTTGAACCGTATATTCCTTTTGAAAACTAACCGGTCTAAGTCAAGACTTAATTAAAGACCCGTTAGGATTCTAATAGGTTATTAAAAACCTTCGTTCCAGGTTAGGAGCCCAGTAAAAGCTATCTGTACTTGCTAAATTGATATACGGCTGGGATTGAATTTATATTTAGCTCAGGTAAATACTTTTAACTTATTTTCCCTATACGGGCTTGGGGTACGGTATATAAAATACCGCTTGGTCGGGCATTAAAATCTTCCATCGTATGGTGGTTAATTGACATTAATCGGACCGTTTAAATTGTTTTGTTTGCTTAAAGCCTTTGGGAGGTTAATGACCATGTCCCGGATATCCTTGGCATCATTTTACGAAATGGCCACGACCTAAGCGCGGGGTGTAGGCGTACACCCGTCAGTGCCAAATAAATAATGTGGTGTGTCTATTGATCTTTAACCCGGCACGATCCGGGCTACTGAACGCATAAGGAACATGTAACTCTTTTACGAGATTATATATTTAAATAATTATCCCAAGTTATAAAGAGTTTGTGCCACGTGCATTCAAATCAATTTTATTAAACTTTTCAAAATGAGTCAGTTGATAGTATTTACCAGTGTAAACTGACGTATTTTCCAAAAAGGCTAATACAGGTACTATACGTAATAGGCTGGCTACTCTAGGCATCAATAATCAAGTCTCGCAAGCTTTAGATGTTAAAGTCTGTTGAACAGTTTTATCTTTCTATTTTTAGATCCACCTGTGGATCCATCTTACATTCTGTTGTAATATTTAATATTACTTTATATCGGGTTGTAATATATTTATCTTTTGCTTCCACTGTGCATTTAAATATTGTGTTGTTTGACTATGATGATATCAACTACGTCACGGTACTCCCCACCGGGCCCACCGGTAATACGTGGAAATATCGGGGTGTGACAGGTTGGTATCAGAGCCAACATTGAGTGAATTAAACACTAGCTTTTTGTGTTTAATCTCAATGACACATTAGCACATTCATTGACCTTCTGAGTCTAGACTTAACATAGGAATATTCTCATTCCTCATCTGGAAATTTTGCTTCCAATTTTTATATATTGGATACGTCGCCAAGCGAAGAAGCCGTAATAGGAATTCTCCACACCCGGAGCCTTGAATTGCTGACCTTCGTACATCGGCTAGGATGAAACGTGCAACCAAGGAGAAAGCATCCAGAAATAAAATGAAGAAGAAACTCCTTTTGCTGAAGATCGTTTCCTTAAAAGTCTTTATAACGATATTTATCTTTTAGTCCCTTCGAGGACAACATTATTCCTTTCAAGTCCCATTCAGGGCAACCTTGAACTTTTTAATTTTGTAGTGGAATGACTAAATATTCATCCTAATAAGGAAATATGAAATAAATGAAAAGTAACATTCCTTTTATAAGATCTACCATTATAATAAAATGGCAAAATCTAAAAAGGACAAGACCTAGCCTCGTGTCATTATTAAGACCCGGCCAAGATGGCAGTTCCTCAATTTAGGTTCAGATCCTTATTAACATCCCGAGTTAGGATTGTTCTGCGTTAATTATTAAAAAGGAATCTTAAAGGTAAACCTAGCCTATGTGACGAGGCCAAGATGGTAGGACCTATTCAAGAGATTCACATGATGTACGCATCAAAACATCCATTTGGGATGTATACCTACGGGAAAAAGGTGTATACGTGAAAAGATAGTTTTTATTTCATAAATTCTTGTCAAGACAATGAACTATGAAATTTTCCGATCCAAAGGAATCATCGATTATGTTTTAGATTTTTCCCTAGTGACAAGGCCCTGTGCCATCAAAAGTCCTTGGGAACAAGCTCTTGTGCTATATAAAATGTCAGTACGACATTGACAGTCGTGATTTATGTCCACTGTCTAATAAATATGAAGGATTATATTCTGTTTACACGCCAAGGATGGTTTATTTAAAAACCTAGGCAGAGCATAATCAAATAACTTAAATACTATCTTTTGGCCTATATGGTTTATTTACACCATAGCTATTTAATTAACAAATTCGACAATTCACCATATAATTAAATCAATTATTACTACTTGGTTTGTAGCCTTCAAAGCTTCACCATGGTTGACTCCTCTGAAGCTCACAATCATCCAGTTAATCAGAATGATGATACAAGACTGAATTTAACGGGCGCCGAGTTACAGGCTATGTTAGATACAGCTGTAAACAAGGCCGTGAACCGAGCGTTAAGGGATCATAAGCGAAAGTACGATAATACCCCGAATAAAGGTTTCAAAAAGGGTAGGACCAGTTCGAGCTATAACCAGTCCAAGCCAAAGAAGGCAAAACCCGAATGTGGAACCTGCGGGAAGAAGCACTTTGGAAAATGTTTCTATGATCAGACCAGGGGATGTGTCATCTGTAAGGAGATGGATCACAAGACCCATGAATGCAAGGACCTGAAGAACAACCAGCGGTCAGGTGAAAAGACCAAATGCAAAACCTGTAGGAAATACCACCTCGGGAAATGCAGATTTGAATCTCAGCCTTCACCTTGTGGAATCTGCAAGTCCAAGGGGCATAAGACCTTGGACTGCAAGAAGATGGAGGACGCAACCTGCCATGGATGCAATGAAATAGGGCACATCAAAACTAATTGCCCTAATAAAACCAAGAAGTCTGGCGAGGCTAAGAAGACCAAAACCGGAAACTCTCAAATGGATACTCAAGAGGCTATTCAGGATGACAAGGTCACAACAGGTACTTTCTATATCAATAACGCTCATGTTAGAGTATTATTTGATTCAGGTTCAGATAAGTCTTCCGTAGACAATAGATTTTGTAAATCATTAAATCTGCCTGTTAAAACTCTAAGCGTTAAGTATAAAGTAAAATTGACTGATAGTACCTCAGAGACTGCTTCAACAATATTAGATGGATGTTTTATATCCATTAGGAATCATTTTTCTGCTGTCCTTGTTTCCATTTATATAATAAGGTACTCGATATCGTGATAGGAATGGATTGGTCGTCTGGTAACCAAGCCCATATTGTGGATAATAAGAAGCAAGTAGTTATCAAGACTCCCTATGGTGAGCCTTTGACCGTTCCAGGAGATACTGAATGTGGAGTGCCTAAGCACTTGCTGAATTTGGTATTTAATACCAAAGCTTCGAGTATGGAAACCTCATAAGGGACAAACAACAGTCGCGATGCAAGAAATGCGACAAATGTTAAAAGTGCGTCCAAGGTGAACCCCAATGTTAATGGAGTTAGCCTCCAAAACTGTAATTAACGCAGCTATTAGAAAGACTATAAGAAAATTTTCTGAAAAGGTTCAAGAAGCCAAATGCTGCTCGCTTTAAAACACATGTCTCTGTCCATGAGAAGAGCCATAGTCATACTTCAAATGCGAAGAATAACCCAAACCAAATCATATGTGGCAAGAAGCCCCTTTCCTTTTAGAATGTACTTAAAAGTACTTCGTCTCTTAGAAGTCAAGAGACTTCAATAGTAAAAAGGGGCCATCGATTTCAGGAAATTGATGGATGAAGTAGAAACCATTAGGTATATCAGCGGTTATGCTGGAAGGGACATGGTAAGGTATACATCACAGTCATTCGATGGCAATACCCTAAATTAGTGAGGACATTAATGAAATCCTCAAGAAAGATCATCTTATACATTGTGGGATGGTCCAAGTTTTAAGGACCTTATTAGAAAAACCTAGTATCCGTTTCACGAAAAGGGAAAAGACGGAATAAGAATTTTCTGACTCTCACCATAAAAGTTCTAGACTTTTGACAGTATAACGCAAATTTTTGGCTGAGACAGCGCTCTATTCCATTTACCCAAGACCTAAGCTTAATGCAATAATTGTTGGGGGTTAGCATCGGAAATAAGAGGGCACATTAAGTTTTCAAGGCCTGCTTATTATAAATCCATTATGGATCAATCTCAGCTACTCACGTTCTATAGATTAAGAAATAATCAGTCAAAGCTGAGACTGCCCTAAAGTTATCTAAGATTTTACAGCCAAGTTTAGAAGGATTAAGAATGGAGGCGTTAACCCTCCTGTTGAATGATTAGAGGCAGCTCACATTAGGAATGTCACCAGATAAATCCTTATTTGTGATTTATTTGCTAGAAATTACATGTGGTTTCTGGTGCTGTTAAGTCTCTCATAAGATCTTAAGCTTAGCAAACTTTTAGAAATTTTCCCGTACGAACCCCAGATATTAAGTGTAGGGTAAAAGTTACAGACGAAATTGGAAGAATCATTTCTTTTGTTCCTATCAGAAACCTTCAGACGTAGAGTTTTCGAAATGTCCTCTCTCTAAGAGGAAGTGCGTCAGCATATATAGTTGGTATCTCTTTAATCTCTATCGATTCCGAATACCAGAGGGTATGATAAAAGCGCCATATGAGGATTGGTGTATCTTAATAAGTTCCATAGATTGCTTCCATGCCTGATCAGTATAGAGGTTTAATGCATGGGACCACAAAGATATTCCGAGAGGTCATATGGTACTAAAGTCAACTAATGGTATTCAAAGGAGATATCCAGAATGGAATTGTCCAAGTAAATGTTCCCGATTAAGGAATTCGTGGACTAGTAACATAAATGTGTCACTTATTTGACACAAGCAATGATGGGTGAACTGAAGCCTGAGATATGGAAATCTCTGTAACCTCCTTATATCTTGTTTATCTTCCCTTAAGATTTTCCCTGTTTACCCCTGAGAGGCAGATAGAGTTAAGGTTTATATCCCATTTAAAGTTGTATTATTATGAATCTCCAAGACGGCTAGTACCATCATTGGGAGAATCGAAACCCTGATTAACTAAGTTTTTTTTTAATAGAGGGTTCATATAGTCTAACTCGATATCCTGAGAATTCGGTATAGTTAATTATGAAAGACGGTTCATTTTGCTTAGGCATTGTTTACCGCAACCCTAATTAGGCAACGTGTAAGAATCGCCATCAGCTGCCCAGGATCGTCGATTTGTTCGACTAACTGTAAAGGTTAGCTATTCCTTAAGGTTAATTTTGAGCAATGGTTGTAATAACCATCTCACCTTAAGATAAGCTTTTCTATAATAGTGTTATATAAGTATCAAGGTGGCTCCTTTGGAGACCTTGTATAGATGAGATATCAAAACATCCGTTGGATGGACGAGAATTTGGGAAGTCCACTTATCAGGATCTGAAAGTTGCATTGGAAACAACGAATAAGATCCTACAAGTCCCTAATTATCTGTAAGTTGCCAGTATTCGGCAGAAAAATCAAGAATTAATGAAAGTAGTAACCCTCCTAAATTCTTGTTAAGGAATAAGGTTCAACAAAAGGTATCACCCAGGAAGGGTGTACCAAATTTGTTAAATTATCAGGCTAGTTAAGCTCTAAATATATAGAATCATTCGAAGGAAATCGAATATATCAAGATCAAGTAGCTTATAAGATAAAACCTATTTAAGGAGCTTGGCGGAGCTCGCATTACATTGCACACTAGTGACACGTGTCATGTAAGACAAAAATATTATTAAACACGGATCAAATTAAAGATATATGACAGGATTTAAAAGTGTCGTCATGTTAAATTTACACCTCTGAACGACCTCATAATAAATCCCAAGACCCTAACCTATTATAAACATCTGATAATACTCAAGACCGATTATTTTGATAATGAATTATTGCACAAGATAGGATCCTATGGAATTTATACGATAAACCTTCGTTTACGGCACTTTCAAATGAATCCAAGACTTTTACACAGCATATCAAGGTGGCGCATACTGTACATGACCCAAACTTGAGGCCCCATACTGATAAAACTTGGCCAAAAATCGTGTATACTCAGTTGCCCTTTCAAAGCATTGAAAAGCCAAGATTTTTGTGTCTGATCAAGGTCTTACGGACCGTAAGACCCACCCCTTACGGTCCGTAAGGGGTTGCCAGCGACCATAAATCCGACTGTTTGCTGTTTTGAGCTTGTAACCGACCTATAAACGATTTTCCTCATACTTGGACGACCCCTAAATAACTCCTAGGCTCTAGGGACATCTGTTGATGATCCATGACCATTGGTAGCATGATTTGTCAACCATCTATGAGATTAAGAACACTATAAAAGGCCACAAGGTTGCAACCATTTGATCACACCTCATTTCTGCATTTCTGATCATTTCTGGAGCTCCAAAGCAGACTCAAGTGATCACTAATCGTGCATAGGATTTCAGTAAGTATGCTTAATCTTTCTTAGTTGAGTTTTTACTTAGTTTTAGCTTAAAAGTCAAACCGTCGTAATTAACGGTTGACTTAGCGATTAATCATTGTTGGTCCAGTGATTAGTCAAATTGAAAGTAGTTATAAGTTGGTAATTATGTGGGCAATAAACCCTTAAAAGGGCACCCTCTGATTCCCACTCTAACTAGGTCAAATGTCGGGTCAAACTTGTTATTAAAAAGTCAACAGAATGCTTATTTTCCAATTTATGCATAATTAGCAATGTAGAACCCATACAACCTGTTTGATCATTAATATAACTTGGTAATTAATGTAAGAACATGTATAAACATGTTCAACCCGACAATTTTCAGTAGAGACCCGGTTCGGAACCAAAAGTCGCATAAATTGACTTTTGCTTTGACTTTCAGTTCTGACCCGTTTAAGCATGTTTTAGAAATGCCTTAGAGCTTTAATTGGACTAGGTTACATGCTAGTATAACCCTATGTGATTATACACCTTGGTTCATTAGTTATCCAATTAATATGCATGATTCCGTTAATTGCCTATATGTTAACCATTATGCCCTTCTCACCATAAAACGTGATTTTTTAAAAATGTAAAAGAGTAGAAACCTTAGCTACTGAATTGTAAACTTGCACCCAAAATTTGACATCAGTTTGAGGTGTAGATTGAGAGTTATGCTCATTAGCGTAATTAGAAAGCTTCTTTAGCGATTAAACGGCGTAATTAGCATATAGCCTATTTAAACCCACTTTTTGATACCAAAATCTTTACCCACTGATGTAATATATTATTTTGGTATTTTTGAAGATTTTTAATTAATTTTAGGCTGAGTATAACTTAGAGTTATAAGCATGACCCGGTAATTGTCGGTTTTGCCCTTTTGGGCTATAAAATGAGTTTTACATGTCTTTTTGACCCCAAACCTTTTGCTACTGATTTTATAGGATAAATACATTATGTTAAACCTTCTGGAATAATAAAAATATCAAGCTTTCTATATAGAACCCGGAAACGGCTTCTAATTGCCTTTTTAAGCGTTTTTAACGCATAGTATGTACTAAAACTATTTTAAACATACACGGGTTTATACCTACTGATATTTTAGGTAAATTATAATATTTTAACAGTAAGCAAAAGTTGTTTAACTCAGACTTCAGTTTTGAGCTTTTCGGCTTATGTGAAATTACCAAAATGCCCCTACGGTGCATAGTTTGGTTATAATTGATAAATTTCACATATATACTTTACCCTACTGTTATAACTTATTAAATTGAGTATTTTTGCTGATTACATCAGACCTGTAACTCAGGATAATACTTAAACTCTTTTATAACCTTATAATTGACGAAAGTACCCCTACGGGGCGTAGTTTGAGTTTAAATTCGTTTCGGGCATAATAAAAGATATCTTACTGATGTCACAACATATTTGAGGCATATTAACTTAGAAAACCTGTATATGGCTCTCATGATTACCCGTTACGCCTCTTGCGCGTTCGGTTCGGTTTATGTAACTAGTTTACATAAATTAGCCGAAACGGGTCAAACCTTATCGCTTTTATCTCAAAATCCAGAATGTGTTTAGATTACCCATATTATACAAGTCTTTAAACTTGTCGGGTCTAAATCACACTCTATTCCGGTCTTCGCCTTATCATGCGTTTGAACCGTATCTTCCTTTTGAAAACTAACCGGTCTAAGTCAAGACTTAATTAAAGACCCGTTAGGATTCTAATAGGTTATTAAAAACCTTCGTTCCAGATTAGGAGCCCAGTAAAAGCTATATGTACTTGCTGAATTGATATACGGCTGGGATTGAATTTATATTTAGCTCAGGTAAATACTTTTAACTTATTTTCCCTATACGGGCTTGGGGTACGGTATATAAAATACCGCTTGGTCGGGCATTAAAAACTTCCATCGTATGGTGGTTAATTGACATTAATCGGCCCGTTTAAATTGTTTTGTTTGCTTAAAGCCTTTGGGAGGTTAATGACCATGTCCCGGATATCCTTGGCATCATTTTACGAAATGGCCACGACCTAAGCGCGGGGTGTAGGCGTACACCCGTCAGTGCCAAATAAATAATGTGGTGTGTCTATTGATCTTTAACCCGGCACGATCCGGGCTACTGAACGCATAAGGAACATGTAATTCTTTTTACGAGATTATATATTTAAATAATTATCCCAAGTTATAAAGAGTTTGTGCCACGTGCATTCAAATCAATTTTATTAAACTTTTCAAAATGAGTCAGTTGATAGTATTTACCAGTGTAAACTGACGTATTTTCCAAAAAGGCTAATGCAGGTACTATACGTAATAGGCTGGCTACTCCAAGCATCAATAATCAAGTCTCGCAAGCTTTAGATGTCAAAGTCTGTTGAACAGTTTTATCTTTCTATTTTTAGATCCGCCTGTGGATCCATCTTACATTCCGTTGTAATATTTGATATTACTTTATATCGGGTTGTAATATATTTATCTTTTGCTTCCGCTGTGCATTTAAATATTGTGTTGTTTGACTATGATGATATCAACTACGTCACGGTACTCCCCACCGGGCTCACCGGTAATACGTGGAAATATCGGGGTGTGACACTACTCCTTCTTGTATTTTGGTTATTTCAGTTGTATTTGTACTGTAATTCTGCTTTCTTTATTTCGTTGTATTGTAATCAGTAATAAAATTTGTTTTATTTTATTTTATTACGCGAACGGTTCCTACAATCTTAAAACAAATTTTTAAAACCGTTCGTGTAATCAAAACCATTCTGTTTGTGATTCAAACCAGTTTTGATTCACTCAGTTTGTGTTTTAAAAACAGATTTTTTGTTGTTTTCTTCTTCAAAGGTGCGACTTTGGATGAAAACAATTTTGGTTACATTCAGATTGTCCTAAAAAGTGCTAAAACTTTCTGATTTGGTCTTCAAAGTTGGACTTATAAGCCAATTAGTAAGTTCTAAAAATTATAAATTTTCTGTTTTTTGGTCTTCAAAGTTGGACTTAGAAGCCGAAACAGTAAATTGTGGTAAAATTAAAATTTATTAGTTTACTTTTGTTTTTGCGTAAAACAGACCTTTTGACTAAAAATTTAAATTTTAATTTTTCAGTATGTCGAACGAAAATGTCAACGTTAACAACACCACCAATGTTGTGACGGGAACCCCCCTTAATGCCACCACTGTGGGAGCGTCCACAGTGGCCAATCACGCTGAACGACCCGAGAAGTTCTCGGGTCTACACTTCAAAAGGTGGCAGCAGAAGATGTTCTTCTACCTGACCACCATGAACCTTGCGAGGTTCTTAACTGAAACCGCTCCCCAACCTGCGGAAGGGGAGACCAGCACTCAGGCTCTGAGCGCGGTAGAGGCTTGGAAGCACTCGGATTTCATTTGTCGAGGCTATGTGTTAAACGGGCTTTCGGATGCATTGTATAATGTGTACTACAATGTTAAGACTTCCAAAGATCTTTGGGATGCCTTGGACAAGAAGTACAAAACGGAGGATGCTGGCACAAAGAAATTTGTGGTAGCCCGTTTCTTGGATTTCAAAATGGTTGATTCTAAAACCGTTATGAATCAAGTCCAAGAATTGCAAATTATACTATATGACATCCTTGCGGAAGGCATAACACTTAGCGAGACATTCCAAGTGGCAGCGATGATTGAAAAGTTACCTCCAGGTTGGGTGGATTTTAAGAATTATCTTAAACACAAACGAAAGGAGATGACTATAGAGGACCTTATTGTTCGTCTTCGGATTGAAGAGGACAATAGAATTGCCCTAAAAGGCAGCCAAGCGCAAACTACTGCTAGCGTAAATTTGGTTGAGCATGGGCAATCCTCTAAGGGCGCGAAGGGTAAGGGGAAAAAGGACAAGGAGAAAGAAAAGGCTAGCAAACTTGGACCGAAGAAAGGGGTTGTGAAAAAGAAACCTCAAACGTTCCAAGGAACTTGTTACAACTGTGACGAGCCAGGGCATCGGGCTAACCAATGCAAGAAACCAAAGCGTGAGCGTGCGCACATGGTGGATGAAGACGGAATGCCTTTAGTGGCAATGATTTCCGACAAAAGCGCAATGATGGATGTGGTCAATACTGTGACCAATACTCCAAAAGGATGGTGGGTTGATACGGGCGCGACCCGTCATGTTTGCGCAGACAGAAGCCTCTTTACCACCTTCAAGGCGCTTTCTGGAGAAGAGAAGCTGTATATGGGAAATGCAGCCACCGCCGACATCATGGGTGAAGGAACGGTGATCTTGAAGTGGACTTCGGGAAAGGAGCTCACTCTAAGCAACGTGTTGTATGTCCCGGACTTGCGCAAGAATTTAGTCTCGGGTTGGTTGCTTAACAAGTTTGGATTTCGTTTAGTATTTGAAAGTGACAACTTTGTTCTTACTAAACGAGGAATGTATGTGGGTAAGGGCTACGCCCAAAACGGCATGTTCAAATTAAATGTAATGGCTGTCAAGAACATGAATAAAATTGCTACTACTTCTACTTATATGCTTGAGTTTTCTGATTCGAATAAATGGCATGGTAGATTAGGTCACGTAAATTTTAATTCAATACGTCGTTTAATCAATTTAAATTGTATACCAACATTCCATATTGATTCACACTATAAATGTAAAACATGCGTTGAATCCAAACTTACAAGATCATCATCGAAATCGGTTGAACGAATAACCGAACCCCTTGATTTAATTCACACCGATATTTGTGATTTAAAAGCGGTACCCACAAGAGGTGGAAATAAGTACTTCATCACGTTTATTGACGATAGTACTAAATATTGCTATGTATATTTACTAAAAAGTAAAGATGAAGCAATAAGTAAATTTATCTTGTACAAAAATGAAGTTGAGAATCAACTTCAAAAGAAGATAAAAGCTTTGCGAAGCGACCGAGGAGGCGAATATGTTGCACCTTTTGCCGATTTATGTGCAAAAAGTGGCATTGTACATGAGTGTACACCTCCTTATTCTCCACAATCAAATGGCGTGGCGGAACGAAAGAACTGTACATTGAAAGAAATGATGAATGCCATGTTGATAAGTTCTGGGGTGAGCCAGGAAATGTGGGGGGAAGCCATTCTCTCGGCTAATTATCTTTTGAACAAGATACCACTCAAAAAGAGAGACGAAACTCCATATAAGTTATGGAAAAGGAAGAAGCCTTCATACAAATACTTGAAAGTGTGGGGGTGCCTAGAAAAGGTGATTGTACCACCTCCTAAGGCTCTTAGGATAGGACCCAAAACTGTTGATTGCATATTTATTGGGTATGCACATCAAAGTAGTGCACATCGCTTTCTTGTACATGAGTCCAAGAATCCTGATGTACACGTAAACACTATCATGGAGGTGAATCCTAACGTTGTGTCTTACTTTGAAAATGTGTTTCCTTTGAGAAGACAAACACATGCAACGTCATCAACACCTAATTTTGAAGTAGGTGAAAGTTCATCTACACCAGTTGATGAGGTAGTTCATGATAAGACACATGAACGACCTGAGGTTGAAGAAAGTGATCGTAGGCGAAGTAAAAGGCCAAGGGTTGAAAAATCCTTCGGTCCAGACTTCGTTAGCTATATGGTTGAGGGCGAGCCCAATACATATCGCGAAGCGGTTTCTTCTTCAGAAGGACCTCAATGGAAAGAAGCAATAAGGAATGAAATTGATTCTATATTGCAAAATCATACTTGGGAGTTAGTAGATCTTCCACCTGGTTGCAAACCACTTAGATATCGTTGGATATTCAAACAGAAGATGAAAATTGATGGAAGTATTGATAAATACAAGGCTAGGTTGGTGATTAAAGGATTTAGACAAAAGGAAGGTCTAGATTACTTTGATACCTACTCGTCTGTGACGCACATAACCTCAATTAGATTGGTTCTTGCTATAGCGGCTTTAAGAAATTTGGAAGTTCACCAAATGGACGTTAAAACCGCATTTCTAAATGGCGATTTAGAAGAAGAGATTTACATGGAGCAACCTGAAGGTTTCTCTGCCCCAGGTCAATAGGGTAAAGTATGTAAACGCGTCAAGTCTGTGTATGGCTTGAAGCAAGCACCAAAACAATGGCACCAAAAGTTTGATCATGTCATGATTGACAATGGTTTCAAAATAAATGAGTGCGACAAATGTGTTTATTTTAAAGACACAAATGAAGGTTATGTGATTTTATGCCTTTATTTAGACGATATGCTTATCATTGGGAGTAATGATAAAATTATCAAAGCTACTAAAAGCATGTTGAAAGCGAGATTCGACATGAAAGACATGGGTTTAGCGGATGTGATTCTTGGAGTAAAGATCATAAGAACCCAAGATGGTCTTGTGTTAAGTCAATCTCACTATGTGGATAAAATTCTTGAAAAATTCAACTCGGAAGATAAGAGTGTAGCTCGAACTCCAGTTGATACCTCCCAACATCTCAAGAAAAATAAAGGAGATGGAGTTGCTCAGTTAGAGTACTCAAGAATTATTGGCAGTCTAATGTATCTAATGACATGTACTAGACCCGACTTGGCTTACGCGGTGAGTAGGCTAAGTAGATACACCAGCAATCCGTGCGTGGATCATTGGAAAGCTATCACAAGGGTGCTTAGATACATAAGATACACAAGAGATTATGGACTGCATTATACCCGACAACCAGCAGTGATCGAAGGATACACTGATGCAAACTGGATATCGGATAATAAAGATTCCAAATCAACAAGTGGTTACGTGTTTACACTTGGAGGAGCTGCTATTGCTTGGAAGTCTTCTAAGCAAACGGTCATAGCAAGATCCACAATGGAATCTGAACTTATCGCCTTGGATAAGTCAGGCGAGGAGGCGGAATGGCTACATCAAATCGTGGAATATATTCCAAGATGGCCAAAGCCTTTGCCAGCCATATGTGTACATTGCGATAGCCAATCAGCGATTGGTAGAGCTCAAAGCTTGATGTACAATGGCAGATCAAGGCATATGCGACGTAGACATAACACAATACGACAACTACTGTCAACGGGTGTTATCACAATTGATTATGTGAGATCAACGGATAACATTACAGACCCGTTTACAAAAGGCTTAAGCAGAGAGTTAGTAGAAACGTCGTCAAGAGGAATGGGACTAAAGCCCGTGATACATGGGAATATAAGGGAAACCTAACTTAGTTAACTGGAGTTCCCAAGATCTAAGTTCAATAGGACAACTTAATCATATTACCAAAACGAAGTCACTGTGGAGGAGTACCCCAAAACTAAATAAAAGGGAGTTATATACTTCCTAGTCCATTCCAATCAGTGACATTGAAGTGAGGCTAAGCATACTAAGGTTAACGATTTCAGGAAATCAAATAACCATGATGCTTTTAATGATTCATGGGAATCACCTATGTTAGAGAGAAGTAGGGTCGCTTCAAATGGATTTGTGGGGTGCGCAAATCCTAGAGCTCTCGCAGAACCAGGCTAGTGTTCCAGGACCATAATAGGACACGACAATGAGGAGTTGGCCAAACCAGGGAGAGTATTGTGTGAAGTGTATTGTCGTTTACACAAATGGGGGTATGTTCAAGGACAACCTACCTATCTTACAATACTCAACTGTCAAAGTTTATCGTTGAAAAGTGTAAGGAAAAGATCGATTTCCATACATGTGGGGGATTGTTGGAAATTTGATGAAAATAGCATTTTTCATGTGGGGGATTGTTGGAAAAATAGGTGAAAATAACATTTTTCACAAATATAGGAAAATGATTTTTTCCTATTTTGGACTAGAAATAAATATAATAAAATGAGCGGATTTTATATATTTATTTGTGGGTTTGTGTTCTATGTTGGAAGAGCTTCGTAACGAACTAAACCACGTCCAAAATGGAGCTAAGATGAATGAGATATCGATGCTCAAAGTTGGGTGATTGAAACATTCAATGCTGAAACAAAAGGGAAAGTAGCACCTTGTCCCACATCGGAGGAGAGATGGAACTTAAATGGGTATTTAAGGTGGAACTCTGTTGGGATTGAACCCTATAAAAGAACAGATGATAGAAAGCCAAAACAGATCTGAAACAACTGATCCAAAATAAACAGTGTTTTGAACCACTGCTTCCTTTAATATGCCAAGTTTCCTAACAACTGCTGGTCCTAACATCTGCTTAAGGCCAAGCACTGTTACCTTGTAAAGACTGTTGAAGACCAAACCGCTGTTAAAGCCAAAACTGGTTCACAACAGTGGATTCATCATAAGCAGCTGTTTACATTAGACTTTCCCCTTGAAAGTGATTATAACATCTGATGGTCCTCTATCCACTGTCCATATACAACAGCTGCTGTACTTCAAACTGCTGATGAAGCCCTGAAGAAGTAAACACTGCTGGTTCAATCTACTGATGACAAAGCACTGCCCACTCAAGGACTGATCAACTTTGAGGAAAGCACTGATAGAAGAAGATAGCAGTAGTTTAGTATATTACTTGTCTTATGTAGAATCAGTGGTTGTGGTTAGCAGTGTTTGTATAGGAACAGTAGTTACAGGTTGTTAGGTTGTTAGACGTCGCTTTCATGGTGACGTCAGCTGAGATGCCTCAGTGGTTTGGTTTGCCTATAAATGGAGCAGTACTCTGTACTGTTACATTTGATTGACTGAGCGAGTTCTTCTCCTCATGTCTAATCCTTTCATCTTGTGTGCAATCAACCATTGGAGTATCAGGCTGAGGGGGAGTTTAGTTTGTAAGCTTGCTTTGTAATCTTTTGATTTGCTTTGTAACCTTTCGACTGATGAAAAGCATGTGTTTATCAAAACTATTTTCCTCTTTGATTGTGTTTACAAAGTTTGTGTTCATTTCCGCTGCACTTAAACTGTATTCATTTCTATTTGATTTGTTCAAATTATACAAACAAACACAATCATAAGAGCCTCCGATCCTAACAAACTCTCCCTCCTTATTGTTTCATGGAAGCACACACTAAGTGTCATCGCGAAGGGTGCGGAGCACCCCAACTCGCACTCGCACTCGCACACGCTCGCGCGCGCGCGCGTGGCGTGGCGTGGGCGATGAGGCGCAATGTGGCGCTTTGATGGCGCACTTTGCACTTCGCATAACCGCGAGCCGCTTGAGAGCCGCCTTTGCATTTTTGACCACGTGCGCGTGGTGGATCACAGAGGCTGCAAGGACCAAGTGGTGAAGTGAGCCAAGAGGACGCACCGCGCATGAGCGTGCAGACCAGCGCGCAGTGTGTCTTGCGCGTGCACGCGTGTAGAAGCTTCCAGCATTGAATGACAGTGCAGTTTCAGTTCATCTTCGTAACTGACGAGTTAACGGTCTTTGATTGAGAATTAAATGGCTTATTAAATTGCATTGAAGACGTTTAATGCAATTTAAAACTCTCTTTAATTCTTTTTTGACTGTTTCGACTTAGGTGCTGTATAAATACAGCTCCATACCCAACTGCAGAAGTACACCAGCTACACAGCAGCAATTCACTTGCTCTCTACAGTTCTCTGATCTCTTTCTTGCAGTTTCAAGGTAACCTTCGGGTTGTAGGCGAACTCCGGCAGTACTACTGCTCCGGCTGTTGTACCCTGGGAAACAAAACGAGTACTCTTGGGAGACTCGGAATTTGTTTTAAGGGAAGCGTGTTGAACATGTGCCTCAGTCAATTCTGTTTCTACTCCTTCTTGTATTTTGGTTATTTCAGTTGTATTTGTACTGTAATTATGCTTTCTTTATTTCGTTGTATTGTAATCAGTAATAAAATTTGTTTTATTTTATTTTATTACGCGAACGGTTCCTACAAGTCATACATGCAGACAAGACTTTGAGACAACATTGGGAGCCAATACTCACGTGCAAGGGCCATTTGGGCTTTGGGGAACATGATTGGACTATTTTATTGGATCATTATTATTATTTATTCTACACAAATCAAATGAATTACACAAATCCAAGATTGAGAAGAGGGAGACGCACACCAAGACTTCTTTCACGTAGAGAGAGGAGGGCATGAATTTTTAAGTGGGCCGACAACAATTAATTGTTTTGGATTGGACTACTTGGACGGCAGACAAGAGGGGACGAAGATAGAGAACCCCGGGAAGATCCGTCAACCAAGATGAGCGGCTAGTCTCCTTGTGGTTTCCTCCGGATGAAGGGTTTTTGTAAGTTAGACAATTTTATGTGTTTGTGACAATCGTTTAACTCAGTGATCTAAGCATTCGATGCTTTTCACCATGGATTTGATTTATTGGTTGTAAACAGTTACGTTTATTTAAACCTTAATTTCTAAGCATTCAGTTCCCGAGAGTTCTGGATATATTTGACATGGGGTTAGGGTTTGTAAATTGTAATTGATAATCATTCGATAACCTCCCGTTATGTATTGACCGGAGTACTTAGTCATTGGTTATCACAATTAATTAATCGAGTTTAATACCTATGTCTATGTAGGTTACGATTAAACACATAGTTGAAGTTGACTGCAAAACCTGAAATCTGGAGGAACCATCTTCTCACCTATTGATTTAAACCTTAGTTTTTATTCATTAATTTAGATAATTCTCTTAAACAATCAAACCATCAATTGAATTTTACTTTTTAGCATTAGTTAATTAATACTTAGCATCATAACACTTTCCACAATCCTCCTCTGGTTCGATATCCGACTTACTCTAGCTACTAGTTTGTTTCGGTTTTTGCATGTCACTAACGACAGACATCAAAATGGCGCCGTTGCCGGGGCGGCATGCGCAAAGTATTTAGTGTTAAGTCTTTAGTAGAAATAGATAAAAAAAATCCAAAAATAGTGTTTTATTCGTCACATGTTCCACTGTTTGCTTTTACCTTGGGTATACTAGTTTTGTCTGTGCAGATTCATTGCAGATCTTATTATGGAAAGTTCTTACTGGTCATGCCGAGGTTTTGGTAGTCCATGTCACACGCGAGACGATTGTCCTGTGTTCCGGAAAATATGTGAGGACGCACAGAGGGAGTTTTATGAATTAGATGTTTATTATGATGATATTCAACCATATTACTCGTCCTTTGATTCACCTTCACAGGATTCTCAATATTATTATGAAAAAGATCTGTATTACTACAATGAGAAACATTATTATCAAGAAGAAAATGTTTCTCAAAATTTGGAGTTTGTTTATCAATCCAATGAGGATGACCATTGTTATGATGAATACTCTCGACTTTCTTATGAAGACCATCCAGTACACTATCAGGATGCCTACCATGCCCAGTATACATTTGATCAGGGTGAGTCTGAATGTGCACCCCAGTCACATAGTTATTATCAATCACCCCAATTTAGAAGTCTTATGGAATATATGAGACAACGAGACCTGGCATACATTGAAAAGGAATTGGCGAAACCTGACCTGTCAATAGAGGACCAGTTGGAGATGTGGATTACGAAGTATGACCTTTTAATGGCTGAAGTGAAGGATGATGGGCCAAGAATGACTCAAATGGAAAAACTCCAAGCCAGGGATAGATGGGTATCTCTACAGATGTCTCATTCTCAAGTAAGGGATGAGGTTGTGGAGGTTAATACCACACCGGTGTAACAACTCTCATAAAAATTACTAATTCTTATCTTATTTTGCCCAATAGGAAACCCTAATTGAGACCCCCAAGTAATCCTGCATAAACCCTAAAATTTTCAGAACAATCGGAATCAGGATCAGGGCCCCTAAAACTCAGGGGGGGGGGGTATTTCCTATTCGGTATTATCTAAACAGTTTTTCATAGAAATCGAATTTTGAGAAACCGTCGACTCACCCAAGCTACTGAGACACGGGGCTACCCTATGCTAAAAGGGGTCCCCTCGCGCCATGCGACAGGCTGTCGCGCCACGCGGGCGCGCCCTTTTTCCAGTATAAATGCAGGACATTGGCACTTGATTTCTGGAGTTGGTTCGACGTAAAAACTCAATTCGTACACTGATATATATCGTCTGATTACTACAAAACACACACACAGCACGAAACGCTGCCACGATAACAGGGTAATAACTCGATCACTACTACGATTTAATTTCTGATCGATAGAAACCAATCCAATGGATGTTTAAGTGCTGCTCAAACTAGGTTATACTTTGTCATTCATCGTGAATTCGATGGATGTTTAAGTATCGCACTTTTGATCTCGTGAGTTGTCGTAAAAGTTGGATTAAAGTTACTAACCTAGTTTTCGTGTGCATTGTTATTTGAATTAGGTTAACAGGCTTATCAGTAGGCTAAACTCTGCCCGATTAAACTTGCAATGTGAGTCATTCTCTTTTTACTAAAATGCTTTACAAAACCCTAAATGTTTTCAAAGTTATAATTACAGGGATTAAGTCTTTGTAGTCTTCAATTACTGCCGGTATGTGGGGTTTTGTATACATTACTTGTTTCCCGTCACCATTGGACAACGAGTTAGCCAATGGGTGATCTGACCATAGTCATAGATGTATTCGAGTGACAAATACCGATTTGGGGTAATTGGTTGTTATAAACAATGTAATCACCCTTAATACCGTGTATTATAACAATGTGTCGTTTTGTGCAAAATGAGTGACTCGCCAGTATTTCCCCGCTGATAAAACCTTTTTAAAAACATGTTTCAGGTGATCTGTTGTAATCAAGGAAAAAGTGTCGTGTAGCACTACAAGCTTGAGGATGTGGCTCCATAAAATGAATAAACATGTTTTTTTGTAAAATAGGGGTTTCCCAGTGAAATCGCCCTGATTGTAAATTACGGGGTTATCCCAAATAATTATGAAATAAGATAATCGGCATTTTCAAGTTTTAAACGATCCTGTTAATAATTCCGATGCCAAATTAAATAAATACCACGGGATTTCTGTCCCGAGGCTCCTGGACTGGGTCAAACCGGGCCAGGGGCCGTGACAGAAAAAGGTGGTATCAGAGCCACTGATTGAAGCCAATTAAGTATTTAGAAATACTTAATTTTCTGATTGCCATTCTGTGATTATGTGTTTTTGTGTTATTTGACTAATTGTTAGTTTACAGTATGGGTAAGCAAAGAATTTCGGACATCTATCGTCAATTAGATAGTTCATCAAAAGATAAGGGTACCTCATTTCCCTCAAGACACGCAGTCGATACTGAGGAAGGAATATTTGTTCGTAAGGCACAGTTTGAGAAACCACTTACCACTAAGAAAAGAGGTTGGATTATTAGAAAAAGTCATGAGAAAATAAAGAAGTCACAACCAAAAGGAGTGATGGTTAATAAGGAAATAGGCAATAACCCACCGTGGAAAAATGAATTAGGTGAACAATGGGCAAATCTCTATATGTTAGCCACTACAGCAGTAAATGTTAACTTTTAATTAAGTTAAACTGCCAACACCATGACCCCAGTACTAGCACCCATATCATCTATAAGTCAGAAACTTTAAAGAAACTTTGCCCATTGAATAAACAACTTAGTAAGAGAAGATAGAATAAACCTTATATAAAGGCATGTTGAACGTAATAAATTCTGAATGCACAACCCCTAGTATATATTGAATTTCAGTTGTAATTTGTAATAAACATATATATACAAAAGTTGCAATTTTCTGTTTAAACAATAATACTTGAATGATTGTACTAAATATTAGCCTGTGAAAATTTAACTTACAATTTTATGTGTTTTCTTCATATATGCTAAACAGCATGAATGAGTTGTCTGAAGCTCTTCAGAATCTCAATCTATATACTGTGAATGTGGAAGTTTCCAGAGACTTTACCGGTTATGGTGCCGATACTGATGAACCTATGGAATTTAAAGCCCAACCTCCGGAGAAACCTAAACCGAGAAAGAAAAGAAGATTCGTGGGTTGGAGGCGTGTGCGCAGGAAGAAACCAGCAACACGAAAAATTATAAAGATGGAGGATCACAAAGATAAAGGCAAGGGAATAGAAATCGGGGAAAGTTCCAGGCAAGACCAGGAAATGCCATCCTGGGAAGAGATGGATCATAAACTGGCACTTAGTGACCTCATCGGACCTGCCGATGAAAACCTCTTCAGTTACCCAGCTGAAGCTCAACTTCCAGTTAATCTGGAACCTGCCATCCCAGATCCTATTATCCACCCCCGACCTCTACCAGAAGAGCTAGAAGAGTGGTGGACCACCGACTGGCAGTTTCAGAATCTCCTCAATAACCCTAATACCTTTTTCCCTCAGTTCGATCCAGAGCCTCCATTACACCCACCTATGAGCACTGAGAACCTGGCTTAACTCCGCCACTATGGCGAAGAGTTGATGGATGCAAGAAACAGAATTCGAGAAGTAGGGGAAAGAATATCTTGGAAATACGACGAAAGGGAACGTCATTTCTGAGATGCCAGCTAACTGTGGTTGTGTGGTGGTGGGAATACGTGTTTAAATAATAATATAATAATAAAATATGATCATGTGAAATAACTAAAAATAAAACTCTTGTAACATAACTGGGTGTGTACGGAAGTATACTATAATATATAAAATGGAAGTCGAAAATCGACAATTTTGGCTATACGTGTTAACTTGATTATGTGCGATTGTTTTATTATGTTTGGTTGTTATTCATTTTGTGCTAATATATAAAAATTACCAGATGGCACACGCTGGTAATGAACAAGTTAACGAGGGTAACCAATCCGAGCAACACAATGAAGATCAATTTCTGAATAGGCAAGATATAGAGAATATTGTTGCTCAGGGAATAGCCAATGCAATTCCAGCAATTCTTGCTGCTGCCCGAAATCCAATTGAACCTCAACAGATTATTCCTAGCAAACATACTCATGAAGACAACTTCAGTAATAGCGTAAATGGAGGCGGTAACATTAATAATAATAATAATAACGATGTACCGCAAGCCCCAATTCTCAAAAGAATGAAAGCTGCAACGCCTGGTTGCACTTACAAGGAATTTCTTACCTGTAAACCCGTTGAATTTGCAGGCAATGAAGGGGCGACTGCGGCGCTGCGTTGGTTGGAGAAAACCGAGGCAGTAATTAAAATAAGTAAATGTGCCGAGGGAGATAAAGTCATGTATGCTTCTCACCTTTTCAAGGAAGAAACATTTGAATGGTGGAATACGGTATTACAAGCAAAGGGAAGTGACCTGGTTTATGCCATGAGTTGGGAGGGTTTAAGCGTCTGGTGGAAAGAAAATTCTGCCCAGAATATGAAAAAGAGCAGATGGCAAATAAATTCCTCAATCACCGGATGGTAGACGTTGATTGCTGAGGGTATACTTCGAAATTTTTCGAATATGCTCGAATCGTGCCTACTCTGGCTTCGCCAGAGCCGGTACTTATCTCTCGCTACATCTGGGGTTTAATTAGCGAGATCCGTGATATTGTCAAAGCTGCGAGACCCCGCACGATCGATGATGCGGTGGAATTAGCCAACACTCTGACCGACGGACTGGTGCGTACGCGAGAACAAAATAGGAAGAAGGAATTGGCTCAGAAAATTACCCAAGGATTTCGTGTGGGTAATAATAACAAATTCAAGAAAAGAGGAGCTGGGCAATCTTCCACTCTACCGTTCTACAGAAACTGCAAAAAGAAACATTTTGGAAAATGTAATGAACCCTGCAACTTCTGCAAAGCTATAGGACATCGTGAAGAAGATTGAAGAAAGAAAACAAGGGTCTGCTATAATTGTGGAGAAGCTAGGCATTTCAAACCAGAATACCCTAAGTTGGTCAAACCAGCGGATAACAAGGCCAAACCTGCAGAAGAAACTACTAAGAAGAACGTAAGAGCCTTCCAATTGACAACGCAGGAAGCCGAACTGATTCCTGACGTAATAGCTGGTACGTTCTTAGTTCACAACGTGTATGCGAAAGTATTATTTGACTCTGGTGCAAACCAAAGTTTTATGAATACTTCATTCTGCCAAGCTCTTAAGCTACCTTTAACAAAACTTCGGCAAGTTTTTATGGTAGAAACGGCAGACGGGAACTCTATTAACATATACACGATTTTGCAAAAAGAAATTATAGAACTCTTAGGCCATAAATTTTCTGCAAACCTATTACCCATGAATTTAGCTGGAATCGATGTCGTGTTAGGAATGGATTGGTTAGTAGCCAACGATGCTCGAATCTGTGATAAAAACTCCATAGAAATCCGTGCACCCACAGGAGAAGTAATTATAATTACAGGGGATAAGCCGCGAAAACCCATGAAGTTCGTTTCAGTAATGAAAGTTGCTAGTTATGAACGAAAGCAAGGAATAGTGTATATGATTTCAGTAATCATTAGCACTAAGGGTAAGGAACTTAAGGAAATTCCTGTAGTATCAGAATACTCAGATGTATTCCCAGAAGAACTACCAGGATTACCACCAGATCGGGAAGTAGAATTTAGAATTCATCTAATTCCTGGAACTACACCAGTAGCTAAAGCACCCTATCGTTTAGCACCCACTGAAATGTTAGAACTGAAAAAGCAATTAGATGAGTTGCTAAATAAAGGATTCATACAACCTAGTTCATCCCCGTGGGGAGCTCCAATGTTGTTTGTAAAGAAGAAAGATGGTTCGATGCGAATGTGTATCGATTATAGAGAATTAAATAAGGTTACAATTAAGAATCGATACCCATTACCTAGGATTGATGATCTATTTGATCAACTTCAGGGGGCTAGATATTTTTCTAAGATAGATTTGCGCTCCGAATATCATCAATTGAAGGTACAAGAAGAAGACATACCTAAGACTACTTTCAGAACTAGGTATGGTCATTACGAGTTTATAGTCATGCCCTTTGGGTTAACAAATGCTCCGGCGGCATTTATGGACATGATGAATAGAATCTGTAAACCGTACTTGGATAAATTTGTAATTGTCTTCATTGGCGATATACTTATTTATTCCAAAAGTCAGGACGAGCATTGTGAGCACCTAGATGCACTCTTAACTTTGTTAAGAAAGGAGAAGCTTTACGCCAAATTCTCGAAGTGTGAATTTTGGCTACAGGAGGTGCAATTTTTAGGTCACATGGTGAATCATGAAGGTATTCACGTAGATCCTGCTAAGATAGAAGCAATCACCAAATGGAAAGTCCCGCAATCAGCTACGGAAGTTAGAAGTTTTCTAGGATTAGCTGGATACTATAGGCGTTTTATTAAAGGTTTTTCTAAGATAGTTGTGCCATTAACTAAGCTAACCTGTAAAGCAGTAAAATTCGAATGGGGATCTAAGACAAGAAGAGGCTTTTAAGATTTTAAAGCAAAGGTTAACAAACGCCCCAATTCTTGCTTTACCAGAAGGGACAGAAGATTTTGAAGTTTACTGTGATGCTTCTAAGCTAGGATTAGGATGTGTGTTAATGCAACGCAAGAAGGTAATTGCGTATGCCTCAAGACAATTAAAGAAGCACGAGGAAAACTATACGACACACGACTTAGAATTAGGGTCAATAATTTATGCCCTTAAAATTTGGAGACACTGTCTGTATGGAAGTAAGTTTACTGTTTATACAGATCATAAGAGTTTAAAATACATATTTGGGCAAAAAGAATTGAATATGAGGCAAAGAATATGGATGGAAATTCTAAGTGACAACGATTGTGATATCCAATATCACGAAGGAAAAGCAAATGTAGTTGCAGATGCTTTAAGTCGTAAGTATCACGAAAAGCAAAAGCGAGTCCGTGCTCTTAGATTAAATCTACAATTAGATTTAATGAAACAACTGAAGAATGTTCAAACCACAGCAATCAATGATGATGCTGAAGGAATGAAAGGAAGAATAAAGGAATTAGAGCAAGGAAACGATGGAATTTGGAGATTCCATAAGAAGAGAATTAGGGTTCCTAAGCAAGGAGAGTTAAGAAATAAGATCTTAGAGGAAGCCCATAAATCTAGGTATACCATGCACCCAGGAAATAATAAGATGTACCAAGATTTAAGGATTAATTTCTGGTGGATAGGAATGAAGAAAGACATAGCTAGATATATTTCTAAGTGTCTAACTTGTTCACAAGTTAAGGCAGAACACCAGAAACCCTCAGGTCTACTCCAACAGTTAGAAATGCCTGTATGGAAATGGGAACTCATAACAATGGATTTTGTTACTAAATTACCCAAAACCAGAAAAGGTAATGATGCGATTTGGGTAATTGTGGATCGATTAACCAAATCAGCTCACTTTCTACCTATGAAGGAAACCTTTAGCACGGAAAGGTTGGCAAAGTTGTACGTAGATGAGGTAGTATCCTTACATGGAGTCCCACTCTCCATTGTATCGGATAGGGACAGTCGTTTCACTTCGCATTTCTGGACTAGTTTCCAAGAAGCCATGGGGACGCAATTAAATTTAAGCACTGCATATCATCCTCAAACAGACGGACAAAGTGAAAGGACGATCCAAACCCTGGAAGACATGCTCAGGGCATGTGTGATAGATTTTGCTGGAAACTGGGATGACCATCTACCCTTAATCGAATTCTCCTATAATAATAGTTATCATGCAAGCATTGAAGCTGCCCCCTTCGAAGCACTGTATGGACGTAAGTGCAGAACTCCAGTTTGTTGGGCAGAAATAGGAGAAAGTCAATTATCAGGTCCTGAAATCGTGCAAGAGACCACCGACAAGATCACTCAAATCAAGGAAAGACTAAAGACAGCTCGTGATCGTCAGAAGAATTATGCAGACAATCGACACAAGCCACTGGAATTTCAAGTCGGAGATAAGGTACTCTTGAAAGTTTCTCCTTGGAAAGGAGTAGTTCGGTTCGGTAAGAAAGGAAAGTTAAGTCCAAGGTACGTAGGACCATTCCCAATAATCCAGCAAATAGGACCAGTCGCCTATCGCCTACAACTACCAGAAGAGCTAGCCGGGGTACATGACGTGTTTCATGTATCCAATCTCAAGAAGTGTCTATCTGACGAATCCCTGGTAGTACCTCTTCAGGATGTAGAGGTAAATGAAAAGTTAAAATTTGTTGAGAAGCCACTACAGATAGAAGACAGAAAGGTCAAGTTTCTCAAGCACAAGCGACTAGTGCTGGTCAAAGTCAAGTGGGATTCAAAAAGAGGACCATAATACACTTAGGAGCTGGAATCAGAGATGAAGCGGAAATATCCCTACTTGTTCCAGTAAATCTCGAGGACGAGATTTTTATTAAGGTGGGGAGGATGTAACAACTCTCATAAAAATTACTAATTCTTATCTTATTTTACCCAATAGGAAACCCTAATTGAGACCCCCAAGTAATCCTGCATAAACCCTAAAATTTTCAGAACAATCGGAATCAGGATCAGGGCCCCTAAAACTGAGGGGGGTATTTCCTATTCGGTATTATCTAAACAGTTTTTCGTAGAAATCTAATTTTGAGAAACCATCGACTCACCCAAGCTACTGAGACACAGGGCTACCCTATGCTAAAAGGGGTCCCCTCGTGCCACACGACAGGCTGTCGCGCCACGCGGGTGCGCCCTTTTTCCAGTATAAATGCAGGACATTGGCACTTGATTTCTGGCATTGGTTCAACGTAAAAACTCAATTCGTACACTGATATATCGTCTGATTACTACAAAACACACACACAACACGAAACGTTGCCGCGATAACAGGGTAATAACTCGATCACTACTACGATTTAATGTCCGATCGATAGAAACCAATCCAATGGATGCTTAAGTGCTGCTCAAACTTGGGTTATACTTTGTCATTCGTCGTGAATTCGATGGATGTTTAAGTATCACACTTTGTCATTCAATGTGAAGGTTTTGATCTCGTGAGTTGTCGTAAAAGTTGGATTAAAGTTACTAACCTAGTTTTCGTGTGCATTGTTATTTGAATTAGGTTAACAGGCTTATCAGTAGGCTAAACTCTGCCCAATTAAACTTGCAATGTGAGTCATTCTCTTTTTACTAAAATGCTTTACAAAACCCTAAATGTTTTCAAAGTTATAATTACAGGGATTAAGTCTTTGTAGTCTTCAATTACTTCCGGTATGTGGGGTTTTGTATACATTACTTGTTTCCCGTCACCATTGGACAACGAGTTAGCCAATGGGTGATCTGACCACAGTCATAGATATAGTTGAGTGACAAATACCGATTTGGGGTAATTGGTTGATATAAACAATGTAATCTCCCTTAATAATGTGTATTATAACAATGTGTCGTTTTGTGCAAAATGAGTGACTCGCCAGTATTTCCCCGCTGATAAAACCTTTTTAAAAACATGTTTCAAGTGATCTGCTGTGATCAAGGAAAAAGTGCCGTGTTGCACTACAAGCTTGAGGATGTGGCTCAATAAAATGAATAAACATGTTTTTTTTTTTGTAAAATAGGGGTTTCCCAGTGAAATCGCCTTGATTGTAAATTACGGGGTTATCCCAAATAATTATGAAATAAGATAATCGGCATTTTCAAGTTTTAAACGATCCTGTTAATAATTCCGCTGCCAAATTAAATAAATACCAGGGGATTTCTGTCCCGAGGCTCCTGGGCCGGGTCAAACCGGGCCGGGGGCCGTGACAACCGGTGACTCTCTCAATTGTTGAATAGTCAGATGTGGAGAAAATTGTTGAAGGTGATGAGGTGAAAGAAGACATTCCACGAAATAAGTGTGGGATGCACGTATAGAGATGAGAAACGTGACGGTGAAGGACATCGGGCGGATCATCATAAAGTGGTTGTGCAATAATCCGACTTATCTGCTGATATTGAGTAAAAAGAAACGCTTGTGGAGAGTTAACTATCGAGTGTATGTTGGGAACTCGATAGGAAAGTGTGGATTGAGGCCGGATTGCAGTGCGTCAGTAGACATCTTGATAAAAATTAGACCCCGCTGGATCAATGATGTCAGGTACTGTGCATTCATGGGAAATACAAGGGGTAAATGTGCACTAAGACCACCGTAGCGCATAGCACGTATGGTCTGGCTGAAGACCTTTAAACTTAGCGCTCTCGGGAGGCAGCCCGAGGATGTAGAGTTTGTACTTTGTTTTGGTTTCGTTTGGTGTGTTGTGTTTTGACAGGTTTATACAATTATATCTTCACGGATATAATGAATCAAGTGTAGGGATGTTTGGCAACATCCCCGATGAGATGTCAGAGAATCCAAGAGGAGTTTGCGCCCCTGTCTGACCACAGCAGCTGCACCGCTACAGACACTTGCTGATTTACTGATCAGGTCAATGTGTCTCTATATCCTTTATTTTATTTGTTTTTGTGTACTTGGTGGTGTGAAATTTTTGTGTTGGGAGTGGTTTCTTTGTGTTCAGTCTTATTAGCCATTCATGGTTTGCGGGTGGTATCTCTCGAGTTTAGAGTATAAATTGCACCATACATTGGGGACAATGTATCCCAAGTGTGAGGATGCGGTAACTCGAGAGAGGGTTGGTATGATTGTTGATCTCAAATGCTTGAATTGGTTGAAATTGAGCTAAAATTGAAAAATTTTGAAATTTTTTGTCTCAAGTATGCTTGAACTACATAAAAACCGACATTTTCAATTACTAAAGGGTTCCTACTGATATTAAACTAACATAGATCCCTAGTCATGGTTGTCCCTTTAAGTTTCATGAGAGTATTTCTGACATGTTTTTAGAAAATAGTTGAGAAGAGATGCCTAATTAGGGGTAACATGCTTTAGGAATTACACATGCTACGTGTCGGTAACCCATATTCCCTTTGTTCGGTGAGATATTTGAGCCTACTTAGTTGTTAGTTGAATTTGGTATAAATGTTCATTTGTTGAGTGTAGGCCATATGTTGCTTTGTGTTAGAACTTGTGTGGTTTGATACGTACCAAGACTGTGCTTTAGCGTATACACATAGATGACAAAGGCATTAGGATCCCTTCAGTCGTTCATATGTTGATTGTTTATTCATCCACCTTAGTGAACCATGTTGAGCCTTTCACCTTTCATTTGTTACACCTCGTTTAACCCGTTTGATTACCAACCATGAATGACAATTATGTGTTTAGAAGTATGTTAAAAAAAAGAAAAAAAATGAGAAAAGAAAGAAAAAGAAAAACGAAAATTATTACTATGTTCATATTATACAAATGGGTCGTAAAATACCCATGTGTTAGTATCATTGTAAATAAGTTGTCATGGTTTGTTATATTCGTTGTGTTCGCCATATAAATACAAAAAAACCAAACATATTCCCTACCTTTACCCTTAACCCAAAACCCAAAATTCCTTTTGATATGTGCTACGTTAATTGATACAGTGGAGGTGTGATTGCTATACAAGCCTATAATTGCAAAGTAGCATATTTGGTTTTGAGTGAAATATATACTAGCACATTACACGCTAGTCTTGATAAAACCGAGAGAAGTGATCATTGTGAGGGGCGTGTGGCATGTGTGTAGTATCATAAGCATGTTAGTTTTAGTTAGGCAAGTCTTAAGCTGTTTTAAATGCGTATCATTTATCTGTCAGATTGTCAATCTCGATTGTGTCAGTCTATGGGACGGGTATGACTTGGGATCTTAAATGGTTAATTCGGTAAGGGATTTAAAGGTGATTTGTTAATAAGGTGAGTAATGTGTATGATGGTTGCTTGAGGACAATCAATGATAAGTGTGGGGATGTCACGGGGAGTGTGAAACACGAGCCTTAAGTGTATTAATTTGTGTGAGTTAATGCGTTTTATGAGATTATGTCTTTTGAATATAGTAACTACGAGCGTTTGTGATTTACAGGTTAAATCGCGTAATTCGGTGAAGTTAAAGTGGTTAGAGATGACGCGGAACACCTGTGGATGATAAATATAGCGAAAGGCGTTATTCGGAAGTTATATCGGGTTAGAAAATGGCTTAGAGTTGAAAGAAACGAGAAGGAATGAATTATAGGGGGGCATTGGGTCAATATGTGAAAGTTGAAAATGCAAGTTATGTGTGGGCTGTCAAGAGGGTGATGTGACTTACGGTTATAAAGTATCACTTACGGTTGACCAAGCAGAATATGAACAAAGAAACAGAAGATATGGACCGTAGCCTACGGTACCAATTCGTAGGTTACGGTGGTAATATATTTGACATAACATGCATACACACGCAAATATATGGGGAGAAAATAGAAAAGAAAAAAAAAACTAATTCTTAAAGAGGAGTCAGGGAACACGTGAGAGAGGCACAAAGCAACAAAGTCAATCACATCCCATCATCGTCCAACATCCTTTGACATCATCAAGAGACATCATCATCACGGTCATACTAGGTTTTTGGGGAGGAGATTTATAGTTGGCGGCTGTATCAAGGGAGGCATCAACATCACCAATCTCAATTATCATAAGTCATACATGCAGACAAGACTTTGAGACAACATTGGGAGCCAATACTCACATGCAAGGGCCATTTGGGCTTTGGGGAACATGATTGGACTATTTTATTGGATCATTATTATTATTTATTCTACACAAATCCAATGAATTACACAAATCCAAGATTGAGAAGAGGGAGACGCACACCAAGACTTCTTTCACGTAGAGAGAGGAGGGCATGGATTTTTAAGTGGGCCGACAACAATTAATTGTTTTAGATTGGACTACTTGGACGGCAGACAAGAGGGGACGAAGATAGAGAACCCCGGAAAGATTCGTCAACCAAGATGAGCGGCTAGTCTCCTAGTGGTTTCCTCCGGATGAAGGGTTTTTGTAAGTTAGACAATTTTATGTGTTTGTGACAATCGTTTAACTCGGTGATCTAAGCATTCGATGCTTTTCACCATGGATTTGATTTATTGGTTGTAAACAGTTACGTTTATTTAAACCTTAATTTCTAAGCATTCAGTTCCCAAGAGTTCTAGTAATTGGGATATATTTGACATGGGGTTAGGGTTTGTAAATTGTAATTGATAATCATTCGATAACCTCCTGTTATGTATTGACCGGAGTACTTAGTCGTTGGTTATCACAATTAATTAATCGAGTTTAATACCTATGTCTATGTAGGTTACGATTAAACACATAGTTTAAGTTAACTGCAAAACCTGAAATCTGGAGGAACCATCTTCTCTCCTATTGATTTAAACCTTAGTTTTTATTCGTTAATTTAGATAATTCTCTTAAACAATCAAACCATAAATTGAATTTTACTTTTTAGCATTAGTTAATTAATACTTAGCAACATAACACTTTCCACAATCCTCCTCTGGTTCGATATCCGACTTACTCTAGCTACTAGTTTATTTCGGTTTTTGCATGTCACTAACGACAGACATCATCTTGTCTCTGCTCTTCTAACCGGGCCCTGAACGTACGACAAACATGTAAATCTGTATACAAGATTATTTTAAATAATTGTCCCAAGTTATAAAAGATTTTATGCTTGTGCATCCAAACCAAATTTTATAAACCCTTTTTAAAAGAGTCAGTTAATTTTATTTACCAGTGAAAACTCACGTATTTTTTCAAAAAGATTAAGTGCAGGTACTACGCGTAATGGGCTGGAAGCTCCTGAGTGTTAGCTAAAGGGTCGTGCAAGCTCTTAATACTTAAAGTCTGTCGAACAATATTTTACTTTATGTTTTAGATCCGCCTGTGGATCCACATACAACCGCTTGTATAATATTTCATTATACTTTGTGTTTCGGTTTGTATTAATATTTTACTTCCAAGACTTCCGCTGTGCATTAAACTGTGATTATTTGACTATGATGATATCAACTACATCACGATTCTCCCCACAGGGCCCACCGGTAATACGTGTAAATATCGGGGTGTGACACTAATATAACGAAGTTCTGCCTCGTTGTAAGTATTTTAACCCCCTGTTACGTATTAGATACGCTGCCCGATTGATCTAGGATTCCGTAACGGCTGTCGAGGTTCTGCCCGACGTAGTCATTGGAGTTCTGTCTCGGGGAGGGTATAACTAATGTAAATATGGGTTATTATACTAACGCGTGTGCATTGTTTAATTTATTAGATTATAACCAGGAAACCACAGAAAAAAGTCTAAACTAGCAATGTGAGCAATCCTTCTTTTTGTAAATCTTTTTGTGAGTAATCTCCTTTTTGCATAAACTATTTTTACAAAACCTCAATTATTTTACATTATATTTCCAGTGATTGGGTATTTGTAATTCTACAATTATCGTCGGTATATTTGGGGTTTTGTATACAAAATTTGTTACTACACTGTGAGTAGTAACATGACCATAAGTCGGGTCGACAGTATCGTGGGTGGTAATTAAAGTATGAATTGGAAACAAATGTAAATGCGCGATCGCCCTCAATACTGCGAATGATAAAACCTGTCTTGATTAAACTGGGATTCATTCACCAGTATTTCTTGTTGATAAAATGTTTTAAACACGTGTTTCAGGTAACAAAATGTAAAAGCCAAATAGAAGCCAGCTGGAGAGCACCGAAGGCTTAGAAAAGTGACAATAAAAGTTACCTAAATAAAAGGAGACGTTTTATTTGAATAAAATAGGGTTTATCCTTATAACCAGAATGTAATGAAAACTTGGGTTTTTCTCATGTATTGGTATTTATAAAAATATGGCATTTTACTCTGAAAAAAAAATATATTTCCTAACTACGGTCCTGATGAAATTTCCGCTGCCAAAAATTGATAAACACAGATACCACCAAAACTGGCTCGCGGCCGCCCGTTCCAAAGAGATAGGGGCCGGGGGTTGTGACAGAAGGTGGTATCAGAGCCTTGCCACTGGTTTAAGCCAAAGAAGTGTTCTGCTGACTAGGGGTGTGCACGGTTCGGTTCAGTTATTAGCATTATCCGTAACCGTAACCGTAACCGAAGTCATCGGTTAATTGGTTCAGTTAATTAGGTTAATTTGTCAGTTTTCGATTCGGTTCAGTTAATTTTTGGTTAACAACCAATTCACACAAGGGCTATTTTTTTTTTGCTTAGAAATACATGTAATGGAGGTATAAATACATGAAATGTGGGTATAAATGCCTGAATAGATGTTTAGATACATAAAATGGAGGTATAAATAAATGAAATGAAGGTATAAATAAATGAAATTAAGGCATAAATGAATGAAATAGTGGTATTATTACATGAAATGAAAGTATAAATCATGAAATACATGAAATAGAGGTATAAAAGCTAGAAATATATAAAAAAAATAAATGATTCGGTTCGGTTCGGTTAATTTCGGTTAACCGATGGTAAAAAAAATTATCCGTTAACCGACTTTCGGTTAATTCGGTTTCGGTTAATTTCGGTTCGGTTTTGTCGGTTTTCGGTTCGGTTTCGGTTAACGGTTCGGTTATTGCACACCCCTACTGCTGACACTTAAGTTTTAAATTCTGTGTTAGGAAATAACTTATGTGATTATGTGTTTTGTGTTATTTGACTATCTGTTAGTTTACAGTATGAATAACCAAGGAACTTCTAGTGCTTATCATCACTTAGATAGTTCACCAAAAGATAAGGGAACTTCATTTCAACCAGATCCCTCAGAGTACCCAACAGATACTGAGGAAGGAATATTTGTTCGTAAGGCACAATCTGAGGAACCGTTTACCACTAAGAAAAGAAGTTGGCTTAGTAGAAGAACTCAAGAGAAAATAAAGAAAATGAAGAAGTCACAACAAAAGAGAGTGATAATCAATAAGGAAATAAATGCACAAACTCAGGGAACAGGCAATAGACCACCATGGGAAGAAAAATTAGATAGGCAATGGGCAAATCTCCATATGTTAGCCACTACAGCAGTAGATGCTAACTTAAATCAAATAGCCAAACCGCCACTATTCCCAGATCAACAAATTATAGAGCCAAACCAGGACCAACCAATGGAATTAAATCTCAACCAGGAAAACCCATACCCTTATGAAAAACCTATCTCTCAACACCCTGACCCAGTACTAGCATCCATGCCACCTATGAGCCAGGAAATTTGGAGGAACTTCGCCCATTAGATGAAAAATTAGTAGAGGAAGGAAATAGAATAAATCTTAGATAAAAGCATATTGAGCATAATATTCCTAAAAACTAGATAGACTAAAATAAGTTACGGATACATCACCACTAGTATATTTGAATTCCAGTTGTAGTTTGTAATAGATACATATATATATGTGAAAAGAGTAAAAGTCATAATGTTCAACGTTTTTGACCAATCTGTTTGTATGATTATGTATAAATGTTTGTACTAGATATTAGTCCATGATAATTAATACCTAATAAATGTTCATAATTCAGATAATAACAGGAAACCTAAGAAATAACAATGCCATCCAACACATAGTAGCACAAGAAATTTTAAATGCTATGCTTTAGTATGAGCTTCAAAATAAGCTAATTACTTGTGAAGATAAATTGTGATGGATGTTGGTATGCTGTGAGGATGATGACTAGAATAGTGCAAATATGATAAATAAGCAATAACAATTAGCCACTTTTATTTCTTGTTTATTAGTATTACTCGATTCTAGAATATGATCTATCATGAGAATACTAATTTCCTTGTTTCTTGATGCAAGCCATAATAAATGATGAATTTTAAAAATCGTGATTTGAGAAAAATTCTATGTATGGGAAATACAATGATAATTACCTCTCCGGCAAGACTAGGTATGATGTGGTAAACACTCCAGCTTATCCAGGTAAGATGGGGGTACCTCTCCGGTGAAACCAGGTGAGATAGGGTATATGTTATGTTAATAAAATTCCCTGAAAAGTACCATGACCAGATGTCTGACCTATTTTTGGGAATATGAATCGGTTATACATATTGACCTTATGAATGAGGTGTGCATTACAGTATATGAAATATATGATTATATATATATATATGTGTGTGTGTGTGTATATCTATAAGGAAATCCGAAGGCCATAATGATTGACAATTAGGAATAAATCACGAACAGGTATGTCAATGATAATTTTAGATTTATCAGGAATCTCTCGTATATATATCTATAAATTCTGATGACAAACATTATTTCGTTTGATCATCAATCTCGAAATTCGTACGACAAGATGAACGGCAGGAACTCTTTAAGTTGGGATGCCATCAAAAGTAAAAGAATTCCCTTTTCGTTACTTTAAATTTTTGACGCATTAGGAAACCTATAACTAAAAATTTGACTAAGATGACTGAAACACCTAAGAAAATTGCTAGAGCATTTGTTTTAACAACTGAACAAGCCAAAATGATTCCTGATGTGATTGCCGATACATTTTTAGTTAATGATGTTTTTACCAAAGTATTATTTGACTCTGGTGCGAACCAAAGTTTTATTAATACTTCATTTTATAAAATTCTCAATCAACCAGTAACTAAACTCCAACAAGAATGTCTAGTAGAAACAGCAAATGGAGAAACCATTAAGATTTCCGAAATCTTGCAGGGAGCAAGAATAGAATTTTTATATCAAAAGTTTATTGCAAACCGGTATCCAATGAATCTGGCAGGATTTGATGTTGTATTAGGAATGGACTGATTAGTAGTCAATAAAGCCAGTATTCCTTGTGATCAAACGTCAATACAAGTAAATTCACCAAAGGGTGAAAAGATCACAATTAAAGGAAATAAGTCATCTAGATCCACAAAATTCATCTTTGTGATGAAAACAGCCAGTTATGCAAGAAAAGGGTCATTAGTGTATTTGATTTCCATAATCATTAACACTAAAGGAAAAGAACTCAAAGATATTCCCGTAATATCTCAGTTTCCAGATGTTTTCCCAGAAGATTTACCAGGACTACCGCCAGACAGGGAAGTCGAATTCAGAATTCATCTGCTACCATGAACGACACAGATTGCCAAAGCCCCTTACCGATTAGCACCTGCAGAAATGCAAGAATTAAAGAAACAGTTAGACGAACTATTGGAAAAAGGATTCATACAGCCAAGCTCATCGCCATGGGAAGCACCGATCTTGTTTGTCAAGAAAAAAGGACGGGTCAATGCGAATGTGCATTGATTATCATGAATTGAACAAAGCCACGATTAAGAATCGGTAACCATTATCGAGAATCGATGATCTGTTTGATCAATTACAAGGAGCTCGATTCTTTTCAAAGATCGACTTACGCTCAGGATATCATCAATTAAAGGTACAGGAAAAAGGACATTCCTAAGAACGCCTTCAGAACAAAGTATGGCCATTATGAATTTACTGTCATGCCATTTGGTTTAACCAATGCCCCAGCCGCATTATGGACATGATGAACCGAATATGTAAGCCATATTTGGATAAATTCATAATTGTTTTTATAGATGATAATCTCATTTATTCTAAAAGTAAAGAGGAACATGCAGCGCATCTGCACGCACTTCTAAATTTGCTGAGAAAAGAAAAGCTTTATGCTAAATTTTCAAAATACGAATTTTGGTTAAAAGAGGTACAGTTTCTTGGACATCTAATCAACCATGAAGGGATTCAAGTGGATTCCACAAAGATTGAGGTGATTATTAAGTGGAAAACCCCTGAGTCACCAACCGAGGTTAGAATTTTTCTAGGATTGGCTGGTTATTATAGAAGGTTGATTCAAAAATTTTCTAGAATAGCTATTCCCTTAATTAAGTTAACCTGTAAGTCTGTTAAATTTGAATGGGAACCAAAACAAGAAGAAGCCTTTAGAATTCTTAAGCAAAGATTAACCAACACACCCATACTAGCATTACCAGAAGGAACCAAAGATTTTGTAATATATTGTGACGCTTCTAAGATAGGTTATGGATGTATGTTGATGCAATGTCAACAGCTTATAGCCTATGCCTCTAGACAACTTAAGAATCATGAAGAAAATTATACAACCCGTGATCTAGAATTAGGAGCCATAATTTTTGCCCTTAAGATTTGAAGACACTATTTATATGGAAATAAATTTGTTGTCTTCACCAATCATAAGAATTTAAGATACATTTTTGGGCAAAAAGAGTTAAATATGAAGACAAAGATGATGGATGGAACTTCTTAATAATTATGATTGTAGTATCCAGTATCATGCCAGAAAGCCAATGTAGTAGCCGATACTTTAAGTCGAAAGCATCATGAAAAACCTAAAAGAGTACGTTCTCTTAAATTAAATCTGCAGATAGATTTAAATGAACAGATTAGAAAAGTACAAGAATCAGTAATCAATGATAATACTGAAAAATTGAAAGGAATGATTAAGGAACAGATGGAATATGGAGATTCCATAAAAAGAGAATATTGATACCCAAATTAGAAAACCTACGCCACCAAATATTAGAAGAGGCCCATAAGTCTAAGTATACAATGCATCCTGGAAGTGATAAGAAGTATCAAGACTAAGAAAGAATTTCTGGTGGATAGGCATGAAAAAGGATATTGCGGCTTATGTTGCCAAGTGTCTAACCTGTTTACAGGTTAAAGCTGAATACCAGAAACCCTCAGGTTTGTTGCAACAATTAGAGATGCCAGTATGGAAATAGAAATTGATAACAATGGACTTTGTTACCAAATTACCCAAAACGCAAAAAGGTAATAAAACAATCTGGGTGATTGTAGACAGATTAACCAAGTCTTCTCATTTCTTACCCATGAAAGAAACATTTAGTATGGAACAACTAGCCAAATTATTTGTAAATGAAATTGTTTCATTATATAGAATTCCTATATCTATTGTTTCTAATAGAGATAGCCATTTTACTTCTCATCTTTGAACAAGTTTCCAAAAAAAAGCAATAGGAACCAAGTTAAATCTAAGCACCGCTTATCATCCTCAAACGGATGGACAAAGCGAAAGGACAATTCAGACAATGGAAGTGTCACACCCCAACCGATGGTGGAAACATCGGGATGAGACGAAGTGCGTAGATTGTAAGAGACTTCATAACACTATGTGACAATATTAATTAAATTCAAATTTCATTTCAAGACTAATTGTCATACAAGGTTCAAATAAAATAACAACATTGTTTCATAATAAAACATAACAACAAAAATAGATGATTTAATCTAGGTGTGTATCTAGTCCACCCTAAATCTTGTTTCATCTTGCAATATCACTTCATGAATTAACCTGCAACGTGTATTATAATAGAGTTCAATGCAAAAGCAAAGGCGAGTATACAAGTTTTGTTACATAGCATATATAGAATAAAAAGTGCTCATATCCAACATGATTCATAATATGTGAGTACTAGTATGCAAATATGGCGTACAATATGTTCAAACCCGAGAATACAACACATTAAAAGAGCCTAATCCCAAGAGTTTAGCGGGTGGTAACATGTTTAACTTAACAATACCCAAAAGAATAGCGGGCGGGGCGTTAATCCTATAGCGCTATAATTGTTAAGGGAGGCTAGAAAAGTTAATGAGCATATAACAACCAAATAGTTTACATAGCATACGAGAATAACAAGTATCACACATAGTTTCATGTTAAGCATGGATAAAGTATGTTTAAAATAGTCTAAGAGTCATTTTGTATAATATACATGTTGCATCCCAAAGTGGTAAAAAGTAAAAGGCATCGAGTATACTCACGGTTTTTGCAAGCTTTCCTACTTGATGATCCGTGAGTGTTAGTGTTTAGATTGGAGCACCTTGTCCTCCTACACAAGGAACATAGGTGTGTGAGTTGGGGATAACGGTAGATTATAGATTTGGAGTTTAAAAGTGCAAGAACATAACATAGGAAAGTAACCATCCATTACATATGATGTTTAGATGGTATACTTACTAACTTGACAATGACTATTTGTTTATCATCAAGAGTTCGGTTTGTTTATATATTATATAGGTATTACATAGGTCATATTATATCATATATGTCAAGCATGAGGTAGAAGACTAAGGTCTTCATTTAGGCACCTCAAAGTGTCATAGAAATCATACATGAGGTAGGAAGAACAAGCTCCCATTTAGGTACCTCCAATGTTCACCACTACACTTGATGTAAAAACATTCAAGGAGGGTCTTGAACTTACATAAGAAATGAAATGAACAACTATTTTATGAGAACACATCAAGAAGTGAGTGGATGTTCATGAAAGATAGCCCAAGCTAGTCTAATCATCACACTTTTACCAAGCTTCAAGCTTGAACGCTTCTTGTGGGTAGAACCCTAACTAAAACAGAAAGTTTATGAGGATTAATCCTCTGATTTTAAGTGTCTCAACCTTGTTTTTAAGCCCAACTAACCATTCATTTGATTATAAGCATTAGGACATAGGTTTGAGATGAGTTAGACTCAAGTTTGATAAGTTTAAACAAGCTTTGAAAGAATTTAAAACACAACAGAAAGTTTATGGACATTTTTAGGGCAATTCCAGGTCTGATTTCTCCAAGGAGAGATCAAGGAATCAAGCCCAAGGATTATCCAAGCAATTAGAAAGAAGAATCAAGTGATTTGGTTGAGTTTTGAGCAAGTTATGCTCACTTTTGTAAAGAGGTATGAATCTGCCCGAATTTCTGATTTGCAAGAGTTTTGAGAGAGATTTTGGAGAGATTAGAGAGTGTGAAAGTGTAAAAGGGCTTGGAGAAGGTTTGTATTTATAGGGGAGGAGTTAGGTTATGTTTAATGGTGTTTTAAAGGTGATTAGAGGTGATTGGAAAGGGTAAGAACTTGGGATTTCGTGCAAATTCGCGAGCTGTCAAGGCTGTTGTCCCGCCAGACCCCCTTACGGACCGTAAGGGGGTGCTTACGGTCCATAAGCCTGGACCAGAAAGCACAAAAATTTTATTTCTTGTATTAATGATTTGCAACTTGTTCCAATGTCACCTAATACGGATTTTATGATTAAATTAGTGTTCCTAGGCATATGTAACATGTTCTAAAGATTGCATAAGTGTAAATTGAGTATGACTAAGCATAAGTTTCATATAAAACATGAATGCCACGTGTTTAATAGTTTATCATAAGTTTGCAAACATCCCGAATAAATACCAAATTGTTTCTCAATTTAAACGTACAAACATGCATGGAGTATGTATAACACGAGTTTAAATAAATGCAAGTTTCATTCATGATTCAAGTCTCGAGTTTACAATGATTGCAAGGAACGATGATTACAAGGGTACAAAGTTCCTAAAAATAAACATACGAATAAAAACTTGCTATAAATGGAAAGTACAACGAAGCCGGGCGTTACAGGAAGACATGCTTAGAGCATGTGTAATTGATTTTGGAAGAAATTGGGATGATCACTTACCATTAATAGAATTTTTCTACAATAACAGCTATCATACCAGTATCAATGCTGCACCTTTTGAAGCACTTTATGGACGAAAGTGCCAAACCCCAGTCTGTTGAGTAGAAATTGAAAAACAATTATCTAGACCAGAGATAATACCAGAAACAACAGACAAGATTATTCAAATCAAAGACAGATTAAAAGCAGCTACAACTGCCAGAGGAAATGGCAGAAATACATGATGTCTTTCATGTATGTAATCTCAAGAAATGCTTAGCAGATTAATCATTAGTAGTACCTCTTAAGGACATAGAGGTAAATGAAAAACTTAAGTTTGTAGAGAACCACTACAGATTAAAGACAGGAAAGTCAAGAATCTCAAACACAAGAGATTAGTTCTAGTCAAAGTGAAATAGGTTTCCAAGAGAAGACCAGAGTACATTTGAGAGCTCGAGTCAGAAATGAAAAAGGAAATACCCACACCTGTTCCAGTAGACCTCGAGGACAAGTTCTAAAACAAAGTGGGGAGGATATAACAACCCTCCTAAAATATTTCCGACACCCCTAATATATTTAGAATATCCCTATACATCCTAAAATACACCTCGTATACGAGATTTAGCCCTAAATACCTTCAATTTAATAAAAATAAAATAAAAACAAAATATGAGCATCGCTCGCGGGCCGCGAAGACCATCTCTTCATCTTACGCGGGCCGCGACAGCTAGGAGATCAGGCGGAGCCCTAAGCGTGCCACGTGTCGGCATCGTGGCAAGTCTACCCGGTGATTCGACGAAGCTAGGCCCTACGTACCCTATGTCGCAGGGCACGAAGGCCCCTTGTGTGTTCTACGCGGGCCGCGAGGAAGTGTCGATCAAACACTATAAAAGGAGGCCATCGGCCTTCAGTTTACCTCGTTCATTTCTTTCAATTCTCTATCAAATTTCTCTATAGTAGGCACTATACCCGGGCATTATACCCACTAATATAACGAAGTTCTGCCTCGTTGTAAGTATTTTAACCCCCGGTTATGTATTAGATACGCTGCCCGATTGATCTAGGATTCCGTAACGGCTGTCGAGGTTCTGCCCGACGTAGTCATTGGAGTTCTGTATCGGGGAGGGTATAACTAATGTAAATATAGGTTATTATACTAACGTGTGTGCATTGTTTAATTTATTAGATTATAACCAGGAAACCACAGGAAAAAGACTAAACTAGCAATGTGAGTAATCCTTCTTTTTGTAAATCTTTTTGTGAGTAATCTCCTTTTTGTATAAACTATTTTTATAAAACCTCAATTATTTTACATTATATTGCCAGTGATTGAGTATTTGTAATTCTACAATTATCGTCGGTATATTTGGGGTTTTGTATTCAAAATTTGTTACTACACTGTGAGTAGTAACATGTCCGTAAGTCGGGTCGACAGTACCGTGGGTGGTAATTAAAGTATGAATTGGAAACAAATGTAATTGCGCGATCGCCCTCAATACTGCGAATGATAAAACCGGTCTTGATTAAACTGGGATTCACTCACCAGTATTTCTTGCTGATAAAATGTTTTAAACACGTGTTTCAGGTAACAAAATGTGAAAGCCAAATAGAAGCCAGCTGGAGAGCACCGAAGGCTTAGAAAAGTGGCAATAAAAGTTACCTAAATAAAAGAAGACGTTTTATTTGAATAAAATAGGGTTTATCCTTATAACCAGAATGTAATGAAAACTTGGGTTTTTCCCATGTATTGGTATTTATAAAAATGTGGTATTTTACTCTGAAAAAAAAAATATATTTCCTAACTACGGTCCTGATGAAATTTTCGCTGCCAAAAATTGATAAACACAGATACCACCGAAATTGGCTCGCGGCTGCCCGTTACCAAGAGATAGGGGCTGGGGGTTGTGACACCGGGTACCGATACTGATAGCGAAATATGTCGGTACGGTATCAGTACGGTATTGATATGGTATCGGTACGGTATCGGTATTTGAAGGTAAAATACGGCATTTAAAAGTATATTCAAGTAAACAATTCACGCTTTGCAAGTGTCATCATTAATAGGGGTGTTCATGGTTCGGTTTTTACGGTTTTTAGGCAAACCGTAAGCCACAAATGATTTTTTATGATTGTAAACCAGAACCAAACCGTTGAAATTTGAAACCAAACCAAACCGTTACCAGTTTCAACATCATCAGTCTTTTAGCCTTTGCAATTTTGCCCCTGCCCAAGTAACAACATAAACGAAGTCGCTGTACTTATAGGAATATTGTCTACAATAGCAACCATGGATTTATAAAAAAAATATTTAAGTATGAAACTTGATACTGAATTATTGGTTAGATGGAAACAAATTGTTCAAATCTCTAGTCTACTTATCCATTTACACATCAATAGAAAACAATAATAAGATAACTAATTACTAACCTAAATTATTGAGGTTTTGTTTGAAGTGACCAGAGACATTATGAATTTTCATACAACCCATACAGGGATAAGCTAATATAAACACCCAATGGTTCCACTTCAAGTCTTATTTGGATAGTTTATTTTATTAAGCTCAATATATTATCAAACAAATGGTCCGGTTTTATACGACCGATTTTTGGTATCAACCGTAAACCGAACCGTATGCTACGGTTTGGAAGTTTTAAAACCGACCGACTAAAAGTTAATAAAAAACCGAACATGTAACCAAACCGATGATCGGTTTGGACGGTTTCTCAGTTTTAAACCAAACCATGAACACCCTTAATCATCGGTAACAAAAGAATCCCAACTAAGGTAAAAATGATACAAAATATAGTTCAAAGATAAAATTTGTGTTATTGGGCACCAAAACCATCATGTTTAAGGTCAACCCAACCTGGCCCGTTTTGAATTGTTGCCTAACATGCACATTTTGCTATATCTAGAAATAACAGTAGAAAAAACCTATATACCTTTTTTGCAGATTCGCATACCGATTAATTCACTCCTAAAAATAAGAGTAAATGAATTTTCTGCTCTTGCTGCATCATGTCTATGATCTAAATAATGCAATAAAAAAGAATTAGTAACAGATGCAAGTAAAAAAAACTAATAATGTATTGTAAAATACAGATAAAGTACCAGAAACAGGGTGCAAATTAATTTTTATTTATACAACATAGTATAATAAAATGTCGATGTAAATCAATAAAAGAAAGATCCAGCTAAATTCTTACGCTTCAGTTGTTGAAAACATGGTGTGATTCCCGGAAAAATTCAGATGATCATTTGCCTTGACAACATTCATTCCAAAATTTGTAAGTGATCCCATCTGTATTTTTATCAATTTTACCATAATCGCATATAAAAATTAAAATACAAGTTTTTGTTACAGATTTAGAATTTCTACCACACTTGCATCAAGATCTAGATCTGAGTCCTGATTTATAATCACCTTTGGCACTAGGATTTTATCAGTTTAGTTTCCTAATAAATTTCAACCTGCAAATGAAGATAAAGATAGAATTAGGTAAACTTACAAAAAACCAAACTTGAATTTTAAACAAATTACATTTTTAAATATTGATACCTCTAAAGTTGTGGATGAAGCGATTGGAATCACAATGATGAGTGAGTATGACAATCTGGGTAAAGCCCCATATCTGGAAAATATAACAATTAGCCCTAGATTCTGGACCCATCATATAATAAACTCCTTAAAACCTAACTAAAACACGAATTGACAAACAAAAATACGTGTACACAAGTTTCGTGTAATAAAAAACACACTGAATAGACATGATTTCTCAAACCAGAATTCATAATAAATTCAGCACACACGTCTCCTTCAATTATTCGTCTTCAATTCATAAAAGCATACAAGGAATCTCGATTAAAGAAAAAGCAAAATATAATGGCACATCAATCAACCCTATCTAATTACAAATATTGCAAATTATATACATTTAAGCACCAAAATGGAACACATAAATTGGGAAATTGTAAACAACTAACCTCGAATTGAGCTGCTATATGAAGAGCAGAATGACAATCCTTAACAGTAATTTGTAGAATAAGATTTTTTTTGTTTGAGAGCCTCTGTTCTGTACATTATATAAGAATATATTCTCAACTGAAATGGTTAGAGATGTGGAGTCATGGGCAGTTGTGGAGATAATGGGCAGGTGACTACTAATAACCGCTCAAAACTGACGTGAACATGGGGAGTGAAAACAGGGATCAAGGTAACTACTAATAACTGCCCTACATCGCCGTGAACCGCCACCACATCGATTATTTTTGTGAGTTTAAACGGCATCTCAGCATGATCCGACAGTGGAGATGGATTTGAAAGGTGGTTAGACTTAATGGGTTTAATATATATATATAATTTTTTTTTATCACATTCCTTTACACCATCAAATAAGTACTATCTTTCTAAATTACAAGTTAACACAATTTAGAAAGCAAAACAAAATGGTATACTTTTTATCACATTCGTTTACACCATCGAACTAATGCTAAGCGAATTCCCGTCGCGTCCCCACTGTTGATTGAAATTTAAAATCGAACTTGGGTTTAATCAACAACCCGCTGCAACGCGGGGGTTAGGGTTAACTCGTATAGTACAAAATGCAACGCTTTACATTTAAGTGCACACATTTGCTTTTTATACGGATTTACATGGCTACTTATAATATTATTGTGAATTATAGCATCTTTGAATACAAAGTGAATGGCTCCATTATGTGGTATGTATCTTTAGTGTTAGGCAATAAAGTAACTAGGGAATCGTAAATTCATATTCATAATAACTTTGATTTGTATTCCAACCCGAAACCAATATGTGTTTTTAATCTTCATCTTTATGTTTTGGTGTCCATGGAACTAGAAGAGTTTAAGGATTATAAGCACTTTGATTATCTCTTAATTTCTTTCTTTACCCTTAAAACCTCAATCTTTCATGTTTCATATATGTTTTGGTATCCATGGAATTAGAAGAGTTTAAGGATTATAAGCACTTTGGTAATCTCTTAATTTCATTCTTTACCCTTAAAACCTCAATCTTTCATGTTTTATATATTTTGTATTAATATTTGCTTCCAAAGATGTTGAATCTGAGTTTGGTTTTGATTGTATTTTTCGTTAGAATTAGAATGAAGATGAATGCGTTGTGTAGCGGAATTAAGATGGAAACAAACTTTGCATACAATCAAACGAGAGTATTGCTTTGATCAAACACTTTTCACAAAGAACCGAAAGATTGAATTTAATTTCAACAACGATTACAATGTAATGCTTAATACAAACTCCCCCTCAGCCAGAGCTCAGTGTTTGTTCGTGCAGAGAAGACGGTTTTGCAAAGAGCTAAATAGAACAGTACAGAGCACTGTTCTATTTATAGGCACTAGCAAACCACTGAGCATCTAAGCTGACGTCACCATGAAAGTGACATCTAACCTCCTAACAAACTCTAACCTCTGATCAATACAAACACTGCTATGCTAACTACTGCTATTACATTTCATTACATAGAAGACATCTAAATAACTGCTACATCCTTCCACTGCTGTGAACCCAGCAGTACTTGTCTGGATCAGCAGTGCTTGACTCAAAGGCAGTAGATTGAACAGCAGAGCTTTAGTCTTTCATCAGGACTTTACTTGATCAGCAGTTTGTAGGTCAGCAGTTAGTACGATTAGTAGATAGGAGGTCAGTAGATGTTGAAACCACTTTCAAGGGGGGAGACTTGTATGTAACATCTGCTTATTCTGGATCCACTACTCTGATCCAGTTTTGGCTTTAATTATCTGTTCCTCTGGTAGGGTTCAATCCCAACAATCTCCCCCTGGAACAGATAATGCCAAAACTCTTCATTTTTGTGGAACTTTATAGCCTCATCAACAGTTCCCTTATTTGCCCTTTAAGTTGTAGTTCAAAGGTTAAGGCATCTGTGTCATCATCATCCCTGCTAAGTGGAAGATCAAGGAGATCCTGCAAATCTTCAAGACTTAGGCCAAGTGCTTGTTCCCTTGATATTTTCTTCACTTCTCCACCAGACCTGATCATAGTCAGTACATGGGTCTGTTTGTCAGTTTCCCACTTTAGTACTTTTGAGCCTGGTGGGTTTCTTGGGAGATTCTTATTTGATGAGGAGTTTGGTGAAGCTGGCCTATTGATGACTGGCTGAGCAGCACTTGCAGTTTGATCCAAACCAAGAGTTTCTATAATCATTTTCTTTATGCCTTCTTTTACAAGGGCATCTCCTTTTATCAGCTCTTGGATGGTTTCACCAACCAACTGTTTGTGTGGCCTTCTTTTGTAGATGGCTGCACCAGCTGGAGCAGTGGCTCTCCTGATTTGCAGTTTAGATGGTCTTTTTGAAACCTCTACTTCAGGATAGCCAGGTTTCTGTGGAACAGTGGGATCTTTCTTTCTTAGTTCCTCCAACCTTTTGCAGGTGGCCCTGACTACATCTTCTTTCCATCTTGCCACTTGATGTTTAGACCCATAATCAGCAGCAACTAGTTACTCTTTCATTCTTTTCAGCTCAAGTGATTTTTCAGGCACATTCTTTTTGTACTTTGACCAATCAGGAGGAGTGTGTCTGACCTTTTTGTTTATCATTTCTTGAATCCTGGCTGCTTCTTGTTCAAGCTCAGGAATGGTCCATTCCTTGTACTTGTGCTTTTCTCCCTTGTACTTCTTTGTTGCCATGATGCTTTCAATGTAGTCTTTTCTCAAAGCTGCATCTGCTCTTTCTGAAATTTGTTGACATACATTTTTTGCAAATTGTTCCAGGGATATGACTTGTGTGAGCAAGTATTGATAGTTCTGCTGTATCTCCCTATCAGATTTCCCTTGTGTATTTCTTTTTGAGATATCATCTGCTTGCTTAGCCTTGATTTCCAAGTATTCTTCAATATTGTTAGGCAATCTCCTTTAATTGATGGCAATCTCCTTTTAGCAGGGTCATCCTCATAATAAAAGGACTTGATTTCATCTCTGACTGCTATGAGCTCAAGAGGAAATTGAACACCTGCAGGAGCTAAGGGCTGTTGAACTTGTGCTGATGAGAGAGGAACAGGTTTGGGTATTGTGACAAGTGATAGAGATTTTGAAGATGTTGGTGGTGGAGATGTGTCATTATCTTTTAGGATTAGCCTTCTCCTTTTTGTTTGAGGAGGGACTGATGATGTTTTGGGTGGATCAGTGGTGGTGATTTGAGTGGCAGTGGTTTGTGATTGACTAACATCTGTTGAAACAACTGGTGTTTCAACCACTGTTGTCATTACAGCAGATGTTGTAACATCTGTTGTCTTCTGCTTTTTGGCAGGAGGAGATGGTGGTGAAATTGTTTTTGGTGGTGATGGTGGTGGTGGTAAGGCAGTGGTTGTGGTGTGTGTTGAAGTGGTGTGTGTTGAAATGATAACAGATGTTGAAACCTCTGAAGTACCAGCAGTAGTTGATACAGCAAGAGTTACAACAGCTGTTTGGATGGAGGTTTGATGTTGAAGGCTTTTGGATGGTGGTTTTGGAGTATGCTTTGTGAGTCTGGATGGGATGGACTTGGGTTTTCTTTTTGGCTTAGGATTTTTAGCATCCTTTGACTCAGAACAACCCTGCGCACTCAGCTCCATGTAAGCTCTTTTCTCCTCATTCCACCTTGACATATCCTTTGCCTCTCTGTCCCTTTTTACACTTGCTATTGCTTCATCAAGTGCATTTTGGGTAACATCAACCTTTTTGCTACCATCTGGCAAAGGTATCTGCTTGGTCATATTCTCCATTTCTGGTTCTATGTAGAGACCATCATCTACTCCTTTCTTCTTCCATTCTTTAATTTTCTCCCCCTTTTTGGCATTATCTGAGGGTAATTGATCAATGAAAAGTACAGTTGGAGGAGCAGTGCCAATGGTATTGAAGATATGGGCCTTGAGTGCCTTAATGTCTGCTTGTGTGTTCTTGAACCTAGACTCCATAATGTTTCTCAGCTTTTGTACATGTATTTCATGTTGCTGATCAGCCATTTATTTTTGTTGTTGGAGAAAAGTTTGAAAAATATTCCAGAGCTCATTTGTAGCAGATGCTTGTGGTGGAGCAGTTGCTTGAGGTGGAACAGCAGTGGATTGCATCTTTTGTACTGTCAACAACTGTTGCAGCATTTCTTTGATATTTGCAACTAAAGTATCCAGTTTATCAACACGTTCCGTCAATTCCAAATATTTTAAACCATCACCCAACTTAATGGGATCATCTGATTTCCCACTAGCAGTGGTTTTATCAGTGGTTGAAGTAGGGAGTGTACTCCAAACATTAACCACTGATGCCCCTTTTTCTTGGTACTGGGGTCTTCTCCCTTCAACACTTGACAATCTTTTTATGTTGCCAGTGGTAAAAAAGAATCCACTGGTAGATGTCAGAGGTGCTATGGAAGGAATTGCCTCCAAGGAAGTCTTATTAATGTAACCACTGTCCAACTGTAAACCAGTGGGTTCAACAGTTGTAGTGGCTGCTTCACTTGGATTACCACCAAGAGTTACTTGTAACTCAAGGGGTGTAACCTCCTCAGGTTGTGTTGGTGGGTTAGCAAAGATTGATACATCAGACCCAGTCATTTGTTGAGGCATGTTCTCATTGATAGGTGATTGAGAAGGACTGGTTAGTGCCTGGTTCAAATCAATTGCATCCAACAGAAGTTTAGTTGGTGGGGGAATTGTGGATGTGATGTTTGGTGTGAGAAGAACATTTGCCCCGGGCAGTGGGCTGTGGATGATGGAAGCAAGTGATTCCAGAGCATCATGATGAGGTGTCCCTATATGTACAACCTGTTCTTTTTGAGAAGAAGCAGGAGGAGTTTCGGTTATGGGTTGAGATATTTGTACCAACTGCTGTGAGGAAGAAGCAGCAGTGGTTTCTAGTGACTTTTGTGCTGTCACGGGCAGGAGCTCTGGTATCTCATCCTCCAGAGTTACCTTTTTGATTGGTTTTGGGGGGTTTTTGAGTTTTTCTTTTTGTTGGCTTTTTGGTGATTGTAGGTGTGGGTTTCAAAGCAGTTGTTTTGCTACTTTGATCACCTTGAGCAGTGGGCTCAGCAGCAGATACCTGAGGAGCAGTGGTAGCTGCTAAAATCTGCTCAGGTACCTCTGCTTGTGTTTTGCAAGGTGTTGACATCCTTGTAAAAGTTTCAGCAGTTAAGCTGTTTATTTGAATTAAGGCACCTTGTTTTATTGCAGCAGGATCACTCTTACCAAGTTTCTTTTCAAAATAATAACTCAAAAATCTTGGAAATAGTAAGAATGCCTTTGTTTCAATATTTTTAACCAGATCATTAAAAATTTCCCGAGAATAGTTAAAATTTTCTCCATGAAGAATAGCATATCCCAGATTTTGAATTTTTAATGGTATTTCGTTAAAGGACGTGATTTTGTTTGAAACACACATTAGGAGGGTATGAAACAAAAATCTTGTTGCAGAAGGGAAGTAACCTTTTTGTAAGGTGTCCTTTTTTACTTCTACATTATACCCTCTTTCCAGAAAATCATTTTTTAACTCGTTTTTGGGAAAAGAAATTTTACCTTCCTGATCACCGAGTTGAAAGACCTCTGAAATTGATTGTGGTGTAATCTTGACTGCTTTCCCTTTTAGAGAAGAATTGATGGCAATTACTGTGTCACCTTGTTTTTCAAGGGTTGCATTTTTCCAAAACTCTCTTTGGGTGGTCAAGTAAATTGGTGCATCTGCTGTTAACAAAGTTTTGTACTTCGATGCAGATATGGTATCAAGGATGGAGTCGAAAGCGTTTGTAGTGCCGGGTTTTGCCTTTTGAGAGGCATCTTTTGGAGATGATTTGGAAGTGGATTTTGCGGATGACTTCGATTTTGTCATTTTGGAGATGATGATCGAAGAAGATGTTGAAGGAATTTGAAGAAAAACTGCTTTGAGAAGATAATTTTTGAGAATTCAATTCGACAGTAAAACCTTGTTTTGGTGTGAAGTGGGGGTTTTATAATGGAAAAAAGTGAATGCTGACGTGGCAGCGCTTACAAAAGGTCTGACCACTATGTACTGCCCACATGCCAAACTCTGGTGAAATGAAGGACAGTACTTTTATGAAAGTTACTGATGAAGGCAGTGGTTACAATGGTAAAATGGAAGCAGTGGATGATTTTCACTATCAGTGGATAGCATATCAGTGGATAAGACACTGCTTTTGAACAACAGAGTTTATCAAGGAAATGAGAGAACAGAGGATGGCTTTCAGCAGTGGACAGACTTTTTGAAGTAGAGCAGACTTTTGAACAAGCAGTGGTTTTGGCAGACTTTTAAGGATTTTTATGAAAACATCATTTTTAGCTATTTTTAAGGATGGATTTTTTATTTTCTGAAAACATTTTAATGCTTTTATGCATAGAAAAACAAGATTTTGCTTGTTATTCCATGTTTAGCATGCCAATTCTAGAGACCAAGCTTTCAAAGGTGGCAATATCTAGTACTTTTGTGAGCACATCTGCCAGCTGGTCTTTAGTTAGAACATGATGCAGAGAAATCAAACCTTTTTCATAGCAATCCCTCACAAAGTGATGTCTGATGTCGATGTGTTTGGTGGTTGAGTGAGAAACTGGATTTTTGATGATATTTTCTGCTGCCTGGCTATCCAACATGAGTGGTGTCTTTAAGGCAGTGATACCAAAATCCAGCAACTGATTTTGAAGCCACGGGAGTTGGGCTGTACAGCTTGCAGCAGCAATGTATTCAGCTTCGGCAGTGGATGTTGAAACAGCTGCTTGCTTTTTGCTTTGCCATGAAACTAAGCAATCACCTAGAAACTGGCACCTCCTGATGTGGACTTCCTTATTGTGTTACATCCAGCAAAGTCACTGTCTGAAAATCCTGAAAGCTTGATATTCCCATTAGTTGGATACCAGATACCAAGTGTGGGAGCACTTTTTATGTATCTGAATATCCTTTTTATAGCAATAAGGTTGGATTTTCTAGGGGCTGATTGACTTCTTGCACAAACACATGTTGCAAACATGATGTCTGGCCTAGATGCAGTTAGGTACAACAAAGACCCAATCATGCTTCTATATAGAGTTTGGTCAATCAGCTCATCATTTTCATCAGACATGACAAGCTTATTTGTTGCCATGGGTGTGCTGCATGGTTTACAATCATTCATATCAAATTTGTTTAAAAGTTCTTTAGCATATTTGCTTTGATGAATGAAAGTTCCATTTTGCATTTGCTGAACTTGGAGACCAAGAAAGCATTGCAGCTCACCCATTGCACTCATTTCAAACTCAGCTGTCATGAGTTCCCTAAACTCTTCACACATTTTGTTACATGTGCTTCCAAAAATAATGTCATCCACATAAATTTGGACAATCATTAAATCCTTTCCTCTCCATTTTAGAAACAGTGTTTTATCAATGGTACCTCTTTTGAAACCATTTGAGAGTAGAAAGGTGGAAAGAGTTTCATACCAGGCCCTAGGTGCTTGTTTCAGGCCATACAAGGCTTTGTTTATCCTGTAGACATGATCTGGATAAAATGGATCCTCAAAACCTGGAGGTTGACAAACATACACCTCTTCTTGAATTGTACCATAGAGGAAAGCACTTTTGATATCCATTTGGAACACCTTCATGTTCTGGTTGACAGCAAAGGCCAGGAACAGTCTTATAGCTTCCAATCTTGCTACAGGGGCAAATGTTTCATCATAATCAATCCCCTCTTCCTGTCTGTAACCTTGAACCACAAGCCTGGCTTTATTCTTGACAACAATGCCCCTTTCATCAGTTTTGTTTTTAAAGACCCACTTTGTGCCGATGGGACTGACATCTTTTGGCAGTGGTACAAGCTCCCATACTTGTTGTCTTTTGAACTGTTGGAGCTCCTCTTGCATGGCTTCTACCCAGCTGTTGTCTTTCAGTGCCTCTTGGTACTTGACTGGCTGATGGAGTGATAGAAAACCAGCAAAAAGACAAATGTTTTGGGTTTGGCTTCTTGTGAGCACCCCTTCATTTATGTTGCCAATGATTTGATCAGGTGGATGAGATCGCAAGAAGATTAAATCTCCTTGGTATGGAATGATGGCATTTATTGGTGAAGGCTGCAAATGTGTATCATCTGAGCTAACCACTGCTGGTGACTTTGATGACCCAGCGGTGGCTTCAAAAGGTGGTGGAATAGGAGGTAATGGTGAGGACACATGCTGACTTTTATCCACTGTTTGGGGACTTTTGTCAGCAGTGTTTGTTGATGTGGAAGCAGTGGTTAATGGTCTACTTTGATCAACAACAGTTGATGTAGCAGTGGTTGAGCTTTGACAGCTGTTTTGAACATCTGCTGCTCTTCCCATTTTGGCAGACTTTTGAGGGATGATGATTTCATACCCATAGTCTGGTGTTGAATCCTCTGATGGACCTGCACTGTTAGTCTTGACAGCAGTATTTTCAAAAGTGAATTTATCAAGATCAAACAGATCTGCAGGATTTGATGGGATTTTCATTGATGAAAGTTCATTGAACTTTACATTCAAGGTCTCCTCCACTGCCTTGGTTCGTGTATTAAACACTTTGTAGGCCTTGGCAGTGGTTGAGTATCCCAGATGATAACCACAGTCAATTTTGGCTGCAAATTTTGAAATGGAATCTTTTAAGTTCAAAATAAAGCATGGGCAGCCAAATACCTTGAAGTATGAGATCAGTGGTTTGATTTTATACAGAATTTCATAGGCAGTCTTTTTGTGCCTGGGGTTTATTAAAACTCTGTTTTGGACATAGCAAGCAGTGTTTACTGCCTCTGCCCAAAAAGTTAATGGCAATCCTGAATCAGCAAGCATGGTTCTGGCAGCCTCAATCAAAGTTCTGTTCTTTCTTTCAACTACCCCATTTTGCTCTAGTGTTCTAGGGATGCTGTACTGCCTTACAATCCCTTTCTTCACACAGAAGGCATCCAACTCCTTATTTTTGAATTATGTGCCATTGTCACTCCTGAAGACATTTACTGGAAGGTCAAATTGCTTTTCAACATGTGTCACAAAGTCTTGCAAAATGGCTGCAGTCTCATCTTTTGAGTGTAAAAAGAAAGTCCATGTAAACCTAGAGAAGTCATCAACAATAACCAAACAATATCTTTTCTTTTTGAGACTCGTGACTTGAACTGGGCCAAACAAATCCATGTGCAGCATTTGCAAACACTGGGTTGTTTTGGACTCTTCAATGGACTTAAAGGAGCTTTTATGCTGTTTTCCTTTTAAGCAGGAAATGCAATGCTCGGGACATGAAAACAATTTTTGTGGTAGGCCTCTTACCAAACCATTTTTTGAAATTTCAGTGATTGTCTTAAGATTTGTGTGTCCCAATCTTCTGTGCCAAAGTTATGTCTCTTTGTTAGAGGCAGCTGAGAACAGACAGGCATCAGCTCTGGGACACTCTTTTGACATATCAACAACATAAACATTGCCACTTCTTTGAGCAACAAGTTTTGTTTGACCAGTTTTGATTATTGCTTCAATCTTTTTGACCATTTCTAGTCCAACAATCCTACAACACTCCTTTGTGAAGAATGACCCATAACCCTTGTCACTCATTTGTGAAACACTCAGGAGGTTGAATTTCAGATTGTCTATCAGATTGACATTTTCAAATTTTATATTACCAGACTGTACTGTACCAGACCCCAGAACTTTCCCTTTACTGTTATTCCCAAAGGATATATCACCCCCTCCATGAATTTTGAAATCTTTGAGTAGGGCTTTACATCAAGTCATGTGCCTGGAGCCTCCACTATCAACATACCAAAGGCTATCTAAACAGGCAGAAGCTCCCTGCACATGAAGTAAAAGGATTAGTTCATTAGGGTTTCCAAAGCCAATAAGGCTTTGGATGGGGTCTCAACAGTGTCTGGGATGGATGCACATTGATGGACAGTGGTTAGGTCAGGGGTTTGGACAGTTTTAGGACTGTTTCTTGCTAACCACTGTTGGGGGTCTTGACCAATCACCTGTTGGTACCCAAAAGGATGCCTGTTCACTTTAGGTTTAGAGGGCCTTTTATAGGTCTCATAAACGTGTGGAACCCTAGGGTATGGTGGTTGTCCCTTACCTCTTCTGAATTGATTGGCAGGGGGTGCATCAGTAACCTGAACATCTCTTTTGACAGATGTTTGGTTCAGCTGTTTTGTGACAGCTGTTTGAACTGGCACAAACAGTGGTTGGTTTTTGGTGAATTTGACAGATGATGTTGATGGACTCAAGGATGTTTTAGCAGTGTATTCATTCCTTTTCACATCAAAGTTTTTGAGATACACACATGCTTGAGTTTTGTGGTTTGATTTACCACAAACAATGCAACTTTCAGCAGAAACAATGACACTTGTTTTGTTTAAATCATATGCTTTTAAATGGAAACAGTCTTTTGTTAGATGATTCCTTTTCTCACAGAATTCACAAAACAGGTTATTGATCTTTTCTTTCTTCTTTCTCTTTTCGGACTCCTTTGCAACAGAGGTTTTAACCTCTGTTGGGATGTCCTTGAGAGGAATGACTTTAGCTTTTGGAGCTTTAACACCATCAGTGGATGTAAAGTCCATGGGCTTGAAATTTTCAAGAATATCACACTCATCAGACCATGTTGGTTTAAACTGATATTTTTCAAGCTCCTCAAAAGTAGAGGATCCCATTGGTCTGTCAAGTGTGATTTTGTTACCAAGTTTATCAGTGATTTTCACTTCTTGGCCATTCTTGTTTGTGGGGATGAACTCAGTGGTTACATCAGTGGTTTGAACAGATTTTTCAACAGCAGTGTTTTCATCATCTTGTTTTCTATAACCAATACCAAATTTCACATTGCTTTTAATCTGTTTTTCAAGCAATAACTCATATCCTTTGCAGGATTCCACCCATTTCTCACATGTGATTTGGGTGGACTCTAACTCCTTTTTGCAAACTTGGTATTTTTCTACCATAGTTTGGAGTTGAGTTTTGGTTATGCTTTGCTATTCTTTGAGACTGCTGATCTCTTTATCCTTTTCAGTCAATTTGTTTTTAAGTTCTTTTAAAGATCTTTCAAATTTGACTTCATCAGTAAAGATTTTATCCCGAAGGTTTTCATTTACCTCTTTGATGTTAGCAAAAGCAATAATGCAATTGTCAGAACACAGTTTTTCAAGAACTTGAGGAGATACCTTGGCAGCAGCCATCATTGCACAATCACATTGATGATTTTCTTTATCATCAGCTCTAACTTTTTTCTCACCTGATTTCTTCTCTTCCTCCTCTTCTTTATCCTCTTCGGACCATGGATCTGTCAGTGGTTCAATCAGGGTTCCTGAACTTTCTCTCAGCAGTAGTTCACCAGCCACAGCAGTAACCACTGCTTCAGTCACCTCATCCACTGTTTCAGCACTTAGCTGTTCACCTTCAGTTTCAATCTCCTCTGGTATTGACTCTAAAGCCATCAAACAAAATTCATCATTAGAAGGTTCATTAAAGGCATAGAGTGCAAAATTTTCATCACCAAGCTCATCAGGCATACTGCTCCAGTCAACAAATCCTTGAGTGAAGAAGCTTTGCTGATCTGGTTGTACTGCTGCTGGAGCAGTTGTTTGAGGTGCAACAGTTTGCACTTGTGCCTGAGGGACAGGGGTTTGAACGTACTGAATTTGTGGAACAGTGGTTTGGACATAATGCACAGGGGCAGCAGCATAGTGAGCAGTGTTAACATGAGCTGCAGGGGTATATTGGGTATAGTGCACAGTGCTTTGATTTTGTAGTCTAGGGTTTGAGCTGGGATGAGTGATTATAGGACCAGTAGTTTGACTCCTGCATTCCCTAGCTAAATGACCTAGCCTATTGCACTTGTAACACTTGATTTTTGATTTATCCAACCCCACCCTTAAATTCCCATGTAACCCTGGGAATTTTCTCCTTCTTCTTTTGTAGAATTTGCTTGTTCTTACACTAAGCAAAGCCAACTGATGCAAAATGTCCATCTCTTCTAAGTCAGTGGGATCAAAGTGTTGCAAATCATTGAGTTCAAAGCACAAATTATCTGACATCTGGTTTTCACAATTTGCAGTAAAAGCATAATTTGCAGAGTGAGGATCAGGGTTGTTAAAATTTCCACCAGCAGTTATATCAATAAAGTGATCATAACCCTGATCCTTACCACTGCTACCAGATTCTTCCTGACCAAAAAGAGCTGTGCTACCGAATGAGTAATCATCAGTAACTTTGCCAGACTCTTGCAACTTCTTTTTCTGGTTCAACTCCCTTTCTGGTTCAACTCCCTTTCATAGGTCAGGAGTCTACCATGAAGTTGGGTCAGGGTCAGATCTTTGAACTCAGAAGAATTTCTAGTGACAAAAGCTATGGTATCCCATTTTTCAGGTAATGATCTAAGGAACCTGCTATTTTGAGTTGAATTTGGAAATGTTACTTTAACAAGCCTTAGTTCACTAATGAGACAACTGAATCTCTCAAATTGCTAAGTCAATGATTCACCCTTAATGTGACAAAATGTTTCATACTGCTGATTCAGAATTTCCCTATTGTTTTCAATGACTTCTTCTGTTCCCCCAAACTGTTCCTTCAAAGCATCCCATAGCTCTTTGGCACTGTTACAATGTAAGAGTCCAGCATAGATCTCATTGGGTAATGCAGATGCTATGATGCTAAATGCTTTGGCATCGAGTTTGAACTTTTGAAAATCAGTTTCAGTATAGTTTTCATATGGTTTAGGTATGAACTTCTTTGGATCCTCAGCACTTTGCACCATAGGAACATGGGGACCGAAAACAACAGACCTCCAACATCCAGTGTTCTGTTGAGCAAGGATGTGACCCATCCTTCTCTCCCAGATGTTGTATTCATTACGTTTAAGCATAGGTGGTTTGAAAAGCGAGCCAACGTTATTCTTATCATCTTGTGATTGTGACGTCATCCTGGTTGTTTTACAGGCACTGATTAATCAACTTTGATGGTGATTAAACCTTACTCTGTTTTTCAACAAAAACGAACAAACTATCAGTATCAACGATTATGAGCTGAACTATTTATGTCAAAATGATTGTTAAATCAAATTTGACTGTCCTAGCTCTGATACCAATTGTTGGATCTGAGTTTGGTTTTGATTGTATTTTTCGTTTGAATTAGAATGAAGATGAATGAGTTGTGCAGCGGAATTAAGATGGAAACAAACTTTGCATACAATCAAATGAGAGTATTGCTTTGATCAAACACTTTTTACAAAGAACCGAAAGATTGAATTTAATTTCAACAACGATTACAATGTAATGCTTAATACAAACTCCCCCTCAGCCAGAGCTCAGTGTTTGTTCGTGCAGAGAAGACGGTTTCGCAAAGAGCTAAATAGAACAGTACAGAGCACTGTTCTATTTATAGGCACTAGCAAACCACTGAGCATCTAAGTTGATGTCACCATGAAAGTGACATCTAACCTCCTAACAAACTCTAACCTCTGATCAATACAAACACTGTTATGCTAACTACTGCTATTACATTTCATTACATAGAAGACATCTAAATAACTGTTGCATCCTTCCACTGCTGTGAACCCAGCAGTACTTGTCCGGATCAGCAGTGCTTGACTCAAAGGCAGTAGATTGAACAGCAGAGCTTTAGTCTTTCATCAGGTCTTTACTTGATCAGCAGTTTGTAGGTCAGCAGTTAGTACGATCAGTAGATAGGAGGTCAGCAGATGTTGAAACCACTTTCAAGGGGAGAGACTTATATGTAACATCTGCTTATTCTGGATCCACTGCTCTGATCCAGTTTTGGCTTTAATTATATGTTCCTCTGGTAGGGTTCAATCCCAACAAAAGAGTAACACAACTGTCGATGTAAGCAAATCACATAGACTAAATAACTCGGTTTTAATCGTATTATTGTGTGAGTAAATTACAGGGATGATCATATTGTAAGGATGTATTGTGTTTTGGTCATTAATATTTCGAAAATTACAGGAGGTCTAGTTCTCTGTGCTTGCTGACTGGTAACCCGTTTGGTCCTTTTGACTAACACACACTGAAAATATATGTAATTCATGTGAAATGATCATTATACCCTTTTACTTAAAAAACGTATAAAATTTCAAATTTACCTATCGGGTTTCTTTACCCCCCCCCCCCGATGTTGCCCCTCATCGCCTTCTTCGTTGCCCATGATTAACAAAGCCCAAACGATTATGCTTGGCCATTGCAAGGCAAGGGTGGTGGTGGGAATTGTGACAACCCGTAATTTGAAAGGCTTTTTCCTTGTACTGATTCCTTGTTACTTGCATGTACGTTATCTGATAAATTAAAATGTTTAATTATAAGTGAATGGTTGTGAGGATATATACTATATGAATGCTATAAATAAGTATGTATGTATGTATGTATGTATGTATGTATGTATGTATGTTTATTTTGGATCGCACAAGGTTCTCGGGTCGCACAACCCTCCCACACTCGCACACTTTCATGCATTGATTGGGCTTTAAGGGCCTAGCTATTTCTAAAACCCAAACCTAGCCCAAACCCATTTCCCTTTTGGATGCGTGAATACATGCAGGAGTTCACATGATCCTTTTCCTTTCAAACAATTGTAAAACCCTAAGTTTCCCTCAAGCAAGTGACGGCTGTGATTCTCTTTCGAAGTGCCATCTTCCCCAATCGGACTTCTCTTCCAAGAACATCATCTACCACATTCGAGTCTGTACTTCCCCTCTTTTCGATCGGTATGATGTAACACCTCGTAAAAACGCATCCAATTATGTAATGACACGTGTCCTAAACTCTAAATATGTTAAAGTTTGAGTTTAAAGGACTCAAGTTGACAAACAATAAAAATATGTATCCGAAGGGACTACAAGTGTCAACATGCCAAACTAGTGCCTCTGAATGACCACACACGAAGAATATATTCTTAAACGAGTAATTATTTGGATATAAGAAGCCGTTTGTGAAAATAATCGAAAGATTATAAACTACAGGGGTTAAACGTGTCAACATGTTAATCCTTACCTCTGAGTGACCTTTTAACAAACCCGGGGCTTCGTAACGTTCAAAAATACTCTCAAGAATAAATGATATCAGTTTCACATGGTTTCGAGATCGTTATGCAAGTTTCCAGAACTAGGGTTAAAAGCGTCAATATTAAGAAACTTATGATTTCGGTGATCGTTTAACGAAACCGGGCCTAACGGAGTTTGATTACACTTCCATGATCCTCTTCAAACTAACTACCAGGACTATTTATGCCTAAAATGATAGTTATAAAAGTAATAAAGGATCAGGGACTGAAACTGCCAAACTAGAAACAATTTTTACCTGAAGACAAGGTTGTCGCGGGGCGCGTAGACTTCCCTTAATTTCTACGCGGCCCGCGAGAGAGTGCCAGTTCAGATAAAAGTGGACAGCTGCTGGTTGCAGCCTGTTGCACCGCCTTAAACACCTGCAAATCGATTCTATGAGCTTGTTGTTGGTTTTAGAATACCACTAGGACACCTGGGATGATCCTAAACACTCCCATTACACTTGTGATGATCTTAAATCATGATCTTCACCTATAAAAGGGCAGTCATGTTGAACCATTTCTCTTGCACACTTCAAATTGTCACTTCTTCTCTCATCTCTGGGATTCCTGATAAAAAAGGGAACTCATTCTTAGTAGAAAAGATTGCTAGGACCCTTTGTAAGTGTCTTAGCCCCCCTTTTTAGTTCAGTTTTCTTATTTAAAAACCGAAAAGTCAAGGTTACGTAAAATAGCTTTGACTCTCGGTTTAAACTCAAATGGTCCAGCCATTGTTCGAGGCGAATATGGCTATGTGACCATAATTAGGTAGGTGTTAATTCCTTAAAAGGGCACCTCCTAATTATCTCGTTTGCTTAGTTAATTGTCGGGGCAAACTATTTAACCAAAAAGTCAAACTGGTCAGAATTTGAAATAATGATCAAAACTAACAATGCAGAGGTTATAAATTATATTTTCACTCTAATAACTTGGTAATTATTATTAGAACATGTTTAAGTATGTTCAACCCGACAATTCTGAGTTTAGGGTCGGTTCGCAACCGAAAGTCGCAAAAGCTTGACTTTTGCTTTGACTTTCAGTTCTGACCCGATTAAGCTTAATTACTCTATGTTTTAAGCTCCCATTAGGACCACATTATGTTGTAGTATAACCCTCAGAGGTTATATTACCTGGTCATTAGTATTCTGAATTATATACTAATCTCCGTTATTATGCTTATAAATGTCTGTTATGCCCTCATGTTATAAAAAAGAGATTTTTGAAAATGTGAGAGGACAAAAAGCTTTATTACTGATATATAAGTATGTCAAATAAATTTGACATCAAATTCTGGTCTCAAACTAAATTTATGCAAGATATCGTAAAATGAAACTTTTTATTAATTAAATTTCATCTTTAGCATAACACATGTTTAAACATAGAATTTGACCCAAAACTCATTACCTATTGTTAAGATATTATTTTTAAGGATTTTTGGGATTTTTGGTCAGATTATAAACTGACCATATCATAGAATTCTCTTATAATTCGGTAAATGACGATAATACCCTTTTCATTCATAAAATGAGATTAACATATGATTTGCATACCAAACCTTTTCCTACTGATATTATGTATTAAATAAAATATTTTGAACATTTAAGACTGATCAAAATCTCAGATTTACATAAACATCTTAATTATCATCAATTATCGACTTTAACGCTAATTAAGCGCATAGTATGGTTTAAAACCATACTAAACACCTAAGACTTGTTACCTACTGATTTTATAAATACATTTTAATATTATTATAGTAGGTATAAGTCATGAACTCAAACTTCCAATTTTGGCTTTAAAACATATGTGAAATGACCAAAATGCCCCTACGGTGCATAGTTTGGCCATAAATGGTAACCCTCACATATGTATGATATCTTACTGATGTAACTTGATAAAGTAAATATTTTTACTAAATGTTTTAGACCAGAACCTCAGTTTACTATTAAACCTCTTTTATAAGTATTAAAATGACCAAAATACCCTTACGAGACTTAAATTGGTTTTAAATACTTTTTTGGGCATATATGTTAACATCCTACTGATGTATTAACATATTTTAAGCATAATAACATATGAGACTTGTATATGGTTCATTTTGGTTACCCGTTATGCATTTATGCGTTCGGTTCGGTTTATGTGACTAGTTTACATAAATTAGCCGAAATGGGTTTAACCTTATCATTAAATCTTCAAAATCAAGAATGTGCTTAGTTTACCCATATTATACAAGTATCCAAACTTGTTGGGTCTAAATCACATTCCATTCCGGTCACCGCTTAATCTAGCGTTTCGAACCGTAAAGTAACTTTCAAACTAACCGGTCTAAGTCTTTGACTTAAATAAAGACCCGTTAGTATCCTAATAGGTTAATAAACCTTCCATACAGATTGAGTAGCCTCAGTAGAAGGTATTTACATGAGGCTTTAGGAGACATACGGCTGAGTTACATCCTTACGAATCTAGCTCAGGTAAATACTCTTAACTTATTTTCCTATACGGGCTTGGGATACGGTGAATTATTACCGCTTGGTTGGGTATGAGATCATTTAATCGGATTGTGATTTAATAAATCTGCATAACCCATTTTAATATGTTTTGTTTGATAACATGAACATTGGGGGTTAACGACCGTGTCCCGGTTATCCTCGGCTCATTAAAGTTAATAATGGCTACGACCTATGCACGGGGTGTAGGCATACATCTGACAGATGCAAATTCTAAATAATAAATAACCCACATGTTGGGGATAACTCCTTTGTGGGTTCTATAAGTGGTGAGTCGGTTAATCATGACCGGCTTCCAAACCGGCCCCAATTGTATGACAAACATGTAAATCGGTATACAAGATTTTAATAAAAATTGTCCCAAGTTATAAAAGGTTTTGTGCCTTGTGCACTTAAATCAATTTTCATAAACTCTTTTCAAATGAGTCAGTTAATTATATTTACCAGTGAAAACTGACGTATTTTCCAAAGACTAAGTGACAGGTACCTCACGAAACTAGGCTTGAGCTACTCGGTGTCAAATAAGAGGATCTTGCAAATCCTTAGATGCCTGAAGTCTGTTTATATCGGTTTCTTGTATTTTTTTTATGATCCGCCTGTGGATCTCTATTACAACCAGTATGTATATTCTTTTATTTTGGTCACTCGGACACTATGGTTTGTAATAATAATTATCTACCAAGCCTTCCGTTGTGCTATATATTGTGTATATATTGACTATGATGATATCAACTACGTCATGATACTCCCCACCGGGCCCACCGGTAATATGTGGAAATACCGGGGTGTGACAGTTTTAGTCTTTAGAATATTTCCATTCTTAGTCAATCTCGGTTATGTTCAATCATGTTTCGTGAGCTACTTTGATTGTGTTTTGTGAAGCATCTTGAATATTGTGTGAATTATATGGAATGTTCTTGACGTGCATGCTTAGGAACGAAATAGGGTTTCGACAACGGTTGATTTGTGTGGATTAAATGGATTGTTAGATGACTAATGTGTTATGCTAATGAGGATCATGATGAATCGGCTATGAAACTTACGGGTTCCATGAAGTAGGAGTTGCTACTAGATGGGACCGATGATTAGGGTTCTTGTTCATATTGATGTGTTATAACAATGAATCTGATTTGGTGATTTGGATTGGCATGATAAAGAGAAATTGTTACAATGTTTGTATTACTTGATCTGAATTAAGCATAGGATGATAGTGATAGTTGTTTTGCTAATGGATCTAATTGATTTATTTGAATAGGAAGTGAAACTGTCCATGAAATGTGTTTGCGAGAAATTAGGGAGTAAATGATAGAAACTTGTAACTGATTGCCCATAATTTACGGCATTAACTAACACCACTCACCCAATTATGTTGTCGCACACCCCTGGATCGCATAGTGCAAGTCGCACACTAATAAACTGCATGTTGAATATGTTGTCATCGTTTGATCGCACACTTATAATGGAATGGCACACTCTTGTGCAGTCACACAATACAACTGGGCCGCACACTTCTGTGTGGGCCATTAGCTGATGGGCTGTTACTAAGCATGAATCGTACAAATGTAATGTAACACCCCAAAACCCGAATGTGTATATTCGTTAAATGTTATGCTATGGTACATTAAGAAATAAATGACTAGGTTATTTAACCTAATAAAGTGTATGATAAAAACTAATTAGAAGATGAAAGTTGTGCCAAACATGTTTAAGTGGCAAACATTAAGGGGTTAAATGGAATAAGGTGAAAGTTAGGTTACTAAATAACAAAACACACACACAAACACACATAGTGTGTTCGTGAAAGAGCAGGAAGCTCCCATGGAGCCAAGAACCCTAACTTCATCTATTCCCTCAAATTGGAAGGCTAAACGAAGCTCAAATTCATAACCAAACACGGATTAATGATCACCTTCACAAGGGGATCGTAAGGTATGTCTTAGATTCTAGATTGGTGATGATGCACGAAATGGGTTATGTTGTAAATCACGAATTTGTATGAAATTGAGCATGAGTATGTGTTAGATTCATCATTTGGAACATGGATTATGCATGAATTAGGTTAATTTGTTGTTTAAGGGTGAAACCCATTAGTTATGGTAAGAATGATGATTTGAATCATCATCCATGTCTAATTCTTGTTGAATGTTGATGTATTTTTATTTGTATGATGGATTCTTGTTAGAGGAATTAAAAGAAATGTGATACTAGTATGTTTGATGTTCATGCATGTATGATCCATGTTGATTAGAAGGAAGAAATTGATGAATTATGTATGAGATTAGAAGGATATGCATGAACTAGTTGTACACTATGCTTAGGAGGTAGTACACGCATCAAAAGCATGAAGAAACTATGAAGAACTTAAGATTAGATCACTTGTAAGTGATTAGAAAAATAGTCATGAAGTGGGTTTTGATGATATGATGAAAATGATAATATGTTCATATTATTGATGTTTGATTTTAAATACCACATGTTGATTAGTAGAAGGATTTGATGCACTATATATGAATTTAGAAGATTGTGCATGAATTAGTTGTATGTTATGCTTAAAAGGTGGTACGCACACCAATCGTATGATAAAATGTATATAGTGTCGTCCGTATAGTCTATCATGATGATACGGGTATAAAATGATAAGTCGAAAGTTAAATAAAATGAATTGTTGACTTTCTGGAAGTCAACTACGAACAAGAAGCATAATTTAACTTCTTGTTGTGAAGGTAGGATATTAGGAAGTCGTACGTTACATGTTACATCAATACACGTTATATGTAATGACATGATGAACTACATGGGGGCAAACGGATATGGATATGACTATATGGGTTATGCTTGTTAGAAACGACTAATGATATGATCGTCAACATGTACAAATGAATATGCTAATAAGAATGTGATTTCGATGACATGGAAGTATAGGAATCATGTCGAGACGGAATCAAGCACGGAAGGATAATGGATCAAGAAGTGGCGAGGAAATGAATATGAACACGGATGCATGAGGTAAGTGATTCCGTAATCACTTCTTAGTTGTTTATGTAAAGTTATATACAATTTAATTAATATGATAATTGAGGTCAAGGAGGAATGAATTGTATGATATCGATGAAGTATTAAACAGATCTTAGCTTTGATCCGAGCAAGGTATGTGTGATTAGGAATTGTAGCTAAGTAGTAGGATTGGTTACTTATGCAAGGAAATCCTTTGTTTTTAAGGATAGAGTAACGTTGACAAAAACGCCCTTGATATGTATTTCGGGCAAACGACCTTAAACGTCGTTTGGAAATGAGCTATTCGATTAGAGTAATGTCTTTGTCAAGTATGAAAGCGAAGTGTAGGGTTTTGTATGTCATAGACCTTTTAATGCACAAATACCCATAACGGGTCAAATAAGCTCTTGAGCGAAAATGGGTTAAGAGAATGCTAGACATCCGAGAAATTAATCTTTTATGATAGGCGTCAATGAAATTATTAAGTTCATATGAGATGGAGGTCAAATAAACATATTTTGTTGATAAATGCACGAACGGGTCAAATAATGAGAAGATGATAATAAGCCGAATGTATGTAAGCTAAGAATTTCCTTAATTCGGATGTGGGATTTTAAGTTCATATGATAGAATGTGAATTTACAAGCATGTAGGAAGAAACGGGAGGTTAAACGGGTAAACGGTTCAAAAGTTACGTGCGTTTTAGTGCGTACGGACGACGAAACGAATCTGCAGAAAACTGCAAAAACTAGAGGGCGTCGCCGACGGGTAGGGGACCCGTCGCCGACGGGCAAGGGAAAACCATTTTTCTCCGACGGGTTAACTACCTGTCTACGGGTGTTTCTGGCTACGGGCAAATGCAAGGCCCGTCGCCGACGACCCTAGGGGCCGTCGCCGACGGCCTCCCAAGGTCTCAAAAGCTGAAATCTTGTTTCTAAGTTGATTTATGTATCGTAGGCTTCGGTTTGTTATCCGTGGACTACAGCGGACCTTCCAAACATGATTTTGATGGTTCCTTAGATGTTTATGGGTTATAAAGCTAAGTTTAAGACCCATGTAAATAATGTATGATTATGTAGGAGGTACACGTGATCTAATACGTGTTCGTTGAGGTATGTACGTATGTAGATATGCATGTATGTATGTATAAAGATATGTACGAGTGTATGCATGTATGTAATGATGTAGGAAGGGTATGTACGTATGTAGATGTGTATGTACGTATGTATAAGAATATGTATGAGTGTACGCATGTATGTAAAGATGTAGTAGAGGTATGTACGTATGTAGATGTGTATGTATGTATGTATGTATAAAGATATGTATGAGTGTATGCATGTATGTAAGACGTAGGGAAGGTATGTACGTATGTAGTTGTGTATGTATGTATGTGTAAAGACATGTGTGAGTGTATGCATGTCTGTAAAGTTGTAGGAAGGATATGTATCTATGTAGATGTGAATGTATGTTTGAAAATAAGAACGCAAGTATGCATAATTTAGACACGTTGAGTGTTAATGTTACTAACGGTGTACCTTGAGAATGAAAAGCAATGCAGGTACATTACTGAAGCCTCACCAGGAAATGGATACGCAGATGAAATGCTTAAAGTTTGATAAATGATGATATGTGAAGTGTACGTGAATAAATCTTGTTTATATAATGTGTGCTAATGTATGAATGAATGTGGTGAGTGCAGGTTGTACGAATCACGGATTAACCTCACAAGGAGTAGCGATCGAAGACCGAGTCACAAGACGGATTGTACGGGAATGGTTACTTATGTAATTTAGTAATGATAAGTTATGTTTTTATATTTAAAATGGACCTTCAAGTAAGTCAAAACGTTTGTAAAGGAATAAAATTTTATGGCATGAATTTCCGCTGCGACTTTTTGTCTAATACGAATTAGGGTGTTACATGTAACCAACTCGCACACTCCCTTTGGGCTTAGACTTAGATGGGCTGCACTCCTACGTGATGAATGTTATTGGTGCATGATGAACTGTTGTGGCTTGTGAAACAATGTGTGTGAATTTTGTATGGCCTTGATTAATGCATGATGCTAGAATGTGATTTCTTACGCATGAAACTGATTATTATTAGTGACCATATTAGGGTTTGGTTGACCAACTGTAAACGTAAACAAGTAACTATTTTTACCGAGCAAACCAAAGGTGAGTTCACTACTTCTTGAGCATGCGTCCCGGTGGGTGGGACAAACAAACGGGTATTCCTGATAGGAATACGTCTTTTCTGGGTTAAACGGGTTATTGGGTTTAACTGGAATGTTAAACTGGGATGTTGGATAATACACTCACTCCTATCACCTTAAGTCCCATCTTCCTACCGAACTAGTTACCTGAGAGGTAACGGGGTATTAGTTGATAGCGCTATTAGGCTTGGCAACCTCACACCGTACCTACGAGGACGGGCGTGAACTAATGACCTTAACCACATGACCAATGTTTTGATAGGGCATTGGGGAAGGGCAAACAAACTGACGCCATCTTGCGGTAAACGAGTTATTATCAACATTGTTTTTGAATTGAACTAAACACTTGGCAACTTAACGTTTTACTAAACTATGAACTCGCCAGCTTTGTGCTGATAAACTTGTTTGCATGCTCGCGGGTCGATAGATACTTGGATGTGGAACTTGCTATTTGGGATGCTGGAGTGGTCATGGGTCGTGTCTCTCGGAAACGCTGGATATTATATTACTTAACACTTGGGTTTGAGTTGCTTGAACATTAAATTATGCTTCCGCTGAATATGAACTTGTTTCAATTGAATGTGTTGTGTTACACAATTTACATTGAATGGGAAATTCTTTTAAAATACTATGATAGTTCAATGTGATTAGTGGCTAGATCCTGGTACGTCACACGCCTAGCGGGGGTTTCCGCATGTGGTATTTTAGGGGTGTGACAGGAATGTGGTGGTGGTGCAAACAGCGAGAAAAGGCTTCGTGTAGTGATTGTGTGGCTTTGGTTTAATGATTTGGTTTGTGGTGGTCTTAGTCATGCATGGTTGCCAGAACTTGTAAAATTATACATGTGTACATGGGATTTAGATATGCAGCGGATGGGTGAAAGAAAGAAAGGCTATGTGATTGAGCAAATGAAATGGGCGGGGACTAACATCAAGGGTTCTAGTATGGTGACAACACTTAACAACCATTATTTACAAGGACATGATAGTCGTTTCAGATGCTCGGATCCCTCATCAACTAAAGGGAAATCAAACAAAGTATAGGATACGTTTTATAGTTTTTATTGTTTTGAAATGAAACAGGTAAAGTAGTTATTTCATACAAATTTTAACGTTAGTTAACAAAACAAATATCAATAATGTTTACTCATGACTCCTGAGTATATAGTGACTACCATTTATGTGTTTCCTTAGAAAAATATCAAGGTTTTATATGGAAATGCCTAGTTTATTTATAGGGGTTGAGTTATAATATAAAGGATTTAAAAATAAGAAGTGTAAAAAGCCATTAGAGAGTGATAAGTGTTCGAGAAGAAATCAACTGGGAACGGTAATTTTGTCTACAAAAGGAAAAACAATATGCACATGCAAGTCACATGTTATTCCCCCTATTTTTTAATCGTCCGTAACTTTTTTATACATCATTTGTTTTAAAAAAAAAATCATACCATAAAATCGAGCATCTTTTTATCTTTAATATGAGTACCATATTGTTATATTTTTCAAAAAAATAAAATTAAAACCCAGTTGCGTATTACACAATGGACTTGACGCAAAACACAATGGAAAGTAAACCAGAAACACAATCAATGACAACAGATAAGACACAATGGACAATAAACCAAAACACAATGACCATAACGTATTACACAATAAGTATCAAACTAAATAAAAACACAATTGATGACAATAGATAAAAGACACAATTGATGACATCAGATAAAAGACACAATGGAGAGCAGATAAAGATACAATGAACAACAAACTAAAAACACATTACACAGCAAACTAAAACACAATGAACAAGAGATTAAAACACAATGGACAACATATTAAGACACAATGGATAACAGAAAACCCAGATATAACATCATTTTCATTGTGTCATATATTGTGTTATAGGTTCTTATAAAAACGCAATGGGTAGAACCCAAATTAACATTGTGTTATAGGTTTTGATAATATCACAATGTATAGAAACTCTACTAAAACGTAATGACTAAAACCCAGTTAAATGACACAATGACCATAACCTTTATCACAATGCAAAAAAATCCAGTAAAAATAAAAAATTTTATTTTATTTTTATATGACAATATGATACTCATATTAAAGATAAGAAACGTTCGTTGTTATGGTGACTTTTTTTTTGAAAAAATATCACATGAAAAAGTCATGGAGGTTTTAAATTGATTTGGGAAATTGGCATATGTCTTGCATGTGGAGAGAAAATCCATAAATGTAGAATTCCCTTTATGCCCTTCCATTGTCTTCTTTTCCTTAAAACTAATCTTAACCCTCTATATCTAAGATCAATGGACTATAATCCTTCTTATTCTTCTTATTTATTTTATCCTTTATATTTGATCCTAATCCATAAACGGATACAAATTATTAAATTTTATTAGAATACTCAAAATAATTAAAGAGGTAGTTGCCATTTTAGTCCCTGAGTTTTATCCAAATTTGTCATTTTAGTCCAAATAGTTTTTTTTTCACCTCTGGGTCCCTGATTTTTCCCTTTTATTGTCATTTTGATCACATTCCCTAACTCCATCCAAAAACCCCATTTGTAACCAGGGGTATTTTAGGAATTTTCATTTTAAATCTTTTCAATTGCCATTTTGATACAATTCTAAAATTCTAAATAATTAAAAAAATTCTAAAAAATCCAAAAAATTATAAAAAATAAAAAAAAAACATAAAAATAAAAAAAATCAAAAAAATCATAAAATTTCTAAAAAATCATAAAATTTCTAAAAATCTAAAAAATAAAAAATAAAAAAAATCATAAATAATCATAAAAATTCTAAAAAAAATCTAAAAAATCAAAAAAATTCTAAAAAATCAAAAAAATTCTAAAAAATCAAAAAAATTCCAAAAACTCAAAAGAATTCTAAAAACACAATCTCATGCCGATTAAGTCCCAACTCGATTCTTTGATTCACGAAGGCTCGTTAGAATGGAGAAATCTTTTTGAGAATGAAGTTTACATGGCCCGGTTTCCCGATAAACACTTGATCTCGAAACCGTTCTCGAAGCCAATTTACACCCGTTATCGGTCAATCCCGCGAAATCGTTCATCGGGTTTTTCCACCCTGAAGAAGTTGAAGAGGGTAGTTTCGACTTTTTTGCATGGCGCGATGTCTTTCGATACTATGTGGGATGAGATTAGTCACGAGTCAGAGCCTCTACATAGTAAGCTGGAACGACCACTTTTTCGTCTTGAAAGTTGATTCTGATGCGTATTATATCATCGATACTTTAGGGGATAGGCTTTTCGAGGGGTGTGATCAAGCGTATATCTTGAAGTTCGACCGAAACACGATAATTTATTAACTTCATGCCACGGAATCCGGCTCTGACGATTCTAACCGAAAGTCAAATACCGAAACCGTTGAATCGGTGGTCAAGAACGCGAGTGAAAACGAGGTTGTTAGCGAGGGTAAAGAATCTTCTTGGCGGCCATTCCGATAAGAGAACTGCTAGCGGATATGAAAAAAGGTATACTTTCTTCAACACCGATTCATCACCGGCTACAAATTGAGTTTCACTACACTCAGTTACAACAACTGCCACCTGTTCCAGTCATCGCACCCGCGGTTGATGACTCAGCAATCCCGGTTGCCACAAAGGATAGTTTCGCAGGCGATGTGAGTTGTAGGTTTACAGTTTTAAGTTCAGAGTTCAAACTGGCTTTGTTTTAACAACTTGTTTTTTTCTTATAGTTTTTTTTTTTTGTGTTACAAGACTCTTGGGATGGAAAGTGAAACGGAATCTCAAATGTGTAGTCTCTGTTTCCATCTTTTGTTTGATTTTTTAGAGTTTTTTTTTATTTTTTAGGATTTTTTTTTATTTTTTAGAATTTTTTAGATTTTTTGGATTTTTTTGATTATATAGAATTTTTTTGATTTTTTAGATTTTTTACAATTTTTTTTATTTTTTACAATTTTTTTTATTTTTTACAATTTTTATGATTTTTTTAGATTTTTTTAGAATTTTTATGATTTTTTTGAAATTTTATGATTTTTTAGAATTTTTTTGATTTTTATGATTTTTTTTATTTTTTATAATTTTTTGGATTTTTTAGAATTTTTTAATTTTTTAAAATTTTTAGTATTGTATCAAAATGGCAATTGAAAAGATTTAAAATGAAAATTCCTAAAATACCCCTGGTTACAAATGAGGTTTTTGGATGGAGTTAGAGAATGTGATCAAAATGGCAATTAACTCATACGTTAAATAATCATTTAATTGAGGAATGATTTCCTTTAGTGAAAAATATACTTAAAATTGCCTTTAGTGAAAAATAGTGAAAATAAAATAAATACATATTTTTTTGGTTGGTGATGTATTATTCCATTCCAATCAACACAAAAGAAACAAATGAAAATTCGGATAATTGAAATTCTCAAATTTTTTTATGCGAATAATATTCAAAAAAAAAAGTGGTAGGTTTATTGCCTTAAAAAAAAAAAGGTAGGTTTAGGGTGCTACTTTCTACACCCCCTTATTTACTTTTTTCACCCCCTCCTCTCATATACTTACAGGTGGGGCCTGCGTGGGACTGACAGTTTTCCTCTCACAAGGGGGTGTAATCAGAAAGGGAGGGAGGTGTGTATAGAATGAGCATAGGTTTACTATACACGTGATATTAATGTCCCTTTCAACAATGTTAAGAGAGATTAGCCAACATATGACTTGACACATCCATTGAAATCAGATCAAGTGTTTTTTTTTTTTTTCTGAAATTCCTTAAATACTTTACTTTATTTTTTTTGTTAAATAAGTTGAAAAAACTAGAACAAATATAATATATCTTTGAGTAAACTGCCAAAAGGTTTGAGTTTTAGATTAAAGTGACAAAAGTAACCAAACCTCATAGACCTTTTTAGCAGTTTACTCAGTATCTTGGTTTCCGTTTTCCAAAACAAGTAAAAAATGACTTTTAGTTTTGAAGAAACACGTAACTAATTTTATGATTAATTAGTTTGGTTTATGTTTCAAACATGAGGGTTAATCTTCTTTAGCTTTCCTGAGCTCAGATTAGATCTGATCTTCCTGTAAAATAGAACACCGTTAGCTCGTTAAGAGGGGAATATAGGGGTTTCCCTCTTAACTAGGCTCCGGCGTGAAAATAAGTATCTGCTTTGAGGAAATAAGTGTGTGTTAAGAGTGAGATTGGAGAGTGGAGAGAATGGAATGTTTAACCTGTGCATGGAGGTCTCTATTTATAGCCGGAGATGTGTAAGAGGAGATGGGCTGATGGGCCTTGGGCCGGAAGACGACAAGCAGGGAATATCCTCTTTGTCTCACTGGTGTTGACCGTTAGTGTCTTCTAGAGGATCCCAGGAGCTGGCGCAGCATGATTGGAGCCACGTGTCCCTGTTGTCAGCCTTGTTGTCCCTCTGCCATCAGCAGGTAAGTGGAGATCGTGGGGCAGGTGTCGCCACCCCCTGATTGGTGCCACATAGGCGTCCTTGTGTACTCTCTGTCTCCTGCACGTCAGACGATCGTGGAGCAAGATAGAGCACAGCCTGGAGGATGTTGATTGGCTTAACTTTCTGCCACTTGTACCTTCCGTACTTTCTGAAGTGGCCTCGCTCCCCAACTCCTGCACGACCCTTGCTGGACACGTAATTAGTCTGCGCATGGTTGTAGGGACTGAGGCCCTTATTCAGAACACTTAAGTGTGAAAAGTGGTGTACTCTCTTGTTTGGACCTCGTGTGAGGTCATGGTTGCTTGAGCATCTCACGCGGGTCTGAAGATTGATCAGCTTTGTGAGTAAGGAGTATGGTCCATAGCGCGACCTGATAAAGGTTTGCGCGGCTTTTTGGGACCATACCCCTTCAAGCCCCCCAGTCCAGTGTTGCACCATGTGCGAAGCAAGTGGTTGGAGCTCTGGACTTAGAAAAAAGGAAGTGCTAGATCTTAGTAAATCGCGCGCGTGTAATTGATTGTCAGTTACTACGGCGCGACTTCTAGGATGGCTTGATGGTTGTTGTTGTTTTTTGATTCTGTTGCGCAGCATCATGGGTGATTATGTGTGCGCGCAACCTTGGTAGCATGATTCTGGTAGAGGCGCGCGTGTAAGTGTTTGTCTGTTAATACGGCGCGACTACCAGGTTTGTCTGTTGACAATTCTCTGCTTTTGAGTACAAGCGCGCAGGTTCATTGCATGAGTATGAATGTTGCGCGGCCTGGGTAACTTCTGCATGAAGTTTGTAGTAACTTTGAGCGGGAAAAACCTCGAATTTTGAATTCTGACAGGTTGGTGCAAAATGTCATTGATGGCGACGTTTGAGTTGACTGCTGACACGGCCGTCATCATGTTGTCACTGACGGTTCACCTTTTGTCAGGCGATTGAGCACCACGCGCGCGTGATAACCGTCACCCCGAGAAACCCGCCTTACGTGGCATCTTCTGGTTGGTTATGCGCGCGGTGTATTCGACACGTTTACCCATCGCATTAAATACGATGAGTATAAATAGCCGACGATAGGAGAGAGGAAATCACAAATTCTCCTTCTGCTGCATAATTTTCTCTCTAATCTTCAAACCTTCTTCAAATCTTCAACCATTTCACTAGCAGATCTTCAAGTTTCTTGAATATTCTTCAAGTTTTTTCTCAGAAGTTCGAAGATCTTCATCTTGTTCTTGTTTCTTTACATTTATGGCTGAAGAAGAATCGCAACTCGAAGAAGGTCCCCTCCCTGTCCTTAAGTGGGATCAAGGGTTGTTTGAGCAAATTACTCGTGGATTCCGATTTCCACCGGAGTGGGATGCACGGTATCCCGGTCAAAACCAGACAGTCGCCGACGCGCCGCCGGGGTTTATTACACTCTTTGAAGACTTCTTTTTACAGGGCAACTTCCGGTTGCCGGCTACGAGGTTCATGTCCCATATTCTTCATCATTATGGGTTCCATATCTCACAACTGAGTCCACCCGGAATGGTGAGAGTGCGACATTTCGAGTTTTTGTGCCGATCCCATGGCATAGAGCCTTCAGTGGAGAAGTTTAGGGCCTTCTATCAACTGATTAGGAACATGGGGCTCTACTCTTTCGGCAACCGGGGGTCTGCTAAGAAGATTTTTCTGAACCCCCCGAAGAGTTTCCATGACTGGAAACAGAAGTTCTTTTTCATCCGGGAAGAAGTGATTCCGATTGCGATGATTTTCCGGCCATCGGACACAATTGAGAAGGAGGAGATGCCGATTCCGAAGAACGCCGATTGGTACTTAAAGCTGACTGCGACACCCAACCAGATCTTTGGTGAGAACGTGTTAGTTGCGGCGCAGATGAGCGACCAATGGCCTGAAGATAGCACTGAGGTGCCGGTTTTGAGGTTTCAAGATAGAGGTTAGTTATTTCTTTGATTATTCTCTTTTCCTCTCGCTTAATCTTGCGCTTAAGTGTATGATTTCCTTGCAGAAGCGCACCTTTATCAGGCTGCTTTCCCCACCTTTGGTGGATCTATGGGTGTTCGCTCGCTAGAACCTGGGGAGGCGTACTGGTATGAGCACATCAAGGGCAACTTTCTTTATCCTCCTGCTGGAGCTTTCGCCGATCCTCCTACTGCAACCGAAGGTGCGTATCTACCCAATCCCAGGCCCTTGCGAGCTGTGAATTCCGCTGGGAAAGAGATTCTTTATCTTTCCAGCGAGGAGTCTGTAGGGTCTTCGAATGGGGAGCTAAGTTCCTGGTCTAACATCTTTGCAGGTGTGTTGCGCGACCTTGGGATTGATCCAGAGGAAAAGAAGAAGAAGCCAAGTAAGAAGAAGAAAGTTATTACTATCGATGCTGAGCCGACCGGCAAGAAAGGTGGGAGTAGCCGCGCAGCTTCCGGTGTTTGATAAAGGTACTCTACGATTCCGTCAGAGTAACTTGGAGGATTACGTAACTGTAAGTGACTCACTTGAAGGTCTGTCACGTATAGGTGAGAAGAAGACCGGCGTTGCTGGTTCTAAAAGCTCGGGGAGTGCGGGGTCTAGGAACCCAGATGCCGGCGCTACTCCCTCTTCAATCCCACTGGATGAAGAGGAGGAAGAACATGATGAAGATCATGCCGCCAAGCTGGTGAGCAGGAAAAGAAGTAGAGAGGAACCTGCTGTGAGCGCGCAGGTGGCGCAGAAGACCGGGGAAGTCCCTGTGATAGGGAAACAAAGCAGTCTGCGCTCTCTCTACAAATTTTCTCCAGGTTAGTGTTACAGCTTCATGTCTTCTTTAATTGAATATCTTTTTAACACTTGGTTTCTGCAGAGGCCAAGAAGAAAACCCCCGAGAAGGCTAAGGGTGTTGAGATTAAGGATCCCAAAGAACTGGCGCCAAAGAAACCCAAGTTTTTGATCAAGCCTCTCAAGTCTGCTGAACTAGAGGTTGAGAAAAAAGAGAAGGAAAGAGAGAAAGAAAGAGAGACAGAGAGAGAGAAAGAAAAAGAGAAAGAGAAGGAGAAAAAGAAGGAGAAAGAGAAAGAGAAGGTTGCTGAGACGCTTGAAGGCGAAAAGCCAAAAGAGACCGAGGCCGCTGCTGTTATTGCACAAGAGAAGGCGCAAGGTCCGTAGGTCGTGCGAATTACGGGGCTTAACCAACCCCTTCATGGAAAGAAGAAAGAGACTACTCGGGGAAAAGGCCCCGAGGTTGTTAAGCCGACCGGGCCTGCGCATAAAGAAACTACTGCTGCTGGTGGTTGTGCAGGGAGTCAAAGCTCGATGCCTCATCCCCCGATAGGTTCTAAGGATACCTTAGGGGATATCTATTACAAGACTTATACCGTGGAGGCTCGCGGTGATGCTCCTCACCATCCTCCCTGGGGTTTAAAGCAGAAGGACACTTTTTTGGAGTTTAGTCCGTGTGGTGATTGGTTTTTAAATTCCTTCCCTCCCGGAGAGGTTAACCGTCAAAGGGCGCGAACCCATGACGTGTTGTATCATGCCTATGTTGTCGGCGAAACCAATACCCGCTCTGCTAACCACCAAATCGTGCGTGAGTGGCGGATAATGGTTAGAGAGCGTGGGGACTGGGAGAAGTATCGTGAGCGCTTGTTGAGGCAGGCTAAAGATTTTGAAAAGTTGAAAAATGACTTTGCTGATGAGAAAACCAAGTTTGAATCTGATAAAAAATCTGAAGAGTGGGGCCGCGAGGGCTTAAGGAGTAAACTGCAGGCTGCTGAGGAGCTCCTATCCAAGGAGCGCGCTGAATGGAAGGAGGCGTGTAAAAGAGATAACCAGCGCATGTATGCTGCTCGTTCCAAGATTACTGATCTCGAGGCTCAAAATGCCACATTAACAAAGAAGGTTGAGGATGTTGAAGCCGAGAAAGAGCGCGTTGAGGTTCAACAACTAGCCTTTTTTGCCTTATGCTGTTTTTTTTACTTGTCACAATATCACTAAGTCATTATGTTGTCTTTCTCAGGCTGAGTTAAAGGCGCAGGTGGGCAGCCGGGACAAAGACTTAAGTGCTAAAGATGTAGAAATTGCTGAGCTGAAGCGTCGGTTGCATGAGCAAACGGACAAAAATGAATCATTAGAAATTGATCTTGAGGCGGAAAGGGTGAAGGCTGCTACCGCCCAAGAGGCATGAGATATTAGCACCTCAGCCCTTAACGTAGCTCAGAACAATTACGCCAAAGCTCAAGCAATCGTTGACACGCTGGTATCTGAGGCTGAATGGATGCGCAATAGAGGGGTGGCTCTGGTAAGATTCCCCTCTCTTAACTTAGGCTTTATTTTTGTTGTCTTTACTCTTATTCGTTGCCTTTTTGTAGATGGCTAACTCCATTCTGAATGCCTCTGAGATGGATGTCGATGTTGCCGCGCTCATAGATGCCTCTCGCGCGGTTGGGCATCGTGGAGGTTATCTAGAGTGTGCGCAACATGTTGAATAAGTTTTTGGACAAGAATTCGACATCAGCCATTGCTTAGTGTCGGATCAGGCTGATGCTGCGCTGGCTCACGCTGAAGGAGTTTATGACCATCTAACTTTGCCTGTGATGGATTTGGTCACTAAAGCCTTACAACACGATGACTGTTGTGCGCGATTAAAGACTATCTTAGACCCTCCATAGACTGTGGAGTTATCTGATGAGGAAGAACCAGTGGGTGATGATGGCGAAGGCGATGGCAATTGATGCGTGTGAAGTGTTATATATATTAGGTGTATATTTTAAGCCCCTTTAACACTTATTTTTAGCCAAGTTTTAAATTTATAAAACACGATATTTTACTAACACTAAACACACATATGGGCAAGTGCACCCATCGTGAGCGTAGTATAGTGTTGGCAAGATACCGAGGTCGTCCACGGACACAAGAGCTTTTAGTACCGGTTTATCCTCAACGTCTAATCAAAATAAAAGTTTAGAAAAATGTTTTAAACTAAGAAAAATAAAAACTAACTAAAATGCTGAAAATAAAATAAAAAGAAAAACAGATAGACAAGATGAATCACTTGGTTCCGACTCGTATCTAGTGTAACCTTTGATTATTTCCGCACTTTTGCACTATTTTAAGAGATTATCTTAGTTATTGTAGTAGCCCTCTCTTTTGAAGGTGACGTTACCCTCACCCCAGTAGTTTGAGTCAGCAAGGATACAATCCTAAAAGGGTGGATTATTGGAAGATAATTAATTAAGTTATTAATGCAAATTATGGTAGGCCCCTCTTTTGGAGGTGACGTTACCCTCGACTAAGTAGTCTGAGTCAGCAGGGATACAGTCCTAAATAGCCGGGTTATAGTATTAATAGTAGTTAACTTATGAGGGGATCAAAGAGTTTGGACCCCCGCCATCCAATACCGTTAAGTATTGAAGGAGGTCCTACTAAATTTGACCCAGGTCCATTGCAGGACCTCTAAACGCTGAACAATGGCAAGACCTTTACCAAACCGTTCCCTTAACCCCCGACCAGGTAGCCAACATACCTCCATATAGACCGTGGAGATATGAATGGTGAAAATCTTTTATTTTATATAGACAGTAAAATAATGCCAAGACACCACGGACAAACGATAAGGAAAGATCACCTTCAACATAAGCAACTAGTTATTAAAGTCATTAATACAAAACCAAGTAAAAACTGCGAAAATATTAGAAATAAAAAGTATTACACTAGACACTTTGTCTTCACCAAGTGATGTAAGAGACTTAGGCAAACATGGCCTTGATTGTCAAGAACTCTTACGACCAATCTTGGATCCCGAGACGACTCACACACTCTACGATGGACAATGGATGATGGTGTTATGGTGGTGGTGGGTGGTGGGTGAAGTGTGAGAGAGGTGGGGTGCCAAGGGATGGTTTGAGCTTGAGCCAAGCACTCCTATTTATAGGCTGAACAGAAGCTCGGGCATGGCCCCATGTCCAGTGGGCACATCCCCGTGTCCACATCCTCTCTTTCTTCATTTAATGCAGCTTTGTCTTATTAGTTGACCACGCCCCCGTGTCCGCTGAGTACGACCCCGTGTGCAGAAGAATCTTTGTACTATGAAGATTTGCCTGGATTGTGCGAATCTTATAGTTGACCACGGCCCCGTGTCCGCTGAGCACGGTCCCGTGGTGGGCAATAGAAGCTTCTACCACTTTGTCTTTTCTGCTGACATTTGGGCACGCCCCCGTGCTGGCTAAGCACGGGGCGTGTTCATTCTTCTATTTTCTTGTTTTACTTGGGAAGATGCTGGCGTGGGGTCGGGCATGTCACGTCTTGTTCCTTTTCTTGTATTTATGTCAGATTTTGATGTCTTTTTGCTTCTTTTGTTAATTTGAGCTCATTTAATCCTGAAAATACAAAAGGAAGACAAAAGCACACTTTTTCCAACATTAGTACTAAAAAAGGGTTAGTTTTATGCCACAATTGATGTAATTTATATGTTGCATTTTGCACACATCAAATACCCCCACACTTGAATCTTTGCTTGTCCTCAAGCAAAACTCTTTAATATGTGGCTATTACACTCCCAAATGGAATGGGTAGAGAAGAAGGTTTTGGGCTTGTCCTAGAGTGTCGGGATTTCCAAGATTCTTTATTTAGTTTTATTTTTATTTACTTACAATCCTATTCGTCATGATTTATTTAAAACTTTTCATAAGATAAATTACTTATTAGGGCATAACATGCCTTTGTAAAATTCTATTTATATACAAGTTCACATACCTCACGGGGATCACTCAACACTCGGCCGAAAATGTATTTGTGGATCACTCGAGAGCGGCATGGAACTTACTCCTACCATAGGCTTGCCAAGCAATCAATCCTCCTCCTTTTTAACTTATAAACCTTTGTAAATATCAAGAGGACTTTGTGGGTGAAGGGTTAGGCTTGGGTTAAAGGTAGGTGGTTGGGTTGGTGGTTAGTGGTTAGTAGAAAAGGGCGAAAAGCGTAACAAGTGTCGGTTTTAGTAAGACTTTCTATTTTTGTAACTTTTATTTTGATGAAGTTTTTATTCAAACAAAGTTATTTTTGATGAACTTGTTTGTTTATTTTCTTTTGCTTCATCATCAACACAAAAAAAAATTTTTTTTTTTTGAAAAGTCATACGAAAAACCGATCTTGTTACTAAAACAAAGGGTTAAAATAAAAAGGTTTTGGTAGGTAAAAGGGGTGTTTGGTTTGGGTTATGAAATGAAAAGGTTTAGGCTCAAAGGGGCTAACTAGGGGGATTTTGGGTAGGTGGTAAAAAAAAAATAATGGTGTGGAAATAAAAAGGGTTTAGTCCTAATGCCTCCGTCATTTACTTACTTGGATTTAAGTTGGTAAGGACCGGGAATATATCGTCATGGCAAGTTCTAGAGTCGTAAGAACCAAGCAGCTATTCACACAAGAAACGAAAAATGAGCATTTAGTTTAAAGATATGTATTTGAATGCTCAATAAAGGCTCAAAACTCACTTTTGTGGGAATGAGATTTTATGTGATCAAGTATATATAATCAAATTTTAACTAAGTTTGCCATGCCTTTTCATAATTTTCTTATGTTCGTTCTTTTTATCACGACGCTATCGGTTGTAAATTCGTAAAAATATAACCTTTTTGAGAACTTGAATTTCCCGAGTTAAACCTAGACAAGTAAAAAAAATGAAAATTTTTGAAAAAAATTGGGGTGATTAGCGGTTCCAATAGAGTTTTGTGTAAGGCTTGTATTTAGGACTTGTAAGATTCAAGGTTTTAGCATCCCCCCCCCCCCCACACTTAAATTACACATTGTCCTCAATGTGTCCCAAAAATAAGTTTTTAGGTTGATTGAATGTGTAAAAAGGTGTAAAAAGCAAATTTTTTGTGTTACTGGGGGCTGAACACGGCCCCGTGTTCAAGTGCCAGTAACAAAATTAAAACAAGAGAAACAGAAGCCTGGACACGGGGGCGTGTTGAGTGAACACGGCCCGTGTCCAGTTACCTGAACTGGGTCTTTTTCTGCAGACTGTGCAGCACGGGGCTGTGTTGGGCGGACACGGCCCGTGCCGAACTTACTGTAAACGAAGAAATTTGTCGGACGGTTCTGTTTTCCTGCATGGGGTGCTGGTTCAAGTTTCCCTTGTACCCTTTGCCATCTTCAAGTGTGTTTTATTCCTGAAAATTAAAACTAACTAGAAAACATAAAAATTAACCTAAACTAAACTAAGGATAGTTCCGCGGAGTGCCTCCGTGGTGCGCCACGTTTATAAGGGTCCTTGGCTAGACCCAAAGCCTGGTCATATGTTACCCAAGTGGGATGTATTGCATCCCAAGTTACACCGTCGGAGAGCGTCATCCAAGCTTGAGTCTATGACCTTCATGTAGTTGACCGGGTCTTCATCCTCTACTCTTTTTCCACATTCAAACTTCACTTCCTTGTCCCCAAACTTCAATGTTAACGTTCCGTCATTCATATCCACCACCGCTTGGGCGGTGGCTAGAAATGGCCTCCCGAGGATGAGAGGGACATCGGTGTCTTCTTCCATGTCTAGGATGACAAAGTCGGTCGGGAAGACGAAGTTGTCAACTTTTACCAATAGATTTTCAGCGACACCTTGTGGGAATTTGACGGATCTGTCGGCGAGTTGTATGCTCATCTTTGTAGGGCTTGTTGTTCCTAGGCCGAGTCGTTTAAACATTGATGTGGGCATGAGGTTAATGCTAGCCCCAAGATTGGCTAATGCATTACGAACGGGTGAATTCCCCAATCGAGCAAGGAATTGTGAAGCTTCCTGGGTCGATTTTATTTTGTGGAAGTTTGTTGAGTACTAAGGCGGAGCATTCTTCGCCTAAGTTAACTAATTGCAATGATTCAATTTTCCTTTTGTTAGTGAGGAAATCCCTCATGAATTTTGTATATTTAGGCATTTGGGTTAGGACCTCAATAAAAGGAATATTAACATGCAATTGTTTTAGTAAATTTTTGAACTTTGCGAATTGCTCATCGGTCTTTTGACGATTTAACCTACCGGGGTACGGAATTGGAGGAGTCTTGGTGGGCTCTTGATTTGGTAAAGAAGCCTTTTCTGATGCGGGCGGGGTCATGGTTTGGCTAGATTGGCTTCTTTCATTTGGCGGTGATGGAGCCTCCTCGGGACCCACGGTTCGATTTCTTAATGTGATGAGATGTAGTTGTGCTTTCGGGTTGGTTTCGGTATTGCTAGGTAACGCGCCTTGTGGTCTCTCAGAGAAATTTTGAGCTAGTTGATTTAATTGTTTTTCAATGTTTTGAATGCTAGCTTGTTGATTTCTAAAATTCGATTCCAATTGTTGAAATCGATCCGAGTTTTTCTTTTCGGTGTCGGAGATGAGGCGAGATACAGTATCTTCAAGCCTTTCTCTTCCACCTTGTTGTTGAGAGAAATTTTGTGGTTGTTGAAAGTTAGTTCGTTGGTTTTGTTGGTTACTACTATTGCCGGGATCTCTCCAACCAAGATTAGGGTGGTTACGCCATCCTTGGTTGTAGGTACCCGTTGGTGGACCTGACGGCCTAGGTCTATTATCAATGTAGTTTACCGTTTCTGTTTGTTCATCTAATTCTTTCATACAACTCCAATTTTCATGTGACCCACCACACCCTTCACAAGCCATAACCGAGGCCGTTTTTGTCATTTCTAGCTTTTTGATTTTCGAAGAGAGGGCCTCGATTTGGGCTTGTAAAGAGGTGCTTTCATCAACCTTATGGGCGCCCGGGGCAATAGATTTATTACCTCGGGGAGTGTGCCATTGAAAATTGGTTTGAGTAATTTCCTCAATTTGATTATATATTTCATTTGGGCGACGATTACCTAAAAGTCCCCCGGAGCTAGAATCGAGTGTTTGTCTTGTGTGTGGCAACAACCCATTGTAGAAAGTGGATACTTGTAGCCACACCGCTAGACCGTGATGAGGACACTTTCTTAGTAGCTCTTTGAACCTTTCCCAAGTTTCATATAAGGATTCCCCATCCTCTTGTGAGTATGTATTAATTTCAGTCATTAATTTAGCCGTTTTAGCAGGAGGGAAATACTTATATAGAAACTTTTGGGCTAGTTCATCCCAGGTGTTTACCGAGCCAACTGGGAGGGTATTAAGCCAAGCCTTAGCTCGGTCTTTTAGTGAAAATGGAAACATTCTAAGGCGAATGGCGTCGTTTGATGCTCCATTGATCCGAAAGGTATCACATATTTCCAAGAAATTAGTAATATGTAGATGGGGATCCTCGTCCGCAAGCCCATGGAAGGTTGCGGAGTTTTGAAGCATTTGTATCAAATGTGGCCGAAGTTCGAAGTTGTTGGCTTCGACATTCGGTGCATTGATAGCGGCGCCGAGATTACCTACGGTGGGCCGTAGGTAATCCATGAGAGTACGTTGGTCCGCCATTGGAAGTGGGTCCCCCAAAACTTTCTCTTGATTTTTAGCTTTAAGCCTTTTTCTGAGAAAGCGTTCGGGTTCTTCTAGAGGTTCTTTTATGTCTCTACTAGAACTGGAGCTCATGCACTACGTAGGGGGTTCAAATGTGGCGCCTGGGTACCAAGTCCTGCAATAAAAACAGAAAAGAACGTTGGTCAGAATGTTCACCACGGCCCCGTGCTCAGTGAACACGGCCCGTGGTCAGAGGTACAGTAATTGTTTTCCGGATCCCTGTTACTGGGAGTTGGACACGGCACCGTGTTGCACCGACACGGCCCCGTGCTCAGCTCTCTGTAACTCTGAAAATAAAAATTGCCAGTGAGGATGCTGGGCACGGCCCGTGTCTGACCAGGCACGGCCCGTGCTGATCTCTGCAGAAACAGAAAAACTAAAAAAAAATCCTAAAAAAAATAAAAAATAAGAAAAACGATTAGGCCGTTGATTCCTAACTTTCTTAAAATCCTTGTGTCCCCGGCAACGGCGCCAAAAACTTGATGCGTGTGAAGTGTTATATATATTAGGTGTATATTTTAAGCCCCTTTAACACTTATTTTTAGCCAAGTTTTAAATTTATAAAACACGATATTTTACTAACACTAAACACACATATGGGCAAGTGCACCCATCGTGAGCGTAGTATAGTGTTGGCAAGATACCGAGGTCGTCCAAGGACACAAGATTTTAGTACCGGTTTATCCTCAACGTCTAATCAAAATAAAAGTTTAGAAAAATGTTTTAAACTAAGAAAAATAAAAACTAACTAAAATGCTGAAAATAAAATAAAAAGAAAAACAGATAGACAAGATGAATCACTTGGTTCCGACTCGTATCTAGTGTAACCTTTGATTATTTCCGCACTTTTGCACTATTTTAAGAGATTATCTTAGTTATTGTAGTAGGCCCCTCTTTTGAAGGTGACGTTACCCTCACCCCAGTAGTTTGAGTCAGCAAAGATACAATCCTAAAAGGGTGGATTATTGGAAGATAATTAATTAAGTTATTAATGCAAATTATGGTAGGCCCCTCTTTTGGAGGTGACGTTACCCTCGACTAAGTAGTCTGAGTCAGCAGGGATACAGTCCTAAATAGCCGGGTTATAGTATTAATAGTAGTTAACTTATGAGGGGATCAAAGAGTTTGGACCCCCGCCATCCAATACCGTTAAGTATTGAAGGAGGTCCTACTAAATTTGACCCAGGTCCATTGCAGGACCTCTAAACGCTGAACAATGGCAAGACCTTTACCAAACTGTTCCCTTAACCCCCGACCAGGTAGCAACATACCTCCATATAGACCGTGGAGATATGAATGGTGAAAATCTTTTATTTTATATAGACAGTAAAATAATGCCAATACACCACGGACAAACGATAAGGAAAGATCACCTTCAACATAAGCAACTTGTTATTAAAGTCATTAATACAAAACCAAGTAAAAAGTGCGAAAAGATTAGAAATAAAAAGTATTACACTAGACACTTTGTCTTCACCAAGTGATGTAAGAGACTTAGGCAAACATGGCCTTGATTGTCAAGAACTCTTACGACCAATCTTGGATCCCGAGATGACTCACACACTCTACGATGGACAACGGATGATGGTGGTGGATGATGGTGTTATGGTGGTGGTGGGTGGTGGGTGAAGTGTGAGAGAGGTGGTGTGCCAAGGGATGGTTTGAGCTTGAGCCAACCACACTTCTATTTATAGGCTGAACAGAAGCTCGGGCACGGCCACGTGTCCAGTGGGCACAGCCCCGTGTCCACATCCTCTCTTTCTTCATTTAATGCAGCTTTGTCTTATTAGTTGACCACGCCCCCGTGTCCGCTGAGCACGACCCCGTGTGCAGAAGAATCTTTGTACTATGAAGATTTGCCTGGATTGTGCGAATCTTATAGTTGACCACGGCCCCGTGTCCGCTGAGCACGGCCCCGTGGTGGGCAATAGAAGCTTCTACCACTTTGTCTTTTCTGCTGACACTTGGGCACGCCCCCGTGCTGGCTGAGCACGGGGCGTGTTCAATCTTCTGTTGTCTTGTTTTGCTTGGGAAGATGTTGTCGTGGGATCGGGCATGTCACGTCTTGTTCCTTTTCTTGTATTTATGTCAGATTTTGATGTCTTTTTGCTTCTTTTGTTAATTTGAGCTTATTTAATCCTGAAAATACAAAAGGAAGACAAAAGCACACTTTTTCCAACATTAGTACTAAAAAAGGGTTAGTTTTATACCACAATTGATGTAATTTATATGTTGCATTTTGCACACATCAAATACCCCCACACTTGAATCTTTGCTTGTCCTCAAGCAAAACTCTTTAATATGTGGCTATTACACTCCCAAATGGAATGGAATGGGTAGAGAAGAAGGTTTTGGGCTTGTCCTAGAGTGTCGGGATTTCCAAGATTCTTTATTTAGTTTTATTTTTATTTACTTACAATCCTATTCGTCATGATTTATTTAAAACTTTTCATAAGATAATATATTTATTAGGGCATAACATGCCTTTGTAAAATTCTATTTATATACAAGTTCACATACCTCACGGGGATCACTCAACACTCGGCCGAAAATGTATTTGTGGATCACTCGAGAGCGACATGGAACTTACTCCTACCATAGGCTTGCCAAGCAATCAATCCTCCTCCTTTTTAACTTATAAACCTTTGTAAATATCAAGAGGACTTTGTGGGTGAAGGGTTAGGCTTGGGTTAAAGGTAGGTGGTTGGGTTGGTGGTTAGTGGTTAGTAGAAAATGGGCGAAAAGCGTAACAAGTGTCGGTTTTCGTAAGACTTTCTATTTTTGTAACTTTTATTTTGATGAAGCTTTTATTCAAACAAAGTTATTTTGCTTCATCATCATGAGTAGATAAAAGGCGCATGGACAAGGGTGTTCACATGTAGCATTTGTGCAATTTTTGCGTGTTCCATGTGCGCGGGATGATGTGTCCATCCAGGGTACGCAGCTTGTATGCCTCTTTTCCTAGCACCTCATGTATTAAGTATTTGCCCTCCCATTTTGGTGCTAGTTTTCCAGGGCGTTCGGCATTTGAAGCCTCATTATCTCTGAAAACGTATTCGCCTGGATTGTAGGTACAAATGCGCACTCTGGCAATGTAGTACCTTTCCAACTGTGTCTTGTACTTGACCTCCTTGATTCACGCTATTTCGCGTCTTTCTTCTAGCAGGTCCAAGTCTAGACGGCGCTCTGCCTCGTTATCAATTCTGTTGACAGCTGATAATCGTGGCGAGGGGAAACCAATCTCAGCTGGGATAACCGCCTCTGAGCCGTAGACCAGGCTAAAGGGGGTTTCGCCAGTGCTTATTTTCGGCATGGTTCGATGAGCCCACATGATGCTCGGGAGCTCATCGACCCAGCCTCTTCTCTTAGTGCCCAGACGGGCCTTTATCACTTCGACGATACTCTTGTTGACACTTTCTACTTGGCCGTTGCCCTGAGGACGCAACGGAAGAGAAAGTGTGCTCGATATTCATCTCTTTCATCCAATCTTGAAGGTATTCAGAAGGGAAATTGGTGCCATTATCTGTTACAATCTTGAGTGGGAGGCCAAATGTCACGGCCCATGACCCGGTTTGACCCGTTTCAAGAGCCGCGGCAGAAAATACTGCGGTATTTATTTAATTGAGTTTTATAGCGGAAACAGGATCGTTTAAAGCTAAAATTTTTCCCCGATTATTTTATTTCACAATTCGGGATAAAACCCCGATAATTTACAATAGTATGATTTTTCTAGGAAATCGTTATGTTACAAAACTTATTGCTTTATTTTATAATGAGCCACTATCTTAAGCTTGAAATGCTCCCCAGCACTTTTCCTGATTTACAACAGATCACCTGAAACATGTTTGAAAAAGGTTTTGTCAGCGGAAAATACTGAGTGAATCATTCTATTTTGCATAATGATGCAGAGTTATCAATTACAGCATAAGAGCGATTACAATGGCTTCTATCTTATTTTTATCTGGCATTCTGTCACAATGGTGACAAGTCACAATGGTGACGATGGTCATACCACTATTTAGATCAATGAACCTAAATAGTGACGATTATCCCTGTAGGTCAATGAACCCAACAGTGATTATCCCGAGTAGGTCAATGAACCTAACTGGGAGAAATTAGTAATGTGCACAATACCCCACTAACCAGTAATTCAAGATATCCACGACTTAGTCCCTGTAATTATAATCTTGAAAATAATTTGGAGTATTGTAAAATATTTGATAGCAAGATAATGACTCACAAACTGTGAGAAAAGTTTTATAAAGCAATTTGATAAAAAGAGAGAATGACTCACATTGCAGATTTATACGGGCAAAGCCTAGCCTACTGATTAGCCTTTTATCCTAATTTCAATAACAAGCACATAATTTGGGATTAGTAATCAATCCAGCATTTACGATAACTCACGAGATCAAATTCTCACAATGAATGACAAAATGCAATACTTTGTCCATCGAATTAACGATGATCCATTGAATTAACAATGAACGACAAAGTATAATACTTTACCTATCGAATTAACGACAATCCGTCAAATTAATGACGAACGATAAAGTATAACCCTAATGTGGGCGGCACTTAAACATTCATTGGATATTTAGATCAATCGGACAATGAATCGTAGCAGCGATTGTGCTAATACCCTGATTGCAGCTTCAATTAGAGACCTGTGGGTGTTAATTGAAGTATACAGCAGTAAAATCGGTGTAAAATTGAGAATTCTCTCGACGTAAAGTGTCCAGATTTCGAATGCCACAGCCTGCTATTTATAGCTGAAATTTGAGAAGCCCTGCGCATCGTAGGCCAAACATCCCCTGCGCATCGTATGCTAAGCATACGCACCGTAGACCAGACACCTCTACGCATCGTATGGGTTTTAAATAGCCTGCGCATCGTAGGCCATACTTTGATACGATGCGTAAGGGTTCAAAAGTTGATTATAGAGTAGCCACGTGTGGGACTAGCTTAGCTGACTCACATATCTCGAATTTTCATATGTTGACAGCAGTTTTAAGTGGATAATCATTCACTAGGGTTTACCCCCTCTGAGTTTTAGGGGCCCTAATCCTGATTCTGAAAATTATGAAAATCTTAGGGTTTGCTCAGAATCACTTGGGTGTCTCAATTAAGGTTTCCTATTGGTCAAATTACTTTTAGTAATTATGACTTTTGATGAGAGTCGTTACATTCTCCCCAACTTAATAAAAATCTCGTCCTCGAGATTTACTGGAATAATTGAGAATACTTTCTCTTTCTTTTTGATTCCAGTTCCCAAGTATATTAGGATCCTGTTTTTGAATCCTATTTTACTAACACTATTTGTTTACCTTTATATCTTAGAAAGGTACTACCAAAGATTCGTCTGATAGACATTTCTTGAGATTGGATATATAAAATATATCATGTATTCCAACTAACCTTCCTGGTAGTTGTAAACTATAAGTAACTAATCCAATACGTTGAATTTACTGAAAATGATTCTACATAATTTGGTCTTAGATTTCCTTTCTTACCAAATCTAACCACTCCTTTCCAAGGAGATACTTTTAATAGTATTTTGTCTCCAACTCGAACTCCAACGACTTTTATCTATTATCTGCATAATTCTTATGACTATCTCTTGCCGTTTTCAGCTTTTCCTTTGTGATACTGAATATCACAATTGTAGTCACTTAGGATTTTCATCCATCTTCTTTGCCTCAAATTCTTTTTGCCCAATTATATATATCTAAACTTCTTATAATCTGTATAGATAGTATCCTTACTTCCATACAGATAATATCTCCAAATCTTAAGGCAAAATTATGGTTCCTAATTCTAACTCTTGAGTGGTATAGTTTTCTTCAGACTTTTTCAATTGGCTTGAGGCATACGCAATTACCTTTTTGCGTTGCATTAAGGAATATCCAAACCCTAGCTTTGAAGCATTACCGTATACTTCAAAATCTTCTGTTCCTTCTGGTAAGGCTAGGATTTATGTTTTTTATATCCTAAAAACTTCTTCTTCTCTAATCAAACTTAACCGTTTTAGAGGTTAACTAATTTAATGGTATAGCTATTTTGAAAATTCCTTAATAAACTGTCTATATTACTAAACCTACAAAATTCCTAATTTCCATTGCGGTTTACAGAATCTTCCATTTGGTAATTACTGCCATCTTAGCAAGATCTAAGTGAATACCTTCCTGATTCACCATATGACCTAAAATTGCACTTCAGCTAAAATTTATTCTTCAAAAATTTTGGAGTAAAGCTTTTCTTTTTCTTAACAACCAATATTGTGCTAACTGATAAGGTTCCCTGACTTATCGGTAAATTTCCTGGAATTAGATGAATTTTAAATTCTATCTTTATGTAATCCAGGTAAATCTTCTGGAAATACATCTGGGTATTCTGAAACTACAGAAATTTCCTTAATTCTGTATCTTTAGTATTAATGATTACCAAAATCATATATACTATCCCTTGCTTTCGTTCATAATTAGCAATTTCCATTACTGATATGAACTTCATAGGCTTACATAGTTTATCTCCTGTTATCCTAATTACTTCTCTGATGGTTGATTGAATTTCTAAGAAATTCTGATCATAGATAATGATCACAACATTGAATTCAACTAATTTCATAGATAATAGGGTTGCAGAAAACTTATAACTTATTTCTATGTTCTGCATAGCCTTATTTATTTTAGCTGAATTCCCATCTGCCGTTTCTAATATAGAAATTTATCTAATGCTAGTTAACGGTAAGTTAAGAGTTTGGCAGAGTAAAGTATTTATAAAACTTTGGTTTGCACCAGAGTCGAATAATACTTTCATGTAAACATTGTAAGCTAAGAACATACCGGCTATCACATCTGGAATCATCTCGGCTTCATGAGTAGTCAGCTGAAAGGCTCTCGCATTCCTTTTTGCTCCTTCTGCTGGTTTGGCTTGATTGTCAAATGGTTTATTCAGTTTTGGACAATCTGGCCTAAGATGTCCAGTTTCTCTACAGTTGTAGCAAACTGAAAATTTCTTCCTCCTACAATCTTCTTCTTGATGCCCTGGGATCTTGCAAAAATTGCAATATCCTTTGCATCTTCCAAAATGCTTCCTTTTGCAAAAATTGCAAAATGGACTAGTAGAATATTGCCTATTCCCTCCTTTCTTGAAATGGTTATAGTTACCCGAACTGAATTCTTGGGTAATCTTTTGGGCTACTTCCTTCCTTCTATTTTCTTCTCTTGTCCGTACTAGCTCGTCAGTCATAGTATTGGCTAATTCTACTGCATCATCAATTGTGCGAGGTTTCGCAGCCTTGACGATATTACGGATCTCGGAAATCAATCCCCAAATATAACGAGAAATAAGTACCGGTTCTGGCGAAGCCAGGGTTGGTACCATTCTAGCATATTCGAAAAATATCGTAGTATACCCTCGACAATCTACATCCACCATCCGATGGGTTAGAAACTTATTTGCCATTTGATCTTTTTCATACTCGGGACAGAATTTTCTTTCTACAAGACTCTTAAATTCTTCCCAGTTCATAGCATGTGCCATCCTTCTTCCTTTTGCTTGTAACATCGTATTCCACCATTCTAGTGCTACTTCTTTGAAAAGATTTGATGCATACATGACCTGATCATCCTGAGCACATTTACTTATGGCAATTACTGCCTCGGTTTTCTCTAACCAACGCAGTGCTGCAGTCGCTCCTTCATTGCCTGCAAACTCAGTGGGTTTACAAGCAAGGAATTCTTTATAAGTGCAACCAGGCGTTGCAACTTTCCTTTTCTTAGGGAGCGGAGTTTGCCGTGGTTCATTATCATGATTAACATGATTACCGCCTCCATTTACGCTATTACTGAAATTATCTTCAGATATGCGTTTACTAGGAACAATTTGTTGCGGTTCGATTGGATTTTTAACAGCAGCAATGATTGCTGGTATAGCATTGGCTATCCCTTGAGCAACTATTCCTGGAATAGTGTTGGCTATCTCTTGAGCAATGATATTTTCTATATCTTGCCTAGTCACATATTGATCCCCTAGTTGGTGTTCAGGTTGATTACCCTCATTAACTGGTTCATTATTAGCGTTTTCCATCTGATATCTATTTTATAGATACATAATTAGTATAAAGGAAATAATCTAATGTCACAATTTAGTTGCACATAATCACGTAAACGAATATACCAACAAAATTGTAACTTTTCTAATATTTCCTTATATTATGTTTCTTATATACACTCGTTTTATTATTTATTTTACACATACTGATTTTACTGTTACTATTATACAACCACAGTTTTCATAATCCCCTATCCTTTGTCAGATGATGTTCTTAGTAACGGCGTTTCTTCTCATCGTATTTCCAGGAGATTTGTCCCAAAGTTTCTTGGATCCTATTCCCAGCATCTATGTTGTCAAAATGATGGAGTTCAGTCCTATTCTCGTTACTTATTGGTAAATTTGATAAAGGTTCTGGATTGTACTTAGGAAAAAGCCTATAGGGATGGTTTTGTAACAGTATTTCATTATCTAACCATTCGTCTATATTCCAGTGATTCGAAGAGTTTGGAATAGATGGTTCTAAGTTCATAAAATTATTTTCATTAATAGGCTCAATATTATCATCGGTTGCCATTATAAAATCTAGTTCTTCTTGAGATGGTAACTTTTCAATTTGCCTAGAGCGTTCCCCAATTTCCATTTTCTTAGGCTTAGGTTTCTCAAGAGGTAAAGCGTTAAATTCTATAGGTTCTTCTATGTCTGGAATATACCTATTAAAATCTCTGGAAACTTCGATTCTTACTGGATAGAGATTTAAATTCTGAAGGGCTTCCGACAAATCACTCATGCTGTTTAATAACATACATACAATTACTAAGTCATAACAAAATTTTGTAGAACAAAATAGTATTTCATACTACCAAAACAAATACAAATTAAAACATACTAGGTTTTATTTGTAATTTATTTATAAATTTTCTTGACTGTAGATAATAAAAATACTAAATTTTAAATCAGAATATTTAAAGATTTATATTTACTATTACAATGATTAACATATCAAAATCTATATACTAAATAAGTATGATGACTTAATTTATATATATTATTTAGTCATTATCATGGTGAATATTGGTTAGTGCTGCCTTGTTTAAGCATAGGTGATCAGTCCATGCATAACTAAGGCTAGGTTATCCAATATCTGCCTTTGATAATAACCATAGTATTTAAAAATAATCTTAATACTACTACTACTATTAATATATCATTATTAATAATAAAATTATTAATAATAAATAACTAGCAAAATTTTAAATAAGGGTATACTTCAAACATAAAAATATAATTTCTTTACCATAATATAGTAATACTATATTAGGTAATTCCATATATTAATCAAATAAATTTATATAATGTTTTTCGATTAACGATGATAGAGCATCAAATATTACAATATATATAAAAATATGCCCATATTAAAATTAACAAATAGCCAGTTAATAAAACACATAATCATATAATAGTAATCAGGAAAAAAATTAAGTATTTCTAAATACTTAATTAGCTTAACCCAGTGGCTCTGATACCACCTTTTTCTGTCACGGCCCATGACCCGGTTTGACCCGTTTCAAGAGCCGCGGCAGAAAATACTGCGGTATTTATTTAATTGAGTTTTATAGCGGAAACAGGATCGTTTAAAGCTAAAAATTTTCCCCGATTATTTTATTTCACAATTCGGGATAAAACCCCGATAATTTACAATAGTATGATTTTTCTAGGAAATCGTTATGTTACAAAACTTATTGCTTTATTTTATAATGAGCCACTATCTTAAGCTTGAAATGCTCCCCAGCACTTTTCCTGATTTACAACAGATCACCTGAAACATGTTTGAAAAAGGTTTTGTCAGCGGAAAATACTGAGTGAATCATTCTATTTTGCATAATGATGCATAGTTATCAATTATAGCATAAGAGCGATTACAATGGCTTCTATCTTATTTTTATCTGGCATTCTGTCACAATGGTGACAAGTCACAATGGTGACGATGGTCATACCACTATTTAGATCAATGAACCTAAATAGTGACGATTATCCCTGTAGGTCAATGAACCCAACAGTGATTATCCCGAGTAGGTCAATGAACCTAACTGGGAGAAATTAGTAATGTGCACAATACCCCACTAACCAGTAATTCAAGATATCCACGACTTAGTCCCTGTAATTATAATCTTGAAAATAATTTGGAGTATTGTAAAATATTTGATAGCAAGATAATGACTCACAAACTGTGAGAAAAGTTTTATAAAGCAATTTGATAAAAAGAGAGAATGACTCACATTGCAGATTTATACGGGCAAAGCCTAGCCTACTGATTAGCCTTTTATCCTAATTTCAATAACAAGCACATAATTTGGGATTAGTAATCAATCCAGCATTTACGATAACTCACGAGATCAAATTCTCACAATGAATGACAAAATGCAATACTTTGTCCATCGAATTAACGATGATCCATTGAATTAACAATGAACGACAAAGTATAATACTTTACCTATCGAATTAACGACAATCCGTCAAATTAATGACGAACGATAAAGTATAACCCTAATGTGGGCGGCACTTAAACATTCATTGGATATTTAGATCAATCGGACAATGAATCGTAGCAGCGATTGTGCTAATACCCTGATTGCAGCTTCAATTAGAGACCTGTGGGTGTTAATTGAAGTATACAGCAGTAAAATCGGTGTAAAATTGAGAATTCTCTCGACGTAAAGTGTCCAGATTTCGAATGCCACAGCCTGCTATTTATAGCTGAAATTTGAGAAGCCCTGCGCATCGTAGGCCAAACATCCCCTGCGCATCGTATGCTAAGCATACGCACCGTAGACCAGACACCTCTACGCATCGTATGGGTTTTAAATAGCCTGCGCATCGTAGGCCATACTTTGATACGATGCGTAAGGGTTCAAAAGTTGATTATAGAGTAGCCACGTGTGGGACTAGCTTAGCTGACTCACATATCTCGAATTTTCATATGTTGACAGCAGTTTTAAGTGGATAATCATTCACTAGGGTTTACCCCCTCTGAGTTTTAGGGGCCCTAATCCTGATTCTGAAAATTATGAAAATCTTAGGGTTTGCTCAGAATCACTTGGGTGTCTCAATTAAGGTTTCCTATTGGTCAAATTACTTTTAGTAATTATGACTTTTGATGAGAGTCGTTACACCAAATTTGCAAATGATGTGTTCCCATATGAACTTGCGCACCATCATTGCAGTAGTTGAGGCGAGAGCTTTGGCTTCCACCCACTTGGTGCAATAATCGACGGCAACGATTATAAATTTCATAGCACCCGGAGCTTCGGGGAAAGGTCCCACCATATCAATCCCCCACTGCTGGAATGACCAGGCAGTGGACACAGGGATAAGATCGTTTTTTGGGCGTAGGGTTTTCGGGGCGTGCCTTTGACAGGAGTCGCATTTGCGCAATTCCTTTAGCGCGTCAACGTGCATCCCTGGCCAATAGAAACCAGCGTTCATTATCTTCGCGACAACCATGCGTGGGCCCGCATAAATTCCGCAGATGCCTTCATGAATCTCCCTGATCAGGTAATTCACATCTTGAGGGTCCACACAGCACAGAAGTGGCCCCAAGAAGGATCTTCGATACAAGATTCCACCATTCATTTCATAGAACAAAGCTTTGTTCTGTATCTTCCTTGCCTCTGCTTTGTTTTCAGGGAGTATTCCTTCTTGCAAATACTGGATGATAGGGGTCATCCAAGATGGTTGCCCTATCTCGATCACATTCACTTGAGGTAGCAAAACCGACGGATTTTTTAAGACTTCAATTCTTACATCCTTGGCAAGATGTTGAAAGGCTGTTGAAGCGAGCTTGCTCAAAGCGTCTGCTGGTTTGTTCTCTGATCGATTGATGTGAACTACCTTGTATGACTTGAATTGTTAAAGCAACTCTTTCGCTTGTTCTAAATACAAGGCCATAACTTCACCTTTTGCATCGTACAACCCGTTAATTTGACTGGCTATCGGGAGAGAGTCGACGTGCGCTTGTAGGTTTTGAGCTCCCATCTTGATGGCTAGGCGCAAGCCTGCCAAACACGCTTCATATTCTGCCTCGTTGTTGGTGTTTTTGAAATCCAACTTGATGGCATAGGTGAACTCATGCTTCTCTGGGCTAACAAGGGGCAACCCGGCTCCAGCGCCGTCCTCGTTCGAGGCTCCGTCGGTGTATAACAACCACAACCCATCCGATGTGTCTTTGATGGGAGTATCAACAACTTCACAATCTTTGATCTTATCTTCTGGGACTTCTGTGATGAATTCCGCTAATACTTGGCCTTTGATGGCTGGGCGCGGCCTGTACAAAATGTTGTGGCCCCCAATGTTCAATTGCCCACTTTGCTAAGCGTCCTGACGTCTCTGGGTTTTGCAAAATTGTACCGATATGGAAGTTAGTGAGTACTGTGATTACATGCCCGGTAAAATATTTGCGCAGCCTCCTGGAGGCGTGTAGCAACACAAGCACTAACTTTTCCATGGTTGAGTATCGTGTTTCTGGATCTGTAAGCACCCTACTAACATAGTAGATTGGAGTCTGAACTCCATCTCTTTCCACTAACAATACCGACCCAACTGCCTTATCTGATGAGGACAAGTACAGAATGTGTGGCTCTTTTTCGAATGGCGCGGTTAGGGTTGGGAGCTTGATCAAACACTCCTTCATTTGTTGGAAGGCAGCTTCTGCTTCTGGCGTCCATTTGAATTCCTGTTTTTTCACGCAGTTGCGCAGGGTACTGATAAAAGGGTAAGATTTTGCAGCGTGGTTTGACAAGAACCGATTAAGCGCGGCTAGGCGGCCGGCCAATCTTTGCATTTCCTTGTTCGTGCACGGTGACGGCATCCGTTCGATGGCTTGAACTTTTTCGGGGTTTACTCTAAAACCGCCGTTTGTAACCACGAACCCTAAAAACTTGCCTTCTTCCATGCCAAAAGAACATTTTGTTGGGTTTAGCTTCATGTTCACGATCCTTAGAGAATTAAACGTCTTCTCTATGTCTTTTAGCATCTGGTCCTCCTCGGGACTCTTAATCACAAGATCGTCAATGTACACTTCGATATGTTTTCCAATGTCATCAGCAAATATCGTATCCATCAGTCGCTGGTAGGTTGCGCCAACATTCTTGAGGCCAAATGGCATCTTTGTGTAACAGAAGATTCCGATGTCGGTACGAAAAGCTGTCTTGTCTTCATCTTCTAGCGCCATTTGGACTTGATGATACCCCTTGTAACAGTCCAAAAAACATTTCCACCTGTATGGCGTGAGAGAGTCTATCTTTTTGTCGATCTCAGGCAGTGAATAGCAATCTTTGGGGCATGCCTTATTGAGATCAGTATAATCGACGCACATTCGTCATCCTCCTGTAAACTTCTCAACCATAACAGGGTTTGCAACCCAACTTTGGTAGCGCACCTCCCTCAGAATCCCTGCTTTTAGCAGCTCGCAAACTTGCTCATTCATGGCTTTAGTCTTATCCGCCCCTAGTCTGCGCCTTCTTTGCACTTTCGGCTCGACGGAAGGATAAGTGTTCAAACAGTGTTCAGTGACGTCGCGCGGGACACCGGTCATGTCGGCCGGAGTCCAGGCGAAAATGTCCATATTCCTGAACAACAGTTGTTTGAGGTGCGTTCTGATGTTTGGTGAGATTGCGTGGCCTATCGTCACCGTCTGTTCTGGGTATTTACGGTTCAAGACCCATTCTTTTGGTTCGGTCGTTGAAATTTTTGCTGCCTTTGTTGGGCGTACATATTCTATTGACATCACTTCTTTCTTCGCGTAGATAATCGCCACCCCCGTCTCGGTTGGGAAACCGATGGCTGAGTGGGTTGTGGAGGTTACCATGTTTAGTTCTCCTTGGGTTTCTCTTCCAATCAAAACATCATGCCTTGATTTGACTGGCATCACCATGAAATTGACATTTGTAGTTCTTGAATGCTTCCCGTCAGATAACGTGACGGGGAAGCTGATTTGGCCTAGTGGGAAGACCATTTCATTGCAGAATCCCGATAGAGGATAATCAACCGGCTCGAGTCTCGCTTTATCCTCATATACGAACTGATTGAAGCATTGCTCGTAAATGATATCGGCTGTACTTCCCGGATCAATGAATATGTATTCTGTTTCGTAATGACCGATAATACCGGTAATGACGATGGGGCGCGTAGCGCGTGGCCTCCCGCGCACTACCGGAAAGTTTACTTGTTGTTCTTGCCATGCAGGTTCGAATGGGCGCTTGCCTTTGTCTCTCGCACTTTATCTTGGTCCGTTGACCATGTGTGTCTCTAGGCGCCTAACTTTCTTCTGGTTTCCCTCGTCATTACGCTGAGTCTGGCGCGTCTCTTTGCGCACATTCTTGACTAGATGGCTTAATTTTCCCCTATTCTGCGCTTTCTCAATTTCGAGCCTTAGACTGATGCAATCGTCAGTTAAATGACCCGTGTCTTTGTGGAAATCGCAGTAAAGATTTGGGTCTTGGCCTTTTTTGTTTGACATCGGCTTGGGCGCTTTGAAGTCATGGTTCTCCGTCATTAGCACCTCTTTGGGTGTTTTAGTGAGCGGAGTCCAGTGTTTTTCACGATTCTCGTTCTTAACGGCCTTTCGGTAACCGATCTTGTCAACTGTTTCTCGCACGTCCTCTTTGTAGCGCGGTCGTTCTTCATAACCGCCGGATTGCCCTGACTTCCATCTGGGGTTTCTGCTCTTATTGCGCTTGCCATAGTCGCGCGCATTTGCCCTTGAAAAACGATCTTCGGTGTAAGAGCTTTTGGTTCCAGCCAAGGATTCTTCGGTCTACGCTACAATCTTTGCAGTCTCCATCAGTTTTTCCCACTCTTTGGGCATTCCGTCCTTTCCTGTGATAGTCCTGATGAGACTATCACAGCGAATGGCTTTCTTGAAGTGAGCGCGCATTAATTATTCGCTTACACCACCGATCTCTAAGCACTCTTTGTTGAAGCGCGTGATAAATTTTTCTAATCCCTCATTTTCTCTACGTCAGATGTCTGTTACTTTAGACGTATCACGTTGATAACGTCTTTGTTGGCTGAAATGGTTCACAAATTGAGTTCTGAAGTCGACCCAGGACGTGATTCTTCCAGGCGGGAGGCTGTCGAACCAGGCGCGAGCAGCCCCTGTGAAAGTCTGGATAAACAGATGGCACCACATCGGCATGGTCCATTGTCCTAAGACACCAACACTTGTGAACACTCGAACATGATCATCTGGGTCAATGAGACAGTTAAATTTCCCTACGGTCTGTAGCAGCTTTGCTTTTCTAGCGGGGCCAGAGCAATGCTCCTGCTAAACTTTGAGTGCTCCGCCGCTTTTGCTGGTCTATAGACAAGACTGAAATCACGTTCTGCCTCTTCGTTGTATGCCGCACGTTGTCTTGGCTTGTAGGACTCGTGATTTCTTTGCAGTCGGTTAAAAACTGATGAGCCTTCGTCTTCTTGCCACGTGGGATCATCCGGATCTGTGTTTTGCCATTCATCGTTGATGTTGCGCGGCCCTAGCCGGCTATGCAACGAACGTCTTTGTGCGTATGACGGATGATCATAATAACTGCCAGTCTCCTCATGCGTGTCGCGCGTGACATGCACGCTCGGTCTTCTGGAGGGAGGAGGTCTGAACTGTCCTTGAACATTTTGTTGTGGCGGAGTTTGATGTGCCCCCCTTGTGGGTCCCGGGGGTGTCACTAACGAAGGTTCTGCTTGTAAGACTGCTTGTTGCGCACTAAATGATTGATATACAGCATTCAGAGTGGCCTGTTGTTTGGCATACCAAGAGGCCAGAGTCTCGCCTTCTGGCAAGCCTAACAACGCCGATACGCTTGAAGGTGCCGTGTTGGACGGACCAGCGGTATTACTCGTTGGGGTAGTCGTTTGATTGGTGCAATTGACACTCGCGCGAGGTCCCCCAACGTTTGTATCTTCGGCTTCTTCGATTTCTTAGATGTGGAGGGCTCGGACGTGCGAGTTGTCTTCGCCCTGGGCCACATGAGAGTTAGCACCGAAACCGAAATCTGGAATACCTTGACCAGCCATGATCAAGGACTGAAAACACTAAAAAAAACTCATAAAAAAGAAGATGAAATGATTGTTAAAATTGGTGGGCGCCAATGAAGAAACACGTAACTAATTTTATGATTAATTAGTTTGGTTTATGTTTCAAACATGAGGGTTAATCTTCTTTAGCTTTCCTGAGCTCAGATTAGATCTGATCTTCCTTTAAAACAGAACACCGTTAGCTCGTTAAGAAGGGAATATGGGGGTTTCCCTCTTAACCAGGCTCCGGCGTGAGAATAAGTATCTGCTTTGAGGAAATAAGTGTGTGTTAAGAGTGAGAGTGGAGAGAATGGAATGTTTAACCTGTGCATGGAGGTCTCTATTTTTAGCCGGAGATGTGTAAGAGGAGATGGGCTGATGGGCCTTGGGCCGGAAGACGACAAGCAGGGAATATCCTCTTTGTCTCACTGGTGTCGACCGTTAGTGTCTTCTAGAGGATCCCAGGAGCTGGCGCAGCATGATTGGAGCCACGTGTCCCTGTTGTCGGCCTTGTTGTCCCTCTGCCATCAGCAGGTAAGTGGAGATCGTGGGGCAGGTGTCGCCACCCCCTGATTGGTGCCACATAGGCGTTCTTGTGTACTCTCTGTCTCCTGCACGTCAGACGATCGTGGAGCACGATAGAGCACAGCCTGGAGGATGTTGATTGGCTTAACTTTCTGCCACTTGTACCTTCCGTACTTTCTGAAGTGGCCTCGCGCCCCAACTCCTGCACGACCCTTGCTGGACACATAATTAGTCTGTGCATGGTTGTAGGGACTGAGGCCCTTATTCAGAACACTTAAGTGTGAAAAGTGGTGTACTCTCTTGTTTGGACCTCGAGCGAGGTCATGGTTTCTTGAGCATGTCGCGCGGGTCTGAAGATTGATCAGCTTTGTGAGTAAGGAGTATGGTCCATAGCACAACCTGATAAAGGTTTGCGCGGCTTTTTGGGACCATACCCCTTCAAGTTTTAATTTTAGTTTAATACAAATGACTTTTAGTTTTAATTTTAGTTTAATACAATAATATGCTCTATGGTTCTGGTTTAGGGCTACCTGGCCAAAGGTTATTAGGGGGAGGGGGTGGTGATCACTTATCAGTCACTCATCACTCACAACATCCAATAAAATTCTGACATGTCATCAACCATTATTCCATCACTCACAACCTTTTTTTAGTGGAAATAACTTATTTTAAAATAGTGAACTAAAACCTGTGAACTCACTCTTCATTAATTGTTGACACTTGATTTTTACATGTTTTCTCAGGTTGTTAAGGCATCGTTTCAACGTAGGAGCACATCACGAGAATGAAAACTATTTTATTTAAACGTTTTGCATCTTTACTTTTAAGTACTTTGGTTTGGGCGTTTGTTTTGACACACACTTTATTTACGTTTACTTACGCATTTCTTTAACTGCATGGTTAAACTTGTTTAAACGTATTTTTGCATATAGAGTCGTTCTATGTGACTAGCGTATTGGATCCTGGTTTGTCACACGCCTCGCGGTAAAACCCCGCAAGTGGATTTTTGAGGGTGTGACATACTCGTTTTGTAATCATTTAATAATTTAGGAGCAATTATCTTGGAATACCATAAAATATTAAATTTTGATGTATAGACCATTTGTAATGGTTAATGTCCTTAAGAGGCATTTTCTATCACATCAGCGCCAACCAAGCATCATTTTTTTAGCCAAAAGTTTGTGCAACGGTTAGTACCCCTTAATGCCTATTCTAGCATTACTCAATTATTTTTTATTTTATCATTTATATTATTCTACTATTTTAAATTACAATGAAGCATAGTACAAACTTCTCGTCGTATTTGATTAAATATTTCATTCATTAATTTAGTATTTACACATAAATAAACAATACAATACAATATTAAATTGAAACCAAAGAGAATGTTTTGTTTATGTCCACATTTTTTCATCTGCAGCTCCACATCCCTAACAATCAAGAGGAGATCTTGCTGGAAACCTAGCTAACATATTTCGAATGACAGACTGTTGGTTTGGATCAGGCCCTCACTACACACAATACACACTCAATTTAACCTACTCTTTCTGTTGTATTGAAAAGTGATTACAAGAGCCCTTTAAATAAACAAACCTATCTACTACTTGCATAAAAGAAGGAAAAGATAAACAGAAACAATCCCACGTAAACTCTTGCATATTCCTCCATGATTCTCCAATATACCCGGTCAACAAGTTGACTAATTCACAACCAAAGCTTGCAGCAAAACCTCAACAATTTACGTAATAAAATGCAGGTTTTTGACCCTTTTACCCCTGGATCAATCCTGCCCTTGATCCGTTACTATGTTGACCTGAAAACCATGACCCGCATGAACCGTGAATTGACCCGTGAACAACCGACTCGTGACCCGTAAACAAACCGAATAACCCAACACAGACCAGTAGTTTCGGTACCAAATATGTAATGTGATAATTTAACTAAATGATAGGAAATGTAACATTATGCTAAAGAGATACCCATTCATAACCAGAACTTTATTCATACAACACACTTGAAAAACCTATTAATGAGTCATTCATACAACACACAACCGAAATCTTAAAACGAAACGGGTTCATAACCTGAACTTTATTCATACAACACACTTGAAAAAGCTAGCTATTGTCCCCAGACGGACTTCCCAACTTCAAAAGTCTCAAAACATCGATGTTGATCTCATGATCGCCAACTTATTCTGCACTGATCATTGGAAGCTGCAGAGAAGATAAAATTGGATCACAGTTTGACTACATTTCAAAAAATAATTGAAACAACGGATTTACATGTACAGTTAGGCTACCATTTGGATCCTACAAAGTATTTAGATCTTTACTATAATAATACACGAATTTCTAACCTATAAATAGTACGTAATACCTGAGAGATGAGTTGGTTAGCAGAGTGATCAGCAATAAGAGGACCATATGTGCAAGTCTCAACCTCCTCAAACAGCGCTCTATCATACGTTAAATTTGTAGTCGCATATTCGAACAGGAGCTCTTCGCCAACCACTGTGACGTCGTACATATCTATCCATTCGCTCGACGGGAATTGATCCTTATGGCCTATCATCCCGGAAATTTTACCGAAGGTGATATGTCCGGTAAACACCGGGGCGAAGTAATTGGGGATTACGTACTGTACGTAACATGGTTCCTTAAAGTGGACGGTGAAGCTGACGGTGGGTGGCAAAAGGCCTCCGGGGGATATAGCGAAAGATTCGACGGGATCAGGTATAAGGCCGGGCGGAAATCCAAGGAGTTGGAGAAGTTGGTGTAAGTTTAAGCTTTGGGATTCAGAGGTGGAAGGTGTGAGTGCGACAAGGGCGAGGAGGAGGAAGAGAGACATGTGAGAATTAGCAGTTGCCATGGTTAAATATATTGATTGCTTCTTAAGTTAAGTTGTGATGAGGACTTGATAAAATGAGAGTACGTGTAGTATATACTACAAAAAAGCAACTCGGGGCATGTTTTCTTTATTATTTACAAAAGCAAAAGGTTGGAGAATTTTAAGGACAATTTACGAAGGTGCCGTTTCAAATTCTCATTCTCAACTACTACAAACTCAAGTGTCGGCTTGAGTCGGCCGTCGACACGGTAATAGTTGTGGGCTATCATTGGGCTAAATGGGCAGCAGGGATAATAATGTCAGGCAGCTGCCTGACACTCCCATATTGGCCCAACAAATTTACGATTTTATCCCCCTTTAAAATTACGATTTTGCCATCAGTTAAAAATTATGTTTTCGCTCCCGCTTAAAAATAAATTTACTCTTATGCTCTCAGCTAAATATTTCAATTTTGCCCCCGGTTAAAAATTACGATTTTGCCCTGTTTCAATTTACAGTTTTGCCATTAGATTCTTTCCCTTAAAAATACGATTTTCCCATCAGTTCAAAGCTATGTTTTTACACCCACTTAAAAATAAATTTACACTTTCGCTCCCAGCTAAAAATTCCAATTTTACCCTCGGTTCAAATTACGATTTTGCCCCGTATAAATTTATAGTTTTGCCATTAGTTTTTTTCCTCACAGCCAAGTTACGATTTTACCCTCAACTTAAATTTACATTTTCCCCATCGTTTTTCTTTGTTTTACTACTGACATTAAAAGTTTGCCCCCGGTGTAAAATTACAGTCGTGCCGGCAACTTCCTGGCACTCCTCCGTTGGTCCATTTAGTTTACAGTTTATCCCCGAATTAAAGTTATGATTTGGCCCTCAGTTAAAAATTACGTTTTTCCCTTCGTTTTAGTTTTTTTACCAAAACTATAAAGTTTTTTTGTTTTAATTGGTTTACCCGATTTAATTTCTAGTAATAATACAATTGCTAAATGATCGGTGCAAATCGTCGAATGAAATATAATAAAATGAGACATTTTGATGCAGGGATATTAATTTGGAGATTATTTTTATCAGTTATTTGAATTTTAATTTCATAATCCTTTTTATTTAGTTTCCTAATATTATGATTCTGAATTATTTAGTTTCCTCACCTATATAAGGGGATTTAGGGTTTATTATTTGAGCAGTTTTTGTTGAATTTGATTATAAAGAACTTTGTTCTTGGAACCTTTGGTTCATATTAGAGAGTTTGATTATCAAATTGTTCTTAGCCATTTGAATGCTTCCTTAATTGCATCAGGTGGTATCAGAGCTATGGTTTATCAAATGGCTCTACGTAAGGCGAGTGTTTTCTTGTTCGAAGAGTCGCCGACCGAGGCATCGACAAGAGCATTGGTGATTCATGTGTTCGTGGAGATCGATTAAACTGTGACCGTAGATGAAACCGTGATCCACGGGATATTATTAAGATCGAAAAACTCCGAAAACGAGTTCAGGATCTTGAAGAGATCAGACGGCTTCGTCAAAGAGTCCGAGATCTTGAAGAGATCAGGCGGCTCCGTCAACGAGTCCGGGATCTTGAATTACAACGGGAGATACGCGTTAAGGAAACAGAATCAGGAACTATCGTCTGGGACGATGAGAACGAGGAAGATGAGCATCCTTTCTGCCATCCCCACCCCCGAATCCTTGAACCATTTGGTCAAGATTGTTTATCTGAAGAAGAACCAGTATTCGATGAAGACGGGATTGAACCTGATGAGAAGGAATGTTCGCTTGTGCGGGAGGTTCTTAGCGGGATTAGTGTTCAAGGAGCTGAACCCATATATGAGGTTTTGAGAGAATTAAATGATATCAATGGGGGTTCGTCAATGAATACGGTGGCTCACGGTGGTGATAAAATATTGGAAGCTCCAATATTGCAGTTGTCAATTACGAAATCAAAGGTATTATCTCCAAAGTATATGGAAATTCAAAATAGAATTGATTTTAAAATTGGTGGAAAGTCAATAAGGGATTTTATTGATAAGCATCCCTTAAACGACAAGGATGTCATAATGGCACCATTACATGTTGGGTCTACACATGGCTTGCAAAGATATATTGAAAATTTTGAAAAAAATATTGCCATGCACGTTAGAAATGTTTCTGTCCAACAAAGTCCATCCTTCATTGGGCCTCTAAAAATATATAAGAGTATTTCAAATTTGGTTACTAAGACCATGAACTTTCTTAAAGTGAATAATAGAGGCCCTCATGGATTCATCGATGACAATTAAAGCTCAAAAAACAAACTAAAGGCTGGGTCTTGCGACTCTGGTGTTCATCATGCGAAAAATGGAGATGGCCCACACATAGATAAAAATTATGGACCACGATTTGAGTTCATTTGGAGCCAGACTTTGGTAGTTCACAAGATGTTTGAGGGGGAAAAGTCAATATTGAACAAAAGACATTCTCATGCCCCATTCGACCCAGGTGGTTCAGGTCAAGAACTAGGCGAGACGAATCATGGAGTAGAATTATTTGGATGGGTTGTGATAATTATAAATAAGAATCGGGTTGACGTTCCTTTTGATCCGGGTGGCTTTGGTTTAAAAACAAAACTCGAGGACGAGTTTTTTTCGAAGAGGGAGAGTATGATGCAGGGATATTAATTTGGAGATTATTTTTATCAGTTATTTGAATTTTAATTTCGTAATCCGTTTTATTTAGTTTCCTAATATTATGATTCTGAATTATTTAGTTTCCTCACCTATATAAGGGGATTTAGGGTTTATTATTTGAGCAGTTTTTGTTGAATTTGATTATAAAGAACTTTGTTCTTGGAACCTTTGGTTCATATTAGAGAGTTTGATTATCTAATTGTTCTTAGCCATTTGAATGCTTCCGTAATTGCATCAGGCACGATTGATTAATCAAAGATGATAAATTGAACCAAAGGTTCCAAGAACAATGTTCTTTCAATTCAAAATCAATCAAAAACTGCTCAAATAATAAACCCTAAATCCCCTTATATAGGTGAGGAAACTAAATAATTCAGAATCATAATATTAGGAAACTAAATAAAAAGGATTACGAAATTAAAATTCAAATAACTGATAAAAATAATCTCCAAATTAATATCACTGCATCACATTTGCTAACACTAAATTAAATAATAAAGTAACAATTCGCAATTGAGTGGGTTCAGTGAGTTCCAGGATAGTGGCGGTGGTTTGTTTGGCGTATGCGAGAGTTGTTAAGGCGAACAAGGCGTTAACAATTAAAAAATAAAAATAAAAAGAAAAAAGAGATCCACCCCTCATCTTCTTCTCTCAGTGTCTCTCTCTCTAACCCACCACCACCTTCAAGTAGGGCTGTAAACGAACCGAACGAACACGAACAATACCTTGTTCGTTTGTTAAAAATATATGTGTTCGCGAACCGTTCACGAAAACTTATGGAAGGGGATTTTATGTTTGTGTTTTTTAAGGAAATGAACTTGTTCGTGTTCGTTTGTGTTTGTTTGTTAATTTTAGGCAGCGAACGTTGACAAACACTAATGAGCACAAACTACTAATGTTCATGAACACAAATGGAAACAAATGAACACAAACAATCGTTCATGAACAGAATATATAATACACTGACACTTATTAGATATTTAATTTGTCAGCATTTTGATATATTTAAAGAAATATAAAAACATTAATGAACTATCGAACACAAGCGAACACGTTACCGAACGTTCACGAACATAAACGAACACACGCGACCACTGTTCATGTTTGTTCATTTAACTAAACGAACGAAATTTCTTGTTCGTGTTCGTTTGTTTAATAAACGAACGAACACAAACGAACTTCCCGCCGAACAGTTCACGAACTGTTCGCCGAACGTTTGGTTCATTTACGGCCCTACCTTGGATAACAGACCAAAACACAATGGACATGACGTAAAACATAATGGAAAGTAGATCAAAAACACAATCAATGACAACAGATAAGATACAATGGATAACAGACCAAAACACAATGATCAAAACGTATAACACAATAAGTATCAAACTAAATGAAAACACAATTGATGACAACAGATAAAAGACACAATTGATGACAGCAGATAAAAGACACAATGGAGAGCAGATGAACACACAATGAATAACAAACTAAAAACACAATACACAACAAACTAAAACATAATGAACAAGAGATTAAAACACAATGGACAACATATTAAAACATAATGGATAACAGATTAAATACAATGACTAGAACCAATAACACAATGTATATAGAAAACCCTATCTTCATTGTGTCATATATTGTGTTATAGGTCCTTATAAAAATGCAATGGGTAGAACCCAAATTAACATTGTGTTATAGGTTTTGATAATAACACAATGTATAGAAACCCTACTAAAACGTAATGACCAAAACCCAGTTAAAAGACACAATGACCAGAACCTTTAACACAATGCGAAAAAGCCCAGTAAAAATGAAATTTTTTATTTTATTTTTATATGACAACATGATACTCATATTAAAGATTAAAAAACGCTCGTTATTATGGTGAAATATTTTTCATTTTTTTTAAATCACATGAAAAAGTTATGGACGTTTTAAATTGATTTAGAGAATTGGCATGTGTCTTGCATGTGGAGAAGGAAAACCCATAAATGTTGGATTTCCTTTATATCCTTCTATTATTTTCTTTTTCTTAAACTAATCTCAACCCTTCAAATTTTAGATCAATAGATTAGAATCCTTCTTACCATCCTTATATATTTTATCATTTGTATTTGACCCTAATCCATAAACAGATACAAATTATTAAATTTTAGAGTTAATTGCCTAAATCGTCCCTGAGGTTTGGTCAGGTTTGCCATTTTCGTCTAAAATGACACTTTTGTACCAAATTGCCCCCAACGTTTGTAATTTTTTGACATTTTCATCCAAACCACTAACTTAGTTTATTTTTTCTATTAAGTTGAGGATATTTGGATGAAACTGGCAAATATAAAACCACAGGGATGATTTTGGCAATTTACTCAAACTCTTTTAAATTTCTTTTATTTAATTAATTTTGTTACATATATAATAAAAATGAATATACATGCAATTTTTATATGAAAAAATAATAGCTTTGTCACATAATTTTTATAAATTTTCATCCAACCACTAACTAAGTTAATTTTTCTATTAAGGCGAAGGATGTTTACAAACTAAGACAGAAATTAATTTCTAATTTTTTATATAGATCAGTTTTATAAAAATAAAATCTACTTAAACCTCTAAATTTTATAAAACTAAAATGCTGATGACCTTATTGAACACCAATGACGTTTTATAACTTGTAATCGGTTGTTATGTGTTGCATTCCAATGACGTTTTCTCTTTATAAAATTGATTTATATAAAGAAGCTGTAATGTAGTTAATGCGGAAAAATATCGGTTATCGGTCAAGGACCGATATATGAGATATCGTTTATCGCGGTGAGATGTCAGTAATTTCTAATATCATGCATAAATATATATATATATTTATATTTATATTCATATCTAGAGCCTATATATATACTAGAAGTCTAATATCATGCATAAATATATATATATTTATATATATACAAGAGGTGGTAGAAAGTCTAGGTGTGGGAATGAAAGTCTCAAAAGGTGGTAAATACTTTGTCCTACATTGGTGTGGGAACAAAGTGAGTGGGTGTTTATAAGGTAAAGCATTTACTACTCCATTGTAGCTTTATGACATGTTTTACCACAAGTCCTACCCGCACGAGCAGGGGGGTGCAACAAATGGGTTTCTGAGCTAGAATTTGGTTAAACTCGTGCGTGCCCGCGCATCCTGCGGACACAAATGCAGCTCCGAAACCCCAGGGGTCCGCGTGAGGTCGTTTTTTGCTGTGGAGTGCAGTTTTTTTTGTTTTTTTTTTGTAAAAAAATGGCCAACGCGATATATCGGCGATACAACCGATACGGTTTTTGCAAGATTTCGGCGTTGACCACCAATATTATCGTTGAACGATATATGACCGATATCGAAAACCGATATTTTGGTGAGGGGCCGATAACCGAGATATCGCCGAGATTAACTGCATAGGCTGTAAATGAATTTATGTCTTAATTTATAAAATTTAAAACATCTTTCACCTTAACAGAAAAAATATACTGAGTTAGTGATTTTGATGAAAATTTATAAAAATTATGTGACAAAACTATTAATTTTTTTTTTCTTAAAACTCCATGTATATTTTTTTTTATTATATATGTAACAAAAATAATTAAATAAAAGAAATTAAAAAGTGTTTGAGTACATTGCCAAAATCGTCCCTGTGGTTTTATATTTGTCAATTTCATTCAAATATCCTCAACTTAACAGAAAAAATAAACTAAGTTAGTGGTTTGGATGAAAAAGGCAAAAAGTTACAAACGTTGGGGGCAATTTGGTACAAAAGTGTCATTTTGGACGAAAATGACAAACGTGCCCAAACCTCATGGACGATTTTGGCAATTAACTCTAAATTTTAATAGAATACTCAAAATAATTAAACGATGGATATGAATGTAGTGAGATATTTTAAGAGGTGAAAGTTTGACGCAAGGAATAATTTAACATAAGCATTTATTTACTAGTAATAATTGTCAACATTAAAAAAGTAAGGGAAAAATGTGACCTCAGCCACATATCAACCCACGTAGATACGACCTACGTGGCTTCAGTGTTCATCACACATGACTTCCATTACACTTTGTGAATTTTAAGTATCAAGTGAAAATAAAAAATAGTGAAAAATATACGTTAAAAACAACATTTAATTGAGGAATGATTTCCTTTAGTGAAAAAAATATACTTAAAAGTGCCTTTAGTGAAAATAAAATAAATACATATTTTTTTGGTTGGTGATGTATTATTCCATTCCAATCAACACAAAAGAAACAAATGAAAATTCGGATAATTGAAATTCTCAATTTTTTTTATGCGAATAATATTCAAAAAAAAAAGTGGTAGGTTTATTGCCTTTAAAAAAAAAAAAAAAAGTGGTAGGTTTACTATACACGTGATATTAATGTCTCTTTCACACTAGAGGGTATGGAGAGTCTTATCCCCAAGGGGATGGGCCGTCACGTCACTGCCACGGAGGAGGACCTAGGGGGTGGGGGATGAGCCCCTTTATGTATATATATGTATGTACTAGGTTATCACCAGGGTGGCAACCCGTGTTGAAGAAAACTATTAAGATAAATATCAAGTGTATAAATAAAATAAAGTACAAAGTCTCATGTTACATAAATTAGTGATACAGTGGATATACAATTTAAAGATAGTCGAGCCCCTTTGAAGATGCATATCCTTCGAGTTACCAAAACATTTCCCTTAGTAAATTGAGTTCCCTCTAAAAAAAACAACCACCAAATTATAAGTGTTTAAATGTATAATATAAACTTGAACTAATTAAAAATATTTTATGTCTTTCTGATTCGTAAAAAATGAAATCTGAATAAAAATTAATCCTAATCAAACCCGATTTAACATCCATCGGCATATCAATCGCGATCACATATCCTTTTTTCCAATGCCAGTTTTTCAAGAGCATACGCAACCAACCTAAAGAAAATCCAAAATAATGTCATATGAATTAACGTTTATCTAACAGCATAAAATAGTTATTCTACCTTTTATTGACAAAGGTAGAAATTAAGCATACCAAACCTTTGAGCGTAATTTCTCGAATGTCATTTTGTTGACTGGAGATTCATCGTCTCCTTCATCGCGCCATATCACCGCTATATCACTCAATTTTCTCTTGCTATTTAAGTAAACAATTTCCAGCCGGATTTACGTAAGCTCCGGGAAGCCATTGACCTCCTGGATGCAATAATTGGCTTTCTTGAGATGGATCTTCGACTGATATGCGGTTTGGAGGCACGGAAAATGATACACTCATTTCATCCAATATTGTTTTCCAAAACACTTGTCATTAACTCATAATCATGCTTAATCATACAACAACTAATATCCAAAATCAAACACAATATATGTGAAAAAAATGATTTGAAAGAAAATTAGAATATGGATACCACTATCGCCGGTAGCAGGTGGATCTATTTTGTTACTTTTTTATAGGTCAACTCCATATTAGCCTTGCCCATCTAGACTTGAAACAACTTGAGAATTCGTGTACCCTGTTCGAGCTTGAAAAAATGTGCCCTTATGCCTTAACGAAGTTGGGTATTGGGTTCACTAAAAGTCTAAACCTAATGTTAATAGGCTAATAACTAATCTAAACCATAAAAATAGTTTTGTAAGTGTGCCTACGTTTGTGTTTGTATGAGTATATCCATTTTGATCTCTTACCCAACTCATTAGACTCACCCACTTTGCCATTGGGACAAATATTAATAACTTAGAGAGCTGAGAAAAGCTTTTTTAGTGCGAAGTAAGGTTTCATATGTATTGTTCCTTCAACAATACAATACAATAGATTAGAAATATAAAAGCATTAATGTTAACATGTAATATACTTGCATTTGGTATGCATGTAAAAATACTTCAATTTTTACCAATTGACTTAATCTACTTACATTTTGTTGTGTCTATATATAGTAGTTACGTTATGTTATAAGCAATTTTTTTTCGTGTTTGCTTCATTTAGTGCATGCTCGTATAGAGTATATAAAAATATTATAAGAAAACCATAAGTAAATAAATAAATTGAGTATTTAAATATGCTCGTATAGAGTATATAAAAATATTATAAGAAAACCATAAGTAAAAAAATAAATTGAGTATTTAAATACAACATATGTTGATGTTCTCTTACCTTTTTTGAAGACTTGTTAGTGTGTCCAACATGAGCTACGTCCTAGTCGCCTCCGTCTTCCCCTTGCTTGCCTCAACGTTCCTCCAACACACACACACATACATACATATGTATATACAAAGGGGCTCATCCCTGCACCCTAGCACATCCCTTTAGGCTCATCCCTCACACCCGTTGTTATGAACGCCTACGTGGCGGATCATCCTCAAAGGACTACCCTCCTCGGCTCCTCCACACGCATTAGCCTTAGTTAGCTTTTCTAAGGAAAAAGTGATTTCACTTGATAAATTAAAGATAAATAAGAATTATAAAAACTCATCAAATATATAAAATAAATAAATAAACTGACATTGGATTACCTGGGTGTTCATAAGTCTAATTATGTAGCAACCTTGGTTTTAAAATGCGTGATGCGCTCCGATGCGTTTTGGTCCAAAAATCCGATGCGCGATGCGCAATGCGTAATGCGAGCGCATCACGTATGCGATGCGTTTCTTATTAAAAAAATACTAAAAACTAATTATGCATAACAATTTTTATTGTTAATACTTACATATAATAATATACTTCGAAAACATTTATTAAGTGTACTTATACACAAAATACATATAAAAAACACCAATAAACGTCTAAAAGTCACAGAAAATAAGGAAAAAGAAAAAAATAATTCAGTAAAAAGACGAGATTGTGAAAAAACGAAAAAAATCAGAATAAAAGTAGCGTGCTTTACCTGCAACACAATATCATAACGGAAAAAATACAAAAATCAGAAAAAGTATAGTTTTTTGTACTTTTTACTACTGCAACACACAAGCTCCCACCTATATCTTTTGACTTTTACAATCGGATCTCACACTCACTTTTTTTTTCCTTCTTTATTCTTACCTACAATCCATAAACCTGCAACTCATTCCCTAACGATTCAAAGAAGCAAAGGTTGCAACGCAAAAATCCGACCTAGTTCATGTTGCGCGCAACGGAACGCATCATGCGATAGGTCGCATTATGCAATTTCACCGCATCAAGCTCGCATCAGGTAATCTCAGCGCATCGCTACACCTGATGCGTTTTCAGCATCGCATCAAGCGCATCACGCATTATGCGCGCATCATGCGCGCATTTTAAAACCAAGGTAGCAACATCTCAAAGTGCTTAACATTGGGATCCTTGTTTTTTGGAATACTCAAAGTGGCTGGTCAACTTTTTATTCACCATGAACTTTGCTCTAAGCTTTGCCTCCTAGTTTGCGGCAACGTCTTTTAGAAAACATGCCTACAAGCTGGTCACAACATCCACATACAACAATCACAACAGTTAAACCAACCTGAGAAACACAAAATTATAGATAAAGTTAAAAATACAGATATAAATTGGTCCCAAGAGACATAAGGGAGGTTAAATTTGTTGGTGTGAAGCATGCCAACCACTATTACAGGGTCCCTTATTTTAAGAAACTGTTGCCATTCTTTAGAAGCTTATACTTCATCTAAAACAGTCGAGCCCCATGACCCTTCCAGCTCCATGACACTATCATAATTATAAGCCAATTAAATAGGCATTGCCCAATGAATAGACACCCGTAAAACCAGAAAATCAACCCAATGGACAATGACTGTTGTTTTAGACACAAAAAGGGATAAGGAAGGAACATACCGTCGAGCCAGAACACGATCCATGTCTTGTATCTCAGCTTTATGAAACTGACACCCGCTCATAAACTTTTCAGATTGGTATGAATCATTCTTCCCTGAAACAGGATTTTGAGGTTACAAAAAATGGAAGTTATAATAATTAACATGTGACCATTTTACCCTTCTATTTCTCATTAAACTCCAAACTCTCATATCCTAATAACCTAATGCAAGTTTAAAGGGAAGGGTATAAACGCCATAAATTTATAAAAAAAAATAATCTGAGTGCAAACGATCAAATCCACTTCAGCCTCCAACGCCTCCATGATCGCTGCTGCAGCAAAAGGCAGAGGCACATAAATTACGAATGTGTTCGCCTTGGTTTCAGCTTTTGCATCTGCAACCAAGTTGAAAACAGGTAGCCCCAAATGCTCTATTCCACCCTTCTTCGGAGTAACTACACCAACCTACAAATCATTCATTCAAATATTAAAGAAACAATATTATTCATCCCTTGCAAACCTCATATACCAAAAAAGTATCAATCCAACAAATAATGAGTACATGAACTAACAACCACAATGGTGAAGGAGTCGAAATCGTCTGAGTCAACAGATCTTATTCAAATTCTTTCTCCAAAATAACCTATGTCTAAGATGCAAACTCTACTCATTCTCAACCTGCCAATCAATATAATTATACTAACAATAATCAAATTACAACCCACAAAACAGTACTAAGTACATATTTGATCAAATCAATCGTAATAAAGTTCCAAAAAAACATAATAAATCGAATTAACAACAGGAAGATAATAAATCAAAATCAATTTGTTGAGATAATAAAGACAAAGCCAGGGATTGTGTAACCTGTGTACACCGTCTAAAGATTCATAGCAACGTTGAGGATGGTGTCATCGTGTCGACTGTATTGATTAACGAACCCTAACCTGTTATTTGATTATCTTCAATCTTTGATAAAGAAAAAAAGAAATAGAGACCACGAGGATGATGAACCAGAGGGTTTGCAATGAAGGGGTGGGATGCTAGGGTTTAGAATTGAATCTGGGATTACCGAATGAGGGATTTAGGTTTTAGAAGGTTTATATTGGCGGGTCAAAAAAACGGGTATGGATCAACACGCGGTATCCATATATAAATAACATTACCCATTCGTTTTCCCGCCCAAAAAGTATTGAGATTGCACCACAAGCTGACACATCAGCCCATATTATTCTTGTTTATTATATATAATAGATAATAGATGTATAGGTATATGTGAGAGAAGGGAGGCACGGCAAGACCGGCGAGTGGGAGCCGAATCTGCCTAGCCGAGCCCAGGGGTGGTGTGAGGGACCGCGCCGGGCCTCAGCCGGCCCCATACCCTCTAGTCTCAACAATGTAACGGAGTAGCCCACATATGACTTGACACATCCATTGAAATCACGATCAAGTGTTTTTTTTTCTGTAATTCCTTAAATACTTTACTTTATTTTTTTTTTGTTAAATAAGTTGAAAAAACTAGAACAAATATAATATATCTTTAAGTAAACTGCCAAAAGGTTTGAGTTTTAAATTAAAGTGACAAAAATAACCAAACCTTATTGACCATTTTAGTAGTTTACTCTGTATCTTGGTTTCCGTTTTCCAAAACAAGTAAAAAATGACTTTAGTTTTAATTTTAGTTTAATACAATAATATGCTCTATGGTTCTGGTTTAGGGCTACCTGGCCCAAAGGTTATTAGGGGGAGGGGTGGTGATCACTTATCACTCACAACATCTAATCAAATTCTGTCATGTCATCAATCATTATTCTATCACTCACAACCTTTTTTAGTGGAAATGGTCATCACCCAACAACACTCACAACCTTTTTTAGTGGTGATCACTCATCACTCATTCATCAGTCACAACATCCAATCAAATTCTCCCATGTCATCAACCATTATTCTATCACTCACAACATTTTTTAGTGGAAATGGTCATCACTCACAGCACCCAACAATAAACCCTCACACCCCCTCACATCCAATTATCACGGAATGGCCAACATGCGTGAAATTGTTCATCACGCGTTAAAGTTATAGGTGGCGGTGGTTTATTGCATTATTCCACGCGTTGAAATTGTTCATCACGGAGAAAAAGAGCACCGCCCCTGCCCTTAGTAGTTTGGTCACAATACCAATGTAGTTCTTATAGTCTACATGAAGAAGCTATAAGACCAAAAAAAAAACGCCTGAAGATATAACTTATACAACAAAACATATATAACTTATACAACAAAACCTATGTAATCTGAAAATCAGAGGCGCCTTTTAGGTTAAAATTTAACAATTAAAAAGTAAAATTAATAACTCGTGTGAAAACCCTTTTAAGTGTTGGAATAGAATGAGGTTAGGGATTCAAATTCTGTAAAGTGCAACATTTAAGCGTTAAAAAAAAGCCATGTGAAAAAGTGAATTTCCAATCTATAACATAAGTAAATTGCATATGGCTTTATAACCTAGTGGCATCTTAAGGGTGAGATAAGGCTTTGGGACCAACAGGTCCTGGGTTCGATTCTCACAAGGGGGTTTTCCCATATTTATTAGGTTTCCTCCTGAATTGGTGTATATGCATTATGCCTAGTGGAGATAGATATGATCGGGTGGTTCCGTTGGTGAGATGATACTCTAGTGGTCCGTCAGTGGTTCAAATTTGCTGTTCAGAACATAAAGAAATTAGTGTTGTCAAGATTCAACCTTGTTAACCAGTAAGGTGAGTGTGATATATCGACTATCAAACGTTTATGTAGGATCGTATTCGGACCTAAACGAGTCAATTAGAAGAGCTATTACTGATTTGAACGGCGGAAACAGACAAATCAGATTCAATTCAGCGAGAATTCACTTTAATATGTTGATTCTATTGATCTGAATGACGTTTACAATTGAATCTACACTTCGGCAGCACTTCGTGGCTCACCGGAAGACAACACCTAGAACTATGTATGTGATTTCGCTCAAACAACACTATTTATAGACTTACTGATTTCGCTTTTACATACATGACACATAAGCGAAATCAGATAGTTACCATATAAGCGAAATCTGGCTTTGACATATAAGCGAAATCATGTGTATGACACATAAGCGAAATCATGATCTTACTTTATGAGCAAAATCATCATCTAACTTTACATAAATGCTTTTGTCTTTTGTGTAGTGATGTCATGATGACTTCACCATTATGATGTCATCATGAAAGATGATGACATCATTCTCTTTCAGATCCGCAACGAGACTGAGACACGACATAAGACGAAGACGACAGATGTGTGCACCAACAGACTCCCCCTCAGATGTTGACGAGTCTTAAGTGTCGAGTCTTCGCATCTTCAGTCTTTATCAGTCCTCTTGAACTCTTTGAAGTGTCTGACGCTGTAAGAATCCTCAAATCTTCTCTCTTTCTCTTTTCAACATCAACAGACTCCTCACGATCAATCTCTACTCAGATGTCTTCAGACTCCCCCTTTCGATATGCTGGGATCGCAGTCTGGCTTGTTGAAATCACAAAGTCTTCAGGTATCGGAACCTGACTCTTCCTCAAACCTGTACATTCTCTACCACAAACATAAGTTTTCTAATATTAAACTTTAACACACTCAGACATCACTTGTAAATATCACAAAAATGAACTAACATTTATAGTCTCTGATGAACCAGTTTAAAAAAAATATCATTTTCAAAACTTCTAATGACCACTTGTAAGAAGATTTAAAATTCTTTCTCACACAACACTCCCAAACCAGTTCGTCAAGTTTAGCACTTGGAATTTTGAAAATCAGCTCTTCAACACCAGTTGTCGAAAATCTTTTTGACTTTTTTCAAAATTTAAGCTAAAACACACTGAAAATCTTTTTGGGATTTTTGAATAGAATGAAAAGCAGTAAAGAAATATTTACACACAATATTTTTGTGAGTTTGTGTAAGAGGATCATATCAGTTTATGAAACGAATCACCAACACCGTTAAGCTTCATTTCATTTTAAGTTCTAAACGATTCACTTAGATTGTCAGTATACTGGTCCACTTAAATTTTCACACAAAGTTCAACTGCTTCGAGATACGATATTAATGTTTTAAGCACTTAAACTCAATCGAGTGCCCCACCTCAGAATATACTCCCGTATCCAGATCCCAATATTCAGTCTTACAGGTGAGTATACTACAATGATATCTGTATATAAATTAGGTAATGCGAGGGCCGAGGGATCTCAGGTCGATACTTCCGTATACGCAGAGAGATATCAGCTTCGACTTTATGGTATGTCCCCTTTAGAGGATCTTTTAGCTACAACAGCAGCGACTATCAATTTTATTGTTTCATATGCATGCTGAGGGTTTATGCTATGTTTCAAGCATTTGCGGAAAGTATTATTCGAGGACTAGGTCAGAACTTCCATTCAGCAGAAGTCCCGGAATAATACCCCAGACATCATTGAGTATAAAAACCTAGTATATCAGATTATGAGACCTTTCAAATGAGATTTCGGGGGTTACCCATATATCCGAGAGATGTTTCCCCACGATATAAGCAAGTTTGAAATTTAAGGTTTATATCTCGTCACAATCTACTAAATGTGCAAAAACCTACTGGCACATCATCAGTGAGACCGTTTATCACTTTTAACTTTCCAATTCTTTAGCATGTTGTGATCGTCCACTGATGTACTATCATTTCCTCTTTTTGACACAAAACTCATTTTTGAATTTTATCATGTTTTTGTCTTTTTCAAATTTTCAAATGTTTTTGGATTTTATAAAATTTTACTCCCCCTAAAATGCAAACACATTTTAGGAAATTTGAAAACAAACTGTACAAGAAAGTTGACAACTGATATCAAATCGCATCAAATCGCCATTCACTTGGCAAAAACAATCAGAACTCCCCCTTACAACAAACTATTTTCTCATTAAGATTTCAAAACACTTAAGTTTGTTTTAATCAAAATGATTTTTCCGGAAAATAAGTTTGGTTTTACCACTTGTAGGGGCATGGTTCATCATATTGTCTTTCAACCACTTGTATGAAAATTACATCAAGTTCAAATTAATGACCTTGAGTAATCACTATATCAGAACAAACCTCTGTAACACTTGTACGATGAACTTATCAAAGTTAATTTCAAGATAAATGCCGATACCTACTCCACACTTACCAACCTGGGAGTTCCGGCAAGTCCTGCAAAACTTCTCAAACACAAATTAATAAAGATGCCGATTCATGATCCACGATTACCAACTTGGGATCTCCGGCAAGTCAGGCTTTTCTATTTGAATAGATTCACCCAAGCCTGACGATCCTTGGGTGATTTTGAATTCTTGTTCAACAATGGTGGAAAATTTGCATCATCCATTGTTAAACCTGAATTCTCCATTTTTACCTCAACCAAAGGCTCCTCTGGCTTTGATGAACCAGAATCATTGCCTGCACATGGCTTGTCTGACTTCGACACGTCAGATTCATCGCCTGAAGGTGGCTTGTCTGACTTTAATATGTCAGATTCATCGCCGACCATTTTTTTCTTCTTCTTTTCTTCTTTCGTCCTCAGATTTGTATCTGATGAATTCGTCTTGCTTGACTTTGCAATCGAGGAAGTCGATTCATCAGAACTCTTATTTTTACCAACAGATGAACCCGAGGACAAGATCTTCTCTAGATACTCTCTAGCCTTCTTTCTCTTCTTCCTCAGTCTGTCTTTCTGCCCCTGAGAAAGTTTCACTTTTGTTTCTTGAACTTTAGGTTCTTGAACCTTCTGTTCTTTGGGCTTGACATTGACTGATTTCTTTGCCATCTTCTGAGAATTAACCCTCAATCTTTCATTTGATCTCCTTGGGCAATCTCTGGCAATGTGACCTCTGATGTTGCAGTTAAAGCATATTCCAACCTTGGCAGTTAACAGCAATGTGTCCTTGATAACCACATCGGTAACACACTCTGTTATCGTACCAATCACCATTTTCAGCCCAAATGCTCAAATCAAAACACTGTTTGGCTTGGTGATATTCCTTTTTCCTTTTGATTGCTAGATTTGACTTTTGAGCACTGTGGTTCGACCTTCACCACTTATTGCCAACAATTTTAGAGTTTTCATTTTTCGATTTTTGTAATTTTTCATTGCGATTGGATGATCGATCTGGTGAGCTTTTATTATCTTTTTGAACATTTTTCTCATTTTTAATTTTTTGTTTCTGTTCCACTTTCTTCTTCAAAGGTTTTTGCTTAGAGCATTCTCCCTTTTCAGTCGATCGTAGAACAGTTTTCTGAAATTTTTCTTTTAATTTCAAAAACAATTTTTGTTTTTCAATTTTTTCATTTTCATCATCAGATTTCTTATCACAATCTTCAACTTTGACATTGTCAAAGTTTGTGACATTGTCACTTATTGGAACTGAATTAATAGGTTTTGGACAAGAAATAGTTAAAGTATTCACGAACACCTTCAACTTTTCTTCCCATTCCTTGATTTTCTTTTGACCACACTCAGCTTCCTTTTCAAGTCGAATAATCTTTTCAAGATGAGAATTGATTGCAATTTGTTTTTCAAGATTGTTTTTACCAAACAAATCTCTCTCATCTTCTAAAATTTTTATTTGACTTTGAAAATCTTTCTCAATTTTTACTTTTTCATTTTCCAAATTGTGTATTTGATTTTTCAAAACACTTTCTGATTTTTTTTAAGATTTTTATTGTCTAATGACAAACTCTCAACCTCCTTGAAGAGTTTGTCATTTTCAGATGTCAATTTCTCACAATTTTTCAGCAAAACAAGAATCTGTTTATCATCAACTTTTGTTTCAAGCTTTAAAGCTGAAATATTTTCAACCTGTTTCTTTTCCTCATGAACACTTTCATCCTTACTCTCTTCTTCTGATGAATGATCAAAGATATGTGTGTCTTCTGCAATCTTTTTCTTTAACTCTGGTTCAGGATTCATAGATACAGGTTTTTCAGATTCTACTTTCTCAACCTTAACCGATGGAACTTGTTCAATCTGCTCAGCTCTGATCTCTTCTTTAACCATAACTTCCTTTTGATTCTTTCTTTTTGCATCTTGTTTTTCTTTCAATTTTTCAATTTTATCGGCATAAAATAACTTTCCACTACGTTGATCAGATGGAAGTTGTTGTTTAAGATATTCAAGTTCTCGGATTTCTTCCTCATAATTGTCACCCTCTTCATCAGATGAATGATCAAAAACCGGAACTTTTTCAACAATTTCTTTTGCTGAGACTGTTTCTCCTTCTTGCTTTATCGGAATATACTGCTGAGATTCATAATTCATATAAGCCAATAATTCGTCAAAATCCATATTTCGATGTCAAATGTTCACAAAATAGACTTTTCAAATGAACTGGGCTATCTTTCAAATGAATTGAACTTTTTCACGCGAACTGACCACACTGTTTGGACCTTCAAAACTTTGGCTGCTCAAAATCAAACTACACTATACTTGAGCCGTGAACTTTAATCAAACAACACTATACTTGGGCCGTTCGAAACAGTAAACAATTGATTGGGCCGGAAGAAATATGGGCTGACAATTTGATTAAAATGTGTACATAATGAATTAATCAATTTTAATGTAATCAGCTGATAACTTTGAGTTCACAAGTGCTGACAACAATTCTTGCAACAATTATCTCATTGGGCCGATCAATATATGCTTCCTGACAATTCCTTTAGTCAAAGCACATGGGTCGTTGATGTTCAAACTATTTGATCCTAATCTCAATTCACATGCACATAAATGGCCGACAACTCTATTGAATTCACATGCAATTCTTGAACCAAGCAATTTCGTGACACTAACACACTTGAAAATTTTCACATGCAAATCTGACAACAACTATAACCTCGTGCAAACTGACACAAGACACGAGATACTTTTCCCAACTACTGACAACAATTCAGAGCGGAATTAGATTTAACCACAGGAGCGAAATTAAACAATTCTCTGGAGCTGAATTACTATGACGTCATATTTTCCGAGAACAGTTTCGAGCGGAATCTCAAAAATATCAAGTTTTAGATCGAATTTGGACATGAAATTTTCAAGGCTTTGTTAATTGCTAATTCCGAGCACACTGTGAAAGTTTGAACCGATTCTGACCGTAAAAAGTTTTAATTTTCGGAAAAGAATAGTGTAGAAACAGAATTATCGGCTGAATTGTGTAGAACTCTTCTTAACCTGCTCTAATACCAATTGTAGGATCGTATTCGGACCTAAACGAGTCAATTAGAAGAGCTATTACTGATTTGAACGGCGGAAACAGACAAATCAGATTCAATTCAGCGAGAATTCACTTTAATATGTTGATTATATTGATCTGAATGACGTTTACAATTGAATCTACACTTCGGCAGCACTTCGTGGCTCACCGGAAGACAACACCTAGAACTATGTATGTGATTTCGCTCAAACAACACTATTTATAGACTTACTGATTTCGCTTTTACATACATGACACATAAGCGAAATCAGATAGTTACCATATAAGCGAAATCTGGCTTTGACATATAAGCGAAATCATGTGTATGACACATAAGCGAAATCATGATCTTACTTTATGAGCGAAATCATCATCTAACTTTACATAAATGCTTTTGTCTTTTGTGTAGTAATGTCATGATGACTTCACCATTATGATGTCATCATGAAAGATGATGACATCATTCTCTTTCAGATCCGCAACGAGACTGAGACACGACATAAGACGAAGACGACAGATGTTTGCACCAACAGTTTATGATTATGATTTTCTTGTATTCTCTCTAACATGGTTTTTTCTTCTAGTAAACACATTTGGTATTGATAGGTGAGATGTCAATTTGAAAGTTGTATTGAAATTGAGTTATAAATGACCAATTTACCTATGAGGAAAATGATAAAATATCAGGATTAAATTTGAGGAATATGAGCTGATTTCATTTTTTGACCAAAATGACAACAAAACTGAAATCACAGGGACCCAAATACAAAAGGTTTGAGATTTGGACTAAAATGACAAAACCTCCCAAACCTCAGGGACCAAAATGGCAGTTTACTCGCTAAACAATATGAAATACACGATTCAGGATTTGGATCGGGAAACTTACAATAATCTGATTCGGGTTGGATCAGGTAAACTTTATAACACACTGGTTCGGGGCTAAACCAGTTAGAATAACTTATTTTAAAATAGTGAACTAAAACCTGTAAACTCACTCTTCATTAATTGTTGACACTTGATTTTTACATGTTTTCTCGGGTTGTTAAGGCATCGTTTCATCGTAGGAGCACATCACGAGAATGAAAACTATTTTATTTAAATGTTTTGCATCTTTACTTTTAAGTACTTTGGTTTGGGCGTTTGTTTTGGCGCACAATTTATTTATGCCTATTCTAGCATTACTCAATTATTTTTTTATTTTATCATTTATATTATTCTACTATTTCAAATTACAATAAAGCATAGTACAAACTTCTCTTTGTATTTGATTAAATATTTCATTCATTAATTTAGTATTTACACATAAATAAACAATACAATATTAAATTGAAACCAAAGAGAATGTTTTGTTTATGTCCACATTTTTTCATCTGCAGCTCCACATCCCTAACAATCAAGAGGAGATCTTGCTGGAAACCTAGCTAACATATTTCTAAGGGTACCAAATGCTAAAGAGAGACCCATTTACACAATATTTGGTTTATCTCTCACAGCACAACCAACCAGGAAAGTACTAATGATTCATTCAAAAACACACAACCGAAATCTTAAAACGAAACATGTTCATAACATGAACTTTATTCATACAACACACTTGAAAAAGCTAGCTATTGTCCCCAGACTTCCCGGCCAACTTCAAAAGTCTCAAAACATCGATGTTGATCTCATGATCACCAACTTTTTATTCTGCACTGATCATTGGAAGCTGCTGCAGAGAAGATAAAATTGGATCACAGTTTGACTACATTTCAAAAATAATTGAAACAACGGATTTACATGTACAGTACTTAGGCTACCATTTGGATCCTACAAAGTATTTAGAGATTTATGAATTATATATCATCTTTACTATAATATTAATACACGAATTTCTAACCTATAAATAGTACGTAATACCTGAGAGATGAGTTGGTTAGAGTGATCAGCAAGAAGAGGACCATATGTGCAAGTCTCAACCTCCTCAAAATACGCTCTATCGTACGTTAAATTTGTAGTCGCATATTCGAACAGGAGCTCTTCGCCAACCACTGTGACGTCGTACATATCTATCCATTCGCCCGACGGGAATTGATCCTTATGGCCTATCATCCCGGAAATTTTACCAAAGGTGATCTGTCCGGTAAACACCGGGGCGAAGTAATTGGGGTATACGTACTGTACGTAACATGGTTCCTCAAAGTGGATGGTGAAGTTGACGGTGGGTGGCAAAAGGCCTGCGAGGGATATAGAGAGAGATTCGACGGGATCAGGTATAAGGCCGGGCGGAAATCCAAGGAGTTGGAGAAGTTGGTGTATGTTTAAGCTTATGTTTTGGGATGCAGAGGGGGAAGGTGTGAGTGCGACAAGGGCGAGGAGGAGGAGGAGGAGGAGGAGGAGGAGGAGGAGGAGAGACATCTGAGAATTAGCAGTTGCCATGGTCTTTAAATATATTGATTGCTTCTTAAGTTAAGTTGTCATGAGGACTTGATAAAATGAGTATATATAGGCAACAAAAGCCACCCTATGATGAGTTTTTTTGCTAATTATACTATATAATACTACAAAAAAAGCAACTTGGGGCATGTTTTCTTTATGATTTACAAAAGCAACAGGTTGGGGAATTTTACGGACAATGTACAAAGGTGCCGTTTCAAATAATAACACAATTGCTAAATGATCAGTGCTAATAGTCGAATGAAATATAATAAAATAATAAAACGAGACATTTGCTAACATTAATTAAATTAAATAATAAAGTAACAATTCGCAATTCAGTGGGTTCAGTGAGTTCCGGGGTAGTGGAGTGGTTTGTTTGGCGTATGCGAGAGTTGTTAAGGCGACCAAGGCGTTAACAATTAAAAAATAAAAATAAAAACAAAAACAAAAAAGAGATCCACCCCTCATCTTCTTCTCTCACTGTCTCTTTCTCTAACCCACCACCACCTCCACCTTCAACCCACTAAATCGTTCCGGAGAGGGGCGGACTTAGAAGGTTATTAGGGGTAGCACAGGCTACCCCTCAACCCCGTCTTCGTAGTGTAAACATACACCTTAACTCCGTTTTCGTAGTGTAAAAATACCCCTCAACTTCGTCTCCGTTATACAAGGATACCCCGGTCTAAAACATAAAAAAAATTGGATACCCCTAAATTTTTAAGCTAGTTCCGCCACTAGACTTCCGGGTATCAGGGTATGCATACGATTCATCATCGAAATATGCCTGTTTTGCAAGTGATCTAAATCTACAAAAACTATTTTTCAAAGTTCAAACAACCCCTTCACCACCAACAAACTACACATAACTTTTTATACCCCAAAAAACCAATTAGAAACATTAGCAGAAACCACTAACCTGCCATCAAACAAAGCATCAAACATAAGCCGGCGGCGGCAGAGGCACCATGTGCGGCGGCGGATGATGATGATTATAAACCCCATAATTGGGCCTCACCATCATCATATTATTATTAAAGTAGTTAGTTCCAGTTCAAGTTTCATCGGTGGAGTAGGGGTGGTAGGGCAGAGGGAGTGCCGGCGGCGGTGGTGGCGGAAAGTAGATGTAGGGCAGAGATGAGTAGGAAGGATCGGGAGGAGGGTATGGGGAAGAAGAGATGAGTTGAGAAGGTGGGTTTTGATGGTAGTAATTGTTGTTTCTTCTTCTGTTGCTTAAAGAGATACCCATTGATTGATTATGGTGCAGAATTGTGGAGAAGAAAGAAGAGGAGATCTGAGGTTTGGTTTGATTTGATTGAGCTCGTGGTTGGATTTGAAGTAGATGGTGGAGGTTTTTAATTTTTGAGTTAATTACTGTTTTCGTCCCTGATGTTTGTAAAAAATAACGGTTTCAGTCCATTAGTTTAAAAATTGCGATTTCAGTCCATTAGTTTCATTTTCGTAACAATTTCAGTCCACCAACTTAACTCCCATCCATTTATTCTGTTAACTTTGGGTGAAATGACCAAATTGCCCCTATGATTTAATTAAAAAAAACGCTGTAGCAGGTTTCAAACATGTGACCTATGCATTGAAATGTGATTGTTAAACCAATAGGCCATGTATCAAGGTTGTGATTGAATTCGAATTGTTTTCCTTATAACATAACCTATACATCATCTTCCCCAAACCTTTCATCTTTATCCATGGCAGTCACCACATTTGAACCCGGAGTTGATTGACGTTGGCCAGAACTTGAACCTGGAGTCAGAACTGAAACAATCCGGTGCCAAACCCGATTCGACCCGAACTGCTGGAATCGGACTGAACAGATAAACAACCGACCGAAATCGAACCAAAACGGGGCTGAACGACTCTCGTCGCCGCCGCCGCAAATGATGGCACTGCCGTCGTCTCTCTATCTCTCTGCGTCTCTCCCTCTCTCTCTGCGTCTCTCTCTCTCTCTCTCGGTTTCTGTCTCGCCGCCACCACCGCAGTGGTGGCCGACCGTTCAGTTGAGCAGAGGTGGGGGAAGGGTTGAGTGGTGAGCCAAGATGAGTCGAGGGGGTGTTGTGGGTGCCTTGAGCGTGGCCCGCCGGAAAAACGATGCCGGATTCATTGTCGGAAATCGGGTTCCGGTGGCTGGATTATGAGGAGAGAAAGGGGGCTAGGGTTTGGAGTGGAGATCAAATGAGGAAGTAGAAGGTTAAGTTGTTTAATTAAATTATAGGGGCAATTTGGTCATTTCACCCAAAGTTAACAGAATAAATGGATGGGAGTTAAGTTGGTGGACTGAAATGGTTACGAAAATGAAACTAATGGACTGAAATCGCAATTTTTAAACTAATGGACTGAAACCGTTATTTTTGACAAACCTCAGGAACGAAAACAGTAATTAACTCTTAATTTTTTACAGTAATTGTTTAGGGACAATTTAATCATTTTATAATGACTTAGGGGGGTGTTTGGGTTAGCTTATTTAAGACTGGAGGGTATGGTGAGGGTCATTCCCAAGGGGATGGGTCGCCACGTAGGATGTCACGTCACCGGAAGTGAGAATGGGTCTAAAGGAGATGGACCAAGGGGGTGGAGGATGGGGCCCCACACTATTTATAAAAATAATTAAAAAATATAAATTAATTTGATTTTAGAGAGAGATAGAGGAGAGAGAGAGAGAGAAAGCAGGCCCGTCGTGATCGTCGATGGGGAGACGGAGAAGCCGAGACGCTCCAGTCTAAGTTAAAAATGACTTTTTGTGAGAATGACTTATCAACTTATGACTTTTTAAAAAAGTGTTTGGGTTAGCTTAGACTGTGGGGTATGGTGGGGTGGGGGTTTGGGGCATGGGTTGACACGGGGCTTGGGGAGGCTTCGCTGGGCTGACCCACATTGAAGACGGTATGGTGGGGCGGGGGTTTGGGGGATGGGTTGACACGTGGCTTGGGGGGGCTTCGCTGGGCTTACCCACATTGAAGACGGTATGGTGGGGCGGGGGTTTAGGGCGTGGCCAGCCCAAACGGCTATTTTATATTTTTTATAACAAGAAATTTAATTTTTTTAATGTTTTTTAAATAAAGAAAATTACATAAAAAATTTCTTAGTGCTTATATTTTTTCTTTATCTCTTCTCTCGTCTCCAACTTTAGTTCCAACTCTTCACCTGATAGGTGATCAATGGGCTGGGCTAGAAATTTCATATCATCTTGTCTTTGTTTCAGGGCATCCCTAGCTTCTTTGCTCTTCCGAATTTCGGCCCTTTGTTATTGGAATACGTTGAATGTATCTAACTTGCTTGCAATGTCATCCAACTGATTGTTGTATACTCCCATACGTGAGCCCGAACTCCCAACTGAAGGCGATGCCGTACCCGATCTTGATTTTTGAGCGCGCCTTTTTGCGGCATCTCTTCCGTATTCAGGCCGGTTTGGCGAATCATCCAAAAAGTCCTCCAACTCTTGATCCCGTGCATCCGATTAGGCTTGGGACGAGGGTGTCCTTGACCTTTTGGAAGACGTATTTGTTTCGCTACCACTGGGGATATTCGCCCACTTGGGATGGAACTTACAAATCTCCCAACAATGCATGAAACAGAAGTCGCTCCCCGCATTTGTTTTGAATGTAACCAATGCGTTTGTCACAAAGTCGGCTTCGGTTTCACCACTTTTTGGGTTTTGCTTTGCTTTATTTAAAAAAACACTAAATTTGGTGAGTTGGCCGCTTATCTCAGTCCACTTCGAGGATAAGCTACCGTTCTCACGATAAACCTCCATTTTCATTTCTTCATGGAATGCTTTACTAATCGCTTCCCACAAATGGCTTCTATGTTGAGAATTTCCTATTTTAATCAAAACAAAATTTAATATATTACAAAGTTATATAAAAAACACCATAAATATTAAAATAAAGGCTACAAAATATTTAAAAATACCTAAAGTTGGATGTTGAGATTGTTGAAGCCAAGCCCTCGCCAATGCAAGTTCTTCATTAACGACTCATCTTTGTTGTTTTCGTTTGGCGGTTTCAAGTGCTTTCTCGGCCTCGGTTTTTTTCTTGTGACTTCTCTTTTTGATAGGGTTTGGATGCGGAAGGACCATCGATGGGGGTTTGAGTTTCGCGGATGGTTTCGGTTTGGGAAAGGTTGATGGAGGTTGGTGAAAGGTTGATGGGCGTTTGTGAAAACGGGCTAGGTATAGAATCGTCGGTGTGAGGGAAGTTAGTATACACACGATTCGAGAGATACGATGCGTAACCCGCCACATCGGGCATAGTGGAGTGTATTAAAAATGGACGAGGCATTGGACGATTGGGTGGTGGGCTAGGATTTTCTTGGAATGCCCACGGGTTGTTCGGGTCAAAACCACAGTATTCATTTTTCGTATTGTAGAATGAGAATAGAGATAATTATAGAAGAGGTGGAGTGTGTTGTAGTTGGATGTGGTAAAAAAAAAGAATAGAAGTGTGAGTTTTATAGTGAAAAAATATTTTTTTTTTACACATAGCCGTTGGCCAACGGCTAGTTTGGTTTGGCCATTGAGATCCCGCCATGTCATATTGATAGACCAACCCCACGCCCGGCCTTAAACTCCGACCCCTTGGGCCATGCCCAAACCCAAGCCCACCCGGGGTGGTGGCTTGGGCGTTTTCAGCCAACCCACGCCCCAACCCCCGCCACATACCCCATAGTCTTATGAGCCAATAAGTTAATAAGTAGTTTTTTTAAAAGGTGTTTGGTTTAACTTATTCATGTAAAATGACCAAAAAGGATATCCTTTAAAAAGTGTTTGGTTTAGCTTATTTAATTTTTTTTTTCTCTCTTGCATATTGAAAACAACTTCATGAGACATATTTGTTTACATATTTTATAATTTCCTATTTAGAACATAATAATATTACATTCAGATTGCTAAAAAATACAAAAAATTACAAGAATAACAAACTAATGTCATAGTATGTTCTTCGTGATTCCATTATATTTTGCGCAATCATATCTCTTATCGCTGCCATATACATACCATCATCATCCGCACGATTTGTAGACGGAGAAGGAGGATGAAGCAAAGGCATCATATTTCATTAAAAAAAAGTATATAATACAACTTCAAACAAATTTTGAAAAGATTGATATCCTTAAGAAACAGTACGAAACAAAGGCATCATATACTAAAAAAGTTTCGAGATTTTCAGCTTCCGGTAGCTCCTTTTTTTCTTTTTAATAAAAGTGTTGTTATGAAAAAGTGGCAAAAAACTGTTTATTAGTTATTGGGCCGGAGTGTATCGTTGAAGTTGGAAGCGAGCAAGCGAAGACGTAGATTTCAAAAAGAGTAGAAGAATCAAGGACCCACACCATTGTGGATCTTTGCGTGATCCATATTATATATGAACCCACTTTCACAATCACAAATTGCAGTTGTATTATATATACTTTTTTTGAACGAAATATAAATTTTTTAGGCTGATTCTAAACACACCCTCCCCCCTCTCCTGATTATACCCCCCCTTATGAGAGGAAAACTGCCGGTCCCACACGAGTCCCACCTGTAAGTATGTGAGAGGAGGGGGATGTAGAAATTAGCACCCAAGAAACAGAGATTATAAATGCTGATCATGAATTGAAGATCTGTTGAAGATGGCGGCAGATGCTTGGAGAGATAGGTGAAGGGTGTAATGATCATAAAATCTCCAAAAGTCCTTTTGCTATTTGAGAAGTTACAAATCTTGACTTCTCAAATTTGCCTTCTTACAATACAAACCATAAGTTATTTTAAAAGGACTTGTTGGTTTGCCAAACACTATTATTGTAACTTATTAACTTATATAAGTTAATAAGTCAAATGGAGGTGGAAAAAAAGGAATGCCAAACACCACCTTAATTGAAAATTTTAACAAAGGTTAGTGTTAAAGACCACTCGAGTTTAAAAATTGTAACCACTGGGACCAAATACGTAATTAGTGAACCACTAGAACTAAGTATGCAATTTTCATAAACCACATGAACAATCAGGTATTTAACTCCACTTTTTAATATAACTGATATGTCCAACCAAGTGTACAATTTGGTGAAATTTCTTATATTATACATTGGAAGTTGAACACCAAATAAATGGTGCAATTTACATGAACAAGTTTATACCCACTAATGTCTATAAGTTTTTATTGGCCCCAATATTAAATTTTTTTTTATCACATTCCTTTACACCATCAAATAAGTACATCTTTCTAAATTACAAGTTAACACAATTTAGAAAGCAAAACAAAATGGTATTTTTTTATCACATTCGTTTACACCATCGAACTAATACTAAGCGAATTCCCGTCGCGTCCCCACTGTTGATTGAAATTTAAAATCGAACTTGGGTTTAATCAACAACCCGCTGCAACGCACGGGTTAGGGTTAACTCGTATAGTACAAAGTGCAACGCTTTACATTTAAGTGCACACATTTGCTTTTTATACGGATTTACATGGCTACTTATAATATTATTGTGAATTAGAGCATCTTTGAATACAAAGTGAATGGCTACATTATGTGGTATGTATCTTTAGTGTTACGCAATAAAGTAACTAGGGTGAACCATAAAATCATTATTCATTATAACTTTGATTTGTATTCCAACCCGAAACCAATATGCTTTTTAATCTTCATCTTTATGTTTTGGTGTCCATGGAACTAGAAGAGTTTAAGGATTATAAGCACTTTGATTATCTCTTAATTTCATTCTTTACCCTTAAAACCTCAATCTTTCATGTTTCATATATGTTTTGGTATCCATGGAATTAGAAGAGTTTAAGGATTATAAGCACTTTGGTTATCTCTTAATTTCATTCTTTACCCTTAAAACCTCAATCTTTCATGTTTTATATATTTTGTCTCAATATTTGCTTCCAAAGAGTAACACAACTGTCGATGTAAGCAAATCACATAGACTAAAGAACTCGGTTTTAATCGTATTATTGTGTGAGTAAATTATAGGGATGATCATATTGTAAGGATGTATTGTGTTTTGGTCATTTATATTTCAAAAATTACAGGAGGTCTAGTTCTCTGTGCTTGCTGACTGGTAACCCGTTTGGTCCTTTTGACTAACACACACTGAAAATATATTTAATTCATGTGAAATGATCATTATACCCTCTTACTTAAAAAACATATAAAATTTCTAATTTACCTCTCGGGTTTCTTTATCCCCCCCCCCCTGACGTTGCCCCTCGTCGCCTTCTTCGTTGCCCACGATTAACAAAGTCCAAACGATTATGCTTGGCCATTGCAGGGCAAGGGTGGTGGTGGGAATTGTGACAACCCGTAATTTGAAAGGCTTTTTCCTTGTACTGATTCCTTGTTACTTGCGTGTACGTTATCTGATAAATTAAAATGTTTAATTATAAGTGAATGGTTGTGAGGATTATATATTATACGAATGCTATAAATAAGTATGTATGTATGTTTATTTTGGATCGCACAAGGTTCCCGGGTCGCACAACCCTCCCACACTCGCACACTTTCATGCATTGATTGGGCTTTAAGGGCCTAGCTATTTCTAAAACCCAAACCGAGCCCAAACCCATTTCCATTTTGGATGCGTGAATACATGCAGGAGTTCACATGATCTTTTCCCTTTCAAACAATTGTAAAACCCTAAGTTTCCATCAAGCAAGTGACAGTTGTGATTCTCTTTCGAAGTCCCATCTTCCCCAATCAGACTTCTCTTCCAAGAACATCATCTACCACATTCGAGGCTGTACTTCCCCTCTTTCCGATCGGTATGTTTTAGTCTTTAGAAGATTTCCATTCTTAGTCAATCTCGGTTATGTTCAATCATGTTTCGTGAGCTACTTTGATTGTGTTTTGTGAAGCATCTTGAATATTGTGTGAATTATATGGAATGTTCTTGACGTGCATGCTTAGGAACGAAATAGGGTTTCGACAACGGTTGATTTGTGTGGATTAAATGGATTGTTAGATGACTAGTGTGTTATGCTAATGAGGATCATGATGAATCGGCTATGAAACTTACGGGTTCCATGAAGTAGAAGTTGCTACTAGATGGGACCGATGATTAGGGTTCTTGTTCATATTGATGTGTTATAACAATGAATCTGATTTGGTGATTTGGATTGGCATGATAAAGCGAAATTGTTACAATGTTTGTATTACTTGATCCGAATTAAGCATAGGATGATAATGATAGTTGTTTTGCTAATGGATCTAATTGATTGATTTGAATAGGAAGTGAAACTGTCGATGAAATGTGTTTGCGAGAAATTAGGGAGTAAATGATAGAAACTTGTAACTGATTGCCCATAATTTACAGCATTAACTAACACCACTCACACAATTGTGTTGTCGCACACCCCTGGATCGCATAGTGCAAGTCGCACACTAATAAACTACATGTTGAATATGTTGTCATCGTTTGATCGCACACTTATAATGGAATCGCACACTCTTGTGCAATTGCACAATACAACTGGGCCGCACACTTCTGTGTGGGCCATTAGCTGATGGGCTGTATACTAAGCATGAATCGCACAAATGTAACCAACTCGCACACTCCCTTTAGGCTTAGACTTAGATGGGCTGCACTCCTACGTGATGAATGTTATTGATGCATGGAACTGTTATGGCTTGTGAAACAATGTGTGTGAATTTTGTATGGCCTTGATTAATGCATGATGCTAGAATGTGATTTCTTGTGCATGAAACTGATTATTATTGGTGACCATATTAGGGTTTGGTTGACCAACTGTAAACGTAAACAAGTAACTGGTCTTACCGAGCAAACCAAAGGTGAGTTCACTACTTCTTGAGCATGTGTCCCGGTGGGTGGGACAAACAAACGGGTATTCCTGATAGGAATACGTCTTTTCTGGGTTAAACGGGTTATTGGGTTTAACTAGAATGTTAAACTGGGATGTTGGATAATACACTCACTCCTATCACCTTAAGTCCCATCTTCCTACCGAACTAGTTACCTGAGAGGTAACGGGGTATTAATTGATAGCGCTATTAGGCTTGGCAACCTCACACCGTAACTGCGAGGACGGGCGTGAACTAATGACCTTAAACACATGACAAATGTTTTGATAGGGCATTGGGGAAGGGCAAACAAACTGACGCCATCTTGCGGTAAACGAGTTATTATCAACATTGCTTTTGAATTGAACTAAACATTTGGCAACTGAACGTTTTACTAAACTATGAACTCGCCAACTTTGTGCTGATAAACTTGTTTGCATACTCGCAAGTCGATAGATACTTGGATGTGGAACTTGCTATCTGGGATGCTGGAGTGGTCATGGGTCGTGTCTCTCGGAAACGCTGGATATTATATTACTTAACACTTGGGTTTGAGTTACTTGAACATTAAATTATGCTTCCGCTGAATATGAACTTGTTTCACTTGAATGTGTTGTGTTACACTATTTACATTGAATGGGAAATTCTTTTAAAATACTATGATAGTTCAATGTGATTAGTGGCTAGATCCTGGTACGTCACACGCCTAGCGGGGGTTTCCGCATGTGGTATTTTGGGGGTGTGACAGGAATGCGGTGGTGGTGCAAACAGCGAGAAAAGGCTTCGTGTAGTGATTGTGTGGCTTTGGTTTAATGATTTGGTTTGTGGTGGTCTTAGTCATGCATGGTTGCTAGAACTTGTAAAATTATACATGTGTACATGGGATTTAGATATGAAGCGGAGGGGTGAAAGAAAGAAAGGCTATGTGATTGAGCAAATGAAACGGGCGGGGACTAACATCAAGGGTTCTAGTATGGTAACGACACTTAACAACCATTATTTACAAGGACATGATAGTCGTTTCAGATGCTCGGATCCCTCATCAACTAAAGGGAAATCAAACAAAGTATAGGATACGTTTTATAGTTTTTATTGTTTTGAAATGAAACAGGTAAAGTAGTTATTTCACACAAATTTTAACGTTAGTTAACAAAACAAATATCAATAATGTTTACTCATGACTCATGAGTATATAGTGACTACCATTTATGTGTTTCCTTAGAAAAATATCAAGGTTGTAATATGGAAATGCCTAGTTTATTTATAGGGGTTGAGTTATAATACAAAGGCTTTAAAAATAAGAAGTGTAAAAAGTCACTAGAGAGTGACAAGTGTTCGGGAAGAAATCAAGTGGAAACGGTAATTTTGTCTACATAAGGAAAAACAATATGCACATGCAATTCACATGCTCTTCCCCCTATTTTTTAATCGTCCGTAACTTTTTTATACATCATTTGTTTTAAAAAAAATCATACCATAAAATCGAACGTCTTTTTATCTTTAATATGAGTACCATATTGTTATATTTTTCAAAAAATAAAATAAAAACCCAGTTGCGTATTACACAATGGACATGACGCAAAACACAATGGAAAGTAGATCAGAAACACAATCAATGACAACAGATAAGACACAATGGACAATAGACCAAAACACAATGACCATAACGTATTACACAATAAGTATCAAACTAAATAAAAACACAATTGATGACAATAGATAAAAGACACAATTGATGACATCAGATAAAAGACACAATGGAGAGCAGATGAAGACATAATGAACAACAAACTTAAAACATATTACACAGCAAACTAAAACACAATGAACAAGAGATTAAAACACAATGGACAACATATTAAGACATAATGGATAACAGAAAACCCAGATATAACATCATTTTCATTGTGTCATATATTGTGTTATAGGTTCTTATAAAAACGCAATGGCTAGAACCCAAATTAACATTGTGTTATAGGTTTTGATAATATCACAATGTATAGAAACTCTACTAAAATGTAATGACCAAAACCCAGTTAAATGACACAATGACCAGAACCTTTATCACAATGCAAAAAAAATCCAGTAAAAATAAAAAATTTTATTTTATTTTTATATGACAATATGATACTCATATTAAAGATAAGAAACGTTCGTTATTATGGTGACTTTTTTTTTGTGAAAAAATATCACATGAAAAAGTCATGGAGGTTTTAAATTGATTGGGGAAATTGGCATATGTCTTGCATGTGGAGAGAAAATCCATAAATGTAGAATTCCCTTTATGCCCTTCCATTATCTTCTTTTCCTTAAAACTAATCTTAACCCTTTATATCTAAGATCAATGGACTAGAATCCTTCTTATTCTTCTTATTTATTTTATCCTTTATATTTGATCCTAATCCATAAACAGATACAAATTATTAAATTTTATTAGAATACTCAAAATAATTAAAGAGTTAATTGCCATTTTAGTCCCTGAGTTTTGTCCAAATTTGCCATTTTAGTCCAAATAGTTTTTTTTCACCTCTGGGTCCCTGACTTTTCCCTTTTGTTGCCATTTTGATCACATTCCCTAACTCCATTCAAAAACCCCATTTGTAACCAGGGGTATTTTGAGAATTTTCATTTTAAATATTTTCAATTGCCATTTTGATACAATTCTAAAAATTCCAGAAAATCAAAAAATTTCTAAAAAATCCAAAAAATTAGAGTTAATTACTGTTTTCGTCCCTGAGGTTTGTCAAAAATAACGGTTTCAGTCCATTAGTTTAAAAATTGCCATTTCAGTCCATTAGTTTCATTTTCGTAACCATTTCAGTCCACTAACTTAACTCCATCCATTTATTTTGTTAACTTTGAGTTAACTAACTAATTCAGGGACGGTTTGCGTCAGTTTTAGAAACACAAGGACTTAAGTGTAAACTCTAAAACATTAAAACAAAAAAAATAGTAAATTCAAAAAAATAAAAAAAATTCCAAAAAACCAAACAAATTCCAAAAAATTCTAAAAAATCATAAAAATTCTAAAAAATCCAAAAAATCCGTTTCGGCGCGAACTGTTTCGAACCCGAACCGTTTCGAGCTGAACCGTTTCGACGCGAACCGTTTCGACTCGTACCGTTTCGAGCCGAACCGTTTCGACCCGTACCGTTTCGAAGTCGAACCGTTTCGAGCCGAACCGTTTCGAACCGAACCGTTTCGACCCGTACCGTTTCGAAGCCGAACCGTGCCGTTTCGAACCGAACCCTTTCGAGCTGAACCGTTTCGAACCGAACCGTGCCGTTTCGAGCTGAACCGTTTCGAACTGAACCGTTTCGAGCTGTACCGTTTCGAACCGTACCGTTTCGATGCGAACCGTTTCGAACCGAACCCTTTAGACCCGAACTGTTTCGACGCGAACCGTTTCGAAGCTGAACCGGTACGGTTCGATACGGCACGGTTCGGTTCGAAACGGTTCAGCTCGAAAGGGTTCGGTTCGAAACGGCACAGTTCGGTTCGAAACGGTACGGCTTCGAAACGGTACGGGTCGAAACGGTTCAGCTCGAAACGGTTCGGCTTCGAAACGGTACGGGTCGAAACGGTTCGGCTCGAAACGGTACGGGTCGAAACGGTTCGTGTCGAAACGGTTCAGCTCGAAACGGTTCGGGTCGAAACAGTTCACGCCGAAACGGATTTTTTGGATTTTTTTAGAATTTTTATGATTTTTTAGAATTTTTATTATTTTTTAGAATTTTTTGGAATTTGTTTGGTTTTTTGGAATTTGTTTGGTTTTTTGGAATTTTTTTGATTTTTTGGAATTTACTATTTTTTTTGTTTTAATGTTTTAGAGTTTACACTTAAGTCGCTGTGTTTCTAAAACTGACGCAAACCGTCCCTGAATTAGTTAGTTAACTCAAAGTTAACAAAATAAATGGATGGAGTTAAGTTAGTGGACTGAAATGGTTACGAAAATGAAACTAATGGACTGAAATGGCAATTTTTAAACTAATGGACTGAAACCGTTATTTTTGACAAATCTCAGGGACGAAAACAGTAATTAACTCAAAAAATTATAAAAAAAATCTAAAAAATCATAAAATTCTAAAAAATCTAAAAAATAAAAAAATCATAAAAAATCAAAATAATCATAAAAATTCTAAAAAATCAAAAAAAAAATCTAAAAAATCAAAAGAATTCTAAAAACACAATCTCATGCCGATTAAGTCCCAACTCGATTCTTTGATTCGCGAAGGCTCGTTAGAATGGAGAAATCTTTTTGGAATGAAGTTTACATGGCCCGGTTTCCCGATAAACACTTGATCTCGAAACCGTTCTCGAAGCCAATTTACGCCCGTTATCGGTCAATCCCGCGAAATCGTTCATCGGGTTTTTCCACCCTGAAGAAGTTGAAGAGGGTAGTTTCGACTTTTTTGCATGGCGCGATGTCTTTCGATACTATGTGGGATGAGATTAGTCACGAGTAGGGATGAGATCGGTACGATACCGGTACCGTACCGGTACCGATACCGTAAATACCGTTACCGAAATTGAGGAAATATGGTTACCGATTACCGTACCGTATTTGTAGATTCGGTACCGGTACGGTACCGGTATCGGTACCGGTATTTCGGTACTTTACCACATTGATACCGCTTTGGTGTCATCCATTGTTTTACCTAAAAAAATATTATGTGCAACCTATCCATCCATTACTAACTGAACTAGAGTAATATATAGAGAAATGTAAAAAAAAGGTAAACACATTAAACATCCATGGGTTTGACTTTTACCCAATTCCGAGTCACCATCAAGTTCGAGAAAAGGGGTTTCTTCAACAATAGTGTCGTCTCGTTACACAACCAAACACAAAGATATTAAAAATCTAAAAATAAGAAAAGATATATTGATAATTTATAACCAAACCATTAAAAAATTAACTTACTTCAATGGATTCTATGCTTTTTACCCATGATTATTAAATTCGGTATTAATACCGGTATTTACCGAAAAATACCGGTACCGATACCGCTTTTTACCGATACCGAATTTCGAAAAATCTATTACCGATACCGGTACCGTTTATGATCGGTACGGTACCGGTATGGTACCGGTACGATACCGGTATTTCGGTAAAAAATCTCATCCCTAGTCACGAGTTAGAGCCACAAGTCTACATAGTAAGCTGGAACGACCACTTTTTCGTATTGAAAGTTGATTCCGATGCGTATTATATCATGGATACTTTAGGGGAGAGGATTTTAGAGGAGTGTGATCAAGCTTATATCTTGAAGTTCGATCGAAACACGATAATTTATCAACTTCATGCCACGGAACCCGACTCTGACGATTCTAACCTAAAGTCAACTACCGAAACCGTTGAATTGGTGGTCAAGAACGCGAGTGAAAACGAGGTTGTTAGCGAGGGTAAAGAATCTTCTTGGCGTCCATTCCGATAAGAGAACTGCTAGCGGATATGAACAAAGGTTTACTTTCTTCAACACCGATTCATCACCGGCTACAGATTGAGTTTCACTACACTCAGTTACAACAACCGCCACCTGTTCCAGTCATCGCACCCGCGGTTGATGACTCAGCAATCCCGGTTGCCACATAGGATAGTTCCGCAAGCGATGTGAGTTGTAGGTTTACAGTTTTAAGTTCAGAGTTCAAACTGGCTTTGTTTTAACAACTTGTTTTTTCTTATAGTTTTTTTTTTGTTACAAAACTCTTGGGATGGAAAGTGAAAGGGAATCTCAAATGTCTAGTCTCTGTTTCCATCTTTTGTTTGATTTTTTAGATTTTTTTTTTATTTTTTAGAATTTTTTTTATTTTTTAGATTTTTTTGGATTTTTTAGATTTTTTACAATTTTTATGATTTTTTTATTTTTTAGAATTTATATATATATTTTTTATTTTTTAGAATAATTTTTTTTATTTTTATGATTTCTTAGAATTTTTTTATTTTTATGATTTTTTTTATTTTTTAGAATTTTTTGGATTTTTTAGAATTTTTTTGATTTTTTAGAATTAAATCAAAATGGCAATTGAAAAGATTTAAAATAAAAATTCCTAAAATACCCCTAGTTACAAATGGGGTTTTTGGATGGAGTTAGGGTATGTGATCAAAATGGCAACAAAAGGGAAAGTCCGGGGCTAGAGGCGGAAAAAAAACTATTTGAACTAAAATAACAAATTTAGACAAACCTCAAGGACTAAAATGGCAATTAACTCACAATTAAACGATGGATATGAATGTTGTGGGGTATTTTAAGAGGTGAAAGTTTGACGCAAGGAATAGTTTAACATAAGCATTTATTTACTAGTAATAATTGTCAACATTGAAAAAGTAAGGGAAAAATGTGACCTCAGCCACATATCAACCCACGTAGATACGACCTACGTGGCTTTAGTGTTCATCACACATGACTTTCATTTCACTCGTCAATTTTAAGTATCAAGTGAAAATAAAAAATAGTGAAAAATATACGTTAAAAAATCATTTAATTGAGGAATGATTTCCTTTAGTGAAAAATATACTTAAAATTGCATTTAGTGAAAAATAGTGAAAATAAAATAAATAAATACATATTTTTTTGGTTGGTGATGTATTATTCCATTCCAATCAACACAAAAGAAACAAATGAAAATTCGGATAATTTGAAATTCTCAAATTTTTTATGCGAATAATATTCACGGAATATCCATTGCTTTGAACTTTTCCATCAAGTGGTAGGTTTATAATTTATTGCCTTTCAAAAAAAAAAAAAAAAAAAAAAAAAAAAACAGAAAAGTGGTAGGTTTACTATACTCGTGATATTGATGTCCCTTTCAACAATGTTAACAGATTAGCCAACATATGACTTGACACATATCCATTGAAATCACGATAAAGTGTTTTTTTTTTGTTTTTCTGTAATTCCTTAAATACTTTACTTTATTCTTATTTTTTTTGTTAAATAAGTTGAAAAAACTAGAATAAATATAATATATCTTTTTATTTCCGTTTTTTCAAACCAAGTAAAAAATGACTTTTAGTTTTAATTTTAGTTTAATACAATAATATGCTCTATAGTCTACATGAAGAAACTATAGACCCAAAAAAAAAAAAACGCTTGAAGATATATCTTATTATACAACAAAACCTATGTGATCTGAAAATCAGGGGCTTCTTTTAAGTTAAAATTTAACAATTAAAAAGTAAAATTAATAAGTCGTGTGAAAACTTTTAAGTGTTGGAATAGAAGGAGGTTAGGAATTCAATTTCTGTAAAATGCAACATTTAGCGTTTAAAAAAAGCCATGTGAAAAAGTGAATTTCCAATCTATAAGGTAGTGTTTGGTATGCAGGAATGAGAGGTGGAATGGAATGAGTGATTACGAGGGAATGAAGAAAATAGTGTTTGGTTGGTCAATGGAATGGAATCACCCATTCCAAAAGTCATTTCATTCCCTCAAAATCATTCCTTCCACCCCCCATGTTTTTTTTCCATTCCATCCTCTCTTGCACCATTCCTCAACAACACCACAACCCACAACCTTCGCCACAACCCACCACCACCACCACCACCACCCACCACCGACGCCATCTCCGCCACCCACCACCACCTCACCCCGACAGCCACCGTCGTCGCCGCCACCCACTCGCCACCGTTATCACCCACAGCTGCGACCAACCGCCTACGCCACTCGCTGCCGCCGCCGCCCACCACCATCGTCGACGCCACCACCATCGCCACAACCAACCGCCGCCGCCACCACCTCACCCCGACAGCCACCGTCGCCGCCGCCACCACCCACTCGCCACCGTTATCACCCATAATTGCGACCAACCGCTTACGCCACTCGCCGCCGCCGCCCACCACCATCGTCGACGCCACCGCCACAACCAACCACCGCCGCCGCCACCAACCACCACCTTTGTTGCCACCCAGCACCAACGGCCACCTTGTCGCCACCACGGCACCACTGCTCGTCGTCACAGCCGCACCGCCACTCGCCGCCACCACCACCACCCATCGCCGCCGCCTATAACCACCCATAATCACTACCACCGACCACCACCACCACTCACCGCAAATTTTATTACTCCGTTTTTCTTACCTACCGAACAATACACAATAATAATTCATTCTATTCACATGGTAACCAAACAAGACATGGAATGGTAATGATCCATTGCATTCCCTCGTCCATTCCATTACCTCGTTCATTCCATTCCTTCGTCCATTCCATTACCCCATACCAAACAGACCCTAATAGGGAAATTGCCCATGACTTTATAGGTGATAAAATCCATAAAGTCCATTTTCTTTTTTTTATCAAAAATGTTTATTGACTTATTACTTTATCAAAAAAGTTTAAAAAAATTGGATTCTTTTTTTGTGACGGGAAATAGTAAAATCACAAAAAAAATATGGTAAGTTTTCATCTTTAGTTGCTATTTTAAAGCATGATGTTAGATTTGTAATTTTATATTCAAAAAGCTAAAGATTATTTAAAAAAATCAGGTTTTTGTTGATTTTGAAAAACAACCTTTTACACTTTTCTCACTTTTTTATTTAACTTATTGGCTTTTTTAACAAGCCAATAAGAAGCGGGTCAAAAATCAAAACTAGCATTTAACAGTTGAAATCCTATAATGAATTTAGTTGACAAATTGATGAAAAAAATGAGAGCCTTGGTCTTGGAATTATCTTTCAGGCGTTACCGATTGCTCGGGGATTACCAATCCATCACGCTCTTAATCTAGGTCACTGGTTTCATTCTGCATTGGACTTATTAGAAGAACGGTAACAACTCTCGACCAATGATGCATTCATCAGATAGACACGACTAGACACGTACAACATCTTATCCGTTGAGACCGCCTAATAAAGTTCCTGAGTGGCCGATGAACATAAACATTCAAGTACATCCCATAGCAAAACGACCTTTGAATGTTTAGCCCATGACATTTGGCTAACATTTCATTGAAATCTAGCATCATTAATAACTTAAGTATAATGTTTATCATAATATATCATCAATATCTTAAAGGAAATGTAACATTGTTCTTCAATGTTAAGTATGATACTGAAATATTGTACACAAAATTGAAATAGTATAAAACTATTAACCGTTAAACATCTAGCTTTATATTAGGGGTGTGCATGGGTCGGTTTGGGTCGGTTTTGGGTCATAACCATAACCATAACCGAGATGTCGGTTATGGAAAAGTCATAACCATAACCGCTCGGTTATGGCGGTTTTAATGGTTATGGTGGTCGGTTATGGGTCGGTACCATGAACTTGGGTCTAGCTAAATTTAGCTCAAAACAATATTATCTATAAATATTAATACTTTTAATCACCGAATGTTTCGCTACCAGGTGTTTCCATCTACATTTGACAAAAAAAGTCAAGTAATGAATGATAAAATTATTAGACTTCATATTTTGTAAACTGGATATTCTTTCTAAATACACTTCATATTTCTAACAGAGTTCAAATTTATGGACTTAACTTTTTGAAAGTGTAAACATTTATAACAGACTTTATCTTTCTGTCAAATGTACAGAAGTAAACAAATATAACAGACTAAATAAAACATTCATTATATGCCGCTAGAAGAGATCTTCTCTACCAAACCTAAATAAAACATATCAAGTCATTTATGGTATAGAAGAAGGTTTATTATATTTTCCTGATGTGCGCTGCGCAATATATATACCTGAATAGATTCTAAGAACAGAAGAATAACTTTGAGATTGAAGTTGGCTTTAGCTCCGTGAGATCATCAATCAATAACTTTGAGATTGAAGTTGAACTCTCGCTTAGAAGTTTAGATTCTGTACTGGAGACGGGGAATAGATATCATATAGCTCCGTGAATAGATTCTGTACCGAAGACCGGACAGTGGAGACGATGGAGAACTGAAAGGACGATTAGGTTTGAACCCTAATAGTAATATTAATAAATAATAAGTAACCGCCCTACGTTTGGATTTTGGAAATGTTGGATTTTGGAAATTGGATTTTATTTTATTAGATTTAATATTCAAAATACGTTAGATTTGGATCGGTTATGCATATGGGTCGGTCATACGGGTCGGTTAACCATGACTTTATTAACTAGTGGGTCGGTTCGGTTATGGCGGTTATTGAAACTTACAAAACCATAACCGACCCATGATTGTCGGTTATCAAAAATTTAAAAACCGACCCATCGGTTTTCCATTCGGTTCGGTTTTTTCGGTTCGGTTTTTTCGGTTATGGGTCGGTTAATTCGGTTTTTTGCACACCCCTACTTTATATGTAAAAGTTAAACTCACAAACAATCCTATTGGTGAGGGGAAAGTCTTTCCTTCTAGACTTTAGAAAACTTGGTATTTTGGAGGTGAGGGGAAAGTTTTTTACATGGCTTTATAGCCTAGTGGCATTTTGGAGGTGGGATAATGTCACACCCCTTTCTACGGCGGAAGCACGAGGTGTGATCATGAAAGGTTCTCATTGCATACGAAGAGTAAACATGCTACATGCTCGTAAAATAACATTCAAATACCATAATTTGAAAACATACGTTAGCGTTTACATCGCTAAGTCGCATAAAACATTGTCTTAAACGTTTACAACTTTATTTAAAGTTAAACACAAGCGACATCCACGAGCATAAGCAAGACCACGCGCACGTCCATCCTAGTTACCTGAAATACATGTGAGTTTTTGGAAAAACGTCAACATAATGTTGGTGTGAATTCATGCTATTCTGTATTTCATGTTTGTATACTTTGTATGAAAACATAGTTTGTGAGTAAATCAAGTTTTCATATATAAATCCAGTTTCATGTGTACCCCACGTACCCATGTATAATTCAATCTTTTCTTGAGTACCCCACGTACTTCAAGTTATATATCAATCCTCTTGAGTACCTCACGTACTTCAAGTTATTTATCAATTCTCTTGAGTACCCCACGTACTTCAAGTTATTTATCACTTTTTGTATGGTATGAATTTTATGTAAATACAGTATTTCTGTACTTATCAGATTGTTAATGGGTTGCAAAGCCATTAACATGTGACACGTCATAGGAAGTCACCAAACCTAAGGCATTTAATTGGTATATTCTGAGACACAAAAGCACTTCCTCGGTTCTCGCCCCGACCGGGAGTGTGGCTGCCAGGCACCCGTTAGATCTAACCTTTTGTTCTGCGGTCTGAATGTATACGTTGATTAATGGTGCTTCTGTACCCTATTCGTGACACTATTTCTCATAACGCATCCTACTTGGTTCTCGTCCTCACCAAGCGCGTTTCTTGTTATCATTTCTCATAGCGCCTCTTACTTGGTTCTCGTTCTCACCAAGTGCGCTTCTCATATTCATATATTTCGTCACACTTGGTTCTCGTTCTCACCAAGTGTACTTCTTGTATTCTTATATTTCGTCACACTTGGTTCTCGTTCTCACCAAGTGTACTTCTTGTATTTATATCATACCAATTATAAATTTTTGTACATTTGTACATGTATTTCACCCCCGAAGTTATAAAAACTGAAAACAGTTAAAGAGAAAAGGGGGAGCATGAACTCACAACTTTGCGTTCCTAGCGTCGTAAACTCCACCGGATTTGCTTAATTAACGTCGTAACCTATACGCGTTTTTTTAACGTTAGTCACTAGACTTGTGTCGCACAAGTACAGTCACTCTCTTTTGTACATATTCTTGTGTTAAAAATATTCTATATTTTTAACTACGTATCTTACTTATATTATTTTCTTCAAAAATAAATATAAGTCTTTTGTGTTTTGCACTTTGCACCCGGATTATGTTTCTTGTATGTTGTATGTGTATTTTTATATTTCTACTCCTCATGAGTATTTAGTGTATTTTTAAGTCTTAATACACTAGCACGTATAACACATACTATATACACTTAACACACAAGTTGGTGATCAAATAATATATATTTTTCTCTCAAAATATACATACTTATATCCACTTTTATTCTTGAAGAAATCATCGTTTCTTATCACCAAAAATTAGGGAAACCTTGGTAATACTTTTAAGCACATTTTTAGGGAATAAGTTTCTCAAAAACTTATATTTTTCTAAGTGTCAAAATTTATAAAAATTTTGACAGAGTTTCCCCTAAAAATGGAGGTTTCCCACGTTTTCAAAACGTGTGTTTATTTTCTTTTAAATCATCATCAATCATCAACAACAATTATCAACAATAATCGTCAACAATAATCACTAATTTCATGAACTTGAATATTTACAAAAATGTGTAGTAACTTACTAGCACATTTAGTAAGTCTTGTTATCTTTAAAAATAAGTTTAACTTCTTAAAAACTTTATTTTTAAAGAATTTGAAGTTTTACAACTTCTAGTCGGTTTTTATGAAAATTATTTCTTTGTTAACACTTTTGTTACACAAGTGTCCATACACTTGTTTATTCACAAAAAACCACTTTTGTTTGTGTAAGATCCGGTTTAGAACATGTGGTTTCTTTTGATGCTTGGTCTTTTGAAAATACCACTTGTAGATACATAGATCTACTAGTTTTAAACACTTTTTCACAAGTTAAATTGCTTTTACACAATAAAAATGCTTTTACACAAGTCCATGTCTCATGTGTGGTAGAGTTTCACCCTTTAACCCTTGTGTTAACTAAAAACGAGCTTATGTTAAGATCCATGATCTTACAAAGTCGGGTTAAACGATGATCCGGGCTACCACATCATAGATCGGGTCTCAAAAATCACAAATTCCAAGTACTACAACCTTTACACAAGTTACAAGCTATTAACCACCATTTTAGTGTTTTTACTAGACTTTTATACTTCAAAAAGTATGTTATCGATATTTAACCGACGAAAATCCTTTTAACCACTTTAGACAAGTTCAAAAGTGAGTTTTAAACATTATACCTCTAGCTCGGGGCTAGGGAAGATTCTAGGCGAAAATGAGGTGGATAAAAGCTAAAGAAAGAGGTCCTTCGTGTTCCGCTTGCTCCAAGCTTCCTAATACGTGACCTCTAACACTTGTATGATGATGGAATGGCAAGATCAACAACCGAAAGTATGATGGATGGGCTTAGGGGGTTCGGCCGAAAGCTTTGTGAGGGAGAGAGAGTAGTGTTGATGTGAGTTTGTGTGATGAATGATCTTATGTTCCAAAGCTTGGTCTTATAGGTAATTTTCAAGTGTATTACCCATTGGTTTAAGTGTCCTCTAGATCTTAAGCAAGAGAATTATAAAAATCAATTAAGTACAATGTGTGTCTCCCCATAGTTTGGGGCCGGTTAGGATGGGGGGGGGGGTCCTAGCCGATTCCAACTAGATTAGTTGGTGTTTAGTTAGGTTAATTAGGTTAGTTAAGTGTTTAACCCCGTTACTTGTATGTTAGCGTGTTATGCCGGGTGTTAGGGTATTCAGGGACCCTAACTAGCTCAGAAAAAGATAAATAATGAAAATAACAATATTTTCATGTTTCGGGTATAGTCCGGTTGTTCGGTTTCATACTGATTCGTTAAAGTGCTACATTACACTTTTTAGTGTCGTTTAAGTATCTTCCTTGTATTCTTTCAATTCCCAACACTTAGGGAAATATTCTGGATGATAAAACGACATTTCTGCATAATATTTATATGTCTAAATGCTGAATTATTGCTGATTTGTATAAATTCTGCACTTAAAGTGCGTTTCGGGTGCTTTTTAGTGCATATTTTTGCTTTCGAAATGTCCATAAATTAAACCCTTACACATACTCTAGGGTTTTAATGTATTTTTGTCATCGGACCTACACCTAGGCCTCAATTCTGATGTCTAACTGCTTTCTGCAGTTCTGTTGACACATTGTGTCTTACCGGTGAGTTTACTATTATTCTGACGCAACGCTCTCGTTTATGCATAAAGCAATATTTTGTAGTATACAACGTGCATGAATTCACTTGTTTAATCATGTGTTCAGACATTGCTGACAATTAAACTCATAATTGCAGTCATTAAGCAATAATTATAGTGTACGGAAATTACCGGTTTGTGCCAGTTGTCACAGTCTCCCCCCGTTAAAAGAATTTCGTCCCGAAATTCAGACTGAACTAACTCTCGCTGGAGTCTTCTTGAATAGGTGGGGATACTTTTTCTTGAACTGGTCTTCACGTTCCCATGTGTACTCGGGTCCGTGTTTAGAGCTCCAACGTACTTTGACAAGTTTCACACTGCTCCTCCTGGTCTTGTTGACTTTCCAGTCAGTAACCTCAACGGGTTGCTCTGTAAATCGGAGGGCTTCATCAATATGTATTTCATCCATCGGGATGATCACGTTTTCTTGCGTTGGACTCTTCTTCAGGTTGGATACATGAAACGTATCATGTACTCCATTAAGTTCTTCCGGTAACTCCAACTTGTATGCCACGGTACCAATTCTCTTCAGTATTCTGAATGGTCCGATATATCATGGATTCAGCTTTCCACGCTTTCCAAATCTGACTACGCCCTTCCATGGTGAGACTTTTAACAACACTTTGTCTCCCACCTTGAAATCTACCGATTTTCTATTTGGATCCGCGTAGCTCTTTTGTCGCTCTCGAGCCGCCTTAATGCGCTCTCGGATCTGCGCAATCTTGTCGGTTGTCTCTTGTACAAGTTCAGGACCAACCATACGCTTATCTCCAGCGTCTGCCCAACATAAGGGCGATCGGCATTTGCGGCCATACAGAGCTTCGAACGGCGCGGCTTTTATGCTTGTATGATAGCTGTTATTGTAGGAAAACTCAACTAAAGGTAGATGAGTATCCCAGCTGCCGCCTAGATCCATGACACATGCGCGAAGCATATCTTCTAACGTTTGTATTGTCCGTTCGCTCTGGCCGTCTGTTTGCGGATGGAATGCCGTGCTCAGATCTAACTGAGATCCAAAGGCTTCCTGAAATGATTGCCAGATTCTTGAGACAAAGCGTCCATCTCTGTCTGAAATGATTGAGATTGGCACTCCATGACGTGCCACAATTTCTCTTAAGTATATCTCTGCAAGCTTTCCAGTGCTATCCTTCTCTCGGATTGGTAGGAAATGCGCAGACTTCGTCAATCGATCAACTATTACCCATATCATATCGTGCCCTCTCGGGGTCCTGGGTAATTTCGTTATGAAGTCCATCGAGATTTGTTCCCACTTCCATACGGGAATCTCTGGTTGTTGTAGTAGGCCGGACGGTTTCTGATATTCCGCCTTAACCTTAGCACAGGTTAGGCATTTTCCAACATAGACAGCAACGTCGCTTTTGAGTCTCGGCCACCAATAGTATTCTTTCAAGTCTTGATACATTTTGTCCGATCCTGGGTGGATCGAATATCTCGATTTGTGGGCTTCATTAAGGATGACTTCTCGTATGCCACCATAGAGTGGAACCCAAATACGCTTCTTAAAGTATAAGGCTCCCTCTTCGTTTGGCACCATGTACTTCAATGCACCCCGGAGGTATTCAGCTTTACGATTCTCTTCTTTAAGAGCTTCTTGTTGTGCATCTCGAATGCGTGCAGTGAGGTTCGTTCGAATGGTCATTTCTAACGCTCGAACCCTTAGGGTCTTAATCCTTTCTTTTCGGCTCAACGCGTCCGCTACAACGTTCGCCTTTCCAGGATGGTACTTAATCTCACTGTCATAATCATTCAGCAGCTCGACCCAACGTCGCTAGCGCATATTCAATTCTTTCTGATCAAATATGTGTTGTAAGCTTTTGTGATCTGTGAAGATTGTACATCGAGTACCATATAAATAATGTCGCCAAATCTTCAAGGCGAATACCACTGCACCCAGCTCCAGGTCGTGAGTGGAATAATTTCTCTAGTGAACCTTCAGTTGTCTTGAAGCATAAGCGATGACTTTTTGGCGTTGCATGAGCACGCAACCCAAGCCTTGTCGTGAGGCGTCACAGTATACCACGAAGTCTTCAGTGCCTTCGGGTAACGACAGTATTGGTGCATCGCAGAGCTTGTTCTTAAGTAGCTGAAAGGCTTCTTCTTGTTTGTGACCCCAGTCGTACTTCTTGTCTTTCTGAGTAAGGGTCGTTAGCGGTTGAGCTATCTTCGAGAAATTCTCAATGAATCGCCGATAGTAGCCCGCTAAGCCCAAAAATTGACGGACTTTGGTCGGGGTCTTGGGAGCTTCCCAATTCTTTATTGCTTCTATCTTGGACGGGTCTACATGAATGCCCTTCTCATTCACCACGTGACCAAGAAATTGTACTTCGCGAATCCAGAATTCGCATTTTGAGAACTTTGCATAAAGTTTCTCTTTCTTCAGTAGCTCCAAGATGGTTCTGAGATGTTGCTCATGTTCTTCTTTCGTTCGCGAGTAAATCAGGATATCATCGATAAATACAATCACGAATTTATCGAGATATGGTTTGCATACGCGGTTCATTAGGTCCATAAAGACCGCTGGCGCGTTCGTCAATCCAAATGGCATCACAAGAAATTCGTAGTGCCCATATCGCGTTCTGAATGCAGTCTTTGGCACGCTTTCATCCTGGATTCTCAGCTGATGGTATCCAGATCGAAGGTCGATCTTGGAATAGTAGCTTGATCCTTGCAGTTGATCAAATAAGTCATCAATCCTCGGTAGTGGATACCGATTTTTGATCGTGAGCTTGTTCAGTTCCCTGTAATCGATACACATCCGTAGTGTTCCATCCTTCTTCTTCACGAATAATACAGGAGCTCCCCAGGGTGAGAAGCTTGGCCTTATGAATCCTTTATCCAACAACTCCTGGAGCTGTGTAGATAATTCTTGCATTTCGGATGGCGCAAGTCGATAGGGCGCCTTGGCTACAGGAGCAGCTCCTGGAACCAAGTCTATACGGAATTCGACTTGTCGTTGCGGAGGTAGTCCTGGCAGATCTTCAGGGAACACATCAGGAAATTCCTTCACCACAGGAATGTCTTCGAGTTTCGGCTCCTCAGCCTTCTTGTCTATAACGTGTGCTAGGAAGGCAACACATCCTTTCCTTAGGCACTTCTGTGCCTTCATACAACTGATGATTCGTAGAGGCGCGTTTCGTCTTTCTCCATGTACTATGAGAGTTTCATCATTCGCCAGAGGGATGCGAATGATTTTCTCATGACAAATGACTTCCGCTTTGCTCTTGGACAACCAGTCCATCCCGACTACTACATCGAAGCTACCCAATTGGATAGGTAGGAGGTCGATGCTAAACCTTCGTTCGCCAAGTTCTAGTGTGCAGCCTCTAACAACTTCGCTTGATTCAACGAGTTTACCATTGGCTAGTTCTATGGAATAAGGAATTTCTAATCTACTAGATTCTATTCCGAGTATGCGTTTAAATTCCACAGACATGAAGCTATAATCGGCGCCAGTGTCGAATAATATGGATGCAAAGTGATTGTTAATGAGAAACGTACCGGTGACCACGTTAGGGTCCTCGCGTGCGTCTCTTGCTCCTATCACAAATGCTCGAGCCGGAGCGTTGTTTCTCTCTGGGCAGTTCTTCATGAAGTGATCATTGCTTCCACACTTGAAGCATCCTTGGTTCTGCCCTTTCCCGTTGCCATTCTTATTACCAGCACCGTTTCCATTTCGGTTCTTTCCTTTTCCCCAACAGTCTTCTGTTCGATGACCCAATTTACCACATTTGTCGCACCTTGGAATGCGACAAGCTCCATCATGATGATACTTACACTTTTGGCATCTAGGCATGGAGCCTTGGTATGCTTTGGTTGCATGGGTATTCGCCTCCTGAGGCGGATTAGTGTCACGCTTCTTGCTGAAACCCTTGTTGTTGCGAGTTGCTTGGTTCAGGTTTGCATGTTTTCTCTTTTTGTCACCGGACGACTCAGCATGTGTCTCGGTCTTCTCTGTCGGGTTCAGTGATAGCTTCTTCATACGAACACAATCTTCAGTAAGGCTGACAGCCAGAGTTACAGCCTCGGTGATTGTTTGTGGTTTGGCCGACGTCACCATGCCACGAAACTCTGAGGCCAGTCCCCAAATGTAGCGTTCCACACGCTTGAATTCGGGAGTCACCATGTAGGGAAGCACTCTCGACAGGTCGTGGAACCTTCGAGTGTAACCATTGATGTCAGCACCTTCCATAGTCAAGTGCCAGAACTCTGTTTCCAGCCTTTGGAGTTCGGCACGAGAGCAGTACTTCTCTCTCATTCTTTCCTTCAATTCCTCCCAAGTTAGGCCATAAGCGGCATCATCACCCAAGGTTTGGGCTTGCAGGTTCCACCAAGTCAGAGCTTCATCGACAAACAATCCAGTAGCAAAGGTGACTTGTTGATCCGCGGTACACTTACTCATGCGGAAAGTAGCTTCAGTCTTCTCCGTCCAGCGCACAAATGCTACTGCACCTCCTGTGCCATCATAGTTCATCGGCTTGCAGTCGAGGAACTGCTTGAAAGTGCAGCCTTGAGCTGCATTGCCTCCAGACGAATCTCCATTCCCATTACGCCTAGCGTTGCTTGGTCCTCCACTGTCTTGGGTTCGGTTCGCCTCGTACTGGGCGATAGCAGCGGAGATCCTTTCCTCTAGCAAAGCGTTCAGCTCTTCAGCAGTTCTTGGCAGTGGGGGAGGTGGAGGTTGATCATCATTGCGAGCATTCACAGTTTTCCTGGGTGCCATGTTCTGACAGAACATAACACAGCAGGGTTACACATTTGTTTGATATCGTCACACTAGACAGTAGTATCATATATATTCGCAGGTATATATACCACATAAGTGACATCAAACAATCATTACTCTAGCAGAGTACTTAGTAGGCTTGCACTGAGGGAATCTATACGTGACAAGACTTGCTGTGATTTTTGTGCACTGAATTCCATAATTATGTATGCATCTATAATTACGTAACTCCTTGCACAGTCCGCACAGTTCGTTTCATCCTCGTATTTCTTCCTTCAGATGGGCCATCGCTTTCATGTAAAGTCACATATACTTGTGACATTCTACTTCTAGTACATGCTAATTATCACACATAATTGCAAGTAGTTTCTAGTCAACGACAAGTGCTACTCAAGTGCACTCTAAGTCTCGTAGTGTCTTTTCTAGACTCATGTAGACAGTTTCAGGAAGTGGATGTCGCGGGACGTTTATGCAATGAAAACTCTTTGAAAATTGTTTTCGTGAATGGATCCTAGAGATTGTAGACTAGACTCGAGAAGGAATCCTGGTTCACTACAACCTGGCTCTGATACCAATCTGTCACACCCCTTTCTACGGCGGAAGCACGAGGTGTGATCATGAAAGGTTCTCATTGCATACGAAGAGTAAACATGCTACATGCTCGTAAAATAACATTCAAATACCATAATTTGAAAACATACGTTAGCGTTTACATCGCTAAGTCGCATAAAACATTGTCTTAAACGTTTACAACTTTATTTAAAGTTAAACACAAGCGACATCCACGAGCATAAGCAAGACCACGCGCACATCCATCCTAGTTACCTGAAATACATGTGAGTTTTTGGAAAAACGTCAACATAATGTTGGTGTGAATTCATGCTGTTCTGTATTTCATGTTTGTATACTTTGTATGAAAACATAGTTTGTGAGTAAATCAAGTTTTCATATATAAATCCAGTTTCATGTGTACCCCACGTACCCATGTATAATTCAATCTTTTCTTGAGTACCCCACGTACTTCAAATTATATCAATCCTCTTGAGTACCTCACGTACTTCAAGTTATTTATCAATTCTCTTGAGTACCCCACGTACTTCAAGTTATTTATCACTTTTTGTATGGTATGAATTTTATGTAAATACAGTATTTCTGTACTTATCAGATTGTTAATGGGTTGCAAAGCCATTAACATGTGACACGTCATAGGAAGTCACCAAACCTAAGGCATTTAATTGGTATATTCTGAGACACAAAAGCACTTCCTCGGTTCTCGCCCCGACCGGGAGTGTGGCTGCCAGGCACCCGTTAGATCTAACCTTTTGTTCTGCGGTCTGAATGTATACGTTGATTAATGGTGCTTCTGTACCCTATTCGTGACACTATTTCTCATAACGCATCCTACTTGGTTCTCGTCATCACCAAACGCGTTTCTTGTTATCATTTCTCATAACGCCTCTTACTTGGTTCTCGTTCTCACCAAGTGCGCTTCTCATATTCATATATTTCGTCACACTTGGTTCTCGTTCTCACCAAGTGTACTTCTTGTATTCTTATATTTCGTCACACTTGGTTCTCGTTCTCACCAAGTGTACTTCTTGTATTTATATCATACCAATTATAAATTTTTGTACATTTGTACATGTATTTCACCCCCGAAGTTATAAAAACTGAAAACAGTTAAAGAGAAAAGGGGGAGCATGAACTCACAACTTTGCGTTCCTAGCGTCGTAAACTCCACCGGATTTGCTTAATTAACGTCGTAACCTATACGCGTTTTTTTAACGTTAGTCACTAGACTTGTGTCGCACAAGTACAGTCACTCTCTTTTGTACATATTCTTGTGTTAAAAATATTCTATATTTTTAACTACGTATCTTACTTATATTATTTTCTTCAAAAATAAATATAAGTCTTTTGTGTTTTGCACTTTGCACCCGGATTATGTTTCTTGTATGTTGTATGTGTATTTTTATATTTCTACTCCTCATGAGTATTTAGTGTATTTTTAAGTCTTAATACACTAGCACGTATAACACATACTATATACACTTAACACACAAGTTGGTGATCAAATAATATATATTTTTCTCTCAAAATATACATACTTATATCCACTTTTATTCTTGAAGAAATCATCGTTTCTTATCACCAAAAATTAGGGAAACCTTGGTAATACTTTTAAGCACATTTTTAGGGAATAAGTTTCTCAAAAACTTATATTTTTCTAAGTGTCAAAATTTATAAAAATTTTGACAGAGTTTCCCCTAAAAATGGAGGTTTCCCACGTTTTCAAAACGTGTGTTTATTTTCTTTTAAATCATCATCAATCATCAACAACAATTATCAACAATAATCGTCAACAATAATCACTAATTTCATGAACTTGAATATTTACAAAAATGTGTAGTAACTTACTAGCACATTTAGTAAGTCTTGTTATCTTTAAAAATAAGTTTAACTTCTTAAAAACTTTATTTTTAAAGAATATGAAGTTTTACAACTTCTAGTCGGTTTTTATGAAAATTATTTCTTTGTTAACACTTTTGTTACACAAGTGTCCATACACTTGTTTATTCACAAAAACCACTTTTGTTTGTGTAAGATCCGGTTTAGAACATGTGGTTTCTTTTGATGCTTGGTCTTTTGAAAATACCACTTGTAGATACATAGATCTACTAGTTTTAAACACTTTTTCACAAGTTAAATTGCTTTTACACAATAAAAATGCTTTTACACAAGTCCATGTCTCATGTGTGGTAGAGTTTCACCCTTTAACCCTTGTGTTAACTAAAAACGAGCTTATGTTAAGATCCATGATCTTACAAAGTCGGGTTAAACGATGATCCGGGCTACCACATCATAGATCGGGTCTCAAAAATCACAAATTCCAAGTACTACAACCTTTACACAAGTTACAAGCTATTAACCACCATTTTAGTGTTTTTACTAGACTTTTATACTTCAAAAAGTATGTTATCGATATTTAACCGACGAAAATCCTTTTAACCACTTTAGACAAGTTCAAAAGTGAGTTTTAAACATTATACCTCTAGCTCGGGGCTAGGGAAGATTCTAGGCGAAAATGAGGTGGATAAAAGCTAAAGAAAGAGGTCCTTCGTGTTCCGCTTGCTCCAAGCTTCCTAATACGTGACCTCTAACACTTGTATGATGATGGAATGGCAAGATCAACAACTGAAAGTATGATGGATGGGCTTAGGGGGTTCGGCCGAAAGCTTTGTGAGGGAGAGAGAGTAGTGTTGATGTGAGTTTGTGTGATGAATGATCTTATGTTCCAAAGCTTGGTCTTATAGGTAATTTTCAAGTGTATTACCCATTGGTTTAAGTGTCCTCTAGATCTTAAGCAAGAGAATTATAAAAATCAATTAAGTACAATGTGTGTCTCCCCATAGTTTGGGGCCGGTTAGGATTGGGGGGGGGGGGGTCCTAGCCGATTCCAACTAGATTAGTTGGTGTTTAGTTAGGTTAATTAGGTTAGTTAAGTGTTTAACCCCGTTACTTGTATGTTAGCGTGTTATGCCGGGTGTTAGGGTATTCAGGGACCCTAACTAGCTCAGAAAAAGATAAATAATGAAAATAACAATATTTTCATGTTTCGGGTATAGTCCGGTTGTTCGGTTTCATACTGATTCGTTAAAGTGCTACATTACACTTTTTAGTGTCGTTTAAGTATCTTCCTTGTATTCTTTCAATTCCCAACACTTAGGGAAATATTCTGGATGATAAAACGACATTTCTGCATAATATTTATATGTCTAAATGCTGAATTATTGCTGATTTGTATAAATTCTGCACTTAAAGTGCGTTTCGGGTGCTTTTTAGTGCATATTTTTGCTTTCGAAATGTCCATAAATTAAACCCTTACACATACTCTAGGGTTTTAATGTATTTTTGTCGTCGGACCTACACCTAGGCCTCAATTCTGATGTCTAACTGCTTTCTGCAGTTCTGTTGACACATTGTGTCTTACCGGTGAGTTTACTATTATTCTGACGCAACGCTCTCGTTTATGCATAAAGCAATATTTTGTAGTATACAACGTGCATGAATTCACTTGTTTAATCATGTGTTCAGACATTGCTGACAATTAAACTCATAATTGCAGTCATTAAGCAATAATTATAGTGTACGGAAATTACCGGTTTGTGCCAGTTGTCACAGATAAAACTTTAGGATCAATAGGTCCTGGGTTCGATTCCCACAAGGGGGGTTTTTCCCATATTTATTGGTTTTCCTCCTGAATTGGCGTGTAGGCAGTATGCCTAGTGAAGATTGATATGATCGGGTGGTTCCGTTGGTGGCACGATGATACTCCAGTGGTCCGTCAATGATCCAAATTTGTCGTTAAAAAAAAAACTTGGTATTTTATGTTATTATTATTTTTTTTTTCAAATATGCCATTATCCTATATATTAAAAACACAACCTTATGAATAGTAACATGAACCCTAATGAATAGTAAAAGACACACGTCCTCTTCTCTCCCTCCCCAACCTCCTATCATCACTTTTTTCTCCTTCAAATTCATCAGAGAGACAGAAACTACGGGAGAATCAAAGAAGGAGATCCGGAGCCGGCGACCAGACCTCGGCGCGTGCTTGCCTCTACCCACAGATTCCAAGATGTAGAAACCGGCAGTGGTGATATTTTTTTAGGAAAGACTTCGGTGGGGTCACGTGCTATAGTGGAGGCAGGTGACGGTGGTTACGGCGGTGGCTTTGGTCTCCGGAAACGCGAGAAAGGGTCACCTTCTGGTTGGTTTGTTTTTCTTTCTCACTTTCTTAGTGTGTTTATATATGATTTGTGTTTGATCTTCATAATCTCTTAGGTCTTAGCTTCTGGTAAAGTGGTTGGGTGTGAAGATGTGTTATTTCTCTCTCTCTTAATTGTTCGACGGAACGGCGGTGGTCGGTGGTGATGTTCTCAGATGCGACGGCTAGGTTCTGGTTACCCTAGACGCGGTGACTCAAACTTTAACAGGGTTTTGGGCACATCAAATTCCGCTTTGATCGACAACTTGGAGGGTGCTCTCATCATGAATGACACAATTTCCTTTAACCTAACTTCGAATATGGCCCAAAAAATCGAAAATTCTGCATCAAAATTTTGTTTTTAGATACAAATCATAAAAGATGTTATGTTGCTTTTGGGTACCCATCAACCACTTCAACTGAAATCCTTCATATGGGTGAGTTTTCCCTGAGTTGGGTTTTGTTTCTGTTTTTGAATTTTTAATCGATGGTAATATTATTGTCCAGGAAATGAGTTGGTTGGTTTGTTGATTATGCAGGAAGTCTCATGAATGTAGCGTTCAACCCATCAAAGCTACTGCCACATCAACACCCTATAGTGTTTCAAGTAAGTGTTTTTAACATGCCTTCTATGTGTTTGATGAAATGCCAAAGCCAGTTTTTTAAATTAAATTTTTATACTTGGGTTTTTGTAGAGTCAACAGTATGTTTTTTTTTTCAAGATTTTGTTGTTGCTATGTATATCTATGGTTTATGTATACAATTTAAATGGGTGTTTTGTAACTTTATAGATTTACTTTCGAATGGTTAGTGCATTGTATATCTGATAAATACACTATTCTACTATTAAAAATTGAACGAATTAATAATTATTAATAGTAGAACGTTCAATCTAAAAAAAAAAGACCGTCTACACATGTTTTACATCGATCGAAAACCATAGTACACGAATACCAGAAACGGTTCTAATAGCACCGATACTGGTACCGATGTTTTTATATCGCGTATTTTGTTAAAAAAAGTAATGAACGGAAGTTGTAAGAGGAAAATAGATCTATTTGCTTAAAGGCGTATATTATTTATAGTGTAAGAGATGAATTTGAAACTTGAAAAAGGTAGCAAAATCACTGTAGAGCCGATTTGACGACCGCTATAGTGATTTTGAGTTGTAATTTAAGATGATTATTATTATTTAAATATCAATTACTGTGAAACCTGTCACCAGGCGATTGACAGTGCAGATGGATTTCAAAATACCCATCAACCAAAACGATACGAATCTGCAAAATTCAGTATCGATCAAGTAAGAAATTAAGAATCAATTCATCTTTGTTTATATGTGAAATTCCCAAATTGTCCTCTTATATAAATTGTACAGGTGGTTTTTATCCTTGAGAAGTGCGCATAATTTGGGAGCCGCTATTGCTACCGCTAACATACAAACGGAACATGTGCACTGTTGTGGAGGTTGTATGTTCTAGAATGACTAAAGACATACTTCAATTAGATGATATTGCAGCAGAAGAAACATTACAGGTGCATTTTGTTTAACTAACTTTTATTTATTAATTTATTTAATGGACACATCTTATTTATCATTTGTTGAATGTTAAAAAAATTGCTAACATGGCACATCTTATTTATCATTTTAGTATCACATAGACCTGGCAATTTTGACCCAACAAGTTGAATGTTAAAAAACATTGCTAACATGACACATATCATTATTTCAAATTTTGAAACAAATGTATGTTTTTTTTATATTTCACATCAGCTTTTTTTTTTGCATATATTGTATTTGATGTGACAGTTAGCATAAGAAAGTGAGGCTGCACTAAATTGTTTGTATTTTTTATCAGATTCAAAGGTTAATTCATATGTTGTTGGAAAACCTTTCATCTTTATTGGAGTCTTTGGTTGGTATTAATCAAACAACAAAACGACAAGAAGCGTTATCAAGCTCTATTGACGATTTAATTCCGTCACTTCCTCAATTACGGGTATTGGCAGGTATGCATTTTCCAACTGTTTACTTATAAGTGATCGATTAAAAATGCTATTTTCGTCCCTGAGGTTTGGCCAGTTCTGCAACTTTCGTCCGGAACAGATGATTTAGGGTAACAACCATTGGGGCAGCAATGGTGATGAAACCGATGTTCCGGAAACCACCATCAACCACCCTTATTCCTCTCACCACTCTATCCATTACCTATCTTCATGCAACCACCGCTACCAACATCACCATAACATAGGATTTGTGACTGTTCTTCTTTGATTGTAGGTGCGTTCCATACTATTTATCTCACTTTTCTAAAATTGTTAACGTATATTTAATTATAATGGTTACGACATTGTAGGAAAAAAATATTACTTTTTGGGTAATGGGATATTATAGAGGGGAGGAAAACCCAAAACTTGATATTGAGAGTTTCAGTTCCGAAAGTTTTCTTATTTTGGGCAGCAACTCGATATCAGCCGAACAGCCCTGCCGTTGATGAACTCTCAGCCCATTGATCAATTGAAAGTAGGTAACAGTTAGTCACTTAATTTGTTTCTCTATTCTTTCTATTGAGTGGTTAAATAGTGCGTAAAATAAAGCGTTAGTGGAAGTGATAACTTATTTGAAATTTGCAGGTCCTGGTTGTTCGTCGGTTGGAGAAGGGTCGTTTGTGGAGCATGATCCGTGTAAACTGATTGGTATTTTGTTGTTAACAGGTCAGTTGCAACTTCGATTTTGTTGGTCACAGTCGATATTGCAGGTCACATTTTTAAGGTTTTTATGATCAGATTTTTTCAAGGTTTTTAATTACCATGGAATGTACATCGAAATTGCAGTGGTCAATAAATGGTTAACTGAAGCTTATAGATTACAAATTGCTAGCGAGACAGGCTGTAAGCAGAGCAAGTATTTGATATGCAACTATGTTGTTTTTCTATTTAGAAATTAGAATGAATATTATATTTATGTTGGTAATATTTTGTTCTTTTTAGAGGGTGTTACATTGAAAGGTGTATATTTTCAACGATAGCTCATTTATCTCCTTTCTTTGATTGTTAACACATGTGAGCCTTGAAAGTTTGTTTCGAGTTAAAAGGCTCATGAAAGTTGTCAAATCCCGTGTATATGGAAAACACATGGTTTTTTGGTTTTAATCCATCTTTGTTTATAGTCCCTAGCCCTTGCTTGACTGTTTATTCAAATGTCTTTCGACAAAAATTTGGTCATAAATATCTCTCTTTGTGATATTGTTCTCATGTCCATCTAAACAATGTTATTGTAGCAATGGTTGAACGAGCTTCTACACACATCTTCACATTGAACCAACAACTAGACACCACTTCATATAAAACATGAAACCCCATTGCGCGGCGCAAGGCGCGCGAGAATAAAACTAGTTGTGTTAATATGTTAACACGATACTAGCGGTTGGCATTAAAGGGTTTTTATTATTATTATTATTATTATTATTATTATTATTATTAACAAAGTATAAATTAGCAACATTTGTGTGCATAGAGGTATGTACCTCATGCTTTGGGAGGTTTAAAAAAAAATTGATATTTCACTTTTAACCCAGAACTATTTGTTATTCTACTTATAACATCAAAAGTTTTCATCTCTTGCAATTTAAACTCACAACTTTTGTACTTTCAACTTTGGTCCCCACGCTTTTCATATTTCGCAAATTTTTTGTTTTAAATTTTGCGAGTTAACACGGCATAACGTGTGTGTGGTTCAACGTTTTAACATGTCATTTTACGCTTCGTACTAGATTTTGCGAGTTAACACAACTCAATGTGCGTGTGTGGTTCAACGTTTTTACGTCGTCTATCTTTTCCTGGTTTGACAAGTTCGTTATCGTTACAATGAGAGCGGAAAACGACTCCTGGATACTCCGTATCCATTGAAACGTATGGATAATCGTTGATAAGTGAGTTGATTAGGTCAAATTCTGACTTTAGGCTGTGATTCCACACATATCTGATAATCGTTGATAAGTGAGTTGATTAGGTCAAATTCTGACTTTAGGTTGTGAAACGCTGGTACAAGTGGTTCGGGTTTATCAGATGAAGAGATTTCTGAGCATCTGCAAGTGTACACTGCACAAGGAAAGGTGAGTGAAGTGGATACTTGTTGTATTTGTTTGGGTGAATATGAAAAGAAGGAGAAGATGGGGAGACTCGAATGTGGGCATCGGTTTCATGCGGAATGCATCAAGCGTTGGTTGTTGTCTAAGAATGTTTGCCCCATGTGTATGTCTACTGCATTGACAGTATAACTATTAATTTGATTATGATTGGCGATGTAATGGTTTAATTTGTGTTACAGTATTGGATATTTGGATATATTATATTAGTTTAATTTGTGTTACTGTTGGATATTTTGATTTGTTAATACTTGGTTATAAAGATAAACCCATAACAAAGAACATTAAAACTAACCCATACTTGCTACAAGAATTTTAAAACAACTTCACAATTTGTTTATGGATGGTTCTTTTCCTGAAACTTATACATAGTTAACGGATATAAGTACGGTTTTCTTTGGTTTTGGGTTCACTTCGATTTTTTGTTTTGTTTTGATCGGTTTTTGTTGTTTTCGATCTTTTCAGTTTTTTTATTTCGTTTCAGTTCGGTTTCGACTTTTTCACTTTTTCTTGTTTCGTTTGGTCGGTTTCGGTTTCGTTTTGGTTCGGTTTCAACTTTTTTCGTTCAATCGTCTTCATAGTTCATAATGCTTCTGTTTTTTTGCTAGCTACTTATTAGATTTTTTATGATGTTTCTGTTAGAATCGTGTGTTTTCATAGAAAAATTATTGAAATTTCAATATCGGTAAATCAATTGGTGGTGTTTAACTAGGCTCAATGTGATACTGGACTGTGTTAGTTGCATAGTGGACTGTTAATGGCTTCAATTTCGTTCAATCATCTTCGTAATGCTTCGATTTAAAGTCTTCGTAATGCTTCGATTTAAAGTCTTCTTGAAAGTAGAAGAATTAGGGTTTGAACGGAATTTATGTTTTTTATTATGAGTATTATGATTTTGTGTGTAATGTTTGACAAGAGTAACAAGTAGAAGAATTGGAGTGATACCACATAATTGTAACACCTCGAAAATTCACGTCCTTTAATGTATTGACATGTGTCATATGTTTGAACGTGTGAAAGAATGTTATAGAAGGATTAAAGTTGACAATCATGGAAAGTATGTGAATATACGAGTTCTAAATGTCAACAGTGAATAAATATATTGTACATTAACCCTACATGATGCTCATACCTTCAAACGAATAAATCATGGATCATACGAAGCTAAATATGAAAGAAAGTGAGAGATTACAAACTACAGGGGTTAAATGTGTTAACATGTTTAAGTTATACCTCTGAGTGACCTTTTGACAAACCCGAAGCTTTGTAACGGTTAATTATATTCACTAGAATGCACGATATAAATTTCATAAAGTTTCGTTATCGTATGAGAAAGTTATGATCAAATTCGTATGCGAGGGGTTAAAAGCGTCAACGATGAAGTTTAGGACTTTTCGGGTGACAATAAAGTTAACCGAGGACTAAACAAGATGGGTATATGTCTTAAAGCCCTTAGATGTTAATTAGGAGGGTTCATAATGCAAGAAATGAAGTCTAAGCAAAGTTTTGAAGAGCCAAGGATCAAAACATAAAAATCTAAAAATTCAGATTTGTGCAGTAAGGGTGTCGCGCCACGCGAAGCCCCAGAGGGGGGGTCTACGCGTGCCGCGAGAGTCTACCTGTTCCGAAATTCTTGGGTTTTTTGCCTGCTAGGTGCTTTGTACTCGACTTTTATCCGATTCTCCACATCTTGCACGACCCCTAAACAACCCCTAGACACTTAGGGACACTTGTGGATGAATTGTGGTCAGTTGTAGACTTGCATGTCAACAATCTAGTGGGTTCTTGATCACTATATAAAGCCACTAAGTTGCAACAAGTCCTTCACACCTTTCTCTTGCATTCCTGATCATTTCTGGAGCTCAAGACTTCTCTCAAGTGATCACTAATCGTGCTTAGGACCTTGGTAAGTATGCTTAACCTCTCTTAGTTAAGTTTTTGCTTAGTTTTAGCTTAAAAGTCAAACCGTCGTAATTAACGGTTGACTTAACGATTAATCACTAATGGTCCAGTGATTAGTCGAATTGAAAGTAGTTATAAGTTGGTAATTATGTGGGTAATAAACCCTTAAAAGGGTTCCCCCTAATTCCCACTCTAACTAGGTCAAATGTCGGGTCAAACTTGTTAATAAAAAAGTCAACAGGATACTTAGTTTCTAATTTATGCATGATTAGCAATGTAGAACACATACAACCTGTTTGATCATTATTATAACTTGGTAATTAGTGTAAGAACATGTCTAAACATGTTCAACCCGACAATTCTCTGTAGAGACCCGGTTCGGAACCGAAAGTCGCATAGTTTGACTTTTGCTTTGACTTTTAGTTCTGACCCGTTTAGGCATGTTTTAGAAATGCCTTAGAGCTTTGATTGGACCAGGTTACATGCTAGTTATTATTATAAAAGATATACCTTATGATGTGATTAGACCCGCCTCCTAGCTCAGTTGGTTTTCGGCCGGGGGTTTGCCAATGGCCACCCCGGTTCGAATCCTGGCGTCTACGGCTTGTGGGGCGGGTTGTTCCAATGATGGATCGTATCCTATCGAGGCATGGTGCGGTCTTGAGGGCAACCCGGTTTTACCCAGCTGTTACCCCAGCGAGTCTCTCGTGTGGGGGCAGTATGGTTTCCGGGCGAAAGTCAGCTTGCGCGGCGGCCGGGGCCCGATCGAACATCGCGTCCGAGAGTGCGGGGCTGACGGGGGAATGTCTTCGACATGAACCCGGTGACCACTGGTCCAGTACATAGAAAGTCACCTTCCAAAAAAAAAAAAAAAACCTTATGATGTGATTGGCATTAAAGTTTTTACCAAAGACACCTTATGATAGATAGGGTAAGTTACTAAGGGGGAGGGGGCGGTCCGTTATGGACTCCTCATAACGAGTTATCCTATCACTAACACCGCCGCCTCTATGTTTGTAACGAGTGATAGGTATCACTCGTTGAATATATAACGCGTTGAAGATATGAATGAATGAATGAATGTGTATGCTTGTACATTGTGTATTAATACTTGTACATTGGAATCCTATCACTAGTGATATCACCCCACTACAATTCTATCACTAGTGATAGAATATTGGGTGATGACATAGCATGATTTGATTGGATATTGAGAGTGATAGAAATCTATCATTAGTGACCACCCCCTCCCCCCTAAGTATCATTTTTCGTGTATATGTTATAGTATATGATACTATGTTGAAGCTCTAGAAAGAAACATAACATAGTAGTCTCTTTTGTTATAATATAATATCATGTCATTATACACACAACTACTATGTTGGTTGAGATATATTATGATGAACCAAACTGAAAATGTCCAACATTTTACACATGTCATGTTTCAACATTTTAACGCGTTGTTGATGCCCTCACCAAAGGACGTTCATCCTTTTGTTTTCATGAATTTGGTTTCAAGTTGAGTAGTAAATGAACCGAGTTAAGTTTGAGCTCGTAAACTCAAACTTGATTTGTTTTCCTTACATCTCTTGAGCTCAAGCTAAGACTTGTTTAAAACTCTATATCCAAAGCTTAAAATCTACTTATAAAAAATTTTCAAGCTCAAATTTGATACAAGTTCCACTCGTTCATTGTTTTAAAATTATTTCATTATCTTATTTATAAGCATGTATAATTATCAAATACATATTCATGACTATAAATTATATATACTCTTTATATGATTTTTAAAAATTATTCTAACTTACGAGTGACATATAAATTTATGTATACTCTTTTTATGATTTTTAAAAATATTCTAACTTACTAGTGACAAATTCAAACACGTGTTATGAACTATTCAACTGAGCGTTTGTACACGTGTAATGTGCTGAGACCATGCCTTATCCAAATTCATGCAGAGCATTCAATTCCTTATTTTATCCCCAATTTATAGCTCCCCTACATTTATGTAAAATGATTTATCCATATTACCTACATAAAATATTAATTTTATCCACTAAATTGGTATTCCAATCCCCTACATTTATGTAAAATTAATAATTATCCAGATACAAACATAATATATTAATTTTATCTACTCAATTGGTGTTCCAATAAATCCATAAATAAAGCCAACTAAAAAAACAAAAAAGCCAAAATAATAATAATAATAATAACAACAAAATAAAATGAGATAAAAACTAAAAATGCAAAAAGCGTAGATTATTGGACCAATTAAATAGATAGCGTTACACGCGTCTGGCTGCCGCTTCCATAGATAGTATAGTTTTATATTAGGCCCCTTATTATTTTTGCCTTTTCTTAATGCATCCCTTGTTCTTTCTTGAGATTGCAATTGTGAAACAAAAGTTGGAAGTTGAAATATGGATTGACACAATTATAATAACTATTAAGTTCACTTCATACCGATTCAAATTACAAAGGTCACATAAACAATTTCTTGCTTTCAAAAACACTGTTACATAAAAACAACAAAATATTGTGTATGTACCTATTGAATTTAGACCTGGCAAACGGGTCGGGTTGAGTCGGGTCGGGTCAAAACGGGTTCGGGTCAAAACGGGTCAATTAAAAAAGGGGTTGTTTTGGTTCGGGTCAAAACGGGTTCGGGTCAGAACGGGTTCAGGTCAGAACGGGTTTTGGGTCGGAATGGGTTTCGGTTCGGGTTGGTTAAAAATGTTTTTAAAGAGATTGTACATCAAGGGGCAATTTTGTTCGGTTCGAAACGGTACGTGTCGAAACGGTACGCGTCGAAACGGTACGCGTCGAAACGGTACGCGTCGAAACGGTTCACGTCGAAACGGTTCGGTTCGAAACGGTACTGATCGAAACGGTACGGGTCGAAACGGTACGGGTGAAAACGGTACAGGTCGAAATGGTACGGGTCGAAACGGTACGGGTCGAAACGGTTCGGTTCGAAACAGTAAGGGTCGAAACGGTACTGGTCGAAACGGTACGGGTCGAAATGGTACGGGTAAATCAAGAAAATTATGAAATAAAGAACTGACTCACACTCAACTTCATTATTACCACAAAACCTATATCCACTTCTATAAAAAAAATAAAAGTGTTGCTTATTTATTATTTACTATGGTTTATTAAAACCATCATACAAACTTCAATGCACATAGTACAAACAACAATGCCAAGAATTGTTCATAGCTCTCATACAATTTGCGTAGCCTGCTCATCATTCTAATCACATTAGACTGTTTCTGTAGGATCGAATTCGGACCTAAACGAGTCGTGTAGAAGAGTTTTTCATCAAAACAAGAGGCGGAAACAAGTGTTTCGATGTAATTCAGCACGTATACACATAAAACTGTCGATATTATTGATCTAGAAGACGTTTACAACCTGTCGACACTTCGGCAGCACTTCGTGGCTCACCGCAAGACAACACCTAGAACTATGTGTGTGATTCCGCTCTAATGACTTATATATACTACATGTGATTTCGCTTATGTGTACACTGACACATAAGCGATACCCTCAACTGCCATAAAAGTGAAATTACAATGACATAAAAGCGATACCTAACTCTTGACATATGAGCGGAACCTATCCTATGCCATAAAAGCGAAATAAGCATCTGACAAATAAGCGATATCATGCAATTGTCAAATGAACAAAATCTCATCTAAATCCATGTAAAACTCCTTTGTCTTTTGTGAGATGGTGTCATGATGACTTCACTTTGATGATGTCATCATGACATCATGCTTGATCAATCTTCGCAACGAACTGAGACACGACTGAAGACGTAGACGACAGACGGATGCACCAACAAACTCCCCCTCGGATGTTGACGGAGTCTTCAGTGTCGAGTCTTTGCATCTTTAGTCTTTATCAGTCCTCTCTAATTCTTTGAAGTGTCTGACATTGTAAGTATCCTTCATCTCTTTCTTCTCTCTCAATCTCTATATCAGGTATCGGAACCTGACACTCTATCTTCATGTTTAAAATTGAAACCTGACTATTTTTCTGATGACCACTTGTAAATATCACAAAAAATGATCTAACATTTTTAGTTTCTGATGAACCATTTGCAAAAATATCATTTTCATTTTCAAATAACATACTCTCCCAAACCATCTGTTCATCTTGTTTAGCACTTGGAATTTTGAAAATTAGCTCTTCAACATCAGTTGTCGAAAATCTTTTTGTATTTTTCAAAACTTTATGCTAAAACACACTAAAAATCTTTTTTGAAATTTTTGAATGTAAAGAAATGCAGTAAAGAAATATTTGCAGACAATATTTTTTGTGAGTTTGCGCAAGAGGATCATATCAGTTTTTGAGACAAATCACCAACACCGTTAAGCTTCATTTCATTTTAAGTTCTAAACGATTCACCTAGATTGTCAGTATACTGGTCCACTTAAATTTTCACACAAAGTTCAACTGCTTCGAGATACAATATTAATATTTTAAGCACTAAAACTCAATCGCGTGTCCCACCTCAGAATATACTCCCGTATCCAGATCCCAATATTCAGTCTTACAGGTGAGTATACTACAATGATATCTGTACATAAATTAGGTAATGCGAGGGCTGAGGGATCTCAGGTCGATACTTCCGTATACGCAGAGAGATATCAGCTTCGACTTTACGGTATGTCCCCTTTAGAGGATCTTTTAGCTACAACAGCAGCGACTATCAATTTTATTGTTTCATCTGCATGCTAAGGGTTTATGCTATGTTTCAAGCATTGCAGAAAGTATTATTCGAGGACTAGGTCAGAACTTCCATTCAGCAGAAGTCCTGGAATAATACCCCAGACATCATTGAGTATAAAGACCTAGTATATCAGATTATGAGACCTTTCAAACGAGATTTCGGGGGTTACCCATATATCCGAGAGATGTTTCCCCACGATATAAGCAAGTTTGAAATTTAGGTTTATATCTCGTCACAATCTACTAAATGTGCAAAAACCTACTGGCACATCATCAGTGAGACCGTTTATCACATTTTTACTTTCCAATTCTTTAGCAGGCTGTGATCGTCCACTGATGTACTATCATTTCCTCTTTTATGCAACAAAAACTAATTTTTGATTTTATCATGTTTTTGAATTTTACAAATTTTCAAATGTTTTTGGATTTTGTAAAAATTCTTATTCTAACTCCCCCTAAAATGCAAACACATTTTAGGAAATTTGAAAACAAACTGTACAATAACATGACAACTGATATCGAATTACTTCAAATCGCCATCCACTTGGCATAAACAATCAGAACTGCCCCTTTTAACAAACCATTTTCTCATTAAGATTTCAAAACACTTAAGTTTGTTTTAATCAAAATGATTTTTCCGGAAAATAAGTTTGTTTTTACCACTTGTAAAATTGGGGATGTGGTTCATCATTATGTCTTCAACCACTTGTAGAAAATCAAGTACAAATTAATGTCCCTGATTTACCACTTGTACGAAAAACACAAACAAATACACAGAATGATACCGATTCCTGATCCACGATTACCAACTTGGGATCTCCGGCAAGTCCACAGACTTACTGTTCGTAGTATGTACCATCCCAGTCACAAACCAGGGATGGTTCAACTTTATCTTTCTGCATCTTCTTCTCATAGAACTCTTTAACCCCTTTGACTTTTCGATCAATCATTTTACCAAAAATGTGTTTCACCGCGGGGTTAAAGGCCTTTTCAACATCAAATTCCTTCTTGTCATCATAAAATTGGTTTGAAATTTCAACCTTACCAATTTTCTTTTTAAAATTTTTAGCCTTCAATGGTGGAAAATGAACATCATCCATTGGAGGAACTGAAGTTTTCAATTTTAACTCAACCTGTGGCTCCTCTGATTTTATGGAATCAGATTCATCGCCAGAAGATAGCTCCTCTGATTTCGACCTATCAGAATCATCGCTAGAACTACCACCAGACTTCTTAACAACCCATTTCTGATTGTCAGATTTAGCTCTTTTGTTGTAAAACTTGTTTGAGCATTCACCAATTTCAAAAATAGAATTTTTTAATAATTTGATTCGGTCAATTGGTGGTTCAAACTCAATCACTTTATCTTTGAGTTTACGAGAAACTCCCTGTTTTGATGGTATTGCCTTAGAACAATCTCTGGCAATATGTCCAACAGTGTTGCATTGGAAACAGGTTCTCGTATCTTTCCTTTCTTCTTGCTTCTTTGCAAGGAATTCTTTGTTCGATTGTTTCTAGAATTCTTTCTTTTCTTCCTCTTCTGAGCTAGTTCCTGAAACAAATGTCATTTTTGCTTTAAAATCACGAACATATTTTTCATTTTTCTGTTTTTCTGTTGGAATAAATCCAAGACCTTTCTTTTTGAAATTACGGTTAGGGTTTGATTTCTTGTGAAAATCAGAACCAGAACTGTAACCTTTTTTCTTGTTTAATTTTTGTTGTACTATTGAGGTGTACAGTTTAGGTTTACCATTAAGATTTAAATCTTTTATTTCAGAAATATTAATTTCTGTAAGTTTGAAAACCTTTTTTATCATCTCAGTTTTAACACCTCTTATTGGAAATTCCTCATCAGAATATAATTTGTCGGAATCATTCAATGTATTTGCAACTTTGAATGTTTCGTCACTCAAATTAGATTTTGATAACATGAATTCTTTATTGTAAACTCTTTTAATCGAAGATTTTGGACTATTAACTATCGAACTCGAACTTTCAGAACCAGACTTTGACTCTGACTCTGATTTTGACTCTGAGTTTGACTCCAACTTTGACTCCTCAGTTTCATCTTTATCCAACACCTGATCGACGACTTTCTTTATTAACTCGGACTCATGATCAGTGTCAGATGATGTAAACGTAACATCAATATTTTCTGGCAAATTGACAGAGGACTCCGACTCCCATTGTAAATTTGTTGCTTTTTCGACTCTTTCCTGATTTGGATTTCTGGGCAAATATCCATTTTCTAACGGGGGTGGACACTTGTTGTAACCAACATTTTGTTTCTTACCAGAATCCTTTTTATCAGTCTTTTTCTTTGAGTCACTCTTCTTCTTGTTCTTCTTTTCTAGAGTCTTTTCTTCAGTCACTTTTCCATCATCATTCTTTTCTTCAGTTACTTCATCCTCTTCAAATGCCTTCATGCCTTCAACAGTTGGATAAATCCTGTCAATGACATAAGAAGTACATGAGTAACTTTTCAACAAACGATTAACTCTTTCAGTTTCGATTCTTTGCAGTTCCAGTTTCTGCTCAAGAGCAGCACACTTCTCAATGTAATTGTTCACCACTTTTTGCTTCGTCATAAAAGCTCCTTGAAGTGTTTTCATCGCTGTTGCTTGTTCTTCACTAGTTAAATTGTATTGGTTCATTGCTTTGTTCAGTACATCATAAGATTCCTTCAAACTATTCAAGTTATAGATCAATGTACTGTTCTGCTTCTTCACAGCTTCACAGTTTTCACACTTCACTGGAATCTTCTTTGCATCAACTTCCTCATCAACTTTGAACTTTGCAATTTCAACCTTTACTTTCCTTTTGATCACTGGAATTTCTTCGTCATCACTGCTCACTGGAGTCTTGACCTTTTTCTTCTTCTTTTTAACCTTTTCATCTTCACTGTCACTTTCAGCAATCAGTTTCATATCAGCTTCGAATTTTCTCTTCCAATATTCAGTATCATCATCACTGTCCTCTTCAACTCGAGCTACAAAAGCTATGTGAGCTTTAGCTTGATCAGGAATATAGTTATCCCAAAGAAAATTCTCCCAGCTAAAACCCTCAGCTAACTTTTCGTCATCTTGATCTATTATCAAGGCACTACCATTTACTCTCTTTAAAGAATCTTGATTCACTGCACAAGCTCTCTTTCCAGAGTCTTCAATAATGTGCATTCCATGTGCAGTTTGTGCTTGATTTTGATGTTGATGTTGATGTTGTTGAGATGGTTGTTGAGCAACTTGATGATAGATGGCTTTTCGATAATAATCATTGTTGTTGTTGAAAGGATTCTGAGCTCCACTTGCTTTGCGATTTGTGCACTCCCTCTTGAAGTGACCTTTCTCCCTGCAACGAAAACAAGTGACTTTAGATTTGTCAAAACCTAAAGTAGAAGTATTAGCTTCACGTAGATCATCTCTTCCAGTGATTTGCTTGAATTTCTCAGCTCTCCTCAACACACTGGCCAAGCACCATTTTATGTCCATCAGTTCCATCTCTTCAGCATCGATCTGGTCGTAATCTTCCTTTGTCAGCATTGGATTCCCGATTCGACCTGCAACAAAACTACCATAAGATTCAAGAACAGTTCCCAATAAAGACATATGACTTTTTGCTAACTCTTCAGAATATTCCTGATCATTTTCAATGTTCAACACAATGTTGCATTGAATCTTTTTGCCATTTCTTGTTGTTGACACGTTTGGATCAAATGATGAAAATGATGTAAAACTTGTTTTGCTGTTTGATCCTGATGATGAACTTCCAGGAGAATTCTTGGCATTGTAAGCAGTTTCTATTTTCGGAGATAGATTTGAAGACTTTTCATTCACTCCTGCTTTATAATACAACCCAATATCCTGTTCACCATCGAAATCTTTCATTCGAATAATCTTTCGTTGCTCCATCTCTTGAGCTTCCAACTTTTCAATGAACTTGCTGAGTGTCAAACTGCTAAAACCTTTCTTGTTTCTAAGCATCATGAGATATGTTCCCCAAGTCTCGTATGGCAAGGCATCAGCAAGTTTTTCGATCAACTCTTCATTGTTTTTCTCAATACTCAATCTCTTCATGTTAGCAAGCAAATTGCAGTATCTTTCGATAATCTCTCTTGTACTTTCATTCTTTAATTGGCGAAACAGATCAAATTCTTTCTTTAGAAGCGATTTCTTGCTTTTGACCATTTCTTCACTACCACGAAACTTTGACCTTAAAGCTTTCCAAATTGAATATGAAGTTCCATTGTGTTGTAAAAGCACCATAATATCTTCTTTTACTGCTTGTTGAAGAAGACTTAGCATCATTTTCTCATCTTTGTATTTCTTTCTAGCATCAGCGCTTAGATCTTTTATCGGAACAGGCTCTTCATTATCATTCATCGGTCGAATGTATTTTGTTTCGACACATTCCCACGCATCCAAGTAGTTAGCTTGTACCCAATTCTCAAAACGACCTTCCCAACCTTTAAATTCTTCTATGTTCATGAGTTTGGGCGGTTTTTGCATTGTTCCTGTTTCGTTTTCGAGCATTGTGTTTTGTGCAACACTGATCGGAGTAACCGGTGTAGCGAATGCGTTGTAAAAATCTTCGTCCATTTTTTTTTCCGAATTTTTAAATGAGCTTTATCACTTTGTAAAAATTCCTGACAATTACCTGTTGACACCAAACAACACACAATCAGTTTAAACGTTTATCAATTACTCGAAAGAAAACTGGTACATGAACTGATGATTTACTGTGCAGACTGAATGTTGACATACTGTGCGGACTGCTATGACCCGGATGCAGTACAAATGACTTGACCCTTTGAAACCTTTGAACTCCAAACCTTACAAACTTTCAAGCGAATTGATGACTATCAAAAATACCCTGTGCAATCTGTTGACACTATCAAATAACCCAAAAACCTTTCAACAATTTATCAACAAATTACATGCAATTTTTGACTAAAAACAAACTGCCAAATATCAATTCATTTAACAACACTTTTTAATTCTTTTCCATGGGCCGGTATATTAACAAGTGGGCTATGATTGGGCCAAACAATTGTTGTTAAAAACTCAAACTTATCACTGATTCAATTCACTTTAATTTGATTCTATTGGATCTTCACTTAAACCAATAACATCAATATACTGATCTCATGAAAACAAGACAACAATTATCACATTGGATCGCAAAACTCACTAAACCGAACAATATTAAAATCCAACACAAATCTATTGAACCTTTAGTGAACAGTCAACACTTGCACATGATTGGACCACTTAAAATCACTAAGCCGACATTTAAAAAAAAAAAACACAATTTTCAATTCTGATTAGTAAAAACAATGTCACATGAGCCTTTAATTCTATCACATGTCACTGACAACAACTTTATCAATTCATATATATCCCATGCAAACCGACAATCTCGATTTATGTATCACGCAACACAATGCATTTTCAATCGGTTCACAATACTCAATGTACTATCACATGATTTTGTTTTATGTTTTCACACAACTCGAAATGTCAATTTCAAAGATTTTACAACAACAGTCCTTAAAAGTGATATCAGAACTCTGGATGAACTTTAGACCTTTAACAATGTTCACACCACTGTCCGTAAAAGCGAAATTAGTTTGTTCATAAAAGCGGAATCAAATTGTTCACATAAGCGGAATCAAACTGAAAGATGACCATAAGAGCGAAATCACAAGTAAACCTGCTGATGTCACTTTTTGTAAGAGACCGTAAAAGCGAAATCTCAAAATTCCTATGTTCTAGATCGTTTTTAACTTTGAAAATTTCAAGGATTTCTTAATTGTTAGTTCCGAACACACTGTGCAAAATTTAACCGATTCTGACCGTAAAAAATTTTGTTTTTCGAAAAAGAAAGGTGTAGAAACAGAAATAACGGCTGAAATGTATAAAACTCTTCTTCACTGGCTTTGATACCAATTGTAGGATCGAATTCGGACCTAAACGAGTCGTGTAGAAGAGTTTTTCATCAAAACAAGAAGCGGAAACAAGTGTTTCGATGTAATTCAGCACGTATACACATAAAACTGTCGATATTATTGATCTAGAAGACGTTTACAACCTGTCGACACTTCGGCAGCACTTCGTGGCTCACCGGAAGACAACACCTAGAACTATGTGTGTGATTCCGCTCTAATGACTTATATATACTACATGTGATTTCGCTTATGTGTACACTGACACATAAGCGATACCCTCAACTGCCATAAAAGCGAAATTACAATGACATAAAAGCGATACCTAACTCTTGACATATGAGCGGAACCTATCCTATGCCATAAAAGCGAAATAAGCTTATGACAAATAAGCGATATCATGCAATTGTCAAATGAACAAAATCTAATCTAAATCCATGTAAAACTCCTTTGTCTTTTGTGAGATGGTGTCATGATGACTTCACTTTGATGATGTCATCATGACATCATGCTTGATCAATCTTCGCAACGAACTGAGACACGACTGAAGACGTAGACGACAGACGGATGCACCAACAGTTTCTGACTTTCATATTTGTTAAAAATATGCTAAGGTTATGTTTCACGGAGTTGTTTGGCCATTCGTATTCACGTTAAATATGAGCAGCACCGGTTCGCGTCGAAACGGTATTGGTCGAAACGGTTCGATTGAAAACGGTACTGGTCGAAACGGTATGGGTCGAAACGGTTCGCATTGAAACGGTACGCGTCGAAACGGTTCGCGTCGAAACGATACTGCTTGAAACGGTACGGGTCGAAAGGGTACGGGTCCAAACGGTTCGCGTCGAAATGGCACGAAACACGTCCCGACCCGAAACTCGTCTTGTGCGGAAACTCGTGTCGGCTCAAAACCCTTTGCGATCCGAAACCCGTCCCGTGCAGAAACCCGTGTCGGCCCAAAACCCGACCCAAACCGACCCCGTTCCGATCCAAAACCTACGTCATGCTAAAACCCGTCTCGGCCCGAAACTCAGTTCGAACTGAACCCGTTCCGATCCAAAACCCGTTTCGTGTCGCATCCCGTCTCCTGCGGATACTTGTGCCGGCTCGAAACCCATTCCGATCCGAAACCTGCGCCGTTTCTTTAAGACACTAACTCACATCGACCCATTTCTTTAATGTTGCCGATCCGCTTTGACCCGAAAATAACAAGATGGAATTTCAAGTGACCCACTGTGACCCATTTAGTTAAAATATCTTACCCAAACCAACCCATATAATATTAAAAGCTACCCAAACTAACTCACTTGGAAGACTTTGGGTCAAGTTTGCCTCCTCTACTATTGATATTAGTTTTTAGTTTTTATATTTTATTTAGTTATATCAAAATCCCGACATATAAAATATTTGATAAGTGACAATGTATTATACATTCTGTCTTGTTCGTGAACATTTGTTTGTGTTCATCAATGTTCGTTGCCTAAAATTAACAAATAAACACAAACGAACACGAACAAGTTCATTTCCTTAACAAACGAACACAAACAAAAAATCTCTTTCGGAACACAAACTTAAAATCTCTTTCAGTAAGTGTTCATAAACAGTTCGTGAACACATATATTTCTTAACAAACGAACACAACCAAAATCTTATTCGTATTCGTTTAGTTCGTTTACAGCCCTACAACAAATTATAATTTCGAAACTTAAAAAAGTCATTTCGCAAAGTAAAAGGACTTAAAATACAAATATCAAAAAAGATTCCAATATAATCTGACTAGGACTGGATCGATAAGCTATGTCAACCACAAAACGCTGATAGACACGTCATCACAACGGATAAGGACCGCCCTTTTCGCACTTTCTCTCTCACACACATCACCTAAACACACACTCTACCTTCCCCTATATCTTCCATCCAATATCCACATTTTCACTCACTGAAACCTTCAAATTCATCCTTCCAATTCCTTGAATTCAACCATCGGAAACCGAATCATTGATTATTATCCAAATCAACACCAAATTTCATCATATTTCATCATATATTTTGAATTTCGAATCTTATTTCAGATCTCATATTAACAGATTTTGATTTGTGAAGAAGAAGAAGAAGAGGAAGATTTGAAGATATTATTATGGCGTGTGTTGCTGGAATGATGAACGGATACATGTCATCGTCGACGGGATCATCGTCGTCGTTTGGAAAATTGAAGAATTCGCATAAGAAGAAGACGAATCGGAACGATCGGAGGTTTAGGATTGGAGTTACGTGTGTTTCGTCCAGTCCTGTTGCGTTAGATCCGTATAAAACGTTGAGTATTCGTCCTGATGCTTCTGAATCTGAGGTTAAAAAGGCGTTTAGACAGTTAGCGTTGAAGGTGATTATTATTTCTAGATGAATTTGTAAACAGTTTCTGGTTATTTTGTTTGATTTGTTCGGTTATTAACAGTTTTTTTTTGTTTTTGATTGATTTCAGTATCATCCGGATGTGTGTAGAGGAAGTAATTGTGGAGTTCAGTTTCATCAAATCAACGAAGCTTATGATGTAAGCTATCTTTCACTCACTCTTTTTGTTGAGTTTTGATGTTTTAATTCCGATTTTATGAAGAATCCGTTAGATATTTAGATTTGCACTATAGATCAGATCTGTTTACGAACAATAAGCTTATGAATTCAAATTTAATCTGAAAAAAATTTATTAATATTCTACAAAACTTCAAATCTAATCTCATAATTGAAAAACTAGCGATTGATAAAAGAAACTAAACAGTTTTTTTAACTGACATTAGATCTGCGTTATAGTTCAAATCTGTTTGCAAACAATATATACATATTAATACAGATTTAATCTGTAATTAATTAATAATATACAGATTAATTCAAATTTAATCTGTGATTAATTAATAATATACAGATTAATTTGAATTTAATCTGTAATCTGTAATTAATAATATATAGAATTTCAACTTCAAATTTTAATCTTCAAAATGATATAATATACAGATGATTTGTTGAACTTCCTATAGAAATTTGATATTTATACAGATTAATTCACATTTAATCTGTAATTAATACTATACAAATTTCAACTTCAAATTTTAATCTTAATTGATGTAATATACAGATGATATGTTTCCTATTGAAATTTGATATTTTTAATTCATGAAGAATACGTTAGATCTGCACTAGACAGTTGAATTTAGAGTTAATCTGAAATCAATAAATCTATAATAGCAATGGATCAAAAACTGTGTAATTATTGAACTGATCTTAATTCACTTTTTATCCAAAATTAATGATCTGTAATAGCTATTGATCAAAACCAAAACCTGAACATTTTTTGAACTAAACATTTGATGGATGATTTGCAGACTGTGATGAGTAATCTGAGAGAGGAGACGAGTGTGTCCGAGATGGATATGTATGGACCGTCGGATGCAGGGATCGACGAGCCGATGAGGGGGATGGACGATCCGGATTGGGACATGTGGGAAGAGTGGATGGGTTGGGAAGGTGCTGGGATTAGAGATTACACTTCACATATTAATCCCTACATCTGAAGTGTTTGAAGATCTGTGGTGTTTTGAGATTGATTAATGTTGATCCAAATGCTTGTTTCTGTATATAAAAATGTGTGTGTGGAGATGATGGTATTAATGTTCATCTCTGATTGTATATACGTCTGATTTTATGATTAATTATGCTTAATTGCTGTTTGGGAATAAAGATTTCCTTGGATTCCATTTGTGTTTTGTCTGGTTTTGATCTACTTTTATAGCGGATTAGTGGTGGTTGATTTGTTTTTATTTTTGTGTTGGAAAACTTGCAAGTACCAACCTTTTAATAGTTTTATTATATCAACTGATTCAACTTTCAAATTTCTTGGTTCTATTTTCACGGACTTACATACTTCTCCAAATCCTTCTAGGTACATACATGGTTCTATTTCTTTTTTTTAACGGCAAGGAACGACGTGTCAATCACCGTGACATAGGGCGTTGTGGTCAAGGTTGACTACTCGACCGTCGCCAGCCCCTTGGCTCTCCTAGATGCGTGGAAACCCAACCTTCACCGCCTGAAGGCACGACAGTGGAATAATCAGTAAAACCTCGCCTTCTATCCAAGACGAACCAGCGCCACCCGTATTCGTACCTGAATGCCGCAAAAATTAATCGACTGCCAATGTCTTATTTGGTTTTTTTAAGCAACAATGCATCGATACCATGACAAATTTAGAGTTTTTCCATATTGATCAACCATGAGTCACCTATTTAGTTATGTAGGTGTAACCGAATTACAAGATAATAAAATAAGGTTATCAAACAAACGTATTAAGTAATATCCACTAATTATATATATATATTAAACCCATTAAGTGTAACTGTTTTTCAAATCATTCTCTGCCATTGGATCTTGCTGAAATGAAATCTTGACCATTTAAACTCCATATTTTAACTGCTAACATAGCAGTTCACGGCAGTTTCCTAGCCTCCGCCTTTTCCTACCCATGTTTTCCACGAATCACGTTTCCCCCAAAATTGGATCGTGGGTTCAAAGCAGTTGCGGATGGGTAGAAAGTAGTTGCCGGGCAGCCTTATATAATGTAAACCCTTGAATCAAAAAGGTCATACCTTCAATCATTTGATTTATGGGTTAATATTGATTTGAAGTCTTGAAGGTAATATGTCTATAATGCTATTTATTGCTCACTTGATTGATTCCCTCGAACAAACTTCTGAAATCTGGTGAGTTGCTTCTAATTGAATCCTTCAATAATATCTTCTAAAATCCATTGTGTTAATTACTTGATGGAAGTGTTGAAGGTAATTTTTCTTTCATAAACAGTTTCTGCCCTAAATCGATTTGCCTAATTATGCTCTGGTCTATTCTATTAGTTTGTTCAATAAACATTGATAGATGTCAAGTGTGTTGAAAGTTTAAATTTATAAGTTTTTTTTTCAGTGCTAATTTTGCTGTTCAGTGTGTACTGACTGTAGTTGGTTTTTTGGTTAGGATGATGAAGAAGAATCCTTAGGCACGAAAAGAACATGCGGCCACATTGGGAGGTGTTTTGTAAGCATTAAGTATTCATACAAAGATGGTGAATCTGAAAATTTTGATTGCTGTAGGCCTGTAGTGATGTTTCTAATAATAATCTTTGTGGTAAGATACCCTTTGATGGCCCTTTCACAAGCTTCCCAATCAACGGAATTCAAACTTAAGGGTTATAAAGACAAACTTCAAAAGTTGAGCGGGATGACATGTTAAGTGGGTTCAAGCAATTCGAAAAGGTGAATCTTCTGGTCTTGAAATCGCAGGTTGAAATCCATTTGTCAAAATCAAATTTGACTATTTGAAGCATATCCAAAGTAATTGAGAATGAGTATTGATATATATTGAATTTCTGATACAGAGTATTGGACATGTGTTATTTATGTTTAATTATCATACAAGTTTTTTATTGATTATTTAACCTAACTCATTTATGTGCTTTGGGCTGAATTATTTGTGAGAGCTTCCTTTATTTGGAATCCCTTGCTTACACACTTGTGTTTCTTTCTCATGGTTGGTTGCCATGGCAATTCAGGTTGCATTTTGTATTTGAATATTCTTTTTATTGTTTGATTTGTATATTTTTGGTATACTTACATACTGACTTAACTGTTGTAGGGATAAAGTGGAAGTAATTCAAGGAATATCAATAATACATAATCATCATACGCTTTAATGTTTTAGGACTTTATATGTTTAATTAGTTGTTTATATGTCAAAATTTTCATGTGTTTTACAGTATGTTTATACATATAGTTTTAACACCTAAAAGTTTTATAAAAATGAAAATGGTTTTATTTATTTTTATTTGTCTCTAAATATTCTTGAAAAAAAATTGAATTTTGTAGGGTTCAACAGCTACAGATGCAAGCTGTGAATCTGTGATCACCACTCCACGGCAGTCTCTAAGAGATGCAAATAACCCGGCTGGGTAATTCTGCTTTCGTATTCGATTATTATTTGTATTATTTGTTAATTGTGATCTGATTATTGTTCGTTATTTTCGGCAGACTCCTCTCGATTGCAGAAGAGACCTTGGCAGAGTTCCTTTCAAAGGCCACAGGAACTGCTGTCGATTGGGTCCAGATGCCTGGGATGAAGGTATGTGATATATATAGAGAAGGGGGGGGGGGGGGGGTTAAGGTAAAATGAAAACTTCTATGAGTTGTGAGAACTTAAGAGAACTCGGCCAAAGCGAAATTTAAAAAAAAAATTAACTAAAAAATCTTTAAAATCAACTTTTTTAACAAAAAAAAATTAGTTTTTGTCACATTATTGTTCACTTGGGCCAATAATTTTAAGTGCTTTTGAGCTGCTGTATTAGTAGCCCTTGCCAGTCAAAACAGGTACATTGTTCTACTATCAACCCATAGTTATTGATGCATTTGTTTTAAAGCTCGAGACATCATAATTTTCATTTCATTTCAAAGTGTTTATGAGTTTTTCTGTAACAATCATAAGACCATTGGATGCACGTGGGATCCACAAAGTATGGGTGCTAAACGGGTCGTGTTCGCGGGTTGGCAAGTTCAACCCGAACCCGAAAACTTTAGACGGACCCGAACCGATCCGAACCCGAAAATCGTGCCATATATATGAACCCAAACCTGACCCGAATATTCGCATACTGACCCGAAACCAACCCGTTCAACCCGAATTTTTTATTTTTTTTCAGTAAATTAATATATTAAAATTATATAATAAAATTACATTAAAATCATAAAAATTTATGTCAACTTTCATTTTTAAGTTATATTTATAGCATAAAATACACATCCAATTTAATTTATCACAATAAACATATTTTAAAAAAATTATAATATAATAGAAATGAGTTAAACGGGTCAACCTGTCAACCCGACTGGGTTGACCCGAAACTTACCTATTTAGCTAAACGGGTTCGCGGGTTCAAACTGAAACTGACCCGAACCCGTTTAGACTAAACCCAAACCCACGAATTTCATGTTAGGTTCGTGTCGTGTTTTCGAGTCGTGTCAGAAATTCACACCCGTACCACAAAGGCAAAGTTTCTTTCGCTTTCAGTTTGCATAAATGTAGGTGTCACTTCACCAGAATTTATACTCAGAAGAAAATTTGTAAGAGTTCTATAAATAGAAGACATGAACAAAATCAGACTAGAGAGATGGTTGTATGAAGTTGCAGTTGAAAGGTGTTGGTGGAAAGCAAAATCCCTATTGAAATCCATAAAAATGCACAACCACAGTGCTATCACTAAGGAGAAAGATATGCCTTGGTGTTAGCTTCCAACACCAGGATTTATTCAGGAGATAATTTTTAAAGATGGATTCTACAAATCATGGGAGTCTATCAGATCATATCATGAGTTACGATGGTGATTCTTCAAGGGAAATGGTAAGCAGCTCCTGTGAAAGTATAAAAATTTTTATAAAATTGTCACTTATGTCATGAAAACTTTGATTTAATTTCACAGGTTGAATCTGCATTTGAGTCTGCAATAATTTGTAGCATATTAGATTACCACAATTTTGAATTTTTCTGTGAAAGTAAGCAATCCCGTAATGATGGTTCAAGCATATCATCTTCTTGTGGCTAAAATGTATGTTTAGTATAGGGATTGTGCCAATATATATATTAAGCCCACGCAGCCTAACCGTCATTGATATCAATCTCCACCGTTAGATATAGCTGAAACTAAATCCTGACCATTTAAACTCCACTTTTTAACTGCTGTTGTGGCAGTTGGGTGGTTTATTTCTCATCGTCGGTTAACCCACTCTCCTTTTTGTCATCCTAAATCCTTGCTACCACAACCGCACCTCCCGTAGGTTATTTAATGGTTCGTCCCCAAACCTTCCATTCTCATTCTTAGATTTACATTCTTCAACTGTTCCCCCTAACCCTGCAGCGATTCAAAGTTCATCCAACTTTACAATCCCATCTGCCTTATTTCTTATACTCTTTATCTTTTTATATTTCTGGGAAATTAGTGTGGATCAAGCAAGCATGACTTCAGTTGCAAAAGTATTGAAGGTTAGTTGTCTATTAAGTATGTTGTTTAGAGCATTACCTTTATTATTTTCAATGTCTTTTTTATCATATTATTTGTAACCTTGAAGCCTCCTACATATGGAATTTAATGTAATTGATTCCCTTGATGCTTGGTTATTTTGCAGGTTTGACCCGACCGGGTCTTTAAGTACATCTTACAAGTTATCATAATCTTGGTTAACTCGATCTCAGGTACAATGCATGTTGGCTTCCTTTGATTGCTAAGCATTCGAAATCCCGGATCTTTGAAAGAGCTATAGTTGTTCCTCTGGATGAATACCCAAAAGAGGATCCACAGCAAGGAGGTGAGGGTGAGTCTACTGAATCAATTTTAAATGTTTCTGTTTATTTGAAGTTCAGTTTCATATTATCTTTTGAATTTAAGATAGTAGACTGTAGGTTTTGTGAAGTTATCTTGATCATATATTCACATAATCGCATTAGTGTAGTATAAGAAACAACTATCATAGTAATTTATAATAATTATATGTTGGCATATTGCTTGTGGCTTAGAATATTCTTCATAAATATATGATTTAATACAAATGCATGCTCTTAAAAACCCACCATGCATATTATAATGTCGTGTTACTTGGTTTTCTCTTCAATTGTGGTTGTGGGTAATACTAAATTAAGAAAAGAATGAGCAGAGAAGAACCTCATAGTGATTAGGACAAAGGGCTTCTCTCTAATTTAGGACATGCAGCTGCTGGATAGGCACACAACCATCAACAACATTTGCGCAGGTTGGATAATGGGTTGCAATGGATTCGTGTCAAATTGGGTGATATTTTACTGGTCAAAACAGGTTGGGTCATGTTAGGTCGGTCGTCGCCAACCTGTTAACACCTTTTGTCCATTCGATTTTTTATAATTTTGACTTAGGTTGGTTTTGCGTGATGTTTGGATGTTGGACTTGTGTTGTTTGTAGGATCGATACTCGGCAAGAAGTGTCCAGGTTTCAGATATTCAAAACGCTTATGAGCTAGCTTAGGATTTTACACATACCGGCTAAACCTGTCATCAAACATTTAGAAGATTTCTTGTCAAAGGTGGGATTGTTGCAGGATCTTCTATTGGTTGTGTCTTTTATTTTTCTTTAAGAATATATAGTAATATATTTTCACTTTATTTTTTATTTGGTCATCTGGGAAATGATGTTGCTTTGTCTTTATTTATAGTGTGGTCAGTTATTTTTTCCTAATTAGTTGTACTTTGATATTAAACATTGTTTTTGTTTAGAATACAAAGAAAATACCGGACTATTGGAAAGGTCCTTGGATATTGCTTTGAAGTAATAAATTTTATTATAAGTTTATTGGTTAATAATGGTTTCATGCTCAGTGTCCTACTTTAAGGAGTCCTAATCGAGGAAGTAAATAGATTCCTTTGCTTTTGATTCATTACTTAATTCTCAATCTTCACAATTTGAAGATATAAATATATTTGAATATATGGGTTCAGCAAAAACCTTGCTAAATCTATATGTTACTTTTCTGATGTGCTTTAATAGTAAAATAGTATATAGGACTGCGTAGGTGTTTTCTATTCATATTATCCTTTTGTAATTCACATATAACATCGCAAAACCGGTGGCCTGGATGCCTAGATCGGGTAAATTGTGGTTTTAAAAAAGTTCAACTTGGTTTGGGTTAAAAGGAGACACACTTTAGAAAACTAAGAAGCAAAAATTGGGTTCATCCACTACATTTGTTTTTGTGTAAGTGGTGGCTAAAGTTATAGGGGATTGTGGTGGTTGTGTCAAGGTCTCAAGGATGACCGGTAAATAGTGGCAGCAAACATTGGTGGTGTTCGGTGGTGTTCTCCGATTTGGACCCATTCTAAACTAGCAAGTTTTATAGGAGTGACCTGTTTTTACCAATTGTATAATTTAAGTGACCCAACTCTTATATTCTTTTGACAAACAAAAATTACCTAAATCAACCCTTTTCTTGATGAATGGGTCATGAGTGTTAGGTGCACTCACACCAACTCTACTTTTCTTAGACTGTACGGAGGGGGGGGGGGGGGGGCATGAAAGAGTTGCGTTATTCGACATGTGACTTCCATGTCAGCACACGTAAGAAAAAAGTGGCGTGGTGCAAAAAAGGGAGGAGTGGAAGCGGCGTGATTAGTGGCGTTTTTATAAAAAAAAAAACTAATAATAAACATCAACCAAAACACATCCGATATCCACCCACCAATCAAGAGCCTCCACCTCACAACCCAAATACACCCTACGCCGGTGGAAAACTCCCCGCCATCACTACCACGCCACCACAAGAGGTGGTGTTCTCGGTTAAAAGTGCCATTAGTCTCAAGAATTAAATATTCTCATATTACTCTTGAAACACTAAAAAGTTGATTGCACATCAAAAGTTAAAGGTCAAAAGCTAAGTGACACAATTAATTGTAATAAAAACCAGTTTTAATCCGTATTGGAGATATTTAAATGTTTCATCGTGGGGTAATGTGTTTGGATAATGTGTTTTGAGAATGAGTTTTAGTGGTTTGAAACGAAGAAAAAGGAAAAGTTAGATGGTTGTAATTTTTTCAAATAGGAGATGGAAAAGAGGAAAAGGAGAAGCAAACCGAAATACCATTAGTATACATTATCTTTGTTTGTTACGTTAGCGTAACCTGTTCAACGGACGGGTATTAAACTAGTTATGTATGGTATGGAAGGGTGAGATGGGAGTAAACATAAAGATATTGATTCTAACAAGGCTCTCATCGGTTTATTTAAGTAGGCTTTATTTCATATTGATTATTTAAAAAATTAACAAAATATATTTAAAGCGTATGAAAACTTGGAAGGATATAATTATATATATTAGAGCATTCACATCCTAACCATCAAATTATGTGAGGAGGGGTTTTTATATTATAAAGGGTATAAAAAGTGGTTGTGAGTAGAGAAGAGAGAAAATGTTACTGTTCATCTGTATATTTGGGGGGACACTGTTCACCTGTTATATTTTTTTAATATATTTTGAAAGTGGTTGTGAGTGGAAGTGAGAGAAAAATGTAATGATAATATTATTTAATTGAAAGGAGAGAGAAAAAATATTTGTTTTTAGTGGAAATATATTGATATAGGAGTTGTTTTTTAGTGGAATGTATTTGATGGATTGGATGTGAATGCTCTAATTATTATACATATCAAAACAAAGTGGGCATGAACAGTAAAAGACTTTTTTTAAAGATTTATTTTTTGTAATATTACACATATTTTATTTAGTGTTCGTTATATTTTTTTATTAATAATATTTATATATTAAAGTAGAGGGATCATGAAAAATAAATAACTTTTTTAAAGTATTTGTTTTAGGTATTTGATATATTTTTTTAAATAATTTGTGTACGTTAATTTTTTAAAAATTTTCTAAACGCACATCTATGTATTTTTTCCAACATTCTGATATAAATCTTATTGAAGATTGATATCGCGTTGCCACCATACCGAAAAGAAAACCGACTAAACAACATAAGTGTTGGTATTCATATTTATGGTTTTCAGTAAATCTTATTGAAAGTAGACACTGTGTCGCTACTGTACCGAACGTAAAACTAAACGAACAACATCGATATTTGATACCGGTATTTATATTTTTGCCTTTAGTTTCAATAAAACTGATAGTATCACTATTAACTGTGACCCAACAACATCGGTATTGGCATCGTGTTTGTTTTATGTTTTATGGTTTTTGGTCGATGTAGATCAGATGTTGATTGCTATACCGAATGCATGTATTGTGTAAGTGCGAAATAAACCGAATCGATACCGATCAAGATCCCGCCGCGAAGCGCGGGGGAAATCAACTAGTTATATATATTAGAGTAAATTGCCATTTTAGTCCCTGAGTTTTGTCCAAATTTGCCATTTTGATCCAAATAGTTTTTTTTTCGCCTGGGGGTCCCTGACTTTTGCATTTTGTTGCCATTTTGATCATTTTGTCTAACTCCATCCAACTCCATCCAATTTTGTCTAACTCCATCCAAAAACCCAGTTTGTACATAATCACTAATGTTTTCAGTTGCCATTTTGATCCAATTCCAAAAAATCTAAAAATCAAAAAAATTCAAAAAAAAATCATAAAAATTCTAAAAAATTCAAAAAAAATCTAAAAATCAAATAAATTCTAAAAAATCATAAAAATTCTAAAAAATCCAAAAAATCATTAAATGTTTCGGCACGAACCGTTTCGAACCGTACCGTATCGAACCGTACCATTTCGAACCGTACCATTTTGACGCGAACCGTTTCGAACCGAACCGTTTGACGCGAACCGTTTCGAACCGTACCGTATCGAACCGTACCGTTTCGACGCCGTACCGTATCGAACCGTACCGTTTCGACCCGTACCGTATCGAACCGAACCGTTTCGACCCGTACCGTATCGAACCGAACCGTTTCGACCCGTACCGTTTCGAACCGTACCGTTTCGACCCGTACCGTATCGAACGGTACCGTCTCGAACCGTACCGTTTCGACGCCGTACCGTATTGAACCGTACCGGTACTGGTGTTATTCGGTACGGTAGCGTAGCGTAAAGTATCAGTTTATCGAAAGAAAAGACAATAAAAATAAATACCAGTACCGAAACCAATGTTGTTCGTTCTGTTTCGGTTAAGTTCACTAAGGTTGCGACACTATATCCGTTATCAAACAAGAAACCATAAAAATGAATACATACCAATACCGACATTTTTCGGTTTAGTAATGTATGATAGTGATACAATGTTAGTTTAACAAAAGCAAAAACAGTAAAAATAAACATTGGTACCGATACAGATGTTGTTCAGTTGGTTTTGGTTCGGTTTGGTACGATAACGACACAATATATGTTTTCAATTAAATTATATCTCAATGTTGAGTAAAATAAACATAGAATGCAAACCAACCAAACTGATATAACAAAACAACATCAGTATCGGTGTCAATATTTGTTTTTAGTGTTTTCGATTGATTAGCGATTGTCGATACCGTAACAGAAAAATAGATATTGACCAAATTTTCGCCGCGAATCGCGGGATAAATTCACTAGTTAGAATTAAAATGAAATCGTCAAAATGAAAACTTGAAAGGAAGGATATAATTAAAGCCTATGAAAACAAATACATAAGAAACATGGGCTACTGCAATTAGAATTAAAATGATTGAAAAATGGGCTGAAAACAGATTTGGGTTTGACAGCCCACAATCAAGAGAATGGGCCTTGGCATCGGTAAACAACATAGAAGTGGGTGGGGGGGGGGGGGGGGGGGGGAGGGTGTTCGCTTAAGGCCACAAGAGCCGCAAGAAAGAAAGCATAAAGTACGCCAATACGGGTTCGAAAATTTTCAAGGGATGGACGACAGGTTGTTTATTACTAAGTTTCGGCTTTTTCTACGGGCTTGATGTTCCAATTTCAACAGATGCGAAGTCAAAATACACATATATATAACACTAAAAGTTTTTATGGCCGAACCTGTACCCTTTTATGTAGCTACGCCCCTGTCTTTCTCACAATCATAATTGGTATTCTCGTTTGATTATCTTTACAGTGCTCTGTGTGTTTTCTCGTTTGATTATCTTTATTTTACGACTTTGATTGATGACGTCTCTTTGTGTGTTTGAACTTTAATACGATTTCTAGTGAATGTTTCTGATTGTGTTTTGTTACTATTTTTGTGTTAATCTAAAACACGTTTTGTAATTGATTCACTGAGATGATCATCCTTTATGAATTGTTATAGTTTATTGTCGAATCATCAAAATGTTATTGCATCTAGGAAAACTTCATTGTGTTGCATTATGGTCTATGTAACTGATTGTTTTTTGTTTTTTTTTTGTTGTTGTTAACATGAAAAGTGTATAAATTATGTCTATATAATTTGTCAAGTGCTCAAGTGAAATTACAAACTTGTGTTTGATTGATTACACCTTAATCCGTAAGTGATTGTGTGTCTCTTATTCCGTGTGTGTGTTTACTTCAAATCAACGTCTTTGGTTTTAGTTGTCATAATCAAATAAACCATACAATACTAACTAAATGCTTTTCATGGATTCGATACCATACTTACCTCAGCTATCTAGGTTAGTCAGGTTTTTGCATGATTTAACAGCAGTCATCACCCCCGGCTCAGAAAACCTTTTTTTTCTATTTTTTATATACAATGTAAAAAATGCAGATAGCATAAAGTAACATACACAATGAAACAAAAATACTAATAATATCAATCGTAAAAGGCAGTGATAAAACTAGAAATAATAGTAACAATAGTAGAAGAGCACATAAAAAGGTTCACAAAACAATTAGAAAAATAACTAATTGATACCAACGAAGAAAAGGTAAAGAAAAGGGTATGAAAAAGTAAGACATCAAGACAAAGCTAAGACAAATCTATACGTCCCCATATTTTTTTTTAAAAAACTCCTTATTTAACACCTTTGTACCAGATGCACAAATAAATTAATGGCTGCCGACAAGAAACACAAAGAATAAGGTAAAATGATCAAAATGTCCTTGTGTGGGGTCTACTAGGTCAGATTTAACCATAAAATATAACCGAGTTAAGGCTAAAGGACATAACATACAAAGGTTCGTAAACATTGAGTATGTTTTTTGTACTTTTCAAAAACAAATAACACACTTTGTAATTTACCGTTAACGTAAAGGGCGATTTTTGTAGCCTCATCTTTGTAATATATATATTAATTTTGGGAATTTATCCTTTTTTGATTATACACCAACACACACACACACTTCACTTCCGAGCTCTTTGATGTTTTCTGCTCATCTTTCTCGCAAAATCAACCACTCTCATCTCTTTCTACCCTTTATTTCAACATCAAGAGCTGCCCAACAATGTCTTTCATCTCCCTATTACACTCATTCAAGACACATTTTCATTCAGGCATTTCATCAAACACTTGGCACGCATTCACCAAAACAAGATCACCACCATTTCCCCACATTCAACCCACCCCATGTACAAAACCTCTACAAAACCCTAACCTTAACAGACCCCACTAATCAAAATCCAAACTTGGATGCGATTAAATTAGTCAAACTATTACGTAGTGAGTTTGACTCTGAAGAAGGGTGTGAGTCAACGCATTTTCTTGATGGGTCTGGGGTAAAACCCAGTGAAGATTTGATTAATTCAGTGATTTGGGGTTTGAGGGATGATTGGAAATTGGCATTTTATGTGTTTAAATGGGGTCAGAAATGGAAATGTTGTGATGAAAAAGGTTGGAGCTTGATGATATTTGTGTTAGGGAATCATAAGAAGTTTAATAATGCTTGGTGTTTGGTTAAAGATTTGTATCAATCTTGTATGGATACTCAACAACCAATGCTCATCTTGATTGACAGGTGAAAGCTAAATTACACCTTTTTTTAATCAGTTAGGGTCTGTTTGGCAACTTCTGAATGGTTAAGTGCTGAATCAGTAAGAGGTCTGAACCATTAAGAGCCAGTATAATGCTTAACTGTTCAGAGGCAAATGTCTGACCAATTCAGATTAGAGGTCTTAACCATTCAGACTCAGTATAAAACTTAACCATTCAGAGGCAAATGTCTGAACCATTCAGAGGCAAATGTCTGAACCATTCAGACATTTGTCGCGAAACAAACAGTCTGAACCATTAAGAGCCTCATTAAGAGGTAAACAAACAGCCCCGTAATGTCTTATTTAGTTATTTGATTGTTAACTTTAGTTTAACTTTAACCGAGCAAATGATCCAACACTAACAAAAGGGGGTTCGTTAAGAATATGAACATGTTTGTATTCGTTTATGATCTTGTTGACAATATAAACGAATGGTTCATGAACATAACTGAACATAGATGAATGTAAACGAACATAAACAAATTTATATAAACGAATGTAAACGAACATGATGCACCAACGAGACATGTGTTCATGTTCGTTCGTTTAACTAAATGAAGAGAATTGCTGTTCGTGTTGTTTCGTTTATTAAATAAATGAACATAAATGAACTTCCCGTTGAGCTGTTCACGAATGACCAATGAACGTTCGGTTCGTTTACATGTCTAGACATCCAACTTAGATATGATTATTTTTTTAGACTGCGATTATGATTTTAGTTCGTATGTGTGTTTCTTTATAAATATATTTGTATTTCAACAGATATGCAGCTGCAAATGAACCAGCTGAAGCTATTCGCGCGTTCCAGCTAATGGAAAAGTTCAAACTAACTCCTGATCAAAAGGCATTCTATACGCTTCTCGATACCCTCTGTAAGCACGGGAACGTCGAAGAGGCCGAAGAATTCATGTTTCAAAACGCAAAACTCTTTCCGCTTGAAACCAAGGGCTTCAACATTATTCTTAACGGTTGGTGTAACATATACGTCGACATAATCGAAGCCAAGAGGATATGGAAAGAAATGGACAAAAACCGCGCTATCCCTGATGAAAACACCTACACGCACATGATTTCTTGCTTCTCAAAAGTCAACAACCTGTTTGACTCGCTTAGACTGTACGACGAAATGAAGAAAAAGGGGTGGAAACCAAACCAAACGGTGTATAACTCCTTAGTTTACGTTCTTGCGCACGAGAATTGCCATGAAGAAGCGCTTAAAATATTAGACAAAATGAAGGATACGGGTTTAATCCCCGATTCTACCGCGTACAATTTTATAATACGTCCGTTATGTAAAGCGGGAAAAATTGCGGATGCAAGACGTGTGTTATCAAGAATGTTGGAAGAAAACGTAAACCCTACTATCGACACGTATCATGCATTTCTCGAAGGAAAAGACTTGACGTGTGAAGAAAGTTTCGAACTTTTGGAACGAATGAAGAAATCTGGAAATGGTCCGAACGGGGATACTTTCGTTATGATTCTTGGTAAGTTTTTGCGGTTACATGAGGTGGATAACGCGTTGAAAATTTGGGTGAAAATGAAGGACTATGAAGTTTTACATGATTCTGCACATTTTGTGATGATGGTTGAAGGGTTAGTGAAGCATGGGTTAGTAACTAAGGCTAGAGAGTTATATGGTGAGATGATTTCCAGTGGAATTACGGTGGATCCGAAACTTGCGAAGTTGTGTAAAGATTTTTCGCAAGACGATGAACGCAAGCGAATAAAGAAACCGGGAATGAGATATGGGAAGAAACGCTTTCGTGGTAAACGGTCGAAATCGTAGACTACAATGGGACTGAAGGACTGATGGAGTTATGGTTTATTAGGTGTATAAGAATATGTTGAAGATTTTTGTTTTTGTTTTCTAACATGACAATATAAGACAAGGTCTTGTTCAACACCATATTAGTTTCCTAGTTTCTGGTATTTTTTATAAAGAAATATAATGTGTTTCTGGTATTTTTTATAAAGAAATATAATGTATTGAAAAATCTTGTTTAGCAACTGTTAAGATGAGATGAAAGATCAAATTGGCTCTTTAACCCCCTTAAAGGCTATATGTCCGGCACAAGCTGCGTTTTACCTTATCCCGTTGGCTGACAGAGAATAATGAAATACCGTGAGTATTTCGATAAGGGGGTTTTCTCATGATTATTAAAAATAAATAAATAAAGAAATGAGATTGAAGAAGACATCCACAACCCAATCAAATTCAAATACCAACTAGAGGTGTTCAAAATAACCGGTTAATTAACCGTAACCGGTTATTAACCGAAACCGTAACCGGTTAATAACCGATTTAGGAATAACCGGTTAGTGGTTATTTTTAACCGTAGGTTAGTAACCGGTTACAAGTTTTTAGTATAATAACCGGTTATTAACCGGTTTTTTTAAACCGGTTTTTTAACCGATAGACCGGTTAACCGAAAAAATAACCGAAAAATTCAAAAAAAAGGCAAAAAAACCGGTTTTTAACCGAAAATAACCGGTTAATTAACCGGACCGGTTAAAGTAATTAACCGGACCAGTTAATAAAATAACCGGTTAAAGTAATAACCGGTTAAAGCATTAACCGGTTAAAGTCAAAAAGTCAAATTAACCGGTATAACCGGTTAACCGGTCCGGTTATTAAAATTAACCGGTTTGTGCACCTCTAATACCAACTGTGATACATGCATTTAGACATCTAGTTGATGAGTTTGGGCCCTTTTGACAATATATACTCTAAAACCATAAAATCCCATATAGCAATCCAATTCTACTACCCACACCAGGCCCCAATAAGTGTTCTAAGGCAGAGTTGGTTAGCAATGCAAAGTAGAGGTGCACCAACTAGTTAGTTATTTTGTGTTAGGATATTGAATTTAAATAACCTAAACTTTTATTAATTGGCTGATAACATTTTCAACTTTTGATTTGTATCACATCACTCTCAACTTTCAATTTATTGACCGATAGTACTCCAAAACTAACCCAACACTAATCCAATCTGCTGACATCAGCTGCCATGTCAGCTGTCACGTCATCAAAAAGCCAAGTCAGATGCCACGTCAACACACAAGTGCCACATCAACAAAAACTAATCGGGTTAGGTTTCAGTTAGTTTGGTGTGCTATCGGCCAATAAGTTGAGAGTGGTTTGGTACCAACCGAAAGTTGCAAGTGCTATTGGCCAATTGGTGAAAGTTGAGGTTATTTAAATCCAATATCCGTTTTGTCTAACCTGTTTTGTCGGTTCTTTTCTCAATTTTGATTTAACCAGTTATTGCTTTAACTGGTTATTTTCGGTTAATTAACAAGTTATTTTCAAGATTTTTTTTTTGTTTTTTTCCCTGTTAATCGGTATGTCGGTTAAAAACCGGTTAAAAAAACCCAATTATTTCCAAACAAATCCCTAACCGGTTACTAACATACGGTTAAAAATAACCACTAATCGGTTACTCCTCGATCCGTTATTAACCCGTTACAATTTCAGTTAATAACCGATTATTTTGTGCACCTCTAATGCAAAAAAGGGGGGGGGGGGGGGGGGGTCCTCCTACCGTTATTTATGCCGAACCATGAAGTGGGCTGTGGGCGGGTTTGATTTTGAAGTTGAAAAATTAAAGATGACTAAACATAAAAGTCAAAACACAAAAGTCCAAGATGCCAGAATAAAGACACCTACACATTGTGGTCTCGTGACGGTAATGGCGATCTTTGGGCTTTATGTAAAATGGTCACCTTGTTCCTAAGTCTTAAAGGCCTAAAGTCTCCATGGTTTCAAAACAAAATGAATATATGTGGGACCAAAGTACACTAGAATCCAGTTGTGTAATAAAGATGCTTTTTTAAAAGTGATTATCGCGTTTTCAAATTTTGATTAGTTAGTTTTCATTCGCATATAGTGTGATTGATTCACGTTGTCTGATTATTTAAGAGACGTTTTAAGTACGTAAGAGTGTGATACTGATGGTACCAATGTACAAACACATTGTGCCGCGAACTAGTTTTGTGACATAATTAGGGTCCGAGTACCACACTGGCTTACACCTACGCCGATTTGATTTATCATGGTTAATATTATAAAAACTCTTAACGTATATGCTTTTTCATTCTGTGCTTAAAATCTCTTAACCCGATTTTTTTAGTATATTAGTTGCACAAATTCTTTAAATCGATGATGAATGTCGGCTACTAACACACTCATGTAGAGGCTATATAGATTTCATGTAAACTCTTTTATTGATACAATGTATACTAATTTATACCATCTTAAACTATCAACAAAAATCCATGTAAATTCTTTTTAATATACCATGTATACTAAAAAACCCAAGTGTTTACATGATCCCATCGGTTAACACTGACAAGGTATAGTGAAGTCACCTGGGTTTTTCAACAACAGATTCTCACAATTACTAAAAATAAATAAATAAATGAGTCAATGAGATAGAAGAAGGAGATTAGAACCCAATATGTATCCAATTCAAATACCATGTTTGATACATGTGGTCCATGTGGATAGAGGTGTACAAACCGGGTATTTTTTATAACCGGTTCTGGTTATGGAATCGGTTTCGGTTTCAGTTTCTCGCTTTATGGGTTGGAACCGGTTATTGCTATAGCCGGTTCGTTCCGGTTCCGGTTATTTGACCAAAAAACCATACCCTATGTGCCCGGTTCCAGATAGGGTTCGGTTCCGGTTCTTAGGAAATTGGGTGTTAAAATACCCTATTTTCAGGCTTTTATACGCTATTTCCTAGTTTTTTAGTTCTATATTTCTCGGATTTTTAATACTTTATTGCGTTTTTATTACCCTATTTTCTCGTATTTTTTTTATTATTATTAAAAATGCATTGTATAATGTAAGAAAATTAAAATAAATGCACTAACATAAATTTAAAAGAAAGATATTAGAATCATGTATGGGGTATAGCCGGGTATCATCGGTTCCGGTTTCTGTTCTTGTTCGGTTTCGGGTATTAATCGGGTATGATCGGTTCCGGTTCCGGTTTCGGGTATTGAGATCAAAATGCATACCCTATCTATACCCTACGGATAGGATCGGTTCCGGTTTCAGGTATAGGATACCCGGGTATTAAAAAAACCGGCTCCGGGTACCGGTTACGGTTTTTTTGTGCACCTCTACATGTGGAGAGTTCATTGTTGATGAGTTTGGGCCTTTGACAACTACATTTCTAAATCACAAAGCCCATAATAACCCAATCTCACTACCCACACAAGGCCCAAACAAGTTGATTAGCAAATAGCAAAGAGGTGGTCAAAGTCAAGCAAGGGGTGGGCCCTATCTTACATTAGTTTATGCAAAACCTTGAGGTGGGTTTCATTTTGAAGTTGAAATGAAAGATGACCAAACATAAATGTCTAAAGTCCAAGATGCCAGAATAAAGACACCTTACACATGACGGTAGTGGATGTCTTTGGGCTTTATGTAGGGTTTGTCAGCTCCCAAAGGCTTAAAGTCTTTCAATTCTACAAAAGTAAGTTAGAAAACAAGACGAATTTGATGTAGTCTCCCCTATGTGGGGCTAAAGTAACACTAGAATCCAACTGCGTTTTCAAATCTTGATTAGTCGGTTTTCGTTCGGTATGGTGAGAATGACTTTGATTATTTGAATGTCGTTTTAAGTACGAGTGCGTAATGGTACCAATGTATAATATCGGACCGAATATGAGTGTCATAAAGTGTATTTGGTATGAGTACAACCTCAAAGTAGATCATGTAGTACCGATGTCAAACTTTGTGCTAGTGATTTAGTTCTAAATTTCCACCACTACAAAATTGTTTAGTTAAAACAAAAGGGAAAAAACGGGTTTGTAGCTTGTAAGTATCATGCAAAAACTTGACGGGCCTGGTTTTGAAGGCACCATGTTGAGAACTAGTTTTTGGATATAACTAGACAATGCGTAATAAGAAACCCAAAAGCATTCAAAACTATGCCTAGTCAGTTAACACATTAGAAAAACAGTTATTCTTTAAAAAACAACCCACACTCACCCATTAAGAAAACCCAAAAACTTGTGACACCATCACATCTTTATAATTTTTAACCACTCGTTCTCTCTACATGTATCAAAAGTACACAAGGGACACACTTAGTTTTGTGGTGTTTTTTTTTGGGCTCTCTCTCTACATAATATGTTAAAAGTACATATCTTACTAACATAATAAATCAAATGGTTTCTATCCTAGGTGTCAACATAACAAAGTATCCACGTTTCTTTTTTCTGAGGTGTCAACAAACCAGGCTATCCACATTTGTTTTCCCTTACGTGTCAAATTTTCAGAATTTTTCTTTTTTTTAATAAATTTCAAAGTCAAACTTCATCAACTGTTGAGAGAGGTTGCTGACAAAATTTCAAAGTTTTCTCTTCCCTGCATTGAAAGCTCCATCTATCTTCCCTGTCCAAAACCCTATACGCTCAAACCAGCTTTATCTGGTTCAAACGTCAGAAAGATTCCACCTTTCCAGTTTCCTCAAACAGTTTCTCATTCAAAATTCAAATTCCTTATCTATAGAGAGAGAACCAGAGAAAAAGAAGAGAGAGAGAGCGGGGAGAGAGAGCAACGATTCTTCCCTCAAAATCGTTGATGTTCCAGAAATTGTTGTTCAAGTGCTTGATCTGAAACCAACCGGTAATAGATACAGGTATGGTTTGTGTGTTTCATCTAGGGTTTTGGTATTTTGGGTATATCTTTTGATTTGTGTGTTTGATTTTGGGGGTGGTTGAGTGTTTGTTATGATTTAGGGTGACGAAGACATTCAGCCATTTAAAACCCTAATTTCTTCATCTGTTCATCTGTAGTGAGAAAACTTCCAGAAATTAAACTCCGGCGAAAATCCAAATCTCCGGTAGACCTAGATCTGGATCTGGATCTAGAATAGAACCAACCACTTCCTCTCCTCTCATGGATTCAATGTGATGTTATGGATTCTTCATAATGTACTCTTAAGATTATGATTTAGTTCTTCATGTACACTTCTGGTTAATATGGGGTTTTGGATTTGTTTGCAGGGTGTTATGACAAATATCATCGTAGGTTCCGAGATGTGGGTTGAAGACCCATCAGTTGCTTGGATAGATGGAGAAGTTTTAAAGATTAACGGAGAAGAAGTAGAGATTCATACTACTGATGGGAAAACGGTAAGTTCCTTTCTTCTCAATGCTTTTCAGGTTAAGGATCGTGCCTTTTCTTTTCTGTTGACGTTCTATGCTTTCCGATTTACACATGTATGTTGCATTTCTTTCACTTTTAAATTGTCAGTGCATCGATCTGTGGTTTAGGTCAACTCGATTTTAGGGTTTATGTTTTTACTTCTTATTTATGGTTTCAATATGTTAATTTTTTTGTTCTGTTTTTAAATTGTGTGTTTGAGAAGTTTTTTGGAGTTTTGAGTACCCTTTTGGCTTCCTTTTGGTGGGAAATGTTTGTCAATGTTTGGGTGTTTGAGAAGATTGATAAAGTTTTGATATTTGTTTTGTTGGTTTCTTTAATTTTTAAGAATCTTGGAACAAGAACTGTAATTGCTGGATGTTTGGAGTTTTGAGTACCCTTTTGGCTTCTTTTTGGTGGGAAATGTTTGTTAATGTTTGGGTGTTTGGGAAGATTGATAAAGTTTTGATCTTTTTTTTTTGGTTGGTTTCTTTGATATTTAAGAATCTTGGAACAAGAACTGTAATTCCGTCATATATATGTCAGCTTTGGGGCTTTTATTGTATTTCAATTGTTTGTGTTTTGTAGTGTTAAACCGCTCACATGGATCTCTGCATTTTTCTTTGAGTGGTGGTTGGTTCGTTGAATCAGGTTTACCTCTTGCCTTTAGTATGCTACTTATTCCGGGTGGTCGGGTAAGGTTGTGAACTAAAGGCACTTATAAGTTGATCCTACATAACTGTTTGTTTGGGGTTTTTTTAGGTATGATGGCTTTACTTTAGTGGATTATTGATTGCTCGAAATTGTTGTATGGCCACAACCGTGAGACAGCAAATCCAAACACACTTTTCTTATGATTAACCTGAAACTGCTATGAGCCTATTATCATACCTATATGATTTTGTTATTTGGAAACTATCTTTTTGATAAATTCAACCACAACATATAAAAAGAATTACTTGAGTTTTTACTCTTGCACCAATGGACAATTTGGAAGCCAAGATCCAGGTCAGCTTTGCTATACATATATACATAGATGTACCCACAAGGTCGAATGTCCCACCACTTCTGAAAGATGCGTGAAGGTGACTATTCGCCTATAAGGGTACCTAAGGTACTTTTACTTCTTAGTAGTTATAATTTGTTTAATATTTGGGCATATCGTTTATAATTTGTGAGATTGTTAGCAATAATGAGTTACTTATAATTTGGGTATATCATTTATTTGTATATTTTAAATATATTTTAATATCCAATATTTAATGGAAAAAAAAGTGAATTATGTTTGACAAAGGTAGGATGTCCTTTACAGTGCTCTACATACAATTTGAAATGATACTGATCTAAGATTTTTATTGATATATTTCTAACTAATTTTATTGATTTTACTACCCCCTTAATTGATATGAACTCAGTGTTGCTCTTAAAATTCTCTTAACTAAAACTTGTATGATCTCATGGGCGTTTCAGGTATGATCAACCTGGTTAGATGTGAGCTTTTGGAATGTGCTTGCTGGGGCTCTGAATCAATTAATTTTGCTTAGTACACTAACACTAACAGGTTAGATATGTTTTTAAAATTTTCACAAGTTTTTTTTTCATCGTATAAAAGCATATGACAATCCATCGTTAGAAGAAACCCATGCAAGATTTTGTGAATAAGTTATGTTTTTTTCCTGCAGTGTATCTCTGAAGGTGTATGCTCATGAAGATACATTTGTTTGGTTCATGGATGATGGGTATACATGCGAATTATATAGATGACAATCATTTGTGCATGTGCCTTGGAGACATTGATGATGGATTTGATAATGCTTATTATATCCATTATGACTAATGTGAAGGGAAGAGATCCACTTGTCAGCGAGGTCACCATTCTATGTCTTCGTTTATTTTTTAGGCTTGCCTCTTGAGGTAATCAAACATTAATATCTAATAGACTTTGATTAAATGTCATCTTTGAGTAGATATGAGCATATAATGTCACATCTCATAGTATTCTTCGTTTATTCATCTATCATTTCTCTGCTCAGTATCAAATCTATTTAGATTTGATGAATTGATTATTGTTTATTTTGTTCAGAGTTGGTAGTCGTGAATGCAAGAAGTGTGGTATGCATTGATGCTTTCTACTTGTGTAACTAAGATTTGATCAATATAGTTTCTTGTAAATTTTGTTTAATATTTCAGGAAGCATGAAAATAAACATGGTGGACTACTATGAAAAGATTGGTAACTCGGTTCTATGGATTTGGAGTTGGGCTAGGGGTCCGGGTTCAGATGTAGAATGGGCAGAGCTACAAAAGATTGAGTATTCATGCGAATCAAAACATTAAAAGTGGAACGGATCCGTGGAAATGGATAGGCTGTGATGACTATGGTTTTGTGGTCAAACAGGTTCGGTTGGGTCTTCAAGAAGCCTTGGGGATTTCTTTTGAGGATAGGTCCTTCAGGGGGAACTCGTGAGTGCCTCCCAAAGTGAACCTTTTCATGTGGAGGGCAGTGTTAGGTAGCATTGCTACAAAGAAAGGGCTAGCAGGTAAGGGCTGTGCATTGTGGCAATATTCTTTGTCCGGTTTGCGGTTTGGAAGAAGAAGATTTAGATCATATGTTAGCTTCCTGCAACTTTGCCAATCAAGTCTGCACTCTAATTCTGCAGGGGATTAAAGCCCAATTTCGTTTATGAGAAACGACGTTAATGAGATCCTGAAATTGGTAGACTCTTGGTGTACGAATCTAAGAACTTAGAAAACTCATTAATGCAGCTCTTTATGCAACCTTTTGGAGAACTTGGTTGGCCAGAAGCAAAACAATAAGAGCACTGGTATGCAATGCCACTGTCTACGTCACGCCCCAGCCTATGTTAAGTCGTTACTTATGGCATTTTGGCATTTCTCTTCCACTACACTCTATTTAAACGCCCGCAAATCCTTCTTTGTATGTATGATTTATTATATAACTACACAAATGTTTTGATTTTTTTCAGTCAAGAAAGTTTTATTCAATTGTTTTTCATATTGTTAGAGGGTTTATTTTTTGTGTAGTAAGGACTTTATATTGCTTTTATGTATTGTTTGGGACATTTTTTTATGTTGAAGATAGTTAAAATGGTAATCGTTTAAACAGTTATTCAATTTATCTTTGTTATCCAATTTTAGGATGGGGTTTTTATTTCTTTGATATACTGTCCGGGCTTTGAATTCCTCGGGTTTTTGAAGAGGTGGCTTTGGATTCCTCGGGTTTTTGAAGAGGAGGCTTTGATTACCAAACTGAATATGGGTATTTGGGTTCGGGTATTAATAATAATTGGGTTTGGGTTCCTCGGGTTCTTTCTTTTCAGGAAAGAACCGATTACCAAAATGAAGATGGGTATTCGGTTCGGGTATTAATAATAATTGGGTTTGGGTTCCTTGAGTGCCTTCTTACTCGGTTTAGGTAGCATTGGTTCAGGTTTCGTAATCGGGGTTGAGTTAATAAAAGTAAAAACCGAAGTGTCTTTATATCTTCGGGGTTATGGTAGAAAGCAATTTTAACCCATTTCTTCGTAAATGGTTAGACTTAACCGGTACCGTATCACACAAAGTTGCACCCACATGTTAAGAAAAAGAGAGAGGCGCCCCATGAAAAAAAAAATAGTGTCATTTTAACACAAAAGTGTTGATCGTCCCCACAATTATTAAAATCTTGGGTCCGCCATTGGTACCGCATAATAACATAGTATCGGCACCGAAATTTTCTTTATTTATTTAAACACTTATAACGTTTGAAAACATGCCTTTTATTTTATGTAACGACACAATTTGATTAATATAAATTAATTTTTCCTACCCGGGAAGTTCCCGGGTTAAATGGACTCACAAAAAGATGATCAGCAGAGCTTATCATGATTCTATCTTTTTGGCGAGGTCTGGCACTTCACAAGTTTCAGGCACTTCACAAGTTTCATTTTGATTTTCAAAACTTTAAAATTGTAAGTATAAAAAACCGATTAATTAATATGCTTTCAAATTGATTGATGCAAAAAAGCACCAATGAGCCTATTATTTATTCCATGTTATAAAGGTAGAGCCATAATCATATCTATTTTTGTGATGCAAAATATAATTCTCTTTTATGTCTGTTTGAAAACAAGTTTATGGTAAACATCATTCATTAATACCTTTGTTATGTCTTATTTTTAAAATTTTATTTTATATAACTTAAGTACTTGTGTTTATTTGATGATATGGCAAAACAAGTGAAGGTGTTGGCCTAGGAGACCTAGAAGATCGAATTTAAAGTGTTATTGATAGCATAGAAGAATAAACAATTACCATAAATACCCTTGCTATTTATGAGCTCTAAAATAAAAAAATTAAAAAAAGTGGGAAATATTTACAAACAGTATAAAAGGGGGTATTTGTTAACTTTTTGGTCATTATTTTAGAACAGTAGGGAGGGTAATTATGTTAAGTGGTTATATAGATGACTTAACATAATGTTCAATTGATTTAAACTCAAAGCTAATTAAGGCACAACTGAGTGATGCATGCCAAGATTAGACAATTGTTGATGTCATGTTTATTCGGTTTTAACTCTTTTGTCATATATAAAGATTTGTTGTAATTTTTTTTGGGTGTTTTAGATCCTATATGTTGGCACTCTCTCGGTGAATCTTAAATAGATTTAGACAATTTCACTCTTAATTATAATAAAGGTAGTATTTGACTTTAAGGTCAGCAATACTAGGAAAAACATGATTTGGAAATACTAGAAAAAACATGTTGTCTTTTCTATAGGTAGCAGTTTCAACCGTTTGTACCTAGAAATGGGTGATTTGGTTTATATTTATCTCTAATGGGTCAAGTAGGTAAACTTTAAAGTACCGTTTAAAGATGGAATAAATCAAACGGGTCAAAAGGGACCTGATATGGGTCATATTTAGTAATCTCGATCTTTATATCTTACAAGGATGACTACTATGAGGTGAGACGAAACACACTTTATAGGTTTTTTTATATTCTTGAAACTCACCGGTATATAATATTACAAGGATTACAAGGTTTGCCAAACATGGGTCTTAGCATAAAGAGATGTCAGGTTATAAATAGATATAGATTTTTTATAACACAACCCATAACACGTGAAACTCACCGGTATATAATATTAAGCGTGGGAGGGTATAAATAGGAGACATTAAGCGTCACGTTAGCAAGACGGCACGGTAAGAAAAACACGTGGTAGAAAGGACGTTAAAGTGGTGTTAGTATGAAGAGATTATCCAATTATAAGAAATCAAATATATAAAATTCTTTTGTAAATATAAATTTTTATAAAACAACGCATAACCCGTGAAATCACGGGTACATAACCTAGTATTATATATATTAAAAGTACACAAGGGACACCACTTAGTTTTTGGGTGTCTTTTGTGGAAAATTAACATAAAAACATATCTTAAAAACGAGTCCAACAATAAGAAAAGCATGATGATGTCATAAGAATGCCCAAAAGCGTCCCTAAAAACGTCTATTGTGAATCCTCTTACGGGTCCGAGTACCACACTGGCTAATACCTACACCAATATACTTTATCAAGGTTAATATTATTAAAACTCCATATACTTCTTTTTTTTTTCTTATTCATTTTGTGCTAAGAATCGCTCAACCCAAGTTTTGTTATATTAAATACACAAATTAGTGAAATCGATGATAAATGTCAACTACTAACACACACGTAAACTTTTATCATGTAAACTTTTATTGACGTAAAACACTATCTCGATGATGAATGTCAACTACTAACACACACATGGATGCTACCAAAAATGCACTACTACCGAAGAGGGTACCTCAATGGTTAGGGTGTTAAAAAACCCAATATCCAAAAATTCGAATATCCGAATTTCGGATACCTAATTTCACTATCCAAATCCGTATCCGAAATTTCGGATATCCGATCGGATATACAAATATCCATTTTTTATTTACTTTTTTTTTAATTTTTTTTTATTAATTTCTAATATCGGAACCAGATATTTCAGATAGTTTCGGATATCCGAATATAAATTTTCGGATATTTTTTGTATAGTTTCGAATATAATTCGGATACTTCGGATATTTTTGAATATTCGGATATCCGAAATTTTTAAAAATCAACATCTGAATTCGGATATATGAATTTTTGGATATTTCGAATTCAGATATTGGATAATTAAGATTGGATTTTCAGATAAGGATATTTTTTAACACCTCTATCTATGATACCCCATCCATCCAACCTTGAATTATTCTTTATCAAAATTAATATTATTAAAACTTCATATACTTCTTTTCTTTTTCTTATTCATTTTGTGCTAAGATTCAATCAATGAGACTTGACCACTTCAAAATTAACCACAACTACCCTTAATTGTCATAATTAGTGGTGTCACTCCTTTCAAGTACCTAAAACTTTTTTTCTTTCTTTCTTTTAGAACAAAAATTACCCTTAATGGCTGGATTTTAATCCTTCAATCGAAGAGTGATACCCATTCCACCATCTGTACGCCCTACCGATAGGCTCACGACGATGCTACCGAAAATGCACTACTACCCGAACAAGGTACCCCAATGTAGGGGTGTTCAAACGCAGGTATCCAAAATTTTTGAATACCTGATTTCACTATCCGAATCCGTATCCGAAATTTCGGATATCCGATCGGATAGTGAATCGGATATTCGAATATCCGAATATAAATTTGGATATTTTCGGGTATTCGATAAAAAAATAAAAATTAACTTTTTGTATATTTCAGATATCCGACATATCCTAAACTTTTTAAAATCACTATCTGAATCCGTGAAATTGAGGATATTTCGGATTCAGATATCGGATAATTCGGATCGAATTTTCAACGAATATTTATGAAAACCCATACCTATGATGCCACATCCAACCTTGTAGTCGAAAGTGAAGTGTTTATGAACTATGTGGTGTCCAGACAATCCAACGCGTGGGTGTATGAATTATTGTTGTGTAGCAAAATAATAAATAAAATAAAATAAAACATTAATTAATGTATTTAGTTGATAAGAAAGTATGAAGTGTCAAGTGTGAAGGCAGCCAATAGGTGATGGGTCTTGTTGTAGGCGGACGAAAGTAGACGGGTCTTTAAACGACCCCACCTTCTAGAATTTGTCTCTCACCTTTCAATTTTTTATAAAAAAACTTGTTTTTAAAGAAATTCACCCACTTATTCTTTAAGTTTGTCATTTTTTTCTTTATAAATCTTGACCTTAAACATATGTGACATACTAGTTATATAAAATAATTGACGTGAATTTCAAGTTGGATAAACTCCACGACTTTTTAGTAGTTGACTGGACCAAATGTCATATATAAACGTATAATAAACGTTATACTTTAGTTTTCCTTTTTCAAAATTTTTTGTTAAGATTAAAACGACATTGTAAATTGTGTGGTTAATAGAGACTTAGAGGGCCAATGAGCTTTTGGTGAAGCGGCAAGAGAGAGACTTGGGTTTTGAAGAGATACAGGTTCAATTTCTGCTTCCCCCCATTAGTTTTCGGCGGCATCTGGTGATAATGAGAGACTAGGCGAGTAAGCGGCGATCGCTGGTTCGATCCTTTAACTGAACGGGATTTACCTCATCACATTGTCGTGCCTTTGGACGAGTGTTCACTGGTTTCTGCCCTAGGTGAGGGTTTTCCCCGGTTCGGAAACGAGTGTATCCCAATGTAGTGAATTTCGCCAGTAGCCTATTTTGAGAATTCGTTGGCCGTTTAAAAAAATAGAGACTTAGAGGTGTGAGATTTAGTTCTTTTTTAGTGATTAGAGACTCAATGCATTCATATTTGATCCTCTGTATTTATGTGAGTGAGTTCGAGTGATTGTGAGAGGAGAGACAAAAATATTACTATTAATCAGTAAATTTTGAGCCAAATGCAACCCTTTTAATTATCATGATTCAAGTTCGAGTTTTACACGAAACTTGAAGCTAACCAAACATGAACTTCACTCAATTGTTTGACACTTTAAATATCTTAATTTCTTCGAATTTAAATATCTTAATTTATTCGAAGCCGATACTTCAATTTGAAGGAAAATAATATGCTAGTGGGCTAGTGAGTGAAGATGACCAATCCATTGGGTGAACTCAAAAGTCATGCATTCATTCAATTCAATCATATACATTGAATAGGAGTAGTTGGGTGGACTTGATCAACTTCAACTATTCACGAGGTTGAGCCTAGATTTGACCTGTGGGGTTTATATGAATTTAAGGTTATTCACGTGAAAATTTTGCTATTTAAACCTATACAAAGAAGCAACATGGTTTGGCTTCCATGACTTGTAACATGTGCTTTGGGTGTTCTTCAAAAAAAAAAAAAAAAAAAAAAAAAAAAACACACTTCTTGTGGAGATGTATGTTGTACTTGGGTGTACAAGTGCTTCTTCATCATCTTATACGCGTGTGAGTTGTGACCCTGGTTTCTTTCTTTCCCACAAAATCAACACATCCCCCAAATTATTTCTTTGTCTCAAAACCAAAAACTTCTCACAAAATTTGCCAGAGAAAAAGGTTACGGTGCAGAGGAGAGAGAGAGATTGAGGCGGTGGCGGAGGTGGTGACGGAGACACGCCGGGCTTCTTCCTCAGCTTGCTAGAGTTCTGCTACTGCGTTCATACCCCCTATTATTCGACAGTTATTACATTAACATGTTCTCCCGTTTTAAAACAGTAGGTGGTCCGCGGTGGTTCACGGTGATGCTTAGGTTTCCACCAACCGTCTCTCTTGGCGGCGGCTCTGGCATTGTTTGCCACATTAGCGGTGATGTTGCCGGAATTAGTCGCCGGTAAACGGTACATCGTGGGAGGAAACATGGGCTGGACCACCAATTACAACTACACTCTTTGGGCCGCAAACCAAACATTCTACCGTGGTGACTGACTCTGTAAGTGTTTCTCTCAGATCTACTATTATTGTTCTGTAATTGCTGTTGTTGTGTATGTAGAGGTGTGTTTCTGTTAATTTGAAGCTAGATCTTCGGTCATAGATGTTTGATTTTTTCATTTTCCTGTTAACTATGATTTTAGTTAGGGTTGTTATAATTTGCTAATTTGAGTGGAATGTTGAATATTATTAACTTTGTGGTTTATGAATGAATTACTCGAGATCTGCAATTGGAAATTGTAGATCTTAGTTACTTGCTATAACAACAATAGTACCCGCAGATATAGCAAAGCTATTGGTAGGGTTTGAATTTGAAAGAAGACGAATAAGTCCCAAATTTATCTTACATGCTTCATTGTAATTTTTTAGGAAGTCCTACGAGACAGAAGCAGAGTACAGGAGATGGTTCGGCTATTTGATTCAATAGTTCGTGCATAGATGGATATGCTACAGAGCGTGTCTCAATGAGAGTAATTTGTTCAAAAATCTTTTTCTTTATACAAAAATATAATCTCCACTAATAAGACCTTCATAGCTGCCCTCAGTTTAGTTATGGTAACCGTATATATATTCTTCCTACTTTTGAACTGGTTGATTTAGAGTGTTCAGGTGGACGGCAAACAATTGGCGTTTTAAGTCATAAAAGACTCTCTATGTAAGTCATATTTTTCCTAGACTTAATATAGAAGAATCAATGGCCTATTCTTTGAGAATTCATTAAAAGACTGGTATTGTATTTTGCATGAATGCTTTTCAGATCAGTTGGTTATTCAACAGCTACATTTGCTCTTGCTGTTCTTGAGGGCAATACACAACCGGGCGTATGGTTTCCAGAAGAGGTACGCACGACATGCACATTAACAAATGCATAATCATTTGTACACCACTATAAATGTTATTAGATAGCGTTTAAAATTTGTTTGTGTACATTGTGCCTTAATTTGTTAGGCCTCACTGTGACAACTCGAGTTTCCAAGATTTCCATCTTCGCATTAATTGCACGTTAATTGTTTAAGTTGTCTGTTTACACGACTTGTTTGTTTCATAACTGTATACGTTTGTAATATGTTAAATCGCATTGTGGTTGATATGTTATATATGGTGTGCATCGAATGTATGATTAACTGTATGTTTCATGATAATAAGGTGTTATGTGTTAATGTTATGTTTTATATTATTAGGATGTTTTGAATAATTAAATGAAACCTTAAACCTTTGTTGTACACCTTACCCCACAAAAACACCCACCCGAAATCACCCCTCCCCTCCCCCACGAAAACCCTCTTGGATGAAAACACTTTAGTGTTTTCGTCACAAGGTGGGCAGCCGAAAACAACAAATGGGCTTTAGGCCCAGTAGCGATTAGTGTTATATAGTTGTTTACCCTCCGTTTCGATAGAGTTAATCGCCAAACCCTAGGACTCTTCCTCTGTGAGCGACGGCAATCAAAATGCGACTTCTGGCTTTGTGAAGTCCATTTCTTAGGCCATGTGGTAAACAAGGATGGGATTCACGTTGATCCATCCAAGGTAGATTCGATTAAGAACTGGCCTGCACCTCGTACACCAACGGAAATTCGCTAATTCTTGGGCTTGGCAGGCTACTACAGAAGGTTTAACAAGGATTTCTCCAAGATTGCACAACCTCTCACCTCACTGACGCAGAAAGGCGTTGTTTATCGATGGGGAAACGCACAGGAATTAGCATTTCAGCACTTAAAGGATAGACTTTGCAGTGCACCTATCCTTTCATTGCCAGAGGGTACAGACGACTTTGTGGTTTACTGCGACGCATCCATTCAGGGTCTTGGTTGTGTATTAATGCATCAGGATAAAGTTATAGCCTACGCCTCACGCCAACTTAAAGTTCATGAAAGGAACTACACTACGCACGATCTAGAGCTGGGAGCTGTTGTTTTTGCACTTAAGATATGGAGACACTACCTGTACAGTACCAAGTGCGCCATCTACACCGACCACAGGAGCCTCGAGCATATCTTCAAACAGAAGGAACTGAATATGCGACAACGACGATGGGTCGTACTGCTGAATGACTACGAATGCTCAATCAGGTACCACCCAGGCAAAGCCAATGTTGTGGCTGACGCCCTCAGTCGAAAGGACACTGCGCCTAAGCGCGTACGAGCTTTACAACTCACTATACAGTCTAGTCTTCCTTCTCAAGTACGAGACGCTCAGGTATAAGCACTGAAACTAGAAAACGTTAGGGCTGAGGCCCTACGCGGCTCAAGGCAACGATTAGAACAGAAGGAAGACGGTGCTTACTACGTAACAGGACGCATTTGGGTCCCACTCTATGGCAACCTACGAGAGCTTGTGATGGATGAGGCACACAAATCTCGCTCCTCGGTACATCCTGGTTCGGATAAGATGTACCACGATATCAAAACTACGTATTGGTGGCCTAGCATGAAAGCTCACATAGCAACGTACGTTAGCAAGTGCTTGACTTGTGCGAGAGTCAAGACGGAATATCAGAAACCTTCAGGCCTACTCCAACAACCAGAAATACCACAATGGAAATGGGAGCAAATTTCCATGGATTTTGTTACTGGCCTGCCTAGATCTCAACGTGGTAACGATACTATTTGGGTGATTGTGGATCGAGTCACAAAGTCTGCTCACTTCTTGGCTATCAAGGAAACGGATAAGTTCTCCACACTAGCAGACGTATATCTTAAGGAAGTTGTCTCGAGGCATGAAGTGCCCACCTCTATTATCTCGGATTGAGATGCACGTTTCACTTCAGAACTTTGGAAAGCAATGCACAAGTCTTTTGGCTCACGTTTAGATATAAGCACAGCTTATCACCCGCAAACGGATGGGCAGTCTGAACGCACCATCCAGACCCTCGAAGACATGCTTAGGGCATGTGTAATTGACTTTGGCAATGGCTGGGAAAAGCATCTGCCACTTGTGGAATTTTCGTACAATAACAGCTACCACACCAGCATTAAAGCTGCTCCGTTCGAGGCATTGTACGGGCGTAAATGCCTGTCACCTCTTTGTTGGGCAGAGGTGGGAGATAGTCAGATCACTGGTCCAGAACTTGTGGTGGACACAACAGAACGAATTGCTCAAATACGACAACGAATGGCGGCAGCTCGTGACCGTCAGAAAAGTTATGCCGATAAGGACAGGAAACCACTCGAGCTCCAGGTTGGAGAGCGAGTGCTACTCAAAGTTTCACCCTGGAAGGGTGTGGTTCGTTTTGGTAAACGAGGCAAACTTAACCCACGATACGTCGGACCTTTCGAAGTCATTGAGAAAATAGGCAAGGTGGCCTACAAACTGAACTTACCAGCAGAACTCAGTGCAGTTCACAACGTTTTCCACGTGTCAAATCTGAAGAAGTGTCTGTCAGATGAGACCCACATAGTTCCTTTGAAGGAGCTCACTATCGACGAGCAGTTACGATTCGTCGAGGAACCAGTTGAAATCACGGACCGGGATGTTAAGGTCCTCAAACGCACTAGAATACCTCTTGTTCGAGTTCGTTGGAACTCCCGTCGTGGCCCAGAGTTTACCTGGGAACGAGAAGACCAAATGAAACTCAAGTACCCCCAACTATTCGCAAACAGTACAACTACTACTGAGGCTGAAGCTACGGAATTTCGGGACGAAATTCCAGATCAACGGGGGGAGGATGTGACACCCCAGGAAAACCAGGAAAACCATGCAACTTAACTAGCTCCCTCAGTGAGTACGTGCTAAATTTCGGGACGAAATTTCTTTCAAGTTGGGGATAATGTGACAACTTGAGTTTCCAAGATTTCCATCTTCGCATTAATTGCACGTTAATTGTTTAAGTTGTCTGTTTACACGACTTGTTTGTTTCATAACTGTATACGTTTGTAATATGTTAAATCGCATTGTGGTTGATATGTTATATATGGTGTGCATCGAATGTATGATTAACTGTATGTTTCAGGATAATAAGGTGTTATGTGTTAATGTTATGTTTTATATTATTAGGATGTTTTGAATAATTAAATGAAACCTTAAACCTTTGCTGTACACCTTACCCCACAAAAACACCCACCTGAAATCACCCCTACCCTCCCCCACGAAAACCCTCTTGGATGAAAACACTTTAGTGTTTTCGTCACAAGGTGGGCAGCCGAAAACAACAAATGGGCTTTAGGCCCAGTAGCGATTAGTGTTATATAGTTGTTTACCCTCCGTTTCGATAGAGTTAATCGCCAAACCCCAGGACTCTTCCTCTGTGACGACGGCAATCAATATTATCATCATCATTCCCGAGGCGCCCCAGCCTTTTGCTCGAATCCTTATTACATCTCCGGTTAGTATAATCCTTTATTAAATATGGTTCCTTGATTGACTTGTTGTGTTAACAATTGATTGGTTATTATCATTTATTTGTTATTAAAACAATTAATATGAGGATTCGGTGATGGTATATCCGATGCATAGTAGGAGGGTGCAAAGTCAATATAGAACAAATAAATATAAGAGGCTCACGTGAATACTTGAACTAGCATGTTTTGATGCAGTCCACAAACAGATTATGGTCCAATGAGGTTTTAACCTTTATCAAGTATCACATGCTATTAATTGTGAATGATGGCTGAATATTTATCATGATGGTATTATGAGTTAGTATTTTACATGAGTCCATGAATCGGTTTTGTTTGATATGATCGGCTGTGTGTGAATGATCGTATGATTTGTATGATTTATGATGAATACTGACAACCGTATACTTAAAGGAATTATATGAATGGATTGTGATTGGACCGAATCCCTGCTCTTTCATGTGATGCTTGTAAACAAAATTGTTTGATCAAGTTATGTAGTAAAGGGCTAGTATCAATTTAATAGACTCAGATTCTATTGGACCTCACACAAAAGCAACCGACCACAACTGTTGCTTCAGTTGATTGCAAATCTCATGCAAATAATAAATGTAGATTGATGAATCACGTGATAGTCTGATGCAAAACACAACCTCTTTATTAATAAACTTTGATGGCCGACAATAACTTGATGATGATTGTGTGATGATTAAATTGATGTCATGACTTGATTTGTGTAACTGATTGGCGTGATTATTGGTATTATTTGAGAAAAGGATTTGCATGATTTTTAGAAAGTTTGTTAAACTAATCGCACAAGACCAAACACACAAGTTCAGTCGCACAAGATCCTTTGGATCGCACAAGATCCTTTGGATCGCACAAGAGAAGTCTTTGTTTATTTATTTGGGCCGGGTATAAGGTTGATCGCACAACCCATTGTGGATCGCACAAGTTGTGCTGATCGCACAATAGGTTGGGCCGCCTGTTTATTGGGCTTTATCCTTGGGATCGTACAAGTATCAGATGTTATGGAATTGACTGCTAATATGTTTACGTGCATTGTGTGTTTGCCATGATCTATATGTGTTAATCACCTGCTAGCTTATGTGATACTTATGTGCACTACTCGAAACCCAAAACCTGACTTGTATGGTAACCATGTTAGGACGTGGTTGACCACTAGCAGCTAGACTTGACCTTTCTGTGTATCTGCCGAGCAAACCAAGGTGAGTTCACACTAGCCAAGGCATGGGATTCCCAGGGGTTGGGAATGGGATTGAATAACTACTCGTACAACTATTACTATTAAACAAATTATTACTGTCCTCGGTTGAAGGGCACGTACGTAAAACCTACGTATAGTTATACTTACTACTGTCCTCGGATTGAAGGGCACGTACGTAAATCCTACGTACACGATCATAAGACCATCACCTCTATCAAAGGAAGTCCCTCAATTATCGACTTAATCGCCGAGGCCTAGGGCGAGCGGGTCATTAGTTAATAGCGCTATTAGGTTTAACAAACCTCACACCGTGCCAGTCGGACGGGCGTGTACTAATGGACTATGGGCAAAGGGTCAATGCTGATAGACATTGACTTAGGGCACCTCTTACATTTTCGTAGCAGTCGATACGCGTGGTCTAGTAACATATGGGAAGCCCCCACTAATCATCGCACACATGCCTGGATTGGCCGCGATACGGATTAATACGATACATGGTTTACAAAACGAACATACGATTTACGAAATGAATACTATAACCAAACAACCAACTGTGAACTCGCTCAACTTTGTTGTTGACTCGTTGCTACATGCCTTGCAGGTCATTAGGTACTCATGGAGCTTGCATAGGGAGGAACGGTCGTTGTGGGACATGGCAGTGTGTGCCATGCTTTAAACATTACTTTATTTCATACTTAATACTTGCTATGGGTTTTACAATTATGCTTCCGCTAAACACTTAACTATGCTTTGGTTTTTGAACACCTTTCATATTGTTTGGTTGAATTATGTTTACTTACATGCTTGTTCAATATGATTGGTGGCTTGATCCTGGTCAGTCACGCCTCCAAGCGGTGATACTCCGCGTGTGGAATTTTGGGGGTGTGACACTCACCCCCGCGTTGCGGCGGGGGCCTAAAACTATGCCAAATAACATCAATGCCACACCGCTGGAAGCGACCACCACGCTGTGATGTCTTAAGTCACAAAATTTAGAACCAAGCATAGAGCGCAAAATTTGCGGAAAATGAAAACTATAAAGGACCAAAGTTGAAAGTAAAAATGATAGATTGTAAAAGATAAAAAGTTTTGGGTTAAAAGTAAAAAACAAATAGTTTTTCATTTTCCGCAAATTTTGCGCTCTATGCTTGGTTCTAAATTTTGTGACTTAACACATCACAGCGTGCGTCTTTGGCTTAACATTTTTATTTTTCGTTCTAAATTTTGCTACGTCGAAATATGTGTTCTCATATGGTTAATGCATCATTTAACGTTTGGACTAATCCATTCAATATTTACGATGTACCCGCGCCGCAACGCGGGCGGGTCTTAACCCTAGTTTTTTTTTTAACGGCTAACGAATCCTTTTAATGAATTATTGATGAAATTCATCATATCAGGATACACCGCTTTCGAATCAGGGAAACCCCTCAACTAGAGCCGAAGCCCGTGAACACTCGCCCCGAGGCATGATAGTGCGGTGAGATAAAACCTGCTCAGTTCAACGATCGAGCTAGCGATCATCGCCTACTCCCCAAGTCTCTTATCATCACCTGGTGCGACTGAAACTAAATGGTAAGAGTAGGAATCGAAACTGGGTCACTTATTTATCGCTTTTGTTGCCACCTCTTGAAGATTAAGTTTTTTTCTTCTTCTACCTTCTTAACCAATAAATATACAAATGTTATTGTTTTCTTCATCTCTCTATTTCTTTCTTTACCAATGCATTATTTAACATTATTGTTTTCTTCTTCTCTCTATTTCTTTCTTTACTAGTGCATTACTTATTATAAATGTGAAACATGTGATTTGACGAGTTATATCAGGGAAGTATTAGACTCATCACTATAACATTACATATGTTGACTAGTCGTCAGTTTACGTGTGGTTAGACCCTCCTAACACTTTTGGCCACTTTAAAAAACCTTTGGGCATCTACATTCACGTCGTTTTAAACTTTCTACAGTTTACATCCTTCTGTTAGTTGACCATCGAGTTGACCCTTTAAAATGAGGTGTAATGATGTTATTGCCCCTTATTATTATTATTATTATTATTATTATTATTATTATTATTATTATTATTATTAAACAACCCACCCCATTCGTTCATCTTCATAAGTCCTCACCCTCATCTGACACCATCACCACCCTTGTGTTTCATCTTCTCTGTTCGGAACCACCGCATTCCTATTAAGATCCCTCGCTACCACCGTAATATAAGATAACCGCATTACGTCAATACTGATATTTACTACCTCAAATGTTATAAGTTATCAAGAACCTTCACAGTGCTATGATCGATTCCTCTAATGGTTCTACTCCACTGCCAAAATTCAACATCCTCTCACTTACCTTTTGGTAACCACCTTCCTATGATTATCACACAAATTTTATCATTTAATTCAACTTCTACACAAACATACCACACACAACAATATTTCATCAATACAGATATGCTATTAGCTTAAACAACAGATGTTTCTAAAATACAACATGTTATTATAGTATAAAACCTGCAATTTAGTAGTTGTTTGTTGCAAATATTGCTTGGAATGGATTAAATGTTTGTTCCTGAGTGTTTACAGGCTCCTAAGTGAAATGGAGGATTTCCAGGCCATAATTGAAGATTACTGAAGTCGCGTAGAAGGCAGACCTAATTCTGTTGTTTACGAGCCGTAATTCTGTTGTTTACAACTACCAGAAGAACTAGCTGGGGTACATGACGTATTTCATGTATCCAACCTCAAGAAATGTCTATCTGACGAATCCCTGGTAGTACCTCTTCAAGATATAGAGGTCAATGAAAAGTTAAAATTTGTGGAGAAACCATTGCAGATAGAAGACAGAAAGGTCAAGTTTCTCAAACACAAACGACTAGTGTTGTTCAAAGTCAAATGGGATTCAAAGAGAGGACCGGAATACACTTGGGAACTGGAATCAGAGATGAAACGAAAATATCCCTACTTATTCAAGTAAATCTCGAGGACGAGATTTTAATAAGGTGGGGAGGATGTAACAACTCTCATTAAAATTATTATTTCTTATTATAATTTGTCCAATAGGAAACCCTAATTGAGACCCCCAAGTAATATTGCATGGCCCCTAAAATTTTCAGAACAGTTGGAATCAGGATCAGGGTCCCCCTAAAACTCAGGGGGGGGGGGGTATTCCCTAATCGTTATTATTTACACAGTTTGCTGTCAAATGCGAATTTCGTCGAACGGTCGACTCAGCTGAGCTACAAATACACGGGGCTACCCTATGCTAAAGGGGTACCCGTCGCGCCACGCAACAGGCTGTCGCGCCACACGACGTCGCCGGTTTTTCAGTATAAATAGAGGACTTTGGCACTTGCATTTTGGCATTGGTTCGACGTAAAAATTCGTTTTGTACGTTGAGATATCATCAGTTTACTCCAAAAACACACACAAACACGAAATTCTGCCGCGATCACAGGGTAATAACTCGATCACTGCTACGATTTAATGTCCGATCGATAAAAACCAATCCGATGGATGTTTAAGTGCTGCCCGTATTTGGGCTATACTTTGTCATTCGTCGTGAATGTTTTGGATCTCGTGAGTTATCGTAAAAGTTGTATTAAGTTACTGACCTAGTTTTCGTGTGCATTGTTATTTGAATTAGGTTAACCAGGCTAAAATCAGTAGGCTAAACGCTGCCCGTCTAAATTTGCAATGTGAGATTCTCTTTTTATCAAAATACTTTACAAAACCCTAAATGTTTTCCAGTTATAATTACAGGTATTAAGTCTTTGTAATCTTCAATTACTGCCGGTATGTGGGGTTTTGTATACATTACTTGATACCCGTCACCATTGGACAACGGATTAGCCAATGGGTGATCTGACCATAGTCACAGATACTATCGAGTGATAAATACCGATTTGGGGTAATTGGTAGATAGAAACAATATAATCGCCCTTAATACTGTATAATATAACAATGTGTTGTTTTATGCAACTTGAGTGACTCGCCAGTATTTCCCTGCTGATAAAACCTTTTTAAAACATGTTTCAGGTGATCTGCTGTGATCCAGGAAAAAGTGACGTGTAGCACTGCAAGCTTGAAGAAGTGGCTCAATAAAATAAAGAAAATGTTTTTTTGTAAAAATAGGGATTTCCCAGTGAAATCACCATTATTGTACATTATGGGTGTTATCCCTAATTTGTGAAATAAAATAAATTGGGTATATTTAAGTTTTAAAAGATCCTGTTAAAATTCCGCGGCCAACATAATAATTACCATGGGTTTCTGTCCCGCGGCTCCTGGACCGGGTAAAACCGGGCCGGGGGTCGAGACAGAAAAATGTGGTATCAGAGCCACTGATTTAAGCCGATTAAGTATTTAGAAATACTTAATTTTTTTTCTGATTGCTATTCAGTGATTATGTGAAAATTCAATTCACAAAATTTTAACTTAAGAATTTTGTATGTTTCTTCATATGCTAACAACATGAATGAGTTGTCTGAAGCTCTTCAGAATATCACTATCCATTCTGCTGACATGGAAGTTTCCGTGGGTTTTTCCGGTTATTGGGCCGACACTGAGGAACCAATGATATTCCAAGCCCAACCTCAGGAGAAACCAAAACCGAAAAAGAGAAGAAGACTCGTAGGCTGGAGGCGTGTGCGTAGGAAGAAACCAGCAACACAGAAAGTTATAAAGACTAAGGATCCCAAGGATAAAGGCAAAGGAATAGAGATCGGAGAAAGTTCCAGGCAAGCCCAGGAAATGCCATCATGGGAGGAGTTGGATCATAAACTGGCACTTAGTGAACTCATCGGAACTGCCGATGAAAACCTCTTCAATTACCCGGCTGAAGCACAACTTCCAGTTAATCTGGAACCTGCCATTCCAGATCCTATTATCAACCCTCGACCTTTACCAGAAGAGCTAGAAGAATGGTGGACAACTGACTGGCAATTTCAGAATCTCTTGAATAACCCTAATACCTTTTTCCCCCAATTTGACCCTGAGCCTCCACTACACCCACCAATGAGCACCGAGAACTTGGCTGAACTTCGCCACTATGGCGAGGAGCTGGTGGATGCAGGAAATAGAATCCGAGATGTGGGGGAGAGGATATCATGGAAGTACGACGAGAGGGAACGTCGTTTCTGAGATGCCAGCTGACGGGGATGGTGTGACTGTGTGGTTGTATAATAACAAAATAATAATAATAGTAATAAAATATAATCCTGTAAAATAACTTAAAAATAAAACTCTTGTAAGATAACCGGTGTGTACGGACGCATAGTAATATATAAAACATGGAAGTCGAAAAATCGACAATTTTGGCTAAACGTGTGACGTAATTTTTGTGCGATTGTTTTGGATTTAGTCGTTATTTATTTTATGCTAATAACTTATATATATTAATTACCAGATGGAACACGCTGATAATGACCCAGTTAACGAGGTTAACCAATCTGAGCAAAACAATGAAGATCATTTTCTTAATAGACAAGACATAGAAAACATTGTCGCTCAAGGAATAGCCAATGTTATTCCGGCAATCGTCGATGCGGTTAAAAGTCCTGTTGAGCCTTCACAAGCTCACCCTAGTAAACGCACGCGCGGTGATGATTTCAGTAATAGTGTTAATGGAGGCGGCGATAACGACAACTTGATTCAAGCCCCGATACTTAAGAGAATGAAAGCTGCAACGCCTGGTTGCACTTACAAGAAATTTCTTGCCTGTAAACCTGTCGAATTTGCAGGCAATGAAGGGGCAACTGCCGTGCTACGTTGGTTGGAGAAAACCGAGGCAGTAATTAAAATAAGTAAATGTGCCGAGGAAGATAAGGTCATGTATGCTTCTCACCTTTTCAAGGAAGAACCATTAGAATGGTGGAATACGGTGTTGCAAGCCAAGGGAAGCGACCTCGCTTATGCCATAAGTTGGGAAGAATTTAAGCATCTGGTGGAAAGAAAATTCTGCCCAGAATATGAAAAAGAACAAATGGCGAACAAATTCCTGATCCACCGAATGGTAGATGTTGATTGTCGAGGATATACTTCGAAGTTCTTCGAATATGCTCGAATTGTGCCTACTCTGGCTTCGCCAGAACCGGTACTTATTTCTCGCTACATTTGGGGTTTAATTAGCGAGATCCGTGATATTGTCAAAGCTGCGAGACCCCGCACAATCGATGATGCGGTGGAATTAGCCAATACTTTGACTGACGGACTGGTGCGTACGCGAGAAGAAAACAGAAAGAAGGAATTGGCTCAGAAAATTACCCAAGGATTTCGTATGGGTAATAATAGCAACTTCAAGAAAAAGGGAACTGGATCATCTTCCACTCCGCCGTTCAGCAGGAACTGTAAAAAGAAACATTTTGGAAAATGTAATGAAACCTGCAACTTCTGCAAAGCTATAGGACATCGTGAAGAAGATTGCAGAAAGAAAACAAAGATTTGCTACAACTGTGGAGAAGCTGGGCATTTCAGACCAGAATGCCCTAAATTGGTCAAACCAGCAGATAACAAGTGTCACACCCCTATTTTCCACGTGTCACCGGTGGGCCCGGTGGGGGAGTATCGTGACGTAGTTGATATCATCATATGTCAAACAACACAATATTTATATGCACAGCGGAAGCAAAGATAGATTCATTTCAACTTTAATAAAATGTAATATTAAATATCACGAATAGTTGAAACGGATCCACAGGCGGATCAAAATAAAAGAAGATATTGTTCAACAGTTTTATTGACATCCAAGCTTGCGAGACTTATTGTGGACGCTAGAAGACAGCCAGCCTAGTACGAGTAGTACCTGCACTTAACCTTTTGGAAAATACGTCAGTTTACACTGGTAAATATAATTTAACTGACTCATTTTGAAAAGGTTTGAAAATTGATTTGAATGCACGTGGCACAAAACATTTTATAACTTGGGATAATTATGTAAATATAATCTTGTAAGCGAATTACATGTTACTTATGCGTTCAGTAGCCCGATCCGTAGACCGGGTTAAAGATTAATAGACACACCACATTATTTGGTTAGGCACTGACGAGTGTACGCCTACACTCCGTGCTATGGTCGTGGCCATCTCGTAAGATGATGCCAAGGATATCCGGGACATGGTCATTAACCCCCCAAAGGCTTTAAGCAAACAAAACATTTCAAAACGTAGCATATCAAGGATTTAATCACTATTCGATTAAAGATTCAATACCGGACCAAGCGGTATTTTATATACCGTACCCCAAGCCCGTATAAGGGAAAATAAGTTAAAAGTATTTACCTTTGTAAGTATAAATCACAATTAGCGAGTGAAGGTAGCTTTTACTGGTTCTTCTATTCTGGAACAAAGGTTTATAATAACCTATTAGATTTCTAACGGGTCTTTATTTAAGCCTAACCTTAGACCGGTTAGCTTTTAAGGACGATACGGTTCAAACGCACGATTAGGTGAAGACCGGATAGAATGTGATTTAGACCCGACAAGTTTGGAATACTTGTATAATATGGGTATACTAAATACATTCTGGATTTTGAGACAAAGATGCTAAGGTTTGACCCGCTTCGGTCAATTTATGCAAACTAGTTATATAAACCGAACCGAGCGCGAAAAGGGCGTCACGGGTAACCATAAGAGTCATATGCAAGTTCCCTGAGTTAATATGCCTTAAACATGTTGTGATATCAGTAAGGTATCTTCTATTATGCCCAAAACGGATTTAAACACAAATTATGCCTCATAAGGGCATTTTGGTCATTTAAAAGATTATAAAAGAGTTTAATTAGTAATCTGAGTTAAAGGTCATATTTATACAGTAAATACACTTAATTTAATAAGTTATAACAGTAGGGTATGACCTATATGTGAAATTTATCATTTAAAACCAAACTATGCACCTTAGGGGTATTTTGGTAATTTCACTTAGGCTTAAAAGGTCAAAACTGGAAATCTGAGTTTAAAAACTTTTACTTACTGTTATTATATAAACATATACTAAAAATATCAGTAGGTATCAACCTTATATGTTTAATATAGTGTTAGTACATACGATGCGTTAAAAACGCTTAAAAAGGCGATTTGGAGCCATTTCCGGGTTTTTAAAGGAAAGCTGATATTTTTATAATTCCAGAAGGCTCAAAATATTTTATTTATCAAATAAAATCAGTAGATAAAGGTTTGGGGTCAAAAGGATTTGTAAAACTCATTTTATGGCTTAAAAGGGCAAAATCGGTATTAACCGGATTAAACTTAGAGACCTATGTTATGCTCAGCCAAAAATTAAATAAAAATCTTCAAAAATCCCAAAATATTATATTACATAAGTGGGTAAAAAGTTTGAAATCAAAAAGTGGGTTTAAATAGGTTATACGCTAATTACGCCGTTTAAGTAACATAAAGCTTTCAAATTACGCTAATGAGCATAACTCCTAATCTCGACCTCAAATTAATGTCAAATTTTAGGTGCAAGTTTATAAATCAGTAACTAAGGTTTCTACTCTTTTACTTTTTCAAAAATCACGTTTTATGGTAAAAAGGGCATAATAGTCAACATTTAAGCATTAATCGGAAACATGCATATGAATCGGATAACTATTGGACCAAGTTGTATAATCTCAGAGAGTTATACTTATATGAAACCTGGTCCAAAATAAGCTCTAAGGGAGATCTTAAACATGCATAAACGGGTCAGAACTGAAAGTCAAAGCAGAAGTCAAATTATGCGACTTTCGGTTCCGATCCGAGTTTAAACTGAAAATTGTCGAGTTGATCATGTTGGAACATGTTCTTACATTAGTTACCAAGTTATTTTAATGATCAAATAGGTTGCATGTATCCTACATTGCTAATTATGCTTAAATTTGAAAATACACATTCTGTTGACTTTTTAAAGTAAGCTTTGACTCGACAATTTACATAGTTAGAGTGGGAATCTGAAAGTACCCTTTTAAGGGTTTGTTACCCACATAAATACCTACTTGTAGGTACTTTCAATTCGAGAAATGACTGAGCGGATTTCATTTAATCACAAAGTCAAACTTAAATTACGACGGTTTGACTATAAGCTAATTAACTAAGCTAAAACGAATTAGAAAGGGTTATGAATACTTACAAGGGTCCTAATCACGATTAGAGATCACTAGAAAGCCTGAGGTTGATCAGAGGAGCTCCAGAATTGAGAATGCAAGTGAATGTGAAATTGTTGCAACAATGGGTGTTTTTAAATATCAATTTTGATCATTCAAGATGATGCCACAAGAGTCTACAGGTGTTATAAGATCTGTCCAGGTGCCCCCTATGCATGTAAAACCATTAGAGAGCCTCAGGTATCAGATAACAGCTGTTAACAATCGAATCAGACCTGAAAAACTGACATCTGTGCATTTTTGTTCGCTGGCGGGTTGTACGCGGGCCGCGAAGGGCCTCTCGCGGGGCGCGTACAAGCTGGCAACCAGCCAAACAAGTTTTCAACTTTTACATTTCAGTCCCTGGTCCTTTGATACGTGGTTTTGGCTATTTTTCTTGCACTCTTGACCCTCAAACCTGATTTTTAAGGGCCTTAGGACATCTACAAACATGGTTAGGTCCTTGGTTAACTTTGTGCTTACCTGAAAAGTCACGAATTTCAACGTTGACGCGTTTAACCCTTCATACACGGTTTTGATCATAACTTTCTCATACGATAACGAAACTTTATGAAATTTTTACCACATATTCTAGTGAGTATATTTTATCGTTACAAAGCTTCAGGTTTGCCAAAAGGTCACTCAGAGGTATACTTTCAGTATGTTGACACATTTAGCCCCTGTAGTTTGTAATTCCTCACTTTCTTTCATTTTCTTCTTCGTATGATCCATGATTTATCCGTTTAAGATTATAAACACCATGTAGGGTTATTGTAGAGCCTATTTATCTATTGTTGACACTTTGGACCCTTATATTCACATAGTTTCATTGTTTGTCAACTTTAGTCCCTCTAAAGTACTTTTTCACATATTCAAAGCTTATGACACGTGTCAATACATTATTGGACGTAAATTTTCGAGGTGTTACAAAAACAAAACGGAAGAATTCAGTATACTCATCTACTACGATGAATCTTTGTGCATACCTTGATCGCGGGGGTATATCCTGAAGTGGGACACGCTAGTATTTCAGTAATAAAATTACCTTAACGTATCATATGGTAATGGAACTTGGAATGTTCATGCATTTTGTTTAGGTGGATGAACATACTGGTAATCATCTTGGACTGCTTTTCACGAAAATAAATAAAAATTTAACTACAAGTGTGAAAACAGTTTGATTTTGTTGATATGTTCTTACCGGTGATTCTCACAAAAATAGAGTGTTTATTGCTTTTGTTATTTACTTGCTTTCATAAAATATAAAAATCCAAAAAAAGTGTCTTTTTCAGTTTAAAATTCTTAACGTACGGAAAACTGTTATTCTTGGAGGAATTGTTACTGATAGGGGGAGACGGTGTTGGAAAGTGAGTTGAAAATTTCAAATCATGCGGGTTATAGGGTGTGTGATTAAAAAGTTTTGCGTGTTGATGATAAAGTGAAAATGCTTAATCTGTGATATAATCTCTTGAATAATAATAATTTATTCAACTGTGTTGAAAAATTCTTATGGTTTCTCGAGATGTTAGTTTTATAGTATACAGATTGAAGTTGTATGTTGCTGAGAAGTTAAAGTGATGAGTTGTTGTGAAGATGAGAGTTTGATTGGATGCATGGTAGAACCTCCTTTCTACATTGCAGACAAAGTTGAAGAGTGCTTTACAAATGCTGAACTGGAGTTTTACTCAAACGCTAAAGTTTTTGAATATTTGGTGATTGGATTCATCAGCTTAAGGGGAGTCTGTTGCTGACAGAAGCTATTGAAGCTGAAGCTATCCAAAGACCAAAGACAGTGCAAAACTACATGAAGATTACAACAATAATGCTTCTTGGAATCAAAATTCAAGGTATCAAAATCAAAATTTTCAAAGGTCATATAGTCCAAACACATATAGGAACCCTCAGGACCAAAGACCTAGTGGAAATCAAAATCAAATTCCATCAACAGGTCTGAGATCCAAGACTCCTGTTAGGAGTAATGGATATTGGATGGATGTTCAAGTAGTTGGTGAATTTGGACGACCCAAGACCATTAAGGCTTGGGTCCCCCAATCTAACTAATTTCTTAGTTGGTGTGTGCAGGAGCTGCTAAGGAGGATTATCAACTTATGTTGATAGTGGCTGCTCTAGGCACATGACGGGGATGCGAGATTGTTGATATATATATATTAATTGATTTAAAATTGAAGTTCAAAGTGCTGAGTCGACATACTAGATAACCTGGCAGATCTTTATACTAAAGCTTTTGACATGGCTCGCTTTGAACATTTAGTCGAACTCAACGGGATGAGGAATCCTGAATAACTGGTTTTTCATAAGAATTTTGTAAATATTTTATTGTTTTCTTAAAAATCAAAAATAAAAAAAATAGATAACCACAAAATCCAAAAAACATTAAAAAATTGAAAAATATAAAAAATAAAAAATAAAAAATGAGTTATCACTGTGTGAAAAAGAAGAAATGATAGTACATCAGCAAGTTAGACTGTCACACTGAAACTGAAATTAAATTGCTTAAGTGTGATAGCAGCTTCATCATACGATGTACCAGTAGGCAAAAAGCATGAAATAATCAACTTACCAATGTGATATAAACCTAAACTAGGTGTACACCCGTGTGAACACACGGGTTTGTTCTAATAACAATCGGAATCAAATACTAAAAAACATATTATAATATGTCTTATTTGTATATCAACCATGTTTTATAAACAACATATTAGTTCATGTTTTCATTTTAGACAACATATTACCAAGTACTTAGCTTATTTGTATATCAACCATGTACACTAACACATAATTTCATTAACATTGTTTTATAAGGATATGTAACTAAATGCAAAGAATTTAAATCATATATTATAATCTATTTTTAGTATTATTGAATTATACAATAACAATGGACCTTTACTGAGTTTTACACTAACAATGTGTCAAAAAAAATTAACATCATATATAAGAAGTTATTAGACAACATAAAATTAGGTTATGCTTTCATTTTCGACAAAATATTATCAATTATTTTCCTTATTTCTATATCAAACACGTACACTAAAACAAATTGTCTGTAACATTGTTTTATAATATGTAACTAAACATAAAGAATTTAAATAATATATTATAATATGTTTTTTAGTATTTGGTTCCGATCGTTATTAAAACAAACCCGTGTGCTCACACGGGGGTACACCTAGTTATTTAATAAAGAAAACTCGAATTATATACGGAAGGGATCATGAGTCCCTGCTATGTGAAAAGTCCATAATACCCCCCACCCTTTAATATCTACACTTAAAGTCCATTCACCAGTTACAATTTTTCATCATCATCATCAACAGCTCCCAATATCATCATCATCACCAACAGCTATCATCATCATCAACCTCAACATCGAAGAGATCAACAGATCATCTTCATCGAACATCGAACAGATCATCTTCATCTTCATCGAACAGATCAGGTTCATTTTCATCCTCATATTGGTCATTCGATGTGTTTATGTGTTTATATTGTGAAAAAAACAGAGCGATGATTCTAGGTTTGATTTTGGGTTCCATTCGATGATTTTGGTTTGATTTTGGGTTACATTCGATGATTTGGGTGGATTTTGAAAAAACAGAGGGTTGTTTTCATTCGATATGTTTATGTGTTTATATTGTGAAAAAACAGAGGGTTGATTCTGGGTTTGATTTTGGGTTCCATTCGATGATTTTGGGTTGATTTTGGGTTACATTCGATGATTTGGGTTGATTTTGAAAAAACAGAGGGTTGATTTTGGGTTTGATTTTGGGTTCCATTCGATTTTGAAAAACAGAGGGTTGATTTTGAGTTCCTCATTTGAATGTGTTTGATCGGATCAGTTTCGGATTGAATGTGTTCTTTATTTCTTGATTCGATGATAACAGTTATTTGGGTTTATTGGATTTGATTTGATGATTTGAATGTGTTATTTGGGGTTAGGGTTTAGGGTTGAATGGATTTTTGGTTTGATTCTTGTGGGTTTAGGGTTGAATGGATTTTTGGTTTGATTCTTGTGGGTTTAGGGTTTAGGGTATCAACTGAGTGGAGTATATTGTTAAAAATGCATCAAAACAGAGGTTTGCAATGTGTTTAGTTGTACAGAATGTGTTTTGGTTTGGTTTGGTTTGATTAGGTTTGATTCTTGTTTTGTTGGTTTGATTTGGTTTGATTCTTGTTTTGTTGTATAGAATGTGTTTTGGTTTGAATGTGTTTAGGGTTTAGGGTATCAACTGAGTGTTAAGAACTGATCGGATCAGATTCGAATGTGTTGCTCATTTGAATGTGTTTTGTTGTACAGAATGGCTGCGGATGTAAAGATACGCAAAACATCAAGTACGAAGGCGAGAACACTTGACAACCTCCTAGAAGATGCGGTGCACATAAGGAAGTGATTGATATGAATGAATATAACCCCAGTGGAGCTCTTCGATTTTCCTTGAAATTCCAGAGCTCGCTAATTACATATCTACCACTGGGGTTATATTCATTCATATGAATAAATATAACCCAAGTGGCAGATATGTAATTAGATAGACTTGAGTTATATTCATTCATATCTGGATTAGACTTCCGAAGTGCACCCGTCAGTAAATATCCACAATTGCTTCTGGTCGTATGACGTTTTGTCTATGTATTGTATGTTACGGTCTTTTGTTATCGAGTCTGTAAGTTCCCTGAACTCTACGAAGTTGGTATGACGGGTCTTTTGTTATCGAGTCTGTAAGTTCCGTCAACTCTACGAAGTTGGTATGACGTTTTGTCTCTGTGTTGTATGTATAAAAAGTTTACATTTAATATACAATTTAGGCTTTGATAATTTGTTATACATTTAATATACAAGTTTACATTTAGGGACTCAGCTCACTCATACCATAGGGACGCAAAGTGTTATTAATATATGGAAAAAAGACGGTCTTACCCCTGCCTCTAACAGTCAACCTGACGGGAGGGACTCAAAGTGTTATAAATTAATACCACAGGGGATCAGAATGCAAAAAAATTGTTTTTAGGGGCTCAAGTTGATGTTTGGGACATACCACAGGGACGCAAATTGCATTTTACTCAAATGAATACATACCATTGGTTTCCTTGATCAATTATGCGTATTCATCGGATTGTTTCTAAGTATTTAAACCTCTGTTGATTTACCAAACACCTGTTCAGGCTTAAACAGATGTTTGGCCTTAAACAAATGTTTGACCTTCTCTATCAGATATTTGAACTAAAACAGATGTTTGGCCTTAAACAGATGTTTGGCCTTAAACCTCTGTTGACAAACCGGAGGGATTTAAACCTTTGTTGACTTATCAAACATCTGTTCAGTTTTACCATATGAAAAGACAATGTCATTTTATGGCCCACTGTGCCCCCGATCGCCTAAAACCACTTGGAATGCCCTGCCAAAATATAGATACTATAATTGATATCGAGCAGCAAAGGCAAAGTTGATTTTAAGGAACCTTTGATATAGTTCATGCGTCATCTTTTATCTTTTATGAACTATAAACACACAGGTATTCTAAGTAAAGCAAAACAATTATATTTCTTAAACTGAGTTTGTATTTTTTTACATGTCTAGGTGGGATATAAGGTGTGGCCATAAACATCAGTATCACTAATAAGAAGAAGATGACAAAAATTGTGATAAAGTATAAAATTTCAAAATTTGTCGTCAAATCAAAACAAACTTTTAAATAATAAGTCAAGAAGTCGAACACATACAAAAGAGAAATATTGATCATGGTGTTTTCACTTCCATGTTTATAAACTTGAATATTTTTTTCTATTACATATCAAATTAGCCCCTGAATAAAACATGCAATAGAACTAACCTTTAACATACCCTAACATTAGCAGCCCCAAAACTGCACCTAATTGCATGTTGTTGCTATTCCTTTTGTTGTTTTGTTATGGTACTCGTTACCCCTACTATCCAATGTTATTTGACCACTGTTTACTGCATCGAGGCACCACCCACGCAGCCACAAACAACCCAAATCGCTGCTGCCCCAACACAAGTATTTGCTCCATAAACCGTAGGACGCATCACAATGTGGTCTGGTTCGCTGCGCTTTTATAACAAAGTCTTTACGTTAGTTTTTCAATTATAATTAAATCTCCTTTTACTACACCATTACCTATAGAGTAAACTCAATAGGAAGTATCTAATCGTTAATACGAACTCAAGTTAGCAGAGACTATCATAAATAAGCGGTTGTAAATTTACCTGTTTAAGTACGTTGATTTTTTTTTCCAAATAAGCACCAAGCAATATGAAATCCATTCCACAATGACCATTTTTATGCACTTGATTTTTAAGTCCAGTTGAAAGTAAAAACACATCTGCATCAACATGAACATCATCAAATAAAGTCTAAGTTTTTAGCACATGAATGAATAAAATTTCGTTCGAAAAGTTCAAAATAATACACTTAACACTCCAATCAATTCTTAATGTTAAACTATGTTTATAATAATAACAAAGTATGTTAAAGCTATATATGGGGTATGTTAGTCAAAATTCAATAATCTCAGTATGTACCCTATGATAGAGATTCATTATCATGAGCTAACTTATCAGTTTATATTCTACAAACTCTTAGCGACCAATTGGGATGAATTTCATTTTAGAACGAACATAACTAAAAGGTTTAACTTTATCACAATTATAATTAACTCATGATTAATAACAGTTTTAAAATCTAACCATTACCTTGGACCTAATGACTTTCATGCCAAGATCCAGGGATGTTTGGGATACTTAGCAGCAACCTTTCGTACAATATCGTAGGAAAACCCAAACAGTGTTTCTGGCTTTGGTGCAGCCTTTCTTGCATTGGCAATGTCTGCAAAAAACCTAAATCAGAAAGGTTGGAAATAAAATTTGAAATCGGTAAATATAATAAACCTGCCACTTACGTAGATTCAGTCCATCCTCATTCATAATGCTTTTTCCTAATGTTTTCTTTGCTTTTTAGGGGGAAGATGGGTGCTTCTCTCCATAGGGCATACAAAGCACAGATTGTTGGCGGAAGCCCGCCACATTTAACATATAAAGTTTTTTTATATGTTAAATATGGCGGGCTGCCGCCAATAACCTGTGTTTTGTATGCCCTAGGAGAGAAGCACCTATGTTCCCCTTAAAAAGCAAAGAAAACATTAGATTTTTGGATTTGATGTTTTTCGATGCTGAAAGGTCATTAGTGATGACTGTGTGATCATGCTTTACCTGAGAACAAATGCACCAAGTTAAGCTCAAGGTTTTTCAACTTGATCAAATGTCACTTATACCCTTTAATAAAGACCTTGTTCGTTTTTTGCACGCCCTGTTCGTTTTTTTTAATGTTGAAACAACGTTAAAACCTAAAACCCTATGCTGAAGTGTTGTTTTTTGCACCTGATTGGGCCGAGGCGTCGCCTCAAAACGCTTCACGTGTTTTGACGCTTCAGAGCAAATAAAACGTTTTGCCAAACGGTTAACACTTTAAGCGAGCTTAAAGCGCGCTTTTTTAAACTAAGTTTCCAACACAAGAAAACTACACAATTGTTTTATTCTATTTTTTACTATTTTCTTCTTTAGCACATTAAATGTAATAATTGAATTTGATAAGAAAAGCAGTGTGACTTACAGGAAGTGACTCCCATATGGCTTCATCAGTCAAATGTTCTTCATTTACTGGAAGTAACGCCTTGCACATTCTGTACACATTACAAATCTTGTTTTCAGATTATAGGGTTACTTATTTCAATATTCATTTACAAAATCGCCCACAAACAAAACTAAAGCGACCTAATGGTCGGACCATGGGTTCCCTTCAATAATCAGATTACCAAACTTAGAATGCTTGTACTCCAATTACTGTGTAGGTCTCAGTTGATATGGAAGCAACCATAACAGAAGATACTCAATGGTATTTAATGCTCGGACCATCGGTTCCCCTTCAACAATAACTTGAGGTAAGCCTACAACAGGAAACAACACGCCATAAACCCAAAATTTTAACCAAATTTTAACGAAACAACACGTCATAAACCCAAAATTTTAACCAACCCGTAGCAATCTTGGATAAAAGAAACTGGTAAAACTAAAATTGCAAAATTATGAAAGCAGTGAAACGTTGAATATTCAATAATAAACCATAGTATTACAAAATTATGATTTAGAAAAATAATAAAAATTAAGAATTAAACATTACAATTAACACTTAATAGAATATCTCGTTCTCTCGCCTTCTTCCATGCAATTTCGTTTTTTGTTTTAATTTGTAGATCAGCTAGCATATCACAGGTCTTCTGATCCTGTTTCAGCAAATTTGTAATAAACTCTTCTGTTTTTTGTTTAAACTCTGTTGGAGTAGAAGAGGCAACTTCATCTAGCAGTGCAATGCTACTCCAGGTTTGCTTATAATATTTATCACTAACAATAGCAACCTTTTGGTTGAGTTCTTCAGCGTTTCTTTGTTCTTGGAGTGACCAGGTTGAAAATTCGATTTTAAGATCAGTGGTATCGGACCAGTGGTAGAAGGTTTTCCTTGCCATTTAGGAAGAATGTAAGTGTTTTTGGACAATTTGTTTTAGGATGAATGTTTTTTTTTAAACTGAAGTGTTGATGTTTTCAAGTAAAATAATAATGATGCTTTATAGTGTTTAAAATCTTTGATAGAGAAAATGAAGAGACATCTCCTAATTATGATAACCTTTTTTTGAAGGTTTCAATTTTGTTCCTTGGTTTTCTACATATTTAATTTTACTTGTTTTCCCATTAAAACTCATTTTTCAAAGGTTTTCCATTAAAATGCTTAATAGGATAACTGAACAGGCAATTCCCATATACACGTTTTTTACTCTTAAATCATTAAATGTACATGGTTTTTAAGTATAAATGTTAATTTAAAGTTTGCCTTTAAAGCTGACCTTTGGGCTGTTACATATAGTATATAATAGCATTGCCAATAATTTTTTTTTTCATCAAAACAGATTCATTCAGTGAAACAAAAGTGCAACTATTATTGTTTTGCCTTTGTTCTTATAAATATATTAGAATGGAGTCATATACTACTGCAAAATCTGACGATTTCAAGGTACGCTTTATTAAACAAATCGAAGACCAAGTCTTGGCTGATAGATCTACTCTTCAAGAGTTAAAGAGGTGTTTTAACGGACTGGAACTTGGTCTGCTGACAAGAGACCAAGTTTCGAGGGACTTGAGGGCAATGCCGACTACTTCCGTTCGTGACCTGTGTGTTGCGAGTAATATAGAATGTGGAGAAAGAGATCTGGAGTTCATGAGAAAGATCAATGAGATACACAGAGAGGTTCAGCGCTCCATGGAGTTGAAGTTAAAGTTCCTTGATTCTTGCAATTAGAGTTAGATGTCTCTGATTAGTTTTCTTTTTTATATGTAATTGCTACTTTCTTAATACTTCATATTTTATAAGTATTATTTTTTTTATCACAGTTTAGTTTTACATCTTTTCATGAGTTTGAAGATAAAGAGACGGTCTTCCATTTTCGATAAATTAGAAAATATTTCATCTAATTTTTTTTTCTTAACATTGTTGTTTGGTACCATGGATGATCTGTTTAATGTTCATTTATGTGCTGACTTTTACAATTTTGGAAGCGAAATAGTTTCAACAAACACGGGTAACTTTTTCCTTAATTTTAATTAAATTAAGATTATTTGGTACTTGTAGATATTCTGGGGCTAAAGTCACAAGCTACATTAGGGACAACAGCACTCAATATGGTACTCTTACAGACTCAAGTGTAGTTGTTTGATCAATTGATTCTAATGTTTTATTAGCATTTTATTGATTCTTTGTTAGTTACATTTGATGGTGATCATATGAATAGTTAAGATCTATGAAAAACTTCAATTCAACGAAAGTTAAGTACCTTTTCAAGCTGATGTATTAAAATACTTCTACAAACTTCAATTCGATTATATCTCGGTCACACAGCCACCACAACTTCCGGTCGTTCCCAGCTCTCCTGCAGAATCAAAACTTAATTAGGTATTTAATTAAAAACTTGATGAACACAATTCAAAGAACAATTCTGCCTTGTGCTGTATCTGAGCATAATGTGCACATTATACAAGATTAACTACTTACATGACAGTTAATTTATACAAGATTGTTTGGTAGTTGTATATATTCTAGGGCTAAAGTCGAAAGGTCCATTGGTGGGAGCAGCAATCAATATGCTAGTCTTATAGACTCAAGTTTATATCTTTTAATATATGTTCGTTTATGTAACAACATATTTTTGATAACAAACGAAGTTGAACACGAAAATAATTTTATAGCCCTGAGATTAGAAAAAGACGTATAACAGGCAAGAAAGTAATTTTATGAAACCATGTTGAGGTAAAATGAGAAAAACAACCATTTAGTCATTTAAGATGATTTTCGTCCTAATTTACAGCACACGGGTAACAATAAAAACCCTAATGAAGGCTACCTTCAAGCTAAATAATCCTAGAAATCAACCTAAAACAGTCTACAACACCCAAAAGTTAGAGTTTATACTATGCGGCTTGCTTAAAAAAGCCCTCGGAAACACACAAAAAGATTCAAACTGAAACTAAGTTACAACATAGCAATGTTGAACTTCTACTCTAATCACATTGTTTTACACCATGAATGACAATATAAAGTACACGCGTTTGATACATACCAGAAGTCTTTACGATAGAACAGCCATTAGTTGTTGGAAACATGAAGCTTTGTCCTATCAAAAAGTTTGATGGTTATTTTGGTATCGCCAATGGCCTAACTACACTTTCAAGCCATTCAATAGCTTTAAACCTTGTCATAGCTACAAAAAATGACTAAAAAATCAGATAATCAACAACGTTTCTATTGTTTTGTTAGAAAGAATTTGAAGGCAAAATTTAAAATTATACCTTAGGGTTTAGGACTTTCCTTGAAGGTAGAGTAACACTAAACAATACCGTTTCAAAGTTTAGCGAAAACAACACTAAAGGATACCGTTTCGTAATTATGACATCAGCGAGGACTACATAGCATACCTGAGAAGTTGACACGTAGCCAATTCTATGTCATTATCTAAGCTCCCTTAATAGATAACATCATGTTCAACATAGCCTCTTTCGTGTTCATGTGAGCAAGAAGAGAGAAAGACACAAAGGATGTGTCAAACACAGTTCACATGATACGGATTTGACACCTGAACCTGTATCATCTGAACTATGTTTCACACCTCCTTTGTGTCTTCCTCTCTTCTTGCTCACATGAACACGAAAGAGCTTATCTTGAACATGAGTAATGACACAGCTGTCGTCTACCTCCATCGCTAGATTCAAAGGGCAAATATGGTCAAAATCAACAAACACAAGATTCATAATATTTAATGTTTTGAATGTGATGGTTCATACCTTTAAGATGAAATCGAAGTTGGTGAACAGTCTTACATCAGATGCAATGTACCTACACAAGAGACATCAATTAGTTTGAGCAAATAGGAAAACTCATTTAAATTACCTAAATACCTAATTTCATGACCTAAACTCTACACAATTTAAATTATCAACAATTTTCATCATCCAGAAATAAACCAATCTGACGATTAAACAACTCCTCTTAACAGTTTTAATAGAATTAATAGCACACGCGAGTTCTAAAACAATTAATAACAGTTTTAATAACAATAGATTGCAGCAATCTATATAATATTTACCGTAGGAAAGTATTGACAGCCCAATCATCAATGTTCGTTTCATCGTCACTTCTTTCTTCTTCGTTCTCGGATCTTTAGCAGGCTGCACAACAATTACCATAGCTTTACCTAAACAATAATCCATGGGCATATTAAAAATCAAATCTTTTTTAACCCCAAATCGAAAAACATCCAAAACACAATGGAAAATCAATAAACTTATGATTGATTTAGCAATTTATGATAAGAAGATCTAAAATCACCAATTCTATTAACACGATGGTCAAACACCAAGATTTATCATAAAAAGAACAAAAGGTTTAATTTTTTCTATCTTTTCAGTCAATAAAAAGAACATAACAAAAGGCACAATTCATTTACAGAAAACCAAAATTACCTGCCCACATGACAACCCCACCAGCATTTTCAATTCTCCCCCTTTCATCACTAAATCAAAGGTTCTCGCCGGTTGGAACCACAAAAAGCTCACCCCTAGACTCATTCATTCAACCTAAAATCAATATAAGACAAATAGAGTAGAGTGTGAGGTTGGTTTAAATATAACAATTGATTAAATGAGCTAAAATGAGATGATACGTACAACTGTCATACCTTCTCCACTTTTTCTTGGTATAGATTTGTTCAGTAATATGCAGTCGAAAACAACAAATTTGGATTAAATTAGCCTGTATCAAAGTTGAAACCTCCTAAATTAACTGTCATAACAGTAGTATTTACATTTAGAAGACTTGTAAATGCTCTTTTTTAAAACCTCCTAAATCCTTTTTTATTAGAAAAAGTTAAATGCTCTTTTCAAATTTTATTTCCAACCTTACTGAACAATATTTGGCTGATAACCACCCCGAAGACTCGGTTTCCACCCTATACAAGCAATCAAATTGAAACATCATACAATTGCTTTTACATATTTTAATTTACATCAAATAAACAACTTAGAGGTGACAAAATAAGCAGGTCGGGACTCATTCACCTATAAAGATAAAATCCAACCCAAATGGACTAATTCATAAGCAAACAGGTCAAATTTGCCACCTTTAAAACAGATATATGACAGTATGAGCAACATAAATAAAACTTTGGGATCTACGTAAGTACCATGAAAGAAGTTCACGCCTTGAATCCCTTGCACTTTCACTGTTCGGCTTAACATATCTTCTATGGCTGAGATCAAAATTTCTACCCCTATGCCTTCTCGGCACATGCTTTTTTATTCTTGGACCTATCTCTGTCTTGGTGTACATTTGGAACACATTTCTACTACTGAAAAATTAACCAATTAGACGCCTAGAATACAACAAATCTCATCACAGCATAATTGTAGTAGCTTTCAACATTAAGAAAACAATTCACTTGTTTCAAAGCTACAATTTCTAAGAAACAAAATCCGAAAAACAACATACTTCCCATAACCTCATGAAACAAAACCGAATCGGACTACTAAACTGTATAATTCACACCTCACACTAAATTCAGCATCAATCAATCGAAATTCCTAAATTTTACATTAAGAAACTGAATCTTCAAATTATAAAACAAAATCATATCAACTAATATACCGCAGTAACTCTCGTAACCTTAAATTGATACTATAAACAATTCGTTCATCTTCAAATAATATCATACACCATCAAAATAATAATCATGAACAAAATATTGACCTAATCAACGAAACAGCCAAGATCAAATCTTTTTTTAGGTTTGACTGAATACCCCACAATCTTAACTGAAATTCAAGCAAAACCCATATCACAGAAACTCCAAATTCCTAAATTTCTACAAACATATCTTATGATCAAGAACACAAACCCTAGAAGCAAAATCAGAATGAAATCAACAACGAATGGAATGAAATTGATGGGGCTATTGATGCAACCATGTACACTAACACATAATTTAGCTATTAATTTTTTTTTATCACAGTTTAGTTTTACATCTCTTCATGAGTTTGAAGATAAAGAGACGGTGTTCCATTTTCGATAAATTAGAAAATATTTCATTTAACTTTTTTTTTCTTAAGATTGTTGTTTGGTACCATGGATGATCTGTTTAATGTTCATTTATGGATGATCTGTGATATTGCTCATCCTTTTAAAATCATTCTTGACAAACTCTTTGACTGAATACCCCACAATCTTAACTCAAATTCAACCAAAACCAATATCACATAAACTCCAAATTCCTAAATTTCTACAAACATATGTTATGATCAACAACACAAACCATAGAAGCAAAATCAGAATGAAATCAACAACAAAATCATTCTTGACATTCTAATATTCAACTTCAATCAATATATATGTAAGATTAACCACCGATGAAAATTCGTTTAATAATAATATCTCAAACTAAAACTTATCGGATTTTATTTAACTGTAAAGTTCATACATTCACGTGAGGAGACATAACAGTTGTTTAATCATAAGAGCAAAACACCTAGTCTCTGTCTCCTTTCAGAAAATACCAAACAATCTCATCAAATTTCAAACTTTAATAATAATTTCTAGGTCATGAAATTTCACAAGAATACAAGTTCTGTAACAATATCAAACTTCAAACTTTAATAATTTCTAGTTCATACAAATAGATATAACAACCAGATTTAGGGTTCATAATGTAAAGCAGAAAACACTAACCAGCAAATTACAAAGTTGAGAGAGTTTTCTTGTAGGAAACCAGACAATACATCGATAAACCATGGGACCTGAAATGAAAATCAGTAGAATAAAACTGATATTAGCAATCAAATATCGTATTGTGTGATTAGTGAAATAGATAAGAAAAGAAGAAAACCTAAAACAGGGCCGTGACCGGCTTCATCGATGCCCAAGCTTCAAAGAACAAACATCAATCGCCATTGATTGAAGTTATAAATTTGTTTTTGTGAAGTGTTGTCTGAAATTCATAAAATGCAAACTTTTTTGTAACTCAGAAATGTTGATCTAAATGTCGATGCAAAAACCCTAGATGAATTTTGAAAGAACTCTGGATTTGAGAGAGAGAGATTGAAATTAGAAAATGGAGCCAGAAGTATATTTGAGGGAAAGAGGGATTGAAATTATGATTTGAATTTTGAAAATGGCTCCAAAACCATCATTATTATTATTATTATTAACTAAAGGAAATGATTTTTTTAAATAAATAAATGGGATTTATGACATAAGCGGAATGACATAAGCATATCCTATGTGGCATCCTATGTGGCATCCTATGTGGCATATCTAAGAAGATGACAAGTAAGCAAAGTGAGGTCAGCATTTAAGCTCCTTTTATAGATAGTATAGATGAACTGAATATGAGTGGGGAACACATCAGTGGTGTATGGTTTAATGACCTTAAATCTTGTGTTGATAGATTGCCAAAGTCTGAAGTTTTGGGTCTTTATACTGTTATTTCATCTGGGGATATCAGGGTTGTCCTTCTGCTGCATCCAGACACATGCTGACCTAGGCACAACCATGATATCTTAAAAGAGCTAAAAATGCCAAAACCCAAAAATGAAGAAGCTCTCATAGAGAGTCATTCAAAATGTGCAAAATGCATAAATCGTACCAAAAAATGGTATTTGTCTTAGCCCTCGTTAGATATTTTGGTCTATTTGCTGTACAGAAGTACTGACCTGATCACCAATTATCTAAATGTTGAAAAACAAAACGGATGAATTCAGTATACTCACCTACTACGATGAATCTTTGTGCATACCTTGATCGCGGGGGTATATCCTGAACTGGGACACACTAGTATTTCAGAATAATATTACCTTAACGTATCATACGGTAATGGTACTTGAAATGTTCATGCATTTTGTTTAAGTGGACAAACATACTGGTAATCGTCTTGGACTGCTTTTCACGAAAAATTAAATAAAGAATTATCTAATAGTGTGAAAACAGTTTGATTGTGCTGATATGATCTTCTTACCGGTGATTCTCACACAAATAGAGTGTTTATTGCTTTTTTTATTTACTTGCTTTCAGAAAATATAAGAAAATCCAAAAATAGTGTCTTTTTCTGTTTAAAATTCTTAACGTACGGAAAACTGTTATTCTTGGAGGAATTGTTACTGATAAGGGGAGACGGTGTTGGAAAGTGAGTTCAAAATTTTAAATTATGCGGGTTATAGGGTGTGTGATTAAAAAGTTTTGCGTGTTGGTGATGAAATTGAAAATGCTTAATCTGTGATACAGTTTAACTATCTCTTGAAAATAATAATTTATTTAACTGTGTTGAAAAATTCTTATGGTTTCTCGAGATGTTTGTTTTATAGTATACAGATTGAAGCAGTATGTTGCTGAGAAGTTGCTGTGAAGATGAGAGTTTGATTGGATGCATGGTAGAACCTCCTTTCTACATTGCAGAAAAAGTCAAGAGTTTGAAGATTGCTTTGCAAATGCTAAACTGGAGTTTTCTCAAGTGCTAACGTGTTGAAGATTTGGTGATTGGATGCATTAGCTTAGGGGGAGTCTGTTGCTGACAGAAGCTATTGAAGCTGAAGCTATCCAAAGACCAAAGACGGTGCAAAACTACATGACGATTGCAAGATGACTGAAGACAAAGTTATTTTTTTGAAGCTATTGTCAAGGGGGAGTTTGTTGGTGTATATTTGTGACAACAGCTTAGATTTGGTCTTTGGATATCTTGTAATTAGTTAAACGATAAACGGTTAGCGGGTTTAGCTTTGTATTAGTGGAATAATAGAGTTTGGGCTAAACAAAACCCACATTGGGTCTAGGGGGACGAATTGGGCTTTGCCCATGTTGGAAACCTTAGCCCAAGTAGCAACCTTGTGTTATATAAACAAGGCTTTGCTTTAGGGTTTAGGTTAATCAGCCAAAACGTTTTAGAGAGAGATTTCGTGAGAGCATAATCAGCTTGGACGAAATTGTGTGTGGTTAGGGTTTTGATTGATTGTAATTCGTGAGATTGATAATCAATAGAAACCCAGTTTGATTGTGAATTGCTGAATTCTGGTTTCTACTTGTTTCTGTAACAAATCTGATCTAGAGGATTCCGCACTCTAGGTTGGATATACAATTCTGTGATGATCCGTACGAACAAGGGGACGTAAAGGGTAGCCCCGTGTATTTGTAGCTCAGGTGAGTCGACCGTTCGACGAAATTCGCATTTGACAGCAAACTGTGTAGATAATAACGATTAGGAATACCCCCCCCCCCCCCTGAGTTTTAGGGGGACCCTGATCCTGATTCCAACTGTTCTGAAAATTTTAGGGGCCATGCAATATTACTTGGGGGTCTCAATTAGGGATTCCAATTGGACAAATTATAATAAGAAATAATAATTTTAATGAGAGTTGTTACATCCTCCCCACCTTATTAAAATCTCGTCCTCGAGATTTACTGGAATAAGTAGGGATAGTTTCGTTTCATCTCGGATTCCAGTTCCCAAGTGTATTCCGGTCCTCTCTTTGAATCCCACTTGACTTTGACCAGCACTAGTCGTTTGTGTTTGAGAAACTTGACCTTTCTGTCTTCTATCTGCAGTGGTTTCTCCACAAATTTTAACTTTTCATTGACCTCTATATCTTGAAGAGGTACTACCAGGGATTCGTCAGATAGACATTTCTTGAGGTTGGATACATGAAATACGTCATGTACCCCGGCTAGTTCTTCTGGTAGTTGTAAGCGATAAGAAATTGGTCCTATTCGCTGGATTACTGGGAATGGTCCTACGTATCTTGGACTTAGCTTTCCCTTTTTACCGAATCACACTACTCCTTTCCAAGGAGAAACTTTTAAGAGTACCTTATCTCCAACTTGAAATTCCAGTGGCTTGCGTCGATTGTCTACATAACTTTTCTGGCGATCTCGAGCCATTTTCAGTCTTTCCTTGATTTGAGTGATCTTGTCAGTGGTTTCTTGTACGATTTCAGGACCTGATAATTGGCTTTCTCCTATTTCTGCCCAACAAACTGGAGTTCTGCACTTTTGCCCATACAGTGCTTCGAATGGGGCAGCTTCAATGCTTGCATGATAACTATTGTTTTAGGATAATTCAATTAAGGGTAGGTGGTCATCCCAGTTCCCACCAAAATCTATTACACATGCCCTGAGCATGTCTTCCAGGGTTTGAATCGTCCTTTCACTTTGTCCGTCTGTTTGGGGATGGTAAGATGTACTTAAATTTAATCACGTCCCCATGGCTTCTTGGAAACTCGTCCAAAAATGTGAAGTGAAACGACTATCTCTATCTGATACAATAGAGAGTGGGACTCCATGTAAGGATACTACTTCATCTACATACAATTTTGCCAACCTTTCCATGCTAAAGGTTTCCTTCATGGGTAGGAAATGAGTTGATTTTGTTAATCGATCCACAATTACCCAAATAGCATCGTTACCTTTTCTGGTTTTGGGTAACTTAGTAACAAAATCCATGGTTATTAATTCCCATTTCCAAACAGGCATTTCTAATTGTTGTAGTAATCCTGAAGGTTTCTGGTGTCCTGCCTTAACTTGTGAACAAGTTAGACACTTAGATACATATCTAGCTATGTCCTTTTTCATTCATATCCACCAGAAGTTATTCCTTAAATCTTGGTACATTTTATTATTTTTAGGGTGCATGGTATATCTAGATTTATGGGCTTCCTTTAAAATCATATTTCTCAATTCTCCTTGCTTAAGTACCCAAATCCTTCTTTTGTGGAATCTCCAAATTCCGTCAGTTCTTTGCTCTAGTTCCTTTATTATTCCTTTCATTCCTTCAGCATCATCCTTGATTGCTGTTTCTTGAATGTTTTTCAGTTGTTCCATTAAATCTAACTGTAGATTTAATCTAAGAGCACGGACTCGCTTTTGCTTTTCATGATACTTATGACTTAGGGCATCTGCTACTACATTTGCCTTTCCTTCATGATATTGAATATCACAGTCGTAGTCACTTAGAATTTACATTCATCTTCTTTGCCTCATGTTTAATTCTTTTTGCCCAAATATGTATCTTAAACTCTTATGATCTGTATAGACAGTAAACTTCCTTCTTTACAGATAATGTCTCCAAATCTTAAGGGCAAAAATTATGGCTCCTAATTCAAAGTCATGAGTCGTATAATTTTCTTCATGCTTCTTCAATTGCCTTGAGGCTTACACAATTACCTTTTTGCGTTGCATTAGCACACATCCTAATCCTAGCTTAGAAGCATCACAGTATACTTCAAAATCTGTTGTCCCTTCGGGTAAAGCAAGAATTGGGGTATTTGTTAACCTTTGCTTTAAAATTCTAAAAGCTTCTTCTTGCTTATGTCCCCATTCAAACTTAACTGTTTTACAGGTTAGCTTAGTTAATGGCACAACTATCTTAGAAAAATCCTTAATGAATCGTCTATAGTACCCAGCTAATCCTAGAAAACTTCTAACTTCCGTGGCTGATTGTGGGACTTTCCATTTGGTGATTGCTTCTATCTTAGCAGAATCGACGTGAATACCTTCGTAATTCACCATGTGACCCAAAAATTGTACCTCCTGTAGCCAAAATTCACACTTCGAGAATTTGGCGTAAATCTTTTCCTTTCTTAACAAAGTTAAGAGTGCATGCAGGCAGTGGCAGATCTAGGATTCCGACCAAGTGGGAACATTTTATAAATAAGCGGTAACGAAAAAACGTCGAAAAAACGTCAAATTTTTCCAAAATTTACACTAAAAACGTCAAAAATTTTCCGGCCAAGCGGTAGCGGAGGCTACCCCATACATCATGGTAGATCCGCCCCTGCATGCAGGTGCTCACAATGCTCTTCCTGGTTTTTGGAATAAATAAGTATATCGTCGATGATGACAATTACAAATTTATCCAAGTACGGTTTACAGATTCTATTCATCATATCCATAAAAGCTGCTGGAGCATTTGTTAGTCCAAAAGGCATAACTGTAAACTCGTAGTGACCATACCTAGTTCTAAACGCGGTTTTAGGTATGTTTTCTTCTTGTACCTTCAATTGATGATATCCGGAGCGTAAGTCTATCTTAGAAAAATATCTAGCTCCCTGAAGTTGATAGAAAAGATCATCAATCCTAGGCAATGGATATCGATTCTTAATTGTAACCTTATTCAATTCCCTATAATCGATACATATTCGCATCGAACCATCTTTCTTTTTTACAAACAACACACGCGCTCCCAAAGGGGATGAACTAGGTTGTATAAATCCTTTACTAAGCAATTTATCTAATTGCTTTTTCAGTTCTAGCATTTCAGTGGGTGCTAATCGGTAGGGTGCTTTAGCTACGGGTGTAGTTCCAGGAATCAAATGAATTCTAAATTCTACCTCCCTATATGGTGGTAATCCTGGTAGTTCTTCTGGGAATACATCCGAGTATTCTGATACTACTGGAATTTCCTTAAGTTCCTTACCCTTAGTGCTAATGATTACCGAAATCATATACACTATTCCTTGTTTACGTTCATAACTAGAAACTTTCATTACTGAAATGAACTTCATGGGCTCACGCGGCTTATCCCCTGTAATCATGATTACTTCTCCTGTGGGTGCATGGATTTCTATAGAGTTCTTAACACAAAGGATTCGAGCATGGTTGGCTATTAACCAATCCATTCCTAACACGACATCGAATCCAGCTAAATTCATGGGTAGTACGTTTGCAGAAAATTTATGACCTGAAAGTTCTATAGTTTCTTTTTGCAAAACCGTATCTATGTTAACAGAGTTTCCGTCTACCGTTTCTACTGTAAAAACTTGCCTAAGTTTTGTTAAGGGTAACTTAAGAGCTTGGGAGAATGAAGTATTTATAAAACTTTGGGTTGCACCAGAGTCGAATAATACTTTCGCATAAACGTTGTGAACTAAAAACGTACCAGCTATTACGTCAGGAATCAGTTCGGCTTCCTGCGTGGTCAGTTGGAAGTCTCTTACGTTCTTCTTATTAGTTCCTTCAACAGGTTTAGCCTTGTTGTAACACCTCGAAAATTTACGTCCAATAATGTATTGACACGTGTCATAAGCTTTGAATATGTGAAAAAGTACTTTAGAGGGACTAAAGTTGACAAACAGTGAAACTATGTGAATATAAGGGTCAAAAGTGTCAACAATGGATAAATAGGCTCTACAATAACCCTACATTGTTTTTATAATCTTAAACGGATAAATCATGGATCATACGAAGAAGAAAATGAAAGAAAGTGAGGAATTACAAACTACAGGGGCTAAATGTGTCAACATGTTGAAAGTATACCTCTAAGTGACCTTTTGGCAAACCCGAAGCTTTGTAACGATAAAATATACTCACTAGAATATGTGGTAAAAATTTCATAAAGTTTCGTTATCGTATGAGAAAGTTATGATGAAAACCGTGTATTAAGGGTTAAACGCGTCAACGTTGAAATTCGTGACTTTTCGGGTAAGCACAAAGTTAACCAAGGACCTAACCATGTTTGTAGATGTCCTAAGGCCCTTAAAAATCAGGTTTGAGGGTCAAGAGTGCAAGAAAAATAGCCAAAACCACGTATCAAAGGACCAGGGACTGAAATGTAAAAGTTGAAAACTTGTTTGGCTGGTTGCCAGCTTGTACGCGCCCCGCGAGAGGCCCTTCGCGGCCCGCGTACAACCCGCCAGCGAACAAAAATGCGCAGATGTCAGTTTTTCAGGCCTGATTCGATTGTTAACAGCTGTTATCTGATACCTGAGGCTCTCCAATGGTTTTACATGCATAGAGGGGCACCTGGACAGATCTTATAACACCTGTAGACCCTTGTGGCATCATCTTGAATGATCAAAATTGATATTTAAGAACACCCATTGTTGCAACAATTTCACATTCACTTGCATTCTCAATTCTGGAGCTCCTCTGATCAACCTCAGGCTTTCTAGTGATCTCTAATCGTGATTAGGACTCTTGTAAGTATTCATAACCCTTTCTAATTCGTTTTAGCTTAGTTAATTAGCTTATAGTCAAACCGTCGTAATTTAAGTTTGACTTTGTGATTAAATGAAATCCGCTCAGTCATTTCACGAATTGAAAGTACCTACAAGTAGGTATTTATGTGGGTAACAAACCCTTAAAAGGGTACTTTCAGATTCCCACTCTAACTATGTAAATTGTCGAGTCAAAGCTTACTTTAAAAAGTCAACAGATTGTGTATTTTCAAATTTAAGCATAATTAGCAATGTAGGATACATGCAACCTGTTTGATCATTAAAATAACTTGGTAACTAATGTAAGAACATGTTCCAAGCCTTTTGGGCTCACTAATGCACCAGCTGCATTCATGGATCTCATGAATCGCGTCTGCAAGCCTTACTTAGATAAATTTGTCATCGTCTTCATTGACGACATTCTCATTTACTCGAAGAGCCAAGCTGACCACGAGAAACACATTCGCTGTATTCTTAAACTTCTACATCATGAGAAACTCTACGCCAAATTTTCGAAGTGCGAATTTTGGCTTCGAGAAGTCCAATTCCTTGGACATGTGGTAAGTGAGCGTGGTATCCAAGTGGATCCCGCTAAGGTAGAAGCAGTTATGAATTGGCAAGAGCCAAAGACGCCTACTGAGATTCGCAGCTTTCTGGGTTTAGCAGGATATTATAGGCGTTTTATCCAAAACTTCTCAAGGATTGCTGCGCCCCTAACTTCGTTGACACGTAAGAAGGTTAAGTTTGATTGGGGCCCTAAGCAGCAGGAATCCTTTGACATTCTTAAGAAAAAGTTGAGCAATGCACCAGTGTTAACATTGCCCAATGGTATAGAAGAATTCGTAGTGTATTGTGATGCATCACACACTGGTATGGGCTGTGTACTCATGCAGAAAGGCAAGGTTATTGCCTACGCTTCACGACAGCTAAAGGTGCATGAGAAGAACTACACCACCCACGACTTGGAGCTGGGTGCCGTTGTATTTGCATTAAAACTTTGGAGACACTACTTGTATGGAACCAAGTGTGTGATCTATTCAGATCACAAGAGCCTTCAACATTTGTTCAATCAGAAGGACTTGAACATGCGACAAAGATGATGGATGGAAACTCTAAATGATTATGATTGTGAGATAAAATACCATCCTAGCAAGGCAAATGTAGTTGCTGACGCCTTAAGCAGAAAAGAAAGAGTGAAGCCGATAAGAATCAATGCCAAGCGCATCGAAATCAGGAATAGTTTGAACGAAAGGGTGTTAGCAGCACAGAAGGAAGCTGTGCTGGAAGCTAACTATCCTGAAGAAAAACTAGGAGTAACTGAGGAGCAGTTATCCTATGACAAGGACGGAATGCTAAGATTGAATGGACGAATATGGGTTCCAGTTTATGGAGGACTTCGAGATGTTATCCTCCAGGAAGCCCACAGTTCCAAATATTCCGTTCATCCTGGAGCTGATAAGATGTACCAGGATCTAAAGGCAAACTACTGGTGGATTGGTTTGAAAAAGTCTGTAGCTGCCTATGTAGCTAAATGTTTGACTTGTGCGCAAGTCAAAGTTGAGCACCAGAAGCCGTCAGGTTTGTTACAACAACCTGAAATTCCCACGTGGAAGTGGGAGATGGTGACAATGGATTTCATCACCAAATTGCCAAAGACAAGGAAGGGAAACGATACTATATGGGTCATAGTAGATAGACTGACCAAGTCAGCACATTTCGTACCCATTAAGGAAACTTACAGCTCAGGCATGTTAGCTCAATTGTATGTAGATAAGATTGTAGCTCTGCATGGTGTACCAGTGTCGATTATCTCCGACCGAGATACGAGATACACCTCTCATTTTTGGAAGAGTTTCCAACAGTCTTTGGGCACGCGCTTAAACTTTAGTACGGCTTACCATCCACAGACGGATGGACAGAGTGAGCGTACCATCCAAACGCTGGAAGACATGCTTCGAGCATGTGTGATTGATTTAGGTGGCAGTTGGGATAACCACCTACCATTGATCGAGTTCTCCTATAATAATAGCTACCATACTAGTATTAAGGCTGCGCCTTTTGAGGCATTATATGGTAGAAAATGCAGAACCCCTATATGTTGGGCAGAAGCAGTAGAAGTTCAATTATCAGGACCTGAGTTAGTCTTTAAAACGACGGACAAGATTGTCCAGATTCGCGATCACTTGAAAGCTGCCCAAGATAGGCAGAAAAGCTACGCTGATCCAAAGCGTAAATCTTTTCACTTCGAAGTAGGTGACAAAGTATTGCTTAAAGTATCACCCTGGAAGGGGGTGATGCGATTTGGTAAGAAAGGCAAGCTAAGCCCGAGATACATAGGACCTTTTGAGGTTATCGAACGTGTCGGGTCAGTTGCCTATAAGTTAAACTTACCTGAAGAGCTCAGTAGTATACATAATGTGTTCCACATCTGTAATCTGAAGAAGTGTTTCGCTGATGAATCACTGGTCATACCACATACGGATGTACATATAGATGAGAACTTGAAATTTGTGGAGAAACCATTGTCGATTGAGGATCGACAGGTAAAGAAGCTTCGAAGGAAGCATGTGCCTATTGTAAATGTCAAATGGGATGCCCGTAGAGGTCCCGAATACACATGGGAGGTAGAATCCACGATGAAGGAAAAACACCCTCATTTGTTTCAGTAAATCTCGAGGTCGAGATTTCTTTTAAGGGGGTGAGGATGTAACACCTCGAAAATTTACGTCCAATAATGTATTGACACGTGTCATAAGCTTTGAATATGTGAAAAAGTACTTTAGAGGGACTAAAGTTGACAAACAGTGAAACTATGTGAATATAAGGGTCCAAAGTGTCAACAATGGATAAATAGGCTCTACAATAACCCTACATTGTGTTTATAATCTTAAACGGATAAATCATGGATCACACGAAGAAGAAAATGAAAGAAAGTGAGGAATTACAAACTACAGGGGCTAAATGTGTCAACATGTTGAAAGTATACCTCTGAGTGACCTTTTGGCAAACCCGAAGCTTTGTAACGATAAAATATACTCACTAGAATATGTGGTAAAAATATCATAAAGTTTCGTTATCGTATGAGAAAGTTATGATCAAAACCGTGTATGAAGGGTTAAACGCGTCAACGTTGAAATTCGTGACTTTTCGGGTAAGCACAAAGTTAACCAAGGACCTAACCATGTTTGTAGATGTCCTAAGGCCCTTAAAAATCAGGTTTGAGGGTCAAGAGTGCAAGAAAATAGCCAAAACCACGTATCAAAGGACCAGGGACTGAAATGTAAAAGTTGAAAACTTGTTTGGCTGGTTGCCAGCTTGTACGCGCCCCGCGAGAGGCCCTTCGCGGCCCGCGTACAACCTGCCAGCGAACAAAAATGCGCAGATGTCAGTTTTTCAGGTCTGATTCGATTGTTAACAGCTGTTATCTGATACCTGAGGCTCTCCAATGGTTTTACATGCATAGAGGGGCACCTGGACAGATCTTATAACACCTGTAGACCCTTATGGCATCATCTTGAATGATCAAAACTGATATTTAAGAACACCCATTGTTGCAACAATTTCACATTCACTTGCATTCTCAATTCTGGAGCTCCTCTGATCAACCTCAGGCTTTCTAGTGATCTCTAATCGTGATTAGGACTCTTGTAAGTATTCATAACCCTTTCTAATTCGTTTTAGCTTAGTAATTAGCTTATAGTCAAACCGTCGTAATTTAAGTTTGACTTGGCGATTAAATGAAATCCGCTCAGTCATTTCTCGAATTGAAAGTACCTACAAGTAGGTATTTATGTGGGTAACAAACCCTTAAAAGGGTACTTTAAGATTCTCACTCTAACTATGTAAATTGTCGAGTCAAAGCTTACTTTAAAAAGTCAACAGAATGTGTATTTTCAAATTTAAGCATAATTAGCAATGTAGGATACATGCAACCTATTTGATCATTAAAATAACTTGGTAACTAATGTAAGAACATGTTCCAACATGATCAACTCGACAATTTTCAGTTTAAACTCGGATCGGAACCGAAAGTCGCATAATTTGACTTCTGCTTTGACTTTCAGTTCTGACCCGTTTATGCATGTTTAAGATCTACCTTAGAGCTTATTTTGGACCAGGTTTCATATAAGTATAACTCTCTGAGATTATACAACTTGGTCCAATAGTTATCCGATTCATATGCATGTTTCCGATTAATGCTTAAATGTTGACTATTATGCCCTTTTTACCATAAAACGTGATTTTTGAAAAAGTAAAAGAGTAGAAACCTTAGTTACTGATTTATAAACTTGCACCTAAAATTTGACATCAATTTGAGGTCTAGATTAGGAGTTATGCTCTTTAGCGTAATTTGAAAGCTTTATGTTACTTAAACGGCGTAATTAGCGTATAACCTATTTAAACCCACTTTTTGATATCAAACTTTTTACCCACTGATGTAATATAATATTTTGGGAGTTTTGAAGATTTTTATTTAATTTTTGGCTGAGCATAACATAGGTCTCTAAGTTTAATCCGGTTAATACCGATTTTGCCCTTTTAAGCCATAAAATGAGTTTTACAAATCCTTTTGACCCAAACCTTTTTCTACTGATTTTATTTGATAAATAAAATATTTTGAGCCTTCTGGAATTATAAAAATATCAGCTTTCCTTTAAAAACCCGGAAATGGCTCCAAATCGCCTTTTTAAGCATTTTTAACGCATCGTATGTACTAACACTATATTAAACATATAGGGTTGATACCTACTGATATTTTTAGTATATTTTTATATAATAACAGTAAGTAAAAGTTTTTAAACTCAGATTTCCAGTTTTGACCTTTTAAGCCTAAGTGAAATTACCAAAATACCCCTAAGGTGCATAGTTTGGTTTTAAATGATAAATTTGTAACACCCCGAAAACGGGTTTGGTAATTAACCCACGTTAATACTAAAAGACGGGTAAAGTGTCGCTAGTAGTAAAAATAACCCGGCAAATATTTGGGAATTAATAAGAAATCCTAATATTAGATACAAGCGAAACAAAGTTTTGATGAATTGAGTTTATAAGAGCCCGAGATAACGGGACTTAAAATAAAACGGGTTATATCTCCCGGAACCCACTAAATAACTAGGAATATCAACCTAGTTAGTCTAGTGTCTTAAAAAATAATGAGGAACTTGATGTAGTAACCTTTATAAACTTGGATAAAGTTGAGGGACTAAAATGGTTAAAGTGGAAAATGGGTTTTATTAATTAAAATCTAAAAACACCAAAACACACACCATTGTGTGTGTTCTGGTCGTACAAAACACAGAGCCAAGAAGAGCTCTTAAGCTCAAACCCTAAAACACAGAAATTCATCAAATTGAAGGAGCAAATCAAGTCCAAATCAAAATCCGAGTATGAATTAGTGATCTCCATTGAAAAAGGAGTCACGAGGTATGTAAATTTCTTGGTAAATCTCTAGTTGAAATTCTGAGCAAACCTAGAGAATTCGAATCTAAGCTTGCATGTATGTTGTTTGGATGAAATTAGGGATGAAACTATGTCTAGTAGTAAACCCTAGCCATGTAATTGTTGAATTGATGTTCATTGTTGTGAATTCATAATCATACACTCATAAGTCAAGTGGGTTTTGATTATGTAGAAAAGATGATAAAATAGTTGTGTTAGAAATCATCATAAGTGATAGTAGATGCAAGATACTTGAACAAATTTCAAGTTTGAGTATTTGATCATACATGATAATGGTTGAATCTTGATGTTAATCTTGGTAAAAATGACTAATTGTGAACTAGTTAGCAAACGTGTAGAATCATGCCCATTAGGTGTTTGTTATAATGCCTAAATGAGAACTAAGTGTTGATAATGTGCCTAATTGAGTCTTGTGAACTTGATAGTGCAATCATATGTGTTAATTGGTGATTTGACTTTTAAATAGTCAAACCGATCATTAATAAGATCGAATGGTATTTGTGATAGAAAATATGTAAGATGGAATGGTCATAATTAATGATGACTAATATAACCGTCTTACGAATTATAATGATAGTTTGATGCTTGACAAGCTAGGTGAAGGCTTGGATGGGAGGCGGGTCAAACGAAGCAAGAATGGCGGAAAAGCATAATTCGGATGCAAGGTAAGTATAGCTTACACTAGTCTTAAATTGTGGAATGTTTTCTTATCATATAAATATTGAATGAGATATCTAAACGATTGAAATATGATGTTCCGTTGTGTAGTCGAACGGAACAAGCAAATCAAAGATGATAGAAACCATAATAATGGTTAAAAAGAAGTAAACCGATAAATTGGTCATATTATGTCGAAAGAAATACACGGTTTATAATTAAAATTCCCGTACGGTGTTAAACGGGAAGAGTCATGTAGAGGAGATGATAATAAATATCATTTCGCAAAGTTAAAAGGTCTTTTCGGCCAAACGGGTCAAAAGGTGTAGACAACACCTTTTGACTATATAGACTAATGATTCTTTTGTCGAGTCATATGTTTACAGGAATAGATATCCAATGGATATTCGCATCGTTCTTACTTAGCGAATATAAAGCAAGGTAATAAAATCAGGTCTATTTGTTGATCCGAGCCAGGTACGTTTATTTATGATGTATGTAAAAGCGCTAATTTGGTCGAATAATCAGTGATAACCCTTCATTGTAAAAGAAGGACCAAAATCGACCAAAACGCCCTTGTAGGCTAAATTGAACAAACAACCCTTAGAGGTTGTTTGGAAAGGAGTCTTATGATTAAACAAAAGTTTAGAACGAGTATAGGTAGTGAAAGATGTAATTCTTGGGCTAAAAGACTCCATATGAGTCTTTGCCGTAAAATGATATTTCAAGGGAAATAAATCCGGAACACATAGATATCTACTTTAAATCCAACACACATTTAGTTGTGATGGGAGAGTACTAGATAAGAAATATAGGTTACAACGCTAGATTTGAATAAAAGTGAAATTTGAGTTTAAAAAGTGCTTAAATTATCCTTAACGGGTCAAATTTTGGTAAAAGAGTAATAAGCCGAAGACTTAAAGGTCTTAATTTTTATCAAGCCGGATGTCGGATTTTAACTCCATATGATGGAGAATCAAATTACAAACATGTAGGAAGAAACGGTAGGTTAAACGGATAAGCGGTTTGAAAGATACGAAAGATTTCGTGTCAAATTAGGACGAAATAGAGAATCAGGATGCAGAGTCCACCGTAATTTACGGTCCCACCGTAAATTACGGTGGAGTTAAATTGTTTACGGTGTAACTGGTCTGATTTACGGCAGAAGCATGGAAACCCAGGGGCCACCGTAATTTACGGTCCCACCGTAAATTACGGTGGATATAATTTTCTTATATTTTGTTTTTTTTTAATTTGGAAATCAAATGTTCCCCGGACATTGTTCGGACCTGATTTAAAATTAGTAAGACTAAAGCATTTCATGTTTATGAAATGTAGGTACGCCTTGGATGCCGGAAGACGATCAAGCTCAGCGAAGAACCGAACACAATAAAGACACACGCTTCCGCACTTTGCCACGTTGTAAAATTTAAACAACAAATTTGATCATGCTACCTAGAATAACTTATGAATTGTAAAAGTTTAAATAAACCCGTATTTTTATAGTATGTGTAGCCTTAACTACACATCTAATTGATGGTATTCACACGATAAACGTTAAATAGAAACTAGGGTGTTACAAAATTTCACATATAGGTCATACCCTACTGTTATAACTTATTAAATGAAGTGTATTTACTGTATAAATCTGACCTGTAACTCAGATTACTAATTAAACTCTTTTATAATCTTTTAAATGACCAAAATGCCCTTATGAGGCATAATTTGTGTTTAAATCCGTTTTGGGCATAATAGAAGATACCTTACTGATATCACAACATGTTTAAGGCATATAAACTCAGGGAACTTGCATATGACTCTTATGGTTACCCGTGACGCCCTTTTCGCGCTCGGTTCGGTTTATGTAACTAGTTTGCATAAATTGACCGAAGCGGGTCAAACCTTAGCATCTTTGTCTCAAAATCCAGAATGTATTTAGTATACCCATATTATACAAGTATTCCAAACTTGTCGGGTCTAAATCACATTCTATCCGGTCTTCACCTAATCGTGCGTTTGAACCGTATCGTCATTAAAAGCTAACCGGTCTAAGCTTAGGCTTAAATAAAGACCCGTTAGAAATCTAATAGGTTATTATAAACCTTTGTTCCAGAATAGAAGAACCAGTAAAAGCTACCTTCACTCGCTAATTGTGATTTATACTTACAAAGGTAAATACTTTTAACTTATTTTCCCTTATACGGGCTTGGGGTACGGTATATAAAATACCGCTAGGTCCGGCATTGAATCTTTAATCGAATAGTGATTAAATCCTTGATATGCTACGTTTTGAAATGTTTTGTTTGCTTAAAGCCTTTGGGGGGTTAATGACCATGTCCCGGATATCCTTGGCATCATCTTACGAGATGGCCACGACCATAGCACGGAGTGTAGGCGTACACTCGTCAGTGCCTAACCAAATAATGTGGTGTGTCTATTAATCTTTAACCCGGTCTACGGATCGGGCTACTGAACGCATAAGTAACATGTAATTCGCTTACAAGATTATATTTACATAATTATCCCAAGTTATAAAATGTTTTGTGCCACGTGCATTCAAATCAATTTTAAACCTTTTCAAAATGAGTCAGTTAAATTGTATTTACCAGTGTAAACTGCCGTATTTTCCAAAAGGTTAAGTGCAGGTACTACTCGTACTAGGCTGGCTGTCTTCTAGCGTCCACAATAAGTCTCGCAAGCTTGGATGTCAATAAAACTGTTGAACAATATCTTCTTTTATTTTGATCCGCCTGTGGATCCGTTTCAACTATTCGTGATATTTAATATTACATTTTATTAAAGTTGAAATGAATCTATCTTTGCTTCCGCTGTGCATATAAATATTGTGTTGTTTGACATATGATGATATCAACTACGTCACGATACTCCCCCACCGGGCCCACCGGTGACACGTGGAAAATAGGGGTGTGACAGTTTTACTACGATAGATAATTGGTGATCAGGTCAGTACTTCCGAACAGCAAAGAGACCAAAGTATCTAACGAGGGCTATGGCAAATACCATTTTTGGCACGCATTATGCTTTTTGCACATTTAAACGACTCTCTGGAAGAGCTTCTTCATTTATGGGATTTGACATTTTTTGCTCTTTTAAGATATCCTGGTTGTGCCTAGGTCAGCATGTATCTGGATGCAGCAGAAGGACAACCTTGATATCCCCAGATGAAATAACAGTATAAAGACCCAAAACTTCAGATTTTGGCAATCTATCAACGCAAGATTTAAGGTCATTAAACCATACACCACTGATGTGTTCCCCACTCATACACAGTTCGTTTAGGTTTATATCACATTGGTAAGTTGATTATTTCATGCTTTTTGCCTACTGGTACATCGTATGATGAAGCTGCTATCACACTTAAGCAATTTTAGTTCATTTTCAGTGTGACAGTCTAACTTGCTGATGTACTATCATTTCTTCTTTTTCACACAGTGATAACTCATTTTTGTTTTTTCTATTTTTTTATGTTTTTTATTTTTCAATGTTTTTGTATTTTTTATCTTTAAGAAAAGCAGTAAACTATTTACAAAATTCTTATGAAAAAACCAGTTATTCAGGATTCCTTATCCCGTTGAGTTTGGACTATTTGACCTTTGGAAATTTTGATTTCCATAAGGTCTATGGTCCTGAGGGTTCCTATATGTGTTTGGACTATTTGACCTTTGGAAATTTTGATTTTGAGAAGCTTGATTGTTATAATTTCTAAAGCCATTGTTATAAAAAGTTCGACCACCATTATTTTGGTATCGATTTTGATATTGGCCTTGACTTCTGAAATTATTAGCATTATAATAGTTCATTCTTGGTGAACTGCTTCTAGGTCTCTCATATCTGCCTGGTGGAGATCTAGGCTGAAATCTTGGTTGATTTCTTTGAAAACGAGAAACTTGTGGAGTTCCTTTTTCAGCCTTATCTACACCAACAGCAACATTTTCTGGTTGCTTAGGAGCAGATTTCTTTGGAGAGTTGGACTCCTTCTCCTGTTTATCACCACTATTCTCTGGTGACTTCTCTCTCTTTCTCTCACTAACTTGTGCTTCATTCTTTTTGTTAGGACAGCAGCTAGCTACATGTCCCTTTATGTGACACCTGAAGCACGATCTCCTTTTCAAAGACTTCTTAGCTGGAGTCTTTGAGATAGATCCCTCATCAGATGGTGACGATGCCTTGGATGAATCTTGTTCAGTTTGCCTAATTTCAGATTTTTCTATGCTCTTATTTTTTTGCAAACTCTACATTCGATTCATTTTCAATAACAGTTGTTTCATTTTTCATATCACTACCTTGAACAAAATTAATCTTTTTAACAAAAGTTTGATTTTTGCTCTTAGGAGGTGAATTTTTCCTTTTCAAAGGTTCCCTGTTATTGTTCTTCTTAGCATCATCACTCTCAGACCCCTCACTTTAACTTGATGTGGATGCGAAACTACTTGGTGCAGTTGACATAAAGTCTGTTAGCTCATCTTCATCAGGCAGGAAAGAATAGTCATGACTAAGAGGAGGTGGGACTTCATTAAAGCCCTGGAAGCCCACACTGGTCTTGTCATTACTCTTCTTTAACCCACCCATCATGTGTTTCATTACAAAAGACGAATATCTGAATTGACTCAATTTCTTTTCAAGTTCAACAATTTTGAGTTGTGCATCTGACAACTCTTTGCATTTTTCAGAAATCTCTTTTGTTTTCTCAGCCATCATGTCATGAGCTAAATCTATTACTTGAAGTTTTTCATTTAATTTGCATGTTAAAGCTTCAATTTCACTTTCATAACCTTTTATCTTCTTCAAGTATAAAGATTCATTTCTTTTAGCAAAAAAGTTTGACTCTTTTACGTTCGACATCTCGCTTACCAGACTTTGGTTTTGTGTTCTCAACCTGTCAACCTCACCCTATAAGTCACGACATCTCAAACACACAGAATTAGATTGTACCTCTTTCTCATGAACTTCTGTAGTTTGATCAGCAATAACCTGTTCAGCTTCACTCTCTTTCTCTACTTCAGCATCCACTTTTGCTTCAGCATTCTCCACTTGAGCTTCAGCATCACTCACAGTAGTTTCAGCTTCATCAACTTGCATTATCTCTGCCATGAATGCCTGAGTGGCATTCTCATTACCTTCCAGATGAACACTCCAATCATATGATCCTTCTCGTGCTGTAGAGATCGCAGCTTTATTCCTTTTGACATCTTCATTTCCTTGATACCTCTTTTCTAATGCATCCCACATATCCTTTGAATTTGTGTACTTCTTGAAGGTATGCTTGATGCTATCAGGTAAGGATGTCTTTATTGCAGCCAAGGCTCTCTTTTCAGCCTCATACATCCTTTTATCATTCTCTTGCATGTTCACATAGTCTGTTCTACGTGGTCTGCCCTCAAAATCGTGTGTTGGGTTTGTGTACCCATCTTCAATACAGATCCACATGCGTGCATCCTGATATTCAATGAAGGATTGGAAGCTGTCCTTCCATGTAAGATAATTCTCCTCCTTCATCATCTTAGGTGCATTCAAATTCATCATGTTCGACATTTTAACGCAACAGACTGGAAAAACCGTACAAAATATCTCCGAAAACAGTGGTTACCAAATTACACTGTTAGAATCATCTCGAAAAGACGAATCCAATGATATATAATGTCAAAAACAAAATTCATAATTTTCCAGAGTCGAAATTTTTTTTATTTTTATTTTTTTTTTCTAAAAATGCAAGGATTTCAACGGTGCAGACGGTTTTGTCAAACGAGCTACGGATCAATTTTTATTTGCAAAACAGTCAAATTTTTTCGACGCTTGCCAACAAAAATTCCACCACTTTAATTATGCTGATAATTTCGCTGGTCCTGTTAATTTCGCTGGTCCTGTTAATTAATTATGCTGGTCTATTTCGCTGAAAGATTAAATTTGCTGACAAGTTCGCTATTACGACGACCAGTAAAGTCGCCGAAAACCGTAATAATTTCGTTGAGGAAAATTATACGGTTACCAAAGTCGCATTTGGATTTAACTTTGCCGGTAATTTCGCTGATCAGTTAATTTCGCAGGTCCAGACTGCGAAATTAATTAAAATCGCCTGTAAACTTGGAAATTCAATATTTTCGAAACTTCTGAGATTTTCCAGATTTTCTCCAACACAAATCTGCAAAATCAGAAAACCTAATCAGCACAATAATTTCGAAAATTATCAAGAACTGATGGAAAAACACGAAGAACAGTCTTCGAATCTTCAAGTCTATCAGCCGAAAACTTTTCCAGAATCAACAAAATCTTTCCAAAAATCCTGCAAAACAACAATCAAACAAAGCAGAAGATCAAAAACAGCCAAAATTTCGAAACCCTAATTTTTCAGGTATCAAAATTTTCGAAAAACTCCCTGTTTCTTCCAATCACAATTCTGAACCGAGCCTTCAAGAGCCTAATGCTCTGATACCAATTGTAGGTCGTTATTTTTTTGAAGCTATTGTCAAGGGGGAGTTTGTTGGTGCATATTTGTGACAACATACCCTATGCTAGCGGGGTACCCGTCGCGCTACGTGACAGGCTGTCGCGCCACGCGACGGCGCCGGTTTTTCAGTATAAATAGAGGACTTTGGCACTTGCATTTTGGCGTTGGTTCGACGTAAAAATTCGTTTTGTACATTGAGATATCATCAGTTACTCCAAAAACACACACAAACACGAAATTCTGCCGCGATCACATGGTAATAACTCGATCACTGCTACGATTTAATGTCCGATCGATAAAAACCAATCCGATGGATGTTTAAGTGCTGCCCGTATTTGGGCTATACTTTGTCATTCGTCATGAAGGTTTTGGATCTCGTGAGTTGTCGTAAAAGTTGTATTAAGTTACTGACCTAGTTTTCGTGTGCATTGTTATTTGAATTAGGTTAACCAGGCTAAAATCAGTAGGCTAAATGCTGCCCGTCTAAATTTGCAATGTGAGTCATTCTCTTTTTATCAAAATACTTTACAAAACCCTAAATGTTTTCCAGTTATAATTACAGGGATTAAGTCTTTGTAATATTCAATTACTGGCGGTATGTGGGGTTTTGTATACATTACTTTATACCCGTCACCATTGGACAACGGGTTAGCCAATGGGTGATCTGACCATAGTCACAGATACTGTCGAGTGACAAATACCGATTTAGGGTAATTGGTAGATAGAAACAATATAATCACCCTTAATACTGTATATTATAACAATGTGTCGTTTTATGCAACTTGAGTGACTCGCCAATATTTCCCTGCTGATAAAACCTTTTTAAAACATGTTTCAGGTGATCTGCTGTGATCCAGGAAAAAGTGTTGTGTAGCACTGCAAGCTTGAAGAAGTGGCTCAATAAAATAAAGAAAATGTTTTTGTAAAAATAGGGATTTCCCAGTGAAATCACCTTTATTGTAAATTATGGGTGTTATCCCCAATTTGTGAAATAAAATAAATTAGGTATTTTTAAGTTTTAAAAGATCCTGTTAAAATTCCGCTGCCAACATAATAATTACCACGGGTTTCTGTCCCGCGGCTCCTGGACCGGGTAAAACTGGGCCGGGGGTCGTGACAACTCTTTAGCTTTGTTTGTTACTATGAGTAGCTAACCGCGCCATAGCCGGTTAGTGTAGGATGATTCATGTAACTTTGTATTGACTTGGTTGATTTTGTTATGAAAGTGTTTTTAGTAAGATTTGCTTATGAACTTGTGATAGTGTAATCTGTATGTTCAGTATTGATGTTCAAATGAGTTTCTACGGATTATTTTGGTCTTTCTATGAGGTTATGAATATTAGATCTACTTTGTTTATCTTTAGGCTATATATCGATCGTTAGTTTAGGGTTGGATGCTTAGTAGGCAAAGGACAAACTTGTTGCGATGTTGGTAATTTATATGGGTCATCTACCTGAAGAACCTGATTATAAGGGTTTGGAAACTCGATAAAGGTTTGCTGTAAATTCGGTAGTCTAGATAGTAATTCACTCAGTTCGTTAATCTCGGTTGCCAGAACAATATAAGAGACTCTTAGATCACAAGGGATGAGTACATGTCTTAGTTACTTAGAACCAGCTAGTTGGGTGTGTCTATAGCTTGGTGGTTTGAAGACATTGGACTAACTCGAGGGGGCTCTAGCTTTTTAAGACTACACCCTTGTTACTAATGGTTGGTTCTTAACCTAATTGGCTATCTTTTTATCAATGTTTTCTAAACTTAATTAAATAGGTTGTTTAGTGTTTTCTGATTCTTAAAAGTTACGTAGGTTAGATATTACGAAAGAGATAGGTTAATGGATCTTAGTGTCCACGAATTGATACTTTGATACTTACCTTGGCTATACTATATACTGATAGGTACGCTTGCCTAGAACGTGTGTAGCTAGTATTAGTGTGTTTATCCTTAAAACTCGGTTGTGTTTTGTGTCAATTTACTTGTTACTATCTAAGCACGTCAACAACCTACACCGACTATGACAGTTCAAAACCCTTTATAACCAAACACTTATCCATCATTCACATCCACCACATCACTCACCACCGTCTCGCTGAACTCAAACCTTCGAGCATAATCCTTTGCCACTAACAACGCTGCCGCGGCCTTCTTCTGCAGTGCCGCACACTTACTCTGCGCCGACAACATCTTCTCTGCCTCACCGCCATCCAAAACCGCCGGATCTACACACTCAATCGCGGCGGAACCAAAACCATTACTTTCGGAACAACAACTTGTACTGTCTTCTTGTCACCTTTAATCAGCCATGGATCCTCCCGAAACACTTTCAATCTCGCGAATAAAAGTGGTTCTGATTATGCGATCCGGAAGATTATGATTAGAAAAAGTTGATTAACAATGAGCTTGAAGTTTTGTGAAAAAGTAGATGAAGGATAATGAAAGGATTGATGAAAGAGGCAGGAACAAGATTTGAATTTAGATGATTGTGATTGGTAAGATTATGATTAGAAAAAAGTTAATGAATCTGTAACCTGGCGTCAATTTCAATAATATCCCTTCTACTGTCGGTTAACAGACAGAAGGTTGTAAAGTGTAGAACTTGGATACGACGTGGATGTAGATGTCCAAATGTATCTTAAAGTGGAGAAAGTGTTAGGATGGTCTAACCACAGGGTTGTAAACTAACGTTTACTGTATTTTGACGATACATTTCATTAATATATCCAACAAGTAACCTCTCGAAATGGGAAAATGTATTGTTTAATTTGAAAAAGAAAGCATGTGAAAGTGTTACAAAACATAAATATAACTAGTCTATTTGTGTAATTGACGTCATATAACCTTTACTTATTGTGAAACACATGATTTGATGGGTCATATGAGGAAAGTATTAAGACCGTGGGGTATGGTGGGCGTGGATTATGGGGTATGGTGGGGTTTGGTACGTCCACGTGGATTATGGGGCACCCAATACCGAAACCCAATTTCATAGGGGTATGGTGGGCGTGACTGGGGTGGCGTGACCAAGCCACATCATTATATTTTTTTTCAAAATTCATGCCCAACGACTAGCCCAACGGCCATTGGCGAAGCCACCCCCCCTAATTTTCCCGAAACCGGGGGCGGCAACGTATATACCTATACGAAAGTACTATTCATAACACTACGCATCGAAAAGTTCGGGGGGCGCCCCCCCCGGAGATAACCTATCGAGCGCCTCTGCCAACAGCTAGCCCAAACGGCTAGTAGTCTTGGCCAACGAGGTTTCGCCATGTCATGTTCGTAACCCCGCCCAACGCCCGGGCTGAAACCCCCGCCCAAGGGGCTAGCCCAAACGGCTAGTAGTCTTGGCCAACGAGGTTTCGCCATGTCATGTTCGTAACCCCGCCCAACGCCCGGGCTGAAACCCCCGCCCAAGGGGCCACTCTGAATATCGAACTTCAATTTCATTTCTTTAGCCGTGGACTGATAAAAAAAAACATCCATATATGGCCGAAACCCAAACCCATCCAGGGTGGTGACGTGGACGTTTGTACCCAACCCATGCCCCAACCCCCGCCCCATACCCCATACCCCATATTCTAAGCTCATCATTATATTATCACATAATTTCACGATACGTTCCATTACTATATCCAACAAGAAACCTTTGGAAACGGGAAAACTCGAGAGAAATGCATTGTTTAATTTGAAAAGGAAAGCATGTGAAAGTGTTGCACAATAAATTGTGTATATTAAATTGAAGGACCACTTTGAATCTATAGACAGATTGGACCACGTAAATGGTCACAATGGATAATTTTCCACGTGAAAGGGTTTTGGTATGGGCCAATATGATCTCTTTGTTCGAACAAAATCCCATTAAATTTGGAAGCAAACCAACCCACCACAGCTTCTAAACTATCAAACACCTTGAAGCTTCCTACCACTAGACCACTTTCTTTGTTTTCTTTAACCATGTGATATATACATCATCCATGATCTCATCTAGCTACCATTTTTGTGACTGATTTTGTTGAATCATTCTTCCCGAAATAGCCGCTGCTAATGCTGCTTTGAAGCTTGGATCTTTTGTCAATGAAGATGCCATTTGATCTACCAAAAACTGTTGGAATTCGGGTGATCGGTTACCACCAACGACCTTGGCTTCGTCACAAGGGTTAGGCTGTGGTTTAGGTGGGGTGGTTAGGTCAAGAGTGATGGTGGGTCCTGATGAACCGAGTGAAGTCGAGCATGGGACTGAACCAAGGGTTGTGGTTGCAACCGTTCGGTTTAGGCCTGAGCTCGCTTGCTCTTGTTTTGATTGGTTTGGATGGTTGTGCTCTCCTTCATAAGTTGCCACCAAGATTGATTGATCCGCAACATCTCTTTGAACCTACATAAACAATAAAAACATATTAGGACACGACACGATATCGGTATTTGATAACATCTTTGAAGAGATGATGATCACTTGTTTAATAAGAATCATCTTACCTTCTTTTTGACTGGGCAGCTTGGAGCATGAGAGCATTTGAAATAAGCTCTAGGAGAAGGGTTGTCTCTTGTGACCTTTTGCCCATATTTCCTCCATTGATATCCATCCTTCACCAACTGTTCACATAAAATGTAACATATACATTTAGAAATCAATTGTAAGCATGTATATCCTTTAACTAAAGCTATAAGCTATAACTTGTAATTTGTAAACATAAGTTTCTTGTATCTATCTTGTAGCACTACCCTAGCAGGGTTGAAATATCCCAACGCGTTTTGGGCATAATAAATAAGAGGAGAACTCCATAGTTAAGCGGTTCAACTCGAAGTATTACCAGGATGGGTAACCTCCTAAGAAGTCTACTCCCGACCAAAAACAAATCCGTCTGCTCTTTTGAGCAAAACGGACAATATTGGTGGTAAGAGAGGTAATCGATATCATCCCAAAAACCCTAATATTTCTATTATATGGACTCTTAATTTCTATTAGATGGAATCAAGAGGACTTACGAGGCCGGTATCGGAAGCTTCGGTACGATAACAAACCCTTTCAATCTTGGCCTTCATGCCTTGTTCTTGTCTAGGTTTCTTGCAAGAATCTTCATCACTTGAACTACTTTCAGAAGCTCCTCTCTCATTGTTGATAATCTGATTACTCGGGTTTTCCGGCTTCCGTTTCTTAGAGTTGTTGGTGCTATCAGATGGTGCTGGATTATTGTTCTTATACTCAGCCAAATGTTTATGCAAAGCATTGTAGTTCTCACACATGACAGTCAACATCTCAGTAAGTTTCTTGTTTTCTTCACTCACCCTATTCAATTCTTCCACCAAAGCACTAGCTGTTTGCTGATAAACATCCAGACACATAGAGAGGATATATTAGTTAGGGTTTATTTTACGTTATTATCATTTAGAAGATATGATTTGTTTAAGTTTATTTGTAAAAAGAAACTCTATTGTGTATTGTACTCTTATAAATGATTGCAATACACAATATCTTACGCAGTTTTCATTATTTCATATGATATCAAGCATTATGTTGTTGCATTCTTTTTTACTTTGATAAAATTTAGAGAGAGAGAGAGAGAGAGAGAGAGAGAGAGCGCATAAGTTAAAAGCCTGAAATGGTCTATACCTCATCCTTCACAGAAGACATCTTCAATCCAAGCTCAATGAAGTTGCTTTGAGCTTCTTGTTTCTATAAACCAATATCAAGAAACCTTGTAAGCTAAAGACATACACATGTGTAGATGCATACACACACACACACACACATGCTTATGTGTGTATAGATTGTAAGGACTTACAGGAACAAGAGAGAGGAAGTGGGCTGGATTTGTATTAAGATCCAAAGAAGTGTTAACCAAGCTTGTGTATTCCATAGAAAGATTCTTGAAAAGAAAACCCTTTTTTGGTGTAGATTGATCTTGCAATATAGATATAGATATATGAGATATAGATATAGAGATAGAGAGATGGAGAGATGAACTGAAGAACTCAACAAAAGGAAAGAGTGGAATATATAGATAGGAAGGTGGGGGTGCAAGTTGAGAAGGAAGAAAAGAGGAAGGTGACTTTGTACAGATATTATTATGGTCAAGATGAAGATAACCTATTTATAAATTATTATGTCTTCTGAACTTTAAATTGAGCCTCTCTTTTGTATTATTAAATGTATATATTATATTAATTTATTACAAACGTTTGTTATTTGTCTTCTAGCATTTAATTTAATTGTGATATGGTCAAGGTTGTATATGCTCTAAATCTTTCTTTCTTCTTGTATTCTATGAAAACTCGTCAACAAAGGATCAATAATCTTGTAGACAAACGAGTAATCAACATCTAACACTATTTGCCATGGAAAAAAAATCAGTTCCAATTTTATATAGTTTTTTTGCATCAATCTACTCATATCTCTGTTCTGATCAAAAACCTTGAAACATCAGTTTGTAATTCAAAAAAAAAACTTAACTTCGTTATGTTTTTTGAACGACAGACCATGATACAAACAAAATGAAAAAGGTTAGACCACTAGCGAGAATAAACTCGGTTGGAATTATTATTGAAAAAGACAGCCAGATTGAATATTTTAAATCCAATTTGCCAATTTTTTATCATCAAATCTGTAGAAAAAAATCCATAGTTAAATCCGTAACAAATATTCCGTAGCTACAATTTTGACGGTTTTTTGTAACGCCCAAAAAATTTCTTTTAAATTTTTTAAATAACAACGCACTTTTCTAACGAAATTTGGGCATGACCCATTTGTAAATGGAGCGGTCCCCTGTTTTTCACATTCAAAATACATGTTTAACACGACACTTTTCAAAGGACATAATATATACCACCATACAACTTGACACGCATACGAAATTCGATAAATTCAAAGTACATAACAAGAACTAAATCTTTAACTACTAGATATAGATTAAGCGACCAAAATATTAAGCGTTGTCTTCTTTACAAAAGTAGCGGAACATGAGGCGGGTCTTGAAGTGTGTTCGAACCGGGCGAAGCTTGAAAGCTAGACATGAGATTTACCTACATCGCCACAACAAAGTAAACTTATTAGCATTAAAATTCTTTCCTTTAAATCAAGAATTCAACTTACCGACTTGTAACCATTATGACATCCGCAAACTTGTAAAATTACTACATACTTTCATTCTTTCGCACAAATATGTTCCAAATGGAACTTCATACCATACTTTCTATTCTTGCATTCTCATTCTTCGACCCATTCATAAAAGGGCCCACACAATACTACTTTCATACATGATTCAATTCGACACATTTAATGTTAAACACAACAATATAATAAAATCATGAATTGTACAAGTAGCGTACCTCGATCTTGATTCCCTTGTTGCTTCACTTGACTTGAACCCTCTTCCTTAACACCTATACATAACCATTCATACTTTTAATTTATATCTCATACCCGTTTGCACACACCAATGGATAATACTTCATAAAATTTACACTTGCTTCATAAACACATGAAGTTTATAACTAACAAAGCTAACATCTTTATTAAGGCATTTCATCAAACACTTGGTGTGCGTATCATTAACAAAGCATAAGGTACAAGTGTTCAAAGCATGATCCTACTTCTTCACTTTCTAGTCTAACAAGAATCAACCAAGTTCATATCTTTCTTTCATCCTACATTATCTCATCTAATTTCTCTATATCAATTCAAGGTCATGTATCAATTTTCATCTAATGGTATACATGCAAAGCATTATATTTATGATTCCTTCACAACAATTGGGTAATACACTTAAATCATTCAAACAAATCTGAAATCAACAATAATTTCGACTACTATGAAACCCTAACTCTCAATTACATGAGATATCCACATAATTTCATGATTGGGTTAAAACCCACTTTCTACAAATCATTAAAATCAGAAATTCCTACTTACCAATCATTGAACAAGCTCAGATTATTCGAATTTTGAGTTCATGCATCCATTTGGGCTCTTAATTCCCTTTTGATTTTGAGAATTCATGAAGTTAGGGTTTGTCTCCTTGGCCCCCTTGCTCTGATCGATCCACACAAAGACACCAGAGTGTGTGTTTGTGTTTTTCTTTTATTTATTTGTTTTTATTAAACTTCCATCCTTTTTAACAAGTTTAGTCCCTCTAATTACTTAGATTGTTTATTTGTCATATAACATTCATTCTAATCAAGTTACTAACATATATACTTAACTAAGTTAAATATAACATGACTAGGCATTTTAGGTGACATAAATAAATTGCATATTTTGGGGTGTTACAAGTCTACCCCCCTTAAAAGAGGTTTCGTCCCCGAAACCTTAATACGTACCAAATAATGTCGGGTAGTGCTCCCTCATTTCATCTTCTAACTCCCAAGTAAGATCTGATCCTTTCCGATGTTGCCATTGCACCAAAACTTGCTTTATAGCTTTGTTCCGAAGGTGGGTTACCTTGAAATCCTTGATAGCTATCGGTCTTTCAACGTAATTCAACGTTTCGTCCAATTCGATATCGTCGAGGGGCACGTATGCCGTCTCATCCGGTAAGCACTTTCTCAATTGTGACACATGGAATGTGTCATGTATTCCATCTAAATTTGGCGGTAATTCCAACCGATATGCTACTTTCCCTACCCGGGCTAAAATCTTGAAAGGTCCTATGTAACGGGGACCTAGCTTTCCTCGCTTACGGAATCAGATTATACCTTTCCATGGGGAAACCTTTAATAACACATGATCCCCTATCTGAAACTCGATAGGTTGTCTCCTTCGATCTGCGTAGGCCTTTTGTCGATCTTGAGCCGCTTTTAAACGGGCTCGCACAAGATCGATCTTTTCATTAGTTTTAGCTACTACATCATTGGGCGCAATTTCTCTTTGCCCCACTTCTCCCCAACAAATTGGAGTTCTACACTTCCTTCCATACAACATTTCATACGGTGCCATTTGAATGCTGTTATGATAGCTATTGTTGTATGAAAATTCCACCAATGGCAAGTGGTCATCCCAGCTTCCCCCGAAGTCTACCACACACACTCGCAGCATGTCTATGAGTGTTTGAATGGTTCGCTCAGACTGACCATCCGTTTGGGGGTGGTAGGCGGTACTGAAATGTAATTTTGTACCCATACTCTCATGAAAACCTTGCCAATATCGAGATGTGAATCGGGTATCTCGACCCGACACAATAGATACAGGGACTCCGTGTCGATATATTATCTCATTAACATAGATCTCCGCCATCCTTTCAGAAGAGAAAGTCTCCCGAATGGGTAAGAAGTGCGCGCTCTTGGTGAGGCGGTCCACGATCACCCATATAGCATCGTGACCTTTCCTTATCTTAGGAAGCTTGGTCACTAGGTCCATCGTCACTTCTTCCCATTTCCATACCGGAATTTCTAACGGTTGCAACTTTCCGTATGGTTTCTGATGTTCTGCCTTTACTTGCAAACATGTCAGACATTTTGCAACATACTTGACGATATCACGTTTCATACCGGGCCACCAATAACTTTTCTTCAAATCCAAATACATTTTTGTAGCTCCGGGATAAACCGAAAATCGGGATTTGTGAGCTTCTTCGAGTAACATGTCTTTCGCTTCACTAAACCGAGGTATCCATATCCGGCCATACATTGTTTTAATTCCACCAGATCTTTCTTCTAATTTGTCCACAAACCCCCTTGTTCTTTCCTTTCTTGAATCCATTTCGCTCAGCGACTTGATTTGGGCTTCCTTAATCATTTCGAGAAATCGGGGTGTAACTACCATCTTCATGGATTTCACTTGAATTGGAGGCGGATAGTCCTTTCGGCTCAGGGCATCGGCCACTACATTTGCCTTGCCCGGATGATAAAGGATTTCACAATCATAATCTTTAAGAAGTTCCAGCCACCTTTGTTGCCTCATATTTAAATCTTTTTGCTCGAAAAAGTACCTAAGGCTTTTGTGGTCAGAATAAATTGCGCTTTTCGTACCGTATAGATAATGCCTCCATATCTTCAAGGCAAACACTACCGCGGCTAACTCCAAGTCATGGATTGGGTAATTACTTTCGTGTGATTTCAATTGCCTTGAAGCATAGGCAATGACTCTACCCCTTTGCATTAAAACACATCCCAACCCTTGGTGGGATGCATCAGTAAACACCACCAAATCTTCCGTTCCATCCGGTAAAGTTAGTACCGGGGAGCTCGACAGCTTTTCCTTCAAAGTTTGAAACGGCTTTTCTTGATCTGTACCCCATGTAAACTTCTCGTTCTTCTTGGTTAACTTGGTTAACGGCAGGGCCAATTTAGAAAAGTCTTGAATAAACCTTCTATAATAGCCTGCTAAACCCAAAACGCTTCTCACTTCACTTGGGTTCTTTGGAGGTACCCATTTCATAACAGCTTCCACTTTTGACGGATCCACCAAGATACCATCCGCATTAATCACATGACCGAGAAATTGTACTTCTCTAAGCCAGAAGGCACACTTAGAGTATTCCACATACAATTTCTCCTTACGGAGCACTTCAAGAATTTCGCGCAAATGGCATGCATGTTCGGCTTCACTTCGGGAATATACTAAGATATCATCAATAAAAACTATAACGAATTCGTCCAACATGGCCCGACAAACTAGATTCATAAGGTCCATGAACGCGGCGGGCACGTTCGTTAACCCAAAGGACATTACTAAGAACTCGTAGTGTCACACCCCAACCGATGGCGGAAACATCGGGATGAGACGAAGTGTGTATAGATTGCTCGAGACTTCATAACACTATGTGACAATATTTAATTAAATTCAAATTTCATTTCAAGTGCTAAATTGTCATACAACATTTAAAATAGAAATAACAACATTGTTCAAATTACAACATAACATCCAAAGATAAATAGATTAAAGGTGTGTATCTAGTCCATCCTAACTTGATTCCTTCATAATCTTGACTATCAACCTGCAACATGTATTAAAATAAAATCAACAAAAAGTTGGCGAGTATACAAGTTTGATACATAGTATAACATAGAATAAAAAGACTCATATCCAACATGAACATAATAAAAATAGTTTCAGCCATGCTAGTTTACGCAGTCCAAGTGATAGCCCTAGTTTTCCACATGCGTTAAAGTGTCTCTCCCAAAGTTTTAACGGGAGTTTCAAATGATACCCTAACAATACCCCTCGAATACAAATGGGGGAGGTGCACGAATCCTATAGCATATGCATAGTACTACCAATTGTTAGAGCGGACTCCTCACAGGGATTAAACGTTCACATAGCACAAGATAAGTATCACAAGTTTCATGTTTCATGTTTAAATGAATAGAGTATGTTTCAAATAAGTTTCAAGTGTCAAGTGCTTTGATATAGAATACATGTTGCACCCAAAGTGTTTAAAAGTAAAATGGGTTCGAGTATACTCACAATATTGCATATACTTTCCGATTATCCAATGTGAGGAAGTAGACGAGTTTAGACGGTTGAATGTGTAGAGGCTAAAGTTCAAGTATGTTTAGAGTCGAGATTCGGACTTAGATTCACAGAATGACAAAGTATGTATTAGGAAAATATTCACTATGGTATTAGCACTTGTCTTGACACTATGGTAATCCTTAAGGATTATATGTGATTTCATAGGTTCAAAACCTATTAGAATCGTGACAAGGAACTACACACTTAGTGAGAAACTTATTAACTTGGTAGTAGATTTATATAATCACTATCAAGGGTTCGGTTTATAATATATACATAATTATACTATATACATAATAATAATATATACATATTAATAATATAGTTAGCCACGTAGGAGGCGGGAGGTCAAACCTTCCACTTGTTTACCTCTTGGTGCCATATGAGTTATGTAGGAGGCGGGAGGTTAAACCTTCCACTTGGTTACCTCGATTATTATGTTAATATATATAGGTTATGTAAGAGGCGGGAGGTGAACCTTCCACTTAGGAACCTCATAAGTATGTTTAAGAAATAAGGTACAATTATACTAAACAAAACATCAAGTGATGTGTGGACTTGTATGTAAGTTAGCCTAGGCTAACTAAGTAGTCACACCATCTTCAAGTTCAAGACTTGGCACCACTTGTGAGTTAACAACTCTATTAAAACAGGAAGTTTAGAATGTTTAGACACTCTTATTAAGTGTAAAACAACCTTGGTTTGGCTTTACTAATCATACAATAGACTAGAAGCATAAGAACACAAGTTTGTTTGAAGTATGCAAGAGTTTAAGAAAGTTTCATGCAAAACAGAAAGTTTATGGACATTTTCGGGGCAATTCCAGGTCTGATTTCTCCCAAGAGAAGTCAAGGAATCAAAGCCCATGATTATACAAACAAGTAGGAAAAAGAATCAAGTGATTTGGTTGAGTTTTGAGCAAGTTATGCTCACTTTTGTAAACAAGGGTGAATCTGCCCGAATTTCAACTTTGCAAGAGATTTGAGAGGGATTTAGGAGAGATTTGAGAGTTGTGCAAGAGTCTAAGGCCTTAGGGAATGTGTATTTATAGATGGAAGGGGGTAGGTGGTGATCTAAATTGGTCAAATGGCTGCAAAATTAGGCAAGAAATGAGAAAAATGCTCATATTTTCGTTCAAATATAGTTGCTGATGTGAATAGTACCCTGCAGGGTACTATTCACGCTAACAGTTTTTTTTGTTTTTTTTTATTAATACTATGGATTAAAACAAGCACTTTTTATAAAAGGAACCTATGTTAAAACAATTTCTAAAAATTAATAAAAATTCTTTTGTATAAAAATTTATTAGAAAAAATAATTTTTCTAATAATTTTTCTTTGTAAAGTTTTTCGGTTTCTTATAAAAATCTTGTGTTTACCTATTAACAATGTGATAAAAAAATGTATTACCATTATGATTAACGCCTCGAAAGTTAAAATACAAATATGAAAATACGAGGCGTTACACGTAGTGTCCGTATCTCGTTCTAAATGTCGTCTTCGCCACATCCTCATCCCGTACCCTTAACTGATGGTATCCGGATCGTAAATCAATTTTTGAAAACCAACTTGCCCCTTGTAACTGATCGAAGAGATCATCGATTCGGGGCAACGGGTATCAGTTTTTCACCGTCATCTTATTCAACTCTCGATAGTCGATGCACATGCACATCGAACCATCTTTCTTTTTGAAAAAAAGTACAGGCGCACCCTAGGGCGATATGCTCGGGCGTATAAATCCCTTGTCGAGCAATTCTTGTATTTGAACCATTAACTTCCGCATCTCAGTTGGGGCCAACCTATAAGGAGCTTTGGCTACGGGTTTGGCATCAGGATACAATTCAATCTTAATATCCACTTCACGTTCTGGTGGAACCCCCGGCAAATCTTCTAGAAAAACATCAAGAAACTCGTTCACTACTTCAACCTCTTCTATCTTAGGGGTATTCTGCTTAGTATCCACCACGTATGCTAGAAATGCATTGCTTCCATTTCGTACATACTTGAATGCTTAGACTATAGAACAAAGCTTCGAATTTACATTCCTTTCCCCTTGTATACTTACTCGTTTTCCTCCCGGTGTTAGCACATGTATTACCTTTCTCTCGCATTGAATTTCGGCATGATGTTTAGCTAGCCAATCCATGCCAACTACAACCTTAAATTCTCCCAATACCATGGGAATAAGGTCAATGGCAAACTTCTCGTCTTCAATGACAATTTCACAATTTCTACAAACTTCGTGCAACAAATAACTCTTACTATCCGCTATCTCTACTTCTAATGGCACATGCATTCTTTCGATTCTAAAAGAGGGGTGTGACACTAATTCACTTGATACAAACGATCTACTGGCTCCAGTATCAAATAACACGTACGTAGGCATCAAATTTAATAAGAATATACCTGATACAAAATTCGGGTGGTCCTTTGCTTCTTCAGTCGTGATCTGAAACATCCTCCCCTTAGCTCTTGGGGCTTCCTCCTTTCTTGCTTCCTTATCGGTTTTATGTTGAAGCTTGGGACATTCAGCCTTAATATGACCCGGTTGGAAACAGGTATAGCACGTTCTGGTAGGATTAGGACATCTATAGTATGGATGTCATTCTTGACCACAATTATAACGACCCTTCTTCCCTTTTAAACACTCCCCCGTGTGTAACTTTCCACAAGTTTTGCATTTTGGAATGCTACCCTTCGCCTTATCCTTCTTGCCCTGATCTTGAAATTTCTGTTTCTTTGACGGACTCGAGCTGGGAACATTCTCAGACACTCTCTTCTCACCTCTTTCTGCCTGTCTTCTTAGCTCAATCTCCCTATCTCGGGCCAAGTTAATGAGCTCATTCAAGGTTTCACATTTAGCGGGAATTATGAACTCCCGATACTCAGCCTTCAACATACCATGATAGCGGTTTATCTTCATTCTTTCCATTCCCGCTATTTCTTTACAGAATTTCAGCTTGTCAAGAAAAGTGTTGGTGATTTCATCAATGGTTTCGTCTTTCTGATGGAGATGTAAGAAATCTTCTTGGATCCTGTCAATGGCAGATTGCGGGCAGTGGTACTTTAGAAAAGGTTCCTTGAACTCTTGCCACGTCAAGACTTGAACTTTGTCTTCCCCAATCTCTTTACTATAAGCATCCCACCAGTCTTTAGCTTGGAGTTGTAACAAACCGGTGGCAAACATCACGTGATCCTCCTTTTCACAATGACTCCTTACAAACACCGCCTCAGTACTTGCAATCCACCTTTGACATGCTATAGGATCAATTTCTCCTTTGAAAGGTAATGGGTTGCACGCCATAAATTCATTGTAAGTGCATTTGCGAGTTCCTTTCTTTCCTTGCATTTCTCCAATCATTCACTTCAACTCGTCCATCTTACTCGCCATCATTGTTTCCACCACTTCCAACACATGACTTTCCACTTCTTGGGCAAAATGAGGAATACTTGCTTGCATTGCCTTTCCAATCTCTTCCGAAATCATAGTTTTCAGTTGTTCTTGTTGTGTCGATTCATCCTCATTCGTATCCGCCATCTACACATAAACATCATTCTTTATTTCGAGCATTCATTCATCCTTTCCATCATATAATCATGCTAATATGTCACACCCCAACCAATGGCGGAAACATCGGGATGAGACGAAGTGTGAAGATTGCTAGAGACATCATAACGCTATTTGTGACAATATTTAATAAACCGATTTCATTTCATAAAGTAAATTGTCAACATTACAAGAAATTCAAATACAACAAGTTCAAAGAAGTACATAACAACATAAGCAAAATTGATACAACATATTAAACCTAAACGTCTATATGTGTATCTAGGCATCAACGCTACTTCATTTCATAGCATCGTCGTCATCGACCAATGCAAAAGCAAAGGCGAGTATACAAGTTTGGTACGTACATAGCAAAAGATAAGTTTTAAACAATTCCTCATAGCAAGCATGTGATTCAAGATAAACAATAAATTTGGCATGTGTCTAACATATCAAACCAATAATGAGACGTAAGATGCTCATGACATAACCACAAGTCTATGGGCGGGTCGTCAATCCTATAGCGCTACATATGTCACGGTTAGGCTCGTACGAAGTTAATGATAAGTTCAACACATAAGAATCACCCAAGTTTAAAGTATCAAGCAATCACGTATACAAGCATGTTATAGGAATGTTCATGTGTTTAAGCAAAATGTTCATGTGTAAGTTTTGATAAGTAAACATGTTACACCCCAAAAGTGGTAAAAGTAAAGAGGGGAATACGAGTATACTCACGGTGGTTGCAAGCTTTCCTACTTGAAATCCCGCGAGTGAGTTGGTGGATGGATTAGTTTGGAGCACCTAGTCCTTCTACACGAGGAAACATAGGTGTGTGAGTTTGGCGTTTAACGGAAGATTATAAATTCGGAGTTTAATATAGCATAAAGTATAAAATATGATACGAAAAATAATCATCTTTAACTTAGTAACCCTTGTATGACACTATGTAACCACTAGGGTTATATTGTATTTCATGGGTAGTACACCCATTAGAATCATATCATGGTTTTAAAGTCTTAGATGATATTCCACTACTCTTAACATATAAACACAAGTTCAACATTAAAAGGTTCGAATGAGTGTATACATATACTTAGGTTAAGTATTATGTGTTATTTAGTCCAATAATTCAAGTAGGAGGTAGAAGATTAGAATCCTCATTTAGGCACCTCGAGTTATCATAGATGTCATGTATGGGGTAGGAAGAACATGCTTCCATTTAGGAACCCCTTGAATGGTCACCACTTCAGTTGATGTAAAAACAACCAAGGAGGGCCATGAACTAGGATTAGCACAATAATATAAACAACCTAACTAAGGAGAAATCATCAAATCATGTGAGGATTGTATGTAGGACAACCCAAGTTGTTCCATAATCACTCATTCATTAAGATCTAAGCTTGACATGATTTGTGGGTTAAATACCCTAACAAAACAGGAAGTTTATGAGGTTTAATCCTCTGATTTTAAGTGTCTCAACCTTGTTTTTAAGCTTAACCAACCATGAGATAGGTTGTAAGCATTGGGACATAGGTATGAGATGTGTTAGACACAAGTTGGATAAGTTTAAACAAGCTTTTGAAGAACTTAAAACAAAACAGAAAGTTTATGGACCATTTCAGGGCAATTCCAGGTCTGATTTCTCCAAGGAGAAGTCAAGGAATCGAACCCCATGATTATCCAAGCAAGTAGGAAGAAGAATCAAGTAATTTCGTTGAGAAATGAGCAAGTTATACTCACTTTAGTGCAAGAGTATGAATATGTCCGAAAATGCAGATTGTTGAGTTCATAAAAGGGCCCACACAATACTACTTTCATACATGATTCAATTCGACACATTTAATGTTAAACACAACAACATAATAAAATCATGAATTGTACAAGTAGCGTACCTCGATCTTGATTCCCTTGTTGCTTCACTTGACTTGAACCCTCTTCCTTAACACCTATACATAACCATTCATACTTTTAATTTATTTCTCATACCCGTTTGCACACACCAATGGATAATACATCATAAAATTTACACTTGCTTCATAAACACATTCAATTCACATGAAGTTTATAACTAACAAAGCTAACATCTTTATTAAGGCATTTCATCAAACACTTGATGTGCGTATCATTAACAAAGCATAAGGTACAAGTGTTCAAAGCATGATCCTACTTGTTCACTTTCTAGTCTAACAAGAATCAACCAAGTTCATATCTTTCTTTCATCCTACCTTATCTCATCTAATTTCTCTATATCAATTCAAGGTCATGTATTAATTTTCATCTAATGGTATACATGCAAAGCATTATGTTTATGATTCCTTCACAACAATTGGGTAATACACTTAAATCATTCAAACAAGTCTGAAATCAACAATAATTTCGACTACTATGAAACCCTAACTCTCAATTACATGAGATATCCACATAATTTCATGATTGGGTTAAAACCCACTTTCTACAAATCATTCAAATAAAAAATTCCTACTTACCAATCGTTGAACAAGCTCAGATTATTCGAATTTTGAGTTCATGCATCCATTTGGGCTCTTAATTCCCTTTTGATTTTGAGAATTCATGAAGTTAGGGTTTGTCTCCTTGGGCCCCTTGCTCTGATCGATCCACACAAACACACCAGAGTGTGTGTTTGTGTTTTTCTTTTATTTATTTGTTTTTATTAAACTTCCATCCTTTTTAACAAGTTTAGTCCCTCTAATTACTTAGATTGTTTATTTGTCATATAACCTTCCTTCTAATCAAGTTACTAACATATATACTTAAACTAGGTTATCACCCGGGTGCTACTCGGGTTGGAGAAAACTATTAAGATAAATATCAAGTGTACAAATAAAATAAAATAAAATACAAAGTCTCATGTTACATAAATTAGTGATACAGTGGATACACAATTTAAAGATAGTCGAGTCCCTTTGAAGATGCATATCCTTCGAGTTACCAAAACATTTCCCTTAGTAAATTGAGTTCCCTCTACAAAAAAAAAAAAAAAAAAAGAACCAAATTATAAGTGTTTAAGTATATAATATAAACTTTAGTGTCGATACTATATAATATAAACTTTGGTGTCGATACTAAGCTTGCCTAAGTAGTATTTGCCTAGGTACTGTACCTTTTAAGTCAGTCTTGTACTTTGTCTCATATTTATCGTCTTTTAAAATGTAAGGCATTTCATCTGTATATTAAGATACCAAAAGATGTTGTAAACTACTTAAATAATATGTACATAAAAAATGCCAAAAAGCCACATGACTCACCCACAAAATTGACTGGTCAAAACTCGCAAGCAGCCACAATCGGTCTTCTTAACTCCTTCACAAAAAGAACATGTTTTGGACTTGATTTAGATCATGCCGATTCAGGTTAAACTAATGTTGACTGAAACGTCGATTACACACCTTTGGTTATGTAAAAATATTAAAAACGTTGCACAAACGGGCCGGTAGTCAGAGAATCGTGACTCCCACCGAGTATATGACTTCTGATGGATCCCCTCCCCATACCACAGTATTCTGTCACACCTGCAATTTTAGATTCTCAATCAATGAACAACTTGGTTTATGTTTTATCTTTAACGGGTCAAACAAGAATTATGGCTAGAAAGCAAACATTTGATGTATAAAATTTTGCGACATCCTTTGCGACCGGTAAAAAGGTAAAAAAAAAAAAAAAGCTGATTACCATGTTGGCGTTCGCCTTTTGCTATTCGATTTTGTGGTATCACCAGCATACAAATCTGAATTGTAGGAGTATTTGTAAGTCGGGGGAAAGAAGATCTTCCCATCTTTCCAACCGGCAAACACTCTCCCAGCTTCTCGTTCAATCTTGAGCTATCAAAATATCCTATAAACACATACAAAATGTAGTTAATGCCCGAGACGTAAAACAAAGATATAAAAATGCGTCAAGTATATTTAGAAGTGGCAGTTTTGACCCGTTTACTTATGAACAGGTCAATTCAAGTTATGTGTTATCTGTAGCGAGTATCACAAATAACATAACCCGTTTACAGAAATTCTAAAAGATAAGTGTTTTGGGTCCAAAGGAAACCAACCTGATCCGTTTCAACCTGTAAGAAATCACCCATCACCGATACTCACATTTTTCCACCTCTAAATATTACCAGACATATGAAATAACGGAAACGAATTAACACAAGAGAAATAAACATATGGAAGTACCTGATCCTTGTTAAGAAGAGCATCACAATCATTCTGCTCTAGAAGATAACCAAATAGCTATAAAACGACATAATCATAATAACAAAGACTAAAAAAAACCTATTTTTGCGATAGACTAAAAATGCAGAATTGAAACATATGGAAGTACCTGATCCTTGTTATATCCATTGTCTGTTCTCCTCCCTTCACGATTGGCACTGATTTCCCAGCATGAATTTGATATGGCCCGATGCTGTGTCCGTTCAAGTTTAGGATACTTTTCCCAGCATGAAAATGGATTAACTGCTGATAGCAGGCCGTTCATTTATATCCTCCATAAACATATGGAAGTACCTGATCCTTGTTGTATCCATTGACTGGTCAAAACTCGCAAGCAGCCACAATCGGTCTTCTCAACTCCTGCACAAAAAGAACATGTTTTGGACTTGATTTAGATCATGCCGATTCAGGTTAAACTAATGTTGACTGAAACGTATGGTATTACCGATTACACACCTTTGGTTATGTAAAAATATTAAAAACGTAAGCACAAACGGGCCGGTGGTCAGAGAACCGTGACTCCCACCGAGTATATGACTTCTCTAAAGAAGAAAAATTTTAGGTGGTCAACCTGATGGACCACTTTGACGCATACTAAAAACTTAAAAAGTTAGCCAAACCAAATTTGACCCGTTACCCAACTCAACCATTTGGCCATCCTTATATATGATAAGCTACTAAATGTGGATGTAAAGATAAAGTTGTTAGGACCTCATCGCCTCTGTTGAGTTCAAGTTGACAAAGTGAACAAAAGATACGATGTCGGTTCTGCTGCAACACTCCTTGCTTGCATATGGGACACCAGACCTCTTTTCCCACCTATTTCCAACGTAAAAACACATACTCAGTTATAGTTATGCTTACAATTTTGAATCAAAGAACGTCTTGAAGATGCAAAGGTGCAGGATTTACGGCTACCTTTTCATCATTCAGATGCATATTCTCAAAAACAGCACGAGCTAGGTATTCATCTTCCTCATCATCCCATACTTTGATAAATTCTGCAAATAGGAGAAAAGAACGCAAAACTGTAACAGCCAAATAATATAACAAAATAATCTCATTTTATGCCAAAAAATATATTTATAGAACAGGAAGAACCTAACACTAAAGCAACACACCAGAGGAATATTGTTGAGATGCACAACAACAGTTTGCACCATCGATGAATCACTATCGATATCCACCGCCAATTCAAAGAACTAACACACATTTCAGTTACAATCAATATAGAAGACCTATAAGCATGTCATATGACAAATCAAGAAAGGAAACATTACCTTAGCCCCAACCTTTGACGGTTTGAAAAATCAAGAGTTGCCTCAAACGATCATCTGAAAAAACGTTGTGCATGGTAACCCCAGACTCAATCACACAAACTTCATGAGCATCAGCTAATCGGTCCCTTAGAATCTCCAGAGTCACCTAATCACGAGTCACAATGGATATTAAGGGTCAATAAAGAAAATGAAACAAATGTAAAAATAGAATTTTAGATGGTCAAATGAACAAAAACCTAAGAAAATCCCGAAACATTAAAGATGCAAAATTTCATCCTAAAGAAGAAAAATTTTAGGTGGTCAACCCGATGGATCGCTTTGACGCATACTAAAAACTTAAAAAGTTAGCCAAACAAAATTTGACCCGTTACCCAACTCAACCATTTGGCCATCCTTATATATGATAACCTACTAAATGTGGTTGTAAAGATAAAGTTGTTAGGACCTCATCGCTTCTGTTGAGTTCAAGTTGACAAAGTGAATAAAAGATAAAGTGAACAAAAGATACGATGTCGGTTCATCACCATGCAATATTCTAGAACGATATGTAATGACTGATGAATTTTTTTTACAAAGAATTTTTAGTTTTTTTTTACCTGTAACACCTTTTTAGAGGACTCATTCATCGGCATCACTTTAAATCTGTAACTCAAATAGCCTTCGAATATCAAGAAGAAATCAATGGACTTATAGTCAGAGGCTGTCTTTTTAGAAATATAATTAAGAAAATTGTGTGCGGAAAATCGGTGTGAAGTGTCTGTACCATCAGAAACATGGCCGGGGATTATCTCACTTCCACACCTAATCATGATTGTATCTTCAGATGGAACATCGGTCCCGTCAACTAATTTCACTTCCTTTTATGCCGCCCCTTTTGGAATCATTTGAACCCATCAGTTCAAGAAAATGTCTCTCCTCTATAATAAAAAACCATGCCTTAGAATGTGAAATGGATATAAGCTTTAAAATAGACGAATATAATGTTAATGTTAGTATCATCGTCTATACCTTCTCGTTTAAGCTTTCTATTCTTACAATATAAAAAATATCCTAATTCTCAGTTGTGCTACCAAAAATCGGTTTAGCCACACTTCGCTGCGACTAAGCACCTAGGTGAGTGTCTGTTATCCTCTTGACAAAATAGATGTAAACACATTTTCCAAGATGCATGTATAATATATTTAACCAAGTAAAGCGACATCATTAAAACGGGGATGAAAATACCATTCGAAATGACGTATCATGAATAAACATTAGAAAACCAAACATGAAACTGTCAACACAAACGCCTTGAAAATAAACCAGCCTGTACAAATTTCAAAACCGTAAGTGTGGCCTGCAAAGTTTTTACACTTTAGAACTGTTGTCTCTCAATTGTAGCTCAATATATTGTCATTGTTAAAATGCTTGTAATTATCTGGATTGTGAGCATATTGCGGCTTAAATATAATATAACATTCATTTTCTTGGAGAAGCTTTTCATATTTGTCAAAATAGGTTTTCCAAACATTTGCTTGCATTTTTGTTCCCTTCAATTATAGGAAAAAGAAACATACGTTATAAATAAACGTAAAACACCATGTTTAAAGACACCCAAAGTAATTAAAGTAGTAAAAAAATCTACCTTCTCGTCCATAGAAACCATCTCAATGGTCCATATCTCATCGGGCTACTTCAGATTTCTCTTCCTCCATAGTCTTAGCACCTTGACTTTTATCATAAAGTCTCTCTTGTTGCAATCAGATCATTCAAATAAAGAAGATTCCTGGGTTCCATGGTTCAATGTACCTTTTGAAGAAAAAGAAGAGAGATGTTAGTAAATAGCTATATATGGTTATCGGTGGTAGAATACTAATAGAACGAAAACAGATTTTCTAAAATACATTGCCTTGGATATTGGTGAAGGGTGATAGTTGATTGTAAGAAATGAGTGAAAGGTCTGACGTTTTTATAATGTAAAAAAAGTGTAAATATGGAAAGGATTGTAATAGGTTAATAATTTTTTGGTGGAAAATAAGAGTATTAGCTAGTTAAAATAGGAAACAATTTGGGATTTGAAATCCCCTGGTAGGTTACAGTTGTAAGTTTACATACGTATAAAGATGAAGAAGTGCTGCTAATAAATCATTCAACTTTCATGGAAAGAATATAGAAGTGCTGCTAAGCAATTTGACTTTATATTGTGTGAAACCTTAAATTTTGAAAAGACATTTGTAACTAAATTGATAGTTTCCGTATTTATTTGAAAATGAGACTAAGTATGGTATGTAAAATATTTGAGACGTTAAAATCATAAAAATGATAAATGTTACACGTTTTGTGAAAAGTTTAGAGGGTGGTTCACTAAATAATATATATCAATGATATTTATAAATTCAATATGCTAATGTAGTATACTTAAATGCTAATGTAATATCAAAATCCATCCCATTTATTTATTATTTTAAAGCCCCTGATTTGAACTTCAAAAGTAAAACATGGAACCCCTTTATCAAAATCAACCAGATTTTCATATGGGTATTCCTATTTTCTAGACCTGTTGACCTAAAGGTCAAAAACCCATATCATTTTTGCACATAATTCATCTGATTAATAGACAAAAATAAATGATTTCTCACATGGCATTTTCACAGATTAAAGTGAAAGAAATGAGAAACACACATATTACTAACCTGGGATTGTTCAAGGGACCAACAATATTGGCGAATAAAAGTGCATTATCTCCTACACTATACCAATGATCAAATGATGAAGCTGTAATTTAGGGGAAAATGAGGTTTAGGGTTATCAATAGCAGCAAAAAGAAACAGATCTGGCCCATAATGGATAATCTGGAAGAAGGGTTTCAACAAAAATCAACAAAATGAATGATCTAAACCTAGGGTAACTGATTCAGGTTTCAAGAAGATGGATGGTAGTAGATGAGGAATGAGAGTGACGACAAAAAATAATAGATGACCATTTCTTGCAAAACTTTCCTTGAACTTTTCACCAAATCTGGTTATTTTAACCATAGATAATCAGAAAATAATAATCACTTTATCCTGATACAAAACTGATTGTTCGATTTCGGATTAATCGCACATCTAAACACCCTCGAGTGACACGGATAGTTAATTTGAAGATCAAGAATGTACCTGGATTCAAGTGAGGAAGAGTATATCTATTATATATATGCGGATTAAGAAATCTCCGGTGAGAATGAGGAGACAATGCTTGAAGACGGAATGATCAGGGTTTGATGAAGATAGGATTAGAATTGTTGAAGATGAAAGGGTTTTCTGGGGGGATCGTGTAGAGAGATTTCAAGAGAGAGAAACTGAATGAGATATGGTACACTAAACATTCATCGGCTTTAAAAACTAAGATCAATCTTCATGAAAAAAAAAAGAACAAACTATCTCGAGAATGGTTTGAGTTTCCAGTTTAATAAAAAAAAATAAAAGATCAAACTTCTCAATAAAATTTCTCAAGAAAAACAGATTATCTATGAAAAACAGATCCTTCTATAAGATATAAGATAGATAAACAAAAAACGGAGACGGAATCAAACTTCTCAAGAAAATTTCATGAACCAAATACACCAAAAACAGAGTATCTATCAAATATTATTAAATTACCGAAGAAGATTTTGATGAAGATTGGATGATGTTGATGAAGATCAAAGGGTTTCTTGGTTTACGTGTAGATGAAAGATAAAGAACTGAGATTTTGTGTGTATTATTGACTAAAAAAAAGTTTATATAGGGTCCATTTTTCCGGGTGGGCGGGTCGGATTCTTGACGTTTCGGATGCAGCGTACATTGCACAAAAAGGAGGAAGTTTTTTGGAGCTAAAATCTTTTTCAAGAAGCCCTATGGTGATGCCACCTCATTTTCCAAGCCCTCACAACATGACACATCAGCCCTTATTTATCATGTTTATTATATATAATAGATAAGTTAAATATAACATGACTAGACATTTTAGGTGACATAAATAAATTGCATATTTTGGGGTGTTACATTTTTTATTGGTATATCCATCGCAAATGTGTTCCCGTAACAAGATCGATTGGTGACAAAGTGAAACCTAAAGAGTTGCTGATAAGAGCATCTCCAATGCTATATGGTATCCAAAAAGCAGAATTGTCACAACATACTATATTTTTACCCTTAAAAGTTACTTTTTTTCCGCAACACTAAACCAATCCAAACATTCACCTCATCATCCACTTTTCCTTTTTTTATGTAATTCATTAATTGTTTTATAATATAATATTTTTAACTAATAATATATTATTAAATTAGTTTAAATAAAAGAAATTAAAAATTGCATAAAAACCAAAAAGTTAAAAGACAAAACAACTATTAAAATTATATAAAATAGTTGCTTCGTTAAAAAAACACAAATATTCAAGTTCAATAAAAAACATACAACATTAAAAAAACACAACTATGAATGATGATTTTACTCTTGCTGCTTATGTGACCAAAGGTGCTCGACCAAATTGTTAGGTAAATCCCTAACCCTTGTAAGTGTGACGTAAAAGGCAGAGTCTGCAAAAAAGGCATGAATAGAGTTTGATAACAAATTTGTAAAAATTCTTAGGGAATCCTTTGTGGTACTTTCACCAATCCTTATGAATTCATCGGTCGCGTTAGCTTTATCGCCCTATACGAGCTGATGTATGGAAGATGTGTAATTCTGAATCGAGAAAAACTTTGTACTCCAATTGCATTTGTCCTTTGTAAAAAGCATGGATAATTAACACACAAGTCATTACAAATCTAAGGAAAAGTTAAAACCGCATCCGACTAAATTGATCATCATTGTACACCAGTACCGAAGCAAAGTAGTTGTACCATAGACGCGTGTCTCCTTCTTTTTCGGTACCCGACAGATGATAAAGTGTCAGGTACTATGCACTTTACCTTTCTTTTTCGGCTAGTAGAACTTGAGCCTGCTTCGGTACCCGACAGATAATAAAGTGTCTAGGACATGTTTTTCGATGTCGTCGCATACCAATTTCTCGTACTGCTTCACGGCGATTTGCATAAACTAATTATTAAGAACGTTGGTATAAAAAAAGATCGATTGGTGACAAAGTGAACCTACAGAGTTGCTGGTAAGAGTATCTCCAATGCTATATGGTATCCAAAAACCAGAATTGTCACATCATTCTATATCTTTACCCTTAAAAGTTACTTTCTTCCCGCAACACTATAAACCAATCCAAGCCTTCACCTCATCATCCACTTTTCCTTTTTTATGTAATTCATTAATTTTTCATAATATAATATTTTTAACTAATAATATATTATTAAATTAGTTTAAATAAAAGAAATTAAAAATTGCATAAAAACAAAAAGTTAAAAGACAAAACAACTATTAAAATTATATAAAATAGCTGCTTCGTTAAAAAAACACAAATATTCAAGTTCAATAAAAAACATACAACATTAAATAAACACAACTACGAATGATGATTTTACTCTTGCTGCTTAGACTATGGGGTATGGGGCTTGGGTTGGGGGAAAACGCTCAAGCCACCACCCTGGGTGGGCTTGGGTTGGGGCGTGACCCTTGGGGCTTGGGTTTCAAGCCGGGCGTGGGGCGGGTCTGGCAAGCTAACATGACGGGCTGTGAATGACCAAACCAAACTAGCCGTTGGGCTAGCCGTTGGGGCTATTTAAAAAAAATTCTTTTATAAATACCTTACCATATTTATCATTTTTCTCACACAATATCAAACACATAAAACACAATCTTGCCATGAGTTCTTCAAGTTATAGTTAATCGTCATCATCATCTGACGATGGTGCGAAAATATTTCTACAAACGATCGCGACGGTGGTGAAAGCTATCGTGGAAGACGAAGACGATGATTGTTTTTTATTTTGATAATTATTATGTATGTTTATGTAGTTTTTAAAAAAAATTACGTATGTTTATTATTTATGTAGTTATATATATATAGGGAGGGGCTCATGCGAGAACCACCCTTATTGTGAGAACCTTGAGAACCAATGTGAACACAACCTAAAATAGCTAAAAAAGCCTAAAAAAAACCTAAAAAAACCTAACCCCCCCCCCCCCAAAAAAAAAAAAAACCTAACCCCCTCCCAAGCTAAATGCTAAAAAAAACCTAACCCCACCCCCCCCCCCCCAAAAAAAAAACCTAAACCCCCCTCCCCCACCACCCAAAAACCTAAACCCCCCCCCCCCCCCAAGCTAAAATGCTAAAAACTATTTTTTTTTTGTTTCGAAAAGTAGCGATTTTTTTATAAAAAATATTAAAAAAATCAAAAAAAAAAATTTGTGTGATTTTTAGCTATTTTTAGGCATTTTTGGTGTGTTCACATTGGTTCTCGCGGTTCTCACAATAAGAGGTGGTTCTCGCATGATCTTCTCCCTATATATATATATAGGATAAGGATCATGTGAGAAGTAGTAGGCTAAATGAGAAACTTGAGAAGCATTCTGGACCACACATTTTCCCTAAGCAAAAAAATGCAAAAAAAAAAAGGTGAAAAAATGCAATTTTTTTTTTTATTTATACACATGTGTATATTGTTAATCTTTTAACTATACATATATGTATATTGTCAATTATACATATATGTATATACATGTTTAAAATTGAAAAATAAGTGTTATTTAGGGTTTAGCATTAGTATTTAGGGTTTAGCTTTATGGTTTAGGGTTTAGTTTTAGGGTTTAACATTAGGGTTTAGTATTAGGGTTTATCAATAGTATTTAGGGTTTAGCACTAGGGTTTAGCTTTTGGGTTTAGCATTAGGGTTTAGCTTTTGGGTTTAGCTTTAACTTTTGGGTTTAGCTTTATCTTTAGGGTTTGTATTAGGGTTTAGCATTAAGGGTTTAGCTTTAGTGTTTAGTTTTAGCTTTTGGGTTTAGCATTAGGGTTTAGCTTTAGGGTTTAGAATTAGGGTTTAGCTTTAGGGTTTAGCTTTAGGGTTTAGAGTTTAGGGTTTAGCTTTAGGGTTTAGCTTTAGTGTTTATGGTTTAAGATTAACAATGTACACATTTTTTCAATTTTAAACATGTATATACATATATGTATAGTTAAAAGATTAACAATATACACATGTGTATAAATCCAAAAAAAAAAATTAAAATTTTTTTTTTTTTTTAATTCTAAAAGAAAAAGCAGCGATTTTTCAAAAAAAAAAAAAAAAAAAAAATTTTGCATTTTTTTCACCTTTTTTTGCATTTTTTGCTTATGGAAAATGTGTGGTCCAGATTGCTTCTCAAGTTTCTCAAATAGGGTGGACTTGTCTTAGGATCCATACCCTATATATATATATATATAGGGAGGAGCTCATGCGAGAACCACCTTTATTGTGAGAACCGCGAGAACCAATGTGAACACAACTTAAATAGTTAAAAAAACCTAACCCCCACCCCCCCCCCCCCCCCCTCCAAAAAATAAACCTAACCCCCCCACCCCCAAGCTAAATGCTAAAAAAAACCTAACCCCACCCCCCCCCCCCCCCCCCAAAACCTAAACCCCCCTCCCCCACCCCCCAAAAACCTAAACCCCCCCCCCCCCCCCCTCAAAGCTAAAATGCTAAAAACTAAACCTCAAAAAAACCTAAAAAAATCTTAAAAAATAAAAAAAAAATCTAAAATTTTTTTTGAATTTTTTAATAATTTTTATGTTAAAATCGCTACTTTTAGAAGCAAAAAAAAAAAATTTAATTTTTTTTTTTTTTTGCTTCGAAAAGTAGCGATTTTTTTATAAAAAATTCAAAAAAATTTTTTTTGTGTTATTTTTAGCTATTTTTAGGCATTTTTGGTTGTGTTCACATTGGTTCTCGCGGTTCTCGCAATAAGAGCTGGTTCTCGCATGATCTTCTCCCTATATATATATATATATATTAAAAAAAATGTTGATGTGGCTTGGCCACGCCAGCCTAGCCACGCCCAACCCAAGCCCCACCATACCCCCTACAACTTGGCTTTGGGTTTGTTCATCTTCAACATCCACGTGTCAACTCATGCCCCAACCCAAGCCCCACCATACCCCACGGTCTTATGTGACCAAAGGTGCTCGACCAAATTGTTAGGTAAATCCCTAACCCTTGTATGATGTAAAAGGCACGAGTCTGCAAAAAAAGGCATGAATAGAGTTCGATAACAAATTTGTAAAAATTCTTAGGGAATCCTTTGTGGTACTTTCACCAATCCTTATGTATTCAATGGTCGGGTTAGCTTTACTACCCTATAGGAGCTGATGTATGGGAGATGTGTAATTCTGAATCAAGAAAAACTTTGTACTCCAATTCCGTTTGTCCTTTGTGAAAAGCATGGATAATTAACATACAAGTCATTACAATTCTAAGGAAAAGTTAAAACCGCATCTGAAACCGATGACTAAATTGATCATCATTGTACACCGGTACCGAAGCAAAGTAGTTGATCCATAGACGCGTGTATCCTTCTTTTTCGGTACCCGACAGATGATAAAGTGTCTGGTACTATGCGCTTTACCTTTCTTTTTCGGCTAGTAGAACTTGAGGCTGCTTCGGTACCCGACAGATGATAAAGTGTTTGGGACATGTTTTTCGATGTCGTCGCACGGGGATTTGCATAAACTAATTATTAAGAACATTGGCATAAAAAAAAAATAAGAAATGCCAATAAAGGTGGAGATTGTGTTGTTTTTCATCACTCAGCTCTTTGTGTCTAAAATACCACGAGAAGGTGGATGGTCCGTGGTTTCTTCGTTACTCGTGCTCATAGTGTTTAATAGGGAATATACAAGCGATCCAGATACAATAACAAATATATGTTACTTAAGTAATGTACTATGACGAAAATAAGGTATACTGTCTTTCATAAAGTAAAAAATAAATATATAATTCCATTAAAAAAACCAGGGGGAATTAGTTTAATTAAAAAGTGGAAGACTAGGCGAATGAGATGGTGGTGGTGGAGTGGTAAGAGAGAGAGATTTGGTGTTCTAAGGGACTCAAGTTTGATTCCTGCCCTTTCTATTATTTTCTACGACACCTGGTGATGATGGGAGACTAGATGAATATGTGGAGATCGCTAGTTCGATCCTTGAACTTATCGGGTTTTACCTCACCGCACTGTCGTGTCTTCGGGCAAGTGTTCACGGGCTTCGGCCCTAGGTGAGAGTTTTTCCCGGTTCGAAGGCGAGTATATATCTTGATGTGGTGAATTACCCATTTGAAGGTTTTGTTGATTGGAAGACTAGAAAAAGAAGAAAACGAGAAAAAAAAAGTGGGATAATCAGTGAAAACTAGAGAAAAAAAAAAGAGTGGGATAATCAGTGAAAAACTAGAAAGTCTTGTTGGCTTTTGGGTAGGAAGTCTTTGCCTTTAGTCAAAGTCAAGCCCACCTTTACCAAAGTTACTTGCAATTTCAGCAACTCTCCGTATTTCTTTTCTTTTTCTATTACATTATTTTAAAATCTTTAATTTTATAATGGCTGATTTTAAATACACTGTTCACATTTTATTTTATTCATCTGCAACGAACATGTGCTGGTTAAGGTAAGATAAAAAGATTCAAATTATGTAAAATACGGGTTTAAGATGATTTAAAAGTATTTTAGCTTACTTTTACTGTAAAATACGAGTTTAAGATGATTTAAAAGTATTTTAGCTTACTGTTAGAATATAAACCTTTTAATATTTTTCTTGGAAACTTTTAGACAGATCCCAACGAGTTTAAAAGTATTTTAGCTTCTTAAGTGGTATCAATGTTTTGGAAAAATAAATGTTTCTCCTAATTTTTTTTAAGGGTGACTTTCTATGTACATGACCTATTGGTCACCGGGTTCATGTCGATGACAATCCCCCGTCAGCCCCGCTCTTCCGGACGCGATGTTCGATCGGGCCCCGGCCGTTGCGCAAGCTGACCTTCGCCCGGAAACCATACCGCCCCCACACGAGAGACTCGCTGGGTTTCGAACCTGTGACCTCCCGAAGGAAGACACAAGCCCAACCACATGGGACCAACTGGGCTGGGGAGAGGATTTAGATGTGGTGCAGAAAAAAAAAGATTTAAAAGTAAATGTTTCTCCAAAATGATGAGGGTTTAGATGTGGTGCAGAAAAAAAAAAAAGATTTACCCAATTTATATAATTTGAATATATAATATACTTGATTGAGTATGAAAATTGAAAACATGTTTGCAGGGCATTCACCAGTTTTGTGTGGACCAACTCTTCTACTAATTTTTTATCCACCGTTCTCATACGCCGACATCCAATTTTTCCATTTACAAAAAAAAAAAAACAACTAAAATGAAATTAGCATATCTTTTTTTAGGACAAATGCTAATTATGTTTTCTTTCTAGTTTTAACAAAATTGTCTTAGTTTTAATTTAAACATTTATAAAGTAATTCGACGAGCATTTGGCAGCTCTGTTCGATGTATCATGAACATTACATGCCACACTCCTAGTTATATATGATCGTGTATATCAAGATTTTTTCTACTTTAAGTTATAAAACCGTATATATATCAACTTTGTATATATTTTACTATTGGTTTTTTAAAATTTTGATATTTATAAATATTTGTTTATCAGTAATTATGTGATTGAAGAAATTACATTAAGGGCCTTTCGGAAGAAAAAAAGGAATTTACATCAAAGGTTAAAGAAAAAAAGATGTAGATGTTCTTAGATACATCAAGGTTAAAGAAAAAAGGGTTAATGGATTTAAACACCCCTAACTATGGTCATTTGGTCGCTGGCACTTTCAACTTTAACTTTGGCTCACACCACTCTCAACTTAACACATTGTTTGTCATGGCACCCCCTCGTTAAATAAACATTAACCTGGTTAGGAAAATTAGCCTACGTGTCATTTTAATCGGATGTGGCATTTATGACGTGTAATTTTTCCCTGATTCATTATCTTTAAAATCCCTAATATGCTGATTCGTCCATCTTTGGTGCCGTCTTCAAATTTAAACCCAAATCCGACCCATCAACAGACTACGCCCTCTCAACAAACGCAACACCGTCCTATATCGTTGCTTTTAGAGGCACATTAACCAAAGGCGATGCGTTTGCTCGAGACTTGCAACTAGATCTCCACTGTGTCAAAAACATATTACACCAATCGTCAAGATTTGAAACCGCTGTTCAAGCTGTTCTTGGATCTCATCTTTTCAATTCACCGTATGTTTCGCCTCCGATTGAGAACATCAAAAACAAAAAACTGAAACATGGGATCGAAATCGCTAGCAGTTTTGTTACAGCTGGACTTGCGGTTGCTATCAAGGCTAAAAATGTTGAGCAAGGAAACATTGCACCAGACAACTCGTTTTCGAATTTGGCGTCATGGGTCCCGTGTTTATATGTGAATCCACAAGATCATATCTGCTCGGAGTATATCGGGTATTTTCAACATCGGAGAAAGATGGAGGGTATTGGGGCGAGAGGGGCGGAACGATTGGCCTCGCAACATTCATTTTCTGGTCTGTTGATGGACGCGATTGGAAAGGAATCACATGAACCACTCCACGCTCTTCCGTCTGCGAATCTGATAAGTGCGTGTAATTTTGATAAGTGATTTCTAGGGTTTCATATGGAGTTCTGTTGTTAGGATATTAGGGGTTTAAGGGGTTTTAAAGATGATGAATCAGGGGAACTTACACGTCATACATGCCACGTCAGATTAAAATGACAAGTAGGCTAATTTTCCTAACAAGGTTAGTGTTTATTTAACGAGGGGGTGCCATGATGTCACACCCCGATATTTCCACATTTTACCGGTGGGCCCGGTGGGGAGTATCGTGACGTAGTTGATATCATCATAGTCAAACAACACAATATTTAAATGCACAGCGGAAGCAAAAGATAGATTCATTTCAACCGGATATAATTGTAATATTAAGTATCACAAAATAGTTGAAAATAATCCACAGGTGGATCAAATAAAAAGAAAACATTGTTCAACAGTTTTATGTCATCCAAGCTTGTGAGACTTATTGTGGATGCTAGGAGAAAGCCAGCCTATTTCGAGTAGTACCTGCACTTAACCTTTTTGGGAAAATACGTCAGTTTACACTGGTAAATACAATTAACCGACTCATTTTGAAAGGTTTAATAAAATTGATTTGAATGAACGTGGCACAAAACACTTTATAACTTGGGATAATTATTTGAATATAATACTTGTAAAAGAATTACATGTTTCTTATGCGTTCAGTAGCCCGGGTTTACACCGGGTTAGAGCTTAATAGACACACCACATGATATAGTCCCGCGACGGGTTATTCCCGGAACCGGCGGTTATACCTTATTATTTATATATGTACTAACGGGTGTATGCCTACACCCGTGTACTCAGGTCGTGGCCATTTCGTAAAATGATGCCAAGGATATCAGGGACATGGTCATTAACCCCCCAAAGGCTTTAAGCAACAAAACAATTCAAACGGGTCATTTCAATAAATTAACCATCATACGATTAAAGATTCAATGCCCGACCAAGCGGTATTTTATATACCGTACCCCAAGCCCGTATAAGGGAAAATAAGTTAAAAGTATTTACCTTTGCAAGTAATAATCACAACAAGCAAGTGCACGTAGCTTTTACCGTCTCCTATTCTGGAACGAAGGTTTATAATAACCTATTAGAATCCTAACGGGTATTTAAATAAGCCTAAACTTAGACCGGTTAGTCTTAAAGGAAGATTCAGTTCGAACGCATGATTAAGCGAAGACCGGAATAGAATGTGATTTAGACCCGATAAGTTTGAAGACTTGTATAATATGGGTAAACTAAACACATTCTGGATTTTGAGATAAAAAAAATGATAAGGTTCGACCCGTTTCGGCTAATTTATGTAAACTAGTTACATAAACCGAACCGAACGCGAATAACGCATAACGGTTAACCGAATGAGTCACTAACAGGTTTCCTAAGCTAATTACGCCGTTTATTAATAAAAAGCTTTCTAATTACGCTATCGAGCATAACTCCTAATCTAGACCTCCAACTGATGTGAAATTTTAGGGACATGTTTATAAATCAGTAACAAAGATTATTGTCCTCTCACATTTTCAAAATTCTCGTTTTAAGGTCAAATGGGCATATTGGTCAACCTTAGGCATTTAACGGAAACATCGGACAATCAACGAGTCAAGTAGTATAAATGTAGAGGGTTATACTATCATACTAGCTAGTCCTAACGGATCTCTAAGGCATTTCTAAATCCATCTAAATCGGGTCAGAACTGAAGTCAAAGCAGAAGTCAAAGTTTTGCGACTTTCGGTTCCGAACCGAGCCTTAACAGAAAATTGTCGGGTCGGACATGCCTAGACATGTTCTTGCATCGATTACCAAGTTATATGAGTGGTAAAACAGGTTACACGTCTTCTACATTGCTAATTATGCATTAATTTGATTTTTAGCTTTCTGTTGACTTTTTAATATCAAGTTTGACCCGACATTTGACCTAGTTAGAGCGGGAATCAGAGGGTGCCCTTTTAAGGGTTTATTGCCCACATAATTACCAACTTATAACGACCTTTAGGTTGACTAATCACTGGACCATTAGCGATTAATCGTTAAGTCAAACCTTAATTATGACGGTTTGACTTTAAGCTAATTAACTAAGTAAAACACGGTTAAGGAAGGTTAAGGATACTTACCAAGGTCCTAATTACGACTAGAGATGCTTAGGGAATGGCCTTGAGCTCCAGAAATGATCAGAAGTTGAGTTGGGAATGAATGATAAAAAATGAAACAATGTGGGTCTTTATATAGTGATCTTGATTGATCAAGATCATGCCAAACAACTCTAGTATTGATCCCTGGTCGATTACAAGTGTCCCTAGTGCCTAAGAACTAGTTTGTGCTGCCCATGGTAGTGAAAAATGGCAATATAAGTCGGTTAAACTCGTTATACAGGCACCTGTCAAGTTTTCTGTTGCTGTGACTGTCTTACGGACCGTAAGGGTATCCTTTGCGGTCCGTAAGCCTTTACCAGTAAGCAAAAAGTTGTAACCTTTCAAGCTTCGAACAGGCAACTTAGGTATTACGAATTTTGGGCCTCTATTATCAGTATGGCCACTTGATCATGCCCTGAACAGTTTAGACCACCTTGCCATGTTTTAAAGTTGCCTTGGATTCTTTTGAAAGGGCCATAAACGAAGGTTTGTCAATCACATTCTCATAGGATCCCATCTCTTGCAATTTGAATCAATTATTACTAGTATTTACCGGATTTGAATGCATATCAGATGTTTATAATATAGATTAGGGTCTTGGGATTCATAACTAGGTCGCTCAGAGGTATTTAATTAACATGTCGACGCTTTTGAATCCTACCATACATCTTTAACTAGATCCGGGTTTATAACACTTTTGTCTTGTATGACACGTGTCGTTATTTCATTGGACACAAATTTTCGAGGTGTTACACATGACAAACAATATGTTAGTTGGGAGTGGTGTGAGCCAAAGTTAAAGTTGAGAGTGCCAACGGCCAAATGACCATAGTTGGAGGTGTTTAAATCCATTAACCTAAGAAAAAAAGATGTAGATGTTCTTAGATATTTATAAACTTTTTATATTATTTCATTAAAAGCACTTAAAATTTTATTTAAAGGTATAAATCCACTCAATCTTAAATATAATTTAACTATTATGATTTTGTTTTGTATTTAATTAATACTGAGTGTGACTGTATGAGCTAAAATAAGATACTCATGAGGCTTGTCATCACAATGCTAGCTTACTTTTTAACTGTTTCATTTAGAAAACTCAAGTCTAAGATTGCCCGGGAGGGGGGAGAACAACAGATTCATTCTTAAGTGAAACTCATATAGGCCATTTCCCCCGGTTGAAACAAGCACTAGTCTTTTCTTCTTGCAGCAACGACTAGCAACAAGATCGAATAGGGCTAGTAGTCTCTGTTGTTGCAGATCCTTCTCCTTCCGTCGAGATGACCCTTTTTTTGTTTTGTTTGTTCACTGCGACACCATATCTTTGAGAAGTCGAAATAACTCAGAAAGAGAGTGGCGCCAAGTCGTTGAGAGCATCTGTTGTCTTCATAGAGGAACAATATGATTTTGGACTGTAAGACCCTAATTCAAATATGACTAAAGTCGCAGCGGAAATTCGTACCATAAAATTTTCTTTGCATTACAGCACCTTGACGCGCTTGAAATCAATTCTAAGGTTAAACCTTTTTATTTAAATACGTTTATTACACTCATCTTCAATAAGAAAACATAATTTATACTTATTAACAACACCCTCATAAACTTCCGTACAATCCGTTAAGTGACTCGATCTTCGATCCCCGCTCTTCGAAGATTCCCCATGTCTTGTACAACCTGCACTCATCATAAATGGTCGTATCATTAGTACATATCAGAAATAAAGACAAGATTTATCCTTATACATTCTTCGTTCCGTTATCTCTTTACTTTCAAACATTCCATCTGACCATCAATTTCTGGTGATATATCGACCTATGCCTGCATTATATTTTATACTCAAGGTACATCATTAATAACATTAATAGTCAATCATATTAACAACCTGCATACACCCCTACAATTATACCATTGTACTTACATACCTACATGCATACCTACACGCATACATACATACATACATACATGCATACATACATACATGCATGCATACATACATACATACATATCCAGCTTTTCCATCCTGTCATATAATTCTGGGTGAGACTCCTTTGCTATTCCTGCATCACACTTATAACTCCATGTACACGAATTAAACAACATAAACACATAATCGTACCGAAAGAATTATGTTCATACTTAAACTTCATACACATTATCTCCCGACATACATACGTACACACACAAGTACTAACCTACATGCATCCTTACATATATATATATACACTTAAATCCTTCTATAAGTATCTACATACACACATACCTACCTTGTTACGTACAGTCATGACATCACACATTCACCTACATACATACATACTTGCCTGATTGCAGTATACCATACTCGTACATGCCTATTCTCCATACACATACCTACATACACTCACGTACTTATTCACATAGGGGCGATTGCCAATGAGAATTAAATTAATAATTCTTACCTGGGGTACGGGATCCCGCTTTAAGGTTCCTAAATGGAACCTAAGGTGGGATTCTTGCCTGGGGTATGTGTAACACCCCAAAAACGGGTTTGGTAATCAAACCACGTTAGCACTAAAAGACGGGTAAAGCACCATTAGCAGTAAAGTTAACCCGGTAACACCCCGAAAATATAAAACTTTATATTAAAAATATAAAGTATAAATAAACGAGAATTTACTAACTAGGAATTCTAACCTAGTCAGTTAATAGTCTAGAAATAACTCAAAGTAGGGTTAAAAGCAACTAAATTAAACGATTGATCAAAGTCGAGGGGTTTAAGTTGTAACAATTGAAACTTAAATGAAGTTAAACAAATAAAACTAACCAAACACCCCAAATTGGGAGTGTCTGGTCGATTAAAACATCAGGGGCGACACCCAACTTTCAAAACCCTAGAATTCAACTTAAACTCTCAAATTGGAGGTGCAAATCTGGTCCAAACGAAAATCCGAGCTTAGAATCGTGATCCTCATCGCAAGAGGATTGTAAGGTATGTAAAATCTGATGAAATCTCTAAACTTGAAAATCTCATGATTTTGGAAAATCTGAAATTTGATGATGCATGTATGATATGTAGATGAAATAGGAACATTTAAATGCCTAGGAGTAAACCCTAGACAAGTATAGATTGAAATCATGCTTAGCTCAAGTAAATTCAGATTTTATTGATGCTAAATTGATGTATAAGATGTTTTAGGGTTTTGATCGCTAAAGAAATAGTGTTAGGATGCCAAGAACATGCTTAATTTGAAAGCTGAATTCAAACGGTTCTTGATCAGAATTTACAGCCAATTTGTATTGGCTGTAACCTGGATAAAACGTGATAAAAACATATGTTTCTTGAGCCTAAAATGTAGTTCCAGGAAATATCTTTAAAACCCCACTGGAATCGCATTTTTTCGACGAAAATTGAGCGTTTTATGAATTTTTCCGTATCAAAGGTTCAAGCTGCGTTTTCTGGCAGAATCTGCAGCCCATTACGAATGTCATAACTCAATTTAGGAATTGAGTTATGATCTCAAATTCTTACAGTAGAAAGTATTAAGTGATTCCAAAAATCGCCAATTGGAATTTCGTCAATCGGATAAACGAGGAATTTTATATGAATTTTTCCGTAAGCTGCAGGCAGAAGTGACGAATCTGATTGCAGCTTAGTAAATGAATTTTTACGAGTTTTTGGTAAAGAGTTAGATCTTGAAATTTTAACACAAGGTCTAACCCTTCGAGTGGTACACCCCATAAAAAAAATCATAATTTTTGAAGACTTGTAAACAGGTTAAACAGGTCACCAAAAACAGCCTATTTTCAGTGATACGAAACTTGATTGTTGATGTTATAAATTATGCCCACAAAGTTCATATGTTGAAACTATGAATGAAACGCGTAATTTCCTAATTTATTTAATTAGGGGTGATACGTGATAATACGGAATCTAATCATAATGTATATTTTAGTTAATTTCACGTATCATATGATCAGAGGTAGTTAACTAGTAGAAAGTTAAAAATTTACTAATGACGAAGTCGAATAATGATTTCGACATAGAAAATACGTAAGGTGGAATAGTCGTAATTGTTAATGACTAATCTAACCACCTTGTGAATGATGATAGTTTGACGCCTAACAAGCTAGGTGGAAGCTTGTGGATGAAGCGGGTCAAACGGAACGCGTACGGAAAGAAAGGCGTGACATGGATGCAAGGTAAGTATAGCTTACACTAGTCTTATATGTTAGAATACTCCCTTACCGTATTAGTTACGAAAAAGACAAATACATAATTGAGGTATGATGTTCCGACGTGTAAACGTACGGAACAAGGTAGTCTAGCACGACAAGAAACCATGTTGATGGTTTAAAAGGAATTAAATCGGTAATTCGATCATTTTATGACAAATGGAAAATGAGCCTTTGAATGGTTACCTTATAGGGTAAACCAAAACAAACAATAAGGGTAAAAAGGTAAATTGGTCATGCGTTGACCATAACTATTGGTTTTGAAAGACACTGTAAGGCGTAAGCCATAACAGGCTAAAAAGCGTTAAGAAAATCAATTAATAAGTGAAATGGCCACACGGTGTAAACCGAAGCAAGTCGTATAGATGAGATGGTAATAAATATCATCTCGCCAACATAATCGGTCACTTAGACCAAATGGGTCAAAAGGTGAAGATATCACCCTTTGCCGATAGCGACTAATGATTATTGTCGAGCTATATTATTTCAGGTGTAAATGTCAAATTGGTGTTAGCAACGCTATGAATTAGCGGTTATAAAAGCAAGGTATTAAAAACGGGTCAATATATTGATCTGCGCCAGGTATGTGAAATAAGGTAACACTCATTTAGAACATATGGTTCAAGAGTGTTAAAAGAGGTCAAAACGGACATTTGGTTACTTGTTAGGTAAACCAAATGTTTTATGTAATGAACATGGCGTTTGGAAAGCTTAATGACTTTTCAAACATAATTATAGGTTAAAAGAGGGATTATGGGTCCAATATACTTTCAAAAGTCCTTCATTGTTAATAAAGGACTAAAATGGACCAAAACGCCCTTGGTGGCTAAATTGACCAAACGACCTTTAAAAGTTGTTCGGAAATGAGTTTTATGATTAAATGAATACTTAGATTAATTATAGAAGCAATTGAAAGCGATTTTAGGCTCGAAAGTGCTTAAGAACCCTTAACGGGTCAAAATAAGCATACGAGTGAAAACGGGTTTAAATTGTGTAATAAACCTATGATTAGAACCTAAAATGGTAAGTAATATTAAATTAAAGAGTTGTATGTGATATAGGAATCAAACAAATACGTTTGTTTGATAAAATGCGTAAACGGGTCAAATTTTGGTAAAAGAGTAATAAGCCGAAGACTTAAAGGTCTTAAATTTTGTTAAGCCGAATGTCGGATTTTAACTCCATATGATGGAGAATTAAATTACAATCATGTAGGAAGAAACGGTAGGTCAAACGGATAAGCGGTTTGAAAGATACGAAAGATTTCGTGTCAAATTACGGCGAAATGGAAAGGTGGGATGCAGGTGCCACCGTAAATTACGGTGCCACCGTAATTTACGGTGGACCTGATGTGGTTACGGTAGTAACCTCCTGATTTACGGCAGAAGAATATAAACCAAAGGGCCACCGTAAATTACGGTTCCACCGTAATTTACGGTGGAGGTTATTTTAAATTTCTTGTTTTTAGAATAAATTGTTTCCCGGATTGTTTGAATACGTTTTAGACCCTGTAAGACTAAAGCATTTCATGTTTAATGAAATGTAGGTACACTTTGGGATGCTGGAAGACGATCAAGCTCAACGAAGAACCGAACACAATATTGACACACGCTTCCGCACTTTGACACATTGTAAATTTTAAACAACGAATTCAACCATGTTATTTTTTTAGAATAACTTATGATTTGTAAAAGTTTTAATAAACCCGTATTTTTATAGCGTGTGTAGTCTTAACTACACATCTAATTGTTGGTATTTACATATAAAATAACTAGGGTGTTACAAGTTGGTATCAGAGCGCTGGTTTAAGAGATTCAAGTATGGTGGGAAAACTATGCTTGGACTTAAACCTTATGCTCTTAATAAAGATGGGTGTTCGGTTCGAGGCTTGATCGCAATTCCGGTAAGTACACGTATGCTAATAGCTTAGTATGCTAATTGTTGTAAATAACACATAGGGCTATCGTGTAACACACGTTACCCCAATTAAACGATTGATGTAGTTGACGAAAATACGCGCGTTGACGTGTATAGTAGAAAATGCCTTGTATTATAATACGGGCGATTATTGAAGTTGACTTTACTAACTTTTGTGAATGTTTTAAATGAAGGACACTCGCGTTGAAGATGACGAGAGTCAAACGAATTATGGATATGATGATGGAACGGTCCGAGGTACGACAGGAAGAGCATACTCATTAAGGACCAAAATCGCGTAACGGTCGCGAACAAGACTAATGACAAGAGAAGCCCGTTAGGGCAAGCATCACCAGGTGCACACTTTTAAATTTAATCGCACGAGTCGTTATATGCAACAAACACGTAAGTAATAACGGTTGCATACACATATGACAGAACTTGGAAAACCTGATTTCCAAGAGAAATTTAATAGGAAATGTGTTATTCACAATGATGAATAACAAATGAATAACAAGACTTATTTATATAGAAACTTGGACGAGAGTGATCATCCAAGTAAGTATTCTCAATACAAATCCTATTGAGAAAATTAATGATCACATCAATGAATGTGAATAAATGTTTATAAAAAGGGACATTGTACATGTTCAAGGATAAACGATTAAAACTAATAATTGTTAACTAACAATTAAATAAAGTTTTACCAAATGAAACCATAAACATGAGGATAATTTGAGGAGTTACTTACATGGGACGTGATGTGGTAATTATAATAAGGTCACGCGTACCACGTGTTGATCGCTTACTCTGGCCAAGTAAGTAGTGAACACATGATAGCATGAGCTTCTTATAATGAGCGCAGTTATGTCCGATGTAGTAAGGGCGGGGTGAATGGGACTAAGTAAAAAGTACCCAAATGAATCAGACAAGCAAAATATTTGATAATAATGTAAACGCACAACCGAGTGACGGAAGCGTATTACATTAGGATAATGAGCCCGAGTGAAGGGACAAAGAAGCATGATTAAACAAGTATTGGGAGGGAGTGTACTTACACTCGAACCCAGAAAACGCAAGCATGTTAGACAAGTATTGGGAGGGAGTGTACTTACACTCGAACCCAGAAAACGCAAGCATGATTAGACAAGTATTGGGAGGGAGTGTACTTACGCTCGAACCCGGAAATTGCAAATGAGTCCCTTAACGGGTCGTTTTTGTAAAACGTCCAACTTAAAGACAAAGTCGGAATATAAAAATGAAGCGAGGTCTTAATGCATACCGGAAGGGTTGCAATAATAACGACTTCGGTAAAACACCCGGTTGATGGGTAAGGATTTAAACACATGCGTAAACCGAGAGACGAGAACATGAATTTAAAGTCAAAAGACTCGGATTATGAGTTATGACTAAAAGACCATAAAATTTCGTAAATAGAAATTTTGATAATTATATTCAACCATTTTGAGGTTGAACGGGTTGAATAAAGTATAAATGCTTAATGGCATAAGTAAGCGCAAGCCGGATAACGGTAAGCTTGAGACAAACTGACGCGTAAATAACGTCAGAAGTCATAAAGTCGGAGGATTAGCCCGGAAGTAAACAAATGAAGCCTTAGACTACGGTCAAGGTCAAATGAAGTTCAAGGGTGAAAACAAATGATTTTCAAACATAAAAAGAGTGCTTTGACATCATATATATTTCAATATAGACATGCGTAAAGAATGATCTACGGGATCAATATAACCCTTGGGGTTATAAACAATGGAAAAGTCTACGAGGCTAATATGACCTACGGGTCACGACTAGAAAGAAATAGACTACAAGGACCTAGCCTTAAAGAGGTGAAAGTCTAATAAAATAGCCTATAGAGCAAAACGATAAAACTTACGGGGTTAATTAGACAAAGCGACGGATAAATTGAGAATCCCCGCATAAAACAAAGGCTGTAAAAGAATAAATTTTGGACTGTCAATATCCTGGAATGGATAATTGACAGGAGTTAAAGAGAAGATCCTAAAACTAAAACTTCGGTTTTAGTAAGGAATAGTGTTTTTACAAACAGGAATTCTGATAGGAATTTAAACGATAAGTATGAAAGATACAAGTCTTGACACTGTTAGGCGCAAGACAATATATTCGAAAAGTGAGATATTTTCGAAAATGAAAGGTTGATATAAATTAAATATGATGTAACACATTCACGGTCAAGAAATGTAATGTGAAGAAGAATCACATTATAACCAAGCAAGCGGTAAAAAAAAGAACTGGACAAATAAGTCTAGTTAGTGAAACCGGTTAAAGTCAGCAATTCAAGTTAAGAAATTGGGTTCGCTTGTAAACGATAAATTCGGTATAGCTTAATCGAATAAATAAATTTGAAAACAAAAGAGTTTGTGGCTAAAGGTGAAAGAATTCACTAAAGATCTTTAAACGGGTCAAAGTAACGGATTCATAAAGAATTCGATAATATATGGAGGCGATGGATATCGCTAGGTTAACTAAACAAGTGGAAATAACGAGATTACGTTATTTCAAGTTGCACTATATCATATGAGATACGTGGATGATTAGTAACCAAAAAGGGTATTATCATATTTTTCGGGTAATATCAACAATTGGTTAAAATATGAGCAACGCTCAATCGATTATCAAGATCAAATGCATAGAGCTAAACTCAATGAATTATGTAAGAAAAGGTTTCGAGGACGAAACCTCTTTAAGGGGGGTAGACTTGTAACACCCCAAAAACGGGTTTGGTAATCAAACCACGTTAGCACTAAAAGACGGGTAAAGCACCATTAGCAGTAAAGTTAACCCGGTAACACCCCGAAAATATAAAACTTTATATTAAAAATATAAAGTATAAATAAACGAGAATTTACTAACTAGGAATTCTAACCTAGTCAGTTAATAGTCTAGAAATAACTCAAAGTAGGGTTAAAAGCAACTAAATTAAACGATTGATCAAATTCGAGGGGTTTAAGTTGTAACAATTGAAACTTAAATGAAGTTAAACAAATAAAACTAACCAAACACCCCAAATTGGGAGTGTCTGGTCGATTAAAACATCAGGGGCGACACCCAACTTTCAAAACCCTAGAATTCAACTTAAACTCTCAAATTGGAGGTGCAAATCTGGTCCAAACGAAAATCCGAGCTTAGAATCGTGATCCTCATCGCAAGAGGATTGTAAGGTATGTAAAATCTGATGAAATCTCTAAACTTGAAAATCTCATGATTTTGGAAAATCTGAAATTTGATGATGCATGTATGATATGTAGATGAAATAGGAACATTTAAATGCCTAGGAGTAAACCCTAGACAAGTATAGATTGAAATCATGCTTAGCTCAAGTAAATTCAGATTTTATTGATGCTAAATTGATGTATAAGATGTTTTAGGGTTTTGATCGCTAAAGAAATAGTGTTAGGATGCCAAGAACATGCTTAATTTGAAAGCTGAATTCAAACGGTTCTTGATCAGAATTTACAGCCAATTTGTATTGGCTGTAACCTGGATAAAACGTGATAAAAACATATGTTTCTTGAGCCTAAAATGTAGTTCCAGGAAATATCTTTAAAACCCCACTGGAATCGCATTTTTTCGACGAAAATTGAGCGTTTTATGAATTTTTCCGTATCAAAGGTTCAAGCTGCGTTTTCTGGCAGAATCTGCAGCCCATTACGAATGTCATAACTCAATTTAGGAATTGAGTTATGATCTCAAATTCTTACAGTAGAAAGTATTAAGTGATTCCAAAAATCGCCAATTGGAATTTCGTCAATCGGATAAACGAGGAATTTTATATGAATTTTTCCGTAAGCTGCAGTCAGAAGTGACGAATCTGATTGCAGCTTAGTAAATGAATTTTTACGAGTTTTTGGTAAAGAGTTAGATCTTGAAATTTTAACACAAGGTCTAACCCTTCGAGTGGTACACCCCATAAAAAAATCATAATTTTTGAAGACTTGTAAACAGGTTAAACAGGTCACCAAAAACAGCCTATTTTCAGTGATACGAAACTTGATTGTTGATGTTATAAATTATGCCCACAAAGTTCATATGTTGAAACTATGAATGAAACGCGTAATTTCCTAATTTATTTAATTAGGGGTGATACGTGATAATACGGAATCTAATCATAATGTAGATTTTAGTTAATTTCACGTATCATATGATCAGAGGTAGTTAACTAGTAGAAAGTTAAAAATTTACTAATGACGAAGTCGAATAATGATTTCGACATAGAAAATACGTAAGGTGGAATAGTCGTAATTGTTAATGACTAATCTAACCACCTTGTGAATGATGATAGTTTGACGCCTAACAAGCTAGGTGGAAGCTTGTGGATGAAGCGGGTCAAACGGAACGCGTACGGAAAGAAAGGCGTGACATGGATGCAAGGTAAGTATAGCTTACACTAGTCTTATATGTTAGAATACTCCCTTACCGTATTAGTTACGAAAAAGACAAATACATAATTGAGGTATGATGTTCCGACGTGTAAACGTACGGAACAAGGTAGTCTAGCACGACAAGAAACCATGTTGATGGTTTAAAAGGAATTAAATCGGTAATTCGATCATTTTATGACAAATGGAAAATGAGCCTTTGAATGGTTACCTTATAGGGTAAACCAAAACAAACAATAAGGGTAAAAAGGTAAATTGGTCATGCGTTGACCATAACTATTGGTTTTGAAAGACACTGTAAGGCGTAAGCCATAACAGGCTAAAAAGCGTTAAGAAAATCAATTAATAAGTGAAATGGCCACACGGTGTAAACCGAAGCAAGTCGTATAGATGAGATGGTAATAAATATCATCTCGCCAACATAATCGGTCACTTAGACCAAATGGGTCAAAAGGTGAAGATATCACCCTTTGCCGATAGCGACTAATGATTATTGTCGAGCTATATTATTTCAGGTGTAAATGTCAAATTGGTGTTAGCAACGCTATGAATTAGCGGTTATAAAAGCAAGGTATTAAAAACGGGTCAATATATTGATCTGCGCCAGGTATGTGAAATAAGGTAACACTCATTTAGAACATATGGTTCAAGAGTGTTAAAAGAGGTCAAAACGGACATTTGGTTACTTGTTAGGTAAACCAAATGTTTTATGTAATGAACATGGCGTTTGGAAAGCTTAATGACTTTTCAAACATAATTATAGGTTAAAAGAGGGATTATGGGTCCAATATACTTTCAAAAGTCCTTCATTGTTAATAAAGGACTAAAATGGACCAAAACGCCCTTGGTGGCTAAATTGACCAAACGACCTTTAAAAGTTGTTCGGAAATGAGTTTTATGATTAAATGAATACTTAGATTAATTATAGAAGCAATTGAAAGCGATTTTAGGCTCGAAAGTGCTTAAGAACCCTTAACGGGTCAAAATAAGCATACGAGTGAAAACGGGTTTAAATTGTGTAATAAACCTATGATTAGAACCTAAAATGGTAAGTAATATTAAATTAAAGAGTTGTATGTGATATAGGAATCAAACAAATACGTTTGTTTGATAAAATGCGTAAACGGGTCAAATTTTGGTAAAAGAGTAATAAGCCGAAGACTTAAAGGTCTTAAATTTTGTTAAGCCGAATGTCGGATTTTAACTCCATATGATGGAGAATTAAATTACAATCATGTAGGAAGAAACGGTAGGTCAAACGGATAAGCGGTTTGAAAGATACGAAAGATTTCGTGTCAAATTACGGCGAAATGGAAAGGTGGGATGCAGGTGCCACCGTAAATTACGGTGCCACCGTAATTTACGGTGGACCTGATGTGGTTACGGTAGTAACCTCCTGATTTACGGCAGAAGAATATAAACCAAAGGGCCACCGTAAATTACGGTTCCACCGTAATTTACGGTGGAGGTTATTTTAAATTTCTTGTTTTTAGAATAAATTGTTTCCCGGATTGTTTGAATACGTTTTAGACCCTGTAAGACTAAAGCATTTCATGTTTAATGAAATGTAGGTACACTTTGGGATGCTGGAAGACGATCAAGCTCAACGAAGAACCGAACACAATATTGACACACGCTTCCGCACTTTGACACATTGTAAATTTTAAACAACGAATTCAACCATGTTATTTTTTTAGAATAACTTATGATTTGTAAAAGTTTTAATAAACCCGTATTTTTATAGCGTGTGTAGTCTTAACTACACATCTAATTGTTGGTATTTACATATAAAATAACTAGGGTGTTACAGTATGGGATCCCGCTTTAAGGTTCCTAAATGGAACCTAAGGTGGGATTCTTGCCTGGGGTATGGGATCCCGCTTTAAGGTTCCTAAATGGAACCTAAGGTGGGATTCTTGCCTGCAGATCCGTTTTAACGTCCGAACGCGCTAAAACTTGCATAACTTTCAACCCGTATACCCGTTTAACCTCCCATCTCTTCCCACATACTTGTAAATTCACAATTTATCATATGAACTTAAAATCCCACATCCGGATTAATGAAATTCTTATCTTACGCCCTATCGGCTTATTATCATTTTCTAAATATTTGACCCGTTATGGGTATTTTGCGCATTAAACGGTTTATGACCACAAAACCATACTTCCCATTTCCACCCTTGTCCAAAACATTAAACTAATCGTATAACTTGTTCTTAAACCACTTATTAAGATCATTTGCCCAAAATACCCATCAAGGGCATTTTGGTCAACTTTAATCCCATCCTTTACGACGAAAGACTACGACACATTATTGACTTCAACCATCATGCTTAGTTAATTAAAACGTCTTATAACTTAATCAAACATAAGAAGTGATTGCAGAAATCACTTACCTTGTGCGTCCGAGTTCAAGCATAGCTTCCGTGTTTATCCTTGACCCGTTGCCCTTCCATGCTTATGTCCGCGTTGACATGACTCCTATCCGTACATGTCATTACATTCACATTCTTGTTAGCATACATGATAGTACGTATGAACGATCATCTCAAATTCATATCTCATGTATGACTTTCATTAGTCAATTCAAACAAGCATGAAGCACACTCAACATCGACCTAACATAACCTTCTCATGAACTATATTTAAAATGCATTCCTCATGTTAGTTTACTATCAATTTCATTATTACCACACTCTATACATGTTTACCCATTAATTGCGTACAATTTCACATATTACTGTCATTTAGACATTTCATCAAACACTTGGTGTGCGTACTGCTTTCTAAGCATGATGTACAAGTATTTCATGTGTTTCTTCCTAATTATCACTTTCATTTATCATCTCAAGTAAGCATCATACAAATTACATACCATAATCACTCTATATACAAATACACATCACATATACACATATTCCTAATCAAGTTCATACCATTTCATGGATTAAACATAAACCCACTTAACTAATTGTGGTAATTGATCCAAACACCTAAATTCTAGCAATTTATCCAGAGTCTTCGCATAGGGTTTGTTCCTAAACATGCATACATCACTAATTTGGCCATAACCTTCATGATTCATACCTAAATCACCACTAGTGATGATTACCAAGATTTCTCAACTTCATTAATCATAAAAATTCAACATACCTTATGATCCCCTCGCGAAGGTGATCATTTATCCGTGTTTCTTCTTGAATTTGGGCCTCGATTCACCCTTCAATTTGGTGATTTAAGTGAGCTAGGGTTTGGAGCTCTTGAGAGCTCCTGAAGCTTCACGAACACACACGTATGTGTGTTTGTGTGTGTGTGTGTGTTGACCCTTTTAATTAGACAAATGAACTTTCATTTGTTCCACTTTAGCCCCTTGGGTTTGCTTTTAAAACATAACTAACACTACCTTCATCATTTAATACTTTTGACTATACCTTTAACTAGGTTAAATAGCCTAGTTATTTATTTCATGATGTGTCACATAAGAACACATGACAAATATTAACATTCAGATTTTTGGGGCGTTACATGGACTGGCCCCTTCGCATGATTCCTCATTTCTACTCCCCTTTTACACCTTTCCCTAAAGCCAAGTTCGTCCAACGACAGTAATTCTGGTCTTTGCTCCGAATATTCCAAAGTTGAAGATCAGGAGGTTATTAGTACTGCTGTTGTGAACTTCTTTTCGAATTGATTCACTTAAGGTACCAGCAACCCTTCAAGTCCTTTACTTGATGCTATTCCTGTTCTAGTCGTTCCATCCCCTTCATTGAAGAGTAGAGGTCAGGGAAATTGTGGGATCAGGATCAGGATCGGGACAGGGTCAGGTATGGGCGGCGTCTCTGGTTGAGGAAAAGACTGCCCTGGTGGACTAAGTAGGGGGGGGGGGTGGATTTCCCCCCCGTCACACCATGCTATGACCTTTCTAGTTGAGGTTGACTAAAAGAACGATGAAAGGTCAGAGTTGCATGGAAGAACTCGACTAAAAGAACCCACTTTCAAGGACTAAAAGGCTGCCCCTAAAGTGTGTGTGTGTGTGTGAGGGGGGGGGGGGGGGGGAGCCTCTCCACAGCCCAAACACCACCCCGCATCCAAAATTGGGTGGCGTTACCCAAGCCAAGGGAAAACCTTGTTGACTTGTGCTTTGACGGAGAGTTTTATGGGTTTTCAATAAATAAGGTCGTTGTCCAACTCTCTATTACTCTTCTCAATATTATACAAAAATTCTTCAAGTTTTATAAAAAAAAATCACCCACACAACCGTTCTTTTGATCCAAACAACCCATAGGGTCGACCCGGAACCCTAAATCCTAATCCACCACAAAACCATAATATCAAAGTTCCGGTTCCTACACCTGGCCTAGCGACGTACGCATCTTTATCAACTGCCATGTTGTATCCAAGATTTCTTTTCGACAACGTCCCTCACCAACAACTCCTTCCTATTTCCCCGTCTCAACTTCCGCTACCAAATATCCCTTACCAACAACAAGTTCCTATATCCCCCACGGACCCTACACCCGATTTCGTTCTAGAAGCCCAACCACAAAATATGGTTGAGCCGTCGACTCCAAAGGTACATCGCTATGAACATCGATTACATTACATGAACCGAAAGAGAAATATACGAGGACATGAAAAAACAAATGATGAAAAAATATAATCTTAGTTAGTAACGTTTTTAAATGCCTTAAAAAAATAACCCAGCTAAAAAGATGCTTATACTCCCCGAACACATATGAACAAAGTAATCAAGTCCAATTACTTGTTATGAAATTTTTATAATAATAAAAAACTATAAATTTACGTGATTTTAATGTTGAATACTTTTACTGACGAATAGTTTTACTTACTTTGGCATATGAAAAAAAAACAAATTAAGTAGAAAATCATTACTATATTTGTATGTTTACTAACATATGAAAGTGATGTTTAAAACGATTTCAAATCTAGTCTTTATTTATTTAATCTCGCATTGTCAGTAGTACAGATTTTCAAAAGCTCACAAAGGTCCAGATTGTACCTCTTTAATCTTTAAATTAAAGTTTCATGTAAAAGGAATCTCATGCTTTAAATTTTATTATATTCACTAAAGTCTAAAAAATCTATAGAGAGGGGGTGGGGGTTGCATTTTGACAACATTTTCCACGTTACGATAATAAAGTGGTTTAAAATAATAATACAAGTGGGGTGAATACTTTAATAAGTTTTGTTGTGTTACGATACGTGCCTCGTGCGCGTAAGTAGCAATGGTTTCACCTCTTATTAACGTGTCAAAACATTTGTGGATCACAATCTGACACAACACCAACACCAACCCCGTGTGTTGTGGCAGCGTCGAAACAACTCGAATTTGTACTGTGTAAATGAAAACACACTATATATGACATGACTTGTTTCTAAACAAAATTTACGTGAAAATGTAGAACAACTGAAAACGTGCATAAAAATGACGGAAATTATATTTGATCTGACTTATTTGCGAAAGAAATTTACGTTGAAACAAGAGCTAACTTGACACGCTGAAGGGGTATGGTCCCAAAAAGCCGCGCAAACCTTCGTAAGGGTTGCGCGCGGGACCATACTCCTTATTCAAAAAGCTTCCTATCTTTAACCTCGCGCGAGTTACACCACGCACTACTGTACGTTGCGCGAGTCCTGAACAATGAGAAGCTCCAATTAGCAACACTTAGCATTTTGAAAAGAATATCTGAAAGTCCATGCCTCGCGCGAGGTAGTAACGTGCTCAGCAAGACTCATGCGTGACTACGGCGAAGGCCTTTTCAGGTAGTACACAAGGTACAAGTGGCAGAATAAAAGAGCCAATCAGGGTCCTTCTAATCCTGCGCAATCGTGCTCCACGATCATCTGACATGCAGGAGACAAAAAGTACTTAAGGACGCCTATGTGGCACCAATCACAGGGCAGAGACAACTGCCCCACGATCTCCACTTACCTGCTGATGGCAGAAGGGCGACCAGGCCGACAACAGTGACACATGGCTCCAATCACATTGCGCCAACTCCATAAAGCTCCTAGAAGCCACTAACGGTCGACACCAGTGAGACAAATAGCATATCATCCATGTTGTCGCCTTCCGGCCCAAGGCCCATCAGCCCACACCCTCTTACACTACTCCGGCTATAAATAGAGACCTCACTTCACAGGTTAAACATTCCATTCCCCCTACTCTCTCACTTAATACATAATTCTCTCCACAAAGCAGTCGCTTATTCTCACGCCGGAGCCCGGTTAAAAGGGAAACCTCCACATTCCCCTCTTAACGAGTAACGGTGTTTTGTTTTGCAGATAACCACGGCCATTAGGAAGCTCAGGATACCTTAAAGAAGATTAACCATCATGGTAGAAACATAAACCAAACTGATTAGCCCCTTAATCAGTTCCGTGTTTCTTCATTGGCGCCCACCGATTTTTTCTACAAACCACTTTCATCTTCTTTCCTGAGTTTTCGTTGTTCTTTCCTTCGATCATGGCTGGTCAAGGAATCATGCCCGAGTTTGTTGGTCTTGGAGCAGACCCTAATGCAGCGTTGGGGGCGGATAACCAAAACATCCAACCCCAGCACGTTGAAGAAATCGGCGAAATCGAGCTAGCCAACACTGGGGGTCCGCGCGGGAGCTTCACCCGCATCATGTAAGACCCTAATTCAAATATGACTAAAGTCGCAGCGGAAATTCGTACCATAAAATTTTCTTTGCATTACAGCACCTTGACGCGCTTGAAATCAATTCTAAGGTTAAACCTTTTTATTTAAATACGTTTATTACACTCATCTTCAATAAGAAAACATAATTTATACTTATTAACAACACCCTCATAAACTTCCGTACAATCCGTTAGGTGACTCGATCTTCGATCCCCGCTCTTCGATGATTCCCCATGTCTTGTACAACCTGCACTCATCATAAATGGTCGTATCATTAGTACATATCAGAAATAAAGACAAGATTTATCCTTATACATTCTTCGTTCCGTTATCTCTTTACTTTCAAACATTCCATCTGACCATCAATTTCTGGTGATATATCGACCTATGCCTGCATTATATTTTATACCCAAGGTACATCATTAATAACATTAATAGTCAATCATATTAACAACCTGCATACACCCTACAATTATACCATTGTACTTACATACCTACATGCATACCTACACGCATACATACATACATATCCAGCTTTTCCATCCTGTCATATAATTCTGGGTGAGACTCCTTTGCTATTCCTGCATCACACTTATAACTCCATGTACACGAATTAAACAACATAAACACATAATCGTACCGAAAGAATTATGTTCATACTTAAACTTCATAAACATTATCTCCCGACATACATACGTACACACACAAGTACTAACCTACATGCATCCTTACATATATATATACACTTAAATCCTTCTATAAGTATCTACATACACACATACCTACCTTGTTACGTACAGTCATGACATCACACATTCACCTACATACATACATACTTGCCTGATTGCAGTATACCAAACTCGTACATGCCTATTCTCCATACACATACCTACATACACTCACGTACTTATTCACATAGGGGCGATTTCCAATGAGAATTAAATTAATAATTCTTACCTGGGGTACGGGATCCCGCTTTAAGGTTCCTAAATGGAACCTAAGGTGGGATTCTTGCCTGCAGATCCGTTTTAACGTCCGAACGCGCTAAAACTTGCATAACTTTCAACCCGTATACCCGTTTAACCTCCCGTCTCTTCCCACATACTTGTAAATTCACAATTTATCATATGAACTTAAAATCCCACATCCGGATTAATGAAATTCTTATCTTACGCCCTATCGGCTTATTATCATTTTCTAAATATTTGACCCGTTATGGGTATTTTGCGCATTAAACGGTTTATGACCACAAAACATACTTCCCATTTCCACCCTTGTCCAAAACATTAAACTAATCGTATAACTTGTTCTTAAACCACTTATTAAGATCATTTGCCCAAAATACCCATCAAGGGCATTTTGGTCAACTTTAATCCCATCCTTTACGACGAAAGACTACGACACATTATTGACTTCAACCATCATGCTTAGTTAATTAAAACGTCTTATAACTTAATCAAACATAAGAAGTGATTGCAGAAATGTAACAACCCTCATTAAAAGTCCTAGTTATATTATTATTTTATTCAATATGAAACCCTAATTGAGACACCCAAGTAATTCTACGCAAACCCTACAAATTTCAGAACAATCAGAATCAGGATCAGGGCCCCTAAAACTCAGGGGGGGCATTTCCCGTTGATGATTATCATCACAGTTTATTATAAAATTCGAATTTATTCGATCTGTCGACTCACCTAGGCTTCAAAGACGCGTGGCAACCGGATGTTAAAAGTGACCTGTCGCGCCACGCGACAGGAATGATAGGACCCCTCGCGTGGCGCGAGGGGGACGGTTTTCTGGTTATAAATAGTCGGCTGTGGGACTTGAATTCTGCAATTGAAACGACGTTCAAACTTCAAATTGACGCTGAATTATTGTCCAATTACTTCAGAAACACACACAAACCACTAATTAAGTATAGCGGGGTGCTGCAGAACAGGGTATTAACTCAATCGCTATTACGATTCATTGTCCGATCGATCAATATATCCAATGGATGTTTAAGTGCCGCCCACATTAGGGTTATACTTTATCGTTCGTCATTAATTTGACGGATCATCGTTAATTCGATGGATAAAGTATTATACTTTGTCGTTCGTCATTAATTTGACGGATCATCGTTAATTCGATGGATGAAGTATTGCACTTTGTCGTTCGTTGTGAGAATTTGATCTCATGAGTTATCGTAAATGCTGTATTAGTTATTACCTAGTTCGTGTGCACTAGGTTACCAGGCTAAAGAAATAGGCTAAGCTCTGCTCAAATTAAATCTGCAATATATATCAAGGATTATCTGTAGACTAAGCTTTGCCCGTAGAAATCTGCAATGTGAGTTCATTTCTCTTTTCTCACAGTTTGTGAGTTCATTATATTTTCTCACAGTTTTATCACCTTTTTGTGAAACAATTATATTTACAAAGATTTTACAGAATCCTAAATGATTACCAGTTATACTTACAGTGATTAAGTTTTTATATTAACTACTGGTATGAAAGATTTTATATATTATTTGATTCTAATTATTATCTACCAGAAAGTTAGTTAATATTATCATGATTACAATAACAGTGGAAATTATGCATTTTACTAAGATTATATTTTAGTCTTAGTCACGTTAAAATATTAAATAATGATATTACAATTATTTAATTAACATATTTGATAAGTTATAGTAATTTGACATAAATTGAGATATGTCATTTTCTGGATTAAATTGTGTTATGCCAAAAAGTAATATATTTGACAAAGAAATGTCACGGGACACCATTATGACCAAAGACACTGGTTAAGAGAATGATTAACAGTGTTATGAATAGAAATTACTAGTTGAAAGAATGATCAACAGTAATATAATCTGAGTTACTAGTTGAAAGAATGATCAACAGTGACATGACCGAAAGCACTAGTTGAGAGAATGATCAACAGTGTTATAGAATCACTAGTTGAAAGAATGATCAACAGTGATATGACCAGAATCATTAATTGAAAGAATAATCAATATTAATATGATTATAGTCACAGGAATCGCCTAGTGACAGATAAAGTGAATAATAGTCAAATAGAATTATTTGATGAATTCACTAGTGGATTAAAGTGATTAAATAAATTAATATGATTACTGTCATATTGAAACTATCATCATTTGACAAATACTGATTGAGTTGGGTAATTATAAATAAATATAAAAACCTTAATACTGTAAGGTATAACAAAATGTTTATAAAATGGAATGAATTCACTCAGTGTTATCGCTGACAAAACCTTTTTAAAACATTTTTCAGGTAAATGGAATAAGAGTTGGATACGACACTGAAAGGCTTCAAGAAGTGGCTTATTTTATTTAAATCAAATTAAGAAATATTGTAAACAAAAATTCACTTTATAAAACATGGGTTTATCCCATCTATTTAATAAATGAAATCCGGTGTTTTCTAAACTCTGATATTTTTCCTAACTCACGGTCCTGATGAAATTTCCGCTGCAACGTTTTTTTTTTTAAATAATCACCGGTACCGCTGGACTGTTCACGGCAACCGATTCCGTCCAGGGTGGGTCGGGGGTCGTGACAAGAAATCACTTACCTTGTGCGTCCGAGTTCAAGCATAGCTTCCGTGTTTATCCTTGACCCGTTGCCCTTCCATGCTTATGTCCACGTTGACATGACTCCTATCCGTACATGTCATTACATTCACATTCTTGTTAGCATACATGATAGTACGTATGAACGATCATCTCAAATTCATATCTCATGTATGACTTTCATTAGTCAATTCAAACAAGCATGAAGCACACTCAACATCGACCTAACATAACCTTCTCATGAACTATATTTAAAATGCATTCCTCATGTTAGTTTACTATCAATTTCATTATTACCACACTCTATACATGTTTACCCATTAATTGCATACAATTTCACATATTACTGTCATTTAGACATTTCATCAAACACTTGGTGTGCGTACTGCTTTCTAAGCATGATGTACAAGTATTTCATGTGTTTCTTCCTAATTATCACTTTCATTTATCATCTCAAGTAAGCATCATACAAATTACATACCATAATCACTCTATATACAAATACACATCACATATACACATATTCCTAATCAAGTTCATACCATTTCATGGATTAAACATAAACCCACTTAACTAATTGTGGTAATTGATCCAAACACCTAAATTCTAGCAATTTATCCAGAGTCTTCGCATAGGGTTTGTTCCTAAACATGCATACATCACTAATTTGGCCATAACCTTCATGATTCATACCTAAATCACCACTAGTGATGATTACCAAGATTTCTCAACTTCATTAATCATAAAAATTCAACATACCTTATGATCCCCTCGCGAAGGTGATCATTAATCCGTGTTTCTTCTTGAATTTGGGCCTCGATTCACCCTTCAATTTGGTGATTTAAGTGAGCTAGGGTTTGGAGCTCTTGAGAGCTCCTGAAGCTTCACGAACACACACGTATGTGTGTTTGTGTGTGTGTGTGTTGACCCTTTTAATTAGACAAATGAACTTTCATTTGTTCCACTTTAGCCCCTCGGGTTTGCTTTTAAAACATAACTAACACTACCTTCATCATTTAATACTTTTGACTATACCTTTAACTAGGTTAAATAGCCTAGTTATTTATTTCATGATGTGTCACATAAGAACACATGACAAATATTAACATTCAGATTTTTGGGGCGTTACAAGTCTACCACCCTTAAATGAGGTTTCGTCCCCGAAACCTTTCTTACTTCTTATTTAACACTAATTAATTCTTCTCTATGGCTAGCCCATCACAACGACTATCTTCTTTCTTAAAGAACCCGCTCCGGAGTTCTTATTAGTGTCGCTTTCACTAATACGCTAATTCCTAACAGCCTTCATAGCTAATTGTTCATTCATCATTCTAACACTCGTATATCATATGCATTATATACCTTCTTACTTACTTGCAACCGTTCCAACATTCCATTACTAACATTCTCATTTGTTTATTTCTCATTCATAATGTTTTTATCCACTATACGATCTTGCATCGAAATTTGTATATACTCAGATATGTTTAACTTTAACTAATACATCATAGTAATGAGTAGCTATACATTCTCAATTCATAACTGTTCATATAATTGACTTCTTCATAACCATTCCATTCTTTCCTTATCATACCTTCGCATATCATTTTCATTTCCTTAACATGTCAACAACGGGTCAATACACATACTTCCTCAATCTGTAATCATACATCCATTCATATGATCTGTTCATAACGGATCTACCAGATTCATCTTATCTCTTAAGATTTCATTCTATGCATATATTATTTAACATTTAGTTATTGTTTTGTTACCACACAAAACTACCATTTCATAGTCATATATACGTACTTTAACTTTAATGTGAACATCCTTCTACGTTTTCTACAGCTACTTGTACCCTACATACCTTTACGTTACCTTTAAATCATTTTGTCCATTTTACATCACTATTATTTTTCACTTCATACATTTCTTGATTTACATATATACATGTGCGTCATACTAGTTTATATCTATCCAGCATAAGTTAAACATCTTACTAACTTACTTTTTTTTTTCATTTCACTAAGCGACGATCCGTAACCCCGATCGAACATCTTCTTCTCAATTACTAGCCATAACAGACCAGGTTTCATTTATCCTTATAATGAGCTTCCGCTCGTGCACATTCTCTTACCAATACGATTGGTTCCATCACATCAATTATTCTAACATTTTCATAAAAAAAAAAAATTGGCGGTTAGCATATTTCATTTAAACATTCATTGTACTAGGGAATTGCCCACTTATAATCCTTCTAACATTTCCTACGTACCTACTACAACGTACCACACATTCTATTTCTTACATGCAATCCTTTCATTCTATTCATCATTTCGCCAACCTTCATTTGACTCTTCAAGGCTTAACTGACATTTCTTAATCATTGTATAAGTACTGAGGCACACGTCCGTACTTCTTTCCATTCATGCTTACATGCATAAACATTCATTACATCATTTCGGTATTGTTAGCAAAACTTATCATTTCTGCTCGTACTTAATTTATTGTCCGGGTCGTAGCCCGTCATTTATTATGACTTCTAAGGGTCTATTACTAGCACATTTAACACCTAACTGGTTCAAAACTCCTTTCTTTCCTCTCACAACTTAGGTTTCGCATGCTTATTACAATCATTCTTTTGTTTATTTACTTTACATTTACCCATATGACTCGTTTGACACAACCACGGTCAAACTATCAACATGTTCTGATGTGGACTAATTCCATCCTTTTTATTATTTTAAATCCGTCTTGCGGATTCAAACGTAACGTTCATACCTTTCATTACTTCTAGGTTTCGAATCCGTCTAGCGGTCCAAACATACCATTTATACCTTTTCTTCCTTCTATGACCGAATCCATCTAACGGATTTCAATCATATCATTCACATCTTTCATTCCTTACATGTGTTGAATCTGTTTCGCAGATTCAGATATATCATTTCTACATTTCATTTTCTTGAATCCGTTTTACAGATTCAAACATTCCATTCATGCTTTTCATCCCTTGAATCCGTGAGTCACGGATTCAAACATATCATCCATGTCTTTCATCCTTGAATCCGTCTCACGGATTCAAACATTGCTTTCATACTTTTCATTCCCTGAATCCGTCTCCCGGATTCAAACATATTGTTCATATCTTGTTGATCCGTACTTAATTACAGATTCAACATTCTTTATTTTTATCAGGCATGTTTTTTTTATTCTTACATCGTACTCTCAATTTCCCGAGAGTCTTACTTCCCATCTCACCCACACGCCCGCCTGCTACCCAACTCTACCGGACATACCTGTAATAATTATCATGATCTCACGAAAGTCATACGTTTCTCGTGTACTGGCCAGGTACACAATCCACATAGTAGTTTCGTGCCTTCATGAAATTGTCACCTTATGTCCGTAGACTTAGGTTTCGGCGAGTGTATCCCTTTCAGTACTTCTTTACTATACTATCATTATCCTTCATTTAACATTTTCCTTCTCTTAATGAATTTTACTATTACATATACCCACATAACGAATTTACGTACCTGGATTCAACTTTGGCTTATTACCTCTTTGCCTGCTTAGTATTCATCCTAAACTGCATTCACATATCATCCACTTCAAACACTTATGCCTACCTTGCACATACAAAACAGTCAGTTTCTTTATACGTATACATAAGTACATAATTACATTAACTTTTACCTTTGGATCTTGATCGAGTCTTAGATTGTACGGGTTTCTTATCTCAAGAGCACACAAGTTTGAGTTCAAGTACTTACCTTTTCGTACTTGATTCCCTCAAACCAGGGCTCTGATACCAACTTGTAAGACCCTAATTCAAATATGACTAAAGTCGCAGCGGAAATTCGTACCATAAAATTTTCTTTGCATTACAGCACCTTGACGCGCTTGAAATCAATTCTAAGGTTAAACCTTTTTATTTAAATACGTTTATTACACTCATCTTCAATAAGAAAACATAATTTATACTTATTAACAACACCCTCATAAACTTCCGTACAATCCGTTAGGTGACTCGATCTTCGATCCCCGCTCTTCGATGATTCCCCATGTCTTGTACAACCTGCACTCATCATAAATGGTCGTATCATTAGTACATATCAGAAATAAAGACAAGATTTATCCTTATACATTCTTCGTTCCGTTATCTCTTTACTTTCAAACATTCCATCTGACCATCAATTTCTGGTGATATATCGACCTATGCCTGCATTATATTTTATACCCAAGGTACATCATTAATAACATTAATAGTCAATCATATTAACAACCTGCATACACCCCTACAATTATACCATTGTACTTACATACCTACATGCATACCTACACGCATACATACATACATACATGCATACATACATACATATCCAGCTTTTCCATCCTGTCATATAATTCTGGGTGAGACTCCTTTGCTATTCCTGCATCACACTTATAACTCCATGTACACGAATTAAACAACATAAACACATAATCGTACCGAAAGAATTATGTTCATACTTAAACTTCATAAACATTATCTCCCGACATACATACGTACACACACAAGTACTAACCTACATGCATCCTTACATATATATATACACTTAAATCCTTCTATAAGTATCTACATACACACATACCTACCTTGTTACGTACAGTCATGACATCACACATTCACCTACATACATACATACTTGCCTGATTGCAGTATACCAAACTCGTACATGCCTATTCTCCATACACATACCTACATACACTCACGTACTTATTCACATAGGGGCGATTTCCAATGAGAATTAAATTAATAATTCTTACCTGGGGTACGGGATCCCGCTTTAAGGTTCCTAAATGGAACCAAAGGTGGGATTCTTGCCTGGGGTATGGGATCCCGCTTTAAGGTTCCTAAATGGAACCTAAGGTGGGATTCTTGCCTGGGGTATAGGATCCCGCTTTAAGGTTCCTAAATGGAACCTAAGGTGGGATTCTTGCCTGCAGATCCGTTTTAACGTCCGAACGCGCTAAAACTTGCATAACTTTCAACCCGTATACCCGTTTAACCTCCCGTCTCTTCCCACATACTTGTAAATTCACAATTTATCATATGAACTTAAAATCCCACATCCGGATTAATGAAATTCTTATCTTACGCCCTATCGGCTTATTATCATTTTCTAAATATTTGACCCGTTATGGGTATTTTGCGCATTAAACGGTTTATGACCACAAAACATACTTCCCATTTCCACCCTTGTCCAAAACATTAAACTAATCGTATAACTTGTTCTTAAACCACTTATTAAGATCATTTGCCCAAAATACCCATCAAGGGCATTTTGGTCAACTTTAATCCCATCCTTTACGACGAAAGACTACGACACATTATTGACTTCAACCATCATGCTTAGTTAATTAAAACGTCTTATAACTTAATCAAACATAAGAAGTGATTGCAGAAATGTAACAACCCTCATTAAAAGTCCTAGTTATATTATTATTTTATTCAATATGAAACCCTAATTGAGACACCCAAGTAATTCTACGCAAACCCTACAAATTTCAGAACAATCAGAATCAGGATCAGGGCCCCTAAAACTCAGGGGGGGCATTTCCCGTTGATGATTATCATCACAGTTTATTATAAAATTCGAATTTATTCGATCTGTCGACTCACCTAGGCTTCAAAGACGCGTGGCAACCGGATGTTAAAAGTGACCTGTCGCGCCACGCGACAGGAATGATAGGACCCCTCGCGTGGCGCGAGGGGGACGGTTTTCTGGTTATAAATAGTCGGCTGTGGGACTTGAATTCTGCAATTGAAACGACGTTCAAACTTCAAATTGACGCTGAATTATTGTCCAATTACTTCAGAAACACACACAAACCACTAATTAAGTATAGCGGGGTGCTGCAGAACAGGGTATTAACTCAATCGCTATTACGATTCATTGTCCGATCGATCAATATATCCAATGGATGTTTAAGTGCCGCCCACATTAGGGTTATACTTTATCGTTCGTCATTAATTTGACGGATCATCGTTAATTCGATGGATAAAGTATTATACTTTGTCGTTCGTCATTAATTTGACGGATCATCGTTAATTCGATGGATGAAGTATTGCACTTTGTCGTTCGTTGTGAGAATTTGATCTCATGAGTTATCGTAAATGCTGTATTAGTTATTACCTAGTTCGTGTGCACTAGGTTACCAGGCTAAAGAAATAGGCTAAGCTCTGCTCAAATTAAATCTGCAATATATATCAAGGATTATCTGTAGACTAAGCTTTGCCCGTAGAAATCTGCAATGTGAGTTCATTTCTCTTTTCTCACAGTTTGTGAGTTCATTATATTTTCTCACAGTTTTATCACCTTTTTGTGAAACAATTATATTTACAAAGATTTTACAGAATCCTAAATGATTACCAGTTATACTTACAGTGATTAAGTTTTTATATTAACTACTGGTATGAAAGATTTTATATATTATTTGATTCTAATTATTATCTACCAGAAAGTTAGTTAATATTATCATGATTACAATAACAGTGGAAATTATGCATTTTACTAAGATTATATTTTAGTCTTAGTCACGTTAAAATATTAAATAATGATATTACAATTATTTAATTAACATATTTGATAAGTTATAGTAATTTGACATAAATTGAGATATGTCATTTTCTGGATTAAATTGTGTTATGCCAAAAAGTAATATATTTGACAAAGAAATGTCACGGGACACCATTATGACCAAAGACACTGGTTAAGAGAATGATTAACAGTGTTATGAATAGAAATTACTAGTTGAAAGAATGATCAACAGTAATATAATCTGAGTTACTAGTTGAAAGAATGATCAACAGTGACATGACCGAAAGCACTAGTTGAGAGAATGATCAACAGTGTTATAGAATCACTAGTTGAAAGAATGATCAACAGTGATATGACCAGAATCATTAATTGAAAGAATAATCAATATTAATATGATTATAGTCACAGGAATCGCCTAGTGACAGATAAAGTGAATAATAGTCAAATAGAATTATTTGATGAATTCACTAGTGGATTAAAGTGAGTAAATAAATTAATATGATTACTGTCATATTGAAACTATCATCATTTGACAAATACTGATTGAGTTGGGTAATTATAAATAAATATAAAAACCTTAATACTGTAAGGTATAACAAAATGTTTATAAAATGGAATGAATTCACTCAGTGTTATCGCTGACAAAACCTTTTTAAAACATTTTTCAGGTAAATGGAATAAGAGTTGGATACGACACTGAAAGGCTTCAAGAAGTGGCTTATTTTATTTAAATCAAATTAAGAAATATTGTAAACAAAAATTCACTTTATAAAACATGGGTTTATCCCATCTATTTAATAAATGAAATCCGGTGTTTTCTAAACTCTGATATTTTTCCTAACTCACGGTCCTGATGAAATTTCCGCTGCAACGTTTTTTTTTTTAAATAATCACCGGTACCGCTGGACTGTTCACGGCAACCGATTCCGTCCAGGGTGGGTCGGGGGTCGTGACAAGAAATCACTTACCTTGTGCGTCCGAGTTCAAGCATAGCTTCCGTGTTTATCCTTGACCCGTTGCCCTTCCATGCTTATGTCCACGTTGACATGACTCCTATCCGTACATGTCATTACATTCACATTCTTGTTAGCATACATGATAGTACGTATGAACGATCATCTCAAATTCATATCTCATGTATGACTTTCATTAGTCAATTCAAACAAGCATGAAGCACACTCAACATCGACCTAACATAACCTTCTCATGAACTATATTTAAAATGCATTCCTCATGTTAGTTTACTATCAATTTCATTATTACCACACTCTATACATGTTTACCCATTAATTGCATACAATTTCACATATTACTGTCATTTAGACATTTCATCAAACACTTGGTGTGCGTACTGCTTTCTAAGCATGATGTACAAGTATTTCATGTGTTTCTTCCTAATTATCACTTTCATTTATCATCTCAAGTAAGCATCATACAAATTACATACCATAATCACTCTATATACAAATACACATCACATATACACATATTCCTAATCAAGTTCATACCATTTCATGGATTAAACATAAACCCACTTAACTAATTGTGGTAATTGATCCAAACACCTAAATTCTAGCAATTTATCCAGAGTCTTCGCATAGGGTTTGTTCCTAAACATGCATACATCACTAATTTGGCCATAACCTTCATGATTCATACCTAAATCACCACTAGTGATGATTACCAAGATTTCTCAACTTCATTAATCATAAAAATTCAACATACCTTATGATCCCCTCGCGAAGGTGATCATTAATCCGTGTTTCTTCTTGAATTTGGGCCTCGATTCACCCTTCAATTTGGTGATTTAAGTGAGCTAGGGTTTGGAGCTCTTGAGAGCTCCTGAAGCTTCACGAACACACACGTATGTGTGTTTGTGTGTGTGTGTGTTGACCCTTTTAATTAGACAAATGAACTTTCATTTGTTCCACTTTAGCCCCTCGGGTTTGCTTTTAAAACATAACTAACACTACCTTCATCATTTAATACTTTTGACTATACCTTTAACTAGGTTAAAAAGCCTAGTTATTTATTTCATGATGTGTCACATAAGAACACATGACAAATATTAACATTCAGATTTTTGGGGCGTTACACATCACTCAAACTACCCCAGGAAACAATGGTGCTGGACCTTCTAACCCAGCTCCACCTCAGAATATCTCGGCACTACTAGGGCTACCAGAGGGCGAAACCCCAGCCTCGTGGTACGCCAAGCAACTCGCCACCATTAACGCGGCGTATCAATCCTTGAGCGCGCAACAAGCAGTTTTAACGGCAGAACCTTCCTTGGTTACACCAACCGGCCCCAGTCACGGGCCGCGCCAGATACCACCACCGCAAAATATCCAAGGAAGAGCCAACAGACCTCCCCCTACCCGAAGACTAAGCGTGCAGGACACGCGCGACACACGGGGAGAAACCAAAAGCTACTATGACGACCCGTCAAACTTCCAAAGAGGCCCAGTTCATAGCCGGCTCACGCCGCGCAACATGAACGACGAGTGGGAAGAGACTGACCTGAATGATCCAACTTGGGAGAACGATGACGAGTCTTCGGTCTTCAATCGTTTACAAAGAAATCACGAGTACTACAAACCAAGGCAGCACGTTGGGTATACCGAAGAGGCAGAGCGTGACTTTCGCCTCGCCTACCGGCCAGCTGAAGCCGTAGAGCATTCGAAGTTCATTCCGAAGATAGCGCTTGCGCCGCTTAAAAAAGAAAAGTTACCTCCGAGCGTTGGAAAGTTTAACGGATTGACTGATCCCGATGATCACGTCAGCTCTTTCACAAGCGCCGGTTGCATGGGGAACTGGAATATGCCCATGTGGTGCCATCTGTTTATCCAAACGCTTACCGGGGCTGCTCGCGCCTGGTTCGACAGCCTTCCTCCGGGAAAGATAAAATCCTGGGTAGATTTCAGGACCCAGTTTATGAGTCACTTTAGTCAACAAAGACGATACCAGCGCGATACAGCCGAGGTTGAAGACATCTGGCGCATAGATAATGAGGGTTTGGAAGATTTCATCACTCGCTTTAACAAAGAGTGTTTGGAAATTGGTGGCGTAAGCGAACAACTCATGCGCTGCCATTTCAAGAAAGCCATCCGCTGCGATAGCCTGATTAGAACCATCACTGGGAAAGATGGAATGCCCAAGGAGTGGGACAAACTCATGGAAGCCGCGAAGATAGTCGCGCAAACTGAAGAGTCACTCGCACGAAACAACAGCTATCGTTCCGAAGATAGATTTTCTAAAGGGGGTCACTCGCGCGACGACAACAGACGCAACAAAGGCAAGAACCCTGGGTGGAAGGCCAACCACTCCAGCGGTTATAATGAACGACCCCGTTATGAAGAACGATCCCGCTATAAGGAAGACGCGCGAGATACTATTGATCGCATCGGCTATAGAAAGGCAGTCCGAGATGATAATCGTGAAAAGCATTGGACTCCGCTCATAAAAACACCAAAAGAAGTGTTAATGACGGAGAACCATGATTTTAAGGCTCCCAGGCCTATGACGAACAAAAAGGGGCAAGACCCCAATCTGTATTGTGATTTCCACAAGGATACATGCCACTTAACAGATGATTGTTACAGCTTGCGTCAAGAGATCGAGAGAGCGCTAAAGAGCGGAAAGCTAAGCCACTTAGTGAAAAACGTGCGCAAAGAAACTAGACAGCTCCATCACCACGATGAGGGAAATCACAAGAAAGTCCGACGCCTAGAGACACACATGGTCAATGGACCAAGGTATAGCGCGAGAGAAAAAGGCAAGAGACATTATGAGCCTTCATGGCAAGAACATCAGGTCATCTTCCCGGTGGTGTGCGGGGGTCCTCGAGCCACACGACCCATCGTCATCACCGGTATCATCGGCCATTATGAAACTGAATACATCTTCATCGACCTGGGGAGTACAGCAGATATCATCTATGAACAGTGCTTTAACCAGTTCGATGATGAAGACAAAGCGAGACTTGAACCAGTCGATTATCCACTGTCTGGATTCTGCAATGAGATGGTCTTCCCGCTAGGCCAGATCAGCTTCCCCGTCACACTCTCTGACGGGAAGCATTCAAGAACAACGAGCGTTAACTTCATGGTGATGCCTGTTAAGTCAAGACATGATGTGCTGATCGGGAGAGAGACGCAAGGTGAGCTGAATATGATAACTTCCACCCCCCACTCAGCGATTGGTTTCCCAACCAAGACGGGGGTGGCACTCGTTTATGCTAAGAAAGAAGTGATGTCAGTTGAAGAAATGCGCCCGACAAAAGTGCGAAGGTTTCGACAACCGAGCCCGAGAAATGGATTTTAAATCGCAAGTACCCGGAACAAACGGTGACGATAGGCCACGCAATCTCACCAAACATCAGAACTCGCCTCAAGCAGCTCCTGTTCAAGAACATGGATATCTTCGCCTGGACTCCGGCTGACATGACCGGAGTCCCGCGCGACATTACCGAGCACTGTTTAAACACCTACCCCTCTGTTGAACCGAAAGTCCAAAGAAGGCGCAGCTTAGGGGCAGACAAAACAAAAGCAATGAATGAGCAAGTATGCGAGTTACTTAAAGCCGGCATCCTGCGAGAAGTACGTTATCAAAGTTGGGTTGCGAACCCCGTGATGGTAGAGAAGTCTAATGGTGGATGGCGAATGTGTGTTGACTACACCGATCTCAACAAGGCATGCCCTAAAGATTGCTACTCTTTGACTGAGATCGACAAAAAGATAGACTCTCTCGCGCCATACAGATGGAAATGCTTCTTGGATTGCTACAAGGGGTATCATCAAGTTCAAATGAAGCTCGAGGATGAAGACAAGACGGCTTTTCGTACTGATCTTGGGATTTTTTGCTATATAAAGATGCCATTCGGCCTCAAAAATGCTGGCGCCACATACCAGCGCCTGATGGATAAGACCTTCGCGGGAGACATCGGGAAGCACATTGAGGTCTACATCGATGATCTGGTGGTCAAAAGTCCCGAAGAGGACCAAATGTTGAAGGATATCGAGAGAACGTTCAATTCATTGCGCAGCGTAAATATGAAGTTGAATCCAGCCAAGTGCTCTTTTGGCATGGAAGAAGGGAAGTTTTTAGGCTTCATAGTCACAAACGGCGGCTTTAAGGTGAATCCGGAAAAAGTCCAGGCAATAGAGCGAATGCCATCACCACGAACAATCAAAGAAATGCAACGGTTAGCCGGCCGCCTCGCCGCGCTTAACCGCTTTTTATCAAATCACGCCGCGAAGTCGTATCCTTTTATCAGCACGCTGCGCAACTGTGTGAAGAAGCAAGAGCTCAGATGGACCCCTGAAGCAAAAAAGGCTTTTCAGCAAATGAAAGCATGTTTGATCGAGCTCCCTACCCTGACTGCACCGTTTGAAAAAGAACCACTCGTACTGTACTTATCTTCTTCAGATAAGGCAGTAGGATCGGTATTACTGGTGGAAAGAAATGGAGTTCAGCCTCCAATTTATTACGTCAGCAGGGTACTCACTGACCCGGAAACAAGATATTCCACGATGGAAAAATCGGTGCTTGCGCTGCTACACGCCTCCCGCAGGCTGCGCAGATATTTTACAGGGCATGTGATCACCGTACTTACCAATTTCCATATCGGCACGATACTTCAAAAACCAGAAACATCCGGGCGACTAGCAAAATGGGCAATCGAGTTGGGAGGCCACAACATTTTGTATCGTTCGCGCCCAGCCATAAAGGGTCAGGTCCTCGCCGACTTTATCACAGAAGTCCCGGTAGAGAAAATCAAAGATTGTGAGCTTGTTGAAACGCCTGTAAAAGACACGACAAATGAGACTTGGATGCTTTATACTGATGGGGCCTCAAATGAAGATGGCGCAGGAGCGGGATTGCGCCTAGTGAGCCCTGTAAACCATGAATTCACTTACGCCATCAAGTTGGATTTTAAAAACACCAACAACGAGGCGGAATACGAGGCATTTCTGGCAGGCTTGCGCCTCGCCATCAAAATGGGAGCTAAAAATCTACAAGCACATGTTGATTCACTCTTGATAGCCAGCCAAGTCAACGGTATATACGATGCAAGGGGAGAAGTTATGGCCCTATATCTAGAACAGGCAAAAGAGTTGCTTCAACAGTTCGAGTCTCACAAGGTAATCCACATCAACCGCTCGGAAAACAAACCAGCAAATGCCTTGAGCAACCTTGCTTCAACCTCCTTTCAACATCTCACCAATCGCGGCAAGGGCCGAACTCTTGAAAGGTGTCCTTTTGACTCAAACTCCAGGGAGCCTGATGGGGGGCATTACCGCGTTCCTCTTCAGTATAACTTTTATAGTAGATATCACCGAGGGTATCTTTCGCCCCGATAGCTTGGGGATTATAACCCCCGGCGCCACCAGAACTCGCGCCACTAGAAACATACGGACCTGATCCCCCAGTGGAAGTCACCTTAGAGCGATGGGGGATATCAGTATGCGTAGGGCGGGTAGGTTTTTCAACCTCAGGTTCTTTTCGCCTCTCTTGATGGGGCTTTGCAGACCCCGCGACGCTCAAAACCTCGGGACCCTGCGCTTTCTCTTGAATAGTGATAGCAGCAGCACCGGTATACCTCAATGAATCATCAATAGGCTTTTCAACAGTTTTTTGTTTTTCCTTCTCCATATCAGAGGCTTTCTTCCTTTTCGCCTCCTCAGCCTTCCTATCTTCCTCGGCTTTCCTCTTCTCTTCCTCCGCTTTCTTCCTCTTATCCTCATCAGCCTTCCTCCAACGCTCTTCATCAACCTTCCTCTGATCTGCGGCAGCCTTCGCCTTATCACCCTCAGCAACATGTTTGTCCTTAGCAGTCTCAGCCCTAGCAGCCTTGGAAGACTTAACGATAATCTTTGGCCTCTTTGGCCCTGGCTCCGTAATCACAACACCCTTCTCTGGGGTCGTCTTCTTAACCTCTGCAAAAACAAAAGTGTTAAAAAGAGTGAAGGTAGCAAAATAACGTAACTAAAGAGCTAACCCGGAGAAACTTTGTAAAGCGAGCGCAAGTTGCTCCGCTTCCCAGTCAAGGGAACCTCTCCAGCTCCGGGCGCAGCTGAGACACCGGCTGTAGTTTCGCTTCTAACTCTCTTTCTGCTGATCAATTTTTCAGCAGCCTGCTCTTCTTCTTCCTCGTCTTCATGCGCAACAGAAGATGGAGTAGCGCCAGCATCCGGGTTACGAGAACCCGCGCTACCTCCACTTTTCGAGCCACCCGCTCCAGCTTTCTTCTCGCCTGCGCGCGACAAGCCCTCAAGTGAGTCACTAATTATCACATAATCTTTCAAGTCACTCTGACGAAGCCGAAGAGTACCTTTACCAGTAGCACCAGCAGCTGCGCGGCTGCTCCCACCTTTTTTACTTGTTACTTCAGGCTCAAGATTGATCACCTTCTTCTTCTTGGGTGGGTTTTTCTTCTCTTCAGGGTCAATGCCCAAATCGCGCAGCACACCTGCAAAGATGGTAGACCAGGAACTTAACTCCCCGTTTGAAGACCCCACAGACTCTTCGCTGGAAAGATAGACAACCTCTTTCCCAGCAGAAGTAAAAGAGCGCAAGGGACGAGGGTTAGGTATTAGCGCACCTTCATTCGCGGTAGGCGGCGCGGCAAATGCGTCAGCAACCGGGTACATGAAATTACCCTTGATTTGTTCATACCAATACTCCTCCCCAGCCCGGAGCGGGCGCACGCTCATGGACCCGCCAAAGGTAGAGAACACAGCTTGATACAGGCGCGCCTCTACAAGACAAATTGAATAAATAAACAGTTGTGAAACGAATTGCAACAAAACAAACGAATTAACGAACCTTCATCCTGGAACTTTAAGACAGGGACGTCTTGGCTCTCAGGAGGCCATTGATCACTCATCTGCGCAGCTACCAAGACACTTTCCCCAAACACCCGGTTGGGAGTAGCAGTAAGCTCCCGATACCAAGCCTCAGTCTTAGGAATCGGTAAGTCTTCTTTCACAATCGCTTCATTCCAGGCGCGAAACGTCATGGCAATGGGAATAACCTCCTCGCGTATATAGAAGAATTTGGGTTTCCAGTCATGGAAACTCTTGGGTGGGTTCAGCAATATCTTCTTGGCGGTGCCACGACTGGCAAAAGAGTAGAAACCCATGTTTCGCTGTAGCTGATAAAAGACTCGGAATCTATCGACAGTTGGTTCGATGCCATGAGCCCAACACAGGAACTCGAAATGTCGAACCCGAACCATTCCGGGTGGGCTCATTTGAGATATATGGAACCCATAATATTGAAGAATATGAGCCATGAAGTTCGTCGCCGGCAACCGGAAATTGCCCTGATGAAAGAAGTCTTCGAACAAAGTGATGTACCCCGGTGGTGCATCAGCGGCCGTCTGGTTCTGGCCGGGGTACCTGGCATCCCACTCCGGTGGAAACCGGAAGCCACGAACGATCTGCTCGAAAAGACCCAAATCCCACCGAAGAACGGGAACGGGACCCTCTTCTCCGGGATTATCTTCATGCTGTTCTTCAGCCATTGACAAAGGTCTTGAATATTCTGGAAACAAGCTTGATGATCTGCTACGATGTTCTTCAAAGAACTTGAAGATCCGCTGCAACCGTGTTCTTCAAACTTTGAAGATTCAAAGGAACTCGAGAGGAAATAAGGAGAAGAGTAGAAGAGAAATTGATCAGCACTCATGCCTCTTCGGATATATATACCCATCGCATTTAATGCGATGGGTAACCGTGTCGGAATCGCCGCAAGCGAGGCCAATCAGAAAACGCCACGTAAGGCGTGTTTCCCGGAGTGACGGTTACCACGTGCGCGTGGGCATCACTCTCTGACGGAAATATGATTCGTCAGGGACAAGTTGATGACAACCGCCAGAGGTCAACTCAGTCGTCACCAACGACGACTTTCTTCACCAACCTGTCAGAGTTCAAATTTTGAAGTTTTTCCCGCCATAAATTACGAAGAAACTTCATGCAGAAGCAACTACGGCCGCGCAATGTTAACATTCCCTTAGTAACCCAGCGCGCCTACACAGAAAGACAATAACTAACCCAGAACCAATCCGGTAGTCGCGCCGTTGTAACCAATAAAAGGTTACACGCGCCCCGTCTACCAAAGCCTAAGAAGCATTTTCCACAACTTTTATTTTAAGTCTAGAGCTCCAACCACTTGCCTTGCGCATGGTGCAGCACTGGACTGGGGGGACTTGAAGGGGTATGGTCCCAAAAAGCCGCGCAAACCTCCGTAAGGGTTGCGCGCGGGACCATACTCCTTATTCAAAAAGCTTCCTATCTTTAACCTCGCGCAAGTTACACCACGCACTACTGTACGTTGCGCGAGTCCTGAAAAATGAGAAGCTCCAATTAGCAACACTTAGCATTTTGAAAAGAATATCTGAAAGTCCATGCCTCGCGCGAGGTAGTAACGTGCTCAGCAAGACTCATGCGTGACTACGGCGAAGGCCTTTTCAGGTAGTACACAAGGTACAAGTGGCAGAATAAAAGAGCCAATCAGGGTCCTTCTAATCCTGCGCAATCGTGCTCCACGATCGTCTGACATGCAGGAGACAAAAAAGTACTTAAGGACGCCTATGTGGCACCAATCACAGGGCAGAGACAACTGCCCCACGATCTCCACTTACCTGCTGATGGCAGAAGGGCGACCAGGCCGACAACAGTGACACGTGGCTCCAATCACATTGCGCCAACTCCATAAAGCTCCTAGAAGCCACTAACGGTCGACACCAGTGAGACAAAGAGCATATCCTCCATGTTGTCGCCTTCCGGCCCAAGGCCCATCAGCCCACACCCTCTTACACTACTCCGGCTATAAATAGAGACCTCACTTCACAGGTTAAACATTCCATTCCCTCTACTCTCTCACTTAATACTTAATTCTCTCCACAAAGCAGTCGCTTATTCTCACGCCGGAGCCCGGTTAAGAGGGAAACCCCCACATTCCCCTCTTAACGAGTAACGGTGTTTTCTTTTGCAGATAACCACGGCCATTAGGAAGCTCAGGATACCTTAAAGAAGATTAACCATCATGGTAGAAACATAAACCAAACTGATTAGCCCCTTAATCAGTTCCGTGTTTCTTCACACGCACATAAAATAAGCACGTAAGAATATAATGTTTCTTTTTAAGTTAAAAAATGGTACACGCGTTGCGACAGTGTCGAAACGTAAAATAACTCAAATTTATACCATCAAAACGTACAAAAAAATAAGCTCGAAAACATATTATATTTGATCCGACTCGTTTCCAAAAAAAATATGTTTACGTTGAAACGTGTAAAAGTAAAAAAAAAGAACACAAAAGAACATAAAAAAAAACCTTTCAGTAGTCTACTGTAGATCCAACTTCTTAACGTAGGAGTATATAATATAATACAATTTGAATGGAGTTGAACTTAGATGGTTTAAATTAAGCTTGAAACTAATGACATATCCTTCGAGCTTAATACTTCGAGCTCACAAGACTAAACGAGTCTATTGTTTACATAGATGTAGTATTTATGTGGTATATAGGTTATATAATAAAAATCAATATATGTAATTAAGATTTAAAAACAAAACAGTATTGTAAGTTGTAACATCCGGTCTCACCAATCTGAACGTAATTAAGATTTAAAAACAAAACAGTATTGTAAGTTGTAACATCCGGTCTCACCTATCTGAACAGTTTCAACTATGGAGTATGGACAAACGGTAATAGAGAGCAATGTGTTATTGCCTAAGGTGTCACAAAAATATTTTACAGTATATATACGTATATGCAATTATAAATGTGTATATAAAAACTATATATACATAAAAATAATTAATAACAAACAAAACGTACCCGTGCTTGTAGAATTACCAATGATTCGGCGTGAAGATTTTGATAAATGACTCAAAACAAGCCAAACTGAGGTCTCGAATGGAACTCAAGATTAATCGAACTTTAACTTGACTCGTTTATGAATATAAAAAAAATAAGCGTAAATTAATATCTAGCTTTGGACACTCTGAAGTGAACATTTCAAAGGTGGAGATTCAATTAGGTGTGGATAAAGACATCGGCCAAAATTTAGTTCGACAAAAGATGATTTAATTGCAAAAGTAAAATCAAGATTATTAATGGTAGCCATTCATAATGTACATATTTGCCGACAAGATTTTCCATGCCTGATCACCAAGTTAGCTGAGAGTGACTCACCTACTACGTTACTTGTTCTTAGGGTGTTCGGAGTGGCATCGGTAAAGCCACTTTACCGAAGTGGTAAAGAGTGGCAAACCAATGCCATCCAACTTTACCTATCAAACATTTACCGAAGCGGTGAGGGCATGCCAAATTGGTGAGGGGAGGAAGGAGAGATAGAGGGGGTGTGTGGGTGGGGTCCATTCCATCTCTCAACCAATCACACATTTTTCTTTTTTTTTTTTAAAATAGTTTACCACTTCACCAAGTGTCTAAACCATTGTCAACACTTTTCACCAAAGTTTAAACACTTTTGACTGATTGACATGGCGCGCTTTGATTGGTCGGTTTTTTGGTTTGCCACTCCAAAGTGTTTAACTACTCCCTACACCCTTACGAAATGAGGCATCTATTCAAGTTCGTTATTAGAGCACACGGCATGGGTGTCGGTGTGGGCGTGGAAATCTGGCATGTAAGCCGGTCCACGCCAAGCTAACCACCCCGTGTTCGGCGTGGAGCACGGCGTTGTGGTTGGGGCATGAGGATCTCCACCGACCGGGGGGGGGGGGGGGTGTTTGGATGAGGTAGCGGGGTTTTGGGTAGATTTTGGGTTGGTTTTGATTGGTTAATGTTTATTTATTTATTTATTTTATAAAACACCACTTTCCCTGCCCTGTAACACTCCTCTCTTTTTTGCACCACGCCACCTTTCTCAAGTGTGCTGATGTGGCTTTCACATGTCGCATAATGATCCATTTTCATGCCCCTCCAAACGAAATGGTCTTACTGATAATGGCTACAAAGTTCATTTTTCCTACAGAGTGTAAAAAGTAATAAAACACCATAACGTCAACCATATAACACACTTAAAATCCACAAATAAAAATTGAAGATTACTAAAATGCCATATTTGTGAGTTTTGTGTTGTGTTTTGGATCATAAGGCTTTGATTATAGAATAATTAACATAGTGTGTTTTATGTTGATTATCACGTTGCGTTTCATATTCACAGTTCTACGATGGTGCGTTTTAAGTTTTTATGAACGGTTAGGGTCTGAATATTGTGTTTTACTGATCTTCACTATGTCATTTGTGGGTTTTGAGTGTGTTTTATGGCTGAAATTGTGATGTTTTATGCCTTTGTACACTTTGTATGAAAAATAGACTTTGTAGCCGAACCCCCACCCCAGGGGCGGATGTACCTTATGATAAGGGGTAGCCTCCGCTACCTCTTGGCACTCCGGTGGTAGTGTAAAATTTGGAAAAATTTGACGTTTTTTCAATTTCGTTACCCCTTTCTTTTAAAACGTTACCCCTATGAAAGTTTTCTAGATCCGCCACTTCCCCACCCATCAACTTTATTCAGGTAATTTTTTATTGATTCAAGTAAGATTAAAACCTATTTTTTTTAAGTCAGTTCTAATTACAAAAAAAAAAAAAAAAAAAAAAAAAAAAAACTACATTTTTCTTTTGTTAAAGTTAGTTGTATATATAAAAGATGCTAAAGAGTTTAAGAGCAATATAGTCTTTAATCTAAGGATGAAAGTCGTTGATATGAGCCACCGCCCAAGAAAAACACACCGTAGACAAAGATTACGACAAATGGTTTTGGTCGTTGTTCTTATATTACTTTTCAAATTTTATATGATAATTTATATTTTCAAGTGCGATAGAATTGCTTGACCAAACTCTTAATCTTAAGAGCTATAATTTATTAACACTATAAATAAACTTGGCATTTCCATATCACAACCAACCTTGATATTTTTCTAAGGAAACATACAAATGGTAGTCACTATATACTCATGAGTAAACATTATTGATATTTGTTTTGTTAACTAATGTTAAAATTTGTATGAAATAACTACTTAACCTTTTTCATTTCAAAACAAATATAAATGATTAAAACACATTACAGCCTTACAACATGATCATTCCTCTAATATACTCAAACAATTATATGATTTATTTAAACCGAGTTATTTATTCTATGATTTGCTTACATCGACAATTGTGTTACTCTTTGGAAGAAAACATTGAGACATTATATGAAACATGAAAGATTGAGGTTTAAAGGGTTAAGAATGAAATTGAGAGATAATCAAAGTGCTTATAATCCTTAAACTCTTCTAATTCCATGGATACCAAAGCATAAAGATGAAGATTAAAAAAACATATTGGTTTGTGTTGGAATACTAATCAAAGTTATTATGAATTTATGATTCACCCTAGTTACTTTATTCACTTTGTATTCAAAGATGCTATAATTCACAATAATATTCTAAAAAAAAAAGGTAGTTGCACGGTACCCCTGACCGCGGAAAGGATCTCCCTTCCCAGTTCACCACCCGACAAGGATCCCTGGCGGCAAATACCCATAGCCATCAAAGAGGGGTAAGAAACATGTTTCGAACCCGAGACCTCGAGTGTCCTCGGTCCGGCTTAAAGCGGGTGTCGGTGGCCACCAAAGTGGCACTAATGGGAATTGAACTTGGGTCTCCATTGGAGAACCCAAGTCACTCCACCACTAGGCCACTTGTGGTGGTTAATATTCTAAGTAGCCATGTAAATCCATATAAAAAGCAAATGTGTGCACGAATATGTAAAAGATGGGTCTATATAATAACTAAACTTTGAATACTTGTTTTCATTTCCATCAAATTAAAGTGTAAACACAAAATTTTTCAATGGTTTTCATGACTATCTTATTGTAGTAAGATGCTACAAATAGATAATTTTTTTCTTTCAAATTTCTGATAATGTTTACAAATATAGATTATAACTGTTTTGGCTAAGAATCTAAGATACCATACCATGCTTGAACTAATCATAGTCCATGTAGAGAAAGTCAATTTATATTTTTGTAGCTAGAACTGATTCCTCGCGTTGCTTAGCAGTTTTTTAATGTGATTTAAACGTGTTGTTTTTTTGTCATTATTTATTGATCAAAGCGTAGATTAACTGAAAACATCCATATAAATAAGTACGAAAATGTATTATACTTGACATTACTAATAAATTGTAATGTAACTCGAACTTATACCTTCTTATACCCTCAAATGAAAACATATTATATTGGACTCGATTCTTTTCCGAACAAATTTTACGTCAAAACGTACAACAACAGAAATCGTCCATAAAAAATGACTCGTTCTCGAAATAAATTACGACAAAACAATCAATTTAAATTTATACTGACACGTACATAAACATCAATTGACATGACTCATTTTTTTAAAAAAAGTCGAAACATAAACTAAGTTGAATATATGGACACACATAAAAATAAGCTCGTAAATTCTCGATGGGGTTAAATAACATTTTATAAAGTTTTTAGAAAGTTGAAGAGTGTAAAAATTCAATTCTAGAAATTGAAAGATGGGGTTCACAAAAAAAGAAAAAAAAATTTAAATCACAAAAAAAAAAAAAAAACAATTAAAATATCATGTTGATAGTCAAGGGCGTAGCGTTGTGGGGGCGGGAGGGGACGGCCGACCCCCGAACTTTTCGCTCGTTAGTGGAGAGTATGTAGTTTTCATATAGAAATTTTTGGGTATATACGTTTTTGACCCCCCAGTTTTATAGAAATTTTTGGTATATACGTTTTCGACCCTCAGTCGGAAATCTCAAGCTTTCTCATTTTATATATCTAATAATAATGTCAAAATTAGACATTAATATATTCTAAACAGGAACTATAAAACCAAATACGACTTTAAGAAATAAAACAGCTGCTGGTTTTGTAATAGGGTTCATTGAACCGTTGGTTTAATTTCTACGAGTTCCACACACATGTAAATGCATGAACCAGTTTGGTGTTTGGTAAATCATGTCCATGTACAACTAATATGCATGAGTGTCCAAGTCAAGTCAAAAACCAATACTTGACATGACAAGTAGGCATAAATCTTTCAAGTGAAAAGCGTGGAATTCAAATTCTATTGTAAAATGCATGTTGTTGGATTGTTGAAACTTGAAAACATACCATGACTTAATGCAGCCTAATTGGAAACTTGGTGTATTAAAATCTAAATTCCATGTATATTTTATATGCTCAAAATTCGTACAATGGGTTGTTTGTTCCAGTTTTTAATGGTCTCTTAATGGTTCACATCTCTTATTGGTTGAACACTTAAAGGTTCAGACTGTTTGTTTTGCAAACAGAAGTCTGAATGGTTCAGACATTTGCCTCTGAATGGCTAAGCATTATACTAAGTCTGAATGGTTAAGACCTCTTATCTGAATTGGTAAGACATTTGTCTCTGAATGGTTAAGCATTACACCGGCTCTTAATTGTTCAGACCTCATATTGGTTCGCACACTTTAATGATTCAGATCTCTTACTGGTTCAGCACTTACCCATTCAGAAGTTGCCAAACAACCCCTAAGGCCATGGGGTATGGGGCTTGGGTTGGGGCGTGGCCCTTGGGGCTTGGCTTTCAAGCCGGGCGTGGGGCGGTATGGCCATGCTAGGTGGCTGCCTCCCATTCTCTCACCCGCCACGTCATAGCGGGGTTTCAAAGTTTGAATTTAAAATTCAAACGGTTGGGGGAAAAGCAAACTGCCACCCGGTCTGTAACACCCCGTGTTTTCATAAGTGAAAGTCAAAGTCAAGGTCAAAGTCAACGACCGGTTTCGCGCAACTTGACTGGTAGAAATGTCCTTATTTTATTTGTATTATGTGGAGTAAGTGTCGTTCATTGCAAATGAGTATTAATCGTACTTAAATCGACCTACGACTGTGAACTATAGGAAGTAACAATGTGATAAAGCTAATCAACTGATAATCAAGCTATGCTAACTGAATCGACATCGAATCGTAACTCGAACTACGTAATTTACTTATTGTTTATACGCGTGTGTGTGTGCCTTACGTGTTACATGTGCATGTCTATTCATTTGTGTTGTGGTAATCAAGCGAACCCAATCGAAACTCGAAATCTAACTCGAAATATCGCCGAACTCGAACTCGAATCATGATCATGATAGATAGTGGAGAATAGATCACGCAAGGTACGAAGTAGTTGGGACTAAAAGTAATTTGACTAGGAAACCCTATCGAATCGATCGCAAGCGGAACCGAAACGCCAAAACTCGTCGCACCAAACACATCACCCAGGCGCCAATCCGCACGGACAGGCCATCCGCACGGACAGGCTATCCGCACGGATGACCAATCCGGGTGATGTGCAATCCGGACGAACGATACTTTCCTCTTTTAGCATCCTATAAATACACGGGTCACTCTCCAAACTTTCCACTTTTGGCAAGTGACGACCGACCAGCATGCTTTCTTCACCTTTTCTTCGATTTCTCTCAATCCAGGTAAGATCTCGCCCTAAATCTCGTACTTTCTTGATCTATACGCACCACTACACCTTCCTATCTTTTAGATATTAACTTTTAACCGTGAAATCATCAAGATTTGAGGTATTCTAGGATGACGTCATCATGAAGTTCCCATGAACTTCAAGCCTGACCTCATTCCACCAAGAATAACTCGGATCTAAACGATTTCCACAAGATTTCACAAACAACTTCGCATAAATCTGAACTTTTGAAAGGATAATAGAGTTGAAAGGAATAAACACCAGTTTTCTCCTTCTTTTACACTAAAAAACGATAAGAATCGGATTAGTTCTAGTCTTCTACTCAATGTTAGTGAGGCACTAGTCCTAAATCCGGATTCTACCCGAGACACCTGATTTCGGGTTAGACCAGAATGACCATTCTGAGCTGCCGACCGGCCAAGCTGGGGTGATTCCTAGCCGGCTTAGTCGTGCGGGTAAGAATACAATTCCGATTGGTCGAGACGTAATCAGAACGTCTCGATAGAACGACAAAGGCGACCAAGGGTAGACGAATGGAACAACCAGAGCGAGATGCTGCCCGGACGAACTGATGTCCGCACGGACATGATATCCGGACGGACTGATGATTCGCACGGACAGACTATCCGGACGGGTTGCCATCCGGACGGACTACACTTGGTACTGATGTGTGCAAAATGCAACATATAAATTACATCAATTGTGGCATAAAAGTAACATTTTTTAGTACTAATGTTGGAAAAAGTGTACTTTTGTCTTCCTTTTGTATTTTCAGGATTAAATGAGCTCAAATTAACAAAAGAAGCAAAAAGACATCAAAATCTAATCCGCACGTTGTCCGCATTCAAACTAACCATATTCAAACAAGGTTTGAGTATCGACGAATGAATAATCCGCACGGACGACCCTCTGAATGGATTACTCTTCGGATCATGAGATACTAAGACCTTAAACAATTTCCAACACGTTGTCCGCACGAACTACCACCCGGACGGACTGTAGTTATCCGCACGGACTACCATCCGGACGGATTATTGGTATCCGCACGGACTACCATCCGGACGGATTGTTGCTATCCGCACGGACTACCACCCGGACGGATTGTTGTTGTTCGCACGGACTTCCATTCGGACGGATTTCACCAACTTCATCAAGTAACTCACCATTAAAGTCGTTGTCCGCACGGACTACCATCCGCACGGATCGTCATCCGCGCGACCGACTTGAAGGGTAAGAGAACTTAAATGTTTTCTAAATACTACAACGAAAACTTCAAAGGACAAGCCATCATACACAAACACATCTCACCCATAGGAAGAAACAATCCACTCGAATAGTCATCCGCACGGACAAGCTGTCCGCACGGATGACCAACCGAGCGGATTAATTATCCCCACGGATTGCTGTCCGCACGGATGACCATCCGTATGACCAGCCATCCTGCCCACTCTCATCCTGTATTGTTTTACGCGTCACTTATCGCTACGTTATCGAATCTATTCAGGCTAACCGTACTCGCTAAAAGCGCTCCCTTCAATCCTTTAATCGCTGTGAGTATACTCGATCCCTTTTTGCTTTAAGCACTTTTGGGTGTTACATACGTTACGAATATTCGAACTACAATTATCACACTACTCAAACTATTTGAACGCTAACCGTTAATGCATGTTATACGTGGCTTATGAATGCTTGTTTGTTATGTTTACACATGGAATGTTGTCTACCTGCCTTAGCAACGATAGTACTATAATTTGGACTCAGCACCCGTTCACACGGGGGTTGTTAAGGATCCTTTACTTGCATGGGTTACAGTGGTAATCATGTATTGCGAACTGCCTCGGGCAGTCAACCCGCAGTCATTGGTATCGATGGGTATATGTCGATAACTAACGTGCTTCATTTCACTATGTGTACGTGCTGGTTATGCGTAAACGAATTCGAACTCTATATGCTATTATCAAACTTGTATGCTCACCTTTACATTTTATGTATTGACTTTATTTTAACGTATGTGACAGGTGCTTAGGATGCATGTGTGGTAGGAATTGGAAGCTAGAATAAAGCTTTAGAGCCTAACAAATAGTTGTCTGTAGATAACGAATCAGGGGTCTCTAGAAGCAGATAAACAATTGCTACTTATTTAAATCTGAGTTGTCGGAACAGAATATTTGTCTTGATGCTTGTCTGTAATAATTATTTGACTATTTGAGATACGGTATGGGACGTATTATTTAAATTGAATAGTTTTGATAATTGTTGTGGAAACTTCTGGACAATCTGTTTCGCTCAGTGCCATGCCCCGATGATTCCGCCATCGGTTGGGGTGTGACAGATTGGTATCAGAGCCATAACTATAGGGAATTAGGGAAGACTCAACCTAGTCCGGGTCGAAGTCTTAGAAACCTAGACTATAGTTAGGAACCAACAGACCAACTTTTGCATGATCGTTCGAGATTTTGTATGAGTTTGCTACTATTTCCTCGTATTTCTCGCTTATTCTACACTATCACCACACTCGAATTTTCAACTATGAAGGGGCAACAGAGCCAAGAATAGGTGTGAAAACCGCAAACTCTCGACTAAAGTTGCTTAATCAACCCGCTTTTTACTTACAAACGAGGAGAATTATGCCAAATCAGGAGTGAAATCCATATTTTGATGAATAATCTCCTCTATTTTGCCAAAATAGGGACGAAGTTGTTAAGCTAGGGGTTAAACCCTAACCTTGACGACTTGATTCCGCGAATTTTACAAAACTCTCACCAAAGTTCGACGGACTCCAACGACCTGAAGTCAAAATATGACCAACGGGATGTGTGCCAACGCCCAAGAATCGAGGCAAGGGCACATTCCCGGAAGTCAAACGTATACAACGGGTCCTTGTGAATAGTCGAATCACTTGGTTAGTCGAAGTCTACTAGCCGTAGACAATCTATCTCTCTCAATTTCATGTGTTTCAAATTTGTCGATTTTATGTGTTTTATATGGTCTTACCAAATTATGTGTTTAAATTTTTGAAGGTTTACTCGATTTTGCTTTCACTACGATCAACACGCACGACGCACACTGCACTTCTATCTCAAATCGCTAACAAATCGCCGAATTTTGGAGAACCCTATGCTATACTACGCTATCGATATACTAAGCGCGATCGCTATACTCGAACGATCGCAAACTTTGAATAATAGGTTTCTGTTTTCTGACCGCCTCTAGTGAATAAATGCGTACGTGCTCTCTTGTTTCTACGTGCTTAGGAAATTGATGATTGTGCTCTACGTGCTTACGTGTTTATGAGATTATGTGCCCTACATGGTTATGTGTCTATGTGTTTACATGAATATGCGTGTTATTGAGCTTTAGTAGTAGTAGTGGACGTGTGAGGTGAGATTCGAATACAATATGTTGAGTTCCGTGGCGATGTCTATTGCAGACAATGTCGTCTGGATCCCGTCACATGCTTTCTCGTCAAGAAAAGAGAGACAAACGCCTTGCTTCCATCATCGCTAAGAGTGTAGCAAAGGCCGTGAGTGCTGCTTACGAGAATGCCAGCAAGTCATCTGAGGAGTCGAGGACCGAAGGTCCTAAAGCTGCCGCAAGACCCTTCAGTTTCATACAATTCAAGTCGTGTGGGCCAAAAGAATTCACTGGCGAAGGAGGTCCTACTGCACTATTTCACTGGTTTGATTCCATTGAGGTTACTCTGCGACAGAGTGGTTGCCCTGATGACCTTCGAACTCTGAATGCGACCGACGTTTTCCAGTCCCGAGCACTAGACTGGTGGACGGCCGAGAAGAACAAGCGAGGGAATGATGCAGCCTACGGTCTGTCGTGGGATGAGCTCAAGGAAGTTATGCTAGAGGAATTCTGCCCTCCTCACGAACGTCAAAAGCTAGAAGATGAATTTTGGCACCTACAACAGAAGGATGGTGACAATGCTGCTCTTATCGATCAAGTCAAGACTCAGCATTATCTGTCCCGATCAAGTCAAGACTCCCGACATGACCATCAAGAAGTATATCCGAGCTTTGCCCGACTGCATTGCTGATTTCGTGCAAGCGGCTAAGACTACGACGATCGAGGAAACCTATCTGTTGGCCGCTGAAATCAATGACAAACGGGTTAAGGCTGGGGTATGGGATAAGACTTCCAAGCATCTGCATCAAGCTACCGCTACCGCACCAACTGCTGAACCTACCTCATCCAGCAACAAGAGAAAGAACAGCTCCACCAACAAGAACTGTGCGATTACTGTTGCACCGATTCAAGCTGTACCTGCCCAACAGCGTCAAGTGGCGGCGCCTGTGGCTAATGCACCGCCTGCTAAGCGTGCATACACTGGGCCACATCCGCTCTGCCCTACTTGCACCTACCACCACCCGACTGCTATTCAATGCCGCTTTTGTGCTCATTGCAATGTATACGGCCACTTTACTACCAACTGCCGTATTCGTCAAGCTCCTGCCAATCAAGCTCTACTCACTGCCCCACCGGGTCAACAATCTCGTCCGGCACCCGCAGTCAAAGCCAGAGCCTGCTTCGCGTGTGGCGACCCGAACCATTTCGCCAACGTGTGCCCAAACAGGGTCGTGAAACAAGAACCCCAACAGCAACAGCCGCAACAGCAACAACAACAACAACAGCAGCAACAACAGGTCGCACGTGCCAGAACCTTCAACCTCAACGTGCGTCAAGCTCAGGCCGACAATAACGTGGTCAACGGTACGTTCCTTGTGAATGGTATTTATGCTTCCTGTTTGTTTGATACCGGAGTGGATAATTGCTTTGTGTCGTTCGAATTTGAGAAACTCCTTAGTCGTAAACGCTCCAAACTCTCCTCAACCTTCGATGTTGAAGTCGCTACAGGAAGAACCGTCACTGTCAATTCTGTTCTTCGTGATTGTACTCTTGAGCTCAACAATCACATCTTTCCAATCGACCTTATTCCAATGCAACTCGGAAGCTTTGATGTCATAATAGGCATGGACTTTCTTCGAGAAAACCATGCTGAAGTTGTTTGCTTCGACAAGATGATTCGATTTTCGCTCGCGAATGGTGACTTATTGTGTATACACGGCGATACTACTTCAAAGGGTCTCAAGGTTATGTCATGCCTGCAAGCCAGCAAGTATCTCCGTAAGGAATACATGGCTTTCTTAGCTAACATCGTAGTAGCGGAGAAGGAAAAGAAAGAGAAGAAGGAAGTGAAAGACGTTCCCGTGGTTCGAGAATTTCCCAATGTTTTTCCAGAGGATCTTCCCGGACTACCGCCAAGTCGTGATATCGACTTTCGTATTGACCTCATTCCTGGAGCCAACCCTATCGCCAAAGCTCCTTATCGACTCGAGCCGTCTGAAATGCGCGAACTCTCAACTCAACTCCAGGAATTACTTGATAAAGGCTTCATTCGCCCGAGCACCTCTCCTTGGGGCGCGCCAGTCATTTTTGTCAAAAAAAAAAGGATGGGTCGTTCAGGATGTGCATCGACTATCGGGAATTGAATAGGTTAACTATCAAGAACCGCTATCCCCTACCTCGTATCGACGATTTGTTTGATCAGCTACAAGGCGCTACGTGTTTTTTCGAAGATCGATCTACATTCAGGATATCATCAGCTACGTATTCAAGAGGAGGATATACCCAAAACCGCATTCCGCACCCGATACGGTCATTACGAATTCGTTGTCATGCCTTTTGGTCTAACAAACGCACCAGCGGTTTTCATGGATCTGATGAATCGCGTGTGTAAACCATATCTCGACCGTTTTGTCATCGTATTCATCGACGATGTCTTGATCTATTCCAAATCAAAATCCGAACACGCGCAACATCTACGTTTGGTTCTCGAGTTACTCCAGGGGAACCAACTCTATGCCAAGTTCTCCAAGTGTGAATTTTGGTTGGAGAAAGTTCAGTTTCTGGGTCATATTGTTAACAGTCAGGGCATTCACGTCGATCCTGCGAAGATTGAAGCTGTCAAGAGTTGGGTTACGCCTAAGAACCCGTCCGAAGTCCGTTCTTTTCTCGGACTAGCGGGCTATTATCGACGATTTATCGAAGGATTCTCGAAGATTGCTGTACCACTTACTTCTCTTACACATAAAGACCAGCCTTTTGTTTGGGGAACTAAACAAGAATCTGCCTTTCAAACCCTCAAACACATGCTTTGCAATGCTCCTGTTCTCACATTGCCCGACGGAAACAATGATTTCATTGCCTACTGTGATGCTTCCAACCTTGGTCTCGGTTGTGTTCTCATGCAACGGGACAAGGTCATAGCTTACGCGTCTCGTCAGCTCAAAATCCACGAGAAGAACTATACAACCCATGATCTCGAGCTAGGCGCGGTTGTTTTTGCATTAAAGATTTGGCGACACTACCTGTATGGTACTAAGTGTACGATCTTCACCGATCATAGGAGCCTACAGCATATCTTTAATCAGAAGGAACTTAATATGCGTCAACGCCGATGGGTAGAACTCCTCAACGATTACGACTGTGAGATTCGTTATCACCCAGGCAAAGCGAATGTTGTTGCCGACGCACTTAGCAGACGGAGCTACCTGCTTAGCACTCGTAACGTTCAAGCCCAGCACAACCTCGAAACTCTTATCCGCGACGCTCAACATGCATGTTTTAACGAACGCACCCTGAAAAAAGAAAGAATCTACCATGACGGAGCCCAGCTTGTGAGCAAATCAAACGGAATATTCCATTTCTTAGACCGCGTTTGGATTCCCAAGCGAACCAATTTGCGACAAATTCTGATGGACGAAGCCCATAAATCTCGGTATTCTATTCACCCCGGTGCCGACAAAATGTACCAGGATCTTCGTTATACGTACTGGTGGCCGGGTATGAAAAGGGATATCGCTCTCTACGTCGGAAAATGCCTAACTTGTGCTAGAATCAAGGCTGAACATCAAAGACCCTCTGGCTTGCTCGAACAACCATCAATTCCCATGTGGAAGTGGGAGAGCATAGCTATGGATTTCGTAACCAAGCTGCCACCCACGTCATCAGGTCACGACAACATTTGGGTTGTAGTCGACCATTTGACCAAATCAGCTCACTTTCTGCCCATACGAGAAGACTACAAGGTAGAACGATTAGCCCGAATCTACACCGACGAGATCATTTGTAATCATGGGACGCCTGGTGACATCATTTCTGATCGTGATGCTCTGTTTACTTCGCGATTGTGGGAAACGTTTCAAACGGCACTAGGTACAACGCTTAATCTAAGTACCGCATTCCACCCACAAACCGACGGTCAGACTGAAAGAACGATCCGTACTCTTGAAGACATGCTCCGCTCGTGTGTTCTAGACTTCGGTGGCAATTGGGATAAACACCTGCCGTTAGTCGAATTCTCGTATAACAATAGCTACCAGTCGAGAGCCGATGTCTTGATCTATTCCAAGTCGAGAGCCGAACACGCGCAACATCTACTTTTGGTTCTCGAGTTACTCTAGGGGAACCAACTTTACGCCAAATTCTCCAAGTGCGAATTTTGGTTGGGGGAAGTTCAGTTTCTGGGTCACATTGTAAATAGTCAGGGTATTCACGTCGATCCTGCGAAGATTGAAGCTGTTAAGAGCTGGGTTACACCTAAGAACCCGTCTGAAGTCCGCTCCTTTCTCGGGCTAGCGGGCTATTATCGACGATTTATCGAAGGATTCTCGAAGATTGCTGTACCACTTACCTCTCTTACACACAAGGACCAGCCTTTTGTCTGGGGAACCAAACAAGACTCTGCCTTTCGAACCCTTAAACACATGCTTTGCAATGCTCTTGTCCTCACATTGCCCGACGGAAACAATGATTTCATTATCTACTGTGATGCTTCCAACCTTGGTCTTGGTTGTGTCCTTATGCAACGAGACAAGGTCATAGCTTACGCATCTCATCAGCTCAAAATCCACGAGAAGAACTATACAACCCACGATCTCGAGCTAGGCGCGGTTGTTTTTGCATTAAAGATTTGGCGACACTACCTGTATGGTACTAAGTGTACGATCTTCACCGATAATAGGAGCCTCCAACACATCTTTAATCAGAGAGAACTAAACATGCGTCAACGCCGATGGGTAGAACTTCTCAACGATTACGATTGTGAGATTCGTTATCACCCAAGCAAAGCAAATGTTGTAGCCGACGCACTTAGCAGACGGAGCTATATGCTTAGCACTCGTAATGTTCGAGCCCAGCACAACCTCGAAACTCTCATCCGCGACGCCCAGCATGGGTGTTTCAACGAACGCACATTGAAGAAAGAACGAATCTACCACGATGGAGCCCAGCTTGTGAGCAAATCAAACGGGATATTCCACTTTCTAGACCGAATTTGGATCCCCAAGCGAACCAATTTGCGACAGATTATCATGGACGAAGCCCACAAATCTTGGTACTCTATTCATCCCGGTGCCGACAAAATGTACCAGGATCTCCGCTATAGGTACTGGTGGCCGGGTATGAAACGGGATATCGCTCTCTACGTCGGAAAATGCCTAACCTTTGCTAGAATCAAGGCTGAACATCAAAGACCCTCTGGCTTGCTCGAACAACCACCAATTCCTATGTGGAAATGGGAGAGTATAGCTATGGATTTCGTAACCAAGCTTCCAACCACGTCATCAGGTCACGACAGCATTTGGGCTGTTGTTGACCATTTGACTAAATCAGCCCACTTTTTGCCAATACGAGAAGACTACAAGGTGGAACGATTAGCCCGAATATACACCGACGAGATCATTTGTAGACATGGGACGCCTCGTGACATCATCTCTGGTCGTGATGCTCGGTTTACTTCTCGATTGTGGGAAACGTTTCAAACAGCACTTGGTACAACGCTACATCTAAGTACCGCTTTCCACCCACAAACCGACGGTCAGACTGAAAGAACGATTCGTACTCTTGAAGACATGCTCCGTTCGTGTGTTCTAGACTTCGGTGGTAATTGGGATAAGCACCTGCCGTTAGTCGAATTCTCGTATAACAACAGCTACCAGGCTAGCATTCAGATGGCACCTTTCGAAGCCTTATACGGAAGAAGATGTCAATCGCCTATTGTGTGGCACGAGATCGGTCACTCGCAACTAACCGGTCCGGAGCTGCTACAAGAAACGACAGACAAAATTTTCCAAATTCGAGACAACCTAGCGAACCTTCGGGATCGACAGAAAGTTTACGCCGATAAAAAGCGCAAGCCCCGGGAATTTGGCGTTGGTGACTACGTACTCCTAAAGGTATCACCTTGGAAGGGTGTAGTCCGATTCGACAAAAAGGGAAAACTCGCGCCTCGATATGTTGGACCTTTTAAGATTCTGGAAAGGATCGGAAAAGTCGCCTACAGACTCGAATTACCGGAGGAACTTAGCAATGTCCACCCGACTTTTCACGTGTCAAACCTCCGAAAGTGCATCGCCGACCACGATTTACATGTCTCTCTAGATGATCTACAAGTGAACGAAACATTACACTTCGTGGAGAAGCCTGTCGAAATCATGGATCGCCAAACCAAGCAGCTCAGGCGCTCACGCATTCCTATTGTGAAAGTCCGATGGGAAGGTAAACGAGGCGCGGAGTTTACTGGGGAACTCGAAAGCGACATGAAGGCAAAGTACCCGCAGTTGTTTAATTAGAAAAGCGAACCACAAAAACTCAGATTTCTCTCAAACGGCTTGGAATTAAGTTCTGAAAATTTGTAGGCTTTTAGATCATGTATTTCGCACAACATATCCAAATTTTAGCCGATTCTAACCGTAAAATCTTGTCTAATTTGACGCTTTTCAGTTAGAAACGTGAAATAGTTGAAAAGTGAAGGAATTTTTGACAAATCTGTCTAATACTTTGTACGATTTCATAACAATCTAATAGAACCACCGATTATAGTACATTCTAGTGTGTTTGGTCACGCACGTTCAAGGATTCCATGTCACTAGCGGTCGTCTCAAAGTCAAAATCGGCCCGAACGAAAAGTTCTCAAACGTGATTCACGGCGTTGTACAGCTTCCGGCTTAATTTCGGGACGAAATTCCCTAAACAAGGGGAGGCTGTAACACCCCGTGTTTTCATAAGTGAAAGTCAAAGTGTAACACCCCGTGTTTTCACGAGTGAAAGTCAAAGTCAAGGTCAAAGTCAACGACCGATTTCGCGCGACTTGACTCGTAGAAATGTTTTTATTTTAATTATATTATGTGGAGTAAGTGTCGTACATTGCAATAATCGAATCATGTTAACCGTATTTCAATCGACTCGCAACTGTGAATTATAGGCAGTAACAATGCGATAAAGTTAATCAACTAACAATCAAACTATGCTAATCGAATCGACATCGAACCGCAACTCGAACTGCGTATTTTACTTGTTGTTCATACGTGTGTGTGTGCCTTACGTGTTACCTGTGCATGTTTATTTTATGTTATGTTGTGATAATCAAGCGAACTCAATCGAAACTCGAAGTCTTACTCGAATACAATCGAACTCGAACCCGAATCCCGATCAAACCCTGTTAAATACGAAGTAGTTGGGACTAAAAGTAATTTGAATAGGAAACCCTATCGACTCGTTCGCAATCTAAACCGAAACGTCGAAGAATCGTCGCACCGAACGCACCATTCCAGCGTCATCCGGACGGATTGTCCATCCGGACGGACAGTCAATCCGCACGGATTGACCATCCGCACGGATTGACCATCCGCACGGATTACCAATCCGGGTAACGTGCAATCCGCACGGATTACCCTTTCCCCTTTTGGTATCCTATAAATACACGGGTCACTCTCCAAACTTTCCACTTTTGGCAAGTGACGTCCGACCCGCACGCATTCTTCACTTTTTCTCAGATTTCTCTCAATCCAGGTAAGATCTTGCTCTAATTCTTGTACATTCTTAATCACTACACAATTCTACACCTTTCTATCTTTCAAATCTCAACTTTTAACCGTGAAACCATCAAGATTGGAGGTGTTCTCGGGTGACGTCATCATGAAGTTCTCATGAACTTCAAATGTGACCTCAATCCACCAAGAATAACTCAGATCTGAACGGTTTCCATAAGATTTCACAACAATATCACCTAAATCTAAACTTTTCAAAGGATAAAAGAGTTGAAAGAAATAAACTCAAGTTTTCTCCTTCTTTTACCCTTAAAATCGGAACGAATCTGATAGGTTCTAGTCTTCTACTCGATAATAGTGATGCACTAGCCCTAGATCTGGATTCTACCCATAAGACACCTGATTACGAGATAAACCGGAATGACCGTTCTGAGTCGCCGACAGGTCGAGTTAGGGTGGTTCCTGGCCGGCTTAGTCATGCGAGTAGGAATACAATTCCAAGTGGTTGCCACGTAATCAGAACGTCTCGATAAACGACTACAGAAACCAAGAGTAGACGAACGGAACAGCCAGACGAGAGATTGTCCGAACGGACAAGTTGTCCGCACGGACAAAAAAATCCGGACGGGTTGTCACCCGGACGAACTACACTTGGGACCCACATTCAAAGCGAGGTTTGAGTATCGACGAATGAACAATCTGGACGGACGACCTCTGAATGGATTACTCTTCGGATCATGAGATACTAAGACCTTGAATAAGTTCAAACAATGTGCATCCGCACGGACAAGTTGTTCGCACGGACAGACTATCCGGACGGATTGTCTGTCCGCACGAACAACTATCCGGACGGATTACCATTATCCGCACGGATTACCATCCGGACGGATTCCACAAGCTTCATCAAGTGACTCAGCCTCAGAGACGTGTTCGCACGGATCACCATCCGGACGGATTGTTGTCCGCGCGACCGGCTTGAAAGGTAGAGATACTTAAATGTTTTCTAAATGCTACAATGAAAACTTCAAAGCACAAGCCATCATACACAAACACATCCTTAGGAAGAAACAATCCACTCGAATAGTAATCCACACGGACTACTTGTCCGCACGAATAAACAATCCGCACGAGTAACAAATCCGGATGGATTACCATCCGCACGGATAGTTACTCGCACGGATAGTTTATCTGGGTGGATCACCACTCGCACGGATAGTTTATCCGGATGGATTACCATCCGCACGGATAGTTACTCGCACGGATAGTTTATCCGGGTGGATCACCACTCGCACGGATAGTTTATCCGGATGGATCACCATCCGCACGGATTTCCATCCGCACGGATAGTTGATCCGCACGATCAGCTATCCTACCCGCTCTCACTTCGTACTGTTCTTACACGCCACTTATCGTTACGTTATCGAATCTATTCAGGCTAACCGTACTCGCTAAGCGCTCCCTTCAATCCATAATCGCTGTGAGTATACTCGAACCCTTTTTGCTTTTAGCACTTTTGGGTGTTACATACGTTACGAATATTCAAACTACAACTATCACACTACTCAAGCTATTTTAATGCTAAACCATTAATGCATGTTATACGTGGCTTATGAATGCTTGTTTGTTAAGTTTACACATGGAATGCTGTCTACCTGCCTTAGCAACGATAGTACTATAGTTTGGACTCAGCACCCGTTCACACGGGGGTTGTTAAGGATCTTCTACTTGCATGGATTACGGTGGTAATCATGTATTGCGAACTGCCTCGGGCAGTCAATCCGCAGCATTGGTATCGATGGATCTATGTCGATAACTAACATGCTTCATTTCACTATGTGTACATGCTGGTTATGCGTAAACGAATTCGAACTCTATATGCTATTATCAAACTTGTATGCTCACCTTTACATTATATGTATTGACTTTATTTTAACGTATGTGACAGGTGCTTAGGTTTTTTCTATGCTTAACTTGCTGGTGATGAAATTGAGGCTAGGGAAGGAGTCCTAGAAACCAACAAATAAATTAGCTATGTTTAAATCTGAGTTGTCGGAACAAAATACTTGTCTTGATGCTTGTCTGTAATAATTATTTAACTATTTGAGATACGGTATGGGACGTATTGCTTTAATTGAATGGTTATGATAGTTGTTATGGAAACTTCTGGACAATCTGTTTCGCTCAGTGCCACGCCCCGATGATTCCGCCATCGGTTGGGGTGTGACACAAAGTCAAGGTCAACGACCGGTTTCGCAAAACTTGACTTGTAGAAATGTCCTTATTTTATTTGTATTATGTGGAGTAAGTGTCGTTCATTGCAAATGAGTATTAATCGTACTTAAATTGACCTACGACTGTGAACTATAGGAAGTAACAATGCGATAAAGCTAATCAACTGATAATCAAGCTATGCTAACTGAATCGACATCGAATCGTAACTCGAACTACGTAATTTACTTATTGTTTATACGCGTGTGTGTGTGCCTTACGTGTTACCTGTGCATGTCTATTCATTTATGTTGTGGTAATCAAGCGAACCCAATCGAAACTCAAAATCTAACTCGAAATATCGCCGAACTCGAACTCGAACTCGAATCATGATCATGATAGATAGTGGAGAATAGATCACGCAAGGTACGAAGTAGTTGGGACTAAAAGTAATTTGACTAGGAAACCCTATCGAATCGATCGCAAGCGGAACCGAAACGCCAAAACTCGTCGCACCAAACAAATCACCCAGGCGCCAATCCGCACGGACAGGCCAACCGCACGGACAGGCTATCTGCACGGATGACCAATCCGGGTGATGTGCAATCCGGACGAACGGTACTTTCCTCTTTTAGCATCCTATAAATACACGGGTCACTCTCCAAACTTTCCACTTTTGGCAAGTGACGACCGACCAGCACGCTTTCTTCACCTTTTCTTCGATTTCTCTCAATCCAGGTAAGATCTCACCCTAAATCTCGTACTTTCTTGATCTAAACGCACTACTACACCTTCCTATCTTTTAGATATTAACTTTTAACTGTGAAATCATCAAGATTTGAGGTATTCTAGGATGACGTCATCATGAAGTTCCCGTGAACTTCAAGCCTGACCTCATTCCACCAAGAATAACTCGGATCTAAACGATTTCCACAAGATTTCACAAACAACTTCGCATAAATCTGAACTTTTCAAAGGATAATAGAGTTGAAAGGAATAAACACCAGTTTTCTCCTTCTTTTACACTCAAAAACGATAAGAATCGGATTAGTTCTAGTCTTCTACTCAATGTTAGTGAGGCACTAGTCCTAAATCCGGATTCTACCCGAGACACCTGATTTCGGGTTAGACCAGAATGACCATTCTGAGCCGCCGACCGGCCAAGCTGGGGTGATTCCTATCCGGCTTAGTCGTGCGGGTAAGAATACAATTCCGATTGGTCGACACGTAATCAGAACGTCTCGATAGAACGACAAACGCGACCAAGGGTAGACGAATGGAACAACCAGAGCGAGATGCTGCCCGGACGAACTGATGTCTGCACGGACAGGATTTCGGACGGACTGATGATTCGCACGGACAGACTATCCGGACGGGTTGCCATCCGGACGGACTACACTTGGTACTGATGTGTGCAAAATGAAACTTATAAATTACATCAATTGTGGCATAAAACTAACCCTTTTTTAGTACTAATGTTGGAAAAAGTGTACTTTTGTCTTCCTTTTGTTTTTTCAGGATTAAATGAGCTCAAATTAACAAAAGAAGCAAAAAGACATCAAAATCTAACATAAATACAAGAAAAGGAACAAGACGTGACATACCCGACCCCACGACAGCATCTTCCCAAGCAAAACAAGACAACAGAAGACTGAACACGCCCCGTGCTCAGCCAGCACTGGGCCGTGCCCAAGTGTCAGCAGAAAAGACAAAGTGGTAGAAGCTTCTATTGCCCACCACGGGGCCGTGCTCAGTGGACACGGGGCCGTGGTCAACTATAAGATTCGCACAATCCAGGCAAATCTTCATAGTACAAAGATTCTTCTGCACACAGGGTCGTGCTCAGCGGACACGGGGGCGTTGTCAACTAATAAGACAAGCTGCAATAAATAAAGAAAGAGAAGGATGTGGACACGGGGCCGTGCCCGAGCATCTGTTCAGCCTATAAATAGGAGTGCTTGGCTCAAGCTCAAACCATCCCTTGGCACACCACCTCTCTCACACTTCACCCACCACCCACCACCACCATAACACCATCATCCACCATCATCATCCATTGTCCATCGTAGAGTGTGTGAGTCGTCTCGGGATCCAAGATTGATCCTAAGAGTTCTTGACAATCAAGGCCATGTTTTCCTAAGTCTCTTACATCACTTGGTGAAGACAAAGTGTCTAGTGTAATACTTTTTATTTCTAATCTTTTCGCACTTTTTACTTGGTTTTGTATTAATGACTTTAATAACTAGTTTCTTATGTTGAAGGTGATCTTTCCTTATCGTTTGTCCGTGGTGTCTTGAAATTATTTTACTGTCTATATAAAATAAAAGATTTTCACCATTCATATCTCCACGGTCTATATGGAGGTATGTTGGCTACCTGGTCGGGGGTTAAGGGAACGGTTTGGTAAAGGTCTTGCCATTGTTCAGCGTTTAGAGGTCCTGCAATGGACCTGGGTCAAATTTAGTAGGACCTCCTTCAATACTTAACGGTATTGGATGGCGGGGGTCCAAACTCTTTGATCCACTCATAAGTTAACTACTATTAATACTATAACCCGGCTACTTAGGACTGTATCCCTGCTGACTCAGACTACTTAGTCGAGGGTAACATCACCTCCAAAAGAGGGGCCTACCATAATTTGCATTAATAACTTAATTAATTATCTTCCAATAATCCACTCTTTTAGGATTGTATCCTTGCTGACTCAAACTACTGGGGTGAGGGTAACGTCACCTTCAAAAGAGGGGCCTACTACAATAACTAAGATAATCTCTTAAAATAGTGCAAAAGTGCGGAAATAATCAAAGGTTACACTAGATACGAGTCGGAACCAAGTGATTCATCTTGTCTATCTGTTTTTCTTTTATTTTTATTTTCAGCATTTTAGTTAGTTTTTATTTTTTCTTAGCTTAAAACATTTTTTCTAACCTTTTTTATTTGATTAGACGTTGAGGATAAACCGGTACTAAAAGCTCTTGTGTCCTTGGACGACCTCGGTATCTTGCCAACACTATACTACGCTCACGATGGGTGCACTTGCCCATATGTGTGTTTAGTGTTAGTAAAATATCGTGTTTTATAAATTTAAAACATGGCTAAAAATAAGTGTTAAAATGGCTTAAAATATACACCTAATATATATAACACTTCACACGCATCAAGTTTTTTGGCGCCGTTGCCGGGGACACAAGGATTTTAAGAAAGTTAGGAATCAACGGCCTAATCTTTTTTTTTTCTTATTTTTCATTTTTTTAGGATTTTTTTAAGTTTTTCTGTTTCTGCAGAGCTCAGCACGGGCCGTGCCTGGTCGGACACGGGCCGTGCCCAGCACTATCACTGGCAGTTTTTATTTTCCGAGTTACAGAGGGCTGAGCACGGGGCCGTGTCGGTGCAACACGGGGGCCGTGTCGGTGCAACACGGGGGCCGTGTCCAACTCCCAGTAACAGGGATCCGGAGAACAAATACTGTAAATTTGACCACGGGCCGTGGTCGCGGAGCACGGGGCCGTGGTGAACCTTCTGACCAACATTCTTTTCTGTTTTTATCGCAGGACTTGGAACTTTGGCGCCACATTTAAACTTCCTACGTAGTGCATGAGCTCCAGTTCTAGTAGAGACGTAAAAGAACCTCTAGAAGAACCCGAACGCTTTCTGAGAAAAAGACTTAAAGCTAAAAATCAAGAGAAAGTTTCGGGGGACCCACTTCCAAGGGCGGACCAACGTACCCTCATGGATTACCTACGGCCCACCGTAGGTAATCTCGGCGCCGCTATCAATGCACCGAATGTCGAAGCCAATAACTTCGAACTTTGGCCACATTTGATACAAATGCTTCAAAACTCCGCAACCTTCCATGGGCTTGCGGACGAGGATCCCCATCTACATATTACTAATTTCTTAGAAATATGTGATACCTTTCGGATCAATGGAGCATCAAATGACGCCATCCACCTTCGAATGTTTCCATTTTCACTAAAAGACCGAGCTAAGGCTTGGCTTAACACCCTCCCAGTTGGCTCGGTAAACACCTGGGATGAACTAGCCCAAAAGTTTCTATATAAGTATTTCCCTCCGTCTAAAACGGCTAAATTAATGACTGAAATTAATACATATTCACAAGAGGATGGGGAATCCTTATATGAAACTTGGGAAAGGTTCAAGGAGCTACTAAGAAAGTGTCCTCATCACGGTCTTGCGGTATGGCAACAAGTATCCACTTTCTACAATGGGTTGTTGCCACACACAAGACAAACACTTGATTCTAGCTCCGGGGGACTCTTAGGTAATCGTCGCCCAAATGAAATATATAATCAAATTGAAGAAATTGCTCAAACCAATTTTCAATGGCACACTCCCCGAGGTAATAAATCTATTTCCCCGGGCGCCCATAAGATTGATGAAAGCACCTCTTTACAAGCCCAAATCTAGGCCCTATCTTCGAAAATCAAAAAGCTAGAAATGACAAAAACGGCCTCAGTTATGGCTTGTGAAGGGTGTGGTGGGCCACATGAAAATTGGAGTTGTATGAAAGAATTAGATGAACAAACAGAAATGGTAAACTACATTGATAACAGACCTAGGCCGTCGGGTCCACCAACGGGTACCTACAACCAAGGATGGCGTAACCACCCAAACCTTGGTTGGAGAGATCCCGGCAATAGTAGTAACCAACAAAACCAACGAACTAACTTTCAGCAACCACAAAATTTCTCTCAACAACAAGGTGGAAGAGAAAGGCTTGAAGATACTGTATCTCGCCTCATCTCCGACACCGAAAAGAAAAACTCGGATCGATTTCAACAATTGGAATCAAATTTTAGAAATCAACAAGCTAGCATTCAAAACATTGAAAAACAATTAAATCAACTAGCTCAAAATTTCTCCGAGAGACCACAAGGCGCGTTACCTAGTAATACCGAAAACAACCTAAAGGCACAAGTACACCTCATCACATTAAGAAACCGAACCGTGGGTCCCGTTGATGCCCCGCTACCGCCGGTTGAAGGAAGTCAACTCAGCCAAAGCACGACTTCACCCACACCTCAACCAGAAAAGGCTTCTCCACCAAATCAAGAGCCCACCAAGACTCCTCCAATTCCGTACCCCGGTAGGTTAAATCGTCAAAAGACCGATGAGCAATTCGCAAAGTTCGAAAATTTACTAAAACAATTGCATGTTAATATTCCGTTTATTGAGGTCCTAACCCAAATGCCTAAATATACAAAATTCATGAGGGATTTCCTCACTAACAAAAGGAAAATTGAATCATTGCAATTAGTTAACTTAGGCGAAGAATGCTCCGCCTTAGTACTCAACAAACTTCCACAAAAGAAAATCGACCCCGGAAGCTTCACAATTCCTTGCTCGATTGGGGAATCCCCCGTTCGTAATGCATTAGCCGATCTTGGGGCTAGCATTAACCTCATGCCCACATCGATGTTCAAACGACTCGGCCTAGGAACAACAAGCCCTACAAAGATGAGCATACAACTCGCCGACAGATCCGTCAAATTCCCACAAGGTGTCGCTGAAAATCTATTGGTAAAAGTTGACAACTTCGTTTTCCCAACCGACTTTGTCATCCTAGACATGGAAGAAGACACCGATGTCCCTCTCATCCTCGGAAGGCCATTTCTAGCTACCGCCCAAGCGGTGATGGATATGAATGACGGAACGTTAACATTGAAGTTTGGGGACAAGGAAGTGAAGTTTGAATGTGGAAAAAGAGTAGAGGACGAAGACCCGGTCAACTACATGAAGGTCATAGACTCAAGCTTGGATGACGCTCTCCGACGGTGTAACATGGGATGCAATACATCCCACTTGGGTAACATATGACCAGGCTTTGGGTCTAGCCAAGGACCCTTATAAACGTGGTGCACCACGGAGGCATTCCGCGGAACTATCCTTAGTTTAGTTTAGATAAATTTTCATGTTTTCTAGTTAGTTTTAATTTTCAGGAATAAAACACACTTGAGATGGCAAAGGATACAAGGGAAACTTGAACCAGCACCCCATGCAGAAAAACAGAACCGCCCGACAAAATTCTTCGTTTACAGTAAGCTCGGCACGGGCCGTGTCCGCCCAACACGGCCCCGTGCTGCACAGTCTGCAGAAAAAGACCCAGTTCAGGTAACTGGACACGGGCCGTGTTTGCCCAACACGCCCCCGTGTCCAGGCTTCTGTTTCTCTTGATTTAATTTTGTTACTGGCACTTGAACACGGGGCCGTGCCCGGACAACACGGGGCCGTGTTCAGCGCCCAGTAACACAAAATTTTTGCTTGTTACACCTTTTTACACATTCAATCAACCTAAAAACTTATTTTTGGGACACATTGAGGACAATGTGTAATTTAAGTGTGGGGGGATGCTAAAACCTTGAATCTTGCAAGTCCTAAATACAAGCCTTACACAAAACTCTATTGGAATCGCTAATCACCCCAATTTTTTTTCAAAAATTTTCAATTTTTTTTACTTGTCTAGGTTTAACTCGGGAATTTCAAGTTCTAAAAAGGTTATATTTTTACGAATTTACAACCGATAGCGTCGTGATAAAAAGAACCAACATAAGAAAATTATGAAAAGGCATGACAAGATTAGTTAAAATTTGATTATATATAATAGATCACATAAAAAACCCATTCCCACAAAAGTGAGTTTGGAGCCTTTATTGAGCATACATTTACATATCATTAGACTAAATGCTCATTTTTCGTTTCTTGTGTGAATAGCCGCTTGGTTCTTACGACTCTAGAACTTGCCATGACGATACATTCCCAGTCTTTACCAACTTAAACCCGAGTAAGTAAATGATGGAGGCATTAGGACTAACCCTTTTTATTTCTACACCATTATTTTTTTTTCTTTCCACATACCCAAAATCCCCCTAGTTAGCCCCTTTGAGCCTAAATCTTTTCATTTCATAACCCAAACAAACACCCTTTTTACCCACCAAAACCTTTTTCATTTTTAACCCTTTGTTTTAGTAACTAGCTCGGTTTCTCATATGACTTTCCAAATATATATATATATATATATATATATATATATATATATATATATATATATATATATATATATATATATATATAGGATAATGCTTAGTAAGAAACCCCATATTCTTAGAAAACTTAGCAAACTCTAATAGTGGCCATCATTTAGCCACGTATGCATCCCACACTTCTTGTTACTTTTTGCAGGAAGGTTATTTATGTAATTTTGTGTTAGGCAAGAGTTGAATTGACATCAGCATTTAATGCACATCAACTCACTTGTACAATGCACCCACCCCCATATTTCTTTTACAATTTCTCATTTTTATATATTCTTCAACTGATCTACATATTCATCTTCTACTCCCATGTTCATTTCTCCATTAATATCCATGGACACAAATCCACCAACCTCACAATCAATGTCGCCGATCCATAGTTTCCCCAACCGGTTCTTTTGCAGCGACTTCCAAAATGATGAGGAATTTAATGCTCCAGGTTTGTCCATATATTTAATTTAACTGTTCACGAAGTCCTGTTTTTTTTTTTTTTGTCTTTTACAACTTTTTAATCTAATAATCCAAACTATACTGCATGTCCATGTTCACTTGTTCCATTCGAAGCTTCTGTATACACTTATATGCATGTTGATTGTTCTCGGTCATCTGAAGCCCCTGTTAGATCCCCGGATGTTGTGATATCCAACAATTTCATGAACAGCGCGTTTAATGATGACCAGGTTATGGATAATGAAGAAGGTTTGTTTTTTCTATACTTTGGTTTTGTTTTTTTCTTCCCCAGATATGGCATTGTTAGAAAACTTATTCCATAATGTTCACATGTAGCATCCCAAGATTCCCATATGCAGGACATGACTGTTGCTGTTTCTGGATCACCGTATGGTCCTTCTATGTTTGCTGAATCATCACGCGGCCAGTTAGACGGTTGTATATATTACATGGGAGCCCACTTTATTCTCATATCACAGATTTCTAACCTTTTGTCATGCCATGTATAGCAGATTCCTAACCTTTTTCGTTTTATGATGCAGGGCCATCGAATCCATACTTTGTTTTTGATACCCCTCAGGGAACCCGTTACTGGATTCCTAATGTCGCTGATAAGTTCATACCAGTGTGTGGGAAATCTTATCCAACTTTTGCGGATGTTCTTTCGATGTATGAACTTTATGCGTTTGAAGTAGGTTTTTCTGTAAAAAAAGGGCAAACTAAAGTCTGGAATGGAATTCCCACACACAAGTATCTTCGATGCTCAAAATATGGAAAACCACAACCCAAGAGGAAATTTGACACCCTAGATGAATCTTCTGTTAAGCACCGGAGGACCAACTTCACATGGTGTGACTGTAAGGCAAGCATACTAGTCTCAATCTCGAATGATTCATACACACTTCTGAGTTTCAATGATATTCATAATCATGAACTTGTTGAGAGTTACAACCGTGATCTTAGCAAGATATCACGGAAGCTGTCATTCTCCACGAAACAATTCATTCACAATATGAGTCTAAACCGTATCGGACCAATGAGAGCTTATAGATGTCTTGTAGCTTTAAAAGGAGGGCATCACAATGTCAATGGGACTCCGATGGATTTTAAAAACTGGAGCCACCAGTTGCGAATTTTTATTGGTGAACGCGACGCACAAGTTTTCCTTGAACGCCTGCGTGAGCGTTTTGACAACCTACCCAACTTCTATTTTGATTACACTGTATCAAATGGAAAGTTGTCTTCTGTATTCTGGGCTGATGAGATTTCAAAGCTAAACTACAAAGCTTTTGGTGATGTCCTCGCGTTTGACGCAACTTACAGCACTAACAGGTTAGTCAACCCCCCCCCCCCATTAACATGTGTTAGGCCTGATCCCCAAGTATACAACCCTAACCCAAAAAAGTTTTACATATTGTTAACATCAAATCAATTTTTTATTCATAGGTACAAGATGGTTTTTGTGCCATTCACGGGTGTGGATCATCATTTCCAATGTGTTACATTTGGAGCGGGTTTGATATCAACCGAGTCCATTGAATCTTATGTGTGGTTGCTTAAGGCTTTCTTGAAGGCACACGATACTCAACCAACTCTCGTGCTGAGTGATCAAGACCCATCCATGCTACAAGCTGTTCCTATGGTCTTTACCGAATCACGACACCGTCTATGCATGTGGCATATAATGAAAAAACTACCCTCCAAGGTTAGCTTAATTTGTTAGCCCTTAACATGTGTTATCCAACATAACACATTTTTTATATGTCTTCTCAAATACCCATTTGATTTTAAAATTAAATAACTTTTTTAATCTAACTCGTGTTAGTAACTATTAACTTTTTTCAGATTTCTGCCGACGTTCTCGATAACACTGATCTTCGGTCCTGCATTCACCGGTTGGTTTGGAATGTTTATATCAAACCTGAAACGTTTGAGTCCCGCTGGAATGACCTCCTACAAACATTTGGGCTTCAAGACCACAGCTGGTTGAACGACATGTACAACATCAAACATCTCTGGGTACCAGCCTACTTCAGGGAACTGCCCATGTGTTGCTTAATGAAGACCACTTCCCGCTGCGAAAGCTCTAACGCTGCCTTCAAGGTCAACTCAACAAGCGCAAACACCCTTGTACAATTTATGATGTGCTTTGAAAATAGGGTAGACAGCCAACGATATCGTCAACGTGTATCGGAGTACAAAACCTCATCCACGATGTTCACTGGCAATACTGATTTAGCGATAGAAAAGCACGCGTTCACCATTTACACAAACGCTGTTTTCGCGCAAGTTCAAAAAGAGATAATTAAAGGGAAGTTTTTATGCTACATCACAAACCAAACCGAGTCCAGCAATTCCAGTCTTCTGATAGACGTCACTCATTTGGATAAAAGGAACAACATCACAAACGTCTATCAGGTAACACATGTTAGGCAATTTCATTATTACACATCCTCTAACACATGTTAGATCTAAAGGGCTTTCTTTTTTTTGCTGTCTATGCTCAAAACAGGTTACGTATAACACTGTAGACCAATCCGCCAGTTGCTCATGCAGGAATTTCACACGTATCGGATATCTGTGTCGCCATGTCTTTTGCGTCTATCGATTGAAAAATGTTGAAAGGATTCCACCACAATACATAAACGATAGGTGGTGTAGAGATGCCCTCCCCAAACAGGTTTTTTCAATTTCCAGCCGATACGGAGTCAACCCACACGCACCGTCCGTTATGCGGAATGAAATCCTCGACCTCGTTACTGAATGTGTTGATGTGGCCAGAACCGATGAGGATTCGTTGGCAAAATTGGTGGACCAACTTAGGGATTTCAAGATCAATGTGCTTTCCAAGCAACCATTGTCTACAATTCAAAATGAATCAAACGAGTGTCAAATGGAAGAAATAGTTGGACAGCCAATCAACATTCCAGTCGAAGTTGCTAATCCAGAAGTTGCACGCAATAAAGGATGTGGTACTCATACTCGCATTTCTGGGCCCGGTGAGAAGGCAAAGGCAAAACCACCAAAACGTCCAAAGCAGCTTCGTTTATGCAAGCGTTGTGGTCTGTATGTCGACGACCACGACTCACGCAACTGCCTTAAGGTGGCTGCAATGAAAGCAGCAAAGGCAGCTGCTGAACAACAAAGGCAGACCGCCTCTGGCGACTCACCCTCTGATTAAAATCTTTATTGTCGTTTTCTAGTACTATTTCATGGGAGACCCTCTTCATTTTGTCCTTCTTACACACATGTAACAGTATTTTGACATCATCCTGCTCTTCTCTGTTACGTGTGTAAGAAGGTGGAACCATTTTGATCCCATTAACCTTAATTAGGATTGTAAGAAACTCTACGGCCTTGGCCACTTTTGTGTTTGTAGCCCTACTTCTTTGGGGACCTCTATTTGCTATTAATGGGCATATCTAAATATTATCTGCATTTGATAATTGTGTTTTTGTGTTTTATTTTTTTACAATGGCATAAAAACAGATGCTTAACACATGTTAGCCCCCATAATGCTTGGTTCTTTTAATTTGAAAGGATCAAAACAATCTGTGTTAACCACACAAAAACAGGTTCTGGGCTGATGAGATTTCAAAGCTAAACTACAAAGCTTTTTGGCGATGTCCTCGCGTTTGACGCAACTTACAGAACTAACAGGTTAGTCAACCCCCCCCCCATTAACATGTGTTAGGCCTGATCCCCAAGTATACAACCCTAACCCAAAAAAGATTTACATACTGTTAACATCAAATCAATTTTTTATTCGTAGGTACACGATGGTTTTTGTGCCATTCACGGGTGTGGATCATCATTTCCAATGTGTTACATTTGATACCCATGGCTATGTGTTCTATTTTTTTACAATGGCATAAAAACAGATGCTTAACACATGTTAGCCCCCATAATGCTTGGTTCTTTTACCTTGAAAGGATCAAAACAATCTGTCTTAACCACACAAAAAAAACTTATATATTAAACCACGTCAGGTTATAGAATTAAACTTCACGTCTAGCCAACTTAAACACACATTCTACTAATAGGTTACACCCCCCCCCCCCCCGCGTCTGGAACACATTGATTGCCAAAAAAAAAAAAACCAAAAAACATAATAATTCTGTTTTTGTGTTTTATTTTTTTTACAATGGCATAAAAACAGATGCTTAACACATGTTAGCCCCCATAATGCTTGGTTCTTTTAATTTGAAAGGATCAAAACAATCTGTGTTAACCACACAAAAACAGGTTCTGGGCTGATGAGATTTCAAAGCTAAACTACAAAGCTTTTGGCGATGTCCTCGCGTTTGACGCAACTTACAGAACTAACAGGTTAGTCAAATCCCCCCCCCCCCCCATTAACATGTGTTAGGCCTGATCCCCAAGTATACAACCCTAACCCAAAAAAGATTTACATACTGTTAACATCAAATCAATTTTTTATTCGTAGGTACACGATGGTTTTTGTGCCATTCACGGGTGTGGATCATCATTTCCAATGTGTTACATTTGATACCCATGGCTATGTGTTCTATTTTTTTACAATGGCATAAAAACAGATGCTTAACACATGTTAGCCCCCATAATGCTTGGTTCTTTTACCTTGAAAGGATCAAAACAATCTGTCTTAACCACACAAAAAAAAAAACTTATATATTAAACCACGTCAGGTTATAGAATTAAACTTCACGTCTAGCCAACTTAAACACACATTCTACTAATAGGTTACACCCCCCCCCCCCGCGTCTGGAACACATTGATTGCCAAAAAAAAAAAACCAAAAAAACATAATAATTCTGTTTTTGTGTTTTATTTTTTTTACAATGGCATAAAAACAGATGCTTAACACATGTTAGCCCCCATAATGCTTGGTTCTTTTAATTTGAAAGGATCAAAACAATCTGTGTTAACCACACAAAAACAGGTTCTGGGCTGATGAGATTTCAAAGCTAAACTACAAAGCTTTTGGCGATGTCCTCGCGTTTGACGCAACTTACAGAACTAACAGGTTAGTCAAATCCCCCCCCCCCCCATTAACATGTGTTAGGCCTGATCCCCAAGTATACAACCCTAACCCAAAAAAGATTTACATACTGTTAACATCAAATCAATTTTTTATTCGTAGGTACACGATGGTTTTTGTGCCATTCACGGGTGTGGATCATCATTTCCAATGTGTTACATTTGATACCCATGGCTATGTGTTCTATTTTTTTACAATGGCATAAAAACAGATGCTTAACACATGTTAGCCCCCATAATGCTTGGTTCTTTTACCTTGAAAGGATCAAAACAATCTGTCTTAACCACACAAAAAAAAAAACTTATATATTAAACCACGTCAGGTTATAGAATTAAACTTCACGTCTAGCCAACTTAAACACACATTCTACTAATAGGTTACACCCCCCGCGTCTGGAACACATTGATTGCCAAAAAAAAAAAAAAAAAAAAAACATAATAATTGTGTTTTTGTGTTTTATTTTTTTACAATGGCATAAAAACAGATGCTTAACACATGTTAGCCCCCATAATGCTTGGTTCTTTTAATTTGAAAGGATCAAAACAATCTGTGTTAACCACACAAAAACAGGTTCTGGGCTGATGAGATTTCAAAGCTAAACTACAAAGCTTTTGGCGATGTCCTCTCGTTTGACGCAACTTACAGCACTAACAGGTTAGTCAAACCCACCCCCCCCCCCATTAACATGTGTTAGGCCTGATCCCCAAGTATACAACCCTAACCCAAAAAAGATTTACATATTGTTAACATCAAATCAATTTTTCTTCGTAGGTACAAGATGGTTTTTGTGCCATTCACGGGTGTGGATCATCATTTCCAATGTGTTACATTTGATACCCATGGCTATGTGTTTTATTTTTTTACAATGGCATAAAAACAGATGCTTAACACATGTTAGCCCCCATAATGCTTGGTTCTTTTACCTTGAAAGGATGTAGTTGCATAAACATTTTTCGAATAAATTAGACCTGCCTAAACATGGCTAATAAAATAAAACGGTTTCCGAAGACTGTGTATATGATTAACACATGTTAACTCACTAAATGATACAGGTAGGGGAGCAGTTAACACATGTTAGAGCATGAAAATCTTTACCGTTCTTTTCCAGCTGACACACCTCCTCAGCCGCTTTCCCTTTACCCTCGACATCCTGGTCCTTATCGAAAGCTGCGCCTGTGACAGAGTCTACCACCACGCTACTGCACCCTTGCATATTTACATCAGTTGAGTGCATCCCATCATGCTCAATCTTACCTTCTTCAGCTGCATAAAACATTCTTATCACATCTTATGCACAACTTAGTACCAGAAGCTGCATAAATAATTACCCTTAATATCACGGTCACACTCATCAACAGCCCCCTTTCCTTTGCCATCCAGAACCACATGTTCGTCCTTATCATTAACAGCACCATGCACTTCTCCTTCTTTAATACGCATTATTGCACGCATTAAACCCAGCGGCTTATACACTTCTTCAGCATCACTTTTATCCACGCTTCCGGCTCCTTTATTTTGTTCGGCCCCACCAATACTACAGTCACCTCCACTTGAATTACCAGCATCAAGAACACTCTTATCACTTTCGACGACTTCATTTGTTTCTTCCACAAAATCACTAAACCCCAGTTCTCTCTCTTCCAGTTGCTTCTCAGACTTGTTGAAGCCTATAACATCACAGAAAGATTAAATGGGTTTCAGACACGTACGCATATTAGAGGGTAATAAATTTTAACGAGCAACAAACTACGCGTCACCGTCAACGTGTACTTCTAAATCTAAATGTATGATGAAACTGGTAACATATGTTACAGTTTACCTGATTCGAGTCCATCATCCGTTTTTTCCCGATCAATCTTTATATTTGTCTTCGGGCAATTCGGGGTCACAAAGCTTGCTTTCATTTCAGGAGCATCCTTTAACTTATTCAAACGGGGAGATCTCCTTACCCGTAACAACATACCACCTTCTTCCAGCGCTCCGGTACACTCAGTTCCATCAGCAACTACGCTTGATTCCCCCGCACCATCTGCTGCAACCACAATAGAATGTTAAACTATACGATCAAAGTCACATTAACATGTGTTAGACAAAACATTTCATTCCATAACATATAGTACAGGTACATAAACTCTTTTCGCGCTATAAACGTACTCTTAAAATGGTAATACATGTAACAATTTACCTTTTTCTTTGCCACCATCCGTGTATTGTCCACCAAACTTCATATTTGTCTTTCTTCTTTTTGGGGTCACAACCCCTTCTTCTGTCTCACTAACATGCTTTAACTTCCCGATTCTTGCAGATCTCCTCACCTGACCCGACTTTCCACCATCTTCCATCTTTTCAGCGTAGTCTTCTCCACCATCATCTACGATTGATTGGCCCGCAACATCAGCTGCAACCCCAAAAAAATTAGTCAATCAATACAGGTTGCCACACCCGTCAAATGTGTTACCGTGATCACTTTAAGAATGATAACCAACACAACAGGTATCACATTAACACGTGGTTCAGTGTTCATTTCATAAACATTGTCAGCACACCTTCTTGGGCATCAAAGTCTATTGCTGAAGATCCTACTGCTTTCAATCTACTTTTACTGATTTTTTTGTTTCGCCGGATAAGCGACTTCCTGTACAAGCTCGCTATTGGTGACCCATCCGAAAAATCGTCGTCCACGCCATCCCCTACGAAATCGTTTGCACAACGATAAATGGATTCCAAATTATTAAACTAAATAACACAAAGAATAACAGTTACTAACCAGCGTTCTCTCCTTCGTTGATGTGAAAGCTTTCATCATTTCTCAAATCTCCCAAGACCGAATTGATCTTGTGTGACGCTAAATCTACCGCGTCATCGTGATCCTCACTTTCACTAACTTTCTTCTCAAACATACTTTCAAACGTTGCCTTCAACGTTTGTACTTCTTCGTCTTCATGGCTCTCCACCAATAGCGATTCTAACATCCCCTCAATTTTGACTTTGTTCTTCTTTGTCACGTTTATTAACTGTCGTACTATCGTCAACCTCTCCTGTTGAATATAGTTTTTCACCATTTTGATACTAACACTATATACTAATTGTAAAAAAACACATCTTAGAGCATATAACTTTACCTCTTTACTTGCCCAGTGTTCCACGTTATAGTTTCTGGGACGTGTTAATCCTTTAAACCGTCCTAGTCCAAACCCACCAGCAAGTATTTCAAGCCTTTCTCTCTCTCGCAATCTTTTCAAGTTCCAAAAAGCTAAAGGACACACCGCACTGTCTACCTCCATCCCCGTGCACTCAATGCTATCAACATACAACAACTACAAGAAACAGCGATCCGTTCAGCCTGGAAATAATCGAGTATTCTAACACATGTTAATTTATCTAAAATAATTAAAAGTGCACTTACCATCAGAATCGTTAGAGGACCGACGAAGAAACTTTGTGGGTCAAGCCGATTCCAGGTATCTTTGCAAGTTCTCAGCTTTTCTACAACAAGGTCACACCAGTCTATTGTTGCAAAGTCCATCTCGTCATCCAGATACTCTAAGATTTCTTCCCGTAAACAACTTTGTTTATGACAATCAACCAGCACTGCCACAAAACACATTACAAAATCCATCCTGAAATCAAAGCTGTCTTCACCATCGGACTCATCTATCATCTTCACCATCTTTGTTGGAGGCACCATTACACCCGGGTATCTCGCCCTCCAATCAGCAATGGCATCAATCAGCATCGGCAGCTTAGTAATCGAACTAATCTTTTGTCCACCAGTCGGAATCCCTAACAACTTATGTATCACTTTCCTGTTCACCTTGATATCCCCGGCAGGCGTACATATCACCATCTTATCGGGATAAAAATTGTCCACAACAAAATAAGCTAACTTAGCCGGCAAACCATCAACGCTGAGACCAAAGCCCATTTGCCTGACTGCGTCACGTTGTTGTTCTGTCAATGCCCGTACACATTTATAAAACTGCAGTGGTGCAGATCTTGTCCTTACGCCTGGAAATTCATCCTTTTTTGCTCGCTTACGGGCTTTCTGAACCTTTTCCGGTTTGTTACCAACTACCTTTGGTTTCCCTGTTTTACCTTTCCCATTGTCCTCCGAACCCTTCTTCTTTTTGGTCCTTAACGTCCCACCCTTCGATGTAGCCGTCACTTCTGCCCTACTTACTGAAATAACATTTTATACGAAACCACAACAACCCAAACAATTAGTGTACTTTACAACCACCTATGACAACATGTAACAATTTTTCATTCGTAACATCCAAAAGTTTTGAAGGGCTTAAAAAATAACTAACCACGGTTTTTCCGCATTACATTCCCAGACTTATCATCGGCGCTGTTTCTTTCCCCTGCTGATTATCACATGTTAATGAATTTTCAAGGTCATGCCCAATTAACACATGTTAAACAAAGCCAACAATATTTAACTAACCACGTTTTCTTTTATTTCCACACCCAGAACTATCCCCGACAATGCTTTTCTTCCCTACAGTTTCAAACATGTTACTCAGATTTAACTGGATACGCAATTAGTCACTATTGTAACAAAAGGAACTTTCCACACAACCTTCATTTAGCACCGATAGATTCGTAACGAAAACGATTAGCCCAACAAGACATTATACAAATTATAAACAATATTACTGGTTACCCGTTACCTGCTTTCCGTCTTTTCCAATGGCTTGGTGACACACTATCGGTATCATCATACACTGCAAGGCAGCCAACAAAATTCTGTTATGCACAATTTCTTATCCAACACACTATCCATATATAGATCACCTTGAACAATGTTAAGAGACATAAAAATTCTAACCTAACTCCCGTTGGGTCGCACCAAAGTCAGATTGTTGTTTGGAAGGTCCTGTCTTGGGTTCGTCGGATATAATCACAACTGTACGGCTCTTAGACCTTTTTTGCCCTAATCTGTGTTTCGAAGTCCTACATATATAAAAGAAAACAAACTCAGGTGCCATTTTCCGATAAATCGGTAGAACAAAACCACCTTTTACATGACCGATTACAACAAAACTAACCTTTTAATTGAACTGTGAATCTTCCTTAATCGTTTCATCTTCACGGACGACGACAATATTATGAACGAGTTCCTCATTGTGCAAGTTGGCCACAATCGGCTTCTATGTGAGCGTTCCGGAACAGATGAGGTTCTGAGTATAATGTGAAAGAAGAAAAAATTTTGAATTTTGTTTGCTGTTCTTGATTAGACGGCTACTGCATGGCAGTGATTTCTGTTTTCCAATGTCTTTGTTGACTTCCGAAAATGCCCTTCAATGGTACTAAATGGCAGTACTTTTTATTTCTTTTTAATTTTATTCATACCAAAATAATCATAGCCATTGATCAAGTTTGATGTAAGCTAATCAATGGTTCACAATGGGTTTCCATAGTTTCCTTAAAAAGATAGAGTTTCTTATATAACCAAGCCCTATATATATATATATATATATATATATATATATATATATATATATATATATATGTTGATTATGAAGCAAAAGCAAATAAACAAACAAGTTTATCAAAAATGACTTTGTTTAAAAAATAACTTCATAAAAATAAAAATGGAAAAATAGAAAGTCTTACGAAAACCGACACTTGTTACGCTTTTCGCCCTTTTTCTACTAACCACTAACCACCAACCCAACCACCTACCTTTAACCCCAGCCTAACCCTTCACCCACAAAGTCCTATTGATATTTACAAAGGTATATAAGTTAAAAAGGAGGAGGATTGATTGCTTGGCAAGCCTATGGTAGGAGTAAGTTCCATGCCGCTCTCGAGTGATCCACAAAAATACATTTTCGGCCGAGTGTTGAGTGATCCCCGTGAGGTATGTGAACTTGTATATAAATAAAATTTTAAAAATGCATGTTATGCCCTAATAAGTAATTTATCTTATGAAAAGTTTTAAATAAATCATGACGAATAGGATTGTAAATAAATAAAAATAAAACTAAATAAAGAATCTTGGAAATCCCGACACTCTATGACAAGCCCAAAAACCTTCTTCTCTACCCATTCCATTTGGGTGTGTAATAGCCACTTATTAAAGAGTTTTGCTTGAGGACAAACAAAGATTCAAGTGTGGGGGTATTTGATGTGTGCAAAGTGCAACATATAAATTACATCAATTGTGGCATAAAACTAACCTTTTTTTAGTACTAATGTTGGAAAAAGTGTACTTTTGTCTTCCTTTTGTATTTTCAGGATTAAATGAGCTCAAATTAACAAAATAAGCAAAAAGACATCAAAATCTAACATAAATACAAGAAAAGGAACAAGACGTGACATCCCCGACCCCACGACAGCATCTTCCCAAGCAAAACAAGACAACAGAAGACTGAACACCCCCCGTGCTCAGCCAGCACGGGGGCGTGCCCAATTGTCAGCAGAAAAGACAAAGTGGTAGAAGCTTCTATTGCCCACCACGGGGCCGTGCTCAGCGGACACGGGGCCGTGGTCAACTATAAGATTCGCACAATCCAGGCAAATCTTCAAAGTACAAAGATTCTTCTGCACACGGGGTCGTGCTCAGCGGACACGGGGGCGTGGTCAACTAATAAGACAAGCTGCAATAAATGAAGAAAGAGAAGGATGTGGACACGGGGCCGTGCCCACTGGACACGGGGCCGTGCCCGAGTTTCTGTTCAGCCTATAAATAGGAGTGCTTGGCTCAAGCTCAAACCATCCCTTGGCACACCACCTCTCTCACACTTCACCCACCACCCACCACCACCATAACACCATCATCCACCACCATCATCCATTGTCCATCGTAGAGTGTGTGAGTCGTCTCGGGATCCAAGATTGATCGTAAGAGTTCTTGACAATCAAGGCCATGCTTGCCTAAGTCTCTTACATCACTTGGTGAAGACGAAGTGTCTAGTGTAATACTTTTTATTTCTAATCTTTTCGCACTTTTTACTTGGTTTTGTATTAATGACTTTAATAACTAGTTTCTTATGTTGAAGGTGATCTTTCCTTATCGTTTGTCCGTGGTGTCTTGAAATTATTTTACTGTCTATATAAAATAAAAGATTTTCACCATTCATATCTCCACGGTCTATATGGAGGTATGCTGAACGGTTTGGTAAAGGTCTTGCCATTGTTCAGCGTTTAGAGGTCCTGCAATGGACCTGGGTCAAATTTAGTAGGACCTCCTTCAATACTTAACGGTATTGGATGGCGGGGGTCCAAACTCTTTGATCCCCTCATAAGTTAACTACTATTAATACTATAACCCGGCTATTTAGGACTGTATCCCTGCTGACTCAGACTACTTAGTCGAGGGTAACGTCACCTCCAAAAGAGGGGCCTACCATAATTTGCATTAATAACTTAATTAATTATCTTCCAATAATCCACTCTTTTAGGATTGTATCCTTGCTGACTCAAACTACTGGGGTGAGGGTAACGTCACCTTCAAAAGAGGGGCCTACTACAATAACTAAGATAATCTCTTAAAATAGTGCAAAAGTGCGGAAATAATCAAAGGTTACACTAGATACGAGTCGGAACCAAGTGATTCATCTTGTCTATCTATTTTTCTTTTATTTTTATTTTAAGCATTTTAGTTAGTTTTTATTTTTCTTAGCTTAAAACATTTTTTCTAACCTTTTTGATTTGATTAGACGTTGAGGATAAACCGGTACTAAAAGCTCTTGTGTCCTTGGACGACCTCGGTATCTTGCCAACACTATACTACGCTCACGATGGGTGCACTTGCCCATATGTGTGTTTAGTGTTAGTAAAATATCGTGTTTTATAAATTTAAAACTTGGCTAAAAATAAGTGTTAAAAGGGCTTAAAATATACACCTAATATATATAACACTTCACACGCATCAGTACCCATATTCAAACAAGGTTTGAGTATCGACGAATGAATAATCCGCACGGACGACTCTCTGAATGGATTACTCTTCGGATCATGAGATACTAAGACCTTAAACAATTTCCAACACGTTGTCCGCACGAACTACCACCCGGATGAACTGTAGTTATCCGCACGGACTACCATCCGGACGGATTGTTGTTATCCGCACAGACTACCATCCGGACGGATTGTTGCTATCCGCACGGACTACCAACCGGACGTATTGTTGTTGTCCGCACGGACTACCATTCGGACGGATTTCACCAACTTCATCATGTGACTCACCATTAAAGTCGTTGTCCGCACGGACTACCATCCGCACGGATCGTCATCCGCGCGACCGACTTGAAGGGTAAGAGAACTTAAATGTTTTCTAAATACTACAACGAAAACTTCAAAGGACAAGCCTTCATACACAAACACATCTCACCCATAGGAATAAACAATCCACTCGAATAGTTATCCGCACGGATGACCATCCGTACGACCAGCCATCCTGCCCACTCTCATCCTGTATTGTTTTACGCGTCACTTATCGCTACGTTATCGAATCTATTCAGGCTAACCGTACTCGCTAAAAGCGCTCCCTTCAATCCATTAATCACTGTGAGTATACTCGATCCCTTTTTGCTTTAAGCACTTTTGGGTGTTACATACGTTACGAATATTCGAACTACAATTATCACACTACTCAAACTATTTGAACGCTAACCGTTAATGCATGTTATACATGACTTATGAATGCTTGTTTGTTATGTTTACACATGGAATGCTGTCTACCTGCCTTAGCAACGATAGTACTATAGTTTGGACTCAGCACCCGTTCACACGGGGGTTGTTAAGGATCCTTTACTTGCATGGGTTACAGTGGTAATCATGTATTGCGAACTGCCTCGGGCAGTCAACCCGCAGTCATTGGTATCGATGGATCTATGTCGATAACTAACGTGCTTCATTTCACTATGTGTACGTGCTGGTTATGCGTAAACGAATTCGAACTCTATATGCTATTATCAAACTTGTATGCTCACCTTTACATTTTATGTATTGACTTTATTTTAACGTATGTGACAGGTGCTTAGGATGCATGTGTGGTAGGAATTGGAAGCTAGAATAAAGCTTTAGAGCCCAACAAATAGTTGTCTGTAGATAACGAATCAGGGGTCTCTAGAAGCAGATAAACAATTGCTACTTATTTAAATCTGAGTTGTCGGAACAGAATATTTGTCTTGATGCTTGTCTGTAATAATTATTTGACTGTTTGAGATACGGTATGGGACGTATTATTTAAATTGAATAGTTTTGATAATTGTTGTGGAAACTTCTGGACAATCTGTTTCGCTCAGTGCCATGCCCCGATGATTCCGCCATCGGTTGGGGTGTGACACGGTCACCCAACAACCCCTATATATTGTAACCCCCAACCCACTGGTCCCCCCATCCCACGAACCCAACCCCACCGGCTACCCACCACTGGTCCCCCATCCCACGAACCCAACCCCACCGACGAACATAGAGTTTCGAGGCAAGGAGCGAAAGACGTTCGACAAGATCGACCTTTTTGAAATTTATTTAACGCTATAGATTTGTTATTTTGTAATTTTTAGAAATTATATAAGTTTTAGGATTATGTAATTTTAAATTTTAATGAAGTTGTAGGTTTTTTTTATATATGTGTTGTGTGATTTTTTATAAATTTTTTGTAATTTTTTTTTAATATTCTGCCACCGGTGCACCCAACCCACGCCCCGCCATACCCCGCGGACACGTAACCAGGCGGTGGGGGAGCTCCCATTCCACTTGTCAACAATTGCCCCAACCCAAGCCCCACCATACCCCACAGTCTAAGATAAACAAAATACATAGTTTATATGTTAAAGAATAAAGATCAAATACAAACAAAATTATCATACAAAAGGTACTAAGTGAAGGAAACTCAAAAAAAGCACAGTTACATTTTTGTAAATATATGTTTAGGTACTCTCTATAAAAATCAATTAATCATATAGCTACTCTAATTTATAATTACCTTAGAGTAATTGTATATTTACTCTTGGATATGTTTGGGTTGGATTTGAACTACTCTAAAGTAACTAGTATAATTACTCTAGGATATGTTTGAGTTGAGTTAGAACTACTCTTAAATAATTATAAAATTACGCTAATAATATAATTACTTTATGATATATTTAAGTTGGATTAAAATTTAGAGTAATCATATTATTACTCTAGTCTCTAATTAAGTTATTGTTATTTACCATTGTGCTACCGTACTTTTTGGAGTTACCTCTACCTTGTATCATTTGTACGATATGTCCATTTATAACAGAACTTAAACTACATGTTAAATATATATAGAACATATTTTATGTGTATGTTTTGACAACTATTAAACTTGTTAAGAGTTAATAACAAAGATGTTTCATGTAATAATCTTACTATACACTATGGTTTCAAATATTTTCAAAATTACACTCATGGTCAGTCCTCTTCGATCACGTGTAACACTTTTAAGAAACTTTGAACAACTTTATGTTAATGTCTTTAAGTTATTCTTAAAGTTTAATCAGATGGTCCCATTATGTTTCTGAATTAAGTTTTATATTTCCTTATATATAATATATATCATCTTTTCATCTATTTGGAATATTTCAATATATTTAGAGGAATAAAAAATATATTTTGAAATGCGTAAAGTTAGTAATATGAAGTAAAGTGTTTGAGTTAAATTGAAGTAATTAAAGGAAAATAATTTACATAAATAATTGTATCAATTGAATTACCTAAACGACATTGCTACAGTATCATATATTTGAACCTTATGTGTATAATAAAAAAAATAGAGAAACCACTATACGACTGTACGCATTTTATAAGATTTGGATAATGACAATCGTTATGCATGTTAAACACATTTCAATTTGTTCATCTTAGATATAACATTATATTAATACTTTTTAATATTGAAATATTTAATTGCACACTTCAAAACAAAAATCCGGCAATTTCAACCAACAAAAGTTAACTAGTCGCAAACCAATAATACTTGACAGGCATATCAAGCTTATTAAGGTTGCAGGGTATGGTTGGAGCCCTCTATGGGCTCCATTACGACACATTATTGACACATGGGACAAGGGGTTCATTACCTTTTACGAGTAAAGCCCACAATATGGGTTAATTAAAGCCCCCCAATAGCGCCTCTATTATTTTTAAGATTAAAAATTAAAGTGGGCCCACAATTCCATATGTTATTGCTCGCTATTGTAATCACTGGGCATCAATAGTGCCCCTGGTATGGAAAGAAGGGGGGGGGGGGGGGGGGGGGAGCTATTGATGATTTTTTTCTAAGATGGAAAGGGGTTGGTGCCCCATATCTGCAGCCTAAGCGGCATCCTTATATAGCGATATGACCAACTGACCGCCTAATATACAAGAAGTTTCATGACAAATCATGTTCGTTTTAGAGAGTATCGTAAAATATTGAACCGTTTATCTACAAAACCGACTCGGGTCTAACGAGGGTTCTCTCCTTTTTCTTGCAGAAAATAACTAAAATTTACGTACACAAATTTTTGCTAGCATGAGCTTGTAACTAGAGAAAAGAGGACTTGAATTTACGTCTAAATTCAATGATCTCCAACACGTGTGTGCGGAAAGATAAATGACAAAGAAGAAGAAGAAGAGACCAAGTTGGACCTTTCTGAGTAATGGATTCTTATGATATTTGTCGATTTGTCGGACCATCCATTTCAAAGTTAATCAAACGGCCTACTTTCTTGACCTTAATTCTTTTCTTTACAACTTTTTATAATAATCAATGATAGCTACTATTAACCACATGTTTTATAAGACTTCTTATTTATTCAATTTCTACCGACATAAACTTTATACGACTTTTTTTATAAAACTAGTAACTTTACCTGCCGCACGTTGGAGGGCGTTAAAACGTAAAGTAACTCGATTTTATACCGTCTTATGAAAACGTATTATATTTGGCACGACTCGTTTCCAAACAAAATTTACGTCAAAACGTAGGCCAAGTGAAAACGTACATAAAAATAAACACAAAAACGTACTATATTTGACCTGACTCAATTCGAATAAAAATTATGTCGAAACATAAACCAACTTGAACTTTTACCAACACATACATAAAAATAAACACGTAAGAACATAGTGTTTTGAAGTTAATCAACCGGATTTGTTACATATAATAACTAGATTAGTGACATGTGTATTACACAGGCTGAATAAATATTTTTAAAAAAAATATTAATTTAAATAACATGTCATGTAGTTCTTAAATTCTATTGTATAAATAAACTAATCATTTCTTAAGAGTTCTGAAAAATTTGCAATTATTTAATGTTCGAAAATGAACTCAACCCTTTATTATAAATGGTTATATTATAGATTGTTAGAGCGTTAATATAAACTATTTTGTTATAGGTTTTTATTACTTGTATTTTTATTTATATTTTTACACTAAAAGTCTAAAACGTCAGTAGAAACCATGAGTTATTTATGCTTATTTTATTATAATTCAATTTTATTATTCCATATTATAACAGGATAAATATAAATGGAAAACAAAATTGTAAAAGATAAAATTAATTTTAAAATTTATATCTATTTATTTAGACGAGAAAAAATAATTGAGATGACCTTATAAAGTGTCATGTGTCCCCTATATGATTTACTTTATTATATAGTAGATAGATAAATATAGATTGAGTTATATATATAAAACGACCGGTAGATATGTATGACATTCTTTGTTACAAGTTTAAACTATTATTGTACATATTATTGTGATCCAAGTGTATAAAAACTTGTAAACTTTGATTTATACGTTATAATAAGATGGTATGTAAACTATGTGTTTCTCCAGTAGTTAAACTGTAAGTATATTGTTATAATTGGCATTAAGAAAAAGCATGTTAGATTTTTATTTAGTAAAAAAGAGCGTATACCAGTAAAATATATAATAAGACAAGCTCTAGTGGGGTTCTATCGTTGTCCATTAGGCCTAGGTGACATGCGTTGCTGCCCATAACCATTAGAATGAGTGTACAGGAGAAATTAGGCATGAGTCCAACGAAATAATAAACAACTATGATTAGGGACCCGCGCTTTGCGGCGGGATTGTTATAAGAAACAAAAAAAGGTAGACGTAAAAACGTTAAAACACGCACGTGTGTTGTGACGTGTTATCTCGCAAAAAAAAGACCGAATTGTAAAACATAGAAAATAATAACTAAGTCGACTTATGATCAGCGTGTTGCGAAGGACCAGTTAAAACTGTAAAAAAAATATTGTGACCAAAGTTGAAAGTGGAAAAATGTTACGGTTAAAAATGGAAAATTATTTGGACGAATTTCTCAAAGTTAAAAAGTATATAGGTTAAGCATGGACAAATTCTTTGTAACACATTTTGGTAAAAGTTGAAATCTACATGGATAAGGCTTAGAAACTATTAGGTCTTGGGTTCGATTTCCACACGGGGGGTTTCCCAGATTTATTATTGGGTTTCCTTCTGAATTGGTATATAAACATTATTGCCTAGTAGAGATGGATATGATCGGATGGTTCTGCCGGTGATACAATGATACTTCAGTAGTCTGTCAATAATCCAAATTTGTCGTTCTAAAAAGAATAAAAAAAATGAATAGTGATTTTGTGAGAATTCGAAAGTTAGTAAATAACAAATACAAACTTCACAAGCTTCATCCTGAAAGTTTACTTGAATCTATGATTGGATCCATTCCTTCACAAACTTCATACACAAGAAAAGGAAAAGAACAATAACAAGAGAAAATGACATAAATCTTTTATATTAATCAAAACCATAAATAAAACATTAACTAATCTATTTATACTAAAGTACTAGCTTGGAAAATAAGCTAAATCAATACCAACTTCAACTAAATTATATAAAATTATTTAATTAAACTAACATTTATCTCTAATTTAATTCATTAAAAATTAACATAATCATCCTTCAACTTTTGCTTTCCTCCACTTTTCACCCAAATTTAGAATTGAGTTAACTGTCAAAATAGTCCCTGAGGTTTGATCACTTGTGTCATTTTAGTTCAAAACTCAAATCTTTTGAATATGGGTCCATGTGGTTTCAATTTTGTTGCCATTTTCATCCAAAAGTAAAACCTAGTCAGATTTTTCAGTTAACATCCAGATTTTTCAGTGATCAAAACATGTTGAAAATGATCAAAACATTTGCCAGTGACCAACACCATATTGAGAATGAGCAAAACCTGTTATAAAAAAAAAACTGGATCTTAACTGAAAAATCTGACTAGGTTTTGCTTTTGGATGAAAATGGCAACAAAATTGAAACAACAGGGGCCCAGATTCAAAATGTTTGAGTTTTGGATTAAAGTGGTAAAAGTGATCAACTTCAGGGACCATTTTGCCAATTTTACTCTTTAGAATTAAACCAACAGTAAATAGGGGTTGATGACTTGATCTTTTTATATATGTGTTTTTAAATTTTATTGTTTTTTGGTATTTTAATTTTTTTTTGTAAAATAAAAAAAGGTTATTAGATTTTATCACCCCCTAACTATTGGCTATTTGCCGCCGCCACCCCCAACTATCACTTTGACGCCCGTCACCCCTAACTTAACACTTAGTGTGTTCTGTCACCACGTCGTTAATTGATCACTAACTTTTGATCTTGTTACTATACTTTTGGGGGTGTCATAGGGATCTTAGGACACCCTAAAAGTATAGTAGCAAGATCAAAAGTTAGTGACTAGTTAACGACGTGGTGACAGAGCACACTAAGTATTAAGTTGGGGGTAACGGATGTCAAAGTGATAGTTGAGGGTGGCAACGGGTAATAGCCAATAGTTGGGGGGGTGATAAAATCCAATAAACCAATAAAAAAAAGACATGTTTACTTACATTATAAGGGGCAATTTTAAAATCCGGTTTTTATACGGTAACGGATTAGGCCTAGATACGGTTCAAACGGGTGTATCCGACGGTTTAACCAGTTCTACTAGAGAGTTCAGCCAGTACTACTGGCCGGTTTAAACCGATTTATAAAACATTGGAAAAAGGTCTTCTTGCCTCAGCCCACACTTAACCTTGAATTCTCCTGTGGGAGAATCGTTAACAACATACATGCTAAATCCTTTTTCTTTCAAGAGCCCCAAATAAAGAAAATATATTGTCACGAAATTCCTAAATAATAACACCAAAGAATTTCTCAAAATCGACCTTTGAGATTAAAGTTTGCCATCACCCTGTTTGTGCTCAATTAGAATTTTCTCTCACAATTAGTTGGTCGACACTAACTTTCCAACCTTTTAGAAAAGTTGATTGGGCCATGATAATAGTGGAGGGCATGGCACACTTAATTGATCATTTCTATATTTTTATATTTTTTTTAAAAGAGGAAAACACCGTATCACTTAGGGCTATCTAAAAAGCTCGCAGTTCGTAACTTGCTCCGATTTAGCTTGGAAAAAGCTCGCTCGATATGGCTCGGTTTGAAAGTGAGCCGAGCCGGCTCGGCAGGGTTAGAAAGTGAGCCTAGCTCGGCTCGACTCTGCTCGGCTCGTGACGAGCCAAATTGGCTCGGTTTGGCTCGCTTGGTAGCTCAGCTCAGCTCGGCTCGGCTTAGCTGGAATTATTTCACTTATAATATATTTTATTTTTATATACATATAATATATTATAAATAGTGATTATTATTTACATGTATTTAGGCTTGTAGTTTGATATCTATGACATATTTAAAGGTTGATTGTCGTGCTAATTAACAAATATTGTATTTACTTGAGATATAAAACTTATTTCCGTTATTGAACGTGATTTTGGCTTGTAATGTATTAAGTTGAACTTATTTTGAATATTTTCTTTTGAAGTATTGAATAACATTTTATATTACTGAATTTTGAGAGCTATGTATTAATTTTTGTTTTTAAAATCGAGCCAAACCAAGCAAGCCGAGCCAGCTCGGTCTAAAACCAAGCCGAGCTCGAGCTTAGATATTCAGCTCGGTTTAAAAAAAAAAAGACTTCTTTTTCTATCTGTGATTTCTTCTTCTTCTTCTCTATCTTTGGCTCGTTACTTCTTGATCACCATTTTGTATCGTAACAGAAAGGAAAAGAAAGTGAAATGATGGTTAATTTACTAGACATACTTTGGTTTATAAAAAGGTTAAAAGGGTATAAAAGAAGAAGGAGAAATTAAAAAAAAGTTAGTTATATAAAGAAGTCATGAATCAAAGTCATGCAGGTTCACGTATATGGAAATGGAACCCACAGTCCACTGAATTTGAAAAACTAGCGAACTATATAAAGAAAAATAGATAATATTATGGTACGGCACCTTCCACCACAACTTTGACACGGCACTTTGCTTTCAACTAGCTTGTCTAGTTAACTTTCTATCCTTAATTTTTTTTTTGGACGGCGACTTTTCACAACAGACGGCAATTGCCGCTTACTACCAAACGGTAGCAACCATTACCCCACTCCCGCAACCAGACTATGTTGTCTTAACCGGGCCCACGCTGGTGCATTGGAGTTTGGCTTGGCATCCCCCGAGAAACTTTTAATCAAAACTCGGGCTTAGTGACCTTTTCTTTTTCTTTATCAACACTACTTGATAAAAACCTAGACAAGTCTACATTACCACATATCAACCGTGTTGGAGAAAAAACAAGATAAGAATCGACAATGTAGTCACTCAAATGACGTACCGTATGCCATACATAAATACATTGTACACAGTGACAGATTCAAAAACTTTTTCTAGAGGGTTTGTTTTGGTAGATTCTCACTAACCCCCTGGATCTGCCACTGATTGTACATAGTGGTCTCATGTAGTCAGATAAGACCGATCATTACCAGAGTTGCCCATCTATCAACTTTCCTACGCGCGAAATGTTTGTTACTAATATCCATGCATAGCAGAACTAGAGGTTTGTCAGGTGTTTTATTGACTGTCGGTTTGTCAAAATTTTCTATTAATACAGATATCAAACACATGCGTATGTTTTATTGACTCGTCAGTTGGTCAAAATTTTCTATTAACAAAGATATCAAACGTATAAATGTGTACCTCTATTTTTATTATGCAGGTTATCAACTTAGACAACATCCACAACCTAAATATTAGTTTGCATGATGTAGCCCAGTGGTTGCAATGGAGGTGGGAAAGTTTACCACCTTGTGAGTTCGTGTCCGAAAGTGTTCAGGTTCAAATCTCACTTTAATCGAGCTTTGGTCATGTATAACCCTGACTGAGATGCTGTTAAAAAAAAGTTTGCATGGTGTTCTAGAACTTCAAGGGGTCGAGTCAACCACCGGGTCATCCACTACTTTGAGGTTGTCGATCACATGTGGTCGCCACACAACTCATGCATGACCATCAAGAAAAGTCTACATTTCATGATGTCACGAGTGATGTCAAGTGCAAACCTACACCGGTATATTAATAGACCATCGATTTTGACTTTTATGCCCCGCCCCTTATTATTATTTTATACAATTTCAATTTCTTGACTTTTGATTTTGTGGTTTAAGTAGTCGTGGGGACACCGTAGACCGATAATGAATAGTACGCCTCGGCAATTTGAAGGTTAAATAAGGGATAAATTACTATAGCGACATTTTTGTATTCAAGAATTAGTGTCCTTTGAGGATGGTTAAATTCATGTCATTAAGAATTCTCTACCTTTATAAATACATTCGCTAGGTTAGAAACTTGTAAATTTTACAAATTGAACAAAAGATAAAATGAAAAGTATGTAAATAATATGGGATATTGGATTTAAATAAGGGTTAGGATATGATAGAAAGTTTATTTGGGTAGAAAGCCTAGAAAGTAATCTTGACCATTCATTTATGTAATCAAGAGCTAAGATTAAATTAGTGAAATTGAAGGAAAAAAAGGAGGCGCGTGGGTTTGTCTAGGGGCATTCTAATCAATCCAATACAATAGTTTCTCTCTCTTCAATTTCCTCTCATTTTTTAAACGTTAATAACTCTTTCATACGACATTATTTTTTTTATAAAAATTGCACCAAAAAAACGAGCGTTTTTTTTTTATCTTTAAAACGAGTATACTATTGTTATATTTTCGAAAAAAAATTTGAAAACCCAGTTGCGTAAAACGCAATGGAAAAAAACCAAAAAATGACATTTTTCTAAAACGCAATACACAAAAAACACAAAGAAATGTCTTATTTGTAAAACGCAATGGCCAGAAAACACAAAGAAATGTCTTATTTCTAAAACGCAATAGCCTAAAAACACAAAATAAAGTGTACTTTCTAAAACGCAATGGACTGAAAACACATACAAATATTTTTTTAAGTAAAACGCAATGCACAAAAAACACAAACAAATGTCTTATTTCTAAAACGCAATGGTCAGAAAACACTTAAAATGTCTGTTTTCTAAAACGCAATGGACTGAAAACACATAAAAATGTGTTTTTACCTAAAACGCAATGCACAAAAAACACAAAATGCACAAAAAACACAAAGAAATGTGTTTTTCTAAAACGCAATGGACTGAAAACACCTAAAAATGTGTTTTACCTAAAACGCAATGACTAAAAACACTTCAAAAATGTGTTTTTCTAAAACGTAATGTCCAGAAAAAACATAAAAATGTCTTACTCTAAAACGCAATGGCATAAAAACACCAAAGAAAGTGTTCTCTCTAAAACGCATTGAACCAGGACAATAGTTTTGTCTGTGAATTGTTTGAACCAGGAATGCAGTTCTAAAACGCAATGGCATAAAATTGTCTATGAATGCAGTTTTTCAGAGGCAAATTTACAGAAAATTAATTTTTCTCATACATTTTTATTTAAGCCAGGGGCTCTGCCCCTTGGACCCCGCCAGGGGCTGCCGCCCCTTGGACCCTGCTACCAGGGGCGCTGCCCCTGGACCCCCGCCAAGATCGTAAAACGCAATGACTAAATCAAAAATCCAGATCGTAAAAATGAAATTAAAGAATTTCTTACATGGATCGAAGCCGATTTCTTCAACGATTGACAAAATTTGAATGATAGAAACACTTATCAGCGATCGAATCGAACGGACCGAGTGATTATCTTCAAAATCACGGGGAAAAACGAGATTTTGAATGAAATTAAACTGGGTTTTCTTAAAAAAAACTGAAGAACACGTTGATCGAGTGTTTGAATAATTGATTGATGACGAAAATCCCACTATAATGTAGTGATTATTGAGATAGTAAGTGAAGAAAGTGTTGAAGATTATGGGTTTTGAAAATGGTGGGTTTTGAAGTTACTGGGGAGAAGAAGGAAGAAGAAAGGATACGAATGACTAAAATACCCTTTCTCGTTATTTTAAATTTTGCCACATGTCATAATCCTATTGCTTCCTATCCTTCCTAGCCATAATAAACTTCCTATTTAATCATCACTCTTTAAATAATAGGAATATTGGATTTTAATAATCCAACCTATTCGCCATTGGCCGCCAACAGTCTCAACTTCAAAAATAATCACTGGCAATCCCAACTATTAACATATTTAGCTAGAAAAAAGGTTTCTAAAGGTCTGACCTAAGGTTACAAAGAGGTTTGGGATAAAAATGTTGAGTTTTCCGGCAAAAAAGAAGTATTCTATCGAAAAAGGAGTTTTCCGGCGATTTCAATAATTGTGGTTTTTACTAGAAAAACGTTACAGGTCCGTAATAAGGTTAGAAAAAGGTTTGGGACAAAAATGTTGAGTTTTCCGGTGAAAAACGTTTTTCCAATGATCGGAGACTAACGGCGTTAGAGTTCTGTTAGTCTGGGTCGTCCATTGGAGACCAATATATTAATAGTTGGGACTGCCAGTGGTTATTTTTAAAGTTGGGACTGTTGGCGGCCAACGACGAATAGTTGGGATTATTAAAATATAATATTCCTAAATAATATCAATTTTCATTAATTGGTCGCCAGCACTCCTAACTTTCGATTTGTATCACACCACTCCCAACTTTCAACTTATTGTCCAATAGCACTACAAACTAACCCAACACTAACCCAGTTTGTTGACATTAGCTGTCACGTCAATCACCAAACCATGCCACATCATCAAAAAAGCCAAGTCAGATGCTACGTCAGCTGCATAAAAAGCCAAGTCAGACGCCACGACATCAAAAAATTCCACTTCAGATGCCACGTCACCACACAAGTGACGCATCAGCAAAAAGACTAACTGGGTTAGGGTTCAGTTAGTTTTGGAGTGCTATCTGCCAATAAGTTGAAAGTTAGGAGTGGTTGTACAAATCGAAAGTTGGGAATGATATTGACCAATTGGTGAAAGTTAGGATTATTTAAATAATATCGAATTTAACTAATACATGAAAACGAAACATGAAGCAAAATATCAGATAATATCAAACTCTTGTTTGTGCATGCAGTAAACGATAATGACGAGGGAAACGTAGGGCGGATCTACATTGAATGGTAAGGATTCACGCGAACCCATAACGTTTTGAAATTTTAATGGAGATTATATATAAAAAAACAGGAATGGACCAATAAATATTGTTGGTGATGAACCCATAAACAAAAATAATTTACAGTTCAGTAGTTAATGCTCCTCTTAATTACACAAATGATCTCGGGTTTGAGACCCGCTAGGGTATCACTTTTTGCAAATATAATGGAATTGTGACAGGGTATCACTTTCTTGTAAATATAATGGAATTGTGATTTTGTTACGTATGTTGTAATAGTATTGGGACTGATAATGCCATTTGTAGAAGCTAAGGGACCAAATTGTACATACCAATAAGTACTCAAAGTTAGCTAACAATCTGTATGGAATCGTAAATTAGTTCCTTTCTTTTTGTTCTCTTTTTTCATAGTATTGGTTTTCTTTTTCTTAATTGCTAATGGAATCATTAGTTAAGTAAAATTTCAATTTTCTAATTTACTATTATGTTTGAAATTGTGAATATGATCATATGAATACAACTAAAATGCTAATGCATAATGGAACAATTATGCGATAAACCTTACTTAACCTGACTTGATCCGAATCATCGAACTCATCCGAAATTTTCATGTCCGGTTATATAAAATTTAAGCATCTAAAAATAGTCAACCCACTGGAAAAAATTTCTGGATCCGCCACGAGGGAAACAAAAAATAAAACACATAATTGATTTATCGGTAAATAAAAATAATGGGCATCAAACCACAACGTTATAAGATTATTATCAACACAATACACGAAATAAACATAAACCATTACTTGAAAGTTATTAAGCTTCAAACCAAAAACATTACAAAATCAATATCCACATTATATGTCAACTCATATGTACAATTTAAAAAAAGAGTTAAATACCATTTTAGTCCCTGTGGTTTGAGACATTTTGCCAGTTTAGTCCAGATGTTTCATTTTTAACCTGTGGGTCAAAAAAGGTTTCACAGTTGCCATTTTAGTCCACTGGGTTAACTTCATCCATTTTTTCTGTTAACGAGAATGCCAATTTGGTCATTTTGTATGTAATTCTGTTAACTAAAAGGGCAATTCAGCCATATAAAATGACCGAATTGGCCTTCTCGTTAACAGAAAAAATGGATGAAGTTAACCCAGTGGACTAAAATGGCAACTGTGAAACCTTTTTGGACCCACAGGTTAAAAATGAAACCTTTATACTAAACTGGCAAAATGGCCAAAACCACAGGGACTAAAATGGCATTTAACTCTTAAAAAACATAAAAAATAACATCACCAACCATAAGATGTCAGTTTCTAAGTTCAAACAACCTAAACCCATCACCATTTAGATTCTAAGTTCAAAAATGTTGGTCAACTAACATCATATTCATTCATTATATGTATTAATTCACAACTGGCTGGTGCAATAGTATAGTATCAAAGTGTTCGAGATTGCCACAAGTTCTTCTCCACCTTTAAACTTTGGCCCCTCAACAGAAAGCACGGGTATTGGTATAGACAATCAATGAAAACCAACAGCGGTAATGGTTGTGTTCGGCAATGGCGGCGCCTGTGGTGCTCTTCGGTGGCGATGGCGGTTTACGGTGGTGTCGATTGCTCAGATCTGATCGGAGATAGAGGGTGAGATATAGATAAGTTTGGGATTTTTTTTTAGAGAGAAAAGATAGACAGGATAGAGAAAGAAGAGAAAGTTTTGCGATGGTGTGGAGTCAGTAATGGTGGTGAGGCGGTGGGAGATAAACAGGCTTTTGTAGAGAGAGAAAACAAAATGGTTTTGGGTGGAAGGACCGAAGGAGATAGATTTCTTGAGAATAACAAAGCCATTAGTTTTGTTTAATTTTTTTTGAATGGCATTAGTTTTGTTTAATGGTTTCTATTTTTTTTAACTATTGAAGGTTATTAATGAACTAAATTTATTAAACACGTTTATTTTTGAGACCATCAATTGTCAATTTGTGCTTTGTTTTATGTTTATTTTTTTTAATTGAAGGTAAGTTACTTGTACACACCTAATTTTTAAAGGTCCATTTAAAATAACATCAAGTGAGTCGTTTAATCCAATAATAAATAGAAAATGGTTTCAAGATCTATTTATTAATTATCAATTTATTAATCAGTCTAATAACTTGAGTTTGCTCATTTAATATTTTTATCGATATTTTGGTATAATTTTGTTCAAAACAAAGCATGAACTACTATAGGGAGTATGAACTGGTATCGAAGGAATTCCGGGTACGAAGCGCGGGAGAGTTCCACTAGTTTTAAACAATCTAGAACTAAGCTAACTAGAAGCAATCACAGACCCCTGCCCACAAAGCATCCAAAATGTGTTAGGCCCTTATCCCATCCCTCCCGCAAAAAGTCCCTTTCGAGAAGGATTTAATGTACCTTAGGACACAGTCAGCTTCCACAAATAAGGGGGGATATGCTACTAAAGAGACACGTAAAACTGGTGTAACACCTCGGAAATTTATGTCCAATAATGTATCGACACGTGTCATGAGCTTTAAACGTGTAAAAGATTACTTTAGAGGGACTAAAGTTGACAACAGAGAAAGTATGTGAATAAAAGGGTTCAAAGTGTCAACAATGGATAAATATATCTTGCAACAACCCTACACGATGTTTATACCCTTAAACGAATGAATCATGGATCATACGAAGCTAATTATGGAAGAAAGTGAGAGATTACAAACTACAGGGGTTAAATGTGTCAACATGTTTAAAGTATACCTCTGAGTGACCTTTTAGCAAACCCGAAACTTTGTAACGGTTAATTATGCTCCCTAGAATAAGTGATAGAAATTTCACAAGGTTTCGATAAAGTATGAGAAAGTTATGACAATATTCGTATAAGAGGGGTTAAAAGCGTCAACATTAAATTCTAGGGCCTTACGGGTGATCATAAAGTTAACCGAGGACTTAACGGTGTTTGGTTATGCCTTGGAGCCCTTAAAAGTCAAGTTAGAGGGCCAAAAGTGCAAGAAATAAACTTAAAACCACGTTTAGAAGGACCAGGGACCAAAACAACAATTATTGAAAGTTGTTTGCAGCTCAGCAGGGTCCTTGCGGCCCGCGTAAGACTGCTTAAAAGTCTATGTGGCCCGCATGAGCATGCCAGCGACAGAAAACTCCTGGCAGCTGCCAGTTCAGGTCTGTAACCGACTTAAAAGCTTGTTTTCTTATACCAGGGACTCCTCCACTGGTATTTCATGCAATAGGGACAGATGGGACCATCTTGTAACACTTGTAGACCTATTTGTCATGATCTTGGTGAATCAAATTCACTATATAAGAAGGCATTGTTGCAAACATGGGAATTGCTCATTCAAAAATTATTCAAGGCTTTCTCTGGAGCTTCTCTGGTCTTCATCAAGTTTCCTTAAGATTCCTAGTCGTGCATAGGACCATTGTAAGTGTCCTTAACTTTCCTTAATTCAGTTTTGCTTAGTTAATTAGCTTAAAATCAAACCGTCGTAATTAAAGTTTGACTTCGAGATTACTCATAATTTGTCCAGTCAAATATCGAATTGAAAATACCTATGAGTTGGTAATTATGTGGGTAATAAACCCTTAAAAGGGTACTCTCTAATTCCCACTCTAAGTAGGTCGAATGTCGGGTCAAAGTTAATCTTAAAAAGTCAACAAAAAGCTTATTTTCAAATTAATGCATAATTAGCAATGTAGAAGCCATGCAACCTATTTTATCATTAATATAACTTGGTAATTAATGTAAGAACATGTCTAAACATGTTCAATCCGATAATTTTCAGTTTAGGCTCGGTTCGGAACCGAAAGTCGCATAATTTGACTTCTGCTTTGACTTTCAGTTCTGACCCGTTAAACATAGTTTAGAAATGCCTTAGAGCCTTATTAGGAACAGGTTTCATGTTAGTATAACCCTCTGTGATTATACAACTTGGTTCATTACTTATCTGATTCATATGCATGTTTCCGTTAAATGCTTAAATGTTGACTATTATGCCCTTTTCACCTTAAAAAGTGATTTTTGAAAAAGTAAAAGAGTAGAAACCTTCATTACTAATTTATAAACTTGTCCCTAAAATTTGACATCAGTTTGAGGTCTAGATTAGGAGTTATGCTCAATAGCGTAAATTAAAAGCTTTTTATTAATTAAACGGCATAATTAGCGTATAGCCTATCTAAACCCAATTTTTGATATCACACTTTTTACCCACTGATATAAAATAATATTTTGGGATTTTTGAAGATTTTTATTTATTTTCAGGCTGAGCATAACATAGGGTTCTAAGCTTGATTCGGTAATTGCCGGTTTTGCCCTTTAAGCCTATAAAATGAGTTTTACAAATTATTTTGACCCCAAACCTTTTGCTACTGATTTTATATAATAAATAAAATATTTTAAACTTTCTGGAATGATAAAAATATCAGGTTTTCGTATAAAACCCGGAAATAGCTTAAAATCGTCTTTTTAAGCGTTTTTAACGCATAGTATGTATTAAAACTATTTTAAACATATAAGGTTTGATGCCTACTGATATTTTCAGTAAATTTTTATATTTTAACAGTAAGAAAACGTTTTAAACTCAGATTTCCAGTTTTGACCTTTTAAGCCTATGTGAAATTACCAAAATGCCCCTAAGATACAAAGTTTGGTTATAAATGATAAATTTCACACATATGTTATACCTTACTGTTATAGCTTATTAAATTAAGTATTTTTACTGATTATAGTAGATCTATAACTCAGATTATTATTTAAACTCTTTTATAACCTTTATAATGACCAAAATGCCCCTACGGGGCATAGTTTGAGTTTAAAATCATTTTGGGCATAATAGAAGATATCTGATGTGCACAAAATGCAACATATAAATTACATCAATTATGGCATAAAACTAACCCTTTTTTAGTACTAATGTTGGAAAAAGTGTGCTTTTGTCTTCCTTTTGTATTTTCAGGATTAAATGAGCTCAAATAAACAAAAGAAGCAAAAAGGTAACTAAATCTAACATAAATACAAGAAAAGGAGAAAACGTGGCATGCCCGACCTCCCGACAGCATCTTCCCAAGCAAAACAAGAAGACAGAAGACTGAACACGCCCCGTGCTCAGTGAGCACGGGGGCGTGCCCAAGTGTCAGCAGAAAAGACAAAGTTGTAGAAGCTTCCATCGCCCACCACGGGGCGGTGCTCAGCGGACACGGGGTCGTGGTCAACTATAAGATTCGCGGAATCCAGGCAAATCTTGATAGTACAGATATGCTTCTGCACACGGGGTCGTGCTCAGCGGACACGGGGGCGTGGTCAACTAATGCAGACAAACTGCATTTAATGAAGAAAGAGAGGAGGATGGACACGGGGCCGTGCCCAATGGACACGGGGCCGTGCCCGAGCTTCTGTTCAGCCTATAAATAGGAGTGCTTGGAGCTCTTGCAACTCATCCCTTGGCACACCACCTCTCTCACACTTCACCCACCACCACCATCACAACACCATCATCCACCACCATCATCCATTGTTCATCATAGAGTGTGTGAGTCGTCTTCTCGGGATCCAAGATTGATCGTAAAAGTTGTTGACAATCAAAGGCCATGTTTGCCTAAGTCTCTTACATCACTTGGTGAAGACAAGTGTTTAGTGTAATACTTTTTATTTTTAATCTTTTGCACTTTTTAATTGGTTATGTATTAATGACTTTAATTACTAGTTTCTTATGTTGAAGGTGATTCTTCCTTATCGTTTGTCCGTGGTGTCTTGGCATTATTTTACTGTCTATATAAAATAAAAGATTTTCACCATTCATATCCCCACGGTCTATATGGAGGTATGTTGGCTACCTGGTCGGGGGTTAAGGGAACTGTTTGGTAAGAGTCTTGCCATTGTTCAGTGTATAGATCCTGCAAAGGACCTGGGTCAAATTTAGTAGGACCTCCTTCAATACCCACCGGTATTGGATGGCGGGGGTCCAAACTCTTTGATCCCCTCATAAGTTAAACTACTATTAAAACTTTAACCCGGCTACTTAGGACTGTATCCTTGCTGACTCAGACTACTTAGCCGAGGGTAACGTCGCCTTCAAAAGAGGGGCCTACCACATTATGAATTAATAACTTAATTAATTATCTTTCAATAATCCGACCATTTAGGATTGTATCCTTGCTGACTCAAACTACTGGGTTGAGGGTAACGTCGCCTTCAAAAGAGGGGCCTACTACAATAACTAAGATAATCTCTTAAACAAGTGCAAAAGTGAGAAAATAATCAAAGGTTACACTACACACGAGTCGGATCCAAGTGATTCATCTTGTCTATCTGTTTTTTACTTTTATTTTTATTTTCAGCATTTTAGTTAGTTTTATTTTTCTAGTTTAAAAACCTTTCTCTAACATTTTGATTTGATTAGACGTTGAGGATAAACCGGTACTAAAAGCTCTTGTGTCCTTGGACGACCTCGGTATCTTACCAACACTATACTACGCTCACGATGGGTGCACTTGCCCATATGTGTGTTTAGTGTTAGTAAATATCGTGTTTTATAAATTTAAAACTTGGCTAAAAAAGTGTAAAAGGGCTTAAAATATACACCTAAAACATATTACACTTCACGCACATCAAGTTTTTGGCGCCGTTGCCGCGGACACAAGGATTTTAAGAAAGTTAGGAATCAGCGGCCTAATCAATTTTTTTTTTAGGATTTTTCTTAATTTTTCAGCTTCTGCAGAACTCAGCACGGGCCGTGCCCGCTGAACACGCCCCGTGCCCAATCATTGGAACTGGCAATCCTGTTTTAAGTCAGACAGTATGCTGAACTGTCACACCCCGATTTCCACGTGTCACCGGTGGGCCCGGTGGGGAGTATCGTGACGTAGTTGATATCATCATAGTCAAACAACACAATATATAAATGCACAGCGGAAGCAAAAGATAAATATTATTACATTCCGAATATAAAATAATATCCAGTATTACAACGGAAAGTAAAGAATCCACAGGCGGATCTTAAAACATATCATTTGTTCAACAGACTTTAGACGCCTAGAACTTGCAAGATTCCTTATTAGCGCCCTGAGCTTCCAGCCAATTACGTTCAGTACCTGTCACTTAACCTTTTTGGAAAATACGTCAGTTTTCACTGGTAAATACACTCAACCGACTCATTTGAAAAGAGTTTAAGAAAATTGATTTGAATGCACGTGGCACAAAATATATTTTATAATTTGATTAAAATGCACAGAGGCAAAATTAACCTTTTATACTTGGGAAAATTATTTGTATATAATCTTGTATACAGTTTTACTTATTTGTCGTCCGTTAGGGCCGGTTTGTAGGGCTAGACTAGATTAACTGACACGCCACAGGTATAATGCCCACAGGCTATCATCCTCTAAGTGGATTACCAGTTCCGGTATAATGCCCACAAGGATGATACCTCGGAGTGGATTACCAGTTTTTACATAATGCAGCTGTCAGGTGTATGCCTACACCCCGTGCTTAGGTCGTGGCCATTTCGTAAAATGATGCCAAGGATATCCGGGACATGGTCATTAACCCCCAAAGGCCATACACCAAATAATACATATTAAACGGGTTGTAAGTACATCAATCACAATACGATTTAAATAACTACACACCCGACCAAGCGGTACTTTTATAGTGCCGTATCCCAAGCCCGTATAGGGAAAATAAGTTAAGAGTATTTACCAGAGCTAGCTCCTGTCTTAAATAGCAAGAATCTAATAACTCGGCCGTATTCACTTAAGTAAGCGTAGGTACCATTTACCGGAAGGCTCTAGTCTGGAATGATGGTATAAATAACCAATTAGGATGCTAACGGGTCTTTAATTAAGCCTAAGCTTAGACCGGTTAGTCTTACTGAAAGATACGGTTCAAACGCATGATTAAGCGAAGACCGGATAGAATGTGATTTAGACCCGACAAGTTCGGAGACTTGCTTAATATGGGTATTTCATACACATTCTGGATTTTTGAGATAAAACCGATAAGGTTTGACCCGTTTCGGCTAATTTATGTAAACTTGTTACATAAACCGAACCGTACGCGTAATATGTGTGACGGGTATTCATGAGAGCCATATACAGGTTTCCTAAGTTAATTATGCCTCAAATATGTTGTGACATCAGTAAGATGTCTTTCATTATGCCCGAAACGTATTTAAACACAAACTAGGCCCCGAAGGGGTAGTTTGGTCATTTAAAAGTTTATAAAAGAGTTTAAGTAACAAGCTGAGTTACAGGTCTGATGTAAACAGCAAACATACTCAATTTACTAAGTTATATCAGTAGGATAAAGTATATATGTGAAATTTATCAATTATAACCAAACTATGCACGTAGGGGCATTTTGGTAATTTCACATAAGCCGAAAAGCTCAAAACTGGAGTCTGAGTTAATCAACCTTTGCTTACTGTTAAAACTTTCTAATTTGCCTAAAATATCAGTAGGTATCAACCCGGGTATGTTTAATATAGTTTTAATACATACTATGCGTTAAAAACGCTTAATAAGGCGATCAAAGGCCATTTCCGGGTTCGATACTTAAATCTGATATTTTTATATTTCCAGAAGTCTTAAAATAATTTATTTATCATATGTGATCAGTAGCAAAAGGTTTGGAGTCGTTTAGATATGTAAAACTCATTTTATGGCCCGTAAGGGCAAAACCGACAATTACCGGATTAAGCCTACGACTACTAGTTATGCTCAGCCTAAAATTAATTAAAAATCTTTAAAAATCCCAAAATAATATATTACATCTGTGGGTATTAAGTTTGATACCAAAAAGTAGGCTTAACTAGGCTATACGCTAATTACGCCGTTTTATTAACATAAAGCTTTAAATTTGCGCTAATGAGCATAACTCTCAATCTACACTTCCAACTGATGTCCAACTTTGCATACAAGTTTATATATCAGTAATTAAAGTTTCTACTCTTTTACATCTCCAAAAATCACGTTTTAAAGTGTAAAGAGCATAATGGTCAACATATGAGCAATTAACGGAATCGTGCATATTAATTGGTTAACTAATGAGCCATGGTGTGTAATCACAGAGGGTTATACTAGCATGTTACCTGGTCCAAACAAGGCTCTAATGCATTTCTAAAACATGCCTAAACGGGTCAGAACTGAAAGTCAAAGTGAAAGTCAAACTATGTGACTTTCGGTTCCGAACCGGGTCTTTATAGTAAATTGTCGGGTTGAACATGTTTAGACATGTCCTTACACTAATTACCAAGTTATATTAATGATCAAACAGGTTATAAGTGTTCTACATTGTTATTCATGCATAAATCGCATTTTAAACTTTCTGTTGACTTTTTAATTACACGTTTGACCCGACTTTTGGCCTAGTTAGAGTGGTGATCAGGGGGAACCCTCTTAAGGGTTTATTACCCACATAAATACCATCTTATAACTACTTTTGATTCGACTAATCACCGGACCATTATTGACTAATCTCGAAGTCAAACCGTAATTACGACGGTTTGACTTTTAGCTAAATAACTAAGCTAAACTCAATTTAGAAAGGATTAGAACACTTACTGAAGTCCTAAGCTTGATTAGGGAACACTTGAGAGGAAGTTGAGCTCCAGAAGTGATCCTCAAATGCAGATGAAGGTGTGAAGAAAGTGTTGAATACTTGTGGCCTTTTATAGTGAATTCAATCACCACAAGGTGTTGACAACAAGGTCTAGCACACACCACAACCTTCCCACATGTGTCCTAGATGCTTAGGGGGTGTTTTAGGGGTCAAGAGATGTGGAGAATCGAGTTAGAATCGATCAGATTGCACTCAGCAGGCCAAAAACTCAAGAAATCGAAGCTGGGCACCCCTAGCGTGACGCTAGGCCCCCCTCGCGTCGCGCTAGGCCCCTTCTGCACAGAATCCATATTTTAGATTTTGCGATTTGATCCTTGCCCCTTCAAGCTTCGATTAGGCACTTGTTTATTGCATTATGAACCCTCATATTTGACCTATAAGGGCTTTAAAACATATACTCACTTTGTTAAGTCCCCGGTTAACTTTATTGTTACCCGAAAAGTCCTAACTTTCAACGTTGACGCTTTAACCCCTTGTAAACGAATTTGGTCACAACTTGCTCATACGATAACGAAACTTTACGAAATTTATATCGTGCATTCTAGTGAGCATAATTAACCGTTACAAAGCTTCGTGTTTGTCAAAAGGTTACTCAGAGGCATAACCTAAACATGTTGACACATTTAACCCCTTTAGTTTGAAATCTCTCACTTTTAGCTTCGTATGATCCGTGATTTATTCGTTTGAAGGTATGAGCATCATGTATGGTTAATGTACCATATATTTACTCACTGTTGACATTTAGAACTCGTACATTCACATAATTTTCATGTTTGTCAACTTTAGTCCCTCTAGAGTATTCTTTCACACGTTCAAGCTTATGACACGTGCCAATACTTTATAGGACGTGAATTTTTCGAGGTGTTACATGAACACGGGGTCGTGCCCACTCAACACGCCCCCGTGCCCAAGATTCAGTTACTGAAAACAGAACCGTAAGATCCCGACGGTTGGTAATTTCTAACACAAACATGAGTGATAATGATATTTTTTACTTTCGGCACTCTTATGGTACGTGGTGTCAAATATGTGGTGGTCGTCATAAAGAATTAGAATGCTATTTTCTAAATTATAAGCCCACTATATAGACCCATCGTTTTCCTGTAGCCTTAAGAGGGGCGAAAGTAAAAATAATCCTTATCTCTCCCTCGAATGCGCCCAACCAGACCTTCTAGGAGAAATGCTCCTCGATGAACTATTTCAATTAGAAGATCTAGTTCTTAATTGGTTAAAAGAACTTAAGATGGATTTCCTTAATTCATCTCAAGACGATGACCAAGAAGAATTGTTGGGATCGCATTCAAATAAAAACAACTTTGTTGTTCCTGACATTACCTTCAACTCTTGTGACAACTGGCCCAAACCGGTAATTTCCGTACACATTAATTATTGCTTAATGACTGCAATTATGAGTTTAATTGTCAGCAATGTCTGAACACATGATTAAACAAGTGAATTCATGCATGTTTTATACTACAAAATATTGCTTTATGCATAAACGAGAGCGTTGCGTCAGAATAATAGTAAACTCACCGGTAAGACACACTGTGTCGACTGAACTGCAGAAAGCAGTCAGACATTAGAATTGAGGCCTAGGTGTAGGTCCGACGACAAAAATACATTAAAACCCAAGAGTATATGTAAGGGTTTAATTTATAGACATTGCGAAAGCAAAAATAAGCACTAAAAAGCACCCGAAACACACTTTAAGTGCATAATTTGGTATAATTCAGCTCAATTCAGCATTTAAGCGTATGATTATTATGCAGAAATTTCGTTTTATCATCCAGAATATTTCCCTAAGTGTTGGGAATTAAAAGAATACAAAAAGGGTACTTAAAAGACACTAAAAAGTGTGATTTAGCACTTTAACGAATCGGTATCTAACCGAACAACCGGACAATACCTGGAACACCAGAATAATGCTAGAAGCATTGTTATTATTTTTCTGAGCTAGTATGGGCTCCTGAACACTTTAATATACTACACCATACAACCTACACATTAAACACTAGATATTACGTTAACCTAACATTAGTTACCTACTTACCATTAAAAGTTACATTTAACCCCCCCCCCCCCTCTCCTTGTTTACGGCCCAAGTAGGCCCCACCAAGATCACCATGATCTTCTATAATCTTGCTAGAATCTCCTTCTTGGATTGATCAAGATTTGTGTTGTACTTTGGGAGCATTAAACCCCTTGGACAAAACCCAAACTTGGATTATAAATTAACATGAAGGGCCATTAGTTCTTCATCTTCAACCAACAAAAACTCCCCTCTCTCTCTCTAAGAAGCTACGGCCAAGCACCCCTTGAACACACAACCATTGCCAAGCTTTGATCTCGCCATTCCAAGTCCATACAAGTGTCGAGGATCGCGTATTAGGAAGCTTGGTGCCAACGGAACGCGAAGGACCTCTTTCTCTAGCTTTTATCCACGCGTTTTTCGCATAGATTCTTCCCTAGCCTCGAGCTAGTGGTATGTTGCTTAAAACACCTTCTTGAACTATTCTAATGTGGTTAAAATGATTCGTAACGGTTAAAACTCGTAAACATACAAGATGAAGCTCAAAAGTCTACTTAAAACACTAAAAATGGTGGTTAAAAGCTCATATGTTGTGTAAATCTTGTAGTATTTGATTTGTGTAATTATTTAGTGCCGATCTATGTTGTGGTAACTCGGGTCATCATCTAACCCGGATTGGTCATGTTCATGAAACATGACATAGAGTATGTTCAAGTGTAAAAAGGGTTAAATGATGAAACCCTACCACACACTAATCATGAACTTGTGTAAAAACGATTTTTCTTATGAAATATTGTTCAAAATTAGTAGATCTACGGATCTACAAGTGGTATTTTGAATAACCAAGTGTATGATGAAACCATGTTTTAAAACCGGATCTTTCATGAACTAGAGGTGTTTTTATGAACAAACAAGTGTGTGGACACTTGTGTAACAAAAGTTTTAACAAAGAAATAATTTTCATAAAAACCGACTAGAAGTTGTGAAACTTCATATTCTTTAAAAATAAAGTTTTTAAGAAACTAAACTTATTTTTAAGGATAACAAGACTTACTAAATATACTAGTAAGTTACTACACAGTTTGGTAAATATCCAAGTTCATGAAATGGGGAAAATTAGTGATTTCTGTTGATGATTATTGTTGATGATTGTTGACGAATTAAAAGAAAATAAACACATGTTTTGAAAACATGGGAAACCTCCATTTTTAGGGGAAAATCTGTCAAAATTTTTATAAATTTGACACTTAGAAAAAATATAAGTTTTTAAGAAACTTACCCCCTAAAAATATACCTCAAAACATTACCAAGGTTTCCCTAATTTTTGATGATAAGAAATGGTGATTTCTTCAAGAATAAAAATGGATATTATGTATATATATTTTTGAGAGAAAAATATATATTATTTTATCACCAATTTTTGTGCTAAGTGTATATAGTATGTGTTATACGTGCTAGTGTATTAAGACTTAAAAATACACTAAATGCTCATGAGGAGTATAAACATAAAAATACACATACAACATACAAGATACATAATTCGGGTGCAAAGTGCAAAACACAAAAGACTTATATTTATTTTTGAGAAAATAATATAAGTAGGATACTTAGTTAAAAATATAGAATATTTTTAACACAGGAATATATACCCAACAGAAAGTGACTATACTTGTGCGACGCAAGTCTAGTGACTAACGTTAAGAAAACGCGTATAGGTTACGACGTTATTTAAGCAAATCCGGTGAAGTTTACGACGCTAGGAACGCAAAGTTGTGAGTTCATGCTCCCCCTTTTCTCTTTAACTGTTTTCAGTTTTTATAACATCGGGGGTGAAATACATGTACAAATGTACAAAATTTATAATTGGTATGATCTAAATACTAGAAGTACACTTGGTGAGAACGAGAACCAAGTGTGACGAAATATAAGAATATGAGAAGCGCACTTGGTGAGAACGAGAACCAAGTATGAGGCGCTATGAGAAATGACAATGAGAAACGCGCTTGGTGAGGACGAGAACCAAGTAGGATGCGTTATGAGAAATAGTGTCACGAATAGGGTACAGAAGCACCATTAATCAACGTATACATTCAGACCGCAGAACAAAAGGTTAGATCTAACGGGTGCCTGGCAGCCACACTCTCGGTGAGGGCGAGAATCGAGTAGTGCTTTTGTGTCTCAGAATATACCAATTAAATGCCTTAGGTTTGGTGACTTCCTATGTCGTGTCACATGTTAATGGCTTTGCAACCCATTAACAATTCTGATATTTACAGAAATACTGTATTTATATAAAATTCATACCATACTAAAATGGATATATAACTTGAAGTACGTGGGGTACTCAAGAAAATTGATATATAACTTGAAGTACGTGGGGTACTCAAGAAGATTGATATATAACTTGAAGTACGTGGAGTACTCAAGAAAAACTTGATTTATTCACAACTATGTTTTTATACAAAGTATACAAACGTGAAATACAAAACTGCATGAATTCACACCAACATTATGTTGACGTTTTTCCAAAAACTCACATGTATTTCAGGTAACTAGGATGGATGTGCGCGCGGTCTTGCTTATGCTCGTGGATGTCGCTTGTGTTTAACTTTAAATAAAGTTGTAAACTTTTAAGACAATGTTTTAAGCTGTCTAGCGATGTAAACGCTAAACTTATGTTTTCAAATCATGGTATTTGATGTTGTTTTACGAGCATGTAGCATGTTTACTCTTCGTATGCAATGAGAACCTTTCATGATCACACCTCGTGCTTCCGCCGCAGAAAGGGGTGTGACAGATTGGTATCAGAGCTGCGATTGTAGTGAACCAGGATTCCTTCTCGAGTCTAGTCTACAATCTCTAGGATCCCTTCACGAAAACAATTTTCAAAGAGTTTTCATTGCATAAAACGTCCCGCGACATCCACTACCTGAAACTGTCTACATGAGTCTAGAAAAGACACTATGAGACTTAGAGTGCACTTGAGTAGCACTTGTCGTTGACTAGAAATTACTTGCAATTATGTGTGATAATTAGCATGTACTAGAAGCAGAATGTCACAAGTATACGTGACTTTATCTGAAAGCAATGGCCCATCTGAAGGAAGAAATACGAGGATGAAACGAACTGTGCGGACTGTGCAAGGAGTTACGTAATTATGGATGCATACATAATTATGGAATTCAGTGCCCAAAAATCACAGCAAGTCTTGTCACGTATAGATTCCCTCAGTGCAAGCCTACTAAGTACTCTGCTAGAGTAATAATGGTTTGATGTCACTTATGTGGTATATACCTGTGAATATATATACTACTACTGCCTAGTGTGACAATATCAAACAAATGTCTAACCCTGCTGTGTTATGTTCTGTCAGAACATGGCACCCAGGAAAGCTGTGAATGCTCGCAATGACGATCAACCTCCTCCTCCACCACTTCCCAGAACTGCTGAAGAGCTGAACGCTCTACTGGAGGAAAGGATCTCCGCTGCTATCGCCCAGTACGAGGCGAACCGAACTCAAGACAGTGGTGGCCCAAGCAACGCTAGACGTAATGGGAATGGAGATTCATCTGGAGGCAATGTAGCTCAAGGTAATCTTAAGACAATTTGCTAAGCATGGAGAAATTTATGAACGGTCCTTGTTTCATTATTTCTTCGATTGCTCACATGTGAATTGGTGAATCAATTCCAGGCTGCACTTTCAAGCAGTTCCTCGACTGCAAGCCGATGAACTATGATGGCACAGGAGGTGCAGTAGCATTTGTACGCTGGACGGAGAAGACTGAAGCTACTATCCGCATGAGCAAGTGTACCGCGGATCAACAAGTCACTTTTGCCACTGGGTTATTTGTCGATGAAGCTCTGACTTGGTGGAACCTGCAAGTCCAAACCTTGGGCGATGATGCCGCTTATGGCCTAACTTGGGATGAACTGAAGGAAAGAATGAGAGAGAAGTACTGCTCTCGTGCTGAACTCCAAAGACTGGAAACAGAGTTCTGGCACTTGACTATGGAAGGTGCTGACATCAATGGCTACACTCGAAGGTTCCACGATCTGTCAAGAGTGCTACCCTACATGGTAACTCCGGAATTTAAGCGTATTGAACGCTACATTTGGGGACTGGCCTCAAAGTTTCGTGGCATGGTGACGTCGGCCAAACCACAAACAATCACCGAGGCTGTAACTCTGGCTGTCAGCCTGACTGGAGATTGTGTTCGTATGAAGAAGTTATCACTGAACCCAACAGAAAAGACCGAGACACATGCTGAGTCGTCCGGTGACAAAAAGAGAAAGCATACAAGTTTGAACCAAGCAACTCGCAACAACAAGGGTTTCAGCAAGAAGCGTGAGACTAATCCGCCTCAGGAGGCGAAAACCCATGCAACCAAAGCATACCAAGGCTCCATGCCTAGATGCCAAAAATGTAGGTATCATCATGATGGAGCTTGTCGCATTCCAAGGTGCGACAAATGTGGTAAATTGGGTCATCAAACAGAAGGCTGTTGGGGAAAAGGAAAGAACCGAAATGGGAACGGTGCTGGTAACAAGAATGGTAACGGGAAAGGGCAAGGATGCTTCAAGTGTGGAAGCAATGATCATTTCATGAAGAACTGCCCAGAGAGAAACAACGCTCCGGCTCGAGCATTTGTGATTGGAGCAAGAGACGCACGCGAGGACCCTAACGTGGTCACCGGTACGTTTCTCATTAACAATCACTTTGCATCCATACTGTTTGACACTGGCGCCGATTATAGCTTCATGTCTGTGGAATTTAAACGCATACTCGGAATAGAATCTAGTAGATTAGAAATTCCTTATTCCATAGAACTAGACAATGGTAAACTTGTTGAATCGGGCGAAGTTGTCAGAGGCTGCACATTAGAACTTGGCGAACGAAATTTTAGCATCGACCTCTTACGTATTCAATTGGGTAGCTTCGATGTAGTAGTCGGAATGGACTGGTTGTCCAAGAACAAAGCTGAAGTTATTTGTCATGAGAAAATCATTCGCATCCCTTTAGCGAATGGTGAAACTCTCATCAGGCATGGAGAAAAACGAGACGCGCCTCTTCGAATCATCAATTGTATGAAGGCACAGAAGTGCTTAAGGAAAGGATGTGTTGCTTTCCTAGCACACGTTGTAGATAAGAAGGCTGTGGAGCCAAAACTCGAAGACATTCCTGTGGTGAAGGAATATCCTGATGTGTTCCCTGAAGATCTGCCAGGACTACCTCCGCAACGACAAGTCGAATTCCACATAGACTTGGTTCCAGGAGCCGCTCCTGTAGCCAAGGCTCCATATCGACTTGCGCCATCCGAAATGCAAGAATTATCTACACAGCTTCAGGAGTTGTTGGATAAAGGATTCATAAGGCCAAGCTTCTCACCCTGGGGAGCCCCAGTATTGTTCGTGAAGAAGAAGGATGGATCTCTACGGATGTGTATCGATTACAGGGAACTGAACAAGCTCACAATCAAGAATCGGTATCCGCTACCGAGGATTGATGACTTGTTTGATCAACTGCAAGGATCAAGCTACTATTCCAAGATCGACCTTCGATCTGAATACCATCAGTTGAGAATCCAAGATGAAAGTGTGCCAAAGACTGCATTCAGAACGCGCTATGGGCACTACGAATTTCTTGTGATGCCATTTGGATTGACGAACGCGCCAGCGGTCTTTATGGACCTGATGAACCGCGTATGCAAACCATATCTCGATAAATTCGTGATTGTATTTATCGATGATATCCTGATTTACTCGCGAACGAAAGAAGAACATGAGCAACATCTCAGAACTATTCTGGAACTACTGAAGAAAGAGAAACTTTATGCAAAGTTCTCGAAATGCGAATTCTGGATTCGCGAAGTACAATTTCTTGGTCACGTGGTGAATGAGAAGGGCATTCATGTAGACCCGTCCAAGATAGAAGCAATAAAGAATTGGGAAGCTCCCAAGACCCCAACTGAAGTTCGACAATTTTTGGGCTTAGCGGGCTATTATCGACGGTTTATTAAGAATTTCTCAAAAATAGCTCAACCGCTAACGACCCTTACACAGAAAGACAAGAAATACGACTGGGGTCACAAACAAGAAGAAGCCTTTCAGCTACTTAAGAACAAGCTCTGTGATGCACCAATACTATCATTACCCAAAGGCACTGATGACTTCGTGGTATACTGTGACGCTTCACGACAAGGTGTGGGTTGCGTGCTCATGCAACGCCAAAAAGTCATCGCTTATGCTTCAAGACAACTGAAGGTTCACGAGAGAAATTATACCACTCACGACCTGGAACTGGGTGCAGTGGTATTCGCCTTGAAGATTTGGCGACATTATTTATATGGTACTCGATGTACAATCTTCACAGATCACAAAAGCTTACAACACATATTTGATCAGAAGGAATTGAATATGCGCCAGCGACGTTGGGTCGAGCTGCTGAACGATTATGACTGTGAGATTAAGTACCATCCTGGAAAGGCAAACGTTGTAGCAGACACGTTGAGCCGAAAAGAAAGGGTTAAGACCCTAAGGGTTCGAGCGTTAGAAATGACCATTCGAACGAACCTCACTGCACGCATTCGGGATGCACAACAAGAAGCTCTTAAAGAAGAGAACCGTAAAGCTGAATACCTACGGGGTATGCTGAAATACATGGTGCCAAATGAAGAGGGAGCCTTGTACTTCAAGAAGCGTATCTGGGTTCCACTCTGTGGTGGCATACGTGTTAGTGCAGTTGTCTGTCGACTTCATCTTCGTTCGAGTCTTAGATTAGTAATGAAAGATCAAGTCACGTAGTTCGAGTTAAACAGGAAACAAAGGTGAACAAGCCAGTTCAAACGAAGTGGACAGTTCAAACGAAGTGGACTGTTCAAACGAAGTGGATGTTCAAACGAAGTGGACATTCAAACGAAGTGGCCAGTTCATACGAACTGGACCAGTTCGTATGAACTGGAGGTGCTTGTTCAAACGAAGTGGACTTAGTATATATAGGTGACTTGTGTTTTTCATTTGTAACTTTTAGATTCCGGTAGCGAGGTGCTGCCGAAGTGTCTCCAGACTTGTAAACGTTCTAGAATCAATATAAGAGACAGTTAATAGTGAATATCAAGCTGAAACAAACTCTGATTCATCGTATTCCGCCTTTGAATCAGTTTAGAGCTCTTCTGAAGACTCGTTCAGATCGAATCTCGATCCTACAAGTGGTATCAGAGCTCAGGAGGAAGAGCTCTTGATATTTCAGCTCGTTTTCACGGAGATATTCTGATTTCTACTTCATTCTTTCACATTTTTTTAAAATCTTTTCGAGAAAAGTTGATTAATATGGTCTGATTTTGACATATATCACCTAAAATTGTGCTTTAATCAATCGGTTAACAAAATACATGGTAAAATCGACCTAAAATTGATCAATTTTATCAAAAATAAATCAGTTCGTTTGAGACTTGTTCAAATCACACGAACCAGAATTTCGAACTCAGATCTACGAAGATTCAGTGGACGAAATTGAACGAAAAACACTTCATTGTGATCGGAATTTGTTGTAGAACAAGCCTTGGATATCAATTTTGACAAAAATTCATCAAAATTGTTCAAAAATGCTTCACTTCGTTTGAAATTGGATCTCAGTTCGTTTGAAAAGTTCACCAGTTCGTATGAAGTGGCTCAGTTCGCATGAAATTGATGTTCAGTTCGTATGAAGTGGCTCAGTTCGTATGAGATCTTATTCAGTTCGTATGAAGTGGCTCAGTTCGTATGAGATCTTGTTCAGTTCGTATGAAGTAGACAGTTCGTTTGAATGTGTTCAAAGGGTTAAGTTCGTATGAAGGTTAGTTTTGTTTGAAGCTCAGTTCGTTTGAAAGGCATTCAGTTCGTTTGAAAGTCATTCAGATCGTGTGAAGATCTCAGTTCGTTTGAGTGCAGTTCGTTTGAATTGAACTTAGTTCGTTTGAATCCTCCAGTTCGCATAAAAGTCCAGTTCCTCTGAACTAGTTCGTGTGAACCTTAGGTGGTTTGAATTTTTTTCAGATCGCATAGAACTCAGTTCGTTTGGACCTCAGTTCACTTGAAAGTTCGCATCAAGATTCAGTTCATTTAAAGTGGTTCTAGTTCATTTGAGAGGACAGATCGTTTGACAAGTTTTTTTCAGTTCACGCGAAGTTAATTCATTCAGTTCGTTTGAAGTGTTTGAAATTTGTTGGGGTTGATTTGAAAAATGACGAAAATGATTTTTGATGAGAAGGAAAACAATGATCTTGAAAGTTTTAATAATTGGTACATGAGAACTGTGGATAGCAATTATAGAAATGTTAGTGCGGACATTTGGATTAAAAGTTTTGAATTTTTCATATGTCAAAAGGATGAAACTTTGAATGAGATAGAAACACGGTTTAAAATTTTAACGGACAATTTGTGGAGAACGGGTATTAGAATGACAAATGATGAACATATATCGAAATTGACAACTGCATTACCTGCTAAATGGGATCAGTTCATGGTTGAGCTAAAACAGAAAGATTTTTTTCCAGAGCTTTTTCCATATCAGTTCTTTAATGAGGTTAATGCAGAGTATTATAAAGAAGAAAAGAAAAGGAGGGATTTTTTGTCCGAGATGGAAAAGAATTTAAATAAATTGGAGTTGGATGTACTTATTGAAATTGATAAAAGAATTTGTGGATTTCTTGCAACAAAGAGTACTCTGAAATATGATATCAAAAGGAAATGTTATATTGATGATAGTATGAATCCTTTTGATTTTGTTAAACTCTTTCGTGCAGGAACATACAAGATGGAGACAGAGCAAGTTCAAAAGAATGAAGAATCAGTGAAGAATGAATCTTCGAATTCTGCATCAGTGTGTTTTACATGTGACAGCTTAAAGACGGAAAATGACAAACTCGTGAAAGATGCGGAAAGTTTGACTTTGGAAGTCAAAGAGCTGAATGATAAGAAGCAAACTGATGTAAAACAGATTCTGGATTTACAGGGAAATTGTGAAAAGCTAAAAGCTGAAAATGTTAAACTGTTAAATGATTTGAACAGTTTGACATCAGAAAACAAGAAGTTGAAAGAAAAAGCAAAAGTTTTTGAAGAGAAAATGAAAAGTTTTGAAAATGAAAAATCAAAGATTGAAAAAGATTTTCAAAGTCAACTAAAAATTTTAGAAGATGAGAGAGATTTGTTTGGTAAAAACAATCTTGAAAAACAAATTGCAATCAATTCTCATCTTGAAAAGATTATTCGACTTGAAAAAGAGGCAGAATGTGCTCAAAAGAAAATCAAGGAATGGGAACAAAAGTTGAAGGTGTTTGTGAATACTTCAACTATTCCTTGTCCAAAACCTTTAAATTCTGTTCCAATAAGTGACGATGTCACAAACTTTGACAAAGTCAAAGTTGAAGATTGTGATGAGAAATCTGATGATGAAGATAAAATTGAAAAGCAAAATTTGTTTTTGAAATTAAAAGAAAAGTTTCAAGAAACTGTTCCACAATCAACTGAAAATGGAGAATGCTCTAAGCAAAAACCTTTGAAGAAGAAAGTGGAACAAAAACAAAAAGAGAAAAATTTGAAAAATATTCAAAAAGAGAATAACAGCTCATCAGATCGATCATCCAATCGCAATGAAAAATTACAAAAATCGAAAAATCAAAACTCTAAAATTGTTGGTAATAAGTGGTGCAGGTCGGACCACAGTGCTCAAAAGCCAAATTCAGCAAACAAGAGGAGCAAGGATTATCACCAAGCCAAACAGTGCTATGATCTGAATGTTTGGACTAAAAATGGTGATTGGTACGATAACAGAGTGTGTTACCGATGTGGTTATCAAGGACACATTGCTGTTAACTGCCAGAGTTGGAGTTATGATACGAGTAGATGCTTTAACTGCAACATCAGAGGTCACATTGCCAGAGATTGCCCAAGGAGATCAAATGAAAGATCGAGGGCTAAATCTCAGAAAATGGCAAAGAAATCAGTCAATGTCAAGCCCAAAGAACAGAAGGTTCAAGAACCTAAAGTTCAAGAAACGAAAGTGAAACTTTCTCAAGGGCAAAAAGACAGACTGAGGAAGAAGAGAAAGAAGGCAAGAGAGTATCTCGAGAAGATTTTGTCATCAGGTTCACCGGTTGGATCAAATAAGAGTTCTGATAAATCGCCTCTCTCGACTACAAAGTCAAGCAAGACGAATTCATCAGATACAAATCTGAGGACGAAAGACGAAAAGAAGAAGAAGAAAATGGTCGGCGATGAATCTGACATGTCGAAATCAGACAAGCCACCTTCAGGCGATGAATCTGATTTTTCAAAGTCAGACAAGCCATGTGCAGGCAATGATTCTGGTACGGTAAAGCCAGAAGAGCCAGTTGTTGAGGTAAAAATGGAGAATTCAGGTTTAACAATGGATGATGCAAATTTTCCACCATTGTTGAACAAGAATTCGAAATCACCCAAGGACCGTCAGGCTTGGGTGAATATGTTTAAATAGAAAAACCTGACTTGTCGGAGATCCCAAGTTGGTAATCGTGGATCATGAATCGGCATCATTCTTTATCATATTTGTATAATGTGTTTTTGAGAAGTTTTGCAGGACTTGCCGGAACTCCCAGGTTTGTAAGCGAGGAGTAGGAATCGGCATTTTGAGAATTCAACCAACAGATGGTAAATTGGTTGAAAAACAGGTTTAAGTTGTATGTTTGTGATTGTTACAAGTGATTCAGAATTTGAATCAGATTGATTTTACAAGTGGTAAATCAGGGACATTAAGTTGTATCTGATTTTCTACAATTGGTTGAAAAACAATGTGATGAGTTTATCCCCAATTTTACAAGTGGTAAAATCAACAAAACTTATTTTCCGGGAAAACCATTTTGATTAAAACAAACTTAAGTGTTTTGAGATCACAATGGGAAAATAGTTTGTTGTGAGGGGGAGTTCTAATTGTTTATGCCAAGTGGATGGCGAATTGAAGTGATTCGATATCAGTTGTCATGTTTGTGTACAGTTTGTTTTCAAATTTCCTAAAATGTGTTTGCATTTTAGGGGGAGTAAGAAATTTTAGAAAATCCAAAAACATTAGAAAATTTGAAAATGTCAAAAACATGATAAAATGCAAAAATGAGTTTTGTTGTCAAAAAGAGGAAATGATAGTAGATCAGTTGGACTGTCACAGCACGCTAAAGAAATGTAAAGTCTAAATGTGATAAACGGTCTCACTAACGATGTGACGATAGGCTCAGCTAGACTAGTAGATTTGCGATAACGATACAAACCTAAAGCAAAAAGCCTAGTTCTAGTGGGAAACACGGTCAAAAGCATAGTACTTAGTTTTGTCCTTCTTGATTGTGTGCCTACTCAGTAATCGCTGATTGTCGAAAGACATAAAACTGGTTAAGTTTGTGAACTTTCACAACTTTGCTGAAAAGTCGTTGTGATTGTGCATTTCATTTTGCAAAGATTTAAACTTGTTTTATTTCTTTATTTTGTTTAAGCATCGGACATCCTCTGCGTATACGTGAGTATCGACCTGGATGTTGTTGCTTAAACGTTCTGCTTTATTTTCTTTGGTGTTTCGTTTAAGCTTTGGATCACCTCTGCGTATACGGGAGTATCGACCTGGTGGTTAAAGCCTAAACAACTTCAACTTGTTTTATTTTCTTATTTTGTTTAAACATTGGACTTTCTCTGCGTATACGGAAGTATCGACCTGATTGTTAATGTTTAAACATTCTGCTTTGTTTTCGCACAAATCACAGTTGATAAAGTTTAAAGGCATTACTTGAGTCAGTGTATTGCATGATGAGGGGATATGCTGAGATCGTGGGGTCCATAAGAATTTAGTGCTATCTTAATATATCTTAACGTATCGGTAAGCATGTCGAAAGTTTTTAGATTGAGCTTAAGAGGACAAATATATCGTCAATCAACGTGAATCGTTTAGAGCTTAAAACGATTAATAGCTTAACGGTGCTTGTGATTTGTCTAAAAGCTGATATGATCCTCTTTCGCAAACTCACAAAAATATGTTTGTATATATTTCATTTCTGCATTTAATTTCTGTTATTGCATTTATGTTTCGTATTTTGAAAAATCCAAAAAGATTTTCAACAACTGATGTTGATGAGCTGATATTCAAAATCTCAATGGCTAATCATGATGAACAGTTGGGTTGGTTAATTGGTCTGAAATGTTTAAAATGATTCATTAATTTGAATAAGAATTTTGAATGTTTTAAATTCTTGATCAATTTTAAATGAAAGTGATTCTCAAATGTTGAGTTGATTCATTAAGTTGAATCACAACATTGTTGGTTTGTAAATTGTGTGTTTAAGATATGTAGGTTTCTGATCCTGTTGCTACGGAAAGCCAGGAAATGCATCAGAACCTGAAGAGAGCTTAAATTGAAAAAGCCAGGATTTGATTTCAATGGTGATAACAAATTCCAGACGGCGATCCCAGCTTGATGATAGGGGGAGTCTGACGAGAGTTAGAGCCAGAGAAAGATCCGGGTTCATGATTCCAGGAAGAGTTCCTGAAGAAGACTGATCAAGATTGAAGAGTCGTCATGTTGAAGACTCTCACTGAAGATTCCGTCAACATTCAAGGGGGAGTCTGTTAGTGCAGTTGTCTGTCGACTTCATCTTCGTTCGAGTCTTAGATTAGTAATGAAAGATCAAGTCACGTAGTTCGAGTTAAACAGGAAACAAAGGTGAACAAGCCAGTTCAAACGAAGTGGACAGTTCAAACGAAGTGGACTGTTCAAACGAAGTGGATGTTCAAACGAAGTGGACATTCAAACGAAGTGGCCAGTTCATACGAACTGGACCAGTTCGTATGAACTGGAGGTGCTTGTTCAAACGAAGTGGACTTAGTATATATAGGTGACTTGTGTTTTTCATTTGTAACTTTTAGATTCCGGTAGCGAGGTGCTGCCGAAGTGTCTCCAGACTTGTAAACGTTCTAGAATCAATATAAGAGACAGTTAATAGTGAATATCAAGCTGAAACAAACTCTGATTCATCGTATTCCGCCTTTGAATCAGTTTAGAGCTCTTCTGAAGACTCGTTCAGATCGAATCTCGATCCTACAATACGTGAGGTCATCCTTAATGAAGCCCACAAATCGAGATATTCGATCCATCCAGGATCAGATAAAATCTATCAAGATTTGAAAGAATACTATTGGTGGCCGAGACTCAAAAGCGACGTTGCTGTCTATGTTGGAAAATGCCTAACCTGTGCTAAGGTTAAGGCAGAATATCAGAAACCGTCCGGCCTACTACAACAACCAGAGATTCCCGTGTGGAAGTGGGAACAAATCTCGATGGACTTCATAACAAAATTACCCAGGACCCCGAGAGGGCATGATATGGGTAATGGTTGACCGATTGACGAAGTCTGCGCATTTCCTACCAATCCGAGAGAAAGATAGCACTGGGAAGCTTGCGGAGATATACTTAAAGGAAATTGTGGCACGACATGGAGTGCCAATCTCAATCATTTCAGACAGAGATGGACGCTTTGTCTCAAGAAGCTGACAATCATTTCAGGAAGCCTTTGGATCTCAGTGAGATCTAAGCACGGCGTTCCATCCGCAAACAGACGGCCAGAGCGAGCGGACTATACAAACATTAGAAGATATGCTTCGCGCATGTGTCATGGATCTAGGCGGCAGCTGGGATACTCATCTACCCTTAGTTGAGTTTTCCTACAATAACAGCTATCACACGAGCATAAAAGCCGCACCGTTCGAAGCTCTGTATGGCCGCAAATGCCAATCGCCCTTATGTTGGGCAGATGCCGGAGATAAACGTATGGTTGGTCCTGAACTTGTACAAGAGACCACCGACAAGATTGCGCAGATCCGAGAGCGCATTAAGGCGGCTCGAGAGCGACAAAAGAGCTACGCTGATCCAAATAGAAAATCGGTAGATTTCAAGGTGGGAGACAAAGTGTTGTTAAAAGTCTCACCATGGAAGGGCGTAGTCAGGTTTGGAAAGCGTGGAAAGCTGAATCCACGATACATCGGACCATTCAGAATTTTGAAGAGAATTGGTACCGTGGCATACAAGTTGGAGTTACCGGAAGAACTTAATGGAGTACATGATACATTTCATGTATCCAACCTGAAGAAGAGTCCAACACAAGAAAACGTGATCATCCTGATAGATGAAGTGCATATTGATGAAGCCCTCCGATTTACAGAGCAACCCGTTGAGGTTACTGACTGGAAAGTCAACAAGACCAGGAGGAGCAGTGTGAAGCTTGTCAAAGTACGTTGGAGCTCTAAGCACGGACCCGAGTACACATGGGAACGTGAGGACCAGTTCAAGAAAAAGTATCCCCACCTATTCAAGAAGACTCCAGCGAGAGTGAGTTCAGTCTGAATTTCGGGACGAAATTCTTTTAACGGGGGGAGACTGTGACAACTGGCCCAAACCGGTAATTTCCGTACACATTAATTATTGCTTAATGACTGCAATTATGAGTTTAATTGTCAGCAATGTCTGAACACATGATTAAACAAGTGAATTCATTCATGTTGTATACTACAAAATATTGCTTTATGCATAAACGAGAGCGTTGCGTCAGAATAATAGTAAACTCACCGGTAAGACACACTGTGTCGACTGAACTGCAGAAAGCAGTCAGACATTAGAATTGAGGCCTAGGTGTAGGTCCGACGACAAAAATACATTAAAACCCAAGAGTATATGTAAGGGTTTAATTTATAGACATTGCGAAAGCAAAAATAAGCACTAAAAAGCACCCGAAACACACTTTAAGTGCATAATTTGGTATAATTCAGCTCAATTCAGCATTTAAGCATATGATTATTATGCAGAAATTTCGTTTTATCATCCAGAATATTTCCCTAAGTGTTGGGAATTGAAAGAATACAAAAAGGGTACTTAAAAGACACTAAAAAGTGTGATTTAGCACTTTAACGAATCGGTATCTAACCGAACAACCGGACAATACCCGGAACACCAGAATAATGCTAGAAGCATTGTTATTATTTTTCTGAGCTAGTATGGGCTCCTGAACACTTTAATATACTACACCATACAACCTACACATTAAACACTAGATATTACGTTAACCTAACATTAGTTACCTACTTACCATTAAAAGTTACATTTAACCCCCCCCTCTCCTTGTTTACGGCCCAAGTAGGCCCCACCAAGATCACCATGATCTTCTATAATCTTGCTAGAATCTCCTTCTTGGATTGATCAAGATTTGTGTTGTACTTTGGGAGCATTAAACCCCTTGGACAAAACCCAAACTTGGATTATAAATTAACATGAAGGGCCATTAGTTCATCATCTTCAACCAACAAAAACTCCCCTCTCTCTCTCTAAGAAGCTACGGCCAAGCACCCCTTGAACACACAACCATTGCCAAGCTTTGATCTCGCCATTCCAAGTCCATACAAGTGTCGAGGATCGCGTATTAGGAAGCTTGGTGCCAACGGAACGCGAAGGACCTCTTTCTCTAGCTTTTATCCACGCGTTTTTCGCATAGATTCTTCCCTAGCCTCGAGCTAGTGGTATGTTGCTTAAAACACCTTCTTGAACTATTCTAATGTGGTTAAAATGATTCGTAACGGTTAAAACTCGTAAACATACAAGATGAAGCTCAAAAGTCTACTTAAAACACTAAAAATGGTGGTTAAAAGCTCATATGTTGTGTAAATCTTGTAGTATTTGATTTGTGTAATTATTTAGTGCCGATCTATGTTGTGGTAACTCGGGTCATCATCTAACCCGGATTGGTCATGTTCATGAAACATGACATAGAGTATGTTCAAGTGTAAAAAGGGTTAAATGATGAAACCCTACCACACACTAATCATGAACTTGTGTAAAAACGATTTTTCTTATGAAATATTGTTCAAAATTAGTAGATCTACGGATCTACAAGTGGTATTTTGAATAACCAAGTGTATGATGAAACCATGTTTTAAAACCGGATCTTTCATGAACTAGAGGTGTTTTTATGAACAAACAAGTGTGTGGACACTTGTGTAACAAAAGTTTTAACAAAGAAATAATTTTCATAAAAACCGACTAGAAGTTGTGAAACTTCATATTCTTTAAAAATAAAGTTTTTAAGAAACTAAACTTATTTTTAAGGATAACAAGACTTACTAAATATACTAGTAAGTTACTACACATTTTGGTAAATATCCAAGTTCATGAAATGGGGAAAATTAGTGATTTCTGTTGATGATTATTGTTGATAATTGTTGTTGATGATTGTTGACGAATTAAAAGAAAATAAACACATGTTTTGAAAACATGGGAAACCTCCATTTTTAGGGGAAACTCTGTCAAAATTTTTATAAATTTGACACTTAGAAAAAATATAAGTTTTTAAGAAACTTACCCCCTAAAAATATACCTCAAAACATTACCAAGGTTTCCCTAATTTTTGATGATAAGAAATGGTGATTTCTTCAAGAATAAAAATGGATATTATGTATATATATTTTTGAGAGAAAAATATATATTATTTTATCACCAATTTTTGTGCTAAGTGTATATAGTATGTGTTATACGTGCTAGTGTATTAAGACTTAAAAATACACTAAATGCTCATGAGGAGTATAAACATAAAAATACACATACAACATACAAGATACATAATTCGGGTGCAAAGTGCAAAACACAAAAGACTTATATTTATTTTTGAGAAAATAATATAAGTAGGATACTTAGTTAAAAATATAGAATATTTTTAACACAGGAATATATACACAACAGAAAGTGACTGTACTTGTGCGACGCAAGTCTAGTGACTAACGTTAAGAAAACGCGTATAGGTTACGACGTTATTTAAGCAAACCCGGTGAAGTTTACGACGCTAGGAACGCAAAGTTGTGAGTTCATGCTCCCCCTTTTCTCTTTAACTGTTTTCAGTTTTTATAACATCGGGGGTGAAATACATGTACAAATGTACAAAATTTATAATTGGTATGATCTAAATACAAGAAGTACACTTGGTGAGAACGAGAACCAAGTGTGACGAAATATAAGAATATGAGAAGCGCATTTGGTGAGAACGAGAACCAAGTATGAGGCGCTATGAGAAATGACAACGAGAAACGCGCTTGGTGAGGACGAGAACCAAGTAGGATGCGTTATGAGAAATAGTGTCACGAATAGGGTACAGAAGCACCATTAATCAACGTATACATTCAGACCGCAGAACAAAAGGTTAGATCTAACGGGTTCCTGGCAGCCACACTCTCGGTGAGGGCGAGAATCGAGTAGTGCTTTTGTGTCTCAGAATATACCAATTAAATGCCTTAGGTTTGGTGACTTCCTATGTCGTGTCACATGTTAATGGCTTTGCAACCCATTAACAATTCTGATATTTACAGAAATACTGTATTTATATAAAATTCATACCATACTAAAATTGATATATAACTTGAAGTACGTGGGGTACTCAAGAAAATTGATATATAACTTGAAGTACGTGGGGTACTCAAGAAGATTGATATATAACTTGAAGTACGTGGAGTACTCAAGAAAAACTTGATTTATTCACAACTATGTTTTTATACAAAGTATACAAACGTGAAATACAAAACTGCATGAATTCACACCAACATTATGTTGACGTTTTTCCAAAAACTCACATGTATTTCAGGTAACTAGGATGGATGTGCGCGCGGTCTTGCTTATGCTCGTGGATGTCGCTTGTGTTTAACTTTAAATAAAGTTGTAAATTTTAAGACAATGTTTTAAGCTGTCTAGCGATGTAAACGCTAAACTTATGTTTTCAAATCATGGTATTTGATGTTGTTTTACGAGCATGTAGCATGTTTACTCTTCGTATGCAATGAGAACCTTTCATGATCACACCTCGTGCTTCCGCCGCAGAAAGGGGTGTGACAACTCTAGCCAAGACTTGGACGATAGTCGTCCCTGTGCCGATTGTGCCGTGAAGGACTCTCCATCAACTTCGTTCGATGCATACATAGACCAGAGCGATTTGGCATACACCTTCTTTAACGAGAGCCCGGGAAAGGGTTGGACTTGTCCACCTACATTTAGCATAGGAATCACCCTCACCGTCAACCTCCTGCGTTCTCGTCTTAGTCTAGAGCAATTAAGGTATCTTAGGCACTTTGGGGTTGTTCCATCCAGTAAGGAACCGCCCAATCCGGATAAGTTCCTTGAAAATAGACAAACTCCATAAGACAGCTTCCAGACACGGGGCCGTGCCCAGGTCAACACGCCACCGTATCCACCAAAAAGATTCTCTTCTGATTTCATCAGAATACGAACAAAATGTGTCAGGACTCTGTCTGCACACGGGGCCGTGTCCAGCCAACACGGGGCCGTGTCCAGCGTGCTGTCGTTTTCTATTAATACAGCAAGATTCCTGCTCATTTGGACCACTCCAAAAGATAGAGATTTCTGGGATCTTCACTCATACCATCCTAGGTATGTTCTAAAAGAAGATTTTCAACAACCATCTTGTCTTTTCCACTTTTGTTCATTGCCTTCTTCTTCAATTTCCAATCACTACCTCCATTAAAGCTTGGGAGCTTCATGATTCCAACCTTTATTGTGATGTTTGTAAGGTTATTATTCAAGGAATCTTGCTTAAAATAAGTTATACAGGTTTGTTTTGAATTATTTATGCTTAAAATTAACCTACAAATTGAAAAAAATAATTTAAAACTCCAAGATTCCTTCCTTTAAAAACCTGCAGATAATTGGACACGGGGCCGTGTTCATTGAACACGGGGCCGTGTCCGATGTACTGTTTCATATAAATTGAGCTCTTTTCGGTCTGTTTTCCCAGAATGGCGAGCAGAACAAGCGGAACGTCTTCATCACACTCAAGGAACAACCGACAGGGGAGGAGGTCATCAACGGAAGAGGACTCTCTTGTAAACTATGTTTACGCCTTAAGAGAGGCTATTGATGAAATGACAGGGGTGGAAGAAGCATTGGTCGACCGTATCAATCACTTAACGGTGGGACTGGAAGGGTGTCTCCGGGAGGTCAACCTCTTGCACCAAAGGTTGAACATTCTCGCCTCTCCTCCTTTGGTACCAATAGTAACCCAAAGGGCATGGAACGTGGTGCCTGAAGTCATCATACCGGCCAAATGGTACACCATGCACCCGAGACCTGCTCGCGATATATTACAAGGGGTCCCGGTTGGTGTTTCTCCTCCTCCTCAAGATGTTGAGGAGAATGAAGCCGCCTTCTTCCTCCCAAGAGAGATAGAAGAATGGCTTTAACAACATCTAGGAAATAACCCTCGGCCGAGAGTCCTACGACACTTCTCAATACCGGAAAACTATTTCTGGGATTTTGGTTCTTAATGAAATAGTAGAACTCCTAATGATAATTTTATTTATCACTTGACCTATCTAGTTAGGACTTTTAACTTTTATTTTTCTTCTTTGTTTTCAACTTTCTAGGATTATGTAATTCTCTCTATGACTTTAATGAAATGATGGTTTTAGTGTTTGGATGATGTTGTAATGAATAAAACACACTCGGGATGGTGAAGGATAACAAGGGAAACTTGCACCAGCAACCCATGCATGAAAACAGGGCCATCCGGAAGATTTTTCTTCGTTACAGCAAGTTCGGCACGGGCCGTGTCCACTCAACACGGCCCCGTGCTGCACAATCTGCAGAAAATGCCCAGTTCAGGTAACTGGACACGGGGCGTGCTCACTGAACACGCCCCCATGTCCAGGCTTCTGTTTCTTTTTACTAAATCTTGTTACTGGCACCTGAACGCGGGGCCGTGCCCGGACACCACGGGGCTGTGTCCAGGCGCCCAGTAACACAACATTTTGCTTTTTAACACCCTTTTACACATTCAATCAACCTAAAAACTTATTTTTGGGACACATTGAGGACAATGTGTAATTTAAGTGTGTGGGGGGGGGGGGGGGATGCTAAAACCTTGAATCTTACAAGTCCTAATTAACAAGCCTTACACAAAACTCTATTGGAATCCCTAATCACCCCAAAAAAATTTCAAAAATTTTCAATTTCTTTTTACTTGTCTAGGTTTAATTTGGGAATTTCAAGTTCTAACAAGGTTATATTTTTACAAATTTACAACCAATAGCGTCGTGATAAAAAGAACCAACATAAGAAAATTACGAAACGCCATGACAAACTTAGTTAAAATTTGATTATATATACTTGATCACATAAAAACCCATTCCCACAAAAGTGAGTTTTGAGCCTTTATTGAGCATACACATACATATCTTTAAACTAAATGCTCATTTTTCGTTTCTTGTGTGAATAGCTGCTTGGTTCTTACGACTCTAGAACTTGCCACAACAATGCATTCCCGGTCCTTACCAACTTAAACCAGAGTAAGTAAATGATGGAGGCATTAGGACTAACCCTTTTTTCTTTCTACACCATTATTTTTCAATTTTTTTACCACCTACCCAAAATCCCCCTAGTTAACCCCTTTGAGCCTAAACCTTTTCATTTCTTAACCCAAAAACAAACACCATTTTTACCCACCAAAACCCTTTTTTTTATTTTAACCCTTTCTTTTAGTAACAAAGCTCAACTTTTTTTCTTTTGACTTATGAAAAAAAATGATGAAACCAAATAAACAAACAAGTTCATCAAAAATAACTTTGTTTGAAAGAGATGGTTCATCAAAATAAAATAAATTGTCAAAAATAAAAAGTCTTTCAAAAAACCGATGCTTTTTACGCTTTTCGCCCTTTTACTAACCACTAACCCTACCACCCACCTTTAGCCCAAGCCTAACCCTTCACCCAAAAAGTCCTCTTGATATTTACAAAGGTATATAGTTAAAAAGGAGGAGGATTGATTGCTTGGCAAGCTTTTGGTAGGAGTAAGTTCCATGCCGCTCTCGAGAGATTCACTAAAAATACACATTTTGTCGAGTGTTGAGTGATCCCCCGAGAGGTATGTGAACTTGTATATAAATGGAATTTTAAAGAGGCATGTTATGCCCTAATAAGTAATTTATCTTATGAAACGTTTTTAATAAATCATGACGAATAGGATTGTAGATAAATAAAAATAAAAACTTAATAAAGAATCTTGAAAATCCCGACACTCTATGACAAGCCCAAAAATCTTCTTTTCTACCCATTCCATTTGGGAGTGAAAAAAGCCACATTATAAAGAGTTTTGCTTGAGGACAAACAAAGATTCAAGTGTGGGGGTATTTGATGTGCACAAAATGCAACATATAAATTACATCAATTGTGGCATAAAACTAACCATTTTTTAGTACTAATGTTGGAAAAAGTGTGCTTTTTGTCTTCCTTTTGTATTTTCAGGATAAAATGAGCTCAAATAAACAAAAGAAGCAAAAAGGCAGCTAAATCTAACATAAATACAAGAAAAGGAGCAAACGTGGCATGCCCGACCTCCCGACACCATCTTCCCAAGCAAAACAAGAAGACAAAAGACTGAACACGCCCCGTGCTCAGTGAGCACGGGGGCGTGCCCAAGTGTCAGCAGAAAAGACAAAGTTGTAGAAGCTTCCATCGCCCACCACGAGGTCGTGGTCAACTATAAGATTCGCGGAATCCAGGCAAATCTTGATAGTACAGATATGCTTCTGCACACGGGGTCGTGCTCAGCGGACACGGGGGCATGGTCAACTAATGCAGACAAACTGCATTTAATGAAGAAAGAGAGGTGGATGGACACGGGGCCGTGCCCAATGGACACGGGGCCGTGCCCAATAGACACGGGGCCGTGCCCGAGCTTCTGTTCAGCCTATAAATAGGAGTGCTTGGAGCTCTTGCAACTCATCCCTTGGCACACCACCTCTCTCACACTTCACCCACCACCCACCACCATCACAACACCATCATCCACCACCATCATCCATTGTCCATCATAGAGTGTGTGAGTCATCTCGCGATCCAAGATTGATCGTAAGAGTTCTTGACAATCAAAGGCCATGTTTGCCTAAGTCTCTTACATCACTTGGTGAAGACAAGTGTTTAGTGTAATACTTTTTATTTTTAATCTTCTACACTTTTTAATTGGTTATGTTTTAATGACTTTAATTACTAGTTTCTTATGTTGAAGGTGATTCTTCCTTATCGTTTGTCCGTGGTGTCTTGGCATTATTTTACTGTCTATATAAAATAAAAGATTTTCACCATTCATATCTCCACAGTCTATATGGAGGTATGTTGGCTACCTGGTCGGGGGTTAAGGGAACTGTTTGGTAAGAGTCTTGCCATTGTTCAGTGTATAGATCCTGCAAAGGACCTGGGTCAAATTTAGTAGGACCTCCTTCAATACCCACCGGTATTGGATGGCGGGGGTCCAAACTCTTTGATCCCCTCATAAGTTAAACTACTATTAAAACTTTAACCCGGCTACTTAGGACTGTATCCTTGCTGACTCAGACTACTTAGCCGACGGTAACGTCGCCTTCAAAAGAGGGGCCTACCACATTATGAATTAATAACTTAATTAATTATCTTTCAATAATCCGACCATTTAGGATTGTATCCTTGCTGACTCAAACTACTGGGTTGAGGGTAACGTCGCCTTCAAAAGAGGGGCCTACTACAATAACTAAGATAATCTCTTAAACAAGTGCAAAAGTGAGAAAATAATCAAAGGTTACACTACACACGAGTCGGATCCAAGTGATTCATCTTGTCTATCTGTTTTTTACTTTTATTTTTATTTTCAGCATTTTAGTTAGTTTTATTTTTCTAGTTTAAAAACCTTTCTCTAACATTTTGATTTAATTAGACGTTGAGGATAAACCGGTACTAAAAGCTCTTGTGTCCTTGGACGACCTCGGTATCTTACCAACACTATACTACGCTCACGATGGGTGCACTTGCCCATATGTGTGTTTAGTGTTAGTAAATATCTTGTTTTATAAATTTAAAACTTGGCTAAAAAAAGTGTAAAAGGGCTTAAAATATACACCTAACCTTTATAATGACCAAAATGCCCCTACGGGGCATAGTTTAAACTCTTTTATAACCTTTATAATGACCAAAATGCCCCTACGGGCATAGTTTGAGTTTAAAATCATTTTGGGCATAATAGAAGATATCTTACTGATGTCACAACATATTTAAGGCATATTAACTTAGTAAACCTGTATATGACTCTTATGGTTACCCGTTATGCAAATTTCGCGTTCGGTTCGGTTTATGTGACTAGTTTGCATAAATTTACCAAAACGGGTCAAACCTTATAATTTTTGTCTCAAAATCCAGAATGTGTTTAGTTTACCCATATTATACAAGTCTTCAAACTTGTCGGGTCTAAATCACATTCTATTCCGGTCTTCGCTTAATCATGCGTTTGAACCGTATCTTCCTTTAAAACTAACCGGTCTAAGTTTAAGCTTAATTAAAGACCCGTTAGGAATCTAATAGGTTATTATAAACCTTCGTTCCAGAATAGGAGACCCTGTAAAAGCAACGTGCACTTGCTATTTGTGATTATTACTTGCAAAGGTAAATACTTTTAACTTATTTTCCCTTATACGGGCTTGGGGTACGGTATATAAAATACCGCTTGGTCGGGCATTAAATCTTTAATCGTATGAAGGTTAATTCATTGAAATGACCCGTTTAAATTGTTTTGTTTGCTTAAAGCCTTTGGGGGGTTAATGACCATGTCCCGGATATCCTTGGCATCATTCATAGAAATGGCCACGACCTTAGCACGCGGGTGTAGGCGTACACCCGCTAGTGCATTTATAAATAAAGAGATATAACCGCCGGTTTCGAGAATAACTCGCCGCGGGACTATATCATGTGGTGTGTCAATTAATCTTTAACCCGGTATTCAACCCGGGCTACTGAACGTATAAGAAACATGTAATTCTTTTACAAGTTTATATGTAAATAATTATCCCAAGTTATAAAAATCTTTTGTGCCATGTGCATCTGATGTGCGGTAAGTGTCGTATATTTTAGGTGTATATTTTAAGCCCTTTTTAACACTTATTTTAGCCAAGTTTTAAATTTATAAAACACGATATTTCACTGACACTAAACACACATATGGGCAAGTGCACCCATCGTTGAGTGTAGTATAGTGTTGGTAAGATACCGAGGTCGTCCAAGGACACAAGAGCTTTTAGTACCGGTTTATCCTCAACGTCTAACCAAAAATAAAAGTTTAGAAAAATGTTTTAAACTAAGAAAATTAAAAACTAACTAAAATGCTGAAAATAAAAATAAAAGAAAAACAGATAGACAAGATGAATCACTTGGTTCCGACTCGTATCTAGTATAACCTTTGATTATTTCCGCACTTTTGCACATAATTAAGAGATTATCTTAGTTATTGTAGTAGGCCCCTCTTTTGAAGGTGACGTTACCCTCACCCTAGTAGTTTGAGTCAGCAGGGATACAATCCTAAAAGGGTGGATTATTGGAAGATAATGAATTAAGTTATTAATGCAGTATTGTGGTAGGCCCCGCTTTTGGCGGTGATGTTACCCTCGGCTAAGTAGTCTGAGTCAGCAGGGATACAGTCCTAAATAGCCGGGTTATAGTATTAATAGTAGTTAACTTATGAGGGGATCAAAGAGTTTGGACCCCCGCCATCCAATACCGTGAAGTATTGAAGGAGGTCCTACTAAATTTGACCCAGGTCCATTGCAGGACCTCTAAACGCTGAACAATGGCAAGACCTTTACCAAACCGTTCCCTTAACCCCCTACCAGGTAGCCAACATACCTCCATATAGACCGTGGAGATATGAATGGTGAAAATCCTTTATTTTATATAGACGGTAAAATAATGCCAAGACACCACGGACAAACGATAAGGAAAGATCACCTTCAACATAAGTAACTAGTTATTAAAGTCATTAATACAAAACCAAATAAAAAGTGCAAAAGATTAGAAATAAAAAGTATTATACTAGACACTTTGTCTTCACCAAGTGATGTAAGAGACTTAGGCAAACATGGCCTTGATTGTCAAGAACTCTTACGATCAATATTGGATCCCGAGACGACTCACACACTCTATGATGGACAATGGATGATGGTGGTGGATGATGGTGTTGTGATGGTGGTGGGTGGTGGATGAAGTGTGAGAGAGGTGGTGTGCCAAGGGATGAGATGAAATGAATCCAAGCACTCCTATTTATAGGCTGAACAGAGAGCTGGACACGGCCCCGTGTCCGTCTGACAATCTCTCTCCTCGTTAATTGTAATTCGCAATTACAATAAATGCGCCTGCTGTACTTTCGACACGCCCCCGTGTCCGCTGAGCACGGCCCCGTGATGGGCAATAGAAGCTTCTATGGATTTGTCTTTTCTGCTGCTTCTTGGGCACGGCCCCGTGCTGGCTGAGCACGGGGCGTGTTCAGCCTTCTGTCTTCTCCTTTTTGCTTTGGAAGGTGCCGTTGAGGGGTCGGGCAGTCCACTAATGTTCCTTTCCTTGTATTTATGTTGGATTTAGCTGTCTTTTTGCTTCTTTTGCGTTTTTGAGCTCATTTAATCCTGAAAATACAAAAGGAAGACAAAAACACTCTTTTTCCAATATTAGTACTTAAAAAGGGTTAGTTTTATGCCTCATTTGATGTAATTTATATGTTGCATTTTACACACATCAAATACCCCCACACTTGAACTTTTGCTTGTCCTCAAGCAAAACTCTTTAATATGTGGCTAACACTCCCAAATGGAATAGGTAGAAGAGAAGGTTTTGGGCTTGTCGTAGAGTGTCGGGACTTCCAAGATCTTTTTGGGTTTTATTTTTATTTATTTACACTCCTATTCGTAATGATTTATTTAGAACTTTTCATAAAAGAAATTACTTATTTGGGCATAACATGCCTTTTTAAAATTCTATTTATATACAAGTTCACATACCTCACGGGGAAATCACTCACACTCGGCCGAAGGTGTATTTTTAGTGAATCACTCGAGAGCGGCATGTAACTTATTCCTACCATAGGCTTGCCAAGAAGTCAATCCTCCTCCTTTTTAACTTTTATACCTTTGTAGATATCAAGAGGACTTTGTGGGTTAAGGGTTAGGCTAGGGTTAAAGGTAGGTGGTTGGGTTAGTGGTTAGTAGAAAAAGGGCTAAAAGCGTAACAAGTATCGGTTTTCGTATTTTTGCAACTTTTTATTTTGATGAAGCTTTTACTCAAACTAAGTTATTTTTTTTATTAACTTGTTTGTTTATTTTCTTTTTGCTTCAAAATTCATTTTTTTTTGCGAAGAACCGAACTTGTTACTAAAATAAAGGGTTAAAAATGAAAAAGGGTTTGGTGGGTAAAAGGGTTTTTGTTTGGGTGATGAAACGAAAAGGTTTAGGCTCAAAGGGGCTAACTAGGGGGATTTTTTTTTTTTTTTTTGGGTAGGTGGTAAAAGAAAAAGAAAATAATGGTGTAGAAATAAAAAGGGTTAGTCCTAATGCCTCCATCATTTACTTACTTGGGTTTAAGTTGATAAGGACCGGGAATGTATTGTCATGGCAAGTTCTAGAGTTGTAAGAACCAAGCGGCTATTCACACAAGAAATGAAAAATGAGCATTTAGTCAAAAGATATGTAATTGTGTGCTCAATAAAGGCTCAAAACTCACTTTTGTGGGAATGAGTTTTTATGTGATCAAGTATATATAATCAAATTTTAAATAAGTTTGTCATGCCTTTTCATAATTTTCTTATGTTGGTTCTTTTTATCACTACGCTATCGGTTGTAAATTTGTAAAAATATAACCTTTTTGAGAACTTGAATTTCCCGAGTTAAACCTAGACAAGTAAAAAAAATGAAATTTTTGAAAAAATTTGGGGTGATTAGCGGTTCCAATAGAGTTTTGTGTAAGGCTTGTATTTAGGACTTGCAAAATTCAAGGTTTTAACATCCCCCCACACTTAAATTACACATTGTCCTCAATGTGTCCCAAAAATAAATTTTTAGGTTGATTAGATGCGTAAAATAATGTTTAAAAAGAAAAAATTTGTGTTACTGGGCACTGAACACGGCCCCGTGTTATCCGGGCACGGCCCCGTGTTCAAGTGCCAGTAACAAAATTAAAATAAGAGAAACAGAAGTCTGGACACGGGGGCGTGTTGGGTGAACACGGCCCGTGTCCAGGTACCTGAACTGGGCGTTTTTCTGCAGGTGGTTCGGCACGGGGCCGTGTTGGTTGAGCACGGCCCGTGTTGAACTTTCTGAAGTGGAGAAAATTGTCGGGTTGCCTTGTTCTTGTGCATGGGTTCATTTTTCTCGTTCCCCTTTTCATCTTTTACCACCATGAGTGTGTTTTATTTCTGAAAATTAAAACTACCTAGAAAGCATAAAAATTAATCTAAATTAAACTATGGATAGTTCCGTGGAATGCCTCCATGGTGCGCCACGTTTATAAGGGTCCTTGGCTAGACCCAAAGCCTGGTCATATGTTACCCAAGTGGGATGTGTTGCATCCCATGTTACACCGTCGGAGAGCGTCATCCAAGCTTGAGTCTATGACCTTCATGTAGTTGACCGGATCTTCTTCCTCTACTCGCTTTCCACATTCAAATTTCACTTCCTCATCCCCAAACTTCAATGTTAGAGTTCCGTCATTCATATCCACCAATGCTTGGGCGGTGGCTAGGAATGGCCTCCCGAGGATGAGAGGGACCTCGGTGTCTTCTTCCATGTCTAGGATGACAAAGTCGGTTGGAAAGACGAATTTGTCAACCTTGACTAGCAGATTTTCAGCGACACCTTGTGGGAATTTGACGGATCTATCGGCGAGTTGTATGCTCATCTTTGTAGGGCTTGTTGTTCCTAGGCCGAGTCGCTTGAACATTGATGTGGGCATGAGGTTGATGCTAGCCCCAAGATCGGCTAAAGCATTTCGGACGGGGGACTTCCCAATTGAACAAGGGATTGTGAAGCTCCCGGGGTCGATTTTCTTTTGTGGAAGTTTGTTGAGTACTAGAGCAGAGCATTCTTCGCCTAAGTTAACTAATTGCAATGATTCAATTTTCCTTTTGTGAGTGAGGAAATCCCTCATGAATTTTGCATATTTAGGCATTTGGGTTAGGACCTCAATAAAAGGAATATTAACATGCAATTGTTTTAGTAAACTTTCGAACTTTGCGAATTGCTCATCGGTCTTTTGACGATTTAACCTACCGGGGTACGGGATTGGAGGAGTCTTGGTGGGCTCTTGATTTGGTGTGGAAGCCTTTTCTGGCGCAGGAGGAGTCACAGGCTGGCTAGAATGGCTTCTTTCATTTGGCGGCAATGGAGCATCCTCGGGACCCACGGTTCGATTTCTTAATGTGATGAGATGTACTTGTGCCTTCGGGTTCGTTTCGGTATTACTGGGTAATGCGCCCTGTGGTCTCTCGGAGAAATTTTGAGCTAGTTGATTTAATTGTTTTTCAACGTTTTGAATGCTAGCTTGTTGATTTCTGAAATTCGATTCCAATTGTTGAAATCGATCCGAGTTTTTCTTTTTAGTGTCAGAGATGAGGCGAGATACAGTATCTTCAAGCCTTTCTCTTCCACCTTGTTGTTGAAAATTAGTTCGTTGGTTTTGTTGGTTACTACTATTGCCGGGATCTCTCCAACCAAGATTTGGGTGGTTACGCCATCCTTGGTTGTAGGTACCCGTTGGAGGACCCGACGGCCTAGGTCTATTATCCATGTAGTTTACCGTTTCGGTTTGTTCATCTGATTCTTTCATACAACTCCAATTTTCATGTGACCCACCACACCCTTCACAAGCCATAACCGAGGCCGTTTTTGTCATTTCTAGCCTTTTGATTTTTGAAGAGAGGGCCTCGATTTGGGCTTGTAAAGAGGTGCTTTCATCAACCTTATGGGCGCCCGGGGCAATAGATTTATTACCTCGGGGAGTGTGCCATTGAAAATTGGTTTGAGCAATTTCCTCAATTTGGTTATATATTTCATTTGGGCGACGATTACCTAAGAGTCCCCCGGAGCTTGAATCAAGTGTTTGTCTTGTGTGTGGCAACAATCCATTGTAGAAAGTGGATACTTGTTGCCATACCGCTAGACCATGGTGAGGACACTTTCTTAGAAGCTCCTTGAACCTTTCCCAAGTTTCATATAAGGATTCCCCATCCTCTTGTGAGTATGTATTAATTTCAGTCATTAATTTAGCCGTTTTAGCAGGAGGGAAATACTTATACAAAAACTTTTGGGCGAGTTCATCCCAGGTGTTTACCGATCCAACTGGGAGGGTGTTAAGCCAAGCCTTAGCTCGGTCTTTTAGTGAAAAAGGAAACATTCGAAGGCGGATGGCGTCATTGGATGCTCCATTGATCCGAAAGGTATCACATATTTCTAAGAAGTTAGTAATATGTAGATGGGGATCCTCGTCCGCAAGCCCGTGGAAGGTTGCGGAGTTTTGGAGCATTTGTATCAAATGCGGCCGAAGTTCGAAGTTGTTGGCCTCGACATTCGGTGCATTGATAGCGGCGCCAAGATTGCCTACGGTAGGCCGTAGGTAATCCATTAGGGTACGTTGGTCCGCCATTGGAAGTGGGTCCCCCGAAGCTTTCTCTTGATTTTTAGCTTTTAGTCTTTTTCTGAGAAAGCGCTCGGGTTCTTCTAGGGGTTCTTTTATGTCTCTACTAGAACTGGAGCTCATGCACTACGTAGGAGGTTCAAATGTGGCGCCTGGGTTCCAAATCCTGCAACAAAAACAGAAAAGAACGCTGGTCAGAATGTTCACCACGGCCCCGTGCTCAATGAACACGGCCCGTGTTCAGAGGCGCAGTAATTGATTTCTGGATCCCTGTTACTGGGAGTTGGACACGACCCCGTGTTGCACCGACACGGCCCCGTGTTCAGCTCTCTGTAACTCAGAAAAATAAAAACTGCCAGTGATGATGCTGGGCACGGCCCGTGTCTGACCGGGCACGGCCCGTGCTGAGCGCTGCAGAAGCTGAAAAAACTAAGAAAATAAAAAAAATGATTAGGCCGTTGATTCCTAACTTTCTTAAAATCCTTGTGTCCCCGGCAACGGCGCCAAAAACTTGATGTGCGGTAAGTGTCGTATATTTTAGGTGTATATTTTAAGCCCTTTTTAACACTTATTTTAGCCAAGTTTTAAATTTATAAAACACGATATTTCACTGACACTAAACACACATATGGGCAAGTGCACCCATCGTTGAGTGTAGTATAGTGTTGGTAAGATACCGAGGTCGTCCAAGGACACAAGAGCTTTTAGTACCGGTTTATCCTCAACGTCTAACCAAAAATAAAAGTTTAGAAAAATGTTTTAAACTAAGAAAATTAAAAACTAACTAAAATGCTGAAAATAAAAATAAAAGAAAAACAGATAGACAAGATGAATCACTTGGTTCCGACTCGTATCTAGTATAACCTTTGATTATTTCCGCACTTTTGCACATAATTAAGAGATTATCTTAGTTATTGTAGTAGGCCCCTCTTTTGAAGGTGACGTTACCCTCACCCTAGTAGTTTGAGTCAGCAGGGATACAATCCTAAAAGGGTGGATTATTGGAAGATAATGAATTGAGTTATTAATGCAGTATTATGGTAGGCCCCGCTTTTGGCGGTGATGTTACCCTCGGCTAAGTAGTCTGAGTCAGCAGGGATACAGTCCTAAATAGCCGGGTTATAGTATTAATAGTAGTTAACTTATGAGGGGATCAAAGAGTTTGGACCCCCGCCATCCAATACCGTGAAGTATTGAAGGAGGTCCTACTAAATTTGACCCAGGTCCATTGCAGGACCTCTAAACGCTGAACAATGGCAAGACCTTTACCAAACCGTTCCCTTAACCCCCTACCAGGTAGCCAACATACCTCCATATAGACCGTGGAGATATGAATGGTGAAAATCCTTTATTTTATATAGACGGTAAAATAATGCCAAGACACCACGGACAAACGATAAGGAAAGATCACCTTCAACATAAGTAACTAGTTATTAAAGTCATTAATACAAAACCAAATAAAAAGTGCAAAAGATTAGAAATAAAAAGTACTATACTAGACACTTTGTCTTCACCAAGTGATGTAAGAGACTTAGGCAAACATGGCCTTGATTGTCAAGAACTCTTACGATCAATATTGGATCCCGAGACGACTCACACACTCTATGATGGACAATGGATGATGGTGGTGGATGATGGTGTTGTGATGGTGGTGGGTGGTGGATGAAGTGTGAGAGAGGTGGTGTGCCAAGGGATGAGATGAAATGAATCCAAGCACTCCTATTTATAGGCTGAACAGAGAGCTGGACACGGCCCCGTGTCCGTCTGACAATCTCTCTCCTCGTTAATTGTAATTCGCAATTACAATAAATGCGCCTGCTGTACTTTCGACACGCCCCCGTGTCCGCTGAGCACGGCCCCGTGATGGGCAATAGAAGCTTCTATGGATTTGTCTTTTCTGCTGCTTCTTGGGCACGGCCCCGTGCTGGCTGAGCACGGGGCGTGTTCAGCCTTCTGTCTTCTCCTTTTTGCTTTGGAAGGTGCCGTTGAGGGGTCGGGCAGTCCACTAATGTTCCTTTCCTTGTATTTATGTTGGATTTAGCTGTCTTTTTGCTTCTTTTGCGTTTTTGAGCTCATTTAATCCTGAAAATACAAAAGGAAGACAAAAACACTCTTTTTCCAATATTAGTACTTAAAAAGGGTTAGTTTTATGCCTCATTTGATGTAATTTATATGTTGCATTTTACACACATCAGCATCCAAATCAATTTCTTAAACATTTTCAAAATGGTCAGTTAAATTGTATTTACCAGTTTACACTGACATATTTTCCCAAAAAGGCTAAGTGCTGGTACTAATCGGAATAGGCCGGTCTCTCCTAGCATCAAATAGAAGTGTCGCAAGCTTAGATGCCTATAAAGTCTGTTGAACAAAGTTTCCTTTTTATTCGATCCGCTTGTGGATCTTTTTCAGCCGTGTTGTGATACTTAATATTACACTTTTATTCGATTGAAATAAATCTATCTTTTGCTTCCGCTGTCCATTTAAATTTGTGTTGTTTGACTATGATGATATCAACTACGTCACGATACTCCCCACCGGTAATACGTGGAAATATCGGGGTGTGACAGGTTGGTATCAGAGCCAACACTGAGTGAATTAAACACTAGCCTTTTGTGTTTAATCTCAGTTACACAATTGCACATTCCTCAATTTTCGAGTCTAGACAAAGAACATAAGACAAATCCTGATTTGTTTTACTTTTGTCTTTTATATATTCTTGTTGTTATCTTTGTTTATGTTGACAGGTTTAATCATGCCGCCAAGGTTCAGAAGGGGAAGAGGCAAGGCTCCCATCACTGGGCATGACCACGAAGCTGGGCCGTCACATAGAAGAACACCGTCGATCACAATGAGCACCAGTCCTCAGGAGCACTGGAGGACGTACATTGAGCTAGCGAGGCGATCTGTCTCGCTCAGTTCTTCACCCTCATTCCACCATTCATTTGGGCCTCAATCCGAAAACGAGCCCCACAACCCGCAGCCATCTTTCATACCTCTTCAGCGATCTAATTCGCACCATTCCTTTGGCGACCCCACTCCTATCTTCCAGAGCCGGTTCAACCCGGCAAACTATATTGAAGAACCAGTGGGTTTTAACCCACTAGGACCTGAAGACCACTTCTCGGGCGACAATTACATGGAGGAGGACACTGATCCCGCTGAGCCACCGTCCGGAACCCCTGACCACCCCATCGAGATCTCTGATGGGTCATCTTTTCACGGATCACCTTACCGTGGTCCGAACAGTTACCAGGCGAGATTCGCCCAGTTTGATTAGTACTTTACCCCCTCTGAGCACTCGTCGCCGTACCAGCAGCAGCAACAACAGCAGCAGGATCCCTCCGAGGATTCTCATTTTGTGGCAGTCACTCCGCCACCACCAGTTGAGCAACCGCCTCCGGAGCCACCAAGGCGGAGAAGATCAAACGCACGGATGTCCGTGCGAGGAGGGGTGCGTATCAGCACCCCTCAACCATCAAGTGGCGCCACTACCCGCCACTCCAAGAAGAACCGCAGATGGGGGGACCTTCAAACCCCGTCTCGGAAGTAGACTCTGCGCCTATAGCGCCACCGTTGGGTTTTGATAACCTAATTCCTGCATACGCCGGTTCAGCGGCGTATAACCCATTTGATCAGCCGGCCCACACCAACTACAACTATGCTGAGGTCGACCCATATCAAGCAGCGTGGGACTACAATGCTCTTCATCCTGAAGGGCCCTATGGTGGTCCTTGGACCACTGGGTACCCACCTTATGTGTACCATTACCCGCCACCTCCTCAACCTCTGCATCAGCCGCCGCCGCAGCCGCAACTGATCCCGCCGGAACGCCAACAAGAGGTTCTCGATAGATTGAACCAGGTTGAGTGGGAGGTTCAAAGAAACCGCAGGGAACGTCAAGGCTTCTTCAAAGGTTTGGCAAGCCTAATCAAAGGGAAGTCCAAGAGAGGGGATTTTTGAAAATCCTTGTTTATTTTAATTTATTGTAATCATGTCCCTGCGTGGACATTTGTTTCTGTACTCAGCCCCTACGTGGGCTTGTCTTTTGTATTTTGCCCCTGCGTGGGCATGTCTTTCTGTTGACCCCTGCGTGGGTATGTTTGTTTGTTTAGCCCCTGCGTGGGCGTGTTATTTCTTTAGAAGTCCCGTTTAGGGCAAAATTTGTACTTGTTTAATTTTTAATGGAATGGTTGATTTAAATTTTCATTTTATTAATTATATGCATAAACATAAAATGTTAAATAAATGAAAATAACATTCCTATTATAAGATCTATCATTATAATAAAATGACAAAATCTAAAAAGGACAAGACCTAGCCATGTGTCACCTTAAGACAGGGCCAAGATGGTAGCTCCACAATTAGATTTAGATCCATATTAACATCTCAATTTAGGTTTGTTATGCATTAAATATTAAAACGAATCTTAAAGGTAAAACCTAGCCTATATGTCGTTGCAGACATGGCCAAGATGGTAAAACCTACACAAAAGATTCCAATCCTTGTTAACATCTGAAAACATGTTAACACTCTTGGCAAAATGTGATTCGATAAAATCGCATAAGCCATCTTTAAACTAGGTTATTCCAATTTCCCTTATTTATATAATCACCCCTTAAGGATGAAGTGCCTACGAGCTATAATTAACGTCCTTTGGGACTAAAGACAGTAGTAGCCTACAACTCCCTGTCAAGAGAAGGTAATGGACTTTGATTTAAACCTTAATACCTCGGTTCTATAAAATCCTGGTTTAAAAATTAAATATGTCTGTATGACTAGGCTTTTGTGCTATTATTAAGTTGTAATTAAGAATTGTAATAAAGATCCTGAATATATATATATAAACACGTAACAAATTAACCAAAATGGTTATTAAAAACCACGGTTAATAAATTATAAAATACTGTAAAAGCTTCTAAATAAACCTTGCCAATTATTTCTTTTATGTAGCAATTAAAGCTACATGACTAGGTCAGAAGAGGTAAACAGTCATCCAGTGGAAAACCATGAAAATACAAAAATACATGTGACTGGTGCGGAACTGCAAGCATTAATTAGATAATGCTGTTACAAAAGCTATGGAACGGCAGCTTAATGAATCTAGTGGGACTCGAAGCAGGACCCTATCTACACCACACTCTAAACCTAGAACTCAATCTGAGGCACACAGCAAGCCACCCTCTACTCAGCATGGGCTCAAGAAAGAGGATGTTCAACATTCCTCAAACCAACACAGTGTTCCATCCAAGAGGATAGTATTTAATAATGAACCACGCGTTAAGTCCTGTACTTATAAATACTTTGTTTCTTGCAAACCCCGAAACTTTACTGGGGAAAAAGGGGCAGTTGATTACTTGACATGGTTGGATGAGATGGACACTATGGTAGATATCAGCGGTTGTGCTGATAAAGATGTTGTAAAGTTTGTATCTCAGTCATTCAAGGGTAAGGCCCTAGCCTGGTGGAGGTCGTTGATCCAAGCTACCAGGAAGATTCCATTATACAACCTGACATGGGATCAGTTTGTTACTCTCATTAAGGAAAACTACTGCCCTCAGCATGAGGTTGAAAAGATTGAGTCTGATTTCTTATCGTTAGTTATGAAAAAACCTGGATTGCCAGGCCTACCTTACAAGCTTCAACACGATGTCAAGGTTGGTTCCTTACCATGTGACACCAGAACCCAATCGGATAGCTCGGTTCATTGGGGGTTTAGCCCCAGAAATCAAGGCAAGTGTGAAGGCCTCAAGACCAGCTACTTTTTGGTCTGCAACTGATATATCATTGTCCGTTACTCTGGACGCGGTTAGGCAGAGATCGTTGAGAAACACCGATGCTGAAAAGAGGAAGCGTGAGGATGATAACTCACAGCGTTCGGATAAGAAACATAAGGGAAATAATGACCACAAAAAGGGTTCTGGATCTAAGAAGGAAGGTCAGCAGACGGGTGATAAGCCCAAGTGTAAAATCTGCAAGAAGCACCATTTCGAGAAGTGCAGATATGAGTCGAAATCCCAGTCACAGCCGAGAGCATGTGGGATTTGTAAATCTTCTGAGCACAAGACTCTAGATTGCAAGAAGATAAAAGACGCAACGTGCTACAACTGCAACGAGAAAGGGCACATTAAGTCAAATTGCCCAAAGATTGCGAAAAAGGCTAAGGAGGGGAAGAAGACCAATGCTAGGGCCTTCCAGATGAACGTACTGGAGGCCATCCAGAACGACAATGTGATAACAGGAACCTTCCTCATAAATGATGTTTATGCAAGAGTGTTGTTTGATTCAGGTGCTGATAAGTCGTTCGTAGATAATAAGTTTTGTAAGTTGCTAAATTTACCTGTTAAAACCCTAAGTGTAAAATATGAGGTTGAATTAGCCGATGGAACCATAGAAACCGCATCAACAGTATTAGATGGATGTGTCATATCCATTAGGAACCACTCTTTTCCATTGTCCTTACTTCCTTTGAAGTTAGCCGGTTTTGATAGAGTTATAGGCATGGGTTGGTTATCTCATAACCAGGCCCAGATTGTTTGCAACAAGAAGCAAGTGATGATCGAGACTCCGTCTGGTGAGCCACTTACCATTCAGGGAGATACCCAGTATGGATTGCCTGAGCAGGTGGCTATGCTCAAGGCATCTAGATGCTTGAAGAAGGGTTGTGTCATTTATATGGCACAGGTAACTATTGATGAGCAGAAGCCCAAGGTTGAAGACATCCCTGTCATTTCTGAGTACCTAGAAGTTTTCCCAGAAGAACTACCTGGTTTACCACCAGATAGGCAAGTAGAATTCTGAATTGACATCATCCCTGGAGCAACAGCTGTTGCAAGAGCGCCTTATAGGTTGGAACCAACAGAGATGAAGGAATTGAGGACACAACTAGATGATTTGCTAGCCAAAGGTTTTATTAGACCTAGTTCGTCTCCTTGGGGAGCGCCAATCCTGTTTGTGAAGAAGAAAGATGGATCGATGCGCCTATGCATCGATTATCGCGAGCTTAACAAGGTCACTATCAAGAATAGGTATCCATTGCCCAGGATCGACGATCTGTTCGATCAGTTGCAAGGGGCAAGCTACTTCTCTAAGATCGATTTGAGGTCAGGCTATCATCAACTGAAGGTTAAAGATGAAGATGTACACAAGAGACAAGACTGCATTTAGGACTCGTTATGGTCATTACGAGTTCCTAGTGATGCCTTTTGGGCACACTAATGCACCTGCCGCATTCATGGATCTCATGAATCGCGTCTGCAAGCCCTATCTAGATAAATTCGTCATCGTCTTCATCGATGACATCCTCATTTACTCGAAGAGTCAAGCTGACCATGAGAAGCACCTCCGTTGCATTCTTAAGGTACTTCAACAGGAAAAGCTCTATGCCAAATTCTCAAAGTGTGAATTTTGGCTTCATGAAGTCCAATTTCTTAGACATGTTGTTAGTGAGCGTGGTATCCAAGTGGATCCCGCTAAGATTGAAGCTATTATGAACTGGCAGGAGCCGAAGACGCCTATGGAGATTCGCAGCTTTTTAGGACTGGCAGGATACTACAGACGATTTATTGAAAATTTCTCAAGAATTGTAGCACCCCTGACTTTACTCACCCACAAGAATAGCAAGTTTGACTGGGGGCCTAAGCAGCAAGAATCTTTCGATATTTTGAAGCAGAAGTTGAGCAATGCTCCTGTATTGACGTTGCCAGATGGAATTGATGAGTTTGTGGTATATTATGATGCATCACACACCGGGATGGGATGTGTGCTTATGCAGAAAGGCAAAGTTATTGCCTATGCTTCACGTCAGTTAAAGGTGCACGAGAAGAACTACACCACCCATGATTTGGAGCTTGGTGCTGTTGTATTTGCACTAAAACTGTGGAGGCATTATTTGTATGGAACTAAGTGTGTGATCTATTCTGATCACAAGAGCCTTCAACACTTGTTTAATCAGAAGGATTTAAACATGAGGCAGCGGCGTTGGATGGAAACTTTAAATAATTATGACTGTGAGATAAGATACCATCCTGGCAAGGCAAATGTAGTCGCCGATGCCTTAAGTAGAAAGGAATGAGTGAAGCCCATAAGAATCAATGCCAAGAGCATTGAATTAAAGAATAGTTTGAATGAAAGGTTGTTAGCTGTGCAGAAGGAAGCTGTGCTAGAAGCTAACTATCCTGATGAAAAGCTAGGAGTAACTGAAGAACAGTTATCCTATGGCAAGGACGGAATTCTGAGACTAAATGGACGAATTTGGGTTCCAGTTTATGGAGGACTTCGGGATGTAATCCTCCAGGAAGCCCACAGTTCTAAATACTCCGTTCATCCTGGAGCTGACAAGATGTACCAGGATCTGAAGGCAAATTATTGGTGGATAGGCTTGAAGAAGTTTATAGCTACCTATGTAGCCAAATGTTTGACGTGCGCTCAAGTCAAAGCTGAACATCAAAACCCGTCAGGTTTGCTACAACAGCCTGAGCTTCCCACCTGGAAGTGGGAGATGGTGACAATGGATTTCATCACCAAGTTTCCAAAGACAAAGAAAGGAAATGATACAATATGGGTTATAGTTGATAGAATGACTAAGTCAGCACATTTGCTACCCATCAAGGAGACTCATAGCTCTGACATATTAGCCCAATTGTACGTAGATAAGATTGTATCCTTGCATGGTAGTGTCAATTATCTCTGACAGAGATACTAGATACACATCACATTTTTGGAAAAGTTTCCAACAATCTTTGGGCACGCGCTTAAATTTTAGTACGGCTTACCATCCTCAGACGGACGGGTAGAGTGAGCGTACCATCCAAACTTTGGAAGACATGCTTCGCGCATGTGTGATTGACTTAGGTGGTAGTTGGGATAACCACCTGCTATTGATCGAGTTCTCCTATAACAATAGCTACCATACCAGCATTCAGGTTGCGCCTTTTGAGGCATTATATGGTAGGAAATGCAGAACGCCTATTTGTTGGGCAGAAGTAGGAGAAGCTCAGTTATCAGGACCTAAGATAGTCTTTGAAACAACGGACAAGATTGTCCAAATTCGTGACCGCCTGAAAGCTGCCAGTGATAGGCAGAAAAGTTACGCTGATAAAAGGCGAAAACCTCTAAAGTTTGAGGTTGGTGATAAAGTTTTGCTTAAAGTATCACCCTGGAAGGGGGTGATGTGGTTTGGTAAGAAATGTAAGTTAAGCCCAAGGTATATAGGACCATTCGAGATCATTGATGTGTAGGAACAGTGGCTTATAAGTTAAACTTACCTGAAGAGCTCAGTGGTATTCACAATGTATTCCACATCTGCAATCTAAAGAAATGTCTAGCCGATGAATCACAAGTCATACCACATACGGATGTGCATATAGGCGAGAGCTTGAAATTTGTGGAAAAACCTTTGTCGATTGAGGATCGACAGGTTAAGAAGCTTCGAAGGAAGCATGAGCCAATTGTCAAGGTTAAATGGGATGCCCGCAGAGGTCCCAAGTACACATGGGAGGTAGAGTCCACAATGAAAGAAAAATACCCTCATTTATTTCAGTAAATCTCGAGGTCGAGATTTCTTTAAGGGGGTGAGGATGTAACAACTTGGAAATTTATGTCCAATAATGTATCGACACGTGTCATGAGCTTTAAACGTGTAAAAGATTACTTTAGAGGGACTAAAGTTGACAATAGAGAAAGTATGTGAATAAATGGGTTCAAAGTGTCAACAATGGATAAATATATCTTGCAATAACCTTACACGATGTTTATACCCTTAAACGAATGAATCGTGGATCATAAGAAGCTAATTGTGGAAGAAAGTGAGAGATTACAAACTAAAGGGGTTAAATGTGTCAACATGTTTAAAGTATACCTCTGAGTGACCGTTTAGCAAACCCGAAACTTTGTAATGGTTAATTATGCCCACTAGAATAAGTGATAGAAATTTCACAAGGTTTCGATAAAGTATGAGAAAGTTATGACAATATTCGTATACGAGGGGTTAAAAGCGTCAACATTGAATTCTAGGGCCTTACGGGTGATCATAAAGTTAACCGAGGACTTAACGGTGTTTGGTTATGCCTTGGAGCCCTTAAAAGTCAAGTTAGAGGGCCAAAAGTGCAAGAAATAAACTTAAAACCACGTTTAGAAGGACCAGGGACCAAAACAACAATTATTGAAAGTTGTTTGCAGGTCGGCAGAGTCCAGGCGGCCCGCGTAAGACTGCTTAAAAGTCTACGCGGCCCGCGTGAGCATGCCAGCGACAGAAAACTCCTGGCAGCTACCAGTTCAGGTCTGTAACCGACTTAAAACCTTGTTTTCTTATACCAGGGACTCCTCCACTGGTATTTCATGCAATAGGGACAGATGGGACCATCTTGTAACACTTGTAGACCTATTTGTCATGATCTTAGTGAATCAAATTCACTATATAAGAAGGCATTGTTGCAAACATGGGACTTGCTCATTCAAAAATTATTCAAGGCTTTCTCTGGAGCTTCTCTGGTCTTCATCAAGTTTCCTTAAGGTTCCTAGTCGTGCATATGACCTTTGTAAGTGTGCTTAACTTTCCTTAATTCAGTTTTGCTTAGTTAATTAGCTTAAAGTCAAACCGTCGTAATTAAAGTTTGACTTCGAGATTACTCATAATTTTTCCAGTCAAATCTCGAATTGAAAATACCTATGAGTTGGTAATTATGTGGGTAATAAACCCTTAAAAGGGTACTCTCTGATTCCCACTCTAAGTAGGTCGAATGTCGGGTCAAAGTAAATCTTAAAAAGTCAACATAAAGCTTATTTTCAAATTAATGCATAATTAGCAATGTAGAAGCCATGCAACCTGTTTTATCATTAATATAACTTGGTAATTAATGTAAGAACATGTCTAAACATGTTCAACCCGACAATTTTCAGTTTAGGCTCGGTTCGGAACCGAAAGTCGCATAATTTGACTTCTGCTTTGACTTTCAGTTCTGACCCGTTTAAGCATAGTTTAGAAATGTCTTAGAGCCTTATTAGGACCAGGTTTCATGTTAGTAGAACCCTCTGTGATTATACAATTTGGTTCATTAGTTATCCGATTCATATGCATGTTTCCGTTAAATGCTTAAATGTTGACTATTATGCCTTTTTCACCTTAAAAAGTGATTTTTGAAAAAGTAAAAGAGTAGAAACCTTCATTACTGATTTATAAACTTGTCCCTAAAATTTGACATCAGTTTGAGGTCTAGATTAAGAGTTATGCTCAATAGCGTAAATGAAAAGTTTTTTATTAATTAAACGGCATAATTAGCGTATAGCCTATCTAAAACCAATTTTTGATATAAAACTTTTAACCCACTGATATAAAATAATATTTTGGGATTTTTGAAGATTTTTATTTATTTTTAGGCTGAGCATAACATAGGGTTCTAAGCTTGATTCGGTAATTGTCGGTTTTGCCCTTTTAGCATATAAAATGAGTTTTACAAATTATTTTGACCCCAAACCTTTTGCTACTGATTTTATATAATAAATAAAATATTTTAAGCTTTCTGGAATGATAAAAATATCAGTTTTTCGTATAAAACCCGGAAATAGCTTAAAATCGTCTTTTTAAGCGTTTTTAACGCATAGTATGTATTAAAACTATTTTAAACATATAAGGTTTGATGCCTACTGATATTTTCAGTAAATTTTTATATTTTAACAGTAAGCAAAAGTTTTAAACTCAGATTTCCAGTTTTGACCTTTTAAGCCTATGTGAAATTACCAAAATGCCCCTAAGATACAAAGTTTGGTTATAAATGATAAATTTCACACATATGTTATACCTTACTGTTATAACTTATTAAATTAAGTATTTTTACAGATTATATCAGACCTATAACTCAAATTATTATTTAAACTCTTTTATAACATTTATAATGACCAAAATGCCCCTACGGGGCATAGTTTGAGTTTAAAATCATTTTGAGCATAATAGAAGATATCTTACTGATGTCACAACATATTTAAGGCATAATAACTTAGTAAACCTATATATGACTCTTATGGTTACCCGTTACGCAAATTTCGCGTTCGGTTCGGTTTATGTGACTAGTTTGCATAAATTGACCAAAACGGGTCAAACCTTATCATTTTTGTCTCAAAATCCAGAATGTGTTTAGTTTACCCATATTATACAAGTCTTCAAACTTGTCAGGTCTAAATCACATTCTATTCCGGTCTTCGCTTAATCATGCGTTTGAACCGTATCTTTCTTTAAAACTAACCGGTCTAAGTTTAAGCTTAATTAATGGCCCGTTAGGAATCTAATAGGTTATTATAAACCTTCGTTCCAGAATAGGAGACCTGGTAAAAGCTACGTGCACTTACTATTTGTGATTATTACTTGCAAAGGTAAATACTTTTAACTTATTTTCCCTTATACGGGCTTGGGGTACGCTATATAAAATACCGCTTGGTCGGGCATTGAATCTTTAATCGTATGAAGGTTAATTCATTGAAATGACCCGTTTAAATTGTTTTGTTTGCTTAAAGCCTTTGGGGGATTAATGACCATGTCCCGGATATTCTTGGCATCATTCATAGATATGGCCACGACCTTAGCACGCGGGTGTAGGCGTACACCCACCAGTGCATTTATATATAAAGAGATATAACCGCCGGTTTCGAGAATAACTCACCGCGGGACTATATCATGTGGTGTATCAATTAATCTTTAACCCGATGTTCAACCCGGGCTACTGAACGTATAAGAAACATGTAATTCTTTTACAAGTTTATATATAAATAATTATCCCGAGTTATAAAAATCTTTTATGCCATGTGCATCCAAATCAATTTCTTAAACATTTTCAAAATGAGTCAGTTAAATTGTATTTACCAGTGTAAACTGACGTATTTTCCCAAAAAGGCTAAGTGCAGGTACTAATCGGAATAGGCTGGTCTCTCTAGCATCAAATAGAAGTCTCGCAAGCTTAGATGCCTATAAAGTCTGTTGAACAAAGTTTCCTTTTTATTCGATCCGCTTGTGGATCTTTTTGAGCCATGTTGTGATACTTAATATTACACTTTTATTCGGTTGAAATAAATCTATCTTTTGCTTCCGCTGTGCATTTAAATTTGTGTTGTTTGACTATGATGATATCAACTACGTCACGATACTCCCCACCGGGCCCACCGGTAATACATGGAAATATCGGGGTGTGACAACTGGCGGCAACAGGAAAGGGTGTTTGTCCACCAATACCCTCATAGTAGCTTCCTCGAGAGGTGTAACCCCGTAAGAACATATAACTTTAACCACAACAGTGAACTGGCCATCAGCAACTTTCTGTAAACATTGCTTAACATTGACATTTCCTTTAGAGTTACCAAGATCAAGAGGGCCTTCCCCAGGCCTGACCACCCCCTCCAAGGTTTGGTTGAAAAGGGATAGGATGAGTTCGGCGAACCCAGTCCCATTTCCCCAAGCCGCCAGGGCCCATTGAATACTACGACATTGCAAATACTTCCTATTCATGACCTACGTTCTTGTCTGTTGGAAGGCCTGAACACTCATAAAGTGAAACGCGGTAACAAAAGTTTAACCCACCCCTCAAACCGACTCTAGCATAGCCACCACCTTGTACAACGCAACAATTAAGGCTTGAGCAAACGTCAAACAACTAAGAGGGACACTTTTAACCATCTTGATAGGGAGAGAGAAGACCCCATCAAGGAGGGCCACATCCATGACCACTTCCCTGAAGGAAACAACCTCTCCCTCCCCCTCATAGCATAATTTTCTTAAAAATCTCATAGCATGAAAAATGTTTAATTCCACCGACTAAAACTAACACGCAATACACTATGCAAATTAATCCATTATATCTCGTTATAAACGTTACTAACAACATAGTTTTGCTCAAAATCCAAGTTACATGGTTTGAACTCAAATCTCAACTAATCCGTCAAGAATAAAACTAAAAGGATGGAAATACATACTTTGGTAGGCTGAACCATACTTCACTAATATCAGTTAAAATATTTTATAGGTAAAACTTAGTTTAATAACACAAAACGCTTACTCACCAAAGATAGTCATGTAGTAGTATTAGTAATTTAATAATAGCAGTAATGGTCATTTTAACTACAAGAACATATCTATCTATACTTTCTATAAAAGGAGAAATCCAAGTGACATAAGAAAAGCTGATGTGTCAGCAGGAGAGGGTGTCCAACAAGGCTTTTCTTATCTCATTATTACATCATAAAGACTAATATATAAATCACTTTAATTTGATTTCAGACCACTGTCTTGTGTATTCAAATGGTCTGGCCCACATTCCAAAGGGCAAAGCACTGCTCTTCTATAAGAAAGTAGCAAATGCTAATTCAGGCAAATGTATACCTAGCAGCAGCTGTTTTGAAATTGCGGGTAATTTGAAATTCAAAATGCATGGGGATATGTAATTTTCAATTAATGCATGTCACTCACTCACTTCTGTCAATTATCTTCTTATATAAACTTGTTCTCTACTTTTGTATTTTCAAACCACATTTCTAATGTATCTCTCCCTCAAACCCCTTCTTCTCAATACTCGGCATTTGTTCATAAAGGATAACAGAAAACTGAAGCTCCTTCTGTCCCACTTTCAGAAATTTTTTTGGGGATATGTGGTTTTCCAAGATCATGGTAATGTGATATATATGATTATGTTTGTTTTTTCTTTTTGATTTTTACTAAAGTTTTGTTATCTGAGTTATGACTAAATGATGATTGTGAATGATCTGCTGCAGTTGATGATGATGATGATGATTGTTCTACAGTTGTTTCCAGTGTCATTGTTTCAACATCGTGTAAAGTATGTGTTTTTTGCTACTCCAGTTTTGAAATTTTGAATTCTTAATTTTGAAGTGATATACTCTAATTCTCGGTTTATATTTCAGTCTAATCCCAGTTGTTTGAAATTCATACAATCTGTTGCGGGTTATTATAGGTTTGTATTAAAAGAAGCATAAAGTTAAATTAAACACAAAGAAAGATTATTAATAATGTTCATTTAAATGATGATTATGTATATGATTTTGGGCAGATGATGATGATGTAGAACCCGCAGTAGTTCCTACTAAACGCAAGAAAGGATCTGCTACTGCTGTAAGATAACATTTTATCTTACTAGAGTAATGGTCTTTCCTGCAGATGATGATGATGATGATGATGATTGTTCTACAGTTGTTTGCAGTGTCATTGTTTCAAATTCGGGTAAAGTATGTGTTTATTGCTACTCCAGTTTTAAAATTTTGAATTTTTAATTTTCAAGTGATATACTTTAATTCTCGGTTTATATTTCAGTCTAATCCCAGTTGTTCCTACTAAACGCAAGAAAGGATCTTCTACTGCTGCATCTTGATCTGTTCACGAGAGATCAGGTTTCTAGAAACCTGATGTTGAATGATTGAGTACTTCCGTGGAGTTCATGCCGATTGTCGAAGATATACACTGATGGAATTTAAGGCTAAAAGCACTAAATTTGTAGCTAAAAGCACTAAATTTTTGCTGTTAGGTTCGTAAATTTCTTGGTGGTGTTGTTAGATTTTAAAGTTTGGTTGTAATTTTAAGCTGAATTAGTATTATTATCTAATTTTTATTATCATCTGATTATTGCAGATTGGTACTTTTGATGTATAAGTGAAATTGTTTCTTAGTTTAGTTAGATTATGTTGATATTGTATCAATTTCTGTTAATGTATAGAGAACATCTGCTCTAAATCATCATCTGCTGATCTAACGGCTGTTTGACTTGCTACTATTGTCAATTGCTATCATCTGTTGTTGCCAACATCTGATTCAGTTGCTACTGTTGGAAACAGGAGAGGCTTAAACAGATGTTCGCAATATCTTTGTATTCCAAATGAATAGATTTTTTATCTGAGTTATGACTAAATGATGATTGCTTATGTGTGAATTTTTATGCTTCTGAGATTTTTTATCTGAGTTAAAATATATTTAATTTCAAACTACTGCTCTATAGTTAAATGTCAAAGGTCTGGCCCACATTCAAGAGTGTAAACTACTGCCCATAGCTAAGAAAGTATAACTTAGCAGATGTTTCCTTTGGGAAACATATACCATAGCAGTGGTTTTGAAATTGCCGGTAATTTCAAATTCAAAATGCCTCGGGATATGTACTTTGCAATTAATGCACGTCACTCAATAACTTCTTTCTTATTTTAAAGGCGTCTTATAGGTAAATGAATAGGTTATTTTTAATTATAATAACGTGTTTAATTTTATATTTTTCCCATGTAAATGCATTAAAAGCCTAACGACTGTCGCATCATATTTTTTAGTCATAACCGCCTTCATTGGGTATATAAAATACATTGGGCAGTGGTTTTGATCATTACCGTTTTCATCCATCTACTCAATTATCTTCAAAAGTTTGTTGACGAGATTTTCACAAGGCAGAATGGAAAAAATTGGGTTTCAAGTGATTGTTGACGAGATTTTCACAAGGCTCTCTGCAGAAGATATTGGCCGTTTCAAATGTCTTTCCAAGAATTTTTATAGCGAATTGTCAATTCATGCATTTCAGATGATGCATGCTCTCCGAAGAGGAGATTCAGTACAAAAGAAACTACTATCCTTTAAAGACACGTCAATTGTCATTGACGACGTAGTTGCTGGTACTTTGGATGTTGTTAGAAGCAAAACCTTAAGTTTTCCTAACAATGTCCACCCTAGCAACTTACGTATTCTATCTTCATTTAATGGTTTGTTGTTAGTTTGCAATCAAGGGATTTGCTGTCAGTTGATTCTTTGGAATCCAACTACCAGGCGCTATAAGGTTTTGTGTGATGACTACTTCAATTACAATCATCATCGAAACTCTGATACTGGTGGAATTTATTTTGATCAGTTCAATGATCTGAAAGTGCTGAACATCAGATGTTACCGTAATGTAACTGCTGCTCGTGTTTACTCACGACGTCGTGAGTCATGGAGAACAATAAATTTCGGTAGCGTAAACAATTATGGTTCAAGTGGTTATTCATGGTCTATAGGAGTTTATGCTGATAAAACCATATATTTTATGGTTTCAAATTATTGGTATCCACTAGGTGAGAGGAACATCGTTGCTTTTGATGTTCTAAGTGAGACTTTCAGAATGCTTCATTTTCCCGAGAGTATTGTAGTCAATCCTTGCCAAGGGCATTTTTTGACCATCGCAAAGATGCTGCATATGATTGTTATTGGAAAGTCTGCTGAGCTAACTGCTGATTTTCTCAGATATGAAGAAGAAGGCTGGATGAAGGTGTTTGTTTTCAATAATCCTCATGTAGTTGATTATGTAGATAGGCGCCGAAGGACTAATATAATTGAAGACAACAAATGGCTGATAACAAGCATCTGGGGGGATATGATTGAAGTTGATCTCAACAACGAACTTCTGAAATACCTCCAACATGTTTACAACTTCAATGGTCCGAAAGGAGCTTTACTTATCGAGACTACTGTTTCACCAATTGATTAGGAATTAGGATCCTGTATTTTGTTGAACGCTATTTGCTGTTTTGACAATTGTATTTTATATATAATTAGTTATGTTAAAATTACTAATCAAAGCTCTGTTATTTGCTGCGTTAAAATCTTATTGAATGAATATTGATGTTTGAGAGTGTAAAAGCTTGTAATATTGGCAAAGGTCTGTTTAAATGATCAAAGCTCTTTTATTGCGAACAGATGTTTCAAAATAAAATAGTGGTTGATACATCTGTTGACTTGGGTTAACAGATGGATGAACTTTGTATGCTGTTTGACACTTGTAGTTTTTATATAATTAGTTCTGTTAAAATTATTAACCATGTTTGTTATTTAAATTAAGTAAATAAATATTTAGGTTTGAGAGTGTAAAAGCTTGTAATATTGGCAAAGGTATGTTTAAATGATCAAAGCTCTGTTATTGGGAACAGATGTTTGAAAATAAAACAGTGGTTGATACATCTGGTGACTTTGGTCAACAGATGTATGAAAACAGATGTTTGTAACTACTGTTGAGAAAACTGTGGTTGAAACCGCTGTTTTGTTAAAATGGTGGTTTAAAACCAGTGTTGGCTTAAAATAGTGTTTTGTGGAGGTTGAAGGGGATTGAAATGACTGATGGGTTAAAATATTGTTTTTTGGAGAAGGAAGATTCTTGAATTACTGTTTATATAATGACTGTAGTTAAAGCTCAGTGTTTTAATCCACTGATAGACTATCCACTGATAGTTATAGTCAGCTACTGTTTTCATTTTCAGCACTGTAATATTGGCAAAGGTATGTTTAAATGATCAAAGCTCTGTTATTGGGAACAGATGTTTAAAAATAAAACAGTGGTTGGTACATCTGTTAACTTTTTTCAACAGATGGATGAAAATAGATGTTTGGAACTACTGTTGAGAAAACTGTGGTTGAAACCACTGTTTGGTTAAAATGGTGGTTTAAAACCAGTGTTGGCTTAAAATAGTGTTTTGTGGAGGTTGAAGGGGATTGAAACGACTGATGGGTTAAAATATTGTTTTTTGGGAGAAGGAACATGCTTGAACCACTGTTTATAAAATCACTGTTGTTAAAGGTCAGTGTTTTAATTCACTGATAGTCTATCCACTGATAGTTATAGTCAGTTACTGTTTTCATTTTCAGCACTATAAACTACTGATATTGATTCATCAGTGGTTTCCTAACAACTGTCATCCATTATTCATCAGAGGTTCTCACGTGGACAATACTTAGCCGTTAGATCTTTTGTAACTGCTGCCACGTCAGCGTTCACTTTTTCCACTTAGAGTTAAATGCCATTTTAGTCCCTGTGGTTTGGGTCATTTTGCCAGTTTAGTCCAAAGGTTTCATTTTTAACCTGTGGGTCCAAAAAGGTTTCACAGTTGCCATTTTAGTCCACTAGGTTAACTTCATCCATTTTTTCTGTTAACGAGAAGGCCAATTTGGTCATTTTGTATGTAATTCTGTTAACTAAAAAGACAATTCAACCATATAAAATGACTGAATTGGCCTTCTCGTTAACAGAAAAAATGGATGAAGTTAACCCAATGGACTAAAATGGCAACCGTGAAACCTTTTTGGACCCACAGGTTAAAAATGAAACATTTGGACTAAACTGGCAAAATGGCCCAAACCACAGGGACTAAAATGGCATTTAACTCTTCCACTTATAAAACCCTGATCAAAACCCCAAACAGGGTTTTGACTGTCGAGTCGAATTCAAAATTCCTTTCAAAAGCAGTTTTCATCAAATTCTCTCAAATCACTCATCTTCTTCCTTCGTTCTTAACTACCTTTGATTTATCATGGATCTGCCATTCAAAATCCGTCATAACTATGTGAGTACACTTGCAAAAACAAGTAAAAATATAGGTTTTCATTCCGTGATTGATGCACTTTCATCTTCAAAGTACATAACTTTGTTGACTTGCAATGAAACCATCTACGTGGATACCCAACGAGAGTTCTGGAAAAATGCAAAGCTTGAAATTAAGGGCAAAAAGACCTTAGCTATTACTTCATCAATAAGGGGAATTCCAGTGGTCATCACACCTCAAACCATTTCAGAGGTTTTTGAAATCAATGATCTTACAGGTAAAAGCTCTTTCCCAAAAACAGAGTACCAAACTGATTTCTCTGAGAGAGGGTATGAAGAAGAAATGAAAAAGGATACTTTAGAATAGGGCAGTTTTCCTCCTGCTCCGAGGTTTTTATTCCATACCCTCCTGATGTGTGTGTCAAATAAAACAACAGCTTTTAATGAAATACCATTGAAAATTCAATACCTGGGCTATGCTATCATGGCTGAACAAAATTTTAACTACTCTCAGGAAATTTTCGATGATATGGTTAAGAATGTTAATAAAAAATCATTTTTATTGTTTCCAAGGTTTTTAAGTTTTTATCTTCAAAAGAAATTTTCAAAGGATAATGCACATGCGCTTATCCAAGGAAATCCTATTCAAATAAACAGTCTAACTTCTGAAACATTCACAAGGTTGTCAAAACCTTTAAAAACCACAACAGAGGTACCTGAGCAGAATTTAGCAGTAACAACTGCTCCTCAGGCCCCTGTTGTTGAGCCCACTGCTCCTGGTGATCACAGAAGCACAACCACATATGTGAAACCCATACAAAAAATATCCAAAAAGACCAAAAAGAAAACTATCCAAAAGCCCTCCAAACCCACCAAAAAGGTGACTCTGGAAGACAAGATCCCAGAGGTAACACCTGTGACAACACAAAAGTCACCTGAAACCACTGCTGCTACTTCCTCACATCAGATGGAAGAAAGATCTCAACCTGAGCCTAAAACTCCTCCTGTATCCTCTCAAAAGGATCATGTTGTATCAACAGGGACACCCCAATCAATGATACCTCTGTTGGATGCACTTGATATAGCTCAGATAAAAATCGGTTCTTCTCAATCACATGTCAATGAGAATATACCACAACAAGTGACTGAGTTTGGTGTCTCTATCTCTGTTAACCCACCAACAGTTGAGAAAGCTACACTGCAGGAATTACAAGTAATTCCTGTCAGTAGTTCAAGTGGAGCAGCTACTACTGTTGTTGAACCCACTGGTTTACACCTGGACAGTAGTTTCATTAGTGAGATTCCCTTGAAGGCAATTTCTTCTTTGGGAACCATAGTGTCCACTGGTGTGTTTCCATTATACGCTAGTTACCTTAAAATGGTAAGCTCTGCTGAAGAAAGAAGTCCACAGTACCGAGAACAAGGGGCATCAGTGGATAATTTTTGGGAAACTTTTCCTAAGTCAACCACTGATACGACCACCACTGGTGGGAAATCAGATGATCCCATTAACTTGGGTGATGGTTTAAAGTACAAAGAATTGACGGAGAGGGTTGATAAACTTGACACATCTGTTGGAGAAATGAAAACTATGCTGCAACAGTTGTTACAAGCTCAAAAGGCTACACCCACTCCTGCACCATCTGCAACATCTGATCCATCTGCTGCTGAGCTATGGCATCTGTTTCAACCTCTATTTCATAAACAAAGACAATATGTAGATCAACAGCATGAAGTTCAACTTCAAATGGTCAGAAATGTCATGGAAGCTAGGTACAAAGATACTCAAGCAGATATCAAAGCCATTAAAGCTCATCTGCTTCAAACTACTGGCACTGCTCCTCCTTCAATCATCTTTGTTGAAAATCTTTATGATGTCAAAAAGTGGGAGAAAACTAGAGGGAAGAAGGGAAAAGAAGATGGTTTATACATGCCATCAGATCGAATGTCCAAACTTGTGGTAGAAATCCCAAGACCAGATGGTTCCAAAAAGGTTGATGAGACTCAAAACGCATTTGCTGCATTAAAGGCAAACATGAAAGGATCTTGAAGGTTTGAGGAGGAGAAGAAAGTTTTGATGGAAAAAGAAGAGCAGGGTACTTCTAAACCTAAAAGAAGACAGCCTACCAGAAAAGTAAGTCAACGCAAAACCACACCTTCCAAAACCACCAAACAAACTCCTCAAATTCCCAAAATTTCATGTCATCAAACCTCCAAACCAACAGATGTTAAAACTCATGTTGTATCAACATTTGTTGGTACTTCAGTTGTTTCAACAGATGTTATCTCAACAACTGCCATCACTACTACATCAACCCACAGTCAATCCACTGTCATACCAAAAACAATATCACCATCACAAAATCCAGCTGCCAAAAAGCAGAAAACAACAATTGACACATCAACTGTTGTAGTGAGCACAGTGGTTGGAAAACCAGTTGTTTCAACAGGTGTTAATCAGATACCAACTACTTCAATCTCTGCCACTGAACCCATAAATACACCACCAACTTCTCCAAAGCATAAAAGGAGAAAGATAACAAACAATGTAGTGGAAGATGACACTTCCCCAACTCTAACATCTACACAACCATTGTCCCTTGTGACCATTCGAAACCATGTTCCATTATCTTCAGTTCAACTCTTCAATCAAAACACTGCCATTGGCTCTGTAGGAGTACAATATCCTCTAGATCTTCTAGCAGTCAGGGAGGAAATCAAATCCTTCTACTCTGAAGATGATCCTGAAAAGAGGAAACTCCCATCTGTTCAAGGTTATCCTTTGCCAAGAAATATAGAAGAATATCTCAAAATAAAAGCCCAACAAGCAGAGGATATATCTAAAAGAGATACAGAGGGAAAGTTTGACAAAGAGATTCAAAGAAATTATCAATACCTGCTCAGTAAAGTTAGAACTTTAGAGCAGTTCTCAAAAGTCTTTTGTCTAAAATTATCTGAAAAATATGATGAAAGCATGAGAAATTACTATCTTGAATAAATAATAGCATACAAGAAGTACAGGGCAGAAAAGTATCAATACAAAGAATGAACCATTAGTGAACTGCAAGATGAGACAGTCAGAATTCATAAGATGATTCAAGACAACAGAAAGTAAACTCCTCCGGTTTGGGCCAATTACAAGAAAAATGTACCAGAAAGGACCTCTGAAAAGAATGAAAGAAGAGTTGATAACTGCTGATTATGGGTCAAGAAACCAGGTTACAAGGTGGAGAGAAGAAAAGGTATTTGCTACCTACAAAAAGTTGGAAGATTTAAGGAAGAGAGATCCCACTGCTCCTAAAAAGCCTGATTATCCGGAAGCAGTGGTTCCAGTCAAACAACAAAAATTGCCAATCAGGAGACCCACTGCTCCACATGGTAGCATCTGTAACACCTGTGCCTCCACGGCCATCAAACAAATACCAAACCAATGAAATATTATATTTCATACTTGGGATTTGTAAAAATATGTGTATCATTTGCACATATCAATTCTCGTTCAATTTCAAACTCTAAATCGCTTTCTGGAAGGTTATACGCGCACTGATGCGTAAATATAACCAGTTTAATGCAACGAACACTCCGGAATAGTGAAATAGGCTTAACATACCTTAAATAACCTTTACATAACTTAGAAATAAGTTTTGGAAGGTTTGGTGTGGTGAAATCAAAGTTTAATCGCTTACAGGGACTAAATTTGACAAACTGCGAAAGTATGCCAATTTGAACTGTAACAGACATTCCGGAACATGACCATAAGTTAAACATACCATAAATATCCTTTACATAGCTTATAAATAGGCTTTGAGGTGTTCGGTGTGCTAAAATAAACTTTTGGGTCATTCAGGGACTAAAAGTGTCAAAAAGTGCACAAGTTTGCATTTTCGCGCATAACTCACATTCTGAATACATCCGGACATCCAAAAATTTATGTAAGCACTATAATATTTTATTTCTGTCTAGGCAAGCACTTCGTATACATCTCATCAGACGCGACACCAGTTGTGCTTACCTGGGAATTCTTGGGATGAGTGTTCACTTATAGGCGAGCATGTCTTCGCGATACATTATTTTCGACCCATTTACTTTGATCAGTCACTGTGTGTCGTTTGTTGTTCTATAGTAACAAACAAATGACCACTATCCTTGCTTTCATCAGATTTGTTCATCTCATTCTTTTCATCTAATTCTCTCACTCGTTTCCTTTCATGTTTCCTCTTTTAGACAATGCCTCCTCGACGCGAAAGCCAGATAGAGACTGCCGAATTGGCAGAAATTATTGCGCAGCAGATGGCTGCTCAGTTTCCAAACCTCTTTGCTCAATGGAACCAAGCCAACAACAACAACAATGTTCTATGCAAATACAAGGATTTTAACCAGGCTAAACCACTCAAGTTTAGTGGTTCTGAAGGAGCGACTGGGCTTCTTCAATGGTTCGAGAGCATTGAGAATACTTTCCGCCACGTGCAGTGTCCTGACAATCGCAAGGTCGAGTTTTCTTCGAGTGTGTTTCAGAAGAGGGCTCTCACATGGTGGAACGGGATTATGAGGGATCGTGGTGCAGAAGTTGCTCTAGCACAGACATGGGCTGAACTTAGGGCCCTTATGATGAGGGAATTCTGTCCTCGTCATGAGCAGCGAGCTTTGGAGAAGGAATTTGATGAGTTGAAGCAAGATAGTGGTGAGCACAGGGCGTATACTGATAGGTTTGAGGAGTTGAGTCTGTTTTGCCCGACAATGGTTACCCCACTCGACAAGGCTATCGAAAGATACATCGACGGCCTACCTGACTCGGTACAAGACATCCTTACTGGTAGTAACCCTGCCACACTCCGTCAGGCGATCGAGTTAGCTGCGACATTGACTGAGTCGTAGATTCGGAAGAACAAGTTACACAGAAAGGGGGACAAGGGTAAGAAGCAGGGGTCTGACAAGGAGGATAGCAAGAAGGGTCAAGACAAGAAGGGTAAGGAAGGTGAGACGTCAAAGAAATCAAAGAAGCGGAAGGGTGCCCAAAATTTTGCTGTTACAGCACAGACTGCTCAAAATCCACGGAACCCACCAGCTCCGCCACCTGCAAAGAAAGCATATGCCGGTACCGCACCTTATTGTGCACGCTGCAACGGTCATCACGCAGTACAACAAGCTTGCTGGCAATGCACGACGTGTGGTAAACTTGGGCATTTGGCCAAGGTTTGTCGTTTGGGACAAAATCAGGCTGCTCAGGTTCAAGCTCCGGTTCAAGGGAATGCTACGAGATTCCCACTGGGTTCATGTTTCAACTGCGGAGAGATTGGTCACTTCCGCCACAACTGCCCAAGACTGGTGAATGCAAATGCTGGCGCAAATCCGAATGCGAACGTCAACGTCAATGTGAATCCAGCACGTGGACGAGTGTATAACATCAATGAGGCACTCAATGATGAAGGAGTGAACAATTAGTATTTTGTATTTCCTATGGTTGTTATCTTGTAACATTAAAGACAATGCGGTTGTTATATAAATAAAATTTGTGGTTTTATTTTTAACTAATGCAATTGTATGAATGTTTGATTCAACCGTATGATGTCAACACAAAGACAAAACTACTCGTGTGGTTCTGTCATTTTTATGATCACTTGTGAACTCCCTAAGAACCTCAAACACTTGTTTCTTTTAAATCTAAAGTATCTTATCGTTTTGCACCGTTCGAGATGCAAGAATTATCAAAACAGCTTCAAGAGTTGTCTGATAAAGGATTCATCCGTCCGAACTTTTCACCTTGGAGAAACTCCTGTTCTCCTTGTGAAAAGAACAATGGATCTTTTCGATTATATATCGATTAACGTAAGCCTAGTAAGCTTACCATCAAGAATCGATATCCCCTACCTTAAATCAACGTTTTCTCCGATCAACTACATAGTGTTTCATGCTTTTCCAAGATCGATTTGCGTTTTGGGTATCATCAACTTTGTAATCTCGAAGAAGATATTCCCAAAACGGTTTTCTGCACGAAGTATGGCCATTACGAGTTTACAGTCATGCCTTTTGGGTTGACAAATGCTCCAGCCATCTTCAAGGACTTAATAAATAGAGTCTGCAAGCCTTATTTGGATCAGTTCGTCATTGTTATTAATGACATCTTGATCTATTCATATCGCGAGCCGATAACGATCAACACCTTCATTGACGCTGGGACCCTTAAAGAAGGAACAAACTTTTCGCTAAATTCTCCAAGAGGAAATTTTGGCTTAAAGAAGTTCAGTTTTTGGGTCATGTAGTCAACAAGCAGGGTATTCATATGGATCCATCCAAATTACTGTAATTAAGGATTTGATTCCTTGTATGCTTTAAATACCCGTGTCCAAAGATAACAAATTTAAAGGTCAAATTGAACGATTATGCGATTGAACGAGTATGCAATTATGCGATTATGTGTTTATGTGTTATGTGTTCTCCTCTATGTTTTTGTGTTTTTATACTCTGGATAGTTCGTTATCCAAATCCTCGCAGGATCTTTCATATCTTCATATGAGGGATTCGTAGCAGGATAGTCAAAAGGTACTACCTTAAATCCTTAATGGGCTTCTATGTAATAGATAAGACCCTTGGATTTTATAGTATCACGCCATGATTCATAAGAGACCCTTTTGGTGGTCTAGTCAAAAAGATTGATTTACAATTTGGTTAAGAACGACATCTAGTGATGTAGTTGGACAGACTCATTTATAGTCTATTTAGATCATTTATTGATTTAATTAAAAAGGACTCTATGGCAGTCTAGTCACACTCATCACAGGATTGTTCAGTTGGTTTTACTTTACACATTATAAAATAGACTGTGTGAACTATGCAAGGAATTGTCTAATTATGGACGCGTACATAATTATGAAATTTAGTGCACAGAAACCCAGTAAGGTTTATTATGTGTAAGAACCGATAGTGACAACAATAACAAAATGAGAACGATGTAATGGAGGTACGGTGGACGCACCAATGACGCTTCATATACTTGTATATAAGTGTCCCTCTTACATTGCAAGCATAATGTTATTAAGGTTACTAAAAGTTCAGAACCCTAACCAATGTTGTTCGATCTTTTCAACAACATGCTTTCAAGCTCTCACAAGTTTCCTCTAAATAAATTTCGGGACGAAATTTCCTAAAGTAGGGGAGACTGTAACACCTGTGCCTCCACGGCCATCAAACAAATACCAAACCAATGAAATATTATATTTCATACTTGGGATTTGTAAAAATATGTGTATCATTTGCACATATCAATTCTCGTTCAATTTCAAACTCTAAATCGCTTTCTGGAAGGTTATACGCGCACCGATGCGTAAATATAACCAGTTTAATGCAACGAACACTCCGGAATAGTGAAATAGGCTTAACATACCTTAAATAACCTTTACATAGCTTAGAAATAAGTTTTGGAAGGTTTGGTGTGGTGAAATCAAAGTTTAATCGCTTACAGGGACTAAATTTGACAAACTGCGAAAGTATGCCAATTTGAACTGTAACAGACATTCTGGAACATGACCATAAGTTAAACATACCATAAATATCCTTTACATAGCTTAGAAATAGGCTTTGAGGTGTTCAGTGTGCTAAAATAAACTTTTGGGTCATTCAGGGACTAAAAGTGTCAAAAAGTGCACAAGTTTGCATTTTCGCGCATAACTCACATTCTGAATACATCCGGACATCCAAAAATTTATGTAAGCACTATAATATTTTATTTTAGTGTTTGGCATAAGAAAAATCCATTCGTCACGTCATTTGAATCGTTCCTCGTACGACCGAACATCCATTTATTTTAGCTTATGCGCATTCCGTCGTAATTAACCGAACATCGCGATCGTACGACCAAACGAACCAACATCCGACATATTTTTGAGCATGTTTCATGTCCACAATGTTTAGGCATCCTTGTGGAGCCTTGAAAATGATTTAACAAGCCTTAAACATGTCGAAAATGGCCTTAATACGCAATGGGGACTGAAAAGTGGACATTTGAAATTGTTTGCTGATCAGGGGACCCCTAGCGCGACGCCTAGCCCCCCTAGCGTCACGCTAGGCCCCTTCTGATCGGGAAAAGCCATTTAAACACAAGATTAACATCCCCTAGCATCCCCCAAAGGTCAAGTGCCACATGTTAAACTCTTATGGTGGCCAAATTCAGTAACCACAACATTGTGACAAGTGTACGGGCTAGATCATTCCCTCTTCTCCAAGAAACGATCCTAACGGTGGACCGAAATCTATAAATACCCAACACATATTCATTCATTCCTCACAAGAATCTGATCAATTGTGCTCTAAGTTGAAACCTTTGTTTCATACCTGAGCTATTTTGATCTAGATTAGCAATCGGGGACCCTTCGTAAGTATTCTTTCGTTCTTTTATTGCTTTTCGAGTCCGAAAGTCAAACTTTGTTTGACTTTCTGCATTGACCAATTTATGGTCGATGCGAAGTTCGTTTGAACTTCATAACGTGAGTGTGATCACGATGGTTATAGTCCCTAGTGACTATACCTACTGATTACCACGTTATCTAGGCTCAGTGACGAGCCGTAGTTTCGGGAAGAATACGTATTCTTACGTATTTTGTAACCAAACTACTCTTAGGTATCACAACCGTTTGTTGTGATACCAAACCTGTTTTCTAAACTTAGTTAAGCATGTTTTAACATGCTTAGCTCGTCACTTTTAGTTTAGTGCTTATATAGGGTCGTAGAGGTAAGCGATCTAATCAATCGCTTATACTTTCGAACCCGACCCGTTTGGTCGATCATTAGGATCCGACCAAGCACATTAGGGGACCATAGTATATAGGGAATAACCTTACGAGGTTATACCTTATGGTCGCTTCGTTTAAGTAGTTGTATGATAGGTAGTTTATATGCCTTAGGTAAATTACCAAAATACCCCTTTGATGCCAAAATTCATTTTAAACATATGTAACATAACTTTTGACATCTAAACTGATTTGACAACCATATTAGACATGTTAAGGCATATATTACTTGTCATAGGACTAGTTAGGCAGTCCGAACGCGTTTCACGCGAACGACGCGTTAAAGTAGCATAAGCCACCTAAACGGGTCGTAATGGGTCACAAGCACTTAGGATAGGTTTCATTGTAGTATGTAGGCCTTGTTAAACCATATCATATGAGTTCCAACACTCATTTGGTTTACCAAGCCTCATCCTATCCGATCTCCCGATTTAAGTCCGGTTTATTTATATAGTTTTAGACTGCCGACTGATTCCGTGCTCTCTCTAGCTTTGTCTGGTTGTTGTTCAAGACCTCCAAGCATTCTCAGGCGAGTACATTATTCCCCTCTTTTACTGTTTTCAACTGTTTTGGGGTGACTCATATGTGCTAAATGCTTTATCAATGATTTCAATAACAATTACAATGTGGTTTCAAGAACGATTACAATAATTTCAATAACAATTACAATGTAGTTTCAAGAACAATAACAAGGGTTTCAAGAACGATTTCAATGGTTCAAAAACTAATTACAAATTTCAAAAAGTGAACAAACTTGTTGGTTATAGTTACATAACCAAATGACATTCATTAGCAATGATCAAGCCGACCAGTATTAGGTTATGGTACCATAGGATCTGACAAATCCCGTTATTTTCTATACCCATGGTTATGTGTGGGTATTTTGGGTAACGACTGAATCTGTAATTATTAATTTACCCTTTGGTAAGGGTTTATTAAGAACGAGAACGAGAGCGAGTTGGAACGAGGAACGCGTCAAGAAGGTTTGAATGTTATTAGAGAATCGACCATTAAGTAGTTTCACAATTAAAACAAGAACGATTTGAACAATTAAAACAAGAACGATTTGAACGATTAAAACAAGATGGTTTAACGATTGGGTAAACATGTGGACATGATTTACATTTGATCATGCATTTCCACGAAACATAGTATTGACTTAAACCAAGTTGTACTTCAATACTTTGTTTTGTGCGTTTCATCTATGGTTTAGTTGATGCATTTCACTAGCCATACATATCATTTTGGTTACACATTACATGGTTTACATTTGACACAAACACTTTTGACATTGATTATACATGACATGATTTACATCTTAACATAAACATTTTGTTATGTTATTCAATACATTTAACAATTTGTTTAAACATGGACATCTTACATTGGTGGTTTGTTTGGGTAAGTGATTTGAGTAACGGTGCGTGTGTAATATGATACAAGCATGGTGGATATGCCGCTGGTACTTCCTATATATAAGTGTTTGTATAGTATTACATATTGTAGCGTTATTTGAATCATTTCAGTTTGAGACATAGAACATTTTATACAAGTAACATACTTTTCACAAGACATTTATTTACAAACAACTTATCTTATACAAACTCATTTTTACATGGTTATTCATTTAATCATCCATTATTCTCTTATTATACGTATCACCTGAACATATTATTTTTCAAATGATTTATAAAGACAAAGCAAATTACAAGGTTCATGACTAAACCTTTTCTTAAACAGAAGTCATGAATCTTATTTTCACAAAACCTATGTACTCGCCAGCATTTCTTTGCTGACCTCGTTTTCACATATGTTTCAGGTATTGTTGAATGATATCGATTGATAAGATGCATGCTCACATAGGACTGGACAAGGCCTTAGTGACTCAATAACAATGATAGATTATGTTTAAATTGTGTATTTAGATTTCCAGACGATGTAATTATTCAATGTTTAATAAAACGAAACACTTTTGGTATCCATGGTTATGAAACATTAATTCTGTTGCAACACTCCCCGACGTTTCCGCCACGTTTTGTATGTTACACGTGGTCGGGGTGTGACAGCATCCTTTATCAAAGAAGTAAAGAAAAGCAGATGGATGAATTAACAAAAGAAGACAAGGCCCAAGAAGATTACATTATCAAAATGGTTTTTCAGACATTTACGAAAGAAAAACAAGACTCAGCAGAATCTAAACTTTAAGTTTTTATACTCTAAACTTTAAGTATTTACTGACTGACTTATTTATTTATTTTATTTATAAGTCTATATAAATATAACTATAATCATCGTTTATATTTGTTATGCATGGTTTTCTAAGAAACCACTCGTGTTTGCACAATCTAAACTTTAAGTTTGTTAGACATCTTTTATTAAGTTTGTATGGTTTTCTAAGAAACCACTCGTGTTTGCACAATCTAAACATTAAGTTTGTTAGACATCTTTTATTAAGTTTGTTAAAATCTTTTATATTTACTTATATAGTTGCTTTTAGCAATAATAAATAACATGTTTTGGTAAAATATCTATACACATATCTATATGTTCTGTCAATATGTGTTATGCATGGTTTTCTAAGAAACGACCCGTGTTTGCACACGGGTCTTACCGCTAGTACTACATAATAAAAGAAACCATTTTTGGACACTTGTCATCATATTAGGCCATGTTTTATAGATAAATATTATTTTAGTTTAATCTTTTCTAATTAATTATAGATAATCCTCCTACTAAATATTATTTAGTTTAATTTCTTATGGATAATTATTATTTAGTTTAATCTCCTTCTCATTTATAATATTATTTATTTAACTAATAGGGTAAATTACGATTTTGGCCTCTGTGGTTATATCATTTTTACTCTTTTAGCCCTAAAAGATTTTTTGACATCTAAGTCCCCAACGTCTTTTTTTCTAATCTTTTTTGCCCTTAACGACTTTTTTTCTAACCCTAATTGGCCCCTAACATTTAATGGATGGGGTTAGTGTTAGGGGCCAAAAGGGTTAGATAGAAAGACGTTGCGGGCTCAGATGTTAAAAAATTAATTTTTGGGCTAAAAGGGTAAAAGTGATATAACCACAGGGGCCAAAATCGTAATTTACTCTAACTAATATTATTTATCATTTATACATTTACGGAGTTTTAAATAATGGGTTAAATTTATTGATGCTTCGTTAACAAATTTTGCTACAACAAAATAATATATTTATATCAATCTAAATTTTTTACATACTATATAATAAAACATTAATGTGTGACACATCTCGGTCATTGTAGATATTTATTTTATGATTTTCTCACCTCACTTCCAAACTTATCTTATATTAATTAAATAAATAAATGAATAATGAGCTAATATTAAATTTTATCCTACTTTAAATTTCGAATACCATTCTTCTATTTTTCTAATAAAATATTATCCAAAATTTTAAATTGTTAATTTAAAACATTTTAAATAAAACAAATTATTTGTCATGAAAATCAAACTTTGTATTAATATATTAAGTATTTTTATTTTCAATATACAACATTACATTTACTAACTTTTTATTATTTGGTATATAAAATTACATTTATTTAACTCATGTAATAAATGAAGTTTTTTAAAGATGTATTATTTTATTATTTGATTAACAATATTACATTTATTCAACCCGTGTAATACATGTGGTTTTAAAGATATAATTTTTTTTACTTGGTATATAAAATTACATTAATTCAAACCGTACAATATGGTTCTTATATATATAACTTTTTATTATTTAATATATAAAATTATATTTATTCAACCCGTGCAATAAATGAAATTTTTAAAGATATAACGTTTTATTATCTAGTATATAAATTTATTTACTCAACCCGTGTAATACACGGGGTTATAACCTAGTGTACAATATATGATGGTAATTTTGTTGAATGAATATGATGCAAGAAATAAGAATATGATCAAAAGCAAATCTCTTGAAAATCTCGCAAGAAAATAATCCCTTTTGTGAATAATGATATACAAAGAGAACAATATATATTGAAAATTTTTACGTCGCGCGTTGAAGCGAAATCGAGCAAATAATAATGTAAAATAAATGTGATTTGAAAATAAAGCATTTTGTTTAAAACACCAAACCATTAGAACGGTTTAGCTTATCATTGTACTGTTTTATGATACCAAATATATACTTTATTTTGAGTATAACTTCGTTTTTAAGAAAACTTATAACGGAATGTTGAGGGAAAAAATAAAGCACAATTACGTACTTAAATTTTTAGAAAATAGTTATAAACGTCAATTATTAAAGAAGTATCAAATTATTTGATAAATTAATATATAAAAAGAGAAAAAATAATTATTAAAAAATGGTAAAGGAAATATATGGTTTTAAAAAAGAAAAAAAATAAAAGTATGTTATTAAAAGTAAATATAATAATAAACTATTATAATATATTAAATAAAAAATAAGAAAAAGCTATATATTATTTTAAAAGTAAAGTTACTATTCATCATAGTTCGTCGACAATATATATATATATATATGTATATATATAAAATTGGTTTTTTGGTTGCACCTTAGTAAGGACAAGAGCCGTCCATGAGGAATTGAGTGTCTTGTACGAGCAAAAAAAGTCCTTAGACCTAACTAATTATATAAACTATTTTTTGAACAACGATTAATGTTATAGCAATAGACATAGCAAACATATAGTATGAGAATAACATAATGGCCTAACGTAATAGCTAACTGATGATTAGTGAAGCTCTTATAGCATTCTTGATAGCAAACGGTTTGATCACATCTTCGCACTTTATACTCTCTGTGATTTCATTCTCGATAGCTATCATCATCAGTTCCCTAAGTCTTTCCAGGGACATCGTGGATCGTAAGGAACATTTTAGTAACTTCAATTTCAAAAAATTCCTTTCTGCAGATGCCACCATGACTGTCATAATTAAGTCATTCCCACCTTCTTGGATTAAACATAGCAACCGAAGATACTTGACATGTTCTTCATTTATATTAGCCTCGACATGCTCTTCCTCTTCCGCCTCTTCAAGTTCCACTTCCACATGCACTTGTTCCTCAAAATGTTCTTGCTCTTCCGCCTCTTCTAGTTTTACTTATACATGCCTTTGCTCTTCAACATGCGGTTTATGTTTAAACTTCAACTAAGCACGACTTTTTCATTGCTTCGTCTAGTTTTCTCTTTTTATGTTTGCAAAAGTCTATTATAGAGGTTTATGCATCCATATGTTGTATACGGGTTTTGGGTGTTATACCATGAGCTATGGTTGTTTAGGAGGCCCAATTTCTTAAAATAAAATCCAGTTTCAAAAGTTAAAACCATTACTCAATTCTATATTGTTATCTAACAATTAAAAATTACTCGATGCGAAGTCTAACGATTAACAATTAGTCAATTCAAAGTTTAACAATCAATAAAACACATCATTTAGGGCTCAACATTCAACAACACATCCAATTTATTGATTTAGGGCTTCACATTCAACAAAACACCCAATTTAGGGTTAAATTTAAATTTATCAAATAGGTAATATTATATGAATCAAGGAAATGCAAAAAGAAAAAAAAAGAAAAAGAAAACATACCTTCAAGGAATCAAGGTGGTCATCGGTGGGCTGGGCTATGGTGGTGCATTGGTGGGCAAAGGTAATGGTTGGAGGGCGGAGGCCTTTGGGGGTGATGGTCGACTGGTGGCGACGTCATGGTTGACTCTTGTCGCACTGTGTTCTATTTCTTTATTTACTGTTTTATTATTAGTTAAATAATTATGGATTATATAAGACCCGATAAGTTTGGTTTATCAATTATGAATCAAAATAAGTTTAATTGGACCCAAAATAAGTTATAAGGTTTTAGTTTGATCATAGGCCCAATAAGTTTTAAAGATCTAAATTATTAGAGAGGGCCTAATAAGCTAATAAGTCTTTCGTTTTTATATTTTTAAATGTGTGTGTGCATATGTACATACACATGCTAGGTTATAACTCGCGATTGCTTCTCGGGCTCTAAAAAGTTACTTATATTAAAAGCTATTTATGATTAATACATAATTAAAATCATACAAAAAGTATGACATTAATGTCTTCGCTATAAGAAAAGTTACAACTTTTCATTAAGTTAATCACCGGTTGTGAAGTTGTAAGCAAACTTTTCATAAATTCATAATTTTCTTTGGTTTTCTAATTATGGATTCTAGGACTTGAATTGGTATGAGAGCCTAAGTAGAGACGAAGAGAACCTGGAAAAGAAGGTCGGTCGAGTTAAGGGTCGGAATTCAACTGTGAGACATAGATAAATAATCTGCCAACAATCAAGAGACGAACTATTTGTTTAGGCCGATCATTTCAAAATAAGAATCAATGAGTTAATTGATCAAGGACATGCGAACATGAGGATGAAAGTCGATCAAGAATTCAATCAATTATTTAATGATTTATGTGTTTAATTCGTTTCTAATATGATGACTTATTTTTTGTACAGTTATTATAGATAGTAAAGTCACTTATTTTAGTACGGTTATTATATACAATAAAGTCTAGCTTATTTTTAGAATTTTTTTATTTAATTTATGGTGACCAATTCTAAAAATTATACAAAAGTAACAATTTTTTATTAGATTAATCTATAAATTTTGTAACAAAATTAACATCCGTGATAAAGGTTTTAAGTATACAAACACTAGGTTAGTTCCCCGTGTGTTACACGGGTTGAACAATCTAAACTATATAATAAATATTTCTTGTAAATGCAAACCAAAGATGGAGACGTTCATATACCAAATTGACATAAATGAGTTAATATAAAGATGATGTATGTTACTATTATAAAATTCATCAAAGAAACATGTAATCTTTGAAAATGATACAAAAATAAATATATTATATTATATAATACTTATTATTTTATTTACGTATTACATTATATTTAATGAGAAATAAAAAGTTACAATTATAATTCGTACATTACCGAAAATAATTTGAATCCAAAAAATATATACATAATTATTAGATTTTTAGCTTGATTTTAGCGACGTATTGCAACATTTTGTGTTATATATATATATATTTAAAGTTAGATAGTAATAAATTATGAAAATAATATGTTGAGAAAAGTATACGGAAGATCCCTGTGATTTATCAAAATTTTGAATTTAATCTCTATTTTTTTCAAAAATAAATGAACACTATAGGTGGTTAGTAGTAACAATCAAGTTATATATTTAGTTATAATAATATGACAAAGAAATTCAGGACCTAAGTACGAACAATCAAGTTATATATTTAGTTTAATAATAATAATATGACAAAACAAATATTGAACCTTACTATGTATAAATTTCTTAAAATAAACTAATAGACAATAATTAAAATCCCGATAATAAATAAATAAGATATTTGAGTGTGTTCCCTTTTCATCAAACGAATTTTAAAATTTATGGTTAGATAATTTATTAAAAAAATATGTTTCGTTAATAAATAATTATGAATTTTTTTCTAGAAGAGATTAAATTAAAATTAAACTAAATAATAATTATCTATAAGAGATTAAACTAAATAATATTTAATAGAAGGGTTATCTATAATTAATTAGAAGAGATTAATTAAACTAAATAATAATTATCTATAAGATACATGACATAATATGATGACAAGTGTCCCAAAATTAGTTTATTTATTATATAGTACTAGCGGTAAGACTCGTGTGCAAACACGGGTCGTTTCTTAGAAAACCATGCATACCCAAATTGACAGAGAGTAAAAAAAATAATTAGTGCAGACTTATAAAAGAGATATACACTAATGGTCAATAGGTTTATTCAACAGCAATTCCATTATGTTGATAGCAAACTACTGTTGTATATTAACTGTTAAAAACTTCAGTTGCTTTCCAACAGACTTTCCAAAAAAATGTTATCCATTATCTCCAACAGAGCTTACCAGATGGATAGCATAAAGTGAAACCACTGTTTTCAAAACCATCTGAGATCGAAGACAATTCTTCCAATAAGAATGAGAAATATATGGTACTTGTAATTTAAATTCAAATAAAGTTAAAACCAATTTTTGCAAATAAAGTTGACCAATTCAATTGATGATTGCTTAAAGTGAAACCACTGTTTTCAAAAAGTCTGTTTGACCAAAGTCAAACCACTGTTGGCAAACTATAATTCTTAGTGGTTCAAAATCTGTTTGACATTTGGTCAACATCTGTTTAACTGTTGGTCAACATCTGTTTGATTTTTGGTCAACAACTGTTTGACTTTTGGTAAACATCTGTTAGACTTTTGGTCAACATCTCATTTAGAATTCAACAGAGAGTAGAAAAATAATTAGTGCAGACTTATAAAATTAATATGCACTAATGGTCAATAGGTTTATTCAACATCAATTCCTTTATGTTGATAGCAAACCACTGTTGTCTATTAACTGTTAAAAACTTCTGTTGCTTTCCAATAGACTTTACTAAGAACTGTCATCGATTATCTCCAAGAGAGCTTGCCAGATGATTAAATAGATAGTAACTATCAGATGTTAGTCGACCCATGTTAAAAAGGTCAGTCAACAGAAATTACAAAGGTTAGTAAACATATATTAAGAGAATAATGTTATTAACAACATGTGTTCTCAGGATAAGCTTAATGCAGAGCAAGTATCAAATGCTTTCAAAAAGTTGTATTGCTTTCCAACAAACATTTCCTAACAACAGTTCCTCCATTATACCCAACAGACGTTGCCAGGTTGACAAATGTTTAGTATCATCATAGATTTTGTAAAACTTCCTTGTAAACCACATTAGGAGTGGTTGTACAGACTCGTTTCTCTTTATCACAAATCAAAATTTTCAATCCCTTCCTACTTTTTACTCTAGATACAGCAATATAGAGCTGGCCATGACTAAACACTGGACGTGGAAGATATAAACCAACACGCTCCAATGATTGTCCTTGACTTTTATTTATTGTCATAGCAAAACACAGTGAAAGTGGGAATTGTCTTCGAGAAATCTTCACTGGTATTCTTTTATCTGAAGGTGTCATCTTCAGTCTTGAAATCAAAGTATGATGACCTATATTAGTCCCTGTGATAATTTTTGCTTCAATCACAACTTTTCTGAGCTTCGTGATTTGTAAACGTGTACCATTACACAATCCATTTGCCTGATCAATGTTTCTGAGTAACATCACCGGAGCACCAACTTTCAGTACTAATTTATGATTAGGTAAACCAGATAAACGAAGATTGTTTAACACATCAGGAGGAAACAACGCCATATTAAGCTCTGATTCTTCCTCCGATTGGCATAAACTATCTGAACTAAAATAAACCTTTTCTTCACCGGGCAGACTCTCTAACAACTCTTTATTTATTGAATCCACTACTTCATTAGTTGGAGCAAGAATCGCTCTTTGTTGGAAATACGTTAAATCCCACAAAAACTTATTCATGTCCGGATATATATATGAAATGAGAGAAGAAATAGGATTGAATTGGTCATGAATAAGTAAATCATCTGGTATTTCAATATCAATCTCACCATCATTTTCTTCACCAAGCAGACCTTCACCAAGCTTTAAAATCCATTCTCCAAATTCCTTTATTTCTTTCAAATCTGCTTCCTGACAACCAACTTTTAATATCATATTCTCAGTTAGCTTTAGTACTTTACAGTGCCGCCATATATAAGAAGAATTCAAAGAAGCATTGACTATCATTGTTCTGGTACCTTTAGGAATGACCGAAAGAATTTGTCTAAAATCACCACCAAATAGAATGACCTTTCCCCCAAACGGCTTCGATTGCATGTTCGGTTGACTGGAACGTGATATGTCTCTCATTGTTCTATCAAGAGCCTAGAAACAATGCTTGTGAGTCATAGGTGCTTCATCCCAAATAATCAATGTTGCTCTTTTAATTAAATCACCTAACTCAGTATTAGGCTCTATCGAACATATTAAATTCTCATTAATGTTGATTGGAATTACAAACCTTGAATGAGTAGTTCTACCACCATCCAGCAAAAGTGAAGCAATTCCACTGGATGCAACATTCAATACAACTTCAAATTTTGATCCTAATGCAGCTGAGAATGTCTTCCAAAGAAACGTCTTTCCAGTTCCACCATAACCATATACAAAAAACACACCTCCATCACCTTTTTCAATCGCTTCCATAACAATTTTATATATCTTTTCCTGTTCGGCAGTTAAACACTTTACATAACGATCATGTTCCCTTTGAAGAGCTAGTCTGTCATATGATAATTCTTTCATTATCAATCGATTGTTCGACGATGAAACATAATTATCCGGAACACTTGGCATATCATCAAAATTTCTCACTGTACTTCCATTGGTAAGTAGCAACTTTTCAATTTCAGATAGACAAATATTTTCAAGTTCTTCCTGTTGAAGATCCAAATCTAAAACAATTGTTGAAAAAAATATTAGTTTTTTCCCAATAACAGAGCTATTGCATAATTTTAATGTAATTGAATATAACTTTAATAAAATAATAACATTACCTGCAATACCAGTTATCTTTCGTTGCTGATACAGAATGTCTTCACATAACAGGGACTTCGTTTCTGGCCAAAAAACACCAGGACGAGATATCGAATTTGACAGCAACAACATTACAAAAAAGGTCCTCAAGAAATCTCTGGTTGACCATGTGCTAGCTTCTTTGACAGCATTAACATATTCTTTATCATCATCCAACAGCCCCCGTGCAAAACATGCATCTTTAAATGTTTGAAAAACTTACCCATTAACTGTTTTTATATCTTCAAAACAGGTTGGTCCCTTAATATGATTCAGTAAAATCCTTAGGTAATAACAATCACCAAGTGATGGTGGGACATAATGTACCCTCCCAATTGATCCATACGGATGCTTTCTTCGATTCCATTTGTGATTTTTAGCATTCCATACATAATATCCCGGAAACTGAACATACCTCAATGTCCTGGCAAATTCATCGACTTTATTACAATTCATCCATTCTGTAAACATTGTCACTTTCACAGTTGGACCAGTAACAATATCACAAAAATTATCATGATCGTTATACACAATACTCTGACCATCTTCACAATGAAAAGGTAATACTTCAACAGCTGGATATCTATAATGTATATCATACATGAATATTCTCCAAGCAGCTTCACAAGCAGAGATATATCTACAATCAAGGTATGCTTTTATCTCATCTACAGCTACATTCTGTTCTGTATTATTCTTGGCGCTATTGGCTTGAAAAACAGAAGCAGTGACTCTATCAGGCCCCTTATTAATATATTTAAACAAATATTTGATAGAACCTGACTGGTTGCACCATTCAACGTTAATGTGGCACTGATACTTTCTGAGCAGGAGAGCATTGTAAGGAACTACAAATCTATTATCAAGTGTCACGCCATTCTTTACTACCGTATTACTTGTTTGACGACGACGATAGACAGGATATCCTTCAGAATCAACACAAGTCTCATCTACATATTTTTTTGGGAAACTTTTTAGAACATTTTTGCTGAACCATACATCGACAAAGTGGGTTGTCTGTACCACATGGTCCATGAATCATAAATTGCTTAACAAGCTCATATAATTCAGGATCTCTTTCTTTATCTGGTATCTCAGCAGTAATGTAACACCCCAAAAATGATTAACATAAAATAAGTAAAAGAATAAATAATGAACTTAACATGGTTAATGAAATATGGCAAGATCATAGTTAAGTTATGGAAAAGTGAATTAGATTAAACACATAACAAACTATGAGGGGTAGATGTGAAAAATTTTAATTAGAAAGGGTTAATAGAATTAAAAACCAAAATCACCCACTCTGGTGTGTTTGGTTCGACCAGGGAAGGAGAAACAAGGGCAAAACCCTTGTTCTAGAAAGATTCATCAAATTGACAAAGAAATTCAAAGATAATCAGCTGCATGCCTTCAAATTTTCGATTATCTTATCATACTTGGTAGATTGGTAAGTTCAATTTCATGCTTTGATGAATAATGGGAAGTGGGTTTCAACCCAACCAAGTGTTTATGCTAAAATATGTATGATTAGATGTAAGAATATCACTATAGGATAAGGTTTATGTGTGATTTTAATCATTAGAAGTGATCATGAGTAAATTGGTTTATGATGATGTTGTAGTACTTGAATCTTGGACAAATGAATGTAGGGTAAAAGAATATTATGAACTTGATTGATTGTTGATGAATTTTGAAATGAACTAATAGGAATTATGCTTTGAAGACTTGTACTTAGTGTCCCACAAATGCGAAACCCGCCAAGTGTTTGATGAAATGCTTGAAAGAATAAAAATATGTGATTTGAGAGATGATGGAATGAAATTTTGTGGTACTAAATGAATGAATGAATGTGTTGATATAGGCGCGAAGGAAGAAGGTTCAAGTACTAGGAAACCGGAAGACTCGCAAGATCGAGGTATGTTAATTTACACATACATTTATAGTATATTGTATTATGATTACCAATCTTTATTGTAACTTGTCATTTATGCCAAAAATCATAGGAATGGTAGTTTATGGAAGTTGAGTAGTAAGTAGTACGATTTGTTATGAACGAATGATGAAAAAGGAAGGCTTAAGAATGATGTTGTATCATGATCGATTCATCCTAGTTGAACCGGTTATTTGAAAGTTAAGAAAGAATGTAATGAAACTTTACTCAATCCGTCAAGTACGGGTTGGGGTGAATATGTAAGAATGTAGGGATTTGTATCGTTCGTCATAAACGAACCGAATGGTAGTTATGTTATGAATGTTAATATCCGTTATTAACGGGTATGTAAAGAATGGAATGTAACGTCTCTATTGAGATGGGAATGTAATGACCCGTTCAACGGGTAGTAAGCATAAAGAAAAAGAATGATGTAAAGGAAAGAAATATGTAGACTATTCGATTTTAATCAAATTGTTAATGTGATTATGAATTAACTCTTTCATTGGTATTTGATGTAGGTAAAGCCTTAGTTTAATCGGATCGGCGACTTGGAATGAGCACCCATATGTAACTCGCCTTTAAGCGCTTCCGCTACTTTTAGTAACAAAGTTATGGTCAAATGTATTTCGCTGTAGTTGGATTTGAATGGTAGTTAAACTTTGAAGTTTGACTCGTTTGGTCTTTTGAAAAATTTTCAGATGTCGGTAGTTATCTAAAAGTATGTTTTGGATTTGTAAGTCTTTTGAAAGTGTTGTTAATTACCTGAAAATTTAGTTTGTCAAACAGGGATTTTTTTATTGCAAACAGATCATGCCGAATTTTTCTAAAAATAATTGTTGAATTTATTAAGTTCTAAAGTGTATGGAAATGGGGCGTTTCAAGTAATAACACGATCAATATCAGATGCATTTGGAAATTTGCTTTTAGCACACAAGAACAAACATATGTGAGCATGTGGGAGTCCACGCTTCTGAAATTCCACTGTATACATAACTAAAATTTTTGAACAGTGGGCTGTTAGATAAATATAATTGAATGTTCAAAGTAAAAAATATAACTAAAGGGTACCTGCTTGTATATCACCAAAGAATTTATGTTTCTTGAAATCTTTTATAAGATGATCCAATTTACACTTGAATATTCTAGAGATAATATCCGGTCTGTCTTCAGCATTAAGAGCTTTATCGTGCAAACACCTTTAAATCTCAGGCCAGTTTGGATTACAAGTCACCGTTATGAATAAATCGGGATATTCAACGTGATCCTCTTCGGAATTGTTACTTTATAACCAATGGATGGGAAAAGGTTGTACACTACATGGGTATGCAAACAGGAATTGTACATATTTTAAGATACGCAACGAATTACATCTTTCTGCTTACTGCCTTTGATTTGAATGGATGTGAGATTGTTGCACCAAAATCCAATGACAGTCCGATAGACGATACTTCCTCACCCAATTTGGAAGTTCCTCAAATTAACGAGGATCTGCAACACCAGTCGGCTGTTGAAGAATCCAATGACACAGATTCTGATAGTGATTATGTTGTATCGAATGAATCATCCGATGATATCGACGATGCAGATTTTGATGCCGCTGTCTCAGATTATGAAGCTGATACTGATGAATACCCCTTACAAATTGTATGGTACTGCAGCAAACATTTTGTAAGTTTATTCTGTTAATATATTATTCCTCATTCAAAGGATGTTAAATGTTTCTTACAATTAAGCTGTAATTTTTGTTACTTTACTTAAATACATTATGTATTTCTTATTAATTATTGGTATTTTATATTTATTTTTAAGCGTCTGAATGTGAAAGTAGCTTCTATATCAGGGATTCATAGAACATTGAAGATGACAGTTGAAAATCTGAATGGAATCGACACTGTAATTGACTTTCGACGGGAGAAGCATGGCAAGGGATTTAGATACGCGGCTTGTCAATTCACCAAGAAGTTCACTAAGCCCAATGGTATCTACAGAAATATGAGATGCAAATTTGTCTACTGTGAAGAAAAAGCCAAGCTGATCTTAAAGAAAGTCTACATATAGTTGTGGTTGTTGGTATTATCTCATTTGAGATAAATTATGGGATGGTGATGTATCAAACTTCTATATTTTGAAAACTTACGACTTACGAATATTTAAATTATAATCATGTATTCCTATCTTATTATTTATATTAATTTAAACCTTTGTTGTACATTCTCCATATATTTTAATTGGCTCTTCATGATAAATTATATATTGAATAGATATTCTGTAATTTATACACTCAACCTCTATTTAGATAAAATCTGACAACATCTGTTCAAGCAAAGTCTGTTGTTCCAAACAACATCTGCTGATAAACACAAGGACTGTTATAGCAAATAACCTCTGCTAATAAACACAACCTCTGCTAATAAACACAAACACTGTTATAGCAAATAACCTCTGCTAATAAACACAAAGACTGTTACAGCAAATAACCTCTGCTGATAAAACAACCTCTGCTGCTGAATATAAATACAAAAGTATCATAAAGCTAACATAAAACATAGGTCTACAAAACATAACATATGCTGATCATTCCACAGTATAAATTGCTAACATCTGCTGTGACTTAACAGTGATACACTTCAACAGAGGATTTCAAACATCTGTTTACACACGCCTCATGATGAACATCTGCTGATAAATACCTCTCCGGTTCAAGAAAAGGTCTGCCAAAGAGAACCTCTCCTATGGACTAATAGATGATGCAGTTCAATAGAGAATGTTTAAGAGCAGTGCTTTAACAGACCACGATCAACAGATGATAATAGAATAACAATAATATTCAAACTGTAACAATTACATTTTAATAAATCTAACAACCGTCATCGAAGCTGTAACAAAATCTGAACACCGATACACTAAACACTGTTACACAAGAACCACTGCTTCAATTCGTTTGAAATTTCAAATTACCCTCCCATTTTAATGAGCATCAGTCGTTTAAAATTTCAATGAACTTCAACGGTTTTATAATTGAATGTGGGCCAGACCTTTGAAATTAAAAATTGGGACAGTGGTTTGGATGGCAGATCTTTGAATTATGATGTCACTATGCTTCCTCTATCGCTGCCACCTCATTATTGGATGACATAGGAAAAGCATTGTTGGACATGCTCTCTAGCTGACACATCAGCTTCTCTTATGTAATCCGCTGTAGATACTGAACCACTGCTGTTACTGAGCAGTGGTTTTCCTTTGGTTGATCAGGCCTTAGGTACATAAGTGTTTCCTCTTTAACAACTTTCATACACCAATGCAAGCATCTGAATAAACAATAAACAATCTATACATATCAAAGACAAAATCAAAAGCTATAAACATATCAAACAAATTTCATAAAATCATTTTATAACCTTGATCACATTTGGAAGCTTGGCCAACGAACTCAAGTCTTCAACACCAAATAACAAATCCAGCAAGATCTACCTGAAGAACATTTAGCATCCAAACTTTTTGTTCATGATAAAAACAAAAAAATCAAGAAATATCATAATTTTAAACTACCGTTCGTCTGCATAATATTCAAATCGATACAAACCATGATGAATAAACAGACATCACCAGGTTTTCTAATTTGCATTGGGATTTCTCCTTTTTACAAACATATCAAAATCAATCTACTCGTAATCACATGGTACACTAATGCAAGAATCTGAATAAACAATAACAAATCAAAGACAAAATCAAAAGCTAAAAACATATCAATCAAATTTCATAGAATCATGATTTATTTAAACACACACAGACATTACCTCTTCATCAATAAAGTTGAGATCCATTTTATAACCTTGATCACATTCGGAAGCTCGGCCAACGAACTCAAGACTTCAACACCAAATAACAAATCCAGCAAGATCTACCTGAAGAACATTTAGCATACAAACCTTCAGTTTGTGATAAAAAGAAAAAAATCAAAAAATATCTATTTTTAAACTACCATTCAGATGATAGATGCAACGCCTCTGTCGTCTTCATCCTCTTCTCTGTATCTACAGTTTTAGAAATAGAGAGTTGAGAGAGAGTAGACAGAGAGATTGAAATGCGTTTTTGAAATTATGATCGACTTTGGATTTGGGTTTGAATTTATATTTGAGAGAGAGAAGAATTGAAGCTCTGATGACATTAAATGCAAATTACATATCCCTATGGAGTTTTAAATTTCAAATTACCCTCCTATTTTAATGAGCATCAGTCGTTTTAAATTTCAATGAACATCAGCGGTTTCATAATTGAATGTGGGCCAGACCTTTGAAATTAAAAGTTGGGGCAGTGTTTTGAATGGCAGATCTTTGAATTATGATGTCACTATGCTTCCTCTATCGCTGCCACCTCATCGCGGATGACATAAGAAAAGCATTGTTGGACATGCTCTCTAGCTGACACATCAGCTTTTCTTATGTCACTTGAATTTCTCCTTTTATAGAAAGTATAGATAGATTACTATTATTACTATATATTACTAAAGGAAATGAATTGAATAGTGATTTTATTATTATAATAATATATAGTTTTTTTAATATTTTTATTCTTTTAATACTATAATAATAGTTATTTTCTTTATTTTTAACTTTAATTTTTTTTTTCATATCAGGGGTTGGGATAAGCTTGGTGTCAACTGGTATCGAACCAGTATTGGTATCGAAAATACCGGGACGGTCCTGTTCGGTATCAGTAGGGATGAGCAAAATGGACCTGGTACCGGTACCAAATTTTCCGAACCGGGTACCGACTTTTGACATTTTCGGTACCGGTTCGGTATCGGTCCGGTACGGTACCGGTATTTACTGGTTTTTACCCTCAAATACCGGTACCATACCGGTACCGAACCGGGTACCGACTTTTGACATTTTCGGTACCGGTTCGGTATCGGTCTGGTACGGTACCGGTTCGGTACCGGTATTTACCGGTTTTTACCTTCAAATACCGGTACCGGTACCGGTACCGAACCGAACCGTATTGGGTATATTCGGTACCGGTACCCACTTTTGAGGATTTTCGGTACCAGTACTTTCGGTTCCGGTACCGGTCGGTACCGAGCTCATCCCTAGGTATCAGTACATGAAGGTAAAATCCGACACTAATACAGAAAACGTCAAAAGTTGGTGTCGAATTGATATTGGAAATCTTTTGGTTCGAGAAATTCAGTGCTGCTACCCGGTACCATTTGCTCATCCCTGATCACGGTTACCGTACGAACAACGGTATCGTACAACTTTTTTCAATGATTTTTTTCTACTTTTAATTTTTTTTTATAGTTTCAGGGGTAGGGATGAGCTCGGTGCCAACCGATACAGAATCGGTACTGATACCGAAAATACTGGTTACAGTACCGGTATATGAAGGTAAAAAGGTAGTGAACCGGTACCAGGAATGCCAAAAGTTGGTACCGAATTGGTACTTAAGATCTTTCGGTTCGGCAAATTTGGTACCGGTACCCAGAACAATTTGCTCATCTCTGAACACGCGTTTTATACGAACAACATCGTTACCATACAACTTTTTTGGTTGATTTTCTTTCGGTTATCTTTTAATGTTTTTTTATACATTTTCATTTTATTCTTGTCAGCAGTTCCGTTCGCAACACGCTCGTAGTGATTTCAAAATACATGTAAACACAGACTAAATAACAAAAAAAATTCGCCGCAACGCGACGAACTTCTTTAAACCTAGTTATGCTAAAAAAACCAAAAAATACAATATTTTATTTATGTATAACTACTAATGAAAGTTATTGCATACTACATTTAATTATACACTATACTCATGGAGACACTAGACATTATCTATATACTAAAAAAACAACTAGCTATATATTAAAAAATCAACTTAATGAATAGTATCTCCACCATTCAATACTTGCCACGTAGTAATAATTTTTTCATTTATCCACCTTCTATCACAATACTGGTACGATCATGTTCGGTATCGATACATGAAGGTAAAAACCGACACCAACCTGATACAGAAAATGCCAAAAGTCGGTACCAAATTTATTATATTAAAATATCTATATATAGTAACTATCACTTACTATTAATATAAATAATAATACTATCTAGTTTTTAACCCGTGTTGCGGGGTGGTAAAACCATGATAAATAGTAAGCAAAGCAAATGATCAAAAAGTATGATTTATAGTTACAAAAGAGGAAACTTTGTAAAATGATTTTTAGGTGTTACTCTTATAATTAGGAATATTGGATTTTAATAATCCAAACTATTTGTCGTTGGCCGCTAACAGTCCTAATTTTAAAAATAACCACCGATAGTCCCAACTATTAACATATTGGCCTCAAATGGACCTTGACTAACAGAACCTTGACGTCGTTAGTCTTCGGTCGCCGAAAAAACGTTTTTGGCCAAAAATCTTCTTTTTGGTTGGAAAATTCAACATTTACGTCTTAAACCTCTTTGTAATTTTATTACGGGCCTTTAGGAACCTTTTTCTAGTAAAAGCCCCAACTATTGAAATCGACAGAAAACTCTTTTTTCGCCGGAAAACTTCTTTGTTGGCCGGAAACTCAACTTTTTAGTTGGAAAACTCAACATTTTCATTTCAAACCTCTTTGTAACCTTATATCGGACACCTTTAGGAATCTTTTTTCTGGTCAAAAACGATTTTCCGGCGACTGGAGACTAACGGCGTTAGGGTTCTGTTAGTCAGGGTTCATTGAAGACCAATATGTTAATAGATGAGACTGTCAGTGATTATTTTTAAAGTTGAGATTGTTGGCGGCCATCGACAAATAGTTAGGATTATTAAAATCCAATATTACTTATAACTACAAACCGGTAGTTTTTGTTGTTTATACTTACAAAGGAGAAGGCTGTTGTTAATCATCCAACTTCTAGGTTTCCTTCACACTTCTACCTTTTTTTTTTTTTTTATCTTTCTTTCTATTTTTTGAGGTTCCTTTTTTTCCCACTTATTATGCCTCTGTCTGCATGTAATAAATATGTTTTTGAGCTTGATAGGATTGTGGTCTAGCAGGTATCCACGTAGTATATTTGAATAAAAAATGTCAACAATAGTCACCTAAGGGTACTCGGGGCGCAAGCGGTGACCCCTTGCGGGGACCTTGTTGCCGATCGGGAAAGGTGCTGCCAACAAAGAGGGGAGTTGATTCGGGGACCAATTTCGGTGGGGAGACACCGAAGAGGGGAGTGGGGGAGATGGTGGGCCAGCCTCTTCCTAAACCAATCAAATTATTCCTTTTTTTTTAATAAAAAACAAGTCACCTAATAGGGGAGTGGTGCCATCAAATTGGGGTGTGAGGGGAGTTTAAGAGGGGAGTTGACGTGGCATAACCTGATTGGGTGTGCGTAAAAGAGGGGACTCCCCTCTTAGGGGAGTGCCCCTCTCACCCTAAGTAGTTTTTTTTGCCCAGCAACAAAACAACACTATATAAAACCCAGCGCGGAACTGGAAAACGTTGTACAAATAGTTGGAGGTAAAAAAAAAGTTGTACAAATAGTGCCCCTCTCACCCTAAGTAGTTGGAGGTAAAAAAAAAGTTGTACAAATAGGTTTGTGTGAGTTGAGATGCTAATGTTCTCGTGGGAATTTACAAAAGTGCACATTTTCCAATTATTATTTAATATAATAATTTAAATCAATATTTTTGCACTTCTCTCTTGTTTATTTAATAATTATGGTAAATTACATTTTTCGTCCTTTATATTTGTAGTGGGTTGTAATGGATGACTTTTCACTTTAATAATTACGGTCACAGTCTTTTATTTGCAAAACCTGTTACACCTTAGGTCCTTTGACCCTAATCTGGTTAAAACTTTCAGTTAATTGAGGTCATGTGCAACCCATGTGAGGGCAAAACAGTCATTTAATACAAAAAAAAGTCAAAATTTAAAAACTTATATAGATGTTATAAACCTAAACCATCATCATTATCTCCCGTATACTCTCTCTCTATATATACCACTTCTACAACCATCATTATGAGGCTACCACCATCTACACCACTGCCCACCAACACTGTCGACCACTGACATCATCACCATCACCATTGACCTCCATAGTCCCGCCACCATCAAGATCCAGCCTCTCGCGTTTTTGTTATTCCAATGATTTTACTAACCTTTTTTGGGTAGAGTCGTCTCTTTTACTATCTGATTAACTATATGTGCAAATTATCCTGTTCACAAATCAACCACCACAAGGAAACCACAACCTACAGTTCACTAAACATACACAAAAATAAAATTAGGGTTTATAATATCAATATCATTTCAGCCGTTAATGTACCTTTATTGCTGACATCTTTAACGTCAAGCTCCTTTGACGGAGGTTGCAAAAGGCTGTTAGACTCCGACGGGATATTCGATTGGTCCGTCGATGAATTCTCATTTTTAGTTGGGAAGAATCTGAGGTTTGATCCAAAGCTACAAAAGGGAGAATTGATGATTTTGGGGTTAGGCGCGAAAGGAGATGATCGATTAAGGTTTAAGAGGTGACGAACAGGGATTTTGATGAAAAAAGCTCATCTCATGATTTCACGTTTTTGGTATTTCACTACCCTTTTTTGGGTAGATTCGTCTTTTTTAGGTAAAATCCCCTTTCGAGGGGCTGGATCTAAATGATGGCGGGACTATGGAGGTCAATGGTCATGGTGATGATGTCGGTGGTCGACGGTGTTGGTGGGTGGTGGTTTAGGTGGTGGTGGTGGCCTGATGATAATGGTTGTAGAAGTGGTATGTAGAGAGAGTACAAGGGAAAGAGAGAAAGAGAGTACAAGGGAGATGATGATGGTTTAGGTTTATAATTTTTATATAAGTTTTTAAGTTTTTAAATTTTGACATTTTTTTTGTATTAAATGACTGTTTTGCCCTTACATGGGTTGCACATGACCTCACTTAATAAAAGTTTTAACCAGGTTCGGGTCAAAGGACCTAAGATGTAACATGTTTTGCAAATAAATGACCATGACTGTAATTATTAAAGTTAAAGGTCATCCATTGCAACCCGCAACAAACATAAAGGACGAAAAGTGTAATTTACCCTAATAATTATATTCTCAACTACTTTTTTTGCTTATTAATAAATATTTAATATTTTATTGATCAAATCTCGTGTAATACACGTGTTTCTAATCTAGTATGTATTTGTGTGTGTATATCTATATATAACTTGCAAATGGTTTAAATATTTTATTTAATATATTTTATATTTTTATAATTTTTTAGATTTATTTATATAGACACACCAGTTGTTTCTTTTTATTTATTTTTTGATCAATACTGAAGAGGTATGATCCCAATTCCACATCTACATGGCAGGGATCACACCACTTTTTCGTCTACATGGCGCCTAAATCAGCAAATAAATCCAGAAGCTTCTGGAAGACGTCAAGGTGGCAGCAAAGATGCTCCTTCTGACAGAAAGGACGACACGTGTTACCAATAACCAAACGCCATATAGACCTGCAACAGATCCTGGGAGCAGACCGACAAGAACTGCACGATTTCTTTAGCATGGACGAATATAGGCGCGCCACGTGTACCACCATTCTGACCACAACAGAGGGGACCAAGTGGATATTCCCCTTGGTCGGACAGCTGGCGCCCTATAGCACCTGGCAAGGTTGCTCCTCCCACCTTCACCCTCCGACTATAAATAAGACCCTTCATCATTCAGGTTATTCTATTCTTCTCTCCACACTCTCACTCACAACACACACTGTTTTCTTCCCTAGAACAGTACTTATTCTCACGCCGGAGCCTGGTTAAGAGGGAAACCCCCATATTCCCCTCTTAACGAGCTAACGGTGTTGCTGTTTTGCAGGACTTAGTCATTTAGAGGGTAAAGAAGAAGATTGAACTAACAGAAGAGACAACCCAGCTGCTTAACCATCGGTGTTATCCTGTGTTTCATCAAATACATTTTATTTGCATACTTGGCACACGTAAAGTAAACGAGTAAAAATGGTCAAGAAAAAGAAAGAAGATGTTATTGACTTAGGTGAAAAAGTAAATGCAAATAAAATGTTGAACAGGTTAGAGTCGGCATTGCCTTTCCATAACTAGCCGAAATTTGAATAGTTGTTGTGTGGTGTGAGATAAAGTCTCTAGAGGCTTTATCACGTCACCTCAACGTAACGTATACGTCATATAAGTGTGGGATTTTGTCGTTAATTTATACGGTGTGGGATAATGTCTCCTTTAAAATCCTCTTTAACTTAAAAAAAATATAAAAAATTAAAATAAAAAAGAATTCTAATTGGCTAATGCATGTGGGATGCCTCCTCTCCTTCCTTTCACGCCGGTCATGGCTTTGGCTGAGGCCATATATGATGTCCCATTTGGCTGAGGTGGGAGGTGTTGGGGGTGCCATTCAGCTGAGGTGGTTAGGGCGTTAGTCCACACCACCCGACCTTAGTGTTATTTTCAATTATGTTGGACTAGTTATTTTTTATTTATTACTTTTTAACTTTTGAGTTTATTTGATGAATCATGAAAGATCGTTTATATAATAAAGTTTTACGCTTATTATTTGATTAAATACGGTATTTAATGTTCAACCAATATCATAGTCCATAATGTTCAAACATTTAAGCCCTAGTTTTAAATGTTGATTAGTAATCATTTTCCGGCCAAAAAGCTCGCCCGGTCGTGAGTCGTTGTAGACTGTAGTCGTTGGGCGTGTTTTTTGGAGCGGGATTTGGAATTCGAATGGATCATCGGTGGGTCGGGTTGGGTTATTTTATTTAGTTCAAAATTTTTGGGCTTGGGTAGTTGGGTTAATAAATTAGATTGTAAATTGGGTTAAGTAAAGTAAATAAGTGGTTAAATAATAGTTATATAAATTGTGTTATATACTTTTTATATTCATAATAACCAGTGTTTATTTTTTATATAAATTCATAATATTTTTTTTTCTAAGAGGGCGGTTGAAAATTTTCAAGGGGTGCGGTTGAAAAAATCAAAGGGTGCGGTTGGGATTTTCGACGAAAATTAGCGCTAAAAACTTTTTTCTCAAGAGGTGCGGCCGCCCACCCACCATTATGGGTTGGTCCACCCTTGTAAATACCAAAGTCTATATAATATTCTATGTTTATGTGTAAGTGATAGAGCGTGTTCATGTACACATATCTGTGCGTTCATGTGTTTTATTTGATATTTTTTCTATGTAACAAGTACAATTTTTTTTAATAATTTTTTAAATTTATTTGCAGTAAAGTTGCTCATGTGACATTTTAAATATTTTTGAAATTATAATCATCAAGACATTTTAAATAGTTTTGAAAGTGGGCTACATGAGATCCGCATATTATTCACGTGGGAAATATCCATACCATTAAAAAAATATGATGTCTTTAGTATTTGATTCTCAGGCCCGGTTAAAAAAATGGCACAATTTTTTGATAAAAGAAAAGGAAAGGAAAGGAGAAAAGGAGAAAAGGCAGGTGACCAAGCCCATATGTGAATGCCCCTTCTTTTTGAACAAAGGCCCACATTAAAGAGCAGCATGAGAAGAAGATGGGCCTGGGCCGGATATTGCAGAATTAACTATATAACTAATTACCAAGTAACCAGTTAACCAAATACCAATGAGTCCTTTCAACTTGGCATATTTTCTAAAAAAAAAAAACGGTTCAACTCACACACCCATTAAACCCACTCCTCAATTTTACACCATTGTCAACCACGGTTTTTAAATTAAAACAGCCTATTTTAAAAGCAAATTTGCACAAATCAAATAGAAACAAACTCATGACCTCAAATCTCAATGCACATGTGTACAAAACGATTTATTTTCACCAACTGGTTCAGTTAACTGAACTACCGTTTTTTTTTTTTTTCTCATTTTGCTTTAACCGATTCGTTAAATAATCGGGGTTTTCATCTATTTTTTGGGTTATTCACTTTAAACGGTTCATTTAATAATCGCTTTTTCCTATTTCTTTATTTTCAATGAACCAGTAAATCGGTTGATAACCGGTTTCTTTTAAAAAATCCCTAACCTGTTATGAACCTATGGTTAAAAAACCACTAATCAGTTGCTTCTCCGTCGTTAAAAAACCACTAAAACCCCCCCCCCCCCTCCCCACCCAAAAACCTAAACCCCCTCCCCCACCCCCCAAAAATCTAACCCCCCCCCAACCCAGGCTAAAATGCTAAAAACTAAACCCCAAAAAAACCTAAAAAAATAAAAAAAAATGTAAAATTTTTTTTTTTAATATTTTTTATGTTAAAATCGCTACTTTTAGTAGCAAAAAAAAAATTTTTTTTTGGCTACTAAAAGTAGCGATTTTTTTTTATAAAAAATATTAAAAAAAAATTTTTTGTGTGTTTTTTAGGCATTTTTGGTTGTGTTCACATTGGTTCTCGCGGTTCTCGCAATAAAGGGTGGTTCTTAACGGATCTTTGTCATATATATATATAAGTGTTCATGTTATATCGTCCAACGTAGCGTTATTCAAGTCACTGGAAGTCTTGTGTTACTTTTCAATCAAACTGACAGTATCGATGTCAATTTGATTGAAAAGTTAAAGACCCATAATTTCGGGCATAATGGTAGTCACTCCTAAAATGTTGTTGATGTAAATCGAGTATAAAATCGCATTAGGGACACACCTTTGCACCTTTACATACTCACAAACAATCCCAGTTCCTTTTACCGTGTCTTTTGTGATCAAGGGATCCACGCCGACACTATTCTAGCGACTCAAAACTCAACCTGAAACACCACTATACCTTCCGCTCGCACAGCCGCAAAGGACTTCCACCAGCAACCTTCTTTGTTTTCTTTTGCATCCCTCATCTGATACCATCACGACCCTAACGCCACTCGCCAAAGCCTTCGGAGTACAAGTCGCCTCACTTAGCTGCACCATAACCGCCTCACTGCACCTCCATTCGCCGTGCAGGTTTGTTACAGGTTTTATGCATGTGTGTGTTATAGGTTTTGTTTGCGTGGGTGTTTTGTGTATTATGTGTGGTTTCGTGTGTGTTAATTGAAGGTGCATGAGTGTGTGTGACATGGGTGTTATGAGTGGGTGGGTGTGTAAATCTGATGTGTATGGCGTGTGGGTAATCAGTAATGCTTAGGTGTTAATGCGTATGTATTTAATATGTATATATGTGTGTGGAGTGTGTGCTGGTTTCAGTGTTGTAAAAGTCGGATTCCAAGGCCTTGTACTCGGCGAGTAGTTGGTCCTCGGAACCCCTCCGAGGTGATTTTCTCTTAGGCGGACTCAATTAGTCGCCGGCAGTCAACCTCGGAAAGTAGTCGGTCTAGTCGGGCATAGTCGGGCATAGTCGGGCATAGTCGGCCTAGTTAGTCAACCTCGTTTGTTGACTTTTCGGATAGTAGTCGGTCTAGTCGGGCATAGTCGCCCTAGTCGGTCAACCTCAATTGCTGACTTTTCAGAGAATAGTCTGTCAAGTCGGGATTAGTCGTCCTAGTCGGTCAACCTTGTTTGTTGACTTTTATATTATGTTTATTTTGACAAATGTATAATATCCAATAATCAATTTTTATTATATTATCCATGTCCGAGTACTCCGAGTACACCCAACTCCCCCATTGGCCGACTAGGGTAGGTCCACCTAGCGACTTTTACAACACTAGTTGGTTTTAAATAACTACAATATGAGATTGTTCCAAAAATTATTATAAAAATAGTATAATGATTTTCAAAATTTTAATTATGTATTAGTGTGTTTTATAAATTATTATATGTACATTTAGTTCGCGATTCCCGGGAAAGTTAACGGACCATTTACTTGAATGTTATAAAGCTGATGTGAAAGATAGCTGGTTATAGGTTCGCGTACGCATTAAAGACTATTTGATTTGCCTAGCTTGCTAAACTAAAGATAAATTCTTTGGAAAACTCCTACTTACATCTACAACTATTTGTGTGATAACTTGCTAGCATATCAGGTGAGTACATAGTACCTTTTTCCATTTTTAACTATTTTGGAGTGATTCATATGTTACAACTATTTTTCTGCTACAATTCAACTACGTTATGATAGAGAACTGAGGAGTGTGTTTAGCTTCTTACGTGGGTTTTTTGATTGATATAAAATTCACCGGGGTAACCCTTTACCAAAAAAAAAAAAACTACGTTATGATATATGTGATTACTATCTGCTTTTTGTGTATAAAACTTGTGTGGTGAACTAATATCTATAAGTAATGCATTCATTAACTATGATCAAGCTAACTGGTAGTATGTTATAGCGCTATAGCCTATAGGTATGACGACCCATTCCCGCTTCCGGTGTGGTTTGTTGTTTTGTGGAAGAAACTTAGGGAATGATAGAAAACAAGCTATGTGTTCCAGTGGCGGAACTAGAACATAAATTCAGGGGTATCCCAAATTTTTTTTTTTACAGTGCAATCATACAATATTAAAAAAAACGACAAAAAATAAATAAAGTAAAAAAATTACCTAATAGATTTGTCCTCTTCTTTTTTTCATAGCTTGAAATCGTTCCATCACATCGTCGTCCTTTACTTCACAAAAAAAAATCCTTTTCGACCGCACAAACCATAGCATTGTTCAAATATTCTTGGCCCATTCGATTGCGTAAATCCGTCTTGACAAGCTTCAATTTCGAAAAATATCTTTCAACGGTTGCCGTTGCAACCGGTACAAGCAAAGCTAACTTAACTACCCGATAAACTAAAGGACAAGAAATATGCGTTCCCGTTTCAACCATAAGACGCGCAAGATCACTTATTCCATTCAAGTTGTCAAAGTTATCATCATCACTTATTGTGTGACGAAATGACTCAATATCACCCAAAAGAGTCTCTATTTCTTGTGTAGTAAAATCATCCGGGTACATCTTAGCAAACGCCAATATCTTCGATGGGTCAAACTTAGAAAAACCGTTAGAAGGATTTAAACCCGACATATTTTTTATCAAAGTAGTTGTTACCTCACTAAATCGACTTCCTAATTCTTGAATTTGCATGTCTAAAACCTCATTAAAAATGTCAACCTCAAAATGATGTCGATTTGTAATGACATTCTTTCGGTTTCTTGGGTTACCATAACTTTCCGACATGTCCAACATTGTAATGTTGTATTTTTGACAAAAGGAAGTCACTTTTTCCAACATCGGCTCAAACCCATTTTGTCTTAAAGCATTTAATGCTCGTTTTGTACCATTTATCAAGTTGGCCGCTTCTAATAAATCTTTACATTTTTGTTGAAGGTGTTTTGAAAGAGCATTTGTGTAACTTAATATATCTCCCATCAAATGCATATAAAAAACAAACTCGAGTTTTTTAAAATACGATAGAATACCTTTTGCATTTGTTCGTTGTTGACTGCAATCTCCATCTTCTTTAACATATTGGAGTACGGTCACAACTTCCGGAAACAATCTAAGCAAACTGATGATGGTTCTATGATGTGAACCCCATCGCGTATCACCGGGTCATGCTAGGGAAACCTCTTGGTTTAATCCTTTACCCGTTTTAATTTCACCTTCAAGTAATTCTTTTTCCACTCTAGCCTTTTTTTCCTCCCTTAACATATCTTTTCGTTTGCAAGAAGCTGAAACCGTAGTGACAACCATGGAAAGGAACTCATAGAAAGTTTTGACACCGCTATGTTTTTTTGCAACAGCCACAATAACCAACTGAAGTTGATGAGAAAAACAATGGATGTAATGTGCTGACGGGTTATCTTTCAAAATCAACGCTTTTAACCCATTAAATTCTCCCCGCATGTTGCTTGCACCATCATAACCTTGCCCTCTCACGTAAAACAAAAAAGAATTATAACATAAAAAATAATGATTATTACAATAATGTAAAGAATCTATGAATTTTATTACTTACTTGCTTTATGCTTAACTGGTTGCTTGCTAATAAATCATCAATGGCTTCTTTAAGAGTTATAGAAGTCGTGTCTTTCACATGAACAATTCCGATTAAACTCTCTCTAACAGCCCCAAGTTTATCAACAAATCTAACAACAACAGCCATTTGCTCCTTTAAAGAAACATCACTAGATTCGTCTACCAATAACCCAAACACATCATCTTTAATTTGTGCACAAATGCTTTTTGTTACTTCCTTTGAAAAGCATTCAATAATCTCCTTTTGAATCTTTGGCGATGTCAGTTTATTGTTCTTTTTTGCGTTCCCTAATGTGTACTTTCCAATTTCCGGGTGGTTAGTACTAATCAAGTTTAACACCGAAAGAAACATACCTTGAGAATTAGATTCTTCCGACTCATCATGGCCACGAAAGGGTAAAGAGTTTTCTAAACAAAATCTAGCACTCATAACGGAACCAAGTAATCGATAATAGTTTGCAATCATTTCATCTTTAGTCAACTTCTTCATATTCTCATCCATATGTTTCTTTTGATTCATAAGATTATGACATTTTTGTGCCGCCTTTAAATGATGACTATCAACATTCCCAACATGTTCCTTTAATGACCCCTTTTTACTCCAATCACAAAAGCCTTTAGAACTAGAAGACCATGTATCTCTTCCGCCTTGATTACCAACATCTTCTTTAAACAAGTAACAATATAAACAATATACTTTGTCTGCTTTGATGCTATACTCTAACCAACTACAATCATTAAACCAACTAACAACAAAACGTCTTTTTTTTTTTCCATAACAGTCTTTAACGGGAAATTTATGACTACGAGGTTGAAAAGCCCCTTTAACAAGATATGACCTTCTTATGTCATCTATTTGATTTGGGTGATAACTAGTAATTTTGTAAAAAAAAAATTGAGGGGTGTCCTCGTACTTGTTCAGGGGTGTCCTATGTATAAAAATCGAAAAAAAAATTTTTACACTTCTAGTAAAAAGTTGAGCCGTAGCCCGGGCTCCGCCCGACAAGCCTTAGGGTCCGCCCCTGATGTGTTCTAGGAAACCTTTTTGCATCCCCTCTTGGTTTCCTACTTGTCAACTAAAGTTTGAATGTACGTACACCTTTTTGTGACCACATTTTTTTTGATACAAATTGCTTAGTTTTAGATATATTGTTACACGAATTGTACTACAACTTTTGCTATGTATTTTATCTATTAATCGTGTGTTACTCACCAACTTCTTTTAAGTTGACACTTGATTTTGCATATGTGTCAGGGTATTGTTTGATGATTCCAAGACTTGTGATCACCTATTCTCGAAACTTTTGCCTTAGTTTTAAACTTTAAGCTAAACTATTGTTATGTTTTGTCTATTTGTACAAGTTGTGGGTTTGTCTATCGAACTATGTAATTTTGGTTTAAATAATATATTTCAACTTCATGAGTGCATTGTATATTGAGCAATCATGTGACGTGATGCCCCGACGTGTTCGTTGTTGGTTGGGGTGCTACAACACATAGTCACCTAATTCAAAAAATACGATTACTAGTTAAAAGGTGATAAAAGATGAAAAAATTGCTCTTTGAAAACCATAATAAGAGCATACAAAATACAATCATTAGGAAAACAAATGCCCTCTGTGACTTATTTTCAGTATCATTTTGGATTTTGATTTGTATTTCTTATACCCGTATAACAACCATAAAGTAAACCGACACCCTCGTAATATTTTCCGACACCCAAAAATATTTAAAATATCCTAAAATGTCCAAAAATACACCCCATACGTGAAAACGGGCACTGAATACCTTAAATATTGTTAAAATTAATTAAAAATGGATTTTTTGGTCTTTAGGCGGGCCACGTAAGCCACCCATTAAGCTTACGCGGGCCGCGACAAGGTGAAAGCTGGCGAAACCCTGGTCCGCCACATGGCCCAACACACGTCGAAGCTAGCTGATGACCCGGATCACCTAAACCCTACCCGGGCTACTACGCGGGCCGCGTAGGCCCTGGTCTTGTTTTACGCGAGCCACGAGAAGGCCTAAATCAGGCCCTATAAATTGCAATGAAGGGCCTTCAGTCGAATTCGTTCATTCACTCGATCTCTCTCTCTCTTAATTTTCTTATAGTAGACAATATACTCGGGCATAATACCCCCTAAATAACGAGGTTCTGCTCCGTTGTAAGTATCATAACCCCTGGATACGTATTAGATACTCTGCCCGATTGATCTAGGGTTCCGTAACGGCTGTCGTGGTTCTGCCCGACGTAGTCGTTGGAATGCCGTCTCGGGGAGGGTATTACTAATGTTAAAATGGGTTATTATACTAACACGTGTGCATTTGTGTAATTTATAGATAATTCCCAGGAAACCCTTACAGAAAACCTAAGATAGCAATGTGAGTAATCCTCTTTTTATATACTCCTTTTTGTGAGTAATCTCCTTTTTTGCAAATTGTTTTTAGAAAACCTCACTTAATTAATTATATATTAAGCAGTTATTGAGTATTTGTAAGAATACAATTATCATCGGTATGTTGGGGTTTTGTATACAAAATTTGTTACTAGAGGGGTAACATTTCCACAAGTCGGGTCTGACAATACCGTGGGTGGTAATTGGTATAACTTGGAAACAAATGTAATTGCGAGATCGCCCTCAATACTGTACAATGGTTTTTATTAAAACTTGATTGAACTGGGATTCACTCACCAGTATTTCCCACTGACAAAATGTTTTTAAACGCGTTTCAGGTAACAATATGTGAAAGCCAAATAAAAGCCAGCTGGACAACACTGAAGGCTTAGAAAAGTGGCAATAAAGTTACCTAAAATAAAATAGATGTTTTTATTAAATAAAATAGGATTTATTCCTATGAAAATGTGTGTACTGAAAACTTGGGTTTTATCCCATGTGTTTAATATTATGAAAGTGTGGTATTTTACTCTGATAAAATATTTCCTAACTACGATCCTGAGGAAAATTCCGCTGCCAAATTAGACAATAACAGGATACCACCGAAACTGGCCGCGGCCTCCCGTTCCTGTCTTTGTATAGGGGGACGTGGGTTGCGACAGAAGGTGGTATCAGAGCTAAGCCACTGATTCAGCCACAGAAGTGTTCTGCTGACACCAAAATTCAAAGTGTTAGGAAATAAATTACGAAAATACGTGCATAATTGTATTTTCTTGTTATGTGTTATTTGACTATTTGTTAGTTTACAGTATGAGCGACCAAGGACCATCTGACGCGTACCGTCAATTGTCTGGTTCTCCTAGAAGCGAAGGTGCCTCTTCTCAGCCTGCCCTCTCAGGGTACTCTGCTGATACGGAAGAAGGAATATTCGTATTTAAGGCTCAATCTGAAGAGCCATTTCCTCAGAAAAAGAGGGGATGGTTCAGTAGGGGAGCACATGAGCGTAGAAAGCGTATGAAAAAGTTACAAGAACAGAGAGCACAAGCCACAGCCAAAAGAGATACCGATGCTTATACCCAGGATATGCTTAATAGGGGTATAGCTAATATCCACATCTTAGCAACCACTGCAGCTGACCCTAACCTGGAACAAATGTTAGCACCCCAACCACAACCACCAAGTCCTGACCAACCGATGGAGATAGAAAACCCTGAAAACCAAGTAGAAATGCATGATTTCAATCCAGAGGAAATACTTAGGATACCCGCACCAAATCCCTTAGACCCAAATTACGACCCATGGTGGGACGACAATAGGGACTATGTGCAACGTTTCCCGATACACGAAGACATGCCCATGCCAAACCTAGGAGCCTACCCAGGGTTAGATCCTCTAGATCCTTGTTACGATAATGATGTATTCATTAGGGAGATTCTAGAAAATCCTTACCCATACCAGGCCCCTACACCACCATACCAAATACCCGCACCCCAGATTCCGAACCCAGTCCTATAACCGGCACCCCAATGAGTGCAGAAAACGTACAAGAACTTAGGACATTTGGTGAAGAAATTTTAGAAAATAGTGAAAGGATGAGACAAGTGGGAGAGCGTCTCGTATGGAAATAAGACGAGCGCAATATGGATTTTTGGATGAATCCATATCCGTAGGAATGATGGTGAAAAAGGTTATAATAATAATATAATAAAATATGTGTGTATGTGTATGAAAAAAAAAAACTACAGATGCCTACTACTAGTAGTGTAACTTTAAATTTCAGTCGGTATTGTAATTTTAATTTCAGTACTAGTGTGTAATAGATGCATATTATATGAATAGAGTAAAGTCGCAATGATCGACGCTTTTGACCAAAGTGCGTGACATGTGATTGGCTATATTCAAATATTATTTTGTGATTTTAATATGTGGTAAATGTTTAAAATTCAGATGGACAACGAAGTGAACCAGGAAAACCTGAACAACGAAAACCAGAATGATAACCACCCGAATAACGATAATCTGAATAATGAGAATCCAAACAAAAATAACCATGGAAACCAAATGGATAATAGTTCCATCCAACACATAGTGGCACAAGGAATCATAGATGCAATGCCATTTATTGTTCAAACTGTTAAGGAAGCAGAAAATAAAAGTAAGCATAGCAGTAAGCGACCAACTGAACCTGAACACAACGTGAACAATGAACTTGTACTTCAAGTGCCTATTCCCAAAAGAAGAAGAACCATACCTTATGGTTGTTCTTACAAAGAATTCTGGTCCTGCAAACCAATAGAATTCTCGGGCAATGAAGGACCCATTACAGCTCTACGCTGGATAGAAAAGACTGAGGCTGTTTTAAAAATAAGCAAGTGTGCTGAAGAAGATAAGATAATGTTTGCCTCAAATCTGTTTAAAAACTCAGCCTTAGAATGGTGGAACACTATCCTCCATTCAAGAGGAAGTGATAGGGTATACAATATGGAATGGGAAGAATTCAAAAATATGGTAGAAAGGAAATTCTGCCCTCCCAATGAAAAGGAACAAATAGCAAATAAGTTTCTGAACCTTAGGATGACCGGGGTAGATAGTAAGGGTTATACTACCACATTCTTTGAATATGCTAGAATAGTACCAACCCTTGCATCACCTGAACCGGTACTAATCTCCCGATACATCTGGGGACTAATCGGGGAGATTAGACATGTAGTCAAGGCAGCTAGGCCTCAAACCATAGAAGAAGCTGTAGAACTAGCAAATACCTTGACAAATGAATTAATCCGTACTAGAGAAGAAGACCCGAGGAGAAACCTAGCCCAAAGGCTTACTCAAGAATTCCGTTCTGGGAATTTAAACCGTAGGAATATAGGTTCTATTTTTGCACCCTACTGTAAGGTCTGTAAGAAAAAGCATTCAGGAAAATGCTCCACTCACTGCAATTTCTCCAAAGCACCAAGACACAAAGAAGAAGATTGCAGGAGAAAATCCAGTAATGGACTGTGCTTCAACTGAGGAGAAAAAGGTCATATCAAGCCAAACTGCCCAAAATTGGCTCCAGCTGCGAACAACAAAAACACTAAAAAATGCTAGGCCATTTGTTCTGACTGCAGATGAAGCCAAGATGATTCCGGACGTGATAGCCGGTACGTTTTTAGTTAATGATGTTTTTGCTATAGTATTATTTGACTCTGGTGCAAACCAAAGTTTTATCAATACTTTATTTTGCAAACTTATAAATCAATCATTAACTAAACTCCCACAAGAATGTCTAGTAGAGACAGCAAATGGAGAAACCGTTAGGATTTCTGAAATATTGCAGGGAGCAAGAATAGAAATTTTAAATCAAAATTTATTACAAACCTTTACCCAATGAATCTGGTAGGATTTAACATTGTATTAGGAATGGATTGGTTAATAGCCAATAAAGCCAGTATTTTATGTGATCAAAAGTCAATTCAAGTAAATTCACCAAGGGGTGAAAAGATCACAATTAAAGGAAATAAGCTATTTAGATCCACAAAATTCATCTCTGTGATGAAAACTGCAAGTTGTATAAGAAAAGGATCTATAGTGTATCTGATTTCTATAATCACTAACACTAAAGGAAAAGAACTAAAAGACATTCCAGTAGTGTCTCAGTTTTCAGATGTATTTCCAGAAGAGTTGTCAGGGTTACCGTCTGACAGGGAAGTTGAATTCAGAATCCATCTGCTACCAGGAACGACACCAATTGCCAAAGCACCTTACCATTTGGCACCAGCAGAAATGCAGGAACTGAAGAAACAGTTAGACGAATTATTGGAAAAAGGATTCATACAGCCAAGCTCATCGCCATGGGGAACACCGATTTTATTCGTAAAAAAGAAGGACGGATCAATGCGTATGTGCATTGACTACCGTGAATTGAACAAGGTCACAATTAAGAACCGGTACCCATTACCAAGAATCGATGATCTGTTCGATCAACTTCAAAGAGCTCGATTTTTCTCTAAAATCGATTTAAGATCAGGATATCATCAATTAAAGGTACAGGAAGAGGACATTCCTAAAACCACATTCAGAACAAGGTATGGCCATTATGAATTTACTGTCATGCCATTTGGTTTAACCAATGCCCCAGCCGCATTTATGGACATGATGAACCGAATATGTAAGCCATATTTGGATAAATTCATAATTGTTTTTATTGATGATATTCTCATTTACTCTAAAAGTAAAGAAGAACATGCAAAGCATTTGCATGCACTTCTAAGTTTATTAAGAAAAGAGAAGCTTTACGCTAAATTTTCAAAGTGCGAGTTTTGGTTAGAACAGGTACAGTTTCTCGGACACTTAGTTAACCATGAAGGAATTCATGTGGATCCAACAAAGATCGATGTGACACCTGTGTCACTTCAACCATCAAAGAAATGCCAAACCAATGAAATATTGTATTTCATACTTGAAATTTGTATAAATATGTGTATCGTTTGCACGTATCAATTCTTGTTCGATTTCAAGCTTTAAATCGTTTTCTGGAAGGTTATACGCGCACTGATGCGTAAATGTAACCAGTTTAATGCAACGAACACTCTGGAATAGTGAAATAGGCTTAACATACCTTAAATAACCTCCACATAACTTAGAAATAAGTTTTGGATGGTTTGGTGTGTTGAAATCAAGTTTGTTCGATCATAGGGACTAATTGTGTCAAAATGCGAAACTATACCGATTTGTATAGTAACGAACCTTCCGGAACTTGATCATAAGTTAAACATACCATAAATATCCTTTACATAGCTTAGAAATAGGCTTTGAGGGGTTCGGTATGCTAAAACAAACTTTATTGATCAATAGGGACTAAAAGCGTCAAAAGTGCACAAGTTTGCATTTTCGTGCATATCTTACGTTCTGAATATATCCGGACACCCAAAAATTTATGTAATCATTAAAATATTTTATTTTAGTGATTGGCATGATAAAATTTCCATTCGTCGCTTAATTTGGATCGTTTTTGCGTTCGTTACGACTTCCGTCGTAATTAACCGAACAACGCAATCATACGACCAAACGAACTGACATCCGAGATGTTTTTGAGTATGTTTTGAGCTTCCAATACTTTAACATCATTTTAAATCCTTGAAATGGGGTTAACGGGGCTTAAACGTGCCAAAAATGCATCAAAATGCAAGTTTTACAAGTTCAGGGGCTAAAACTGACATTCTGCCAAAGATGGCCCAGGCGGCCCGCGTAAGAATGTGTATGGGGCTACGCGGCCCGCGTTAGTGTTGCAGATCAGAAACATTGAATCTGGTCATTTAGCTCGATTTTGATGGTTTTGATCTATGGTTTTCAATGCTATGGGCTGGTTTGTATGGAGAACAAGTCCCCCAATCATTCTCTAACACTTGTATGGCCAAGATCATTCCCTCCTTGCCAAGAAATTATCCTAACGGTTTGTGAAAAACTATATAAGGCCATGCTCCCATTCCATTTTCCTCACATTTGATCTGAGATTTCTCTAAGTGGTTGTGATTATTCACTACCTACCTGAGAATACTTAGAATCAAATCTATTTGGACCCTTTGTAAGTCCTTTTTCGTTCTTTTATCGCTTTCTAGCTTAAAAGTCAAACAATGTTTGACTTTCAGCTTTGACCACGAGATGGTCAACGAGAAGTTCGTTTGAACTTCACAACGTGAGCGTAATCACGATGGTTATAGTCCCTTGTGACTATACCTACTGATTACCACGTTGACTAGGCATAGTGACGAGTCGTAGTTTCGGTCAAAATGCGCATTTAAGCGTATTTTGCAACCAAACTACTCTTGGTATCAAAACACTTTGTTTTGATATCAAAACTTGTTTTCTAACTTAGTTAAGCATGTTTTAACATGCTTAGCTCGTCACTTTTAGATTAGTGCTTATGTAGAGTCGTAAGTCAAGCGGTCTAATCAACCGCTTAGACTTTCGAACTAGACCCGTTTGGCCGATCATTAGGATCCGACCAAACATGTTTAGTGACCATAGTTGTATAGGGAATAACCTTCCGAGGTTATACCTTATGGTCACTTCGTTTAAGTAGTTGTATGATATGTAGTTTATATGCCTTAGGTAAATTACCAAAATACCCTTTTTATGCATAATTGATATTTAAGCATATGTAACCCAAACTTATGTCACTTAACTGATTATGCAACAAAATTAAACATGTTTAGGCATATAATACTTGTCATAGGACTAGTTAGGCGGTCCGAACCCGTTTTACGCGAACGACGCGTTAAAGTAGCGTGAGCTACCTAAACGGGTCGTAATGGGTCGTAAGCACTTAGGTTGGGTTTCCTTTTAGTATGTAGGCCTTGTTAAACCATATCATATGAGTTCCCACACTCATTTGGTTTACGAGACCTCATCCTATCCGATCTTCCGATTTAGGTCCGGTTTATTTATGTAGTTATCAATATTAGGTGCCGTTTGATTCTGTGCTCCCTCTAGCTTGCTTGGTAGTTGTTCAAGACTCCTAAGCACTCTCAAGTGAGTACATAGTCCCCTCTTTTACTGTTTTCTAACATTTTGGGTGAAACATGTGTACCTATCTGTTATTTTCATGATTTCAAAGTATAATTGATTATACATGTTAGTACTTATCTTTTGACAAACTGAATGATTATTTATGGCATAAACACTGATTTTTCAAAGATTATAAAATAAATTGTTGGAATAGTACTTATTTTTGTTCACCAGACCGGTTGGTAGTATGATATAGCGCTATAGGATTTGACACCCCATTCCTGTTGTCATGGAATGTCTGAAACCAATTTATTTTTCTCCATCCAAATAGGGATTGCCTTTGTGGTATTCCTATAGTCTCAAAGGTGTATTTTGATGCACTAGGTCTGAATGAATTCTTAAATCACATTATTTTTGTATATTAAGTTATACTCCCAAAGGTATAGTTTGATATGCTCTCATATGTGATACTGTACAAAACCAACATGTATTTTGTTAATCATTAAAGTATAGTTTGATATGTTATTTTCAAAAACCAAAGCATAGTTTAATATGTTATTTTCATAACCAAAGCATAGTTTAAATATGTTATTTATAAATCCAAAGTATACTTTTGATATACTACTGAAAATTATTATTTTTAACAACTAAAGTATATTTAATATACTATCTGTTTAACAATTGGGTTTTGGTTAGTGTTTAGATAACGGGACGGGTGTAATGTGATGAATACATGGTAGATACGCCGCTGGTACTTCTTATATATAAGTGTTTTCATCACATTACATACCGTGGCGTTATTTAGTACACTTGGGTTAACGATTTTGATCTAGAATATATTTTAATATATTACTATTTCGACTTTCTTAAAACTAAAGTATATTTTGTATATGCTACAAACCTTTTATCAAAACAAATGCATTTTTTGAAACAAAACTTTTTACAAGGATCATGACTAAATTTTCTTAAACATTTTTCTTCAAACTCATAAGTCATGAATCCTAAATTAATAAAACCTATGTATCTCACAGACATTTTTATGCTGACGTACCTATTTTTACACATGTTTCAGGTGATACATGCTATACATAGGATGGACTCGTGCCTTAGCAACTTTAAAACTTGAAGGATAATAGTTGTACTTATTTGATTGTATTAAAACAATAAGTTCATTTATTCAATAAAACAAAATTATTTATTCCATGGTTGTGAAACAATGATTCTGTTACAACACTCCCCGACGTTTCCGCCACGTTTTGTTGTTTTACGTGGTCGGGGTGTGACAGAAAAGTTGGTATAAGAGCCAATGGTTATAGGGATTTAGGTTATTAGTAATGCCTTGACCTAGACTATAACCTTCCTAGTTTTAAAACAATACCGTCGCCTATCCTTAGGTGACAACCACAATAAGAACACAAATTTCGTTTCCGCTTTGAAAACCAATCATCTGTTCTAGGATGATTTATTATAAGGTTTTGAACCTTTTAAGTTTTCAAAATCCCGTCAAAGTTTGGTCTAAATAATGTGAACACGTGCAAACTGGAAGGGTGGGTGCCTGTACCCTGAGCTTTCTGTCTAAGGCTAGAGTGTTCGTACAAATCCACAATATCGGACCAGTCACTCTTACCTGGGAACTCTTGGGGTGAGTGTCCACTTATAGGCGAGCATGTCTTCGCGGTACATTATTTATGACCCATTTACTTTGATTTATCACCATGTGTCATTTGTTGTTTTGTAGTAACAAACAAATGACCACCATCCTTGCTTTCATCAATTCTGTCTCATCTCATTCTTTTCGTCTAATCCTCTCACTTGTTTTCCTTCCTGTTTCCCCTTTTAGAATGCCTCCTCGACGCGAAAATCCGCTCTCAAATGCCGAAATGGCACAAATTATGGCACAACATATGGTTACTGTACTCCCAGATATCACTGCTCAAGTGAATCAAGCCAACAACAACCAGAATGCTCCCCGCAGCTTCAAAAGTTTCAACTCGGCTAACCCACTCAAGTTTAGTGGTTCTGAAGGGGCAACTGGGCTCCTACAGTGGTTCGAGAGCATTGAGAGTACATTTCGTTACGTTTAGTGTCCTGAAAATCCGAAAGTCGAGTTTGCATCCAGTGTGTTTCAGAAGAGGGCTCTCACATGGTGGAACGGAAATATGAGGGACCGTGGTGCTGAGGTCGCATTAGCACAAACTTGGGCTGGGCTTAGGGCTCATATGATGAGGGAGTTTTGTCCTCGTCATGAATTGAGGGCTTTAGAAAGGGAATTTGATGACCTGAAGCAAGACAGTGGTGAACATCGAGACTATACGGACCGATATGAGGAATTTCGCCTGTTATGTCATGCTATGGTTACGCCTGTGGATAAGGCGATCGAGAAATATATTGATGGTCTTCCTGACCTAGTTCAGGATATTGTTACTGGCAGCAACCCTACTACTGTCAGACAAGCCATTGAATTGTCTGCCACCCTAACTGAATCCCACATCAGGAAGGGTAAGCTTTTTCGAAAAGGCGACCCAAGACCATCTGACAAGACTGCTCAAGTTGAGCCGAAGGAAAAGCAGGTTGAAGGATCCAAGAAGAAGAAGCGTAAGGCTTCTCAAAACTGCGCCATCACTGCTCAAGACAAACAGGTTGCACCAAACCAGCCAGCACAACCTCGCAAAAGGCAAAATTATGTTGGTACCGCACCTTTGTGCAATAAATGCAACCGTCATCATCTAGAGCAAGAGCAGTGTCACAAATGTACCCACTGTGGGCGGTTGGGACATTTGATCAATATTTGCCGTTATGCAAATCAAGCTGCTGCAAACCCTGCTTGCTGTTCAAGCACGGTTCCCACCCGGGTCATGTGTGACAACTCGTATTTCAGAACCTATCTTTGTGCTAAGTGTAGCATGTTTTGTACTTATGTGATTATATGAACTTGGTTGATTAAATGAATGTTATGTTGATATGTGCTTTGTGTAATGTATGTATGTATATAAACAGCTCAATCGCACAAGTCTAATCCGATCGCACAAGCCCATTCGGGCTACACAACTTGTACTCGAATCTATAGGGCAGCCCAAGTTTGGGTTCGGCCCATTCCCATTAGTTCGATTATCACATAGGGTGTTAGCACATATTCCATACTTTACCTAATCACTAAAAATTTACAAAACCCTACTCTTTTTCTCTCCTCTTGAAGCCGACGCCAAACAACATCCCATCCCCATCGAAGCTCTTGATTCGGATCACTCTCATCTTATCTCAATCGGTTAGTGATTCATGATTAGTGTTTGTAAATGATGTTATGATTTCACGATTTGATTAAATGATTAAGTATTGAATGTATGATGAACAATGATGTTTATGTGATAATGTTTATGTGATAATGTTTATGTGAACCGGATGTGTATGATGATGTTAATCGACTGTCATGTCTCGTTTTCGGATTGTTTGCATGGTGATTTAGGATCGAATGTATGAAATCGGTTGTACATATGTAATCGGCCTAGCATGGGTTTGAATCCGAATGAGTTGATTGAGTTAGTACAAATTGGATTTAATGATGAATGAAAACCAAATGCTTGATTATTCGGCTGCGATATGTTTAAGATAGGATGTTTGCTAGTGATCGAGATTATGAATCATGTTAATATGGTTGGTGATGTGATTATTGTTCATGTATTGATTATGTTATTCATTAGGGTTCATATGAATTGAGTGATAAAAACCTTGTTTTGATCGAATAATGGGTTGATTAGAAACTATTGATTTTGTTAGTTGACTTAATTCGAATATGGAAACTGTTAATTTTGGTCAAAAGAATTGATTAGAGCTAGTAACTGAATTGCATGAGTTTATGAAAGTTGGTAACTAATCGCACAAGATTAGATCTGGCCATACAAGCTTTCTGATCGTACAAGGTCCTTGGTCACACAAGGACCAGTCGCACAAGTCGTTGATCGCACAAGATCAGGTCGCACAAGGTACCATCAGTCGCACAAGATTTAACGGATCGCACAAGATGTTGTTATGCTAATTGTTTGGGCCGTGTTTTATGTTTGGGTCGGGTATAAGGCTGATCACACAGCCCATTGTGGATCGCACAAGTTGTGCTGATTGCATAATGGGATGGGCCGCCTATTTGTTGGGCTTTATCTTTCGGGTCGCACAAGTTGGGTGTGTTTGGTACTTGAAGGCTACTGTTAATGTGTTAACATGTATTATGTGTTTGCCATGATCAACACGTGTTTATAACCTGTTAAACTATGTGTAATCATACGTGCACTATTTGAACCTAGACCTGACTTGTATGGTAACCATGTTAGGACGTGGTTGACCTCTAGCAACTCGATTGACCTTTCGTTTATCTGCCGAGCTAACCTAAGGTGAGTTCACACTTTCTACAAAGCATGGGATTCCCAGGGGTTGGGAGTGGGTTAAGGAATATGTATTCCTCGTCCTTCTTGGGTAGGACAGTACGGGTTCAGGAATATAATTCCTCGTCCTCATGGACAGTTAACTTTTACTAGACCAAAACTCTATCACGAAGTCCCTCCTTTTTATATCGACTTAATCGCCGGGCCAATGGCGAGCGGGTCATTAGTTAGATAACGCTATTTAGGTCTGACAAGCCTCACACCGTGCCGCAGAGGACGGGCGTGAACTAATGGCTCTGGGCACGTCAATGATGATAGACATTGACAGTTCAGGGCACATAAACATGACTACAGTCAGCAGTCGATATGGTAACGAGTCTAGTAGTATATACATGGGGTAGCCCCCACGGCCAGAGAGCCAGATAATTAAACATGGGGTAGCCCCCACGGCTGGATAGCCAGAATAAATAGGAATAAACTAAACACGTTTTCAATTATGGGGTAACCCCCACGGCAGGGATGCCAGTTAAAGGAAACCGTTTTCGAAACAACTTAAAACAAACACCCAACTGTGAACTCGCTCAACTTTGTTGTTGACTCGTAACTACATGATTTGCAGGTCAATAGGTACTTAGCTGGAGCTTGCATGGGAAAGAGTCGTTGTGGGACATGGAATGTGGAGTTCCATGTGGAACATTTGAACTTTTAAAACTTATGATTTGGTTTTACAACTTTATGCTTCCGCTGATGTTTAAATTTGGTTAACTTATGTTGGACACCAATTATATTGTGTTTGGTTATCTTTACTATATTTCATTGTTCAATATGATTGGTGGCTTGATCCTGGTCAGTCATGCCTCCAAGCGGTGATACTCCGCATGTGGATTTTGGGGGTGTGACAGATTGGTATCAGAGCCATTGGTTATAGTGAACTTGGTTTTAATGGGGGAAAAAGTTTTTGTTAAAACCAGATTATAACCTGTACAGTGCTCTACGATCCACAACGACGCTTCACTCCACGTGCAAGACTCGACATTCTAGGTGATATGGTTTATGTTTTATTGCCTACTTGCTAGATTACATAGAACTTTGCTTATGGTATGCTTAGATAAACGTAGCAACTGTTAATTGAAAATCCGTGTGTGCTTACTCTCTTCTGTCATCGCACTTTCGCAAACCCCTCTTAGTCATGTTTTCCCTTGATATGAAGATCATGGCTGGACGCGTTAACATGACTCAAGCCCAGTTGACGGCTCTGATTAACCAACAGGGTGCTGCGGCACTTGCAGCCGCACAGGCAGGAGGTATATCCTGCAGTCGAAACTTACTCTAGGATCCTTAGATCCTACTCTCGTGAACCAACCTTTGTGTTAAACTTTATCCTTTCTTACTCTCACGACAGGTCAACCTGCACAGCCTCCTGTGTGCACTTTCAAGACCTTTATGGACTGTCGACCTGGTACCTTCAGTGGTATTGAAGGAGCTGTCGATCTTCTCCACTGGTTTGAGAAGCTCGAATCCATCTTTGAGATGTGTGAATGCCCTGAGGCTCGCAGGGTGAAGTATGCTACTGGTACCCTTTAGGGGATAGCGCTCACGTGGTGGAACGCTCAGGTCCAAATGCTGGGGTTGGTTGCTGCTAACGCCACCCCCTGGAACGATTTCAAGGAATTGATCAAAGAAGAATGCTATAGCCGCGATGACATTCATAAGCTGGAGGTAGAGTTTTACAACTTAAAGATGACGGGGTCGGAAATTGAAGCGTACACTAAAAGATCGAACGAGTTGGCCATCCCGTGTCCCACTATGGTAGACCCTCCCATCAAACGTATCGAACTGTATCTCAAGGGTTTAGTGCCAAAGATTCAAAGTCACGTAACCTCAGCAAACCTTGGTACCATCCAACAGATCATCAAGCTGGCTCATCGTCTCACGGATCAGGCGGTGGAGCAGAACAGGTTACCAAAGCGCATTAGTGCTACCACTTCAGATGCTCCTAGTGACAATAAGCGGAAATGGGATAGAGCTTCAAGCAAAGGTTCAACCTCTATTCAGTCTCAGTCACAACAGAGAAGGACTGACGACTACAAGAGTCCTAGTCAGCAATCGTCTGGAAGTCAAAGTCAAGGAGGGTACAAGGGAAATCACCCCAAATGCAATCGCTGTAACCTACACCACAGCGGGCCATGCACCAGGGGTAACTGTCATCGGTGCAACAAGCCAGGCCACGCCGCAAAGGATTGCAGAAGCTTATACCCCGTAAACCAGAATCGTCAGCAACAACAAGGCCCACAGAATCAACGCCAGCAGCAGCAGCAGCAAGGTAATAACAAAGGGTGCTTTCAGTGTGGGGCTGAAGGCCACTTCAAGAGAGATTGTCCCCAACTGAACAGGAACCAGAACAACAACAACAATAATAACAACCAGGGAAATGGAAACAACGGGGGTAACAACGACAATGGTGCAAGGGGTCGTGTGTTCTTTATTGGCCATGGTGAAGCGAGGAATGATCCTAATGTTGTGACGGGTAAGTTCCTTCTCGACGACTTTTACGTTACAGTTTTATTTGATTCGGGTGCCGATACTAGCTACGTGTCCTTAAAAGTTAGTCAAATGCTTAAACGTACCCCAACACTTTTGAACACCAAACACACTTTAGAGCTAGCTAATGGTAAGAGTTTAGAGGCCACACACGTAGTCAAGGGTTGTTGTCTTGTTCTTGCTGATCACACCCTCTCTATCGACCTCATTCCTATAGTTTTGGGTAGTTTCGACGTTGTCATTGGGATGGATTGGTTATCCCAGCATCGAGCAGAGATTCTTTGCAACGAAAAGATTGTCCGTATTCCTCGTTCAGGTGATGAACCTCTTATGATTCGTGGCGACAAGAGTGGTGCTGTTGTGAGCATCATCTCTTTCCTTAAGGCCCAGAAGTGTTTGCGAAAGGGTCACACTGCTATTTTGGCTCTCGTTACTGACACCACGAAGAAAGAAAAGAAGATAGAGGATTTTCCGATTGTACGCGACTATCATGAGGTATTCCCTGAGGAATTACCTGGCCTTCCGCCTCATCGTCAGGTCAAATTTCAGATTGAACTGGCTCCTGGCGCACCAATAGCTCGTGCACCGTATCGTTTAGCTCCATCAGAGTTGGAAGAACTCTCTACGCAACTACAAGAACTCTTGGATAAGGGTTTTATTCGTCCTAGCTCTTTGCCATGGGGAGCTCCAGTGCTATTCGTGAAGAAGAAAGACGGTACTTTCAGAATGTGCATCGATTACCGTGAACTCAACAAGGTGACGGTGAAGAATCGTTATCCTCTTCCACGCATTGACGACTTGTTCGGCCAGCTGCAAGGGTCGAGCTACTACTCGAAGATTGATTTGAGATCGGGATATCACCAGCTGAGAGTCCGAGAAGAGGACGTCTCCAAAATAGCTTTTAGAACTTGTTATGGACATTACGAGTTTCTGGTTATGCCTTTTGGGCTGACAAACGCACCTGCGGTTTTCATGGACTTGATGAATCGAGTGTGCAAGCCTTACCTGGATAAGTTTGTGATAGTTTTCATCGACGACATCCTGATCTATTCTAAGAGTCAGGAAGAGCACGAGCAGCATCTACGACTTATTTTGGAACTCCTACGAACAGAACAACTTTATGCTAAGTTCTCAAAATGCGACTTCTGGCTTCGTGAAGTCCATTTCCTAGGCCACGTGGTAAACAAGGATGGGATTCACGTTGATCCATCCAAGGTAGACTCGATCAGGAACTGGCCTGCACCTAGAACACCAACGGAAATACGCCAATTCTTGGGCTTGGCAGGTTACTACAGAAGGTTTATCAAGGATTTCTCCAAGATTGCGCAACCTCTCACCTCACTAACTCAGAAAGGTGTCACCTATCGTTGGAGTGATGCACAGGAAACTGCGTTCCAACACTTAAAGGATAGACTTTGTAGCGCCCCTATCCTCTCATTGCCTGAAGGCACAGACAATTTTGTGGTTTATTGCGACGCATCCATTCAGGGACTTGGATGTGTGCTGATGCAACGTGACAAGGTCATTGCTTATGCGTCACGTCAACTTAAGATTCACGAAAGGAACTACACTACGCATGATTTGGAGCTGGGAGCTGTTGTTTTCGCACTCAAGATATGGAGACATTACCTATACGGTACCAGGTGCACCATTTACACCGATCACAGGAGTCTCGAGCATATTTTCAAGCAGAAGGAGTTGAACATGCGTCAACGACGATGGGTCGAGCTATTGAATGATTATGAATGCGCGATCAAGTACCATCCAGGCAAAGCCAATGTTGTGGCTGACGCCCTCAGTCGTAAGGACACTACGCCTAGGCGCGTGCGAGCACTAAAACTTACCATTCAATCTAGTCTTCCTTCCCAGATACAAAATGCTCAGGTAGAAGCATTGAAACCAGAAAACATCAGGGCTGAAGCCCTACGTGGCTCAAGGCAACGATTAGAACAAAAGGAAGACAGTGCCTACTATGTAACAGGACGCATTTGGGTCCCACTTCATGGCAACCTACGAGAGCTTGTGATGGATGAAGCACACATGTCTCGCTACTCAGTACATCCTGGTTCAGATAAGATGTACCACGACTTGAAAACTACGTACTGGTGGCCTAGCATGAAGGCCCACATAGCAACTTACGTCAGCAAGTGTTTGACTTGTGCGAGAGTCAAGATTGAATACCAGAAACCTTCAGGCCTACTCCAACAACCTGAGATACCACAATGGAAATGGGAACAAATTTCCATGGATTTTGTAACTGGCCTGCCTAGATCTCAATGTGGTAACGATACTATTTGGGTGATCGTGGATCGACTCACAAAGTCTGCACACTTCTTGGCTATCAAGGAAACAGATAAGTTCTCCACTTTAGCAGACGTATACCTTAAGGAAGTTGTCTCGAGGCACGGGGTGCCCACCTCTATTATCTCGGATCGTGATGCACGTTTTACTTCCGAACTGTGGCAAGCAATGCACAAGTCCTTTGGCTCACATTTAGATATGCGCACAGCTTATCACCCGCAAATGGATGGGCAGTCTGAACGCACCATCCAGACCCTTGAAGACATGCTTAGGGCATGCGTAATTGACTTTGGCAACGGCTGGGAAAAGCATCTGCCACTTGTGGAATTTTCGTACAATAACAACTACCACACCAGCATTAAAGCTGCTCCGTTTGAGGCATTGTACGGGCGTAAATGCCGGTCACCTCTTTGTTGGGCAGAGGTGGGGGATAGTCAGATCACTGGCCCAGAACTTGTGGTAGACACAACAGAACGGGTTGCTCAGATACGAAAATGCATGGCGGCAGCTCGTGACTGTCAGAAAAGCTATGCCGACAAGGGCAGGAAACCACTCGAGTTCCAGGTTGGGGATCGAGTGCTACTCAAAGTCTCACCCTGGAAGGGTGTTGTTCGTTTTGGCAAACGAGGCAAACTTAACCCACGATACGTTGGACCATTCGACATCATTGAGAAAATAGGCAAAGTGGCCTACAAACTGAACCTACCAACAGAACTCAGTGCGGTTCACAACGTATTCCACGTGTCGAATCTGAAGAAGTGTCTGTCAGATGAGACCCTCATAGTTCCTTTGAAAGAGCTCACTATCGACGAGCAGTTACGATTCGTCGAGGAACCAGTGGAAATCACGGACCGGGATGTTAAGGTCCTCAAGCGCACCAGAATACCTCTCGTTCGAGTTCGTTGGAACTCCCGTCGTGGCCCAGAGTTCACATGGGAACGCGAAGATCAGATGAAACAAAAGTATCCCCAACTATTCGCAAACAGTACAACCACTACTGAGGCTGAAGCTATGGAATTTCGGGACGAAATTCCAGATCAACGGGGGGAGGATGTGACACCCCAGGAAAACCAGGAAAACCAAGCAACTTAACTAGCTTCCTCAGTGAGTACGTACCAAATTTCGGAACGAAATTTCTTTCAACTTGGGGATAATGTGACAACTTGTATTTCAGAACCTATCTTTGTGCCAAGTGTAGCATGTTTTGTACTTATGCGATTATATGAACTTGGTTGATTAAATGAATGTTATGTTGATATGTGCTTTGTGTAATATATGTATGTATATAAATAGCTCAACCGCACAAGTCTAATCCGATCGCACAAGCCCATTCGGGCTACACAACTTGTACTCGAATCTATAGGGCAGCCCAAGTTTGGGTTCGGCCCATTCCCATTAGTTCGATTATCACATAGGGTGTTAGCACATATTCCACACTTTACCTAATCACTAAAAATTTACAAAACCCTACTCTCTTTCTCTCCTCTTGAAGCCGACGCCAAACAACATCCCATCCCCATCGAAGCTCTTGATTCGGATCACTCTCATCTTATCTCAATCGGTTAGTGATTCATGATTAGTGTTTGTAAATGATGTTATGATTTCATGATTTGATTAAATGATTAAGTATTGAATGTATGATGAACAATGATGTTTATGTGATAATGTTTATGTGAACCGGATGTGTATGATGATGTTTATCGACTGTCATGTCTCGTTTTCGGATTGTTTGCATGATGATTTAGGATCGAATGTATGAAATCGGTTGTACATATGTAATCGGCCTAGCATGGGTTTGAATCCGAATGAGTTGATTAAGTTAGTACAAATTGGATTTAATGATGAATGAAAACCAAATGCTTGATTATTCGGCTGCGATATGTTTAAGATAGGATGTTTGCTAGTGATCGAGATTATGAATCATGTTAATATGGTTGGTGATGTGATTATTGTTCATGTATTGATTATGTTATTCATTAGGGTTCATATGAATTGAGTGATAAAAACCTTATTTTGATCGAATAATGGGTTGATTAGAAACTATTGATTTTGTTAGTTGACTTAATTCGAATATGGAAACTGTTAATTTTGGTCAAAAGAATTGATTGGAGCTAGTAACTGAATTGCATGAGTTTAGGAAAGTTGGTAACTAATCGTACAAGATTAGATCTGGCCATACAAGCTTTCTGATCGTACAAGGTCCTTGGTCGCACAAGGACCAGTCGGACAAGTCGTTGACCGCACAAGATCAGGTCGCACAAGACCAGATCTGGTCGCACAAGGTACCATCAGTCGCACAAGATTTAACGGATCACACAAGATGTTGTTATGCTAATTGTTTGGGCCGTGTTTTATGTTTGGGCCGGGTATAAGGCTGATCGCACAACCCATTGTAGATCGCACAAGTTGTGCTGATCGCACAATGGGATGGGCCGCCTATTTTTTGGGCTTTATCTTTCGGGTCGCACAAGTTGGGCGTGTTTGGTACTTGAATGCTACTGTTAATGTGTTAACATGTATTATGTGTTTGCCATGATCAACACGTGTTCATAACCTGTTAAACTATGTGTAATCATACGTGCACTATTAAAACCTAGACCTGACTTGTATGGTAACCATGTTAGGACGTGGTTGACCTCTAGCAGCTCGATTGACCTTTCGTGTAACGCCCGGCTCTTTTGAACTTTCCATTTATAGAAAGTTTTGTTCGTATTTCTATTTTTGGAAACGTTGTATTCTTGTAATCGTTCCTTCTTTGTAATCGTTGTAAAACCGAGACTTGAATCATTAATGAAACTCGTATTTTGTTACAAATATATTGTACACACTTTATATATGCTCGTATGTTCGAATCGGTGAATCAATTGGTGTTTAATCATTATTCTTGGAAACTTTGTGCTAAACTTGTAATTAATCTAAACTTATGCCTAAAGCGTGTCTTGAACATAAAAGAAACTTGATTATGATACTTATACACTCAATTATACTTCGGTTTTGATTGCCATGCTTGAATGTACCTTAAACTATGTTAATATGCTGAAACAAGTCCCTAAACTATCAAGAATGCATCAAAAGGGATCAAATAGGAAACTTCAGGGGCTAAATTGTAATTTATGAAACTTATGTTAAATAAACAAAGCCCGGGCGGCCCGCTTTAGCTTACCCAATATCTCATGCGGGCCGCATGGCCCCCTGTTACGCAGAAAACACAACCAGCTTCGATCAGACGCGGATTATGCACGAAATCCAAGTTTCTAACCCTCCCCAATCACCTTAAAGCCACCTCTAATCACCTTCAATCACCTCCAAACTCTTCCCCTATAAATACAACCCTTCTCCACACCATTTTACACTTTCACAACACTCAAATCTCTCCAAAATACTCTCTAGTTCTTGCAAGAATCTGAAATTCGGACAGATTCATAACCTTGTGCAAAAGTGAGTGTAACTTGCTCATTTCTCAACGAAATCACTTGATTCTTCTTCCTACTTGCTTGGATAATCCTTGGGTTCGATTCCTTGACTTCTCCTTGGAGAAATCAGACCTGGAATTGCCCTGAAATGGTCCAAGAACTTTCTGATTTGTTCAAACTTGTTTAAACTTCATCCAACTTGTGTCTAACACATCTCACACCAATGTCCTAATGCTTACAACCTCTCTTATGGTTGGTTAAGCTTAAAAACATGGTTGAGACACTTAAATCAGAGGATTAAACCTCATAAACTTTCTGTTTGTTTAGGGTGTTTTGACCCACAAGTCATGTTCGAGCTAGTTCTTGATGTAGAATGATTATGGAACAACTTGGGTTGTTCCAACATAAAATCCTCACATGATTTGATGATTTCCTATTAGTTAGATTGTTTATATTATTGTATTAATCTTAGTTCTTGACCCTCCTTGGTTGTTTTTACATCAAGTGTAGTGGTGAACATACAAGGGGTCCCTAAATGGAAGCATGTTCTTCCTACCCCATACATGACATCCATGATACTAGCGGTGCCTAAATGGAGATTTAATCTCCTACCTCCTACTTGAATCATTGGACCTAATAATATAGTAACCTAATTATTATTTACATATACTTATTCGAACCTTTAATGATAAACTTATGTTTATATGTTGAAGTAGTAGGATACCTTCTAAGACCTAAGACTCTAAAGTATGATTCTAATGGGTGTATTTCCCATGAAAACATTCTTACCACATTGGTTACATAGTGTCATACAAGGGTTACTAAGTCAAAGATGAATATTTCATATCATGATACTTTATGTTACATTTACAATCCGAATCTTTAATCTACCGTATACGCCAAACTCACACACCTATGTTTCCTCGTGTAGAAGGACTAGGTGCTCCAAAGTAATCCATCACCAACTCACTCGTGGGATTTCAAGTAGGAAAGCTTGCAACCACCGTGAGTATACTCGATCCCTTTTTCCCCTTTACACTTTGGGATGCAACATGTATAATTATGCAAACTTCTTTAAACTAAACTAAACATACTCAATCCTTGTACAAACATGAAACTAATGTGCTTTACTTATGATTCTTGTATGCTCTATTTGAACGATTTGGAACGTATATGCTCATTAACTTTGCTAGCCCACATTAACAATTATAGCGCTATAGGATTTACGCACCGCCCTTGAGACTTGGGGGTATTGTTAAGTTAAACATTTTACTATCCCGCTATCAATTGGGATTAGACTATTTTATGCGTTGGATTCTTGGGTTTGATCATAGTGTACGCCAAAATTGCATACTAGTAATTCACATATTATGAATCATGTTGGATTTGAGCTTTTATTCTATTATGCTATGTAATCAAACTTGTATACTCGCCATTGCTTTGCATTGAAACTCTATTTTAATACATGTTGCAGGTTAGATTGCTGAAGTATGGAAGAACGATGAAACAAGTTTAGGGTGGACTAGATACACACCCAAATTATCTATCTTTCCCATGTTATGTTATTTGTTGAACAATGTTGTATTTCTTTTTGGGGATTTTGTATGACAAATTAGTATTGAAATGAAATTTGGATTTAATTAAATATTGTCACATAGTGTTATGATGTTTTGAGCAATTTGTTCGTCTCATCCCGATGTTTCCGCCATCGGTTGGGGTGTGACAGATTGGTATCAGAGCCATAACTATAGAGAATTAGGAAAATTGCCATGCTTTTGCCCTAATCTATAGTTTTAGGAATTTTGCCTCTTATGTGTTGTTTAAAACTTTTGTACTCTACCATGCATGCTTCCTAGCTACACTTCTTGTTGATTTAAATTTATATGCCTTTCCTAAGGTTAACATGAATACACTTTGTTTATTTGTATACTCTTGTAACACAAACGAGAAAACTTTACCAAAATAGGCGTGAAACCCACAATTTGGTAAACGACTCTCATTCTACCTTGAACTATTTCTTTTTGCACGAAATTCCACCATTAAGCTAGGAGTGAAATCCACAACTTAATGGTAATTTCCATTTCAACTCTAGTGGACCCTTGTCATAGTGTCGAAATTTTATTTTGACCCGACAAGTACCAACCACATTTAGGGTACGCAATCGTCAAGCTAGGGGTGAAACCCGCATCTCGTCGATTAAGTCCCATTCCTCGATTTTTAATCTCGCCAAAGTCCCGATTGTTTCAATCGATTAGAGATGTGTAGTAACCGGAAGGGTAAGATACCGTTAATCGCTTCTCGACGAGAGTATCTTACCTATAGGCCAAAGCACGTTATCTCTAATTCGAAAGAACTCTCGACCCACTTTGGAATAGTCGACGTTTCTCTACCCGAAACAATCCTATGTTTTATTTTCAATTTATATGTGATTTTATACTTGAACGTTCGTTCATTTCAAATTTCGTTTTAATCATTTCGCACGTTATCGCAATCACAAACAATAATAATCCCTCGTGAACAAACTAAATTTACAAAGCTTTCAATTATCCATGTTATGCTATGTTGGACTCATGACCATGCTATATGTGACATCTAAACTCTTTATGCTATGTGAATCAATTTGAAACTTTTATGCTATGTGACACCTTATGCTATGTGAATCAATTTATGCAAACGATTTTTCTTAAACAAACATTATGATCAAGTCTCACCTATTCGTTCTTTTGAATCATAGATGTCTTCTCGTCACTCCAACTCGTCTAAGAAGTCAAAGTCCCGTGCTACGAAGAAAATGATGGCTTTCATGGCCGATCAATTTGCGCGCGTCGTTCCAAAGGTCATTTCCGAAATTCAAGCTTCTGAAACTCCGAACTCTTCCGTCGACTCCAAGGTCGAAATACGCAAGCCCGCTTCGTTCAACTTCAAGCACTTTTCATCGTGCAATCCCAAGCCATTCACCGGCAATGATGGGGTAACCGCCATGCTCGAATGGTTTGATAGCATGGAGGTCACGTTCATCAACAGTGATTGCCCCAATGAGCTCAGAACGCGTAGTGCGACCGGGGTATTCCAAGCCCGAGCTCTCGAGTGGTGGACGAACGAAAGGAACATTCGTTCGAATGAACTGGCATATGCGTTGGAGTGGGAAGAAGTCAAGGCCCTGATGATGGACTAGTTTTTCCCTCCGCATGAGCAACAAAGGCTAGAGGAAGAATTTTGGGCGCTAAAACAAGTGGGAGATGAGAACCTAGCCTATACCACCCGTTTCAAACAACTTAGCTTCATAGTTCCTCACCTTGTTATGACCACCGACCGCAAGATACGGAAGTATATCAATGGGTTACCTCCTGCTATGCGCGACACGATCGAGGCTGCCAAACTCGACAATATCGAAGCTGTTTATCGTTTGGCCGCTTCCCTGAACAACAATCGTGTTCGCGATAAACAAGCCGCAAACCCCGTTTCTTTCAAGCCAGCTCACCAAATTACCCAACAGTCGAGTAGCAATAGGGGGAAGAAGCGAAAGCAATCGAACCCTGTTTGCAATGCGATTGTACCACCCGTTAACCCAAACCCTGTTGCTCCTGATAACACCCAAAGGTCGTACACTGGGATTCACCCCAAGTGTGCCACTTGTAATTTCCATCATCCCGCAAACGCTAGGTGCCGTCGTTGTAACGATTGCAACCGTTATGGTCATACCTCCAACTTTTGCCGCTACAATCAACAACAACAAGCACCACAAGCACAACAAGCACCACCTGCTCCTCAAAACGCGAGACCCGCTAGAGCTTGTTTCAAGTGTGGGGACGCTAATCATCTTCGTCCTCAATGCCCACTATGGAATCAAGAACAACTACAACCTCCTCGTGGTCGCTGTTTCAATCTGAACGCAAACCAAGCGCGCAACAACAATAATGTCGTTAACGGTACGTTCCTTGTTAACCATCTTTATGCTTCGATACTATTTTATACTGGTGCGGACAAAAGCTTTGTGTCCTTAGAATTCGAATCATTGTTAAATTGCACGCGCTCTAAACTACCTAAGTCGTTTTCCGTTGAAGTCGCCAATGGCAAGTCTATCTTAGTCGATTCCGTTCTTCGTGATTGTCGTCTTACTCTTAATGAGCACGTTTTCCCTATCGATCTCATACCCATGCAATTGGGTAGTTTCGACATCATCATAGGCATGGATTGGCTCCAAAAGAATCATGCTGAAATCGCTTGTCACGAGAAATACGTTCGTTTACCCCTTCCATCTGGAGATGTTTTACATGTCTATGGAGATCGACCTTCAAAGGGACTAAAGTTGATGTCCTGCACACAAGCGAACAAGTATTTACACAAAAAGTACCTTGCCTTTTTAGCCCACGTTGTGGAAGAAAAGGGCAAGGGAAAGAGTGTAAGTGATGTTCCAGTGGTGCGCGACTTCCCTGACATCTTTCCTGAAGATTTACCCGGTCCTCCTCCACCTCGATCCGTTGACTTTCGTATTGACCTCGTACCTGGTGCGACTCCTGTCGCCAAAGCTCCTTATCGTCTTGCACCTTCTGAGATGCAAGAATTATCTACGCAGCTTCAAGAACTCCTCGATAAAGGCTTCATTCGTCCAAGTACCTCACCTTGGGGTGCACCTGTGCTTTTCGTTAAAAAGAAAGACGGCTCTTTCCGTATGTGTATCGATTATCGCGAGCTCAACAAGCTCACCGTCAAAAATCGTTACCCTCTCCCGCGTATCGACGATCTCTTTGATCAACTTCAAGGCGCTACTTGTTTCTCCAAAATCGATCTTCGTTCTGGTTATCACCAACTTCGTGTCCTCGATGAAGACATTCCGAAAACCGCTTTTCGCACTCGCTATGGGCACTACGAATTCGTGGTTATGCCTTTTGGTTTGACCAACGCACCCGCTGTGTTCATGGATCTTATGAATCGTGTTTGTAAGCCTTACTTGGATCGTTTCGTGATCGTCTTCATTGATGATATTCTCATTTATTCTAAAACTCAAGCCGATCATGAACGTCATCTTCGTCTTATACTCGAGCTCTTACGTATGGAACGATTATACGCTAAATTCTCTAAATGCGAGTTTTGGATTAAAGAAGTCCAATTCCTTGGACACGTTGTTAGTGAAAAAGGAATCCACGTTGACCCTGCAAAGATCGAAGCCGTAAAGAATTGGACCGCGCCTAAATCTCCTTCCGAAATCCGTTCTTTCTTAGGATTGGCGGGTTATTACCGCCGATTCATCTCGAACTTTTCAAAAATCGCCGTTCCTCTCACTTCGTTGACTCAAAAAGAGAAGCCTTTTGCTTGGGGTCCTGAGCAAGAGGAATCTTTTCAAACTCTCAAAGACTTGCTTTGCAACGCTCCTATTCTCGCTCTCCCTGAGGGGAATGATGATTTCGTGGTATATTGCGATGCCTCGAACCGTGGTCTTGGTTGCGTCCTCATGCAACGAGACAAGGTCATCGCTTATGCCTCTCGTCAACTCAAAATACATGAGAAAAACTATACTACCCATGACCTTGAACTTGGCGCAGTTGTTTTTGCGTTGAAGATTTGGCGACACTACCTTTATGGTACTAAGTGTGTGGTTTTCACTGACCACAAGAGCCTTCAACATATCTTCGACCAAAAGGAACTGAAAATGCGTCAACGTCGTTGGGTTGAACTGTTAAACGACTACGACTGCGAAATAAAATACCATCCAGGTAAGGCAAATGTCGTGGCCGATGCACTTAGTCGTAAGACTCATGTAGATTATATGCGTTGTTTTCATATCTCAAGTGACCTTCCTCAACGCATTCGTGAAGCTCAGTACGCCTCCATTAACGAGGGTAACTTCCACGTCGAGATACGAGGCGCAAAAGAACACGATCTCGTCTCCAAGGCCGATGGTATCCTATACCTTAACAATCGTGCCTGGATCCCTGAACACGAAGCACTTCGAGACTTCATTATGAACGAGGCACACAAATCCAAGTACTCAATTCATCCTGGTGCCGACAAGATGTACCATAATCTACGTACATCCTATTGGTGGCCTGGGATGAAGAAAGACATTGCCACTTACGTCTCTAAGTGTCTTACGTGTTCAAAAGTCAAAGCCGAACACCAACGACCTTCTGGTCTACTCGAACAACCTGAAATCCCCGTTTGGAAATGGGATAGCATTGCGATGGACTTCATAACCAAACTCCCTCGAACGTCTTCTGGTCACGACAGTATTTGGGTAATTATCGATCGTCTAACCAAGTCCGCTCAATTCATCCCTATTCGTGAAGATTTCAAGGTTGAACGACTTTCTCGCATCTATACTAACGAAGTCATACGTCATCATGGTGTTCCTCTCGACATCATTTCTGATCGTGATGGTCGATTTACTTCACGCCTCTGGCAAACCTTTCAGTCCGCTATGGGTACTCATTTGAATCTCAGTACGGCTTTTCATCCTCAAACGGATGGACAGGCTGAACGTACTATCCAAACCCTAGAGGACATGCTCCGTTCTTGTGTCATCGACTTTGGTGGTAGTTGAGATGTGCATTTACCTTTGGTCGAGTTCTCGTACAACAATAGCTACCACTCCAGTATTAAAATGGCTCCATTCGAGGCACTGTATGGTCGCAAATGCCGATCTCCTTTAAGCTGGCACGAGATTGGTGACAAACATTTTTCGGGCCCTGAGATCATACAAGAAGCAATGGATAATATTCACCAAATCCGTGACAACCTACTCAAGGCTCGAGAATGTCAAAAGGTCTATGCTGATAAGGGACGCAAACCTATGGAACTCAACGTTGGGGATCACGTTTTACTCAAAGTGTCTCCTTGGAAAGGAGTGGTTCGTTTTGGTAAAAAGGGAAAGCTTGCCCCTCGCTATGTTGGTCCTTTCAAGATACTCGAAAGGATTGGCGCGGTGGCTTATCGACTCGATTTACCTCAAGAACTCAACAACGTGCATCCAACGTTCCATGTTTCTAATCTAAAGAAGTGTGACGCTGAAGAAAGACTTCAAGTTCCTCTCGAAGATCTCCAAATAAACGACACTTTGCATTTCGTGGAGAAACCCGTCGAAATCATGGATCAAAAAGTCAAGTTATTGAGGCGCAGTAAGATTCCTATCGTCAAGGTTCGATGGGAAGGTAAACGTGGCGTCGAATTTACTTGGGAACTCAAGAGCGAGATGAAAAAGAAGTATCCTCATCTCTTCCCTACGTCTTCCTAAATTTCGGGACGAAATTTCCTAAAGGAGGGGAGACTGTAACGCCCGGCTCTTTTGAACTTTCCATTTATAGAAAGTTTTGTTCATATTTCTATTTTTGGAAACGTTGTATTCTTGTAATCGTTCCTTCTTTGTAATCGTTGTAAAACCGAGACTTGAATCATTAATGAAACTCGTATTTTGTTACAAATATATTGTACACACTTTATATATGCTCGTATGTTCGAATCGGTGAATCAATTGGTGTTTAATCATTATTCTTGGAAACTATGTGCTAAACTTGTAATTAATCTAAACTTATGCCTAAAGCGTGTCTTGAACATAAACGAAACTTGATTATGATACTTATACACTCAATTATACTTCGGTTTTGATCGCCATGCTTGAATGTACCTTAAACTATGTTAATATGCTGAAACAAGTCCCTAAACTATCAAGAATGCATCAAAAGGGATCAAATAGGAACCTTCAGGGGCTAAATTGTAATTTATGAAACTTATGTCAAATAAACAAAGCCCAGGCGGCCCGCTTTAGCTTACCCAATATCTCATGCGGGCCGCATGGCCCCCTGTTACGCAGAAAACACAACCAACTTCGATCAGACGCGGATTATGCACGAAATCCAAGTTTCTAACCCTCCCCAATCACCTTAAAGCCACCTCTAATCACCTCCAATCACTTCCAAACTCTTCCCCTATAAATACAACCCTTCTCCACACCATTTTACACTTTCACAACACTCAAATCTCTCCAAAATACTCTCAAGTTCTTGCAAGAATATGAAATTCGGACAGATTCATAACCTTGTGCAAAAGTGAGTGTAACTTGCTCATTTCTCAACGAAATCACTTGATTCTTCTTCCTACTTGCTTGGATAATCCTTGGGTTCAATTCCTTGACTTCTCCTTGGAGAAATCAGACCTGGAATTGCCCTGAAATGGTCCAAGAACTTTCTGTTTTGTTCAAACTTGTTTAAACTTCATCCAACTTGTGTCTAACACATCTCACACCAATGTCCTAATGCTTACAACCTCTCTTATGGTTGGTTAAGCTTAAAAACATGGTTGAGACACTTAAATCAGAGGATTAAACCTCATAAACTTTCTGTTTGTTTAGGGTGTTTTGACCCACAAGTCATGTTCGAGCTAGTTCTTGATGTAGAATGATTATGGAACAACTTGGGTTGTTCCAACATAAAATCCTCACATGATTTGATGATTTCCTATTAGTTAGATTGTTTATATTATTGTATTAATCTTAGTTCTTGACCCTCCTTGGTTGTTTTTACATCAAGTGTAGTGGTGAACATACAAGGGGTCCCTAAATGGAAGCATGTTCTTCCTACCCCATACATGACATCCATGATACTAGCGGTGCCTAAATGGAGATTTAATCTCCTACCTCCTACTTGAATCATTGGACCTAATAATATAGTAACCTAATTATTATTTACATATACTTATTCGAACCTTTAATTATAAACTTATGTTTATATGTTGAAGTAGTAGGATACCATCTAAGACCTAAGACTCTAAAGTATGATTCTAATGGGTGTATTTCCCATGAAAACATTCTTACCACATTGGTTACATAGTGTCATACAAGGGTTACTAAGTCAAAGATGATTATTTCATATCATGATACTTTATGTTACATTTACAATCCGAATCTTTAATCTACCGTATACGCCAAACTCACACACCTATGTTTCCTCGTGTAGAAGGACTAGGTGCTCCAAAGTAATCCATCACCAACTCACTCGTGGGATTTCAAGTAGGAAAGCTTGCAACAACCGTGAGTATACTCGATCCCTTTTTCCCCTTTACACTTTGGGATGCAACATGTATAATTATGCAAACTTCTTTAAACTAAACTAAACATACTCAATCCTTGTACAAACATGAAACTAATGTGCTTTACTTATGATTCTTGTATGCTCTATTTGAACGATTCGGAACGTATATGCTCATTAACTTTGCTAGCCCACCTTAACAATTATAGCGCTATAGGATTTACGCACCGCCCTTGAGACTTGGGGGTATTGTTAAGTTAAACATTTTACTATCCCGCTATCAATTGGGATTAGACTATTTTATGCGTTGGATTCTTGGGTTTGATCATAGTGTACGCCAAAATTGCATACTAGTAATTCACATATTATGAATCATGTTGGATTTGAGCTTTTATTCTATTATGCTATGTAATCAAACTTGTATACTCGCCATTGCTTTGCATTGAAACTCTATTTTAATACATGTTGCAGGTTAGATTGTTGAAGTATGGATGAACGATGAAACAAGTTTAGGGTGGACTAGATACACACCCAAATTATCTATCTTTCCCATGTTATGTTATTTGTTGAACAATGTTGTATTTCTTTTTGGGGATTTTGTATGACAAATTAGTATTGAAATGAAATTTGGATTTAATTAAATATTGTCACATAGTGTTATGATGTTTTGAGCAATTTGTTCGTCTCATCCCGATGTTTCCGCCATCGGTTGGGGTGTGACATTTCGTTTATTTGCCGAGCTAACCTAAGGTGAGTTCACACTTTCTACAAAGCATGGGATTCCCAGGGGTTGGGAATGGGTTAAGGAATATGGATTCCTCGTCCTTCTTGGGTAGGACAGTACGGGTTCAGGAATATAATTCCTCGTCCTCATGGACAGTTAACTTTTACTTGACCAAAACTCTATCACGAAGTCCCTCCTTTTTATATCGACTTAATCGTCGGGCCAATGGCGAGCGGGTCATTAGTTAGATAGCGCTATTTAGGTCTGACAAGCCTCACACCGTGCCGTAGAGGACGGGCGTGAACTAATGGATCTGGGCACGTCAATGATGATAGACATTGACAGTTCAGGGCACATAAACACGACTACAGTCAGCAGTCGATATGGTAACGAGTCTAGTAGTATATACATGGGGTAGCCCCCACGGCCAGAGAGCCAGATAATTAAACATGGGGTAGCCCCCACGGCTGGATAGCCAGAATAAATGGGAATAAACTAAACACGTTTTCAATTATGGGGTAACCCCCACGGCAGGGATGCCAGTTAAAGGAAACCGTTTTCGAAACAACTTAAAACAAACACCCAACTGTGAACTCGCTCAACTTTGTTGTTGACTCGTTACTACATGCTTTGCTGGTCAATAGGTACTTAGCTGGAGCTTGCATGGGGAAGAGTCGTTGTGGGACATGGAATGTGGAGTTCCATGTGGAACATTTGAACTTTTAAAACTTATGATTTGGTTTTACAACTTTATGCTTCCGCTGATGTTTAAATTTGGTTAACTTATGTTGGACACCAATTATATTGTGTTTGGTTATCTTTACTATATATATGATTGGTGGCTTGATCCTGGTCAGTCACGCCTCCAAGCGGTGATACTCCGCATGTGGATTTTGGGGGTGTGACATCATGTTATAACTGTGGTGACCTTACTCACTACAGAAACAATTGCCCAAGACTTGTTAACATACCTCCAGCACGTGGACGGGCGTTTAACATCAATGAGGCAAACGTAAACAATGATGCAGCAGTGAACAATTAGTGTTTTGTTATTTCCTCTGGTTGTTATCTTTTGACATTTAAAGACAAGTCAGTTGTTATATATAAAAAATTCGTCATTTTTATTTTTAAAACTGATGCAATTGTATGAATGTTTGATGAAACCTTATGATGTCAACACAAAGACAAACTACTCGTGTGGTTCTGTCATTATTATTATCACTTGTGATCTCCCCAAGAACCTTAAACGCTCGTTTCTTTTAAGAAACAAAGCCAAACTCCTGTTGAAGATCCTTCTATCTCCATAGATAGATTCTTAGAAATGATTAAAGTGCCAAAGAAATCCACGGATTGGATTCCTGGTGTGCTTTAATTATCTGTGTCCAAAGATAACAAATTAAAGATCAAGTTAACTAATTATGTGATTATGTGCTTATATGTTCTCTTATATGTTTTGTATGATCCATCCAAATCCTCATAGAATCTTCCATATCTCATATGAGGGATTCATAGTAGGATATCCAAAGGTACTATCTTAAATCCTTAATAGACTTCTACGTTGTAGTAAAGTCCCTTGGGTTTTAAAGTACTATACTATAATTGGACCCTTTGAGTGGTCTAGTTAAACAGATTGATTTGAAAATCTGGTTAGAAATATCATGTGATGATATAATAGAAAAGATCCCTTAAGTGGTCTATTTAAGGAGATTGTACGACGGTCTAGTTAAGAAGATCATGTGTTGATCTAGTTAAAAAGATCGTTCGTTGATATAGTTAAAAAGATCCTTTGGTGGTCTAGTCAAGTCGCTTCATGTTTATTCAATTGATTTTTCCCCTACACATTATGAAATGAACTGTGCGGACTGTGCAAGGAATTACGTAATTATGGAGGCCTACATAATTATGGAATTCAGTGCACAGAAACCACAGGAAGTTTTGTCATGTGTTAAGACCTATAGTGACAAGAGTAATGATACAGGAGAAGTCTTGGACCTTAACCGATGTCATTTTATCTTACACTCCCCAATTCTGATTTCAAGCACACACAAGTTTCCTATGATAAGTCTTCATGAGAAACGTTCTTTCGTCCGTAGTTCAAAATTCCATGTTTGTTTACTACAAGGACTTCGCTTTGAGGGTTGAAAATTTCGCTAAGAATCCTAACATGGCTCAAAGTTTTACTTAGGGTTCGAGGGATTCGTTTGAAAGCGAAACCATCACAGTTGTCTTCACAAGTTTCCCCTAAAATTAAATTTCGGGACGAAATTTCCTAAAGTAGGGGAGACTGTGACACCTGTGTCACTTCAACCATCAAACAAATTCTAAACCAATGAAATATTGTATTTCATACTTGAAATTTGTATAAATATGTGTATCGTTTGCACGTATCAATTCTTGTTCGATTTCAAGCTTTAAATCGCTTTCTGGAACGTTATACGCGCACTGATGCGTAAATGTAACCAGTTTAATGCAACGAACACTCCGGAATAGTGAAATAGGCTTAACATACCTTAAATAACCTCCACATAACTTAGAAATAAGTTTTGGATGGTTTGGTGTGTTGAAATCAAGTTTGTTCGATCACAGGGACTAATTGTGTCAAACTATGAAACTATACCGATTTGTATAGTAACGAACCTTCCAGAACTTGATCATAAGTTAAACATACCCTAAATATACTTTACATAGCTTAGAAATAGGCTTTGAGGGGTTCGGTATGCTAAAACAAACTTTATTGATCAATAGGGACTAAAAGCGTCAAAAGTGCACAAGTTTGCATTTTCGCGCATATCTTACGTTCTGAATATATCCGGACACCCAAAAATTTATGCAATCATTAAAATATTTTATTTTAGTGATTGGCATGCTAAAATTTCCATTCGTCGCTTAATTTGGATCGTTTTTGCGTTCGTTACGACTTCCGTCGTAATTAACCGAACAACGCAATCATATGACCAAACGAACTGACATCCGAGATGTTTTTGAGCATGTTTTGAGTTCCCAATACTTTAACATCATTTTAAAGCCTTGAAATGTGGTTAACGGGGCTTAAACGTGCCAAAAATGCATCAAAATGCAAGTTTTACAAGTTCAGGGGCTAAAACTGACATTCTGCCAAAGATGGCACAGGCGGCCTGCGTAAGAATGTGTATGGGGCTACGTGGCCCACATCAGTGTTGCAGATCAAAAACATTGAATCTGGTCATTTAGCTCGATTTTGATGATTTTGATCTATGGTTTTCACTGCTTTGGGCTAGTTTGTGTGGAGAACAAGTCACCCAATCATTCTCTAACACTTGTATGGCCAAGATCATTCCCTCCTTGCCAAGAAATGATCCTAACGGTTTACGAAAAAACTATATAAGGCCATGCTCCCATTCCATTTTCCTCACATTTGATCTGAGATTTCTCTAAGTGGTTGTGATTATTCACTACCTACCTGAGAACACTTAGAATCAAATCTATTTGGACCCTTTGTAGTCCTCTTTCGTTCTTTTATCGCTTTCTAGCTTAAAAGTCAAACAATGTTTGACTTTCAGCTTTGACCACGAGATGGTCAACGAGAAGTTCGTTTGAACTTCGCAACGTGAGCGTAATCACGATGGTTATAGTCCCTTGTGACTATACCTACTGATTACCACGTTGACTAGGCATAGTGACGAGTAGTAGTTTCGGTCAAAATGCGCATTTAAGCGTATTTTGTAACCAAACTACTCTTGGTATCAAAACACTTTGTTTTGATATCAAAACTTGTTTTCTAACTTAGTTAAGCATGTTTTAACATGCTTAGCTCGTCACTTTTAGATTAGTGCTTATGTAGAGTCGTAAGTCAAGTGGTCTAATCAACCGCTTAGACTTTCGAACTAGACCCGTTTGGTCCATCATTAGGATCCAACCAAACATGTTTAGTGACCATAGTTGTATAGGGAATAACCTCCCAAGGTTATACCTTATGGTCACTTCGTTTAAGTAGTTGTATGATAGGTAGTTTATATGCCTTAGGTAAATTACCAAAATACCCTTTTTATGCATAATTGATATTTAAGCATATGTAATCCAAACTTTTGTCACTTAACTGATTATGCAACAAAATTAAACATGTTTAGGCATATAATACTTGTCATAGGACTAGTTAGGCGGTCCGAACGCGTTTTATGCGAACGACGCGCTAAAGTAGCGTGAGCTACCTAAACGGGTCGTAATGGGTCGTAAGAACTTAGGTTAGGTTTCCTTTTTAGTATGTAGGCCTTGTTAAACCATAACATATGAGTTCCCACACTCATTTGGTTTACGAGACCTCATCCTATCCGATCTTCCGATTTAGGTCCGGTTTATTTATGTAGTTATCAATATTAGGTGCCGTTTGATTCCGTGCTCCCTCTAGCTTGCTTGGTAGTTATTCAAGACTCCTAAGCACTCTCAAGTGAGTACATAGTCCCCTCTTTTACTGTTTTAAAACATTTTGGGGGTGAAACATGTGTACCTATCTGTTATTTTCATGATTTCAAAGTATAATTGATTATACATGTTAGTACTTATCTTTTGACAAACTGAATGATTATTTATGGCATAAACACTGATTTTTCAAAGATTATAAAATAAATTGTTGGAATAGTACTTATTTTTGTTCACCAGACCGGTTGGTAGTATGATATAGCGCTATAAGATTTGACACCCCATTCCTGTTGTCATGGAATGTCTGAAACCAATCTATTTTTCTCCATCCAAATAGGGATTGCCTTTGTGGTATTCCTATAGTCTCAAAGGTGTATTTTGATGCACTAGGTCTGAATGAATTCTTAAATCACATTATTTTTGTAGATTAAGTTATACTCCCAAAAGTATAGTTTGATATGCTCTCATATGTGATACTGTACAAAACCAACATGTATTTTGTTAATCATTAAAGCATAGTTTGATATGTTATTTTCAAAAACCAAAGCATAGTTTAATATGTTATTTTCATAACCAAAGCATAGTTTAAATATGTTATTTATAAATCCAAAGTATACTTTTGATATACTACTGAAAATTATTATTTTTAACAACTAAAGTATATTTAATATACTATCTGTTTAACAATTGGGTTTTGGTTAGTGTTTAGATAACGGGACGGGTGTAATGTGATGAATACATGGTAGATACGCCGCTGGTACTTCTTATATATAAGTGTTTTCATCACATTACATACCGTGGCGTTATTTTGTACACTTGGGTTAACGATTTTGATCTAGAATATATTTTAATATATTACTATTTCGACTTTCTTAAAACCAAAGTATATTTTGTATATGCTACAAACCATTTATCAAAACAAATGCATTTTTTGAAACAAAACTTTTTACAAGGATCATGACTAAATTTTCTTAAACATTTTTCTTCAAACTTATAAGTCATGAATCCTAAATTAATAAAACCTATGTATCTCACAGGCATTTTTATGTTGACGTACCTATTTTTACACATGTTTCAGGTGCAGTTATGTGATGATTGTTGATACATGCTATACATAGGATGGACTCGTGCCTTAGCGACTTTAAAACTTGAAAGATAATAGTTGTACTCATTTGATTGTATTAAAACAATAAGTTCATTTATTCAATAAAACAAAATTATTTATTCCATGGTTGTGAAACAATGATTCTGTTACAACACTCCCCGACGTTTCCGCCACGTTTTGTTGTTTTACGTGGTCGGGGTGTGATAATCGAGGCAATTACCAAATGGAAAACCACCGAGTCACCAACCGAGGTTAGAAGTTTCATAGGATTGGCAGGCTATTATAGAAGATTTATTCGAGATTTTTCTAGAATAGCCATTCCTTTAACTAAGTTAACCTGTAAATCTGTTAAGTTTGAATGGGGACGAAAACAGGAAGAAGCCTTTTGAATCCTTAAGCAAAGACTAACCCATGTACCCATACTAGCGTTACTAGAAGGAACTGAAGACTTTGTAGTCTATTGTGACGCTTCTAAGTTAGGTTATGGATGTGTGTTGATGCAACGTCAAAAGGTTATAGCTTACGCATCTAGACAACTTAAGAATCATGAAGAAAATTATTCATCCCATGATTTGGAATTAGGAGATATAATTTTTGCCCTTAAGATTTGGAGACATTACCTTTACGGTTGTAAGTTTACCATTTTTACAGATCATAAGAGTTTAAGGTATGTTTTCGGGCAAAAAGAACTGAATATGAGACAAAGACGCTGGATGGAGATACTCAGTGATTATGATTGTAATATCCATTATCATGCAGGGAAAACTAATGTAGTGGCTGATGCTTTAAGCCGAAAGTATCACGAAAAGTTAAAAAGGGTACGTTCTCTTAAATTAAATCTACAAGTAGATTTAAATGATCAAATTAGAAAAGCACAAGAATCAGTAATCAAGGAAGATACTGAAAAATTAAAAGGAATGATTAAGGAATTAGAACAAGGAACAGATGGAATTTGGAGATTCCATAAGAAAAGAACGTGGATACCTAAATTAGGAAACCTACGTCATTGTATATTAGAAGAAGCCCATAAGTCTAAATATATGATGCATCCAGGAAGTGATAAAATGTATCAGGATTTAAGAAAGAATTTCTGGTGGATAGGAATGAAAAAGGATATAGCAGCTTATGTTTCTAAATGTCTAACTTGTTCGCAAGTCAAAGCTCAACATCAGAAACCCTTAGGTTTGTTACAACAGCTAGAAATGTCAGTTTGGAAGTGGGAATTGATAACAATGGATTTTGTTACCAAATTACCTAAAACAAGAAAAGGTAATGATACAATCTAGGTAATTGTAGACAGGCTAACCAAATCAGCTCATTTCGTACCAATGAAGGAAACTTTCAGTATGGAACAATTAGCCAAATTATATGTAAATGAAATCGTTTCATTACATGGAATACCTTTATCAATTGTTTCTGATAGAGATAACCGTTTTACCTCTCATTTTTGGTTCAGTTTCCAAAAAGCAATGGGAACCAAGCTGAATCTAAGCACCGCCTATCATCCTCAAACCGACGGACAAAGCAAAAGGACAATTCAGACAATGGAAGATATGCTTAGAGCTTGTGTAATTAATTTCGGAGGTAATTGGGATGATCATTTATCGTTAATAGAATTTTCTTATAATAACAGTTATCACACAAGTATCAATGTTGCACCATTCGAAGGACTTTATGGACGAAAGTGCAGAACCCCAGTCTGTTGGGCAGAAATTAGGGAAAAGCAATTATCAGGACCTGAGATAGTGCAGGAAACAACCGACAAGATCATTCAAGTCAGGGAACGACTGAAAACAGCACGTGATCGACAGAAAAGTTATGCTAATAACTGACGCAAACCGTTGGAATTTCAAGTAGGAAATAAAGTATAATTGAAAGTCTCTCCCTGGAAAGGAGTAGTAAGATTCATCGAAATAGGGAAGCTAAGTCCCAGGTATGTTGGACCTTTTGAGATTATTAGAAGAATAGGACCTGTAGCCTATCAGCTACAACTGCTAGAGGAAATGGTAGGAATACACGATGTATTTCATGTATCAAATCTCAAGAAATGCTTAGATGATGAATCATTAATGGTACCTCTTAAGGATATAGAGGTAAATGAACAACTCAAATTTGTAGAAAGACCTCTATAGATTGAAGACAGAAAGATTAAGAATATTAAACATAAGAGATTAGTTCTGGTCAAAGTAAAGTGGGACTCCAAAAGAGGACCAGAATACACATGGGAGCTTGAATCAGAAATGCAAAGGAAATATCCACACATGTTCCAGTAGACATCGAGGACGAGCTCTAAAACAAGGTGGGGAGGATATAACAAAGTAAACCGACACCCTCGTAATATTTTCCGACACCCTAAAAATATTTAAAATATCCTAAAATGTCTAAAAATACACCCCATACGTGAAAACGGGCACCGAATACCTTAAATATTATTAAAATTAATTAAAAATGGAAATTTTGGGGTTTAGGAGGGCCGCGTAAGCCACCCCTTAAGCTTACGCGGGCCGCGACAAGGTGAAAGCTGGCGAAACCCTGGGCTGCCACGTGGCCCAACACACGTCGAAGCTAGCTGATGACCCGGATCACCTAAACCCTACCCGGGCTACTACGCGGGCCGCGTAGGCCTTGGTCTTATTTTACGCGGGCCGCAAGAAGGCCCAAATCAGGCCCTATAAATTGCAACGAAGGGCCTTCAGTCGAATTCGTTCATTCACTTGATCTCTCTCTCTCAATTTTCTTATAGTAGACACTATACTCGGGCATAATACCCCCTAAATAACGAGGTTCTGCTCCGTTGTAAGTATCATAACCCCTGGATACGTATTATATACTCTGACCGATTGATCTAGGGTTCCGCAACGGCTGTCATGGTTCTGCTCGACGTAGTCGTTGGAATGCCGTCTCGGGGAGGGTATTAATAATGTTAAAATGGGTTATTATACTAACACGCGTGCATTTGTGTAATTTATAGATAATTCCCAGGAAACCCTTACAGAAAACCTAAGACAACAATGTGAGTAATCCTCTTTTTATATACTCCTTTTTGTGAGTAATCTCCTTTTTTGCAAATTGTTTTTACAAAACCTCACTTAATTAATTATATATTAGGCAGTTATTGAGTATTTGTAAGAATACAATTATCGTCGGTATGTTGGGGTTTTGTATACAAAATTTGTTACTGGAGGGGTAACATTTCCACAAGTCGGGTCTGACAATACCGTGGGTGGTAATTGGTATAACTTGGAAACAAATGTAATTGCGAGATCGCCCTCAATACTGTACAATGGTTTTTATTAAAACTTGATTGAACTGGGATTCACTCACCAGTATTTCCCACTAACAAAATGTTTTTAAACGCGTTTCAGGTAACAATATGTGAAAGCCAAATAGAAGCCAGCTGGACAGCACTGAAGGCTTGGAAAAGTGGCAATAAAGTTACCTAAAATAAAATAGATGTTTTTATTAAATAAAATAGGATTTATTCCTATGAAAATGTGTGTACTGAAAACTTGGGTTTTATCCCATGTGTTTAATATTATGAAAGTGTGGTATTTTACTCTGATAAAATATTTCCTAACTACGATCCTGAGGAAAATTCCGCTGCCAAATTAGACAATAGCAGGATACCACCGAAACTGGTTGCGGCCGCCTGTTCCTGTCTTTGTATAGGGGGGCAGGGGTTGCGACAACCCGTTAACTACTTTGAACTTCGTATGCTAACCATCAACACAAATTCAATTAAAGAATGCGATTTTAATAAGTCATTTTTGTACTAGTTTGATCAAATTATTGGTTTTGCTACCTGTTCTAGGGGTGAGCTGGATTATAGTCTTTATTTGAATCTTACGTAACATTGTTCTAAAAACCGAAAAACCAAACCAAACCATTGCTAAATCGAAAAAAACTAAAAATTTTGGTTACGATTTTGGTTTTGGTTTTACTAGAAAACCGAATTGAACCATAAACACCCCTAAACTGTTCATCGCATTGTTAGCGAGGTTCAGTGTTTTTGGGTGGAGATTAATTAATTGTGAGTAAGATTATAGGGATTTTGGTTGGAGGAGTCTTTTAATTAAAACACAATCCCCAAAATACCCTTAATACTAACTAGGGTTAAAGGTACGCCCGCGCTTTGCGACGAGCAACGATTTTTTTGTATCCTTGCATGTGACACAACGGTAATTCAGTCGGTGTTGGTTTGTTATGGTACCAACACATGCTCTAAACGTAAAATGATATACTTCACTAAAAATATTATAGTTGTTACTGTATAAATATAAAAGCCAAAATTACACAAATCAACCTGATAGGGATAATTACTGGACACAAATATAATAGATAAATATGCAGGCGCCCTTACAATGTGTATTATTGTGTTAGGGATAATTACAAGGAGTCCTTGTTTAATTATTATTGTACTAGGAGTAGGAGTCAATCAATAATGTTCTAGTTATTATTATGTTCTGTATGAATGAGAATTCATTAAAAAAATAACTTATATTCATGTAAATTAACTTGACTCATTGAAAACTTGCCACGTGTAACTAGAGATGGGCATAATCAGGTATTTTTAATACCCGGAACCGGGTACTACCCGTACCCGGGTACTGATAACACTGAGTGGAACAGGGTACACTGAAGAACCGGGTCCGGGTTGAACCCGGGTAGAAGTCAAAAAAAGTGTAACCGATGTAACCGGTTACGGGTATTGTCGAACCGGGTATGTCGGGTACTAACAGGAACCGGTTCTGTCGGGTATTTGAAATCAAAAGCTGCAGAACACTGTTTGGAAGCGGTTCCAACGGATATATGACCGTTGGAAACTGATTTTATATTAAAAAAATTGGTGTTTTTTCCTATAAAACCCCAAATTTTTACCCTTCACTCCCATTATTACCCAAGTTCTTCATTACCTTCAATTACTACTCCAAAAATTCATCAAACGAAGAGAGAATGGCATGCAACGACGAACTTGTGATGGTTTTGGAAACCAAACGAAACCCGACTATTTGGAAGCACTTCGACTTGTGTTTGATGACCGACAACCATGAAATGGCTAGGTGCAAGGGTTGTGGAAAGTTTATGAAAGCGGCCGCCAACTCGACTCTAAAGAAACACACCGAACGCCATTGCCCCGTGACCAAGGCGAAAAACGAGAAGGGTGAAGGATTCGGTTCCTCAAATGTTTAGGTTGTTGTTGTGTAATGTTTAGTTAAGTTAGGTTTGTTATGTTTAGTAAGTTAGGTTTGGTAATGTTTAGTTAAGTTAGGTTTGTTATGTAATCGGTTCCTTTGAAATAAATAAACGGTGTGTTTTAGCTTTAGTAACCGGTTATAAAAAAAATCAAATTAATAAATCACATCAACATCAAGTTCTTAAACACTAACAGTAACCGGTTTCCAGTAACCAGTTTATAGTAACCGGTTTTCCAGAATTACACATCAACATCAAGTTCTTAAACACTAACAGTAACCGGTTTCCAGTAACCAGTTTATAGTAACCGATTTTCCAGAATTAAAAAAAACCCGGTTCAAAATTTAAAACAGTAACCGATTTACTTCCTTTGCCTTTTTCTTGTGTCGGGTGCGGCACTTTCACATGCGCTACGCTTTGGTGCGGCCACTTCGGTACAATCATCTTCGGAATCGTTAGTCTCTACTTCGTCGTCCTCCTCTTCATTAATAATCTTGTGCTCTAACTCCACTTCATCTTCTAGACTCGTTTTATGTTGAACACGGTCAACGACATCCAAATGATCCTTTCGGTAAATTGCCATCTTTAGCGATGCCGGTGTTAGTCTTATTCTTTGAATGGATAATACCCTACCACTAAGAGAAAAAAACACTTTCCGAAGCTACCGTGGAAGCTTGGACCGTTAGTATATCACGAGCCATAGTGGCTAGAATCGGGAATTCCGATTTTTTTGATTTCCACCATGCCAAAATATCAAAGTTGGTATATTCCTCGGCGGTCATAGTACGCAAATGATATTGAAAAAAAATTATCCACTAAACAATATTTGATTATTGTGGCATTTATAATTTTATAAATATTTTCTCCCGTATGAGGAGAAGGAAACTCTTCAAATGCAATCGTACGCTTCATCATTTGCCATGTATCGGGATCAACCCAATGAGCGGTGACACAAATGTATGATTTGGGTAAACCGTGTGGAGCCGACCATACATCACTAATTAAGTTTACACTAGTTTTTAAAGTTAAAAAAAAACAATTAAATCTTTTCTTGCATTTTCCCTTAAATTTAAACAATGGCTTTTTAAAGTACGATGACTTACATGTTTTTAGCGAGGTTGAAGCATTTCCCTAATAAGCTTAGTAAGATCGGGGTCGTCGAAGTGTCCAAACGACAATGCTTTTTGAATCACCAACTTCGCCATCCTATCACGAGCTATCTTTTGTTCATAGCGAAATATCGTACCATCTTTTGAGAATTGAACTTGACCGGGTGTCAAATCTTTTAAAGGTTTACAATACTTTTTAGCATGCTTCGTTAATGGCGAGTTAGAGTCCTTGCTTAACAAGGCGCCACAATGTTTACATTGTGTCACACCCCGATATTTCCACATATTTTCGGTGGGACCGGTGGGGAGTATCGTGACGTAGTTGATATCATCATAGTCAATATATACAGTTTATTGCACAGCGGAAGTCTTGGTAGAATAATATTAGTACAAACCGAAAAGCAAAGTATAATTAAATATTATACAAAAGGTTGTAAGAGGATCCACAGGCGGATCTAAAACAGAAATACAAAATATTGTTCAACAGACTTTAAGCGTTTAGAACTTGCAAGATTCTTTAACTAACGCCCAGAGCTCCCAGCCAATTACGTACAGTACCTGTCACTTAGTCTTTTTGAAAAATACGTTAGTTTACACTGGTAAATACAATTAACCGACTCTTTTGAAATCATTTATGAAAATTGATTTACATGCACAAGGCACAAATATTTTATAACTTGGGATAATTATATTAATAACAATCTTGTATCAGATTTACATGTTTTTCCAACATTTTGGGCCGGTATAAAAGCCGAACAAGATTAATCGACACACCACAAATATAAACTCACAGCGGGTCATCCCAGCAAATGAGTATATCTTTTACATACGCAACTGACAGGTGTATGCCTACACCCTGTGCTTAAGTCGTGGCCATTTACGTTTTTTTAAATGAGTCGAGGATATCCAGGACACGGTCATTAACCCCCAATGTTATTTGTTATCAAGCAACACTGATTAAAATGGGATTATGCAATTTAACCATATTTGATTTAAAGGTTTCTACACCCGACCAAGCGGTAATATTTTACCGTATCCCAAGCCCGTATAAGGGAAAATAAGTAAAAATTATTTACCTGAGTTTAAAATGCAAGTTTAGTATTGTCAGCCGTATATTCTACTCAAACAAGTACAAATAACTTCTACCGGGGCTCTTAATCTGGAACGAAGGTTTTATTAACCTATTAGATTCCTAACGGGTCTTATTTAAGTTGTAACTTATGGGCTTGTTTGGCTAAGCTTTTCAAAACTACTTATTTGCTTATTTGCTTTTCTGAAAAGCAAATAAGCAAATAAGTAGTTTTGAAAAGCTTTAAAATTGAGCTTTTCAAAACTACTTATTTGCTTATTCGCTTTTCAGAAAGCAAATAAGCAAATAAGTAGTTTTGAAAAGCTTAGCCAAACAGCCCCTTAGACCAGTTACTTTTAAAGAAAGGTTTACGACACGAAACGCTAGATTAAGCGATGACCGGATTGGAATGTGATTTAGACCCAACAAGTACGAAGACTTGTATAAAATGGGTAACCTAAATACATTCTGGATTTTGAAGTAAAAATGATAAGTTTTGACCTGTTTCGGCTAATTTATGCAAACTACTTACATAAGTCGTACCGAACGCGTATAAGCATAACGGGTAGCCGGATGAGTCATGTACAAGTTCCATAAGTTATTATGATTTAAATATGGTATGATATCAGTAGGATATCAACAATTATGCCCCAAAAGAGTTTAAAACCAATTTAAGTCCCGTAAGGGTATTTTGGTCATTTTAAAGTTTATAAAAGAGGTTTAATAGTAATCTGAGGTTCTGGTCTAAAATATTCTGTAAAAATATTTATTGTATGTTGTTAAATCAGTAAGATATCATACATATGTGCAGTTTACTATTTATGGCCAAACTATGCACCGTAGGGGCAATTTGGTTATTTCACCTATGTTTTTTTAAGGACGAGTTTGGAATTCTGAGTTCATGACTTGTATTTACGGTATAAATATAAAAATTTATTTATAAAATCAGTAGGTAATAAGTCTTAGGTGTTAAATATGGTTTTAAACCATACTATGCACCTAATTATCGTAAAAGTCGATAATTGACGATATTTGAGATGTTTATGAAATTCTGAGATTTTGATCAGACTTGAATGTTTAAAATATTTTGTTTTACATATAACATCAGTAGGAAAAGGTTTGGCATGCTTATCATATGTTAATCTCGTTTTATTAGCAAAAAGGTTATTATCGTCATTTATCGAATTATACAAGAACTCAATGATATCGTCAGTTTATAATCTGACCCAATATTCCAAAAATCCCTAAAAATATTATCAAAATAGTAGGTAATGATTTTGGTTCCAAAATTTGGGTTTAAATATGATTTATGCATAAAAACGTAATTTAATTAATAAAAAGTTTCATTTTACGATATCTTGCATAACTTTAGTTTGAGACCAGAAACTGATGTCAAATTTATTTGACATGCTTATATATTAGTAACACAGAATTTTTTATACTTATATATCCAAAAATCTCGTTTTTGCAATATAAGGGCATAATAGTCAAATTTAAGCAATTAACGGAACATGCAAATGAACTCTGATTTCTAAGGGACCATGTAGTACAACCTTAGAGGGTTATATTAACATATAATATGGTCACAATGTAACATCTTGATTTTCTTTTAGAGTTTAAAATATACTTTTTGTTTATAAATAATAGCCTTATAGAAGTATACTTATAGTAACTTCTAATGAGGTTCTGAATGTTGTAGAAAAGTATAAAATTTATAAAGGTCATAATAAAAATTCACAAATTATGAAGGTAGTTTATAATTATTTCATAACCTTGAGGACTAGAAGTTGATTTTTATTAAACCTGGATATAAAAGGGGGTCAAATGGGATTAAAAAGGGGTAATATCCAAAATTCAAGTCAGGGGGAAATTAGAGAAGGGGGTCGACGACCCCTGTTGTTGGCGAAAAGAAGAATCGGCCAAAATGGGGGGTTTCTTTCACCAATAGGTTTGCAAATTCGAGAGATTAAGGCTGGATTTTTACCATCTTCCATCGATTTATAGGGTACTTGGTATGTAATCTTTCATTTGGCTTTAGTGAAATTCATGGGTTAGGGTTTTTGTGTTTCGTGGCTTCAAAAACATGCGATTTATGGTTCATGGAGCTTGATTTTAGTGTGTAAAACCTAACTGATATGTTAGGGTGATTCAAAGTAGCTATAGAGTTATGGATCCATGTTGCATGTGATGGTTAGTTACCAAGTTTTATAAGTTACTAGGGTGGGATGGAAACCATGTATGATAGAAAGATTGCAACTGAGTAGAATTGCATCATCATAGGAAATTATGAACTTGCGAGTCTAAAACAATGGTGGTATTGTTCAAAGAGTTAAAAGATGGTAATGTTGGGGGATTATAACCAAATGGTCATGTTTAAATGAAATTTTTGGAGTTAATACATTATCGGAATTTTATATAGAAAAATTGGGCGGTTCGAATATGATATTAAAACAATGGGTATTAAGATGCAATGCCAAAGGCGGGTCATTTTGATCCATATCTAATCGAGCGTGGGGTGTTATGTGTAGGGAAGTCTAACATATACAATGTAACATGTTTGACTTAGGAAGTTAAGGACACGGGGTGCAAATTAGGACTACAATGTATTATTTGGCCAAGGTGAGCGACTTAACTTGTGGCTTATTGCTATTGGTATGGTATGATATGATTATCATCAAACAATAATTATATATCCTCATCGTCTCATGTATAATTATCTACATTAAGTTACTGGGAACTGAACTTAAATATATATGGAAGATTATTAGTGGTTAAAGGTAAAAAGATCCGTAACGAGTAAGCGATTTTATATGTTAATTGAAACACAAATAGATGTGTTAACAATAACTATAAGATGGTCACGAGCTTTTAACGAGTTGTAATGTAATGACCATATCGCATCTATGTTTAGAATAGTTATGTTGATATTGATATTGCCTTCTATTTATATGTGTGTTTGTAACGTGCTGGTAGTTGAATATAAATGAGTTACTAATGAGTTGATGAGTTTGCTAGTCAAGGCTTAATAGTGGAATTGCAAATGGGCTGAGAAACCTAAATGGCCTTATGATGAATAAAATTAAAAGGACCACAAAGGTGAGTAAAAATTATCTTATATTATCCAGAATTGGTTTGTTATTCCAACTCGACTTATTATTTTAGATCCATTAATTGTATAGTCTGATGTATGGTCTTTTGTAAAGGTGATATAAACCTGAATTTTTATAAGTCTTGATGGTTTAGACTAAAGATGATTTATTCATTTATGTGTAATGGCGGGAGTTGCCTGCTAGTTTTTCTTAACAGCATGTCTTGTTGTCTATTTGTAATAGTACGGGTTTCCTACTAGCCCTTTGATGGAATAAATTACATTTAGATTGAAGTGTTATGAGTTGCTATACATTACTTTCATTATGTTTGTTAAAAGAAATAAAATAGTTATAGCTTGTACTGGAAGTTCAAAGAGGTGAAACCAAATTGTAATGTGCCTATCTTGTGTTATTAATATAATGTATAATAATGTGTGAGATTAACAAAGTTTGGGGGTGGTCAGGTTTGCGATTAGAATCTTTCTTTGTGAACATGTAGAGTGTGACCTGTATAATACATCGTGTACCCAACTGTATGATACCTGTGGGTTAAATACATTATTCATTTAATTTTAGTTATGTGTTGTAATAATGTGACCATGGTAGAGATAACGAATGTGTGGTAGAGAATAACAAATGTGTGCACTATTGTGTAAAACATGAATATTGGCAATGTTATCTTACTACTTTGGTGTGAATTGATCTATTAAGGGTGTTCTTCTTTGAAGTGTATGATCTCCAATCTAGCAGGGACAATCAAGCATAAATGGATCAAAAGGTGTTGGTTAAAAGTTGGAACAATCGTGTTAGAGTTGCATAGTCATGGCCTATGGTTTGATTGCGATTCCTCGTGGACATTAAGATTTCTATGTTCTATTTAAAATACATGATTTAACGAGTCCTCACTTAGCTATGGCTAATCCTTGTGGTATTAATGTGCAGGTAATGCAATGTGACTAAGGATCATAGTAGCCAAGTCATGTGGGATAGTTAACTGGCCTTGAAAAGGTGGTATTACTTTTGAGGAAGTCAATCTTCAGATGTTTTTGTTCAAGGGCTGGTGTGATCAAGTCTCGGAGGCAGGGCAACAAAGTGGATATTTGTGATTTTGAGATCTGTGATATTGGTGTTCATCGGCTATGTAGTTTATTCTCATCGCGTCAAGTTTTCTTATATGATCTTTTTTTGGAGTATAACCCCAGTGTTCTTTTCATTAAAAATGTCATGGGTCACATGTGATATTGAGTTATGTATTAGTTTGGTGAATTATTAGCTTTTGAACAGGCATCGTGTGTTCCGTAAGGATTGCCCCTTACACGAATGGGTCATGCCAAAAATTTTCTAAGAAACCATGTTATTCAACACGTGCTAATGAGTTGGAAAAGTGATTAACATTATTAGAGTTAAGATACTTTTATTGTGTAAAGATTAAAAAAAACATGGGCCTAAATTCCGCAAGTGTTTAAAAAGGGTTAAAATAATTATTAGGGTGTTACACACAAAGGAACCTTAAGGAATAACTAAACTAAGCTAATTCGGGCCAGAACTGAAAGTCAAAGAAAAAGTCAACTTTTGCGACTTTCGATTGCTAACCGAGCCTAAACTTAGAATTGTCGGGTTGAACATGTCTAAACATGTTCTTATAATATTTACCAAGTTATTAAAGTGATAAAACTGATTTTATAGCTTCTACATTATGAGATATGAATTTTTATTAAAAACTGACTCATTTGACTTTTCTGATAATTACTTTGACCCAACAATTGACTAAGCAAACGTGATAATTAGGAGGTGCCCTTTTGAGGGATTAACACCTACTTAATTACCAACAAATAGCCACTTTCAAATTGAATAATGACTGGAGCGTTTATGATTAATTTACAAGTCAAAGTAGAATTACACTAACTTTGACTTTCTGTCCTTATACTAATGAAAACTGAACTACAGGAGCCAAGAACACTTACAAGGGTCCTTAGTACGAAAATTTGAACTTAGAGAGCTTTCTTATAAACCAGGATGCTCCAGAGAATTCAACTTAGAGAGTTGTTTGAGAATTTCTTTGAAGTGAGCAAGTTCCACAATGAGAATGAGGGCCTTTAAATAGAGGAATTGGATGAAGTAGGATTGATCCAAGTGTCCCAGGTGTAATTTAATGCAAACATGAGTCCAAATGGTTTTTAAAAACCATCAACATGCAGCTGAATTCGTTTACAGGTTGCAGAGAATCAATATCAGATTTCAGGTTGCATGCTGGGCATCTGCCAGTAACTGGCTGGAAACTGGTCTCCGTCACGCCACGCGCCAGGGAGAGGAGCACTTGGCGCGCCACACGAGGCAGTCGGTTTCAAAAGTTGTTTGTTTTGTTGCAAGATCAGTCCCTGCACTTTCAGAACTCGATTATCTGACATTTTCAGCATGAGGGGCCCATATAATCAGGTTTTAATTGTTCTAGGGAGTAAAACCATGCATTCATATGTTTTGGATTTATTGAAATGGTCTCCCGAGAGAAGAATTGTCAATTTGACACTTTTAACCCCTCTTCTTGGAAATTGCAAATTACATGACAAGATTGTACCGAAACTTCATGAAATCATTATCTGATATTCATGAGAGTATAATAAAATGTTACAAAGCATCAGGATCGTTAAAAGGTCTCTCAGAGGTAAGAATTAACATGTTGACACATTTAACCCCTGTGTTTTGTAAACTTTTGATTTTAAGCACAAACGGCTTCTTGCGTTCGACAATTTATTCAATAAACAATACGAACATCGCATGAGGTCATTCAGAGGCATAAGTTCGGCATGTTGACGCTTTTAGTCCTTCCACATACATCTATACACTGTTTGACAATTTTAGTCCCTCAAGATTATCTTTTTACATAACCAGGGTTTATGACACGTGTCATCACTATATTGGACATGTTTTTGCGAGGTGTTACATCCTCACCCCCATAAAAGAAATCTCGACCTCAAGATTTACTGAAATAAATGAGGGTATTTTTGTTTCATCGTGGATTCAACTTCCCACGTATATTCTGGGCATCTACAGGCATCCCATTTTACCTTTACAATTGGCACATTATTTCTTCGAAGCTTTTTAACCTGTCGATCCTCGATCGACAAAGGCTTTTCAACAAACTTCAAGCTTTCATCAATTTGCACGCCTTTATGAGACATTGCTAATGACTCATCAGCCAAACATTTCTTTAAATTGCAGATGTGGAACACATTGTGAATTCCACTAAGTTCTTCAGGAAGACTCAGCTTATAGGCCACGCTTCTGACACATTCGATGATTTCGAATGGTCCGATATATCTTGGGCTCAACTTGCCCTTTTTTCTAAATCGTATCACTTGTTTCCAGGGTGATACTTTAAGTAATACTTTATCACCTACCTTGAATTTTAGAGGTTTGCGCCTCTTATATGCGTAGCTCTTCTGCCTGTCCCTGGCAGCTTTTAGACGATCATGGATCTGAACAATCTTGTCCGTTGTCTCCCGGACTATCTCGGGTCCTGATAGATGGGTTTCTCCAACTTCTGCCCAACAAACTGGCGTTCTGCACTTTCTTCCATACAGAGCCTCAAAATGTGCGGCTTGGATGCTCGAATGATAACTGTTGTTGTATGAAAACTCAATCAAAGGAAGATGGTCATCCCAACTTCCACCCAAGTCAATAACACAAGCCCTGAGCTTGTCTTCACGTGTTTGAATCGTACGCTCACTTTGCCCATCCGTCTGAGGATGATAAGAAGTACTGAAATTCAAACGAGTGCCTAGAGATTGATGAAAGCTTTTCCAAAAATGAGATGTGTATCTAGTATCCCTATCAGAGATAATAGATACTGGCACTCCGTGGAGAGATACAATCTCATCCACATATAGCTGGGCTAGTTTATCGGAGCTATGCATCTCCTTGATGGGTATAAAATGAGCTGAGTTCGTCAGTCTGTCGACTATAACCCATATTGTATCATTCCCATGTTTCGTCTTTGGTAACTTGGTAATAAAATCCATACTTAGCATTTCCCACTTCCAAGTGGGAAGTTCTGGTTGTTGCAGTAAACCTGATGGCTTTTGATGCTCGGCTTTAACCTGTGCGCACGTAAGACATTTAGCCACATATGTGGCTATGGATTTCTTCAATCCTATCCACCAATAATTTGCTTTAAGATCTTGATACATTTTATCACTGCCCGGGTGAACTGAATATTTAGTACTATGAGCTTCTTGGAGGATTACATCCCTAAGTCCTCCATGAATTGGAACCCAAATTCGACCATTCAATCTAAGGATTCCATCTTTGCCAAAAGACAAATGATCAGCAGTTATGCCTAACTTCTCATTTGGAAAGTTAGGTTCCAATATAGCTTCCTTCTGAGCAGCTAACAGTCTTTCATTCAGACTGTTCTTTAGTTCAATACTTTTGGCATTGATCCTAATAGGTTTGACCATTTCTTTCCTGCCCGAATTTCACAATCATAATCGTTTAGTGTTTCCATCCAATGACGCTGCCTTATATTGAGATCCTTCTGGTTAAACAAATTTTGAAGGCTTTTATGATCTTAATATACTACACACTTGGTTCCATATAGGTAATGCCTCCAAAGCTTAAGTGCAAATACAATGGCACCCAATTCCAAATCATGGGTGGTGTAATTCTTTTCGTGCACTTTTAGTTGTCGCGATGCAAATGCGATAACCTTGCCTCTCTGCATAAGCACACAACCCATACCTGTGTGCGACACGTCACAATAAATGACAAACTCTTCTATCCCTTCTGGCAATGTCAACACAGGAGCATTGCTTAATTTTTGTTTAAGAATCTCGAAAGATTCTTGTTGTTTGGGACCCCAATCAAACTTTATATTCTTGCGATTTAAGGAAGTTAACGGTGCAACAATCCTTGAAAAATTTTCGATAAAACGCCTGTAGTAGCCTGCCAAACCTAAGAAACTGCGAATTTCAGTGGGCGTCTTAGGCGCTTGCCAATTCATAATCGCTTCTATCTTAGTGGGATCTACTTGGATACCACGCTCACTTACCACATGTCCAAGAAATTGGATTTCTCGAAGCCAGAATCCCCATTTGGAAAATTTTGCGTAGAGCTTATCTCGTTGCAGAAGTTTAAGGATGCATCGGAGATGTTTTTCATGATCAACTTGACTCTTGGAATAAATAAGTATGTCATCTATGAAGACAATGACAAACTTGTCCAAATACGGCTTGCAGACATGATTCATAAGATCCATGAATGTTGCAGGTGCATTAGTGAGCCCGAAAGGCATCACTAAGAACTCGTAATGGCCATATCTTGTTCTGAATGCGGTCTTGTGCACATCTTCGGTTCTGACCTTCAACTGATGATACCCCGACCTCATATCGATCTTTGAGAAATAACTTGCCCCTTGTAGTTGATCGAACAGATCGTCGATCCTAGGAAATGGATATTGGTTCTTGATTGTAACTTTGTTCAGCTCGCGATAATCAATGCATAGACGCATTGAGCCATCTTTCTTCTTCACAAATAGAATGGGTGCTCCCCAAGGAGACGAGCTAGGTTGAATAAAACCCTTTTCTAATAGATCATCCAATTGTGTACTTAATTCCTTCATTTCAGTGGTGCTAGACTATAAGGAGCTCAGGCGACTGGTGCTGCTCCTGGTATGATATCAATTCTAAATTCCACTTGTCTGTCTGGAGGTAAACCAGGTAATTCTTCAGGAAAAACGTCTGAGCATTCTGAAATAACAGGAATGTCTTCTATTTTGGGTTTTGGCACGTCCACTGTCACCAGTGCCATGTAAATGACGCAACCTTTCTTCAAACACTTAGATGCCTTAAGCATGGTTACATGTTCAAGCAATCCATACTACGTATCTCCTTGAATAGTAAGTGATTCACCATAAGGGGTCTTGATAACAACTTGCTTCTTATCACAGGCAATTTGGGCTTGGTTAAGAGATAACCAATCCATGCTTATAACTATAACGAATCCTGCTAACTTTATCGGTAACAAAGACAACGAAAAAGACTGGTTCCTAATGGATATGAAACACCCATCTAAAATTGTTGAAGCAGTCTCTATGGTACCATCGGCCAATTCTACCTCATATTTTATGCCTAGAGTTTTAATAGGCAGATTTAACAGTTTACAAAATTTATTGTCTATAAACGACTTATCTGCACCAGAATCAAACAAAACTCTAGCATAAACGTCATTTATGAGGAAAGTACCTGTTATAACATTATCATTCTGCACTGCCTCCTTGGCATTCATCTGGAAAACTCGAGCATTGGTCTTTTTGGCCTCTTCAGGCTTCTTTGCAAGTTTGGGGAAGTTGGTTTTGATATGCCCTTTTTCGTTACAATTGTAACAAGTTGCATTCTTCAAATCTTTGCACTCTAAGGTTTTATGACCCTTTGTCTTGCAGATTCCACAGAGTTTAGCCTGCGGATCAATCGTGCACTTTCCAGAATGGTGTTTCCTGGAGTTCTTGCACTTGGGGCTTTTATTAGACTGATTTGAGTTGTTTCTAAGCTCAGACCCTTTATTATGCTCGGAGTTACCCTTCTTTTTCTTATTGGAGCGATGTGAGCTCTCATCCTCCCTTTTCCACTTTCCCTTATCAGAAGTCTTAACAGACGTATTCCTTATTGCATCAAGAGTGAGGGATAAGGACAAATCAATCACGGACCTATAAGTGGTAGGCCTGGAAGCTTTAACGTTTCCTTTAATATCCAGGGCCAGGCCTCCAATGTAGCGTGCGATGCGCTTAGGCTCAGGTGTAGCCAAATAGGGGATAAGTTTGGACATAGTTTTGAAACTCGTAACATAAGCTTGGCAATCCAAATTCTTCATGACCAGAGTCAAGAAGTCTGTTTCAATCTTTTCTACCTCATGCTGAGGACAAAAATTTTCTTTGATTTGTGCCACAAATTGTTCCCATGACAAGTTATAAAGTGGGACTTTCCCCGTGGCTTGGATTAACGGCCTCCACCAAGCTAATGCCTCCCCCTTAAATGATTGTGAAACAAACTTCACAACATCCTGTTCCGCACATCCACTAATATCCACAACAGTATCCATTTCATCAAGCCATGTCATACAGTCTATGGCACCTTTTTCACCTGTAAAGTCTCTTGGTTTGCAAGAGACAAAGTATTTGTAAGAACAAGTCTTTGAGCGCGGTTCCTGATTAAACACAATTTTCTTAGACGGCAGACTTTTCAGACTCGACGAATGTCAGGAATCGTCTTTCTTTGATGTATGTGTTTTGGAAGGAGGTTTAGTATGAGGTACAGATTGGGTCTTAGTGTGAGTAACACTTGGTTCTTTAAACATTCTGCCAACGGCTTTAGTGACAGCATTGTCTATCATTGCTTGTAGATCTGCACCTATTACATTCATTCAGGTGTTGTCATTCCTCACATTGGGATGACTATTAACCTCTTCTGATTCAGCCATTTTGGAGCATGATTGCTATAAAACAATTGACAATAATTTGTTTAGAAGTCTATTATGGAATCATCATTTTCGATGATTCATTAACCATGGTATAAATAGACCATATTTGGTTAATTTGATAAACGGATTTATTTAAATTTTTCATTATAATTAATCCCAGTTATAAAACATTAAGGATATTATGGTGGCACAAATGGCCTTATCACAAGGACAGTTTTAGTTTCATAAGCCATATTCTTTTAGGATCAAGGCATTTAGGTTTGAACATAGTTCATTACCTTTCTTGACAGGGAGTCATAGACTACAACTGTCATTTGTCTTATTGGACAATAAACATAGTCCGTAGCTACTTCATCACTAATGGATGTTTATAATGTGATCATCGCATTGATGATATAAGCCATGATTTCCAGTGGGATTTTCTTGAATCACGTTTGTCAAGAGTGCTAACACGTTCTTAGGTGTTAACAGGGATTTATATTCTTAAAAAGGCTTTACCATTATGGCCATATCTAAAATGACATATAGGCTAGGTTATACCTTTAAGATTTTCTTTTGAGATTTAATGGCAGATCAATTATAAATTGAAATGATATTTTTATTTATGATATAATGTATATGTATATGTTTTAATTCTAAATGTAATTGCAAAAAGGAAACTTCTCATAATAAGTCATAAGAATTACAATAGTTGCCGTAAACGTGATTCAAGAAAATAAACTTGTCCTCGCATGGACTAAATAAGAAAAGAAGTCCACGCATGGACTAAATACATAAATGAAATGTCCACGTAGGGACTTAATTGAAATGAAATTACAAAACAATAAATAAGGGTTTCTAATGATCCCTCTTCTTTTTCCCCTTAATGAGGTTTGCCAAACCCTTTAGAAGAGACCGCGACGACTTCTATGCTCTTCTTCTACCCTTCGTTCCACCTCATGCAACCTTTGGAGAATTTCTTGTTGCTGAGGCTGTTGAAGTGGCGGTTGCGGCGGCTACTGCTGCTGAGGTTGTGGAGGTGGCAGGTATTGATACCCGTAAGCAGGGTACCCAGTTGGGTACGCAGGTGGGAAGGGCGAGGGGTAGCGAGCATTGAAGTTTGCTGCCTCGACGTATGGGTTGACGGCATGTGCATTGTAGTTATAACCCGAGTAAGCTGGTTGCTCAAACGGGTTGTACCCAGCTGCATCTGGGTAAGCAAGGATTGGGTTTTCATAACCCATGGGTGGTGGTGTAGGTGCGACTGGTGCAGAGTCGACTTCAGAAACGACGTTTGAAGGCCCACCCATTTGAGGGTTTTCGTAGAGCAGAGGGTAGTTGTTCGAGTTTTGGGGGGTGCTGAAATGAAAACCCTCACGCACGGACATCCGTGCACTTCTTCTTCGCCTCGATGGTTCTGGAGGCGGTGGCTGCTCTAGCGCTGGTGGTGGCGGTGGCGTGACCGCCTGGAAATGTGGGTCCTCAGAAGGGGCCCGCTGATGTGGAGGTGAGTTGTGGTGAGGGGGAGTAAACTCCCTCTTATATGTGCTCCATCTTTCGGCCCACATGTCAGGGCCTCTGTATGGCGAACCATGAAAAGAAGATCCGCTTGAAATCTCGATGGGATGCGTCGGCGTCCCAGATGGTGGCATGGCGGGATCTAGATCATCGTCCATCTCCATGTCCTGGTATTTAGGAAAATGGTCTGTTGGTCCCAATGGATTACAATCCATTAGTTCGTCAATTTGGTTTATGGGGTTGACATGGCTCTGGAAGTAGGGTGTGGGGTCTTGAAAAGAGTGGTGAGAGTTGGAACGCTGTAAGGGAATGTATGAGTGGTGTGAATCCTGGGGCTCGTCTTCCTGTTGTGACCCGAATGAGTTGTGGTATGAGGGCGAAGAGCTAAGTGAGACAGAATGCCTCGCTGGTTCAAGATAGTTTCTCCAATCCGGGTGCGAATCGGAGCTGAATGTTGCCGATGGGGTCCGTCTATGCGAGGGCCCCGCTTCATGGTCGTTTCTTGTTCCCATCGGTGCCTTACCTCGGCCTCCACGTCCAAGTACTCTTGGCGGCATGATTTAAGTAATCCTGTCAAAACAAGGAAAAACAAACAAAAGATATAAACCAAATAAGATTAGGATTAATCCTAGGTCGTTTGCCTAGCCTCGGAAGTCAAGGAATGTGCAACTGTGTCATTGAGATTAAACACAAAAGGCTAGTGTTTAATTCCCTCAACGTTGGCTTTGATACCAACATGTCACACCCCGATATTTCCACATATTACCTGTGGGCCCGACGGGGAGTATCGTAACGTAGTTGATATCATCATAGTCAATATATATAGTTTATTGCACAGCGGAAGTCTTGGTAGAATAATATTATTACAAACCGAAAAGAAAAGTTTAATTAAATATTATACAAACGGTTGTAAGAGGATCCACAGGCGGATCTAAAACAGAAATACAAAATATTGTTCAACAAACTTTAAGCGTTTAGAAGTTGCAAGATTCTTTAACTAACGCCCAGATCTCCCAGCCAATTACGTACAGTACATGTCACTTAGTCTTTTTGAAAAATACGTCAGTTTACACTGGTAAATACAATAACCGACTCTTTTGAAATCATTTATGAAAATTGATTTAAATGCACAAGGCACAAATATTTTATAACTTGGGATAATTATATTAATAACAATCTTGTATCAGATTTACATGTTTGTCCAACATTTAGGGCCGATATAAAAGCCGAACAAGATTAATCGACACACCACAAATATAAACTCACAGCGGGTCATCCCAGAAAATGAGTATATCTTTTACATACGCAACTGACAGGTGTATGCCTACACCCCGTGCTTAACTCGTGGCCATTTATGCTTTTTAAATGAGCCGTGGATATCTAGGACACGGTCGTTAACCCCCAATGTTATTTGCTATCAATCAACACTGATTAAAACGGGATTATGCAATTTAACCATATTTGATTAAAAGGTTTCTACACCCGACCAAGCGGTAATATTTTACCGTATCCCAAGCCCGTATAAGGGAAAATAAGTTAAAAGTATTTACCTGAGCTTAAAATGCAAGTTTAGTATTCTCAGCCGTATATTCTACTCAAACAAGTGCAAATAACTTCTACCGGGGCTCTTAATCTGGAACGAAGGTTTTATTAACCTATTAGATTCCTAACGGGTCTTATTTAAGTTGTAACTTAGACCGGTTAGTTTTAAAGAAAGGATTACGGCACGAAACGCTAGATTAAGCGATGACCGGATTGGAATGTGATTTAGACCCAACAAGTACGAAGACTTGTATAAAATGGGCAAACTAAATACATTCTGGATTTTGAAGTAAAAATGATAAGGTTTGACCCGTTTCGGCCAATTTATGCAAACTAGTTACATAAGCCGTACTGAATGCGTATAAGCATAACGGGTAGCCGGATGAGTCATGTACAAGTTCCATAAGTTATTATGCTCTAAATATGTTATGATATCAGTAGGATATCAACAATTATGCCCCAAAAGAATTTAAAACCAATTTAAGTCCCGTAAGGGTATTTTGGTCATTTTAAAGTTTATAAAAGAGGTTTAATAGTAATCTGAGGTTCTGGTCTAAAATATTCTGTAAAAATATTTATTGTATGTTGTTAAATCAGTAAGATATCATACATATGTGTGGTTTACCATTTATGGCCAAACTATGCACCGTAGGGGCATTTTGGTCATTTCACCTATGTTTTTTTAAGGACGAATTTGGAAGTCTGAGTTCATGACTTGTACTTACTGTAGAAATATAAAAATTTATTTATAAAATCAGTAGGTAATAAGTCTTAGGTGTTAAATATGGTTTTAAACCATACTATGCACCTAATTATCGTAAAAGTCGATAAGTGAGGATATTTGATATGTTTATAAAATTCTGAGATTTTGATCAGACTTGAATGTTTAAAATATTTTATTTTACATATAACATCAGTAGGAAAAGGTTTGGCATGCTTATCATATGTTAATCTCATTTTATTAGCAAAAAGGGTATTATCGTCATTTATCGAATTATACAAGAACTCAATGATATGGTCAGTTTATAATCTGACCCAATATTCCAAAATCCCTAAAAATATTATCAAAATAGTAGGTAATGAGTTTGGTGCCAAAATTACGGTTTAAACATGATTTATGCATAAAAGCGTAATTTAATTAATAAAAAGTTTCATTTTACAATATCTTGCATAACTTTAGTTTGAGACTAGAAACTGATGTCAAATTTATTTGACATGCTTATATATTAGTAACAAAGATATTAGTATACTTATATATCCAAAAATCTCGTTTTTACAATATAATGGCATAATAGTCAAATTTAAGCAATTAACTGAACGTGCAAATGAACTCTGATTTCTAAGTGACCATCTAATACAACCTCAGAGGGTTATACTAACATATAATATGGTCACAAAGGAACCTTAAGGCATAACTAAACTAAGCTAATTCGGGTCAGAACTGAAAGTCAAAGCAAAAGTCAACTTTTGCGACTTTCGGTTGCTAACCGAGCCTAAACTTAGAATTGTCGGGTTGAACATGTCTAAACATGTTCTTATAATATTTACCAAGTTATTAAAGTGATAAAACTGATTTTATAGCTTCTACATTATCAGATATGAATTTTTATTAAAAACTGACTCGTTTGACTTTTCTAATAATTACTTTGACCCGACAATTGACTAAGCAAACGTGATAATTAGGAGGTGCCCTTTTGAGGGATTAACACCTACTTAATTACCAACAAATAGCCACTTTCAAATCGAATAATGGCTGGACCGTTTATGATTAATTTACAAGTCAAAGTAGAATTACGCTAACTTTGACTTTCGGTCCTTATACTAATGAAAACTGAACTACAGGAGCCAAGAACACTTACAAGGGTCCTTAGTACGAAAATTTGAACTTAGAGAGCTTCCTTATAAACCAGGATGCTCCAGAGAATTCAGCTTAGAGAGTTGTTTGAGAATTTCTTTGAAGTGAGCAAGTTCCACAATGAGAATGAGGACCTTCAAATTGAGGAATTGGATGAAGTAGGATTGATCCAAGTGTCCCAGGTGTAATTTAATGCAAAAATGTGTCCAAATGGTTTTTAAAAACCATCAACATGCAGCTGAATTCGTTTACAGGTTGCAGAGAATCAATATCAGATTTCAGGTTGCATGATGGGCATTTGCCAGTAATTGGCTGGAAACTGGTCTCCGTCGCGTCACACGCCAGGGAGAGGAGCACCCAGTGCGCCACGCGAGGCAGTCAGTTTCAAAAGTTGTTTGTTATGTTGCAAGATCAGTCCCTGCACTTTCAGAACTCGATTATCTGACATTTTCAGCATGAGGGGCCCATATAATCAGGTTTTAATTGTTCTAGGGAGTAAAACCATGCATTCATATGTTTTGGATTTATTGAAATGGTCTCACGGGAGAAGAATTGTCAATTTGACACTTTTAACCCCTATTCTTGGAAATTGCAAATTACATCACAAGATTGTACCGAAACTTCGTGAAATCATTATCTGATATTCATGAGAGTATAGTAAAATATTACAAGGCCTCAGGATCATTAAAAGGTCACACAGAGGTAAGAATTAACATGTTGACAGATTTAACCCCTGTGTTTTGTAAACTTTTGATTTTAAGCACAAACGGCTTTTTGCGTCCGACAATTTATTCAATAAAGAATACGAACATCGCGTGAGGTCATTCAGAGGCACAAGTTAGGCATGTTGATGCTTTTAGTCCTTCCACATACATCTTTACACTGTTTGGCAATTTTAGTCCCTCAAGATTATCTTTTTACATAACCAGGGTTTATGACACGTGTCATCACTACATTGGACATGTTTTTGCGAGGTGTTACACATTGGGCCTTTTGCGAACCGTCACTCATTTCGACCAAGTCCCAATTGCACCATACTTCCGCATTACGACTATGTGATAATGTTCCAACAACATATGGAGCGGTTTGACCTTGAGGAACATTATTGACGGATGGGGAATTTGTGGTTTTAGAGTTCTTTGAAGCCATTGTAAAAAAGTATTACAAGAAGTAGAAGAAAATGATATAAGAAGAATAAGAGGATTGGTGAGTTAAGCAAATGAAATTTGAAAACAATTTATAGGAATCGGTTCTAACGGCTAGTAACCGGGTACAACGGCTAGTAACCGGTTCCAACGGATAGAAACCGGTTCCAACGGTAATATTTGCAATTTAATGCGATTTCCAACGGATAGAACCGGTTCTAACGGTAACATTATACCGGGTATACTGGAGGAACCGAGCACGGGTGAGGAACCGGGTACGGGTTAGGAACCAGGTACTACCCATTTATTATGAGAAAAAGTGGAACCGGGTAAGAACCTCCGGGTTTTTTAAACCTGGACCCGGTTCTCCTATGTATCGGGTAGGACCTGGAACCGGTTCCAGGTCGGTTCTACGGGTTCGGGTTTGGAACCGGGTATTATGCCCATCTCTACGTGTAACTATAATTTTTATAATGTGTTTCAAGATTAAATGCATTAGCTTAAACATCACCTCGCGAGAGGGGGTCACGGGTTCGATTCACTACTTCCTCTTCTTTAGTATTTGTTAATAAAAGGAACACACACATATATATATATATATTGCACGAAAATGGGACAATAAGAGCATTCACATCCATTCCACCATATTTTCACCCTAAATTACACTAAAAAACACTATATTTTTTCTCTTCTTTTCAATTAAATAATATTTTTTAATACCTTTATCATTACATTTTCTCTCTCTTTCACTTATAACCACTTTCAAAATATGATAAAAAACTATAAGGGGTGAACAGTGCCCCCCCAAATATACAGATAAACAGTAACATTTTCTCATTCCTTCACTCACAATCACTTTTTATACTTTTTATTTTATAGAAACTTAACACACAGAATTTAATGGAATGGATTTTATTGTACAATGGACTCCTCAAAAAGAAATTTCTTATATTTGAACAAATTAGTAATTAATGTAGTTAGCCAAGTGTGTAGATGATGGGTTCCTTACACCCTTCGCGCGTGCAGGGGTGTGGTCATCCGTTGTTTGAAAGTCGCCGTTAAAAAAAATTAAGGGTTTTGATATTGATCTAATAAGACATACACTCGTTTTGTAATCATTTAATAATTTAGGAGCAATTATCGTGGAATATCATAAAATATTAAATTTTGATATATAGACCATTTTTAATGGTTAATGTCCTTAAGAGCTATTTTCTGTCACATCAGCGACAACCAAGCATCATCTTTTTTAGCCAAAAGTTTCTGCAATGGTTAGTACCCCTTATTGCCCATTTAAGCATTACTCAATTATTTTTTATTTTATCATTTAAATTATTCTACTATTTTAAATTACAATAAAACATAGTAAAAACTTCTCTTCGTATTTGATTATATATTTCATTCATTAATTATTATTTAAAAGATACACATAAATAAACAATTATACACCTTAATAATAAGTGCTCATGAATAGTGAACTATGATTATAATAACAGTTATTATTATTATGATTAATTAGTTATTATTATACATACATATTAATAATAACTAGTTATGAATAGTATTCATTAACTATGATTAATTTATATTATTATGATTAACTATTATACACATTATACACGTTAATAATAATTGCTCATGAATAGTGAACTATGATTAATTAATGAAGAGTAAATCTAATAATTATTAAACATTAAACATATTGAAATAAAATCACCATGAATAGTGATTTTATTATTATATTATACATATTAATATGTATAATAAAGTCACTATTAAAATAAAGTCACTATGAATAGTGATTTTTATCTTTCAAAAAATCACTATTAAAATAAAGTCACTTTGAATAGCGTTTTTGTTGAATGAAATTTATCTTTCAAAAAAATATTATACATATTAAAATAAAGTCACTATGAATAGTGATTTTTAATTTTTAAGTAACTAGGTTTTGATGCTGCGCGCCGCGTTGCGGCGCGACAAAATTAAGTCATTGTAAAACTATTTATTGCGACTAAATACTTGGTTGTTATTAAAGTTGTGCTATTTAGTGTCTTATTTTTAAGTTGACAAGTGGAGTTTTCATACAACAGAGCCGTTGGCAGCAAGCGAGTTAGTAACTCCTGGCGATGGCGACTATTGCGATGTCTAAGCATCCACTAACCCAACAAATAAGGAATAAGAATTGTATAAATACAATCAGAAAAACGTGTGAAACAGGAGAAAAAGAAAGATGACGTGAAGTTATGTAAGCATAAAATGGGGAAAAAAAAGACTCCATTATTTGAACTTAAGTCTCTTTAAAACACATAAAACAGAGATTTGTATAAAACCCCCTTGTTTTATTAACTGAATCACATTATTAATATGTGTGTGTATATAGTAAGTAATAAGTATTTTAATATTTAAGTATTTATAAACAAAAAACAATTTTTAAGTGTTATTCAAAAGTCAACAATTTCGGCTAAGGGAGGGTGTTTCGGGTGGGTAGTGTTGGGTGGGTAGTGTTTCGGGTGGGTATTTTAATATTGAGTAAACTGCAATTTTACACCCTGTGGTTAGGGGTGATTGGCACCCTTACCCCCCTAAGATAATTGCAATTTTACCCCCCACTGTTTGCTGTTATGTTGCAACCTTACCCCCCGGCCTCAAATTTGTTGACTAATCTGTTGACTATAACTTGAAATGACTATAATGCCCTTTCATATTACCCCCTGTGTTTTGTGCACTCTGTGATATTACCCCCTGCCACCACTGCCACCGCCATTCACCACCACAACCACCACTGCCACCTCCAGCCACCACCACAACTTAATATCCCTTTCATATATAACACCACCACTACTTCCGTCACCGGAAACCTGCAACTCCAGTCATCTTCTCCAACGACTGCCACCACTGCCACCTCCAGCCACCACCACAACCACACTGCCACCTCCAGCCAAACCGAAGCTGCTGCTGAGTCAGCTAAAATACCCATTATTCCAGCCACTACTCAGCAGCATGATCTCACTTATTAAATGCCACGTGTATTTGTTTAATTGTTTATTGTATGCTATTCAGGAATCAAGCTGGATTGGCTATTCTCTGCACCTTCAAATATGGAAGCATTGGAATGGGACTAGAAGCATACAGATATGGTAATACTCCTGTTCCTTGTTTTCTGTTAGATATCTAGTCAGATTTAAGCTTCTAGTTACTCGAATTCGTCACCAGATAGCTGTGATATTTAGACATTTAGTAACATTTTTATGCGTAGGCATCGACACGTAATCAAGTAGGGGTGTTCATTGTCTGATTTGACAAAATTTTACAACAACTGTTAGCTAAAAAGCTAACTTAAGTTACAGAAAACAACAAACTGAAGAGGCATAGTTGAGTGGGTCTATCAAACCGTCCGATTTTAACGGTTTAAACTTTAAACTAATTCTTTCTTCGTTAGTTGGTATAAAAAAAACAACCAGGTTCATGAAGATGAAGCATATGTATAGCTATATACTAAATGTCTAAAAAACAATAAAAACGACTAAACGGCCAAACCACCAAGACATAACTGTATAAATATCGAACCAGCCGACTTGTTTAGGTTTGGATAGTTATAAAACTTATTATCATCTACGAGATTATAAATAATATAATAATATACCCAAAAATGACTAAATGTAAATTCAGGAAAGATCTTTAAATTTAGTTCTCCACTTAGTCCATTATATAGCTAACCTGTTAACCAAAAAAATCATTTATTTAATCAGCTTGCAATATCATGTGGTTGGGTTTAAGGAAAGATGATCTGGCTGCAATACCAAAAGAATCTTTCGTTCCACTGAAGCCAAAAGATCTCCAAATTGCTAAAAGCTTGACTTCTTCTGAAATATTGCAGGTAAGCTTCTAAAACCCAGCATAAGATAGCATCACCATGAATTTTATTAATTAAAAAAAGAGTTGGAAGTCTGAGTAGAAAATCATTTTGATAGGATAACTATAAAGAAGAGTTGGCAGTAATGATACAGAGTGGCAAGAAAGCAGAAATTGAAGCTGTATACTTCCATGGGTATGATTTCATAGGGAAATACTTGGCAAATAAAATCATGCAAGTCAATATTGGACCAATATATCACTGACTCAGCAGCAGCTTCGGTTTGGCTGGAGCTGGCAGTGGTGGTAGCTGGAGGTGGCAGTCGTTGGAGAAGATGACCGGAGTTGCAGGTTTCCGATGACGGAAGTAGTGGTGGTGTTATATATGAAAGGGATATTAAGTTGTGGTGGTGGCTGGAGGTGGCAGTGGTGGTTGTGGTGGTGAATGGCGGTGGCAGTGGTGGCAGGGGGTAATATTATAGAGTGCACAAAACACAGGGGGTAATATGAAAGGGCATTCTAGTCATTTCAAGTTATAGTCAACAGATTAGTCAACAAATTTGAGGCCGGGGGGTAAGGTTGCAACATAACAGCAAACAGTAGGGGGTAAAATTGCAATTATTTCCTTAGGGAGGGGGGGGTAAGGGTGCCAATCACCCCTAACCACAGGGTGTAAAATTGCAGTTTACTCTTTAATATTTAAGTATTTATAAAAAAACAATTTTTAAGAGTTATTCAAAAGTCAACAATTTCGGCCAAGGGAGGGTGTTTCGGGTGGGTATTTCGGGTGGGTAGGGGTGTTTGGCAAAAATTCCACTTTATTATTTATTAACTTTGTCACGTGTCTATATGTTATATGTGAGTGGATGTACGTGAACCAATAAGGAAAGTTTACTATTGATTATGATGTGACAAGTACTATTCATTAGCTTTGTTTTTTTAATATATAGGATAATTGTTTTAATTTTCTTAATAATATTTTATTTATCATATATTCTTATTATTTTTCTAACAACTTGCGCTCTATATTTATTTTTTAACATCGCAGTATAAATCTATTGAAAACATATAATGTGCCACTATCGTACTAAATCGAACCAAAACTGATAGTTTTTTTTCAACATTGCAGTATAAATTTTATTGAAACAGATATCGTGCCCCTATATGTATTGATACTAATATTTATTTATATTGTGTTTGCTTCCAATAAACCAATATTTATTTATATTGTTTTTACTTTTGATAAATTGACATCGTATCGTTACCACATCGGTACTTGTACATGTACTCATTTGTATGGTTTCTATTTGGTAATGAGTTTTATGCCGTTGCTGTAGTTAACAAAATCGAAACCGACCAAACAACATCCATATCGGTACCGATACTTATTTTTATTGCTTTTGCATTCGATAAACTGACGTATCCTACCGTACAAGATTGGTATATGTACCTGTATTCATTTTTATGGTTCCCGGTTCTGATATTTTTATTTATACAACTCTATTTCTGCGATTATAAACGTATATCATTACCAATACCGTGCTGATCTGAAGTGATTGATACCGTGTGGACAACATCGTTGTCTGTATGGTGTTCGTTTTTTTCGTTTTCGGTAGATGTAAAACATGTGTTGATTTATATACCGAGTGCATGTATCGTACCAGTACTATAACGAACCTAAACAACACTGATCAAATGTCCACGATAACGTACCGTCGCAACGCGCGAGGAAATAACCTACTTGTTATATATTATATATATTGTCCTGAAGCTTCATGAACAGTACTTAATTTTTTTTCATTATTTGTACTATGATATAAATAAAGATGATGTGATTGATATATATAAAGATGATGGTGGTATAATGGTTTCTTTTTTTTTCCTTCTCATCCATGTGCTCCACTATTACAACATAATGATACTCTTGATAATATAATGTTATTGGTAGGGAATATAATTTCTATATGCATAGATATGTTTTATGAGTTTCTAACCGTTATTTTTTAAATAATTTACGTTTTAACCTATTTTATAATTATTTAATTTTTTTCTCTATTAACTTATGTTCATTACATATCTTAAAAAAAGTTGAATACACATGTGTCTTTAATTTTGTTTCTCAACGCTCCGGTATAGGTTTTGTTGAAAAAGAAGTTATATAAAAATAACTATATTTTTGACATCGTAAACTATAGTGAGTGCCGGTACCATACCAGTATCGTGAAGAACCGAAACGATACTGACATCGGTACCAGTATCGGGTATTATTGTGGTACCGACAGTGTTGCAGAAGTCGGTCTAGGCGGCCGATTTATCGGCGCTTAGGCGGTAATCGGTGAGTCATCGACTAAATTTTTGCAAATCGGTCCCAGTCAAAGGCGGTCAAAATCGAACCTAGTCGGAGAAAATTGGACTAATCGAACCCGAAAATTTATACTCACTTAACCCGAATTTTTGACTCGATCCATGGTTTTAAAGGGTTATACGCCATAATTTGTAACCCTAATTCATTCAGCCGTCAAAGATTCTAAAGAAACTTACCAGATCCATTGTCGAAACTCACAAATTTCGACTCTGTCGCACACCTCCATCCATCGTCGACGATCATAGTCTTCTTCTCCGACGGGACTGTACCCTTCTCCGGCAGAGAAATCATATATGTAGAATATCTTAAGTGTTGTTTATGAAAGAGAATCATTTACGAATTGAGTTGTAGTTATTCAATAGTATTTAATGGTGGATACATGATGCATATTTTTTTAATGGCTAATGTTATTCTCTCATACTCCTATATTTATAAATAAATCAACTCTTGCTTGGAATTGAATCCAAAACCTTCCATCAGGAGACAATAATCTCTACAAAGTAAGATAGCCCTAGTTTTCATGATGCATATACATATAGTGATATACATTCTTGAGAGAAACAAAGTTTGTTTATTTTATTCTTTGAATGAAATTTATTGTAGGACGTTAATGTTTCAGTAAGTTTATTAACTTATTTTATTGAATGAGTTTATTATGTTTTTTTAATTTAACTAATTATAATGGAATAATTAATATTGTGTATGTATATATAAATTTGAAAGTATTGTTTTTATATTATTGTGTATGTATATATAAATTTGAAAAATTACATATAAAAATTTCCATTTCAATTAATCCCGATTAATCTCTAGGCAGTACCTCACCGCCTGACTAGCACGTAGCGCATTCTACAACATTGGGTACCGGTATTTGTTTATATGGATTTCGATCAATGCAAAACACGCGTCTATATCTTTTTAGGGCATATGACAACTTTAAAGTTTGGCTTCTATACTAGGTGTCGATGTCGTAACGCATCAAATCCATATCGATCAAAATCGGTTTCCCGCCGCATCGCGCGTGAGAAGCATACTAGTACAATATTAAATTGAAACCAAAGCGAATGTTTTGTTTATGTCCACATTTTTTTATCTGCACCTCCACATCCCCTCATCACTTTCTCTCTCTAACAATCAAGAAGAGATCTTGCTGGAAACCTAGCTAACATATTTCTAATGATAGACCAGTAGTTTCGGTACCAAATATGTAATGTGATAATTTAACTAAATGATAGGAAATGTAACATTATGCTAAAGAGATACCCATTTATAACCTTATTTAACATATCTAAATACATTACACAATATTTGGTTTATCTCTCACAGCACAACCAACCAGGAAAGTACTAATGATTCATTCATACAACACACAACCGAAATCTTAAAACGAAACATGTTCATAACCTGAACTTTATTCATACAACACACTTGAAAAAGCTAGCTGTTGTCCCCAGACTTCCCAACTTCAAAAGCATCAAAACATCAATGATGATCTCATGATCACCTTGGACCTTATTCTGCACTGATTGGAAGCTGCAGAGAAGATAAAATTGGATCACAGTTAGAGTGTTAGACTACCATTTCAAAAAAAAAAATAAAAAAAAAATAAAAAAAAAAAAAAAAAAAATAATAATAATAATAATAATAATAATAATAATAATAATAATAATAATAATAATTGAAACAAAAGATTTACATGTACAGTTAGACTACCATTTGGATCCTACAAAGTATTTAGAGATTTATGAATTATATATCATCTTTACTATAATAATACACGAATTTCTAACCTATAAATAGTACGTAATACCTGAGAGATGAGTTGGTTAGAGTGATTATCAAGAAGAGGACCATATGTGCAAGTCTTAACCTCCTCAAACTGCGCTCTATCGTACGTTACATTTGCAGTCGCAAATGTGAACAAGAGCTTTTCGCCATCCACTGTGACGTCGTACATATCTACCCATTCGCCCGACGGGAATTGATCCTTATGGCCTACCATCCCGGTAATTTTACCGTAGGTGATCTTTCCGGTAAACACCGGGGCGAAGTAATTGAGGTATACGTACTGTACGTAACATGGTTCCTTAAAGTGGACGGTGAAGCTGAAGGTGGGTGGAAAAAGGCCTGCGGGGGATATAGAGAAAGATTCGACGGGATCAGGTATAAGGGCGGGCGGAAATCCAAGGAGTTGGAGAAGTTGGTGTAAGTTTAAGCTTAAATTTCGGGATGCAGAGGTGGAAGGTGTGAGTGAGACAAGGGCGAGGAGGAGGAAGAGAGACATGTGAGAAGCAGTTGCCATGGTTAAATATACTGATTGCTTCTTAAGTTAAGTTGTGATGAGGACTTGATAAAATGAGAGTGTAGTATATATAGGCAACAAAAGCCACCCTATCGTGAGTTTTTTGCTAATTATCTATACTAGAAAAAGCAACTAAACGTTCGACTTATCAACAGGAGACATCAAACTTTGTTTTGCATGTTCAATCTCAAACACCACATTTGTTTTTTCTGCTTCCGTTTTAACGCCTAGACGTTCGATTCGTATATATATTTTCTTTATTTAATTTTGTTTGCGGTTCTATCTCGATTTGTTTTTTTTTTCTGCTTTTGTTTGTTTTTCACATTTGTATAATTTTGTTATTTAATTTTGTTTTTTGTTATATATATATATAGGATGAAGTGCCATATCTAAGGATAATGATCGAGTAATATAGTATGAAGTCGCATATCTAAGGATACAGATCGAATAGGATGAACATCGCATGGTAGCGATGAACAATAAAAACCCAATTGCAGATCTATCCAAGGTGCGTAAATGATTTGATTTTCATTTTGATTTTTATCCAGGTTCGATGATCATATATTACCCATGTTCATTTTTTAAATTTAAGGATTTTTATCAACCTCAAAGAATGGAAACAGTCTATAAATGGCGTCAACATCAAACAAAGAATTGGTTTTTTTATCAACCTAAAAGAATGGAAACAGTCTAACAAACGCCAGTGCTTATATGGTTCATAGTTGCTGATGGCGATGACGAACAATCAAATGATGTCACTCAAAAAACCGGCTTGCTTGACATGCCTACTTGGGCTTGCCTTTAATTTTACTATAAACATGTTCGGATATTCTTGACTTTGGAGTTGTTGATATCTCAGATATCAAATGTTCAAAAACAAAACTAGGAGTGTGTTGGGTGTGGATTCATGTTTGTAAGAAATAACAAAGGATGATTGGAAGAAATGTATGAACTGGATGAAAAAAAAAAAACTATATTTAGAAAAGCTATGGTTACTATGGTAGTGGTTTTTCATGCTGTTAGAGGGATGGAGGAGGCTTAAAACAATGGGAATTTAAAAAAAAAAAAGGGTAAAAATTAGGGTGGAAGGGTGCTCCCCATATGGGAAGTAATAAACTTTTCCCCTAACCAATAATATCATGTTATGCCATGTCATGTCAATTACCCTTTACACTCATCATTTTACACTCAAACACTAAGGGTGTCCGGGGCGCTTAGCGGGGAGGGGTGCGGTGAGGCAAGTCCCCGAACGGGAACACCGCCGCCGACCCCTCGGGGAGTGTAAGCGGGGAGTGAGGAGTGGTGTGTGTTCACCGCACAAGTTTTCAAGTTTTGAACGTTGGGCAACGGTCGGATTCAATAAAAAAAATCAATTTTAACCAATAAAAATAACCAACTAAATCTAATTTTTTACCACACAAATTCTCAATCTTACTCTAAAATTCTTTCAAATACAACACAAAGCCAAACCGAGCAATGGAGAACCAACCCCGCGAAGCCAAGAAAAAGTCCGTCGGCTCTTGATGTGCGATAAAGTGTCGTATATATTAGGTGTATATTTTAAGCCCTTTTTAACACTTATTTTAGCCAAGTTTTAAATTTATAAAACACGATATTTCACTAACACTAAACACACATATGGGCAAGTGCACCCATCGTTGAGTGTAGTATAGCGTTGGTAAGATACCGAGGTCGTCCAAGGACACAAGAGCTTTTAGTACCGGTTTATCCTCAACTTCTAACCAAAATAAAAGTTTAGATAAATGTTTTAAACTAAGAAAAATAAAACTAACTAAAATGCTGAAAATAAAAATAAAAATAAAAACAGATAGACAAGATGAATCACTTGGTTCCGACTCGTATCTAGTATAACCTTTGATTATTTCCGCACTTTTGCACATAATTAAGAGATTATCTTAGTTATTGTAGTAGGCCCCTCTTTTGAAGGCGACGTTACCCTCACCCCAGTAGTTTGAGTCAGCAGGGATACAATCCTAAAAGGGTGGATTATTGGAAGATAATGAATTAAGTTATTAATGCAGTATTGTGGTAGGCCCCGCTTTTGGCGGTGACGTTACCCTCGGCTAAGTAGTCTGAGTCAGCAGGGATACAGTCCTAAATAGCCGGGTTATAGTATTAATAGTAGTTAACTTATGAGGGGATCAAAGAGTTTGGACCCCCGCCATCCAATACCGTGAAGTATTGAAGGAGGTCCTACTAAATTTGACCCAGGTCCATTGCAGGACCTCTAAACGCTAAACAATGGCAAGACCTTTACCAAACCGTTCCCTTAACCCCCTACCAGGTAGCCAACATATCTCCATATAGACCGTGGAGATATGAATGGTGAAAATCCTTTATTTTATATAGACAGTAAAATAATGCCAAGACACCACGGACAAACGATAAGGAAAGATCACCTTCAACATAAGTAACTAGTTATTAAAGTCATTAATACAAAACCAAATAAAAAGTGCAAAAGATTAGAAATAAAAAGTATTATACTAGACACTTTGTCTTCACCAAGTGATGTAAGAGACTTAGGCAAACATGGCCTTGATTGTCAAGAACTCTTACGATCAATCTTGGATCCCGAGACGACTCACACACTCTACGATGGACAATGGATGATGGTGGTGGATGATGGTGTTGTGATGGTGGTGGGTGGTGGATGAAGTGTGAGAGAGGTGGTGTGCCAAGGGATGAGATGAAATGAATCCAAGCACTCCTATTTATAGGCTGAACAGAGAGCTGGACACGGCCCCGTGTCCACTGGGCACGGCCCCGTGTCCGTCTGACACTCTCTCTCCTCATTAATTGTAATTCGCAATTACAATAAATGCGCCTGCTGTACTTTCGACACGCCCCCGTGTCCGCTGAGCACGGCCCCGTGATGGGCAATAGAAGCTTCTATAGGTTTGTCTTTTCTGCTGCTTCTTGGGTACGGCCCCGTGCTGGCTGAGCACGGGGCGTGTTCAGTCTTCTGTTTTCTCTATTTTGCTTTGGAAGGTGCCGTTGAGGGTTCGGGCAGTCCACTAATGTTCCTTTTCTTGTATTTATGTTGGATTTAGCTGTCTTTTTGCTTCTTTTGCGTTTTTGAGCTCATTTAATCCTGAAAATACAAAAGGAAGACAAAAACACTCTTTTTCCAATATTAGCACTAAAAAAGGGTTAGTTTTATGCCTCAATTGATGTAATTTATATGTTGCATTTTACACACATCAAATACCCCCACACTTGAACTTTTGCTTGTCCTCAAGCAAAACTCTTTAATATGTGGCTTACACTCCCAAATGGAATAGGTAGAAGAGAAGGTTTTGGGCTTGTCGTAGAGTGTCGGGATTTCCAAGATCTTTTTGGGTTTTATTTTTATTTATTTACACTCCTATTCGTAATGATTTATTTAGAACTGTTCATAAAAGAAATTACTTATTTGGGCATAACATGCCTTTTTAAAATTCTATTTATATACAAGTTCACATACCTCGCGGGGAAATCACTCACACTCGGCCGAAGGTGTATTTTTAGTGAATCACTCGAGAGCGGCACGGAACTTATTCCTACCATAGGCTTGCCAAGAAATCAATCCTCCTTCTATTTAACTTTTATACCTTTGTAGATATCAAGAGGACTTTGTGGGTTAAGGGTTGGCTAGGGTTAAAGGTAGGTGGTTGGGTTAGTGGTTAGTAGAAAAAGGGCTAAAAGCGTAACAAGTGTCGGTTTTCGTATTTTTGCAACTTTTTATTTTGATGAAGCTTTTATTCAAACTAAGTTATTTTTGATTAACTTGTTTGTTTATTTTCTTTTTGCTTCATCATTATTACAAATTTTTTTTTTTTCACGAAGAACCGAACTTGTTACTAAAATAAAGGGTTAAAAATGAAAAAGGTTTTGGTGGATGAAAGGGTTTTTTGTTTGGGTGATGAAACGAAAAGGTTTAGGCTCAAAGGGGCTAACTAGGGGGATTTTTGGGTAGGTGGTAAAGGAAAAAGAAAAATAATGGTGTAGAAATGAAAAGGGTTAGTCCTAATGCCTCCATCATTTACTTACTCGGGTTTAAGTTGATAAGGACCGGGAATGTATTGTCATGGCAAGTTCTAGAGTCGTAAGAACCAAGCGGCTATTCACACAAGAAACGAAAAATGAGCATTTAGTCAAATGATATGAAATTGGGTGCTCAATTAAAGGCTCAAAACTCACTTTTGTGGGAATGGGTTTTTATGTGATCAAGTATATAATCAAATTTTAAATAAGTTTGCTATGCCTTTTCATAATTTTCTTATGTTGGTTCTTTTTATCACTACGCTATCGGTTGTAAATTTGTAAAAATATAACCTTTTTGAGAACTTGAATTTCCCGAGTTAAACCTAGACAAGTAAAAAAAATGAAATTTTTGAAAAAATTTGGGGTGATTAGTGGTTCCAATAGAGTTTTGTGTAAGGCTTGTATTTAGGACTTGCAAAATTCAAGGTTTTAGCATCCCCCCACACTTAAATTACACATTGTCCTCAATGTGTCCCAAAAATAAATTTTTAGGTTGATTAGATGTGTAAAATAGTGTTTAAAAAGCAAAAAAATTGTGTTACTGGGCGCTGAACACGGCCCCGTGTTCAAGTGCCAGTAACAAAATTGAAATAAGTCAAACAGAAGGCTGGACATGGGGGCGTGTTGGGTGAACACGGCCCGTGTCCAGGTACCGGTACTGGGCGTTTTTCTGCAGGTGGTTCGGCACGGGGCCGTGTTGGTTGGGCACGGCCCGTGTTGAACCTTCTGAAATGGAGAAAATTGTCGGGTTGCCTCGTTCTTGTGCATGGGATCATTTTTCTCATTCCCCTCTTCATCCTTTACCACCATGAGTGTGTTGTACTCATTACAAACCATCCAAACCTTAAAACCATCATTTCATTTCACCATAGAGAGAACTTACATAATCCTAAATTAAAATAAAACTAAAACTTATCTAGATAGGTCAGCAGGTACACGAGGTTATCATAAGGAGTTCCACTATTTTAAGAAAATTTCGAGAACGATTTCCCGATATAGTAGGACTTTTAGCCGAACGAATTCTTCCCTAAACGTTGTTTAAAGCCATTCTTCGATCTCCCTAGGGAGGAAGAATGCGGCTTCGTTTTCCTCTGCTGCTGGTGGTTGAGGGGGAACATTCACCGGGACTCCTTGCACCACTCTTCGCGGAAGCTCTTGGTGCATGGCGTACCATTCGGCTGGAATGACAACTTCAGGCACCATGTTCCACGCCCTTTGGGTTATTATGGGTACCAAAGGCGGGGAGGCGAGAAGGTTCAACCTCTGGTGCAAGAGGTTTACTTCATGGAGACAGCCCTCCAGCCCCACAGTAAGATGGTTGATACGGTCGACCAATGCTTCTTCCACTCCCGTCATTTCATCAATAGCCTCCCTTAGAGCGTAAACATAGTTTACAAGAGAGTCTTCTGCTGTTGAAGATCTCCTCCCTTGTCGGTTATTCCTTGAAGATGATCCGCTTGTTCTGCTTGCCATTTTCTGCGAAGAAAACCGAAGAAAGCTAAATTTTTACAAAACAGAGCCCCTGGACACGGCCCCGTGCTCGTTGAGCACGGCCCCGTGTCCATTTTTCTGCAGGATTTTTGGCTAAAGAATCTTGGAGTTTTAAATTATTTTTATGATTTCTATCAGGGTTTTAAGCTCAGATAATTTAAAACAAAGTTATACAACTAACTTTAAGCCAGAATCTTTAGCAAATAATCTTACAAACTTCACATAGAGGGTTGGAATCAAGGAATTTCCAAGCTTCCAAGGAGGAACTTTTGAAAAATTTTTGAAAGAGGAGGAAATGAATAAAAGTGGAAGGGACAAGAGGGTCCCTTGGAACCTTCTTTTAACACTTACCTAGGATGGTATGAGTGAAAATCCCAGAGATCTCTGTCAATTGAAGTGGTCAAAATGAGCAGGAATCAGGCTGCATTTAAAGAAAACGACAGCGCCCTGGGCACGGCCCCGTGTTGACTGGACACGGCCCCGTGTTCAGAGGAAATCCTGACACATTTTGTCCGTATTCTGACCAAATCAGCAGAGAATCTTTCGATGGACACGGGGACGTGTTGGATGGACACGGCCCCGTGTCTAGGGACTGTTTTATGAAGTTGTCTAATTTAAGGAACTTGTTAGTATCGGGTGGCTCCTGACTGGTTGGAACAACCCCAAAGTGCCTAATATACCTTAATTGTCCTAGACTAAGGCGAGAACGCAAGAGGTTGTCGGTGAGGGTAATTCCTATTTTCATTCTAGGTGGACAAGTCCAACCCTTTCCCGGGCTCTTGTTAAAGAAGGTATATGCCGAATCGCTCAGGTCTATGTATGCACCGAACGAAGTCGATGGAGAGTCCTTCACGGCACAATCGACACAGGGACGACTATCGTCCAAGTCTTTGCTAGGTACAAAGGTATTTTTGGGAGCAACGAGGTTGTCGGAATGCGGTTCCAACATTTCTTCATGGGTATCGTCTTGGGGTGGATCAATAAAATCCTTCCCAAGCTCTTCTATCCATTTCAGAATTAGCTCTTCTAGTTGAAATAACTCGCTAAGGAGCATTTCCCCTAGAATATCTGGCTGGGCGCATTCGAGGGAGAAATAGTGCTTATTTTTACTTTCGCCCCTCTTAAGGTTGTGAGAAGATGGTGGGTCCATGTAGTGGGGCCTATAATTTAGGAAGTAGCATTTTACTTCTTCATGTTCGCCACCACATAATTGACACCACGTACCCTAAGAGTGCCGAAAGTAAAAATAATTACTATCACTCATGTTTATGTCAGAAATTACCAACCGTCGGGATCTAACGGTTCTGTTTTCAGTAACTGAAACTTGGGCACGGGGGCGTGTTGAGTGGGCACGGCCCCGTGTTCAGCTTACTGTCTGATGTAAAACAGGATTGCCAGTTCCAATGATTGAGCACGGGGGCGTGTTCAGCGGGCACGGCCCGTGCTGAGCTCTGCAGAAGCTGAAAAACTAAGAAAATCCTAAAAAAATAAAAAGAAAAATAAAAGATGATTAGGCCGTTGATTCCTAACTTTCTTAAAATCCTTGTGTCCCCGGCAACGGCGCCAAAAACTTGATGTGCGATAAAGTGTCGTATATATTAGGTGTATATTTTAAGCCCTTTTTAACACTTATTTTAGCCAAGTTTTAAATTTATAAAACACGATATTTCACTAACACTAAACACACATATGGGCAAGTGCACCCATCGTTGAGTGTAGTATAGCGTTGGTAAGATACCGAGGTCGTCCAAGGACACAAGAGCTTTTAGTACCGGTTTATCCTCAACGTCTAACCAAAATAAAAGTTTAGAAAAATGTTTTAAACTAAGAAAAATAAAACTAACTAAAATGCTGAAAATAAAAATAAAAATAAAAACAGATAGACAAGATGAATCACTTGGTTCCGACTCGTATCTAGTATAACCTTTGATTATTTCCGCACTTTTGCACATAATTAAGAGATTATCTTAGTTATTGTAGTAGGCCCCTCTTTTGAAGGCGACGTTACCCTCACCCCAGTAGTTTGAGTCAGCAGGGATACAATCCTAAAAGGGTGGATTATTGGAAGATAATGAATTAAGTTATTAATGCAGTATTGTGGTAGGCCCCGCTTTTGGCGGTGACGTTACCCTCGGCTAAGTAGTCTGAGTCAGCAGGGATACAGTCCTAAATAGCCGGGTTATAGTATTAATAGTAGTTAACTTATGAGGGGATCAAAGAGTTTGGACCCCCGCCATCCAATACCGTGAAGTATTGAAGGAGGTCCTACTAAATTTGACCCAGGTCCATTGCAGGACCTCTAAACGCTAAACAATGGCAAGACCTTTACCAAACCGTTCCCTTAACCCCCTACCAGGTAGCCAACATATCTCCATATAGACCGTGGAGATATGAATGGTGAAAATCCTTTATTTTATATAGACAGTAAAATAATGCCAAGACACCACGGACAAACGATAAGGAAAGATCACCTTCAACATAAGTAACTAGTTATTAAAGTCATTAATACAAAACCAAATAAAAAGTGCAAAAGATTAGAAATAAAAAGTATTATACTAGACACTTTGTCTTCACCAAGTGATGTAAGAGACTTAGGCAAACATGGCCTTGATTGTCAAGAACTCTTACGATCAATCTTGGATCCCGAGACGACTCACACACTCTACGATGGACAATGGATGATGGTGGTGGATGATGGTGTTGTGATGGTGGTGGGTGGTGGATGAAGTGTGAGAGAGGTGGTGTGCCAAGGGATGAGATGAAATGAATCCAAGCACTCCTATTTATAGGCTGAACAGAGAGCTGGACACGGCCCCGTGTCCGCTGGGCACGGCCCCGTGTCCGTCTGACACTCTCTCTCCTCATTAATTGTAATTCGCAATTACAATAAATGCGCCTGCTGTACTTTCGACACGCCCCCGTGTCCGCTGAGCACGGCCCCGTGATGGGCAATAGAAGCTTCTATAGGTTTGTCTTTTCTGCTGCTTCTTGGGCACGGCCCCGTGCTGGCTGAGCACGGGGCGTGTTCAGTCTTCTGTTTTCTCTATTTTTCTTTGGAAGGTGCCGTTGAGGGTTCGGGCAGTCCACTAATGTTCCTTTTCTTGTATTTATGTTGGATTTAGCTGTCTTTTTGCTTCTTTTGCGTTTTTGAGCTCATTTAATCCTGAAAATACAAAAGGAAGACAAAAACACTCTTTGTCCAATATTAGCACTAAAAAGGGTTATTTTTATGCCTCAATTGATGTAATTTATATCTTGCATTTTACACACATCAGCTCTAACACTAAGGGACGCGGCTCGCAACCGTCTCGTGGTGGTTCGAGCGGTGCAAGTGCACAACTACAACCACCTTTCGGATATACTACACAACCCCCGTTTTTTTACCAACAACCTTCACACCCCTCCTTTTACAACACCCAACCACAACCCCCTTTCGGCTATTTCAAAATTTGTTATCAATGGATCCTCAATCCCCCGCCTTCGACCCGTATGGTTTTCGTTCCCCACAAGTTCCATCTCCACGAGAAAATGTTGAACGTCCTCTACCTATTTACGAGGACGAGGAAGTAGTGCCCGAAACTCAAAATTTGGGCGACTATGAAGATGACACCGACGACGATGAATATAATGTGAATGAAGATGCCGGCAACGAAGAAGATGACGCTCGGGGTAAAAAGGCAAAAATGGAGCGCCAATCTTGGACAAAATACCAAGAAGAGGCGTTGGCGAAGGCGTGGGTACATTGCTCTACCAACAAAAAGAAGGGCAATCAACAAACCCGCGATGGTTTTTGGCGTAGGATTTTAGATCATTATAACGCCACCGTTGGTGGAAGTAACCGAACCGTGCATCAAGTACGGTCTAAATGGAACCCGATGATGACGAAAATAAACTTTTTCAACGGCCTATACCAACAAGCGGTAAAAATTATATTTTTTAACGTTGTATTTTTTTTAAATTTGTTTACTAAGTTCATATGTTTTTAACACTTGTTATTTTATAATATGTAGGATCGCACACGAGAAAACGGGTGTAGCGATCTCAACGTGATGAAAATCGCTTTAAAGGATTTTCAAGATAGATATCCGAGCGGTTTTCAACATGTCGAGGCATGGGAGGTCGTTCGAAAACACGACAAATGGGCCCAAGTCCCATTGTTGGGTGAGGAAGGGGAAGGTTCGGCACAAAAAAGAAAGCCCGTTGACGTGGACCCTTCCATACCCGATATGAACGAAGACCCCTCGCCACAAAGAACACAACGGCGAGACAAGCGACAAGCGACATCGTCCGAGGGCTCGGCTGAGTTGGCGGCACAATTCAAAGAGTACACCGCCATGAAAGAAGAGAAGCACGTGAGTGAGATGGAGGCGATTGAATTGAGGAAGAAAAAAGAGTCGGAGGCTCGCGATCTCATAACGGAACAACGCGAGACGATGAAAAACTACGCGCACGATCGAGATATGAAAACATTTCTCAAGCCGCACGACGATGCTCCGCCGGAAATGTTGCCGTTCATCCTCGCCCGAAAGCGCGAGATCGCTAACAAGTACGGGTGGCCGTGCAATTTCTAAAATTTTATGTAGTATTGCGATGTAATTTTTATTTTATTAAATGAAATGTAATTTTTTATTTTATGAAATTATGTTTTTATTTTTTATAAAAATATTTTCTTAATTAAAAAAATAAAAAAACAAGTCCCCCAAGAGAGAAGTGCCGCCATCAAATTGAGGGTGTGGGGAGAGTTAAGAGAGGAATTGACGTGGCGCGTGCTGATTGGCTGTGGGTAAGAGAGGTCACTCCCCTAAGAGAGGAGTGCCCCTTACACCTTAAGGGTGCTCCCTCACATGGGAAGTGGTAAACATTTTTTTTTAAATAAAAAAATAAATAAATATGCGATTGGTTGAAGAGGGTGGGGCCCACTATTAAGTATTAACCCTCTCTCTCATCTATCTCTTCTCTTCCTCACATTGGTGAGTAGTCACCGTATTCACCATTCACAACTCCCCGCAAATACAAAGGGGGTGTCTCCCCGATCGGCAAACGAATTCACCGAATGGGTCAACTCATCATTTTACACTCAAACACTAGGGGTGCTCTCCAAGGGGAAGTGATAAACAATTTTTTTAAATAAAAAATAAATAAATATGTGATTGGTTGAAGAGAGTGGGGCCCACCATTAACCCCCTATGTCTCCTCTATCTCTTCTCTTCCCCACATCGATGAGTAGTCACCGTATTCACCATTCCCCACTCACCGCAAATACAAAGGGGGTGTCTCCCCGATCGGCAAACGGATTCACCGAAGGGGTCACCGAATGGTGCCCCTTCCACCCTTATAAAACTATATCTTGAATAACCAGATGATATACTTTTGTGGGATCGAAGATGGTAATTTATGTTTTCTTCTTTGCTCTCAAAACAGGAAAGTCAAATGTGGGGTTTAAAACTTACAAAATCTATCCTTAAGTTTAATGTTTTATTCGTAATATAAGCACTAACATGGGAGTATTTTGATAATACTAAATACCCTCAAGTATTGAAAAATACATATATGGTGTAGTAGATTAGTTGATAATACATATGTTTAACTCTTTATATGCTATTAAACAAACTTTATATTTTACATTATTTTTTATATTTTTTTCTTTGCTCTTGAAATACTTGGTATATACATTAAATAACATCACATTTTCCGCCGTAACGTGCGGGTAACGCCACTCGTATAGTATAAAATGCAAGACTTTACGAACCACACACTCTAGTCGATTGCAACATCCGTCCACAGCTGTACCTAACAACTTGCAAAGCATGCAGTAGGGTGTCAACATAAAGTTGACGAGTTCACAGTTTTCAGTGTTGTTATAAAAACAGGTTTGTTCAAATACTTAGTTTATAAAGCATGTCATGGGGAGCTACCCCATCATTAAGCTACTAAACTGTGTGGTACCAAAACTTGACTGTTGTAGTTGTTTGTGTCTTGTGTCAATGTCTATCATCATTGATCGGTTGTCAAGGCAAAGTTCACACCCGCCCTTCCCGGCAAGGTGTGAGGTTTGTCAAACCTAATAGCGCTATAAACTAATACCCCGTTAGCCATACCCGGCGACTAATCGGTATAATGCGTGGGGACTTTCAGATAGAGTTCATTTAGTCCGCTAAAGACATGAAGTATAAATTACAGTATTTAACAGTATTCCAAACCAGGAATACTAGGCAGTCCCAATCCAGGGATAGTGTGGTTCCCATCAATCGGGAATACATGATTTTAGTAAATGTGTAAACTCGCCTTAGCTTAGCTCGGCAGATTAAAAGTACACGAACTAGAATGGTCAACCACGTCCTATTATGGTTACCAATATTATTAGAGTTTGTGTACAAATATATCACGTAAATCCTACACGTATCTAACAAGTAGCACACAAGCAAACTATCACATAACACGTAGATCAAGTGGGGTCATACATAGGCTCATAATAAAAATACAACGTTCATTCACATAGCAAGCAATAATGAGTGTGCGGTATAATCAAGAATGTGTGGTATTAGTATGAGTGTACGGTACATGGGGTGTATGGTTCATGATGTGTGCGACTCAGGAGTGTGCGAGGTGTGGGGTGTGGGGTGGGGTGTGCGGCACATAAATGTGCGGTGTCAGTTTAACCCTACCGTAAACTACGGTGCTCGACCGTAGTCTACGGTACACCCCTTTTTGTTCAAATCAGTAAACTCCCTTCATCGACATTACACAAACTTAATTAAACATTTTCAATAGATTACAGTTGATTCATCATGAAATTAACATACCAAATCATCACGATTCATAACCCTAATCCTCATGCATTGGTCTATACGAACATATCAGGAATTTGGAAACATTATATTTGACCCACGTGAACCCTAGTTTTTATATAACATCATAACCAATCATAGAATCAGATCTAGCAATTTGTTACCACAAGGAATCATCAAAATCTTATCATCACACAAACCCTAGTTACTAAATCATCATTCATATGATTAAAACAATATTGAAACGTGATTTCTAGTAAACCCTAGATTATAATTAATTTCTTGAATACCAATATTGATCAACAAACATAAACATAGCCAAGTACAACAAAGAAAACTCAAATCAAACAATGATAACAAACTAACCAGAATATGAGATGCAAGTGAGGGTGCTAGAATGAGAAGAATGGAGTTCTAAATGGAAGAAGGCTGCCGTCGCTGAGAGAGAGAGAACAATGAGAGTGTTTTAGTAATTCATAGGGAATGGGGAGAGTTAGGGTTGATGTTAGTATTTAAACATGGAGAATAGAGTAGGTTTTGAGTTTGTACAACAAGCCAAGAGGTCCGGGTTTACAATGGTGTGCGGCCAAGATTTGTGTCTGAGTTTACATATTAAACTATAAGCTCCGAACTTATAATGTGGGCCAAGGTTAGTCCGAGTTTGTTTAAACCAATAGAGATTTTTCCGAGTTTATAAGAGTTTAGAGGGATTTTTGGGTTTATGAAGGGTTCCTAGTTTGTATGAGTGTGCGGTTGGACATGTGTGTCCGGGTTTATGGGGTGTGCTGGTTTACATGGCGTGGTGTTCCGAGTTTGTAGGGGAATAAGGGGTTTGGGCTCAGTTTGGGCCTGGGGAGGTTTGGGCCGAGAACAAAGGTAAGTGTGCGGACAGTTAAAGAATGTGCGGCTAGATGAGGGGTGTGCGGTATAGTGTGTACAACTTGGTTATAGCCAAGCCGCACACACTTATTGTCACACCCCGACCGCGTATAACATGCAACCGCGGCGGAAACGCCGGGGAGTGTTGTAACAGAATTAATTGTTTCACAACCATGGCATACAAAGTGATATTTTATTTATTAAACATGAGAGTTACATTGTCTCAAAACAGGAGATAAAGAGTTCAGAACATAATTAAACTAAGTCTATCTTCATTTTATGTCTCTAAGGCACAGGTCCGCCCTAGTGTCACAATCATCATCCTAAGCAATAGCTCCTGATACACATGTGAAAATAGGTACGTTAGCATAAAAATGGCTGTGAGATACATAGGTTTGTGAAAATAGGATTCATGACTTAAGTTTAAGAAAATGTTTAATAAAAGTTAGTCATGAACCTTGTAAATTGTTTTGTTTTGTAAATCATTTAAAACGCGATAAGATCAGACGATATGTATACATAAAAGAATAATACATGGTTAAATGAGTAACCATGTAAAATGAGTTATATAAAATAAGTTGTTTGTAAAGCAATGTCTTGTGAAAGATATGTTATTTGTATAAAATGTTATATCTCTAAATTGAAATGATTCAAATAACGCTACGATATGTAATATCATACAAACACTTATATATAGGAAGTACCAGCGGCGTATCCACCATGCTTGTATCATATTACACATGCCTCGTTACTTAAATCACTTAAACAAACCACCAATGTATAAAGTCCATGTTTAAACCAATTGTCAAAAAGTCCTTGTATAAGCCATGTCAAATGTTTAAAAGTCCAAATGTAGTCAAGTAATGTGTAACAAATGTTATGTATTGTAAGTAAAGTATTGTCACATAATCCAAATGTAGAAATGTACAAAACAAAGTAATTTGAATATATCAAAAAGTTATGTTTTGCAAAGTAATGCATGTTACATTGATACAAACACTTATGTGGTAAGTTAACGCATACATTCAAGCCTTGAGACAGTCGGATAACCCTTTTAGTCAAGGTTATCAAAGAAATGTTTTCGGATTCAGTCATTCCTTACATCCAAACAAACCCGGGATGTCAGGAATGGGATTTGTCAAGTCCTATGGTACCACTACTTACTACCGAGCGGCGTAGCTAATGTTAATGAACGTATATAAGTCTCGTTTGTGCAAACCAAATGTTATAGCAATTGTATACATGTCATATGAAAACAATGTACTAAGTATGCTAAGTTAACATACAAAGCAGAAAAGTCATGTAAATCAATGTAATGTAAAACAATGTACTAAGTATGCACACAATGGACATACATAGCATGAAATGTAATGTAAAACGATGTACTAAGTATGCACACAATGGACATACATAGCATAAAATGTAATGAAATCATGTACTATAATGTACTAATGAACATAACAAGCATATGATGTGAAAGCATGAAAAGCACGAAAGTAACAAGTAGGTACATGTGTTTCACCCCAAAACGTTTGGAAAACAGTAAAAGAGGGGTCTATGTACTCACTTGAGATTGCTCAGAAGTCCTAAGATAACCACCAAGCAATGCTAGAGATCACGAAATCAAACGACACCTAATATAGGTAACTATGTTAATAAACCGGACCTATATCGGAGGATCAGATAGAATGAGGGCTCGTAAACCAAATGAGTATGGGAACTCGTGTAGTACGGTTTAACAAGGCCTACATACTAAATGAAACCTAACCTAAGTGCTTACGACCCATTACGACCCGTTTAGGTAGCTTATGCTACTTTAACGCGTCGTTCGCGTAAAACGCGTTCGCCTAACTAGTCCTATGACAAGTATTATATGCCTAAAATGTTTAATTATGTTACATAATCAGTTAAGTGACGAAAGTTTAGGTTACATATGCTTAATTACCAATTACACATGAAAAGGGTATTTTGGTAATTTACCAAAGGCATATAAACTACCTATAATACAACTACTTAACGAAGCGACCATAAGGTATAACCTCGGAAGGTTATTCCCTATATACTATGGTCACCTAAGGTATTTGGTTGGATCCTAATGATCGACCAAATGGGCCGGGTTCGAAAGTATAAGCGATTGATCAGATCGCTTACCTTTACGACCCTAGACAAGCACAAAACTAAAAGTGACGAGCTAAGCATGTTAAAACATGCTTAACTAAGTTAGAAAGCAAGTTTGGTATCAAAACAAACGGTTTTGATACCCATAAGTAGTTTGGTTACAAAATACGCAAGAATGCGCATTTTGGCCGAAACTACGACTCGTCACTGAGCCTAGATAACGTGGTAATCAGTAGGTATAGTCACTAGGGGCTATAATCATCGTGATCACGCTCACGTTATGAAGTTCAAACGAACTTCGCATCGACCATAAACTGGTCAATGCAGAAAGTCGAACATAGTTCGACTTTCGGACTAGAAAAGCGATAAAAGAACGAAGGAACACTTACAAAGGGTCCCCGTTAGTAAATCTTGATCGAATAGCTCAGGTATGAAGTGATTGCTTCAACTTAGAGCACTTTTGATCAGATTTGTGAGGAATGAGCAAAGTTGAGGTGGGTATTTATAGTAAATGGACAACCGTTAGGATCGTTTCTCGAATAACGTGATCGAATCTCATCCGTACATGTGTTGAATTGTTATGGTAGCTCATTTGCCCCCACCATCAGAGATTAACATGTGGCATTGGCCTTTGGAGTGTTTAGAAGCCATTAATCAGCAGCCAAAACGATTTTATGCATCTGACCACTGCTTACGCACCGTAAGACTTAGAACCTTGCGGTGCGCAAGGACCTTGTAGACCAGAAAGTTTGAAAAATGGCAGAACAGGCCCCTGAAGCTCCAAACTTGCTATTTGATGCACTTTTGACACGTTTAAGCCCCGTTAACCCCATTTCAAAGCTCTAATATGATGTTAAAGTATAGGGAACTTAAAATGTGCTCAAAAATATCTCGGGTGTCGGTTCGTTTGGCCGTACAATCGCAATGTTCGGTTAATTACGACGGAATGCGCATAAGCGCGAAAAACGATCCAAATTGCGTGACGAATGGATTTTTCTCATGCCAAACACTAAAATAAAATATTTTAGTGCTTGAATAAATTTTTGGATGTCCGGATGTATTCAGAACGTGAGTTATGCGCGAAAATGCAAACTTATGCACTTTTTGACGCTTTTAGTCCCTGAATGACCCTAAAGTTTATTTTAGCACACCGAACCCCTCAAAGCCTATTTCTAAGCTATATAAAGGATATTTAAGGTGTGTTTAACTTATGGTCATGTTCCGGAATGTCTGTTACAGTTCAAATTGGCATACTTTCGCAGTTTGTCAAATTTAGTCCCTGTAGGCGAATTAACTTGTTTTTGCCATACCAAAGCCTTTAAAACTTATTTCTAAGTTATTTAAAGGTTATTTAAGGTATGTTAAGTATATGTTGATGTTCCGGAGTATTTTTCGCATTAAACTGATTATGTTTACGCACCAGTTTACGTATAACTCTCCAGAAAGTGATATAGAGTTTGAAATTGAACAAAAGTCAAAACATGAAAAATGTAAAACATAACCAAACAAACATTGGGATCAAATAACATTGTTTTATTGATGATTGAACTGTTCACAATGATTACAAGCACAGATGTTACAGTCTCCCCTACTTGTGGAAATTTCGTCCCGAAATTTATTTAGAGGAAACTCGTGGAAAAAGATGCGGATATTTCGCCTTCATTTGATCTGCGCGTTCCCAAGTAAACTCGGGTCCACGTTTAGATTCCCAGCGAACCTTGACCAAAGGAATGCACTTGCGTTTGAGCCACTTGACTTCACGTTCCATGATTTCCACTGGCTTCTCAACAAATTTCAGCGTTTTATCAACACGAATTTCGTCAAGCGGTACGTGGAGGTTCTCATCAGCTAAACACCTCTTGAGATTGGACACGTGAAAAGTTGGATGAACATTTCCAAGTTCAGGAGGTAACTCAAGTCTGTAGGCTACCTTACCGATTCTTTCGACGATCTTGAATGGTCCAACGTATCTAGGTGCAAGTTTTCCTTTCTTTCCGAATCTGATCACACCTTTCCAAGGTGAGACCTTAAGTAATACACGATCACCGACTTGAAAATCCAAGGGCTTGCGTTTTAGGTCCGCGTAACTCTTCTGACGGTTTCTAGCTGTCTGAAGGTTATCACGAACATTCTTAACCTTATCAGTTGTCTCTAAAATGAGGGCAGGCCCAGTAAGCTGAGCCTTACCGATCTCATTCCAGCAGACTGGTGAACGACATTTTCGACCATAGAGAGCCTCGAAAGGAGCCATGTTGATGCTGGAGTGATAACTGTTGTTGTAGGAGAATTCAATCAACGGAAGATGTGAATCCCAACTACCACCAAAATCTATCACACAAGCTCTAAGCATATCCTCCAGAGTCTGGATTGTTCTCTCAGATTGACCATCCGTTTGCGGATGATAAGCTGTGCTCAGATTAAGTTGGGTCCCCATAGCAGATTGCATGGTTCTCCAAAAATGGGAAGTGAAACGAGCATCTCTGTCAGAAATGATGTTCAAAGGAACACCATGTCGAGCTACAATTTCATCCACATAGATTTTAGCAAGTTTGTCAGCAAAAAAATCCTCACGGATTGGCAAGAAATGCGCTGACTTAGTAAGACGATCAACAACTACCCAGATGGCATCATGACCTTTCTTTGTGCGTGGAAGTTTAGTAATGAGATCCATAGTAATGTTTTCCCATTTCCAAACTGGGATCTCTGGTTGCACCAATAAACCAGAAGGACGCTGATGTTCAGCCTTAACCTTAAGACAAGTAAGGCATTTTGATACATATAAGGCAATGTCTTTCTTCATACCAGGCCCCCAATACTGAGTACGAAGATCCTTATACATCTTATCTGAGCCAGGATGAATAGAATAGCGAGACTTATGGGCTTCATCCATAAGCAAGGTGCGAAGGTTATCTTGGCTTGGGACCCACAAACGGTCCATGAAGTAATACGATCCATTGTCCTTCAGTTCCAGAGCAGGTGTTATGTGATAAGGAAATTCCTTATCCATCAAACCTTGTGAAACACAAGATTGTTGAGCCTGAGAAATGCGTGCTTGGATAACGGATCGAGCTTGAATAACAGATTGAACATGAACACAATGAAGCTTAGTACGTTCCTTACGACTCAATGCATCGGCCACGACATTCGCCTTACCAGGATGGTAGCGAATTTCGCAGTCATAGTCGTTTAGAAGCTCAACCCAACGTCGTTGCCTCATGTTGAGTTCTTTCTGATTGAAGATATGCTGAAGACTTTTGTGGTCTGTGAAAACCACACATTTGTACCGTACAAATAGTGTCTCCAGATCTTAAGAGCGAAGACAACTGCGCCCAACTCAAGATCATGAGTGGTGTAGTTCTTCTCATGTATCTTCAACTGTCTCGATGCATATGCTATGACTTTGTTCCTTTGCATCAGAACACAGCCAAGACCCAATTTAGATGCATCGCAATAAAGAACGAAATCATCATTGCCCTCAGGCAAAGTCAGAACAGGCGCGTCACAAAGCTTCTGCTTCAAGTTTTGAAAAGCTTCCTCTTGTTTGAATCCCCAATCAAAGGGCTTGTTCTTCTGAGTTAGAGCAGTTAGAGGAACCACAATCTTCGAGAAGTTTTCAATGAAACGACGATAATAACCCGCTAGACCAAGAAAAGAACGAACTTCAGTAGGAGTAGTAGGCGTATCCCAATCCTTGATCGCACTGATCTTGGAGGGATCTACATGAATACCTTGTTCGTTGACAATATGTCCTAAAAATTGAACTTCTTTAAGCCAAAATTCACACTTGGAGAATTTGGTGAAAAGTTGCTCTTTCTTTAGGAGTTCCAAAGTAAGACGAAGATGTTGCACGTGATCAGCTCGCGTCTTAGAATATATCAAGATATCGTCAATAAAAACAATGACGAACTAATCCAAATAGGGCTTGCAGACCCTATTCATTAAGTCCATGAAAACAGCAGGAACATTAGTCAAACCGAATGGCATGACTGTGAACTCATAATGCCCATAACGAGTGCGGAACGCTGTCTTGGGAATATCATCTTCATGCACGCGAAGCTGGTGATATCCAGATCGCAGATCAATCTTTGAAAAATAAGAAGCACCCTGTAACTGATCAAAGAGATCATCGATGCGAGGTAGGGGATATCGATTCTTGATGGTAAGCTTGTTAAGCTCATGATAATCAATACACATCCTAAAAGATCCATCCTTCTTCTTAACAAAAAGAACGGGAGCACCCCAAGGTGAAAAGCTAGGACATGATAAAACCTTTGTCAGAGAGCTCCTGAAGCTGCTTAGACAACTCTTGCATCTCAGACGGTGCAAGACGGTAGGGAGCTCTGGCAATGGGATTTGCACCAGCTACGAGATCAATACGGAACTCGACTTGGCGTGCTGGGGGTAGACCAGGTAAATCTTCAGGGAATACTTCAGAATAATCCCGAACAACGGGAATACCTTGGATAGACTTACCTTTGCCTTTATCTGCTGTGACATGTGCCAAGAAGGCCACATAATTCTTTCGCAGATACTTCCGAGCTTTAAAACAAGACATGAGTTTGAGACCACCAGCAGGTTTCTCACCACGAACCTGTAGGATCTCGCCCGTCGAAAGCGGCACACGAACGATCTTCTCAAAACAAACTACCTCTGCGCGATGCTTGGCTAACCAATCCATACCCACAATAACGTCAAAGCTTCTGAGTTGCATAGGCGTGAGGTCGATAGGAAAGAGATGGTCGTTAAGGTTCAACTGGCAGTTGCGAAGAACAGATTCAAGAACAATGGGTTCACCACTAGCAACCTCTGCTGTCAAGGGTTTTCCTAGTTTCGTTCTAGACACGCGAAGCAATGGCTCAAAAGATAATGACACAAAACTCTTATCGGCACCCGAATAAAAAAGAACAGATGCAGGCTAATTATTAATAAAGAACGTACCGTTCACCACTTCATTGTCTGCTTGTGCTTCTTGTGCATTCATGTTGAAGACTCGACCTCGAGCCTGAGCCTGATTTTGATTTGGATTCTGGTTCTGGTTGGCTAGCCTTGGGCACTGGTTTCTGTAGTGGGTCAGATCCCCACAATTGTAGCACGAACCAGGAGGAAAATGAGGTCGTGCAGCTTGACCTTGTTGCTGAGCAAGAGGCTGAGCAACTTGTTGGGCTTGGTTCTGAACTTCCTGGTTCTGATTAGCAGGAATGCGGCAGGTGGCAGCAAGATGACCAATTCTTCCGCAGTTAGTGCAATGACGACATTGGAGATGTGGTAGGTGATGGCCGTTACACCTGTTGCACAAAGGTGCAGTGCCAAGATATGGCTTCTTGGCTAGTGGTTGCGTAGGCTGATTTGGTGCAGCTTGAGCCTGTGCAGTAACGACATAGTTTTGGAAAGCCTTTCGCTTCCTAGAACCCTTTGAGGAACCAGAATTCTTTCCATTCTTGTTTTGACCTTTCTTGCTATCTTCTTTGTCAGAAGCCTTCTTCTTACCCTTGTTACCCTTTTTGTGCAGCTTCCCCTTTCGAACCTGCGACTCAGTCAATGTCGCTGCTAACTCGATCGCCTGATGGAGTGTGGTAGGGTTACTACCAGTAATGATGTCTTGCACTGAGTCAGGTAGGCCGTCGATGTACCTTTCAATAGCCTTGTCGAGTGGGGTAACCATAGTTGGGCAAAGCAGACTCAACTCCTCAAATCTATCAGTATACGCCCTGTGCTCGCCACTGTCTTGTTTCAAGTCATCGAACTCTCTCTCCAAAGCTCGCTGTTCATGACGAGGACAAAACTCCCTCATCATAAGGGCCCTAAGTTCAGCCCATGTCTGTGCTAGAGCAACTTCTGCACCACGATCTCTCATAACCCCGTTCCACCATGTGAGAGCCCTCTTCTGAAACACACTCGAAGAAAACTCGACCTTGCGATTGTCAGGACACTGCACGTGGCGGAAAGTATTCTCAATGCTCTCGAACCATTGAAGAAGCCCAGTCGCTCCCTCAGAACCACTAAACTTGAGTGGTTTAGCCGAGTTAAAATCCTTGAATTTGCATGGAGCATTGTTGTTGTTGTTGGCTTGGTTCCATTGAGCAAAGAGGTTTAGGAATTGAGCAGCCATTTGCTGCGCAATGATTTCTGCCAGTTCGGCAGTCGCTATCTGGTTTTCGCGTCGAGGAGGCATTCTAAAAGAGGAAAACATGAAAGGAAACGAGTGAGACGATTGGATGAAGAGAATGAGATGAAACAAAATCAACAAAAGCAAAGATGGTGGTCATTCGTTCGCATCGCAAAGCAAACAAACGACACACAGTGACTAATCAAAGTAAATGGGTTAAAAATGATGTATCGCGAAGACATGCTCGCCTATAAGTGAACACTCACCCCAAGAGTTCCCAGGTAAGAGTGACTGGTCCGATTATGTGGATTTGTACGAACACTCTAGCCTTAGACAGAAAACCCAGGGTACAGGCATTCACTCTTCCAGTTTGCACGTGTTCACATTATTTAAAACCCAAAACCTTGACGAGATTTTGAAAACTCAAAGGGGTTCAAAACCATATAACAGAGGGTTCAAAACCTTACAATAGAGGGTTCAAAACCTTGTAATAAATCATTCAAAAACAGAAGATTGTTTTTCAAAAATCGTTTCGAAAAATTGGGTTCTTGTTTTGATAATCACCTAAGGATAGGTGATGTGCATGTTTTAAGATCTAAACACAAGACAACTTGTGTTAGGGTCCTAGAAAGGTTATAGTCTAGGTCAAAGCATTACTAATAACCTAATTCCCTATAACCATTGGCTCTGATACCAACTCTTCTGTCACACCCCGACCGCGTATAACATGCAACCGCGGCGGAAACGCCGGGGAGTGTTGTAACAGAATTAATTGTTTCACAACCATGGCATACAAAGTTATATTTTATTTATTAAACATGAGAGTTACCTTGTCTCAAAACAGGAGATAAAGAGTTCAGAACATAATTAAACTAAGTCTATCTTCATTTTATGTCTCTAAGGCACAGGTCCGCCCTAGTGTCACAATCATCATCCTAAGCAACAGCTCCTGAAACACATGTGAAAATAGGTACGTCAGCATAAAAATGGCTGTGAGATACATAGGTTTGTGAAAATAGGATTCATGACTTAAGTTTAAGAAAATGTTTAATAAAATTTAGTCATGAACCTTGTAAATTGTTTTATTTTGTAAATCATTTAAAACGCGATAAGATCAGACGATATGTATACATAAAAGAATAATACATGGTTAAATGAGTAACCATGTAAAATGATTTATATAAAATAATTTGTTTGTAAAGCAATGTCTTGTGAAAGATATGTTATTTATATAAAATGTTATATGTCTAAATTGAAATGATTCAAATAACGCTACGATATGTAATACCATACAAACACTTATATATAGGAAGTACCAGCGGCGTATCCACCATGCTTGTATCATATTACACACGCCTTGTTACTTAAATCACTTAAACAAACCACCAATGTATAAAGTCCAAGTTTAAACCAATTGTCAAAAAGTCCTTGTATAAGCCATGTCAAAAGTTTAAAAGTCCAAATGTAGTCAAGTAATGTGTAACAAATGTTATGTATTGTAAGTAAAGTATTGTCACATAATCCAAATGTAGAAATGTACAAAACAAAGTAATTTGAATATATCAAAAAGTTATGTTTTGCAAAGTAATGCATGTTACATTGATACAAACACTTATGTGGTAAGTTAACGCATACATTCAAGCCTTGAGACAGTCGGATAACCCTTTTAGTCAAGGTTATCAAAGAAATGTTTTCGGATTCAGCCATTCCTTACATCCAAACAAACCCGGGATGTCAGGAATGGGATTTGTCAAGTCCTATGGTACCACTACTTACTACCGAGCGGCGTAGCTAATGTTAATGAACGTATATAAGTCTCGTTTGTGCAAACCAAATGTTATAGCAATTGTATACATGTCATATGAAAACAATGTACTAAGTATGCTAAGTTAACATACAAAGTAGAAAAGTCATGTAAATCAATGTAATGTAAAACAATGTACTAAGTATGCACACAATGGACATACATAGCATGAAATGTAATGTAAAACGATGTACTAAGTATGCACACAATGGACATACATAGCATAAAATGTAATGAAATTATGTACTATAATGTACTAATGAACATAACAAGCATATGATGTGAAAGCATGAAAAGCACGAAAGTAACAAGTAGGTACATGTGTTTCACCCCAAAACGTTTGGAAAACAGTAAAATAGGGGTCTATGTACTCACTTGAGATTGCTCAGAAGTCCTAAGATAACCACCAAGCAATGCTAGAGATCACGGAATCAAACGGCACCTAATATAGGTAACTCTGTTAATAAACCGGACCTATATTGGAGGATCGGATAGAATGAGGGCTCGTAAACCAAATGAGTATGGGAACTCATGTAGTTGTTTAACAAGGCCTACATACTAAATGAAACCTAACCTAAGTGCTTACGACCCATTACGACCCGTTTAGGTAGCTTATGCTACTTTAACGCGTCGTTCGCGTAAAACGCGTTCGCCTAACTAGTCCTATGAGAAGTATTATATGCCTAAAATGTTTAATTATGTTACATAATCAGTTAAGTGACGAAAGTTTAGGTTACATATGCTTAATTACCAATTACACATGAAAAGGGTATTTTGGTAATTTACCTAAGGCATGTAAACTACCTATCATACAACTACTTAACGAAGCGACCATAAGGTATAACCTCGGAAGGTTATTCCCTATATACTATGGTCACCTAAGGTATTTGGTCGGATCCTAATGATCGACCAAATGGGTCGGGTTCGAAAGTATAAGCGATTGATCAGATCGCTTACCTTTACGACCCTACACAAGCACAAAACTAAAAGTGACGAGCTAAGCATGTTAAAACATGCTTAACTAAGTTAGAAAACAAGTTTGGTATCAAAACAAACGGTTTTGATACCCATAAGTAGTTTGGTTACAAAATACGCAAGAATGCGCATTTTGGCCGAAACTACGACTCGTCACTGAGCCTAGATAACGTGGTAATCAGTAGATATAGTCACTAGGGACTATAATCATCGTGATTACGCTCACGTTATGAAGTTCAAACGAACTTCGCATCGACCATAAACTGGTCAATGCAGAAAATCAAACATAGTTCGACTTTCGGACTAGAAAAGCGATAAAAGAACGAAGGAACACTTACAAAGGGTCCCCGTTAGTAAATCTTGATCGAATAGCTCAGGTATGAAGTGATTGCTTCAACTTAGAGCACTTTTGATCAGATTTGTGAGGAATGAGTGAAGTTGAGGTGGGTATTTATAGTAAATGGACAACCGTTAGGATCGTTTCTCGAATAATGTGATCGAATCTCATCCGTACATGTGTTGAATTGTTATGGTAGCTCATTTGCCCCAACCATCAGAGATTAACATGTGGCATTGGCCTTTGGAGTGTTTAGAAGCCATTAATCAGTAGCTAAAACGATTTTCTGCATCTGACCACTGCTTGCGCACCGTAAGACTTAGAACCTTGCGGTGCGCAAGGACCTTGCAGACCAGAAAGTTTGAAAAATGGCAGAACAGGCCCCTGAAGCTCCAAACTTGCTATTTGATGCACTTTTGACACGTTTAAGCCCCGTTAACCCCATTTCAAAGCTCTAAAATAAAGTTAAAGTATAGGGAACTTAAAATGTGCTCAAAAATATCTCGGGTGTCGGTTCGTTTGGCCGTACAATCGCGATGTTCGGTTAATTACGACGGAATGCGCATAAGCGCGAAAAACGATCCAAATTGCGTGACGAATGGATTTTTCTCATACCAAACACTAAAATAAAATATTTTAGTGCTTACATAAATTTTTGGATGTCCGGATGTATTCAGAACGTGAGTTATGCGCGAAAATGCAAACTTATGCACTTTTTGACGCTTTTAGTCCCTGAATGACCCTAAAGTTTATTTTAGCACACCGAACCCCTCAAAGCCTATTTCTAAGCTATATAAAGGATATTTAAGGTGTGTTTAACTTATGTTCATGTTCTAGAATGTCTGTTACAGTTCAAATTGGCATACTTTCGCAGTTTGTCAAATTTAGTCCCTGTAGGCGAATTAACTTGTTTTTGCCATACCAAAGCCTTTAAAACTTATTTCTAAGTTATGTAAAGGTTATTTAAGGTATGTTAAGTATATGTTGATGTTCCGGAGTATTTTTCGCATTAAACTGATTATGTTTACGCACCAGTTTGCGTATAACTCTCTAGAAAGTGATATAGAGTTTGAAATTGAACAAACGTCAAAACATGAAAAATGTAAAACATAACCAAACAAACATTGGGATCAAATAACATTGTTTTATTGATGATTGAACTATTCACAATGATTACAAGCACAGATGTTACACTTATAATATAATAAGCAATAACTAGTATAGGTACAAACAACCACTTTATAACATAACCACGTTTAATACAAATAATCAAGTTCACACAACAGTATAACATAACCTATAATATGACGTATGGTGGGACGTGAAGAGTAACGATAAGTAGTTAAGGTTCGCGAGTTTAGACAACTCTAACCTTGAAAGTTTGGGTTGTCACATCATCCCCAAGTTGAAAGAAATTTCGTCCCGAAATTTAGCATACAGTCAATGAAGTAGTTAGTGCAGTTGCGCGTTTTCACTGGGTGTCACATCATCCCCAAGTTGATTTGGAATTTTATCCCAAAATTCAGTAGTAGCTTCAGCATTGGATGCATTATTCTTAAACAACCGAGGATACTTGCGCATTATCCGATCTTCCTATTCCCAAGTAAACTCTGGGCCACATTTTGAGTTCCAACGAACTCAAACAATAGGAATCTTGCTGCGCTTGAGTGTTTTGATCCCCCGATCCATGATCTCAACTGGTTCCTTAATGAAACGAAGCTGATCATTGATCGTGAGTTCTTTAAAAAACACAATGAATGTCTCACCAGATAAACATGTGTTTGGGTCCAACACGTGGGAAGCATTTTGAACACCACTGAGCTCTTCAGGTAAGTTTATTCTATATGTCACTGTGCCAATTCTTTCCGTGATTTCGAAAGGTCCGACGTAACGCGGATTTAGTTTGCCCCATTTCCCAAAATGGACAACACCTTTCCAAGGTGAGACTTTCGACAAAACTATGTGTCCAACTTGGAATTCCAACGGTTTGGATGATCTTTTCCAAGGTTTCGAGTACGAGTTCAGGGCCAGTGATTTAACTATCTCTAACTTCAGCCCAGCAAGGAGCTACCTCCATCCGGTTTCTGATTTGGATGATCTTTTCCAAGGTTTCGAGTACGAGTTCAGGGCCAGTGATTTGACTATCTCCAACTTCAACCCAACAAGGAGGTGATCGGCATTTTCATCCGTACAACGCCTCGAACGGAGCAGCCTGAATACTGGTGTGGTAACTATTGTTATAAGAGAATTCTACCAAGGGTAGGTGTCTTTCCCAGCCGTTACCAAAGTTGATAACACATGCTCGCAGCATGTCTTCAAGGGTTTGAATGGTACGTTTGGTTTGACTATCAGTTTGCGGGTGATAAGCTGTACTCATGTCTAGACGTGAGCCGAAGGATTTGTGCATAGCTTGCCACAAATTAGACGCGAAACTTGGGTCACGATCGGAGATGATGGAAATTGACACTCCGTGCCTAGAAACTACTCTCCCACGTGTGCTGATTGCTGCTGGATTGGAGAGTCCACACGTAAAGCGTGATGTGACTGGACACTGTCTCGTCCCTTTTGCTGCTTATGACAGCTGCTTACTTTCGAACCCTTTTGGTTTTCAACCTTTTAAGCTATTCTGTACTATAATCAGTTTATTAAGCTTTGGGCTACCCATTTCATCAATAGGCATCCCACTAAAATTTTGAAACCCAGTGGGTTCCGGTGAACCCATGTTAGATCCGCCCCTGACTATAAGTATAAAAACTAATTATGATTCATTTAAACCAACATAGCCTTTTAGAAAAAAATACCATCAGAGAATCATCTTCCTTGTAAACCACCGCAATGGAAACTGGTTTTGAAACCACTTTTATAGATCTCTCTAGCAACTGCCATATTCTCACAATCATCAAAAGACGCGACTGTTGATGGAAGGGAAGGTAACGAAACGAAAAATGAACCTGACTTGTTCAAAAAATCATGTTTCCAATTAATTAATATTTCTTCTTTATGAAACAATCGCAATACTAATAGTTATTTTAACGGAATGTAAAGGTATTAACCCAACTTCCAACAAGGATACAGTTTATACACGTAGGATACCAGCACAATTTCCATTATTTAACATTAGTTTTTAATACGTCTTTAATCTGTTTTTAATCTAAATATTATTTTACTTTAGGTTAAAATGCAGTTGATGATGATAGTGATGTAGAAACCGCTCGTCAATAATAAATAAAACACTTTTATTTCCGATTACAATACAAAGAAAATAAAGAAAGCAAATAAATTACAATACGATTACAACTCAAATAAAGAAATTGAAGAGTACACGAGAAGAAGAAGAAGAAGAAGAAAAGGTGGCCGAGACTTCGTGTTTAACACGGGTCCCTTAAAACAAATTTCGAGTCTCCCAAATGAACTCGTTTGTTTCTCAAGGTACAACGGCTGAAGCTGTGTGTACAACCGGGAGGACTCTAGCACCCGAAAAGTTACCTTGTAATGAAAAATGAAGATTGCTAGAATGTTAGAGGAAGGATGAGAGAGCTCAAGTAGAGGATTTTTGTGTGTTCAAGTGTTGAGGTTTATCTTTCTTCAAATGATACCTTGGTATTTATAGTGATCCCAAAGTTGAACATTAAAAGAATTCAAAGATGAAACTCCCAATGTTGTAACATCTCTTTGAATTCAAATTGAAACATCCATTTGAATTCAATTGTTGAAACAATCAAGCAGTAACTCCTAAATTTGAATTCAATCTCAACTCATTCACAAAATAAATAATTATTTGGTTTTTTTCACAAAATAAATTCAAACAATACCCCACATGAAAAACAAAATCTCATTTCCTCATGTGAAAACACTATTTCACATATTTTCTAACAATATAATCCCTCAGTATCAAGATGCAATTTTAGCGGTTGAATATTGCCGGACAGGTAGGTGTTAGCTTTGAACCTTCCGTTGTGATGCATACTTAGTCTCCTAGTGGTTTGGTAGACACAATGTCTTTGAAACAACCACCATTTATTCACAAAGCACCCCTAATTATGCAACTTTTACACAAAAACCACATAATACCATGTAATTTACAATTAAAGCATACAGTTCACGTATTTGTCATGCATCACGTAAGTTTCGTATAAACCATCCGTCTATAATTATTATTCGCGTTAGTCACCAATGTTCGAATGTTCAAGAGTTATCATGTATGTGTTCCGGTAATTCCCCGAATTACCAACACAGACTCATTTAACTAACCCTAGTTAAATGCAGTGCTATGAATGTATGATTAAATTAATTGTGGTGAGGTTAAAGTAGTAACCTGAAGTTGCGGGTTGTCACATCATCCCCAACTTGAAATAAACTGCGTCCTGAAATTTGATAAGCAGTCTCAGAGAAATGAACCGATAAGTTAAGATGACTATGGGTTTTCCTCGGGTACCACAGCGCAGCTTGTTACCCGTCTACCTTCTATTTTGATGTAACTTGGCAAGTTTTTTGGTGAAATATATAAAAGTAATTACTTAAAAAAAAGTTGATATCTAAATGAAAGGTTGTTTTTTCTTATGATTATGTTTATATATAAGCCATTATATATATTACAATTAGCAAAGTTTGTTAATTAGTCATTACATATAGTACAATTAGCAAACTTTGTTAAAAGTGTTTTTATTTAGAAAAAAATACACCGTCAGTCCTTGTGGTTTCTGCAATATTTCAATGTTGGGTACTAATAAATTTTTGTTGCATAATCGGGCATTAACATTTTAATTTGTAACAATCTTAGGCTTTAAGCCTTAACACCGTCATTAACTAACATCCAAGACCCTCACGTGCAGAAAACGTGAGGGTATTTTCATTCTTTTCCAGTTTTGTTTGAAAACCCCTTATAAAACCACAGACCCCTTTATTTTCACATCTGGTTCATCATCTTCAACATTAAGGCCTTCATAAAAAAAATATGGTTCTATGCAAATGTGGAAGGCAAGCAGTAATGAAAACTTCGTGGACTCAAAGTAATACTGGACGACAGTTTTACACATGCCCTCAACTGGTATGTATTTGTAGCCCTAATTTTAACAACTGGTTATTCAAGCCCTAATTTTTACATTTGCATTCAGAGGTCTAAGTGCAAATTCAGTTTGACAATGAGTTGGTATAACAAGTGTTGATAAGGGACATGAGTTGTAAACTATATGTGGCCATTACAAAGTTATATAAAACTGTAGTTTGGCTTTAAAAGTCAAACTGCACAATCAGGTTACAACCAGGTTACAAAAGTCAAGCATAAGTTATACGAAACTGCTAGGGATGGCAATGGGTCGGGTATATTGGCAATCCCATACCCATACCCGGTTGTAATATTGTGTCCCATACCAGACTCAACACCCGTCGGGTATTTGTCGGGTAATTACCCATCGGGTTTCGGGTATACTCGCGGGTATCGGGTATACCCATTAGTTTGTTAAAAGATATATGTTGGGATTTCCAATTACATTTTTTACTATAATAATTTTTCATCATCATCATCATACTCAGTAAACCCCACCAATAGCACAACTAAGGTAGGGTTTGAGGAGGGTAAGATGTAGACAACCTTACCTCTACCCCGTAGGAATAGAGAGGCTGCTTCCAATGAGACCTTCGGTCGATAGTAGTTTTGCATCTAGCCTCGGACATAAGACACATAACACCAGCAATTAAGACAAAGGCCGATTAGTGCAAGTACTCCCTTGTCTTTCGGCTATCAACGCCACCACATAATGCATGATTAACCATCCCCCTCTTTTAACGTTATTTTCATGAAATTAGTAAAATAACGTTAAAATTAGTGCACTTTCACTTTTGCCCCCGAGCGCCCGCACATGTTTACATTATATGCGCATAGTACAAGCAGGGCGTAATAATAACTTTACTTATACAATTTTTATTATGATTTTTTTATACAACAATTATTATAAATTAAAAATGTACATTACATACATATAAGTCTTATACTACAAGAAAATTTACTTTTTTACATTATGAACATACTAAACTAAATCACTAATATATAAGGGTTAATGGAAAACAAAAATATAAATTAAAAAATTCGGGTATATGATCCGGTATATAGTTCGGGTAAACGACTATGTCGTTTCGGGTAATCCGGTCGGGTATCTCCTAATCCCATACCTGCGAAAATTTCTAAAACTAATCCCATACCCGGCCCAATACCCGTTGGGTATCGGGTATACCCGTCGGACTCGGGTGTTTTTGCCATCCCTAGAAACTGCAGTTGAAAAGTTATATAAAACTGCAGTTTGACTTTAAAACTGCACGTTCAGGTTACAAACCAGCTAACATGAAACTGTATGTGACCATTACAAAGACTTGCAGCCTGAACAAGTCATGCACAAGTCACTTAACATGAAACTTTATGTGACCATTACAAATACTTCCAGCCTGAACATATGTGACCATTTTGTGCAGGTTGACCAAATAAAGTCAAACTGCACAATCTCACCTGTTTTGACAATTCAATAAAAGTCAGCAATAGTCAATAAAACTCATCAAAAGTCAACATTAACTAAAAGTCAACAAATGTAAAAACAAAAGTCAAAAAAGGCACTAAAAGTTAACCATAACTAACCATAACCAAAAGAGACCATAAACAGGTTCATCCATGTAAAAAAAAAAACACTAAACAAGTTTGACATGTCTACTTCCACCTCAAACATTACATTGTCAATATCAACTATGTCATCTTCATCTACATTAGGAATGATGAATTTTGGTTCAGTTTTCACTATTTCTTCAACCACACCTTTACCTTTGATATCCTCCTCTTTTTCCTTATGCTTAAGTTTTGGTTCTATAACATCATTCTCAGTTTGTTCATCATTTACAATTTCAACTGTGACAACCCGAGATTTCAAGGTCTTTCCTTTTTCCATCACTTGGTTCTCAATCCTGTTTTCGCAATTCACTTTACGTTGTAACATGTGCACGATTTGTGAATGATTAAGATATTGTTTTGTTGGTTGCAATGAAAATCTAGGGGTGTTTAATGCTTCGATATAACATTTCATATTTAACTATGGGCTACACAACTATTGGGTCACGAAGAACCTGGCCGACGAAGAATCCGGTCGACGAAGATCACTCCTTGACGAAGGAGGTTCTTCGTCAAATAGATGGTTCACCAAAAAGGGCCTCGGCCCAAACCCTTGAAGCCCACACTGAGCCCGAAACCTCTCTAATTAGGAAACACATATGAGGGTGTCTGTGATAATAATCCTTCCCACACACAAAGAATATTGTAAACCCTAATCCCCTCAACTAACCGACGACACCCTTCTTCTCTGGAACTCGCTCTCGCGAATCTAAGCATCTTCGCTCCCACATCGTACTCCGATTAGTGTATTAATTGTGTTTGAATGTACATATATGGTTGTGTTTATGATAATTGATGTGTTACATGAATAGTGTGGTTTCGCCAATCTAAGGATGGATAGGCGACATGTTTGAATTCGTTGAATGTATGTGAGATAATCAGATAAACCAATGTTAGAATGATCATAATAATTTGGTAAAGTTCCTGTGATAATCGGCTGATTAGGAACATTCATAGTAATTTGACCGATGATTAGGGTGTACGATGTTTTGTTTAATCTATTGGGCCGTATGATATACACACAGTTTTGAGGGTTGTATGATGAATGGTGTTCTGGATTTAAGTTAATGTGTTAATAATGATGAACTGATGATTAGGGATTGTACTAACATGAATGATAATTGATTGAATTAGATGGTTTAATCCGTTTTGGGAATATAGAAACTGTTTACTGAAATTAAGGAAGTTATGAAACTGATGAAGTGTAGCGACGAAGAACCCAGGTCGACGAACCTGATCCTTCGTCGACAGGCCTACGTCGAACCATAAGGGTACTTCGCCATATTCATTATCGACGAAGAATGATTCTTCGCCGAGGGATTCTTCGCCATACCCAACTCCGACGAAGGACAGACCTTCGCCGGAGGATCCTTCGCCAAGGGAGCATCCCACAAAGAATGGATTCTTCGTGGGGATGCTGCATATGTGTAAACCAACAGTAAAGTTTATGATGTATATGATGATGGATGTCTGCGTTTATAAGATTTATTTGTTGCTTAGAATGAGAAATCTGGTTTGACTTGTGAGAGTAGCAATCCTACCTGTTATATGTTGCTATGTGTCATGCACATATGATGTGAACTTGTATGCGAACTGAGTACCTGCTACATGTTATATAGTGATCTTTGTGATGAATACGATCTGTGTGAAATACGTGACTTAATTTATTACGAAACTGGTTCCATTGGTAACCACGGTAGGATTGGTTGACTAACTGGAACGGGTAACTTAATATACCGAGCAAATCTAAGGTGAGTTCACTGCTCTTTTTCCAAGCATGCGTCCCGGGGAGGGACATCTGGTAAATATTCCGGGGAGGAATGTCGGGTAAATGGGTTTAACTGGAATGTTAAACTTGGGATGTTGGTTAATACACTCATATCTATCATTTAAGTCCCATTTATACCGAAATAGTTGTCGGGGAGGCAACAGGGTTATTAGTTGATAGCGCTATTAGGTTTGGCACCCTCACACCATACCGGGGAGAACGGGCGTGAACTAATTACCTTAACCACTTGACCAATGTTTGATAGAGCATTGGGGAAGGGCAAATAATCTGGAGCCATCTTGCGGTACTCGAGTTATTAACAACATTGTATTTCTGAAATGCTTTAAACGAACAACTGGTAACTAAATGCGTTAACAAACTTTGAACTCACCAGCGTTGTCTGATACACTTGTTTGCATGCTTGCAGGTCGTTAGATTCATGGTTACAGAACTTGCTATCTGGGAGTGCTGGAGTGGTCATGGGTCGTGGCTCTTGGATACACGTTCATTGGTTTCGCACTTTTGTTTTGAAACACTTGAATAACGATTTACATTATGCTTCCGCTGAGCGTATTTGTTTTAAGTTGTGTTTTGAAATTACTTTACGAAATATATGGAAACTTTTATTTAATATCTTGTTATAGTTCAATGTAATTGGTGGCTGGATCCTGGTACGTCGCACGTCCCGCGGGGTTTCTGCATGTGGTATTTTGGGGGTGTGACATCAACCTTATTTGAATGCCCATTGTCATCAACACAACTTTCAACAACTACAGGGTTCGTAACAGCATCAAAGTACTTTTCAAATACTTCATCTATAATTTCTACTTGTCCTACATTCAGGGGAGACCTCATAACAGATTTCTTCAGTCCAGTCCTTTTCACGGGTATGTTCATTCCAATCCCAACCCTACTTTCCCCCTCTTCAATGTACACATTAAATTCCCTATGAACAGGGGTATGTTTTAACAAACTCATCACATCATCAAACTTACATAAAGGTCTCAAACCATAATCTAGGTCATGATAGGGCAGTTGGTAATGGTAGTTCAGAATTGAGCCATCTTTATAACCTAACTTTTTTTGCAATATCATGCATATCCATAAGACTAAAATAGTCCCTGTTTAGCAAATCAATATAATCAGACTTACCTCCCTCATAAACCCTATTAGGAAAATCAGTAAACTTTCCACCATGAAAAACCTTGAAGCATAACATGTGACAATCCGAACTTTCAAGGTTAGCGTCGTCTAACTTGGTGACCATTGGTTTCGTATTATTTCTCCTTCACGTTACAGTCCACGATATAATTGGGTGTATATCACATCAAACTTGTCAAACGTGCTTGACTATACTTGTTGCATTGGAGTATTCGTGTGTACGTTGAAGGGTGAGTGTTTGTGTTACATAAAAACCGAGCCACACACTTGGGACGGGGGCCACACACTCCACCAGACCCATACACTCTCGGCCCAGGATGCTTGAAGCCCAATCGAAGCCCAAACATCCCTAACTAATATCGCATGTACATGGGTATTTCCATCATTCCGAAAACACACACACACACGGCCTCAAACCCTAATCCTCTTAAGCTTGGCGGCAACATTCTTCCTCCCTCTCTTCCTCTTTCTAACACTTGTCCCCAAACCAACATTCGGTTAGTATATTCATCTTTGTTTGCTTGCATTCCTTAGTGGGCAAAGTTATAAATATATGTGTCGATTGATATCGATATGTGCATGTAATCAATGTGTGATCCTCCTGGTTTGATGTATGCCCCTCGTAACTGTTGAATTGCTTTGGTTTCTGTACACCTTGTTAGTGGCTATAGAACTTTGTAGAAAGGAAATGGTCAATAACCTAGGCCGATGATCACAAAAAGTTGTAATAATATGGATATTCTAATAATGATGTTTATTGATAGTCAAGGATATTATGTGTAATAAACGATGCTATGATGTTTTTTGTAATAAACAATGCTTGTTAAGGGTTTTATGTTTTTGTATAATGATCATAGATCTGTTCTGACGATTATAGATGATATGAGTATTATGATATTAGCGAAGGGTTGGTCCGATTAAGGATGATTAGTTATTGATAATGGTGTTAATTGCTAAAATGATGATTAGGGTTCATCTAAATCAATGGAAGTAAACTGTTTGATCTAAATTGAATGATTATTTAATCATGTTTACTGTTATAAATTTCTGGAAATAAGTTTAGAGAAATTAGTGTAACCGACTTCCATGAATTAAGGTAATGAATAATGGACCGCACACATTCGAGTCGCACACTCGAGATGGACTCGCACACTCTTGAGTGTGGACTGGAGGCCATCGGGCCGTGTAATGTTGAACCCGCACACTGGCTCACAAACAAGGTGTGAATCGCACAGTCTTGATCCAATCGCACACTTTATTGAACCTTGTTATTCAGATTGGGCCGCACCTCAGTGTTGGGCCTGTTAAGACATGGGCTGCACCGCCTGGTAGTCACACACTAGGGGTAGGTCGCACACTCGGTGTGGGCCGTCCACTAATTGGCCGCACACTTCTATGATGCACGATTATGGACTGTTCAGTGTCTGATGAAAACATAGACTTGGAACGTGAACTTGTATGAGGCACGAATATTTTTTATGTGAATGTACGATGATAATGGACTGATAAGTTGCATGACTAACTGGCATGACTTGCATGATGCTATGTGTGAATCCTTGTATGCTACTGGTGTAGTATGTGTAGAGAATACGTGTTTTATGAGTACTTGAAACTGATCATCGTTGTAACCGTATTAGGATTTGGTTGACCAACTGTGTAAACAAGTAACTAGTCTTGCCAAGCAAGCCAAAGGTGAGTTCACTTCTCTTGAGCATGTGTCCCGGTGGGTGGGACAATCAAACGGGTATTTCTGAGAGGAATACGTCTTTTCTGAGTTAAACTGGGATGTTGGATAATACACTCACTCCTATCACCTTATGTCCCATCTTCTACCGAATTAGTTACCTGAGAGGTAATGGAGTATTAGTTGATAGCGCTACTAGGCTTGGCAACCTCACACCGTACCTGAGAGGACGGGCGTGAACTAATGACCTTAAATCATAACCAATGCTTTGATAGAGGCATTGGGGATGGGCAAACAAACAGACGCCATCTTGCGGTATCGAGTTATTATCAACATTGATTTTGAATTGAATTAAACACTTGGCGACTAAACGTTTTTACAAAAACTGTGAACTAGCCAGCTCTGTGCTGATACACTTATTTGTATGCTCGCAGGTTATATAGATATGTGGTTGTGGAACTTGCTTTCTGGGATGCTGGAGTGGTCATGGGTTGAGATACACGGAAACACAAAACGAGACTAACTAGTTACATATACATGTGCTTTGAATTGATTAAACCCTGAATATTGCTTCCGCTGAATACGTTGAATTATATTTAATGTTTTGTAATACTTTATTTTAATGAATGAGAACTTTTATTTCAAATCTTATAATGTGTTCAATGTGATTGGTGGCTAGATCCTGGTACGTCACACGCCTCGCATGGGTTTCTGCTTGTAGTATTTTTGGGGTGTGACAGTTTGGTATCAGAGCCACCGGTTATAGTGAACTTGGTTTTAAAACGTTTTTATAAAACCAAACTATAACCGAACAGTTCTGAAATCGACCATGACACTCAGCTCCATATTGCAAGGTTCATCTCTTACCTACTGTATACATTACATGACTAGTATACACTTGTTTATGATAAAGCATACGAGCACACACTCGTCACTACAGTACGATTACATGAATTGCTTGTTGACATTATGATGCGTTATTAGTATGCCGTAGTACTTAGATTTTAGTGATCTTGTCATTTTAATAACCTCCATTTGACATTTGAATATGAGAAACCATTTGACATGAGTTAGGAGGAACTGAGATGAGCATGCAAATCACATCATTATTATGGGTGCACACATAATAATAATGTGGGGTGCATGTGAGTCCTAGTGAGGCTTAAGAAGTGTAAAAGGGGTTCTGTTCTGTAAGTCCAGAATCACTACACAATCGGATATCAAACACTAATCAAAGCGCGGAATACTGAGAAAAGTGTTAAGAACAAGAACGCAATCAATTGAATAACAAAGTGCACACGGTTTCTAGGAACCGTCTGGTACACCAAAACAAAGAAATCGAAAATAACTAGAAGAACCTCTCAAAATGTCTAACCTCATAATGAACTAGGTTCACCCTATTTATAGTTACATAGGGCGACCTAGTTACAGACTGGGCCAGGCCCACATGCACAATATTACTAACCAAACAAGCCCAAATCACTAATTAGCCCACATGGCTTATTCCATTACTATCTAACCCACTACAAGGCTAAGCCCAATAGCCCATATTTGTGTTTGATAAAGATAGGCGTAAACCTACACCATTATAGGGCCTTACAATATCCCCCTAGGTTTATGCTGTCTTTATCAAACTGTTGTCTTCATCATGAATCTGTGGGATGATACTTCATCTTTTCATCTTCAAACTTGGGCTCTTTTATTCTTCTTACTCGTGATCAGCTTTGCTTGAAAATCTTGTTGAAAAGAATGCAAGCGGAGGATTCTCAGCAACTCTTTTCTTTGTCAATGTCTTCAATTTCAAGCAGGTTCACGGGTACTTCTTCAAATGCACTATCACTGTCAGATGATGACTTGTATCTGGTTCTTCTGACTCAGGCACATCTTGTTGTTGTGATGCTTCATGCTTTATCAGCAGCCAACAGCATCTCAATCTTCAACAACCCCTGTTTCTTGACTTGAATTTTAAATTCTGCACATACTCAGAAATTCATAAGCAAACATTTATGTGCAACAGAGGGAAATACCACATGAACACTTGGTACATCCAAGTATTTGTACTCGGATTTTACAATTCAAATTTCTTTCAAATTATGATGATCAATCAAATCTTCAAGAACGGTTAAAAATTTTTAATAAAACAAAGAAGCACTCTATTTTTGGATTTTTGATTTTATAAAAAACTAACAATTTAAACTAAAACACAAATAAACAAAGAAACTAATATACAATTACAATTTGCAATGGGATCAAATCATAGTGTTTCAGGCCAAACTACACTTATCAACACTAATTTGCTTTGGGTGATCCGAGCGATTGCCAGTATATTTGTCCACTTAAACTTATCTCCCTAGGCCTTTTTCAAGTGACGGTCTGCAACTGATTTATCATGTTTTATTTTATATTATATGAACACTCAAATCAATCATGATCAATTCCCGGTATTTTAGATTTGAACAGACTATCATACGAGTAGTTTCCCTACCACATATTTCACAAGCCCGTTCTAGGATTCTGAAATCTTGACTAGGACTGGATTGAGAAGAGAAAAGAATAGATCAGCAGTAGAGATAGATATAATATACAGATCAAATGAGATTTTCTCAGTTTGATATAGGTTTTTATTTTTGGGTTTCTTTTGGGCACTAGAGGGCCTCTTTCGGGTGTAATTGATCTATAGCGCGACAACGTACAGCTAGGTCAGCATGTATCTGGATGCAGCAGAAGCTGACGTTGCCTAGCACCTCCAGGTCTTTGCTCACGCAAAACAGAGGAGATACACGAGTTGGTCAGAAAAGATTTCAGAACTAGAACGAAATTGTGTGTATCGGGACGTCACACACGCATTCAAATAACCATGTCCTAATTCCAAGTGACGTTCTTTCCTGAGGTCATAGATTAATATTAGTGTTCTACGCAGTACCAGTCAAAGAATCTAGCCATCAGGATAAAGCCTACCAATATATCGCTCTAGAGTTGGACCGTTTCAATATTGGTCTTACATGAGTCAGCCTTAATCCACATTGTGAAATTATTTCATTTCCCATTTGTGCAACAAAATATTTTTGATTTTTCTGTTTTTCGAATGTTTTTGTATTTTCTCATTTTCTATATTTACAGATATCCCTGGATATCCCCCTAAATTTGTGCGTAAATCTTACGCGCAAATTTACCTGACAAACGAAAACATATGCACAACGAGAAACACAAAAGAAAATGAAAATATTTTTGTTGTTTTTGCCTAACCGTTCCATCACAAGATTTAAGACTAATCAATATTGAAGTTAGAATAAGAAATTCAAATTTTGTACCTTTTCGCTGATATAGTCTTACTTCTCTTTTATCTCCTTCAAACGAAACATCTCAACTGTAAAGAAATGTACATTTTGAAACAGTGAAATGTTACCCGTTATGTCTCTGGAACAACCGCTATCAACATCCAAGGATTGTCAACAGCTCCTCCTTGGTTGTCCCTGAAAAGTAAGGAGATTAGTAAGACATTGGTACCCAGGCCATCGTGGTCTTGGGTATTCCTGAAGCATCAACGTAAGACACTTCTCTAAAGCACATGGTCCCTTTTGATTCAAGGACTGGTGATGTTGCTGCTTTATATTTTGCCTTCCAAACTTGTTTAGGCTTCTCTAATTTCTTAGGAGCCTTGGGCAAAACAGTTTGCTTTTCAACCTTTTTGTTTTTCAAAACTTGTTTTGGTTTCAAAGCTTGTTTTCGTTTAGTTTTTGCAGCATTCCAATCCCCATCAGATGGTTTAACCTTGGGACTCTTATTCATCATTGCCTTAGGCTTTTCAACCTTCATCGGCTTAGAATAAGATCTATCCCTTGGTGTAACCTTCTGATGTTGTGTATAGTATGGCACGTAGGGACGATGTGTGCAATTCCTAGCAATGTGACCGGGTATGCCACAGTTGTAGCAGGTTTGTTTTTTCACGTAAGGAGCATATCCCGATCCATTCCATCCAACTGATGCTGAATACGAGTTATAAAATTGGTTGGATGATTTGTGTGCAGTTTGTTCAGTCTTTTTCCCTTGTTTCTTATGTCCCTGTTTACAACAGTTAGCACATTCATTAGATTTAACATTTTCATTTCTAACTGTTGGCTTTGGAGGCACATATTTATTTGTAAGGCCTCTCAAAGCTTGCTCAGAAACAGCCTTTTTCACATAAGGAGGAGCATCAGCAGATAAATTTGATGTTTTTAAACAAACATCGTCAGCTTTTTGACAAACAATATCATCCTCATCAACCCAATCCCCTACTATTACCTCATCTGCACATGAAGTAGAAGCATCAGTAACGTTCAGTTTTTCACAAACGGTGGCAGGCGAAGCCATAGTAACATGGTCATTCTTGAGTGACACCGTTTGTTCAGTAGTTTCAGAATCATCAATATTCAAAGATGGAGCAGAGGCTTCAGTTGTCAATTCACCACTAATCTTAACAGAAGCTCCTGATGTCGATTCTGATTCTACTTTTATCTGATCTGATTTAACTTCTTCCGGTGATTCGCTATTAGACTCAGCTGAATCAACTAACCTCGACTTTTCACAGTTAGCTGTCTCTGAGGAGTCACATGACGAATCAGATGAAGAAGTCGATTCATTTTGAGATGCCTCTGCCTCCTCAGGTGATGCACTGTTGACACTACATGATTCGCCCATTTCTAATTTCTCAAAAGTGGATGTCTCAGAAGTGTCACAAGATGTGTCACATGACGAGGCAGATTCACTTTGTTTACCCCTATTGAATTCTTTCACAAACTCAGTCAAACCTCTTAACATGGCAAACTCGATGTTGTCTATATTAACTCTAGGCTTTGTTAATTCAGACTCTTGTGTTTGAGGTTGCACTTCAGATGAATTTTGAGAAAATGTTGATTCAGTATTATCTAACACTTGAAAATGCTTATCAACATCAGCATTTTTCTCAAAATTTAGAGTCTCAGTGTGGTTTGAAACTTCAGCAGGTTTCACGAAAGTTTTATCAAACGCCTGTTTTTCTAGAATAATTTCAGTTTTATCTGGCCTTGTGATTTTAACTTTCTTTGGCTTAACAGGCTCAACCTTCCTATCCCCAGGCTTCCCATATTCCATTTCAGGCAAGTCGGCTATCTCCTCATCAGTCATGGGAATTGAGGTGTAATTGTGATTGTATGGTGGAGGTATGCATACAAATCCCAATCCTTTATTCCTCACTTCCTTTTTGCTATACTTTAACTGTTGATTTATCATCTTTTCGACCTTTTCACTTGAGACATCAAACTTTTTAAAATTGAATTCTGTATTTTCAAAAGTTGATTTTAAGTCATTTAACTCAACAGTTAATTTTTCAGATAGCTCCTTGAAGTGGAGATAACGACATTTTGCTTCGCTTAGATCACTATGCAACTGTCGAATGTCACGTTTTTGAGCCTCTACCATTTCCTTATACCCATCCAGATTCTTTTTAACTTCGTAGCTACTGGATTTGGTACATTGAAGTTGCATAGTAAGCGATTGAGCCTGTTCTTTAAAACCTTTTACTTTCTTTCTACATTTTTCAGTACAACAAACATCATCTACACATACCTCAGCCTCAGAAGGAGTGTAGTCATTCATTTGAATATCTTGAGTAGACTGCTTGTGAGCATTGTTATATGACTTGATGAGTGAGATCAGCTCATCCGGCTTCATTTTGTAACAGTAGCAGTCGGTTGTCACAATTATCTCATTAACATTTCTAAACCAACTACAGTTTACCTGATCTGGAATCCTTTTTAGAACATCTAGAAGCTTTATGTTGCTCGTGCGATTAGACACCTCAATCCCGGCCTTCTCTATTTCAGAGAGCAGTTCAGCAAACCGGCCTGTAAGTGCTTCTATAGATTCACCATATGAGTATCTGAATCCTTGAAATTCCTGCTCAAGCACTTCTTTATTAGAAGACATTTTTAAGATTTTTAACTGTGATCCCCCGAAAGTGTGATCCCCCGAAAATGTGATCCCCCAAATATGTGATCCCCCAAAAATGTGCGCCTTTAACTGTTTCCACAACACAAGCCCAAAGCAAGAACCCGTGTACTCGCTAACTCAAACCCCCTTTTAAAAAAAATGCACGAACCAGCTTCCTGTACCGCGCCTCCAAACCTATCAAAACTTATTACCAAACCAATGACAAAAACCTTTTTTTTTTTATTTAATAAACTTTTTTTTATGATTTATATTAAAAAACTAATTAATATTATAATTATAATTTTATATTATCATTAATTACTAGGTAATGATGACTCAATGATTATTATTATTATTATTATTATTATTATTATTATTATTAAAAACAGAATTTAAAAAAAAACTAAATAATTATATCAAATATGTCACTTCTTCTTCTTCGATTAAACCGTAACCAAAACCATGGATTTTTGTTAAGCCGACACAGACGTTTCTTCTTCGTTTCTTCACGTCGGAGATAGGTTGAAGATGATGGAGAACCAGAGGTGACAGAGATTACCGACGGTTATGGCGGAGTTCGACTGAAGGTGTTCGATGATGGTTATGGCGGTCGACGGTGGTTGTAGGATGATCGACGGAGAGTTGATGATGTGTAGCAGGTGATGTGTTGGTTGACGATGACCGGAGATTGCAGACGAAGACCGTAGATGATGGTAACGGTTAAACGGTGATGGTGGCCGGAGGTCACGTTGGAGAAGATGAAACAGGTGTGGTTATCGGAGGTGTTGTTTGAAGTGACAGGTTATGATGACGATGGTAGTCTTGTAATGAATCGGTTTTGATCGAAGAAGACGGTGAACTCAAAACGGTGTGCGGTTCCGGTGATAATCACGGACGGTTGGATGGTAGATTGACGGACCGGTGACGATGATATATTTTCAGATGACGTTGTGGAGTTGCAGGTTTTTTGATGAAGATGATGACCGGGGTGACGATGTTAACCGGAGACGATGATGATCGGATGAGATAACAGCAGTCGGAGACGATGATGAATGACTGTTGTTTGTTTGTAGATGATGACTGCTGGATCGCACAAGATCGTAATCGCACAAGAATTGTAGTCGCACAAGTAGTAATCGCACAAGAAGGAGTAATCGCACAAGAGGTTTCGGTCGCACAAGATCAACTTGAAGATGATGATTGGCCAAATATGTGAATCGCACAATATATAGTAATTGCACAAGTGACAAGAAAAATGAAGCAATGATGATGATGACTGATGAATGACGTCGTCTCACAGCAGATTGTTTCAATCGCACAATAACCAAAGGAAATTTCACACCCACTATAATTGTCAGCCACACACTTCAATTTCTTTGCCAACAACACGTAAACAAATTTTTTAACCTCCAAAACAGATCAAAAGCAGGATATTCGAATTTTTCTTGATCTTCAACGCTGTTCTTCGTGTTCTTCGATCTTCAAAAAAAATTCTTGTTCTTCGAATGATATCCAACGAACCGAGCCTTCGCAAGACTACTTAGGCTCTGATACCAATTGTAAGTCCAGAGTCACTACACAATCGGATATCAAACACTAATCAAAGCGCGGAATACTGAGAAAAGTGTTAAGAACAAGAACGCAATCAATTGAATAACAAAGTGCACACGGTTTCTAGGAACCGTCTGGTACACCAAAACAAAGAAATCGAAAATAACTAGAAGAACCTCTCAAAATGTCTAACCTCATAATGAACTAGGTTCACCCTATTTATAGTTACATAGGGTGACCTAGTTACAGACTGGGCCAGGCCCATATGCACAATATTACTAACCAAACAAGCCCAAATCACTAATTAGCCCACATGGCTTATTCCATTACTATCTAACCCACTACAAGGCTAAGCCCAATAGCCCATATTTGTGTTTGATAAAGATAGGCGTAAACCTACACCATTATAGGGCCTTACATGTTCCATTATTCGGTCTAACGAGAAACACAACAATCTATAGGAGTCATAGCGATTATTGCCTCCTACTCGAGCGTGATCTTTCCACTTCCCTCTGAATCCTTACGAATCTCGATGATATTGAGTGTTGTCTGAACACGTATCTGAACGTCTAGAGAACCGTATAAGAATGTTAGGTGTTAGTGGGAACGTCCCTGAGTTAGTTATCGAAGCGTCGAATGTTTGGTCTGTACTTTCCTCACTTTTCTCGTACCCTTGAACTCAACGAATTGACGCCTCAGATCCAGAAGTATGATCACCTCTGCAATTCTCAAACCACTTATCGTGCGATGTTCAGTCGACTCACAAGACCAACGGACGAGAAGTTGAACGCGATGCATTGCCAATCACAGCATTATGATGGCCCTGATTATCGACAACGAACACCCGTAGATTGACTTCAAACCAGTCCTTAACCCTAGTCAGCAACCTCTGGGAGCCAACTCTTACGAATCAATCGGAGTATAAACGCAGATAACCGACTTGATTTTGAAATGTGTAATTTCTAATACCTTGAGAAGTGCCCTAGGACGTACCAAGAAATGCAAAAAGGTGGACCCTTTTTGGCAAAAGATAGTAGGACTCTGTTTCCAAAGCAACAACATTAGAGGCAACAGCCACGACAACAACAAAGTACTCGTAATCATAGTCTTCAGTATGGAACGAAGGTGACTTCGACAAGGATTGGTCGTTATTAAGACAAGACGTCAACAACCACGGAAACAATAACAGTGCTGGGAATCCTCGTAGCAATAACAACGATAGTGGAAGTGGTACTCGTGGAAGGGAATTTGAGATTGGCGTGGGTGACGCCAGGTATGATAGCAACATAGTAATCTGTACGTTTTGCGATCAATCCCTTCGCCTCTGTTCTGTTCAATCCCGACACCTCTCGAGACCAAACACGCTATAGAATTGGTTGATGGCAAGTCAATTCAAGCCTCACACGTTTACTTAGGGTGCAATTCGATCTTTTAGGTCCAGTGTTCGACATCGACTTTCTTCCCGATACCTTTGGAAGCTTTGATATGGTCGTTGGTATGGACTGGTATCCAAGCATCGAGCAGACACCTTTGTAAAGAGAAAACTGCATGTATACCCTTCCCTGGTGGAGATTCACTGGTTGTCAATATCACTTCGACTATGGAAATCGAGAAGCATTTCAGCTATCCTGCTATTCTATCATTGGTTATAGGTACTCAGCCCGAGGAGAAGAAGAGCGAAGATCTACCGGTTGTTCGTGATTTTCCCGATGTGTTTTCCGAAGAACTTCCAAGTTTACTTCCATAATCGTCAGGTGGAATCTCAGTTTGATCACACGCCAGGGGCAGCCCTGATTCCTCATGCTCCTTATCGTCTTGCACCAGGAGAGTTGCAAGAACTGTATAATCAACTTCAGGAACTGTGGGACAGATAGGTCCTTTTCGTATGTATACTGATTATCGAGAACTCAACAAGGTGATAGTCAAAGAACCGTTAGCCTCTACCACGCATTGACAATCTGTTGACCAGTTACGAGTATCAAACCTCTATTAGGAAGTTGACTTAAGATTGGGCTGTCATTAGACGGCTTTCCAAATGCGGCACGACCATTATGGCCTTCTGGTCATGCCATTCGGGTTGACCAACGCACCAGCAGTTTTATGGATCTCATAAATCGTATGTGTAAACCGTGCCTCAGTGATTTCGTCATTTCGTTTACCGATGACAATCTGAGCTACACTAAGAGCAAGGAGGGCCACGAGCGGCACTTGCGTCTTATCTTGGAGCTCCTAGGGGACGAGCAGCTCTACGCCAAACACTCTAAGTGCGACTTCTGGATTCTAGAAGTACACTTTCTTGGCCGCATATTCAACGAATTGGGAATACATGTGGATCCCACTAGGATCGCCTTTATCAGAAATTGGGCGGCACCAGAGAATTCTTCAGAGATGCGGCAAATTTCTTGGTCTCGCTGGGTATTATTGTAGGGTCATCGAGGGATTTTTGAAGATCGCTCAGCTTTTACCGCTTTAACACGGAAGGGTGTTGTGTATTTGTGGGGAACAAACAGGAGAACGCCTTTTCAGCTTTTGGAAACAAACTCTACAATGCACTGAATATCGTCCTTACCCGATGGTACAGGTGATTTGGTGGTATACTGTATTGTTTCGATTCAGGGTCTCGGTTGCGTGCTGATGGAACACGAGAAAGTGATAGCTTACGTTTCTCAACAGTTGTAGATTTACGAAAAGAATTACACGACTCACAACTTGGCGTGGAAGCCATGTACTTTGGATTTAAAATCTGGAGGCATTACTTGTACGGTACCAAATGCACTATTTATACCGATCACAAGGGCCTTCAGCATATCCTTGATCGGAAAAGTGGAACATGCGACAGCATCGCCGGGTGGAACTCTTGAACGAATACGACTGTGAAACCAAGTATCATCCAGGCAAGGCTAACGTGGTAGCTGATGCCCTTAGTTGCAAGGAAACGAAACCTAAATGTGTACGAGCTTTATAGCTCACCGTTCACTCCAACCTTCCTGACCAGAACTGTTCGGCCTAGACTGAAGCGTTGAAGGACGAGAATCTCCCAGCTGAATCCATGCGGGGCATGGAAAAGGAACTTGTAGCAAAATAGGATGGCATTCGCTACTTCATGGAGCGAATATGGGTCCCACTATACGGCAACCTTAGGAACTTGTGTTGGACGAAGCACACAAGTCTCAATATTCTATTCATTTGGGTTTTGATAGGAGGTATTAGGACCTAAAAATCTTGTACAGGTAACTGGGCATGAAGGCCCACATAGCAATGTACGTGAACGATGTTTGACTTGTGCGAAAGTCAAGGTGGAATATCAGAAACCATCTGGTTTGCTTCAGCAACCCAAAATTCCCATATGGAAAATGGGAACAGATTGCCATGGATCTCGTCGCTGGTTTACCTAGGACTCAAAACAGAAACGATACCATTTGGGTGATCGTTGACCGTCTGACTAAATCTGCATGCTTCCTTGCGATCAATGAAACTGACGAGTTTTCGCAACTTGCTGACATTTACTTAAAAGAGGCGGTTTCTAGGCATGGGGTGCCAACCTCTCATTTCTGATCATGATCCGCGTTTCATACCCAATTTGTGGCAAGCAATGCACAACTCTTTTGGCTCACGTCTAGACATGAGCACTGCTTATCACCCTCAGACAGATGGTCAAAGTGAGTGGACCACCTAGACACTCGAAGACATGCTGCGAGCATGTGTAACTGACTTGGGTAAAGATTGGGAAAGACACTTACCTTTGATATAGCCTCCCTACAACAACAGATGCCATTCCAGTATTCAGACAGCTCCGTTCGAGGTATTATACGGATGGGAATGTCGATCTCCTCTTTGTTAGGCTGAGGTGGGTGACAGCCCAACCACAGGTTCAGAAACTTGTACTCAAAACTCCTGAGAAGATTGATTAGATCGGAAATCGTATAGCGGCAGTGCGTGACCATCAGAAAAGCTGATAAGCATAAGAAATCCTTAGAATTCACAGTAGGCAATCGTTTTGTATTGAAAGTTTCACCCTGGAGGGGTGTGGTGCGCTTTGTGAAGCGCAGCAAGCTTAACCTACGTTACGATGGACCATTCAGGATTCTGGAAAGAATCGGTAAAGTAGCCTACAAACACGAGTTATCTGATAGATTGGACAATGTTCACGCTGTTGCTCACACCTCAAATCCGAAGGAGTGTTTGCCCGACGAAACACTTGCGGTCTCCTTACAAGAACCATAGATCAATGATAAGTTGCAGTTGTTGAGGAACCTATTGAAATCATGGACCAGGAGGTTAAGGATCGTAAGCATAGTCAAATACCTATGAGAGTTTGTTGGAACTCAAGACATGGACCAGAGCTCACATGGGAATGCGAGGACCCAATGAAGCTCGGGTACCCTAATCTGTTTGAAACCGTTGATTTGAATCCTGATGCAACTGGAAAATTTCGGGACGAAATTCCCTTTCAAGTTGGGGATGATATGGCACCCGAGGAGATCCACAGCTATCCTAGTCTATCACTTCACTTTCTGAGACAGCTTATCAAATTTCGGGACGAAATTTCTTTCAAGTTGGGAATGATGTGACAACCCAAACTTTCAAGTTTAGCGTCGTCTAACCTGGTGACCATTGGTTTCGTATTATTTCTCCTACACGTTCCAGTCCACGATATAATTACTGTCGATATGTTGGGGTTTTGTATACATTACATGTTACTAATACTGAGAATAGTAACATGACCACAAGTCAGGATTGACAGTACCATGGGTGGTAATTTGATAGATGTAAACAAATGTAATTGGGGATACCCTCAATACTGTAAAGTGATAAAAGTGTTTTGATTAAATTGGGATGCACTCACCAGTATTTCCCACTGACAAAATGTTTTTAAAATGCGTTTCAGGTAACAAAATATGAAAGCCAAATAGAAGCCAGCTGGAGAGCACTGAAGGCATGGAAAAGTGGCTATAAAAGTTACCTAAACAAGAAAGAAGTTTTATTTGAATAAAATAGGGTTTATCCCTATAAACATATTATGAATGGAAACTTGGGTTTTACCCATGTGTTTATTATTTATAAAATGAGGTGCTTTACTCTGATAAAATATTTCCTAACTACGGTCCTGATGTAAATTTCCACTGCCAAATTAAATAAACATCGATACCACCAGCTCTGCGTGCTCGTGGCCGCCTGCCTCCTGGGGCAGGGGTCGGGGGTTGCGACAGAAGGTGGTATCAGAGCTACAACCACTGATTTGAGCCACATAAGTGTTCTGCTGACATCAAAATTTGTCAATTCTGTTAGGAAATAATCTATTTGACTATGTGTATATTATTGTTTTGTGATATTTGACTATTTGTTAGTTTACAGTATGAGTGAACAAGGTACGTCTGACGCCTACCGTCATCTAGATAGTTCTCCCAAAAGTGAAGGAAACTCGTCACAGTCTACTCCTTTAGAGTATTCTGCTGATACAGAATAGGGGATTTTCATATTTAAGGCTCAATCTTAAGGGCCATTCCCTTCGAAAAAGAGAGGATGGTTCTGTTGGGGAGCACACGAGAGGAGAAAGCAAATGAGAAAGTTACACCAGCAGAGGGCTTTAACAACAGCTAATAGAGAAGTCAATGCCCAGACACAACACTTAGTTAACAGACGTTCGGCCAACTTCCATATACTAGCCACCACTTGTGACAGATCCAAACGTTGAACAAATCATTGCATCACAGCCATTGCCACTGTTCCCAACTCAACCAATGGAGATAGAGCCTAACCCAGGAAACAAGTTTCCAATACCAGATTTTGACCCTGATGAGATACCTAGAGTCCCAGCACCCAAATCTGTAACACCCGTGTTAATTTTATAAGAATTTAATGTAAATACGCAAGATTTTTTATAAAGCGGTACCTTACTTCAAAGTAAGTACAAAATTTAAGTTATAAAGTAATTACATACTAGATGATTGCTTAACTAGTTCCACCATTGTAAAACATGATTAGCAAATTGTTTACATTATAAACATTGTCTAAACGGGATAAATCTAATGCGGAAGCTTCAAAAGATTGTGTTCGGTTCGAGAGCATTGACTCGACCATCATCCACGTACTTGCAATACCTAAAAGTTGGAGATTTTTAACAATCATTAGTGTTAGAGTTCTTAGAAATATTGCACAATCGAAACTACGCTTAAAAACGGATTCGATTAACTACGATATGCAAAAATTTTATCAAAAGCCTGGACTCTACCGTAACTTACGGTATCTACCGTAAGTTACGATAGTCACTGGATAATTTTTGGTATGCCGTAAGGCAGTATAGATCTGCCGTAACAGTTTGATTTCTACCGTAAGTTACGGTAGATACCGTAACTTACGGTAGCTCCTGTAACATTGTTGTTTTGACCCATTTGTTCATTTCACCCAACTTGCATAGACAGATTTGACACTTCTTAATAAGAAGTCCCGAACCATGGGTTCCTTATCTTCAACACCCACACTCCCATCATCGGTTTGCGTCTTTAGTAAATCACTATCCATCACTCGGATTCGAAATCTTCGAGTAAGATACGACCGTTACTCGGTTTATACCTTCTCTTAATAACCCGTTAGTTTGCCCTTAGGAAGTTAATTATTCAAGCAAACCAAACTATCAAAATCTCGTATTCTAATATTCATATCATTAACAATAACAAAGTACCAAATAACCATATTAACGAAGCGTTTAGCTACGTACTAATTAATTATTCGACCCGTTTGGCTCATCTATGGAATCCACCATTATAATGACAACCAAACGACTTTTAACCGACTTTAACCTATGTATTCAAGTAACGAACCTTGTCGTTTCAATGAACACAACCTTTATTTAACAACACAACTAAACATATTCTAGTTATCAAATTACTCAATGTAAAGAATCGAGTTACATACTTGCATAATTCATCAACATTGGTTTCTAACCATGATTACCCATTCCCGGGGCTTGTCAATCTTAGCGTATCACATCCATTCCACGGATTACGTTTTATAACTCAATTTTTTTAATGAGTGACGTTTTAGTCACTTCAACACTACAATTTCAACCATTGTTTGACCCGTTTGGTTGTTTAATGGGAACCACCATTTTACAACATACCAAACTTGTTCTAACCAACATTTAACCCATTTACTCATTTAGTGATCTTCGTCACTTCAACTAGACATCCGAATTCATACACTATTCTAAATTCAAGTCTACTAGTAAAAATACATAACAAACATAACGTAACGAAACCGTGGTTACGTACCTTCAAAGTGTTCCCTTCAAACGCGTATCGCCACTAGCTTGTCCGCTTGACGTTCCGATTCCCTTGCCTATAGAGTTCAACCATAGGTGTTTAGAACTCTCTTATAGTATATAGCGCATAATTTACCACACTAAACAATTATGCGTTTTTAGTCCAAATTCTCAACATTTTTCTTCTCTTAGGCATTATATCAAACACCTAATGAGCATGATTTCATACAATTCAAAATCAATTTCTTGACTAACTATTTAACCAAGATTTAAACATCAAATCTTTTTCAGAAATCAGTTTCTATGAATCAATCTACACTAGAATAACCTTCTAAACCCTAGTGTTCATCAAATTCTTACCAAACCCATGAATCACCTTCAATGTGTTCATGAGATTTTCAGAGATTAGACATGATTTCACTTATAGTTGTCTAGGGTTTACTCCTAGACACTATATCATCCTCAATCTATTCATTTAACTAACATGCATCAACAGATTTCAATCTCCCTAGAATCATGAGAATTTCAAGTAGAGATTTCTTATCAAATTTTACATACCTTATGACCCCCTTGTAATGGAGATCACTAATCTTAGCTCGAATTTCGTTTTGGGGCTGATCTTGACCTTCAATTTTGTGAATTTAGACAAGAACTAGGGTTGGAATTCTTCTCCTGGTCGCCCCCCCCCCCTTGCCTCTGGTCGAACTCAGACACACCAATGTGAGTGTCTTGAGTTTTAATTTATTTTATTATTGTTTTTATAAAAACAAGTTTCCTTTTTAACACTTTTAGCCCTCCAATTAATGCCAAGTTAAATTTAATTGTTTTAATCAAGTTCCTTTGTTATAACTAGGCTCATGACTAACTAGGTTATTTATCCCTAGTTAGTTTATTTTTTTGTTTATTTTATACTTTATATTTTCAATATAAGGCTTTATATTTTCGGGGTGTTACAAAATCCTCTAGCATATGATCCGTGGAACGATGACCATAGGGATTATAGGGAACTCTACCCATAGGAGGAACCGATTCCAAACCCCATAGCACAATACACCAACCTCAATCCTTTAGATCCATATTGGGATAATGATCAGTATGTTCAGGAGATACAGAATAATTCGTACCCGTATGGAGAACCGTTGCCTATGTACCCTGACCCAGTACCCGTACCATGACCACCCATGAGTGATGAGAACGTTCAGGAACTTCGTATGTACGGTGAGGAATTGATAGAAGGAGGAGAGAGGATAAGGGAAATAGGAGAGAGGCTCGTGTGGAAATACGACAAGCGGGAGATGCAGTTCAATCCATAGTAATAATATATATATATATATATATAGATAGCCTAATACCTATTTACGCATAACTAATAGTGTGTTTACATTTCAGTCTTAGATTGTAAAATATAAATATATATGAAAAAGAGTAAATGTCGCAATGCTCGACGATTTTGATCAATCTGTTTGTTTGGTTGTTTGCATTAAATCTTATTCTTTGATATTAATACCTGATAATTGTTTGTAAATCCAGATGGACAACGAAGAAAATCAGGAAAACCATAATAATGATAACCAAATAAATAACAGTGTCATCCAACACATAGTAGCACAAGAAACTAGAGATGCTATGTCATATATTATTAAGACTGTTAAAGAAGCAGAAAATAATAAAAGTGGAAGTAAACGAACACCTAGTGAACCAAGTCACAACGTGAATAATGGACCGCTACTCCAGTTACCAATTCCAAAAATAAGAAGAACCATGTCTTATGGTTGTTCTTATAAAGAATTATGGTCTTGCAAACCAATAGAATTCTCAGGCAATGAAGGAGCCATTGCAGCTCTACGTTGGATAGAAAAGACAGAAGCAGTCTTAAAAGTAAGCAAATGTGCAGATGAGGATAAGATTATGTTTGCTTCTAATCTTTTTAAGAATGCAGCCTTAGAATGGTGGAATACTATTCTCTAGTCTAACGGAAGTGATAGAGCTTATAATATGGAATAGATCGACTTTAAGGAAATGGTTGAAAGAAAATTCTGTCCTCCCAATGAAAAAGAACAAATTACTAATAAATTCTTAAATCTTAGGATGACTAGAATAGACTGCAAGGGTTACACTACCATATTCTTCGAATATGCTAGAATAGTGCCAACCTTAGCTTCATCAGAACCAGTGTTAATCTCCCGTTACCTCTGGGGATTAATTAGTGAGATCAGACACGTAGTCAAGGCAGCTAGACCACAAACCATAGAAGAAGCAGTAGAATTAGTCAATACCTTGACTGATGAATTGGTGCGTACGCAAGAAGAGAATCAGAGAAAGAACTTAGCCTAGAAACTTACCCAAGAATTTCGTTATGGAAATAACTACCGTGGGAAAAGTATAGGTTCTACCTCTGCACCTTACTGTAAGTCTTGCAAGAAGAAGCATTTAGGAAAATGCTCGATATACTGCGACTTCTGCAAAAGGTCTGGACATAAGGAAGAAACCTAGTAATGGGATATGTTTCAACTGTGGAGAAAAAGGGCATATCAAGCCGAATTGTCCGAAACTAGCTCCAGCCATGAACACCAAGACTACCAAGAATGCTAGAGCATTTGTTCTGACAGCCGAAGAAGCCAAGATGATTCCGGTTGTGATTGCCGGTACGTTTTTAGTTAATGATATTTTTGCTAAAGTATTATTTGACTCTGGTGCAAACCAAAGTTTTATTAATACTTCGTTTTGCAAAATATTCAATCGACCATTAACTAAACTTCAACAAGAATGTGTGGTAGAAACAACAAATGGATAATCCATTAAGATTTTTGAAATCTTGCAGGGAGCAAGACTAGAAATTTTAAATCATGATTTTATTGCTAACCTTTATCCAATGAATTTGGATGGATTTGATATAGTATTAGGAATGGATTGGTTGGTAGCCAATCATGCCAGCATTCTATGTGATCAAAAGTCCGTACAAGTAAGTTTACCAAAGGGTGAAAAGATCACAATTAAAGGAGATAAGCCAACTAGATCTACAAAATTCATCTCTGTGATGAAAACAACAAGTTGTGCAAGAAAAGGATCACTAGTGTATATGATTTCCATAATCATTAACACTAAAGGAAAAGAATTAAAAGATATTCCCGTAGTATTTAAATTCTCAAATGTTTTTCCAGATGAGTTACCTGGACTACTGCCAGTTAGAGTGGTTGAATTCAGAATTCATCTATTGCCAGGAACAGCACCTATTGCCAAAGCACCTTACCGCTTAGCACCAGCAGAGATGCAGGAACTGAAGAAACAGTTGGACGAACTTCTGGAAAAAGGATTCATACAGTCTAGTTCATCGCCATGGGGAGCACCAATCTTGTTTGTCAAAAAAAGGATGGATCAATGCGTATGTGTATTGATTTACAGTGAATTAAACAAGGTTACGATTAAAAATCGGTACCCATTACCGAGAATCGATGATCTGTTCGATCAACTCGAAGGAGCTCGATTCTTTTCTAAGATCGATTTACGCTCAGGATATCATCAACTGAAAGTACAGGAAGAGGACATTCCCAAAACTCCTTTCAAAACAAGGTATGGTCATTATGAATTTACAGTCATGCCATTTGGTTTAACCAATGCCCCAGCCGCATTTATGGACATGATGAACAGAATATGTAAATCATATCTGGATAAATTCATAATTGTCTTTATAGATGATATTCTCATTTACTCTAAGAGTAATGAGGATCATGCAGAGCATATGCATACGCTTTTAAATTTGCTGAGAAAAGAAAAGCTTTACGCTAAATTTTCAAAATGTGAATTATAGTTACAAGAAGTACAATTCCTTGGACATCTTGTTAATCATGAAGGAATTCATGTGGATCCCACAAAGATCAAGGCGATTCCTAAGTGGAAAGTCCCTGAATCACCGACGGAGGTGCGAACTTTTCTTGGACTAGCAGGCTATTATAGACATTTTATTCAAGATTTTTCTAGAATAGCTATTCCCTTAATGAAATTGAACTGCAAATCAATTAAGTTTGAATAGGGACCAAAACAAGAGGAAGCTTTTAGAATTTTGAAGCATAAGTTAACCAACGCACCCATACTAGCATTACCAGAAGGAACTGCAGACTTAGTAGTCTATTGTGATGCTTCTAAGTTAGGTTATGGATGTGTGTTGATGCAGCGTCAAAAGGTTATAGCCTATGCCTCTTGACAACTTAAGAATCATGAAGAGAATTATACGACTCATGATCTAGAGTTAGTAGCTATAATTTTTGCCCTTAAGATTTGGAGACACTATTTATATGGAAATAAATTTGTAGTCTTCACAGATCATAGAGTTTAAGGTACATTTTTCGGCAAAAAGAGTTAAATATGAGACAAAGACGCTGGATGGAGATTCTTAGTGATTGTGATTGTAGTATCCAGTATCATGCAGGAAAGGCTAATGTAGTAGCTGATGCTTTTAGTCGAAAGTATCATGAAAAGCCAAGACGAGTACGTTCTCTTAAATTAAATCTGCAGATAGATTTAAATGAGAAAATTAGAGAAGTACAGGAATCAGTAATCAAGGACAATACTGAAAAATTAAAAGGAATGATCAAGGAAACCTACGCCACCGAATTTTAGAAGAAGCTCATAAGTCTAAGTATACGATACATCCTGGTAATGATAAAATGTATCAAGACTTAAGAAAGAATTTCTGGTGGATATGAATGAAAAAGGATATAGCAGCCTATGTTGCTAAGTGTCGAACATGTTCACATGTTAAAGCTGAACACTCTAAACCCTCAGGTTTACTGCAGCAATTGGAAATCCCAATATGTAAATGGGAATTGATAACAATGGAATTTGTTACTAAATTAATCAAGACACGAAAAGGTAATGATGCAATCTGGGTGATTATAGACAGATTAACCAAGTCTGCTCATTTTTTACCTATGAAAGAAACTTTCAGTATGGAACAGTTAGCGAAGTTATATGTAAATGAAATAATTTCATTACACGGAATTCCTTTATCTATCGTTTCTGATAGAGATAGCCGTTTTACTTCTCATTTTTGGACTAGTTTCCAACAAGCAATGGGAACCAAGTTAAACCTGAGCACACCCTATCATCCTCAAACGGGCAGACAAAGCGAAAGGACAATCCAAACAATGGAGGATATGCTTAGAGCTTGCGTAATTGATTTTGGAGGAAATTGAGACGATCATTTACCATTAATAGAATTTTCCTACAATAACAGTTATCATACTAGCATCAATGCTGTACCGTTTGAAGCACTTTATGGACTAAAGTGCCGAACTCCAGTCTGTTGGGCAGAAATTGGAGAGAAGCAACTGTCTGGACCAGAGATTGTACAAGAAACAACGGACAAGATTATTCAAGTCAAGGAAAGACTCAAAATAGCACGCGATCGTCAAAAGAGTTATGCTGATAATAGACGAAAACCGTTGGAATTTCAGGTAAGAGATAAGGTATTATTAAAAGTTTCTCCCTGGAAAGGAGTGGTCAGATTCATCAAGAGAGGAAAGCTAAGCCCCAGGTATGTTGGACCTTTTGAGATTATTAAAAGAATAGGACCAGTAGCTTACCAGCTATAACTGCCAGAGGAAATGGCAGGAATACATGATGTATTTCATGTATGTAATCTCAAGAAATGCTTAGCAGACGAATCATTAGTAGTACCTCTTAAGGAGATAGAGGTAAATAAGAAACTTAAGTTTGTAAAGAGACCACTACAGATTGAAGACAGAAAGATCAAGAATCTCAAACACAAGAGATTAGTTCTGGTCAAAGTGAAATGAGATTCCAAAAGAGGACCAGAATACACATGGGAGCTTGAAGCCGAGATGCAAAGGAAATATCCACACCTGTTCCAATAGACCTCGAGGACGAGATCTAAAATAAGGTGGGGAGGATACAACAACCCTCCTAAATATATTCGAAAACCCTTAAACATGTCCTAAAATACACCCCGTATACGAAAAATGGACCCGAAATACCTTTATTTTAATAAAGGTCAAGAAAAACAAAATCTGGTAGGCGCTCACGGGCCACGACCAGTATGGTTGTGTGCTTCGCGGGGCGCGACAGCTGGCCACCAGGCCGCACCTGGTGATGCCAGGTGTCCCCCTCCGTGTCGAGCCTAGCTGGTGAGTCGCCAAGGCTAGATCCCTAGCCTACGTCCTCGCGGCCCGCGAGGGACTAAACACAAGGCTTACGTGGGGCACGAGCCGCCCTATTCCAGCCCTATAAATGGGATAGATCAGCTTCAGTTGTTACTCGTTCAATTCTTAAAAATTCTCTCAAATTCTCTAATAGCTAAAATAATTCCCGGGCATAATACCCACTAAAAAGCGAAGCTCTGCCTCTTTGTAAGTATTATAACCCCGGTTACATATTAGTTACTCTGCCCGATTGATCTAGAGCTCCGTAACGCATGTCGAGGCTCTTCCTGACTCAGTCGTTGGAATTCTGTCTTGGGAGGGGGTATAGCTAATGTAAATTGGGTTATTTTACTAACATGTGTGCATTGTTTAATTTAATAGATTATAACCAGGAAGTCACCAGGAATTATCTAAAACAGCAATGTGAGTCATTCTCTTTTTTACAAACTGTTTTTACAAAACCTCAATTGTTTTAAAATGTAATTTAACAGTGATTGAGTATTTGTAATTCTACAATTACTGTCGATATGTTGGAGTTTTGTATACATTACTTGTTACTAATACTGAGAATAGTAACATGACCACAAGTCAGGATTGACAGTACCGTGGGTGGTAATTTGATAGATGTAAACAAATGTAATTGTGGATGCCCTCAATACTATAAAGTGATAAAAGTGTTTTGATTAAATTGGGATGCACTCACCAGTATTTCTCACTGACAAAATGTTTTTAAAATGCGTTTCAGGTAACAAAATGTGAAAGCCAAATAGAAGGCAGCTGGAGAGCAGTGAAGGCTTGGAAAAGTGGCTATAAAAGTTACCTAAACAAGAAAGAAGTTTTATTTGAATAAAATAGGATTTATCCCTATAAACATATTATGAATGGAAACTTGGGTTTTACCCATGTGTTTATTATTTATAAAATGAGGTGTTTTACTCTAATAAAATATTTCCTAACTACGGCCCTGATGTAAATTTCCGCTGCCAAATTAAATAAACACCGATACCACCAGCTCTGCGTGCTCGTGGCCGCCCGCCTCCTGGGGCAGGGGTCGGGGGTTACGACAATTATCAACATTGATTTTGAATTGAATTAAACACTTGGAGACTAAACGTTTTTACAAAAACTGTGAACTCGCCAGCTTTGTGCTGATACACTTGTTTGCATGCTCGCGGGTTATATAGATATGTGGCTGTGGAACTTACTGTCTGGGATGCTGGAGTGATCATGGGTCGAGATACATGGAAACACAAAACGAGACTAACTGGTTACATATACATGGGCTTTGAATTGATTAAACACTGAATATTGCATCCGCTGAATACGTTGAATTATATTTAATGTTTTGAAATACTTTATTTTAATGAATGAGAACTTTTCTTTGAAATATTATAATGTGTTCAATGTGATTGATGGCTAGATCCTGGTACGTCACACGCCTAGCGGGGGTTTCTGCTTGTGATATTTTTGGCGGGTGTGACATAACAGCTCTTCATATATACCTGAAAAAGGCATTGATTTTTTAGGAACATTAAAATTTTGTTCTGTTTTTTATCACAAACTGTGCTTACCGTAAATGTCTTTTTGATAATCATCATCATCTGCTCTGATGTGCCAAGTTGCAAACATTTTTGCCCTAATTGTCGTGTTCTTTGTTGATCGTTGTGTGTGTGATTCAATTTTGAGAATGTGAAAGGGTTTTGCAATGTTTATCGTTTTGTATGGAGTTTGAGAGGTTTTTAAAGAAAGGACGGAAATACCCTCACGTTTTCTGCACGTGAGGGTCTTGGCCGTTGGTTAATGACAGTGTTAAGGCTTAAAGCCTAAGGTTGTTACAAATTAAAAAGTTAATACCCGATTGTGCAACAAAAATTTATTAGTACCCAACATTGAAATTTTGCAGAAACCACAAGGACTAATGGCGTAATTTTTTCTGTTATTTAACTTTTTTTTGTCTTTTTTGTCTTTTTTGTCTTTTTTGTCTTTTTTGTCTTTTAGTCCTTTTTTCTTCTATTTTGTCTTTTGTTTTTTTTATGCTTTACCCCTCAAATTTCAACATTGAAACTTATAGCCTTTTAACTTGTTAAAGACTTTGTAATCGAGTTTTGTGAGTTTATTTTTATATACGTGTGGGTATAAATTCAAGTTGATTTACGTTTCGACTTGATTTTTTTTAGAATGAGTCGGGTCAAATATAATACGTATTCGTGCTTATTTTTATGTACGTTTTAAGTTGGTGTACGTTTTAACGTAAATTTTTTACGGAACGCAGGGCATGGAACAATTTACGAGTCATTAATAATAACGAACTTGAATAGATGCCTTCTTTCATAAGAACAAGTAACGTAGTAAGTGAGTCACTCTCATCTAACCTGGTAATCGGGCATGGAAAATCTTGTCGACAAATATAATTAATATATACTGAAGAAACACTAACCTTCACGGTAGTATCCAACCAGGACTTCAACTCTCAGTGACCCGAACGATTAGCTGCAAAACAGAACACCGTTAGGACTCGTTGCAGGAATGGGGTTATTCCTGTAACCACCCTCCGGCGTGAGAATAAGTCTCGGTTTTAGGAGTAAAAGAGAAAGTGTAGAGAGAAGAGTTGTACGAGAGTAAGATGATCTATACCTTAGATGTTTACCTCTATTTATAGTTTACCATTAGGGTTTCCCCTAACTTAGGATGGTCTCCGATGAGTTAGGGATTTGCATGATCTTCCCAAAAAGTTGGAGATTTGGTTACGTGACTTATCCGTGCAAGATGGAGTGTTCTAGAAAGAATGTCTATGATTAATTATTTATGATAAAATAATAGGTAATGACCAGGTCGGGTTGTCAGATTCGGGTCATACCTCGTCATGTCCCCCCAGTCCGAAGTTATGAAATGAAATTCATGAGATCGGACTAAAAAGAGAGAAAAGTCAGTATACTTTATGTGGGGCACATTTTGCCGATGGAAGTGCCATTGTGTGTTATGAGAAAATGGCAGCGATGGGATAGGAGATGACAGTTAAGTCATCATTGGGATGACAACTGTATTTACCCTGCTCTGACGCGTATGTCCGTCCCTTCATCTTTTCAAATTTGAAAAGTTACCTTCTTCTATAAATATCACCCATGTTCATGAGATCGGAATTCCATCTCCATTTCTTCACAGCTTTTTCTGCCACTTCTCTATTTCGAACAAATGGCCCCTAAGACCGATGATTCTTCTTCCTCTGCCTCAGCCAGTTCTGATGCCCTGTTCTACAAATGGGGGGTTGTGTCTTACAATAACCTTGTGCAAGATTATGGTATAAGGGCTGAGTGGAATCCCGTGTTACCATCAAAGACGGACACAGCGTTCCCGTTGAAGGAAGGTAAAATCATGTTGTTTAGTGATTTTTTCAAATTTTGCAATTTTCGACTGCCTATCACCAAGTTTTGCAAATCGGTTCTTGACCATTATCGTATTCACATTTCCCAACTGCATCCACTGGGATTAGTGAAACTTCGACAGTTCGAATTTGCTTGTACGGCCCTAGGGCATATTCCGGAACTCGTTGTGTTTAGGGCTTTCTTTATTCTTGTCTGGAAATCCCCCTTTTTTCACCTTCGATCGTAGGGATACCGATGTGTCTTGTTTGAGGGATATTCCTACTAGTTCCAAAGACAAATATTGGAAAAAGAAATTTTTCTATATTGATGCCTGTGTGATCCCTGGCGAGATGCACTGGAGAGAAATGGGACCAAAAGACAAGGTTAAGGACGATGGTCCTTCTGAAGATGCGTATATGTCAAATGCCCTGTATACAAAGTTGTGTGGCCGCCCTTTCGAGTGTACAGTAATCCCAGAAGGGGCCCTGGTAATGGCGGGGATGAGTCTGTTGTGGCACAACATCAAACAGTACCCTTCATTTAGAAGGGATGATGAAGGTGTGCCTGTTTTTTTTTTTTTTTTTTTTTTTTTTTGTCAATCATGTGTGTTGTCGTTTCAAAAATAACATGTGTGTATGTCTCAGGGGAGTGGAGTTTGTTTAACTTCGTTGATCCGCCGCGTCACCTTGAGCTCAGGGTCGCGGACCGCGTGCTTGATGACCAAGAGCCAGATGTTTTGAAAATTCATCTTAAATAGTTTTTGTTACCCGCCCTGCCGGCGGATCCCACTATCTACCTATCCCCCCTCTCCCTCAGTGGGGGAAGTGGTGTTAATGCTCCCGAGAGAAAACCAACCCGGATAAAGATTTATGGGAGTTCTCAACAACTCGTCGTCGTTTACTCCTTGTAAGAACGCTCCACACGCTAGGTCATTCGTTACACCCGGGATTGCCAGGTTTTCTTTGTTGAACCTAATAATAAAATTTTCCACCGTTTCATTGTCTCGTCGGCGGATGTGGAGGAGCTCATTCCGGTTCTTCGTGTGCCTGCGTTGTTGGCTGAATTGCAAGATGAATTTGGACTCCAGATCTTCGAAACTGTCAATTTCTCCAATGGGAAGACTGTCCCACCAGACACGAGCTGCGCCTACCAGCGTTTGTACAAACATTTTGCACCAGAGGGACATAGGCCACCAGGCTACCTCCCCTGCACTTTTGAATAGATTAAGATGGTCATCAGGATCACCAAGACCATCATATTTGCCTACGGTCTGAGGTATCTTGGGCTTTTCTTTAATAGGAGCTTCCGCTATTCTTCTGGTGAACTTGGACTTGAAAGTCGCGTCCACTGGCTTGTAAGGTCTGGTGAGCTCGTCTTCTTCTACATTGATGGGTTGTAACGGAGGGATGGCCCCGCTCTGGCTTATACCCTGAGTGGCAGAGGGTTAAGCCGAAGAACTGGGGCCTCTGCCTGGAGAAAACCTAGGTCTGGATATGTTTCCCCTGTCATAAACAGGTTCCGCCGTAGGCGGGGTTTGAGCATACACCGGTTGACACGTTGGGAAGGTCCACCAAGGCGGCATGTAGGCCGCGTATGGCGATTGTTGTGTATGGCTTTGCGTCGCTCCCTGGGGTGTGTACATTGAGTAACCGTATGGGGGTAAATACCCATATGGGGGGTGTGTAATAGTACCCGGGGAAATAAGCTTGATTTCCCGGAGTGACTGGAGCGTTCATAATCCCTGCTGGCATGACCACTGGCTGATGAGGGGGCGTAGACAATGCTGCTGTTAGTGCTGCAGAATACAGAGGCGGCATAGCATATGTACCTAAAGGTTGGTAATACTAAGGCATGCTCGCCTGCGGGATGACAGTACTAGGGCTCACCGACGTAATAACTGGCATAAGGTTAAGACGTGATATCTGTGCACTAGTGGTTGCCACTGGGGTGAACATGTTAACGTTGGTTATATTCGGCTCAACCGACTGTAACCGCAGGGAAGTGTAGGGAAACGAATCTGCTGTTGTGGTCACAGAAGAGGCGGTGGTGATGCCTGTAAAACCTGGTGGTGGTCCTTCCGCCTCGAACTCCAGATCCAGCACCCTGGTGACCACCGGTGAGACAGGAGCAGTGGTGACTGGGCCTGCTCCTGACACCGGGTTATTGCCTATCATCGCTTGACTTGGGGTAACTGCTACGTTCTGATCACTTGCCATGGGGTTCAATCTAATTGTTACCGAAAAGGTCCCACGGATGGCGCCAATGAAGAAACACTAACCTTCACGGTAGTATCCAACCAGGACTTCAACTCTCAGTGACCCGAACGATTAGCTGCAAAACAGAACACCGTTAGGACTCGTTACAGGAATGGGGTTATTCCTGTAACCACCATCCGGCGTGAGAATAAGTCTCGGTTTTAGGAGTAAAAGAGAGTGTAGAGAGAAGAGTTGTACGAGAGTAAGATGATCTATACGTTAGATGTTTACCTCTATTTATAGTTTACCATTAGGGTTTCCCCTAACTTAGGATGGTCTCCGGTGAGTTAGGGATTTGCATGATCTTCCCAAAAAGTTGGAGATTTGGTTACGTGACTTATCCGTGCAAGATGGAATGTTTTAGAAAGAATGTCTATGATTAATTATTTATGATAAAATAATAGGTAATGACCGGGTCGGGTTGTCCGATTCGGGTCATACCTCGTCATATACATTGTGAATGGCTACCATTAATAATCTTGATTTGACTTGCGCAATTAAATCATCTTTTGTCGAACTAAATTCAGAGTGTGCAAAGCTAGATATGAATTAAGCACTTCATATTTTTTTTATAGTCGTAAACGAGTCAAGTTAAAGTTCGATTAATCTTGAGTTCCATTCGAGACCTCAGTTAGGCTTGTTTTGAATCATGTGACTAAAGTAATTTTACAAGGACAAGTACGTTTTGTTTGTATTAACTATTTTTGTTTGTTTTGAGTCATGTGACTAAAGTAATTTTACAAGGACGAGTACGTTTTGTTTGTTATTAATCATTTTTATGTATATGTACTTCTCATATACCAATTTATAATCGTATAATCCAATCATATATATTGTAATATATTTTTGTGACACCTTAGGCAATAACACATCGTTCTCTATTATCTTTTTCCATTGTTGAAAGTGCTTAGATAGGAGAGACCGTATATTACGATTTACAAAACTATTTAGTTTTTAAATCTTAATAATTATATATATTTATTTTTATTATATAGCCTATATACCACATAAATACTATAGCATCTATATAAACATTAATCGTTTAGTCTTGTGAACTCGAAGTATTAAGCTCGAGCTAGTTTATTCAAGGATATGTCATTAGGTTCAAGCTTAATTTAAACTATTTAGTATTAGATCTCCTTTTTATTTCTTTTATGTCCTTTTTTTAGTCTTTAACTTTTAGCGTTGACACTTAAAAGATTTTATGGTCGATTTTCATGTGCTTATTTTTATGTATGTGCCGGTATAAATTCAAGTTCATTTACGTTTCGACGTAAACATTTTTTTGGGAAACGAGTCAGATCAAATATAATATGTTTCCATGCATATGTTTTTTGTACATTTTCAGTTAGTGTACATTTTGACGGTATAAATTCGAGTTATTTTACGTTTCGATACTATCGCAACGCGCCGTACCATTCTTTAACTTAAAAAAGAAAACATTATGTTCTTACGTGCTTATTTAATGTACGAGACGCATAAATTCATGTTAGTTTTTGTTTCGACGTAAATTTCTTTCGCAAATAAGTTAGGTCAAATATAATTTCGTGCTTATTTTTATGCACGTTTTTAGTTGGTCTACATTTTGACGTAAATTTTATTTAGAAACAAGTCGGGTCAAATATAGTACGTTTTCATTACACCGTATAAACTCGAGTTGTTTCGACGATGCCGCAACGTACGAGGTTGGTGTCGGGGTTGGGGTTGGTGTTGTGTCGCAGTGTGATCAAAAAATGTTTGACAGGTATATCAACACAACAAAACTTATTAAAGTAATCAACCCACTTGCATTATTGTTTTAAACCACTTTATAGCAACGTGGAAAATGTTGTCGAAATGCAACAACAAAATTAAAAGCATGAGATTCCTTTTACACGAAACTTTACGATAAAGATTAAAGAGGTACAATCTGGACCTTTGTGACTTTTTGAAAATAAATATAATAATGATTTTCTAATTAATTTGATTTTTTTTATTTAATTATTTATTATTATGCTAAAGTCAGTAAAAGTATTCAACAGTAAAATCACGTAAATTTGACAGTATTGTATTGTTAAAAAAATTTCATAACTGGTTATTGGACTTAATTGTTTTGTTGGGTTATAATCCGTCTTTTTAGTTGGGTTATTTATATAAGGGTATTTTTATGGAGTTATATTTTCTGTTAAAATATTGAGTTTTTATTTAGCATCAAAACAGGTTAGCAACTAACCAACTGGGGTAGCCCAGTTGGCCAGCCTCACCCGCTCTCAGCCCTGAGATCCCGGGTTCGAATCTTGGATCAGCTGTAAATCGCCCCCAAGGTTCGGCTCGGGTGGGTATTAACCGCCAGACAGCTATGGGGCTAAGCTAGCTTGTGGAGTGGGATCACTCCAGCGGCCGGGTGGTCCGTGCTCCAACCCCCCCCCCCCCCCCCCCCCCCAAGGTTAGCAACTTCTTTAATCGTTTCACGAAATAGCACTTGTTAGGATCTTTATTTGGTAGAAAAGAAAGCTAATGGCTTGGTTTTCGGTTGGTGAATGGGGTTTTACGATCAAGGTGTGATCGGTGTTCAAGCTGTGTGGAAGAATATGAACAAACAAATGGTTAAGGATGATTGTTGGACTTAATTGTTTAGTTCATATAATCAAATGAGTGAAAGCTATAAGTGTCTTATTAGTTGGGTTATATATTTAAGGAATTTTTCATTTATGGAGTCGTTTTTATAGACTAAGATAATGAGTCTTTATTTAGTATCCTATTTGAGTAGACTAATTTAGTTATTTTCTAAGATGTTTGGTTGGTATAAATAGATGGTTAGCCTTATTGTAATTTGTGTGCTTTGGTTTATAATAATAAGAGTCGAACGAATTCGTTCAATCACTATTTTAATGTTTTTATCTGAATTGATGTGAGCCTTTACCTATTAGACTACATGGTGTGATGAGCAAGGGTAAAGAGACAAAACCCACCAGTGCGCGCCACCAAAGTAGTGGGGGCTTTACCCTCTAAAACACAAAAACCAAGAGGTAGTCGACATGGGAAAGGGTTTTTTTATTCTTATTTAAAAAACACAGAACAATTAAAATAAATACGGAATTAATTGAAAAAATAAACATAATTGAAAAGGCATTAAAACATTACTAAGACTATATTTTTCCATAATTTGTTTTTTCATGTCCCCGTACATTTATTCTTCGGGGCCGGCATTATGATGGATGTTAATAGCGATGAACTTCAAATCAACTCGTTTTTCTTTCGTCAATTCTTTCTCCTTTTCATATTCAGTGTTTCTTGAAAAGGCATACAGACACGTCTTTTTTCCTTGAGCTTTTCTTGTTGAATATTATTAAACCTACCAATACGATTCGTTAGCTTGGCTAAACTTTCTGTATAGTTCACACCGACACTTGATGATTTTGATGGCCACTTTTTTGACTTATCTCTACCGGGTGGACCGCTCGCTTCAACTTCGACATTATCATCGCTTAAGTTTAGATCAATTTCATTCGGAGCATCTAAACGAGTAGTAGAGCTTGTTTTGCTTCTTTTTGAAGATTGGGTCACGAGTGGTACTTTTGTCCATTTGCCATGGTGACGCGTCACTTGCCAACAATCAATGAATGATAATGAGTGCTTTTCTTTATCTCGGTATTCACTAAACGCTCTCGCCAAGAAGTCGGCTTCATTTCCACCGCTTCTGGCGTTATTTTTGGCATTGTGAAAGTAATCATTGAAGGTCGTTGTCCTATTATTCAATTCATGCCACTTTGACGAGAGACTATTATTAGACCTGTATAATTCTCGGGTTCAACATTTCGTGATATATATCTTGAATTCGTTCCCAAAATTTGTCTAATTTTAAAGAATTACCTTTATAAAGATTCTGACATACAAAAGATATATATAAGACAAAAATCAACAATATATATATATACACGTGTGTATATATATATATATATTCTTTAAAAAAACGAAACAAAAGTACCAATCGTCGGGTCCTCAGATACTTGTATCCAAGCTTTGGTTAAAACAGTTTATTCCCCCGTTGTCCATTTTATAGCAACTCAAATCCTGCTTGATTAAGCCTAAAGACTAAAATACCCTTGGATGACAAGATCTAACAAGAAAATCTAACTGCGTTAAGCCTAAAGGACAAAACGTGCAACAAAATTCCTTGTAGAAGGCAAAACTTGTCAAAATTTATTAAAAAGAACACCGCCTAATAAGTGGTATTAAATAAAGTACAAAAGTTATAATTTTTCCCTAAATAAAATGTGAACAGTGTATTTAAAATCAATCATTATAAAATTAAAGATTTTAAAATAATAATAGAAAAAGAAAAGAAATACGGAGAGTTGTTGAAATTGCAAGTAACCTTGGTAAAGGTTGGCTTGACTTTGACTAAAGGCAAAGACTTCCTACCCAAAAGCCAACAAGACTTTCTAGTTTTCACTGATTATCCCACTCTCTTTTTTTTTTCGTTTTCTAGTCTTCCACTTTTTAATAGAGGGGTGCTTCCCTCTTGATCAGTGCTAAACTCTTATCAGCCAATAAAATTCATTCATGTCAACACCCCTCTTCAGCTCCTCTCTTATCCTTACGCTATGGGGTGTGGTCATTACCCTCAAGACCACCATGACCCTTCACATAGGTGTCATGTCATCCATCTTTAATCCATCATTCAAAACCACTACCCTAAGAGTGTGGTCATGACCCAAACCACTATCCCTTTTATTTTTTTAATTTATTTTTGTCTTAAAATTATCAAATGCGATGGTCGTGGTAATCGTGGTTTAATCCATGGGAACCACCATCAATCAAGGAGTGGGATGGTGTACCATTTAATTAATGGTCCTATGTGTAAATAATGTTCAAATCCATAACTCTCACACCCCATAACCTTAATCACAAGAGGTGGTTTCACCCAAATCATTTTTTTAAAGAAAAATATATGATTGGTTGGAAAATAGTGGGGCCCACTATACATCCCTCTCTCTCCTCTTCAATCTTCCCTCCTCTCCCCTACAAGCGGTGAACACTCCCCGCATCCTAGCTTGCCGCGCGATGAGGAAAGGGCCGGTGGCGGTGTTGCCGCGCGATGAAAGCCTACCCCGCACCCACCCCGTTCACCCTAATGTCCACCTGTTTTTTATAGAAATATATAAGATTTTTTTTCACTTTAAGAAATACTCGTACCTTATTTTTAGGGTTGTAAACAAACCGAACAAACACGAACAAAGCCATGTTCGTGTTCACTCGTTAAGGAAATTAACATGTTCACAAACTGTTCACGAACGCATACCAAACATAAGTTTATGTCCGTGTTCGTTCGTTAAGGAAATTCAATTGTTCGCGAACAGTTCGTGAACACTGGTCTCGAACACAAAGGAATAAAAACGAACGTTAACGAACATTTAACTAAAAAAATAAAAAATGAAAACATTGTTAACCTTAAACATTAGACATAACTAGTTAAATACAACAATTAAATGATAAATCCAAACATAAGAAGTCTACTTCAACCCCAAAAGATGAATCAAGTTTAACTTAGACATAATTATACCAAAAAAATGTCTTAGAATGTCCAAATTTTAGCTAACTTTTAAAAATTAGGTTTTAAGTTTTCAATATGTTTAGATAAAAGGTTTAATATTTATTATCTTTTAATGTAATCAAACGAACACGAACGAACATGAACGAACGTAACCAAACATTTTACTAAACGTTCACGAACGCAGTCGAACGAACGAGACGTGTGTTCGTGTCCGTTCGCTAAGCTAATCGAACGGAATTTTTTGTTCATGTTCGTTCGTCAAACTAATCGAACGAACATAAACGAACTTCCCGCCTAATAGTTTACGAAGTGTTGAACGTTCGGTTCATTTACAACCCTACTTATTTTCGTTATAGTACATTACTTAAGAAACATATATTTGTTAAGAGTATTTCAATGGCTTGTGTTTGGATACGATTCGATAGCCGGATGTTGTAGCACAGTGGAGGAGATGACATAGGTCTATCCAACCCAATACACCGAATGAAAGTAGATAAGTGTGGTGGGTCCCTTTGGACCGCTAAAATTTCTTTTAATAAAAAAAGGAGTAAACTGTCATTTTAGTCTCTGAGGTATTTACCATTTTAGTCCAAAACTCAAACCATTTGAATCTGGATACCTGTGGTTTCACTTTTATTGCCATTTTGGTCTAAAAATGAAATCAGCTGATATTAGTCTAATAAAATCCTGTTATTTTATCATTTTCCTCAGGAGCAAAACGATCAATATAATTTTATTATAATTCATTATTAATTAAATTAGACCCTTGACCTCATAAAGCTCAGATATTATCATCTTCCCAAAAAATCTTCTCCCAAACCCTCCCAATTAAGCATGTGCCCCTTCATGTGATTTGAACAAATATGTATCTATAGTTCCTTCTGTATCGAGTTTGGGTTTTGCAGAAAGGAATTTACCAATTTCGCCGGATAAAACAGTAAGTTCAGGTCTTAAATTGTCTTTTGGTTCATCTTTTCCGCTGACCGGAGAAGCATCTGTAAACTCATCTCCGTCTGTGGAGGTTGTAAAACCGCCGGTTGTTATTGATTCAACGTGTCCCAAGTTTGATTCGTTATATGATTATATGGCTTATTGAAACCAAATTAATGTTCAGATAGTCAGGCGATTTCAATGGTTAAGAATGATGAAGGTCCGATGGAGATTATGGGTCACGGTTCATAACAGACACATTACTTTGTGGTGACTCAAATTGGTGGATAATGCCATTAATCTACAAAAAAGACGATATCATCCATGATAATTCAGGAGCTGAACATGAATGATACTAAATTTCTTTGTGGTGATTCGTAGTTAGGAGAAGATTTTTGGGGAATATGATAATATTTTGAGCTCTATGAAGTCAAGGGTCAAAGGGATATTTAGTTTAATTAATTTAATTAATAATGTGTTATAATAAAATTATATTGACCATTTTGCCCCTAAGGAAAATGACAAAATAACATGATTTTATTAGATAAATATTGGTTGATTTCATTTTTGGACCAAAATAGCAATAAAAGTGAAACCATAAGGACCCAGATTTAAATATTTGAGTTTTGAATTAAAATGGCAAAAGTGACCAAACCTCATAGACCAAAATGACAGTTTATTCTAAAAAAGCTTGACAACTAGTTTTGAAAATTAAATAAATGATTAATATTAGCTTTAACCAACTCACCATATATACCCAATTAAGCATATCGTAAAAACAAACACTCTCTACATTCATTTTATATTTATCAATTTCATATTCCCTATCAAACACCATGAGCTCGAGTGACGAAGAAACCACGGACCATCCACCTTCTCGTGGTATTTTAGATACAAAGAGCTTGAGTGATGAAAAAACGACACAATCTCTATCGCCATTGACATTTCTTATTTTTTATACCAATGTCCTTAATAATCAGATTATGAAAATTGCCGTAAAGCAGTACGACAAACTGGCATGCGACGACCGTACCGCATATATATCGATTCAGTATCGGTACCGGTTTTTTGGGTACTTTACCGCATTGGTACTGCTTTGGAGTTTTCCATTGTTTTACACTTTTACCTAATCTCCATAACTATGGATATGAACCATTGTATTACAAACAAGTTCAAATTATCATACTAGAAGATGTCTGAGTACACTTGGGCCATGCTTTTTCCTGACGATAAAGATGCCATGAACAACTTAGAAAAAAAATTGTAGAGTTGAGATATTGGTTTGGAATTCAGATCTAAATAGAAAATTATAATATGATGAAAAATAAATAATGAATGAGTATAAGATAATATGGCACATTTAAACTGATTGTAAACAAATATTCAACTTGTTTATAAGAAAAATACATCACTCAAGTTAACCCATCTACCTTTATTTAATTTAAAATATAAATTGAAGGATAAATTAATTAAATAGTGGCAAATAAACCATTGAAATTTCTTAGTAAAATTCGATACTAATACCGGTTTTTACCAAAAAAATACCCATACGGATACGGATACCGTTATTTACCGATACCGAAATTCAAAAAATATAATACCGGTACCGCTACCATTTATGATCGATACTGTAACACCCCGTGTTTTCACAAGTCAAAGTCAAGGTCAAGTCAACGACCGATGATATGAATTTGATTGATAGAAATTTGTTTATTTTATTTGTATTATGTGGAGTAAGTGTTGTTAATTACAAGCCATCGACGTATTATTCAAACGACTTACGACTGTGAACTATAGGAAGTAACAATGCGATAAAGTTAATCAACTGATAATCAAGCTATGCTAATCAAATCGACACCGAATCGCAACTCGATCTATACTTGTTGGTTATTGTTATACGTGTGTGTGCTTTATGTGTTACTTGTGCATGGTTATTTATGTTGTGTTGTGGTAATCAATCAAAACGCAATCGAACTCGAAAGGCAATCAAACTCAATCGACATCGAACTCGAATTACAATGGAACTATGATAATTAGTGGAGAAGGGATAGTGCTCGATATGAGTGATTGGGACTGAAAGTAATTTGACTAGGAAACCCTATCGTATCGAACCGCTCGCAATCGAAATCGACTCAGCAAAAATCGTCGCGTCAAACATTCGAACCAAGTGCCATCCGGCCGGATAGCCATCCGACCGGAATGTCATCCGACCGGATAAGTCATCCGAGCGGTGTGCCATCCGATCGGACAGCCTTTTCCTCTTTTGGAATCCTATAAATACCCATGTCATTGTCATTCTTTCTACTTTTGGAAACCCTCTGTCCGAACAGCTCGTGCTCCCCACCTTTTCTTCGATTTCTCTCGACCAAGGTAAGATCTCGTCCTAAATCTTGTACTTTCTTGATCTACACGCACTCCTACACCTTTCTATCTTTTAAATCTTAACTTTTAACCGTGAAATCACTAGATTTCGGGTGTTCTAGGATGACGTCATCATGTGTTCTTCAAGAACTCCATGTTTGGCCTCAATCCACCAAGAACAACTTAGATCTAACCGATTTCCACAAAGATCTTGTAAAGATCCCAACATAAACGTGGTGAAAAAGGATTGAAAGATGGTTTCTAACTTTCTTTCAACTCTTTTGCACTCAATGTACTTAAAGCCGTAGGATCCGACCCTGATCTAGTCTTCTACTCAATCGTAGGGTTGTACTAGCTCAAGATCTGGACTCTACCCACGGGACTACCGATTTCGGGTTAATCAAGAACAACCGTCTCGAGCCGATAACTGGCCGAACTAGGGTGATTCCTGGTCGGGTTGGACATCTGGGTCAAACTGGGGGTTCTGTTGGTTAACACGTTGTCAAAACGTCTCGACATAACGACAAACCACCAAAACGACCAAGTGTAGGACGAACGGAACAACCGGAACGGAATGCTGTCCGACCAGACTGCTGTCCGATCGGATAGGTCATTCGAACGGATTGCCATCCGAACGGATCACACTTGGGTCCCACTTTTAAACAACCTTATCTGAAGTTTGAGTATCGAACGAATTGCAATCCGATCGGACGACCATCTGACTGGATTACTCTTCGGATCATGAGATACTAAGACTTTAAAGACTTAAACAATTTTCAACATGTTCATTAACAGGGTTGCCACCTGATCGGATGGACATCCGATCGAGTGACACTCTGCTGTGAACTTGTCTTCACAAGTAATCTCACCACTAAGTTGCCGTCCGACCGGACCATTGTCCGACCGGATGACCATCCGAATGGATTGTCATCCGCACGACCCACCATCCGATCGATCGACTCGATGGATAGAGATACTTCAATGCTTTCAAAATGCTACAATGAAAACTTCAAAAGTCAAGCCATCATACACAAACACATTCTTCTTATAGGAAGAAACAATCCACTCGAATCGTCATCCGACCGGACAAGTTGTCCGACCGGATGACCATCCGAACGGATTGTTATCCGCACGGATTGCTGTCCGATCGGATTACCATCCGATCGAACCACTATCTGACCCTCTCACACTTGTACCGTTTTACGCGTCACTTATCGTTATGATATCGAATCTATTCAGGCTAACCTTACTCGCTAAGCGCTCCCTTCAATCCATTAAACGCTGTGAGTATACTCGATCCCTTTTCGCTTTACGCACTTTTGGGTGTTACATACGTTACGAATATTCAAACTACAACAATCATACTACTCAATACTATTTGAACGCTAACCGCTAATGCATGTTATACGTGGCTTATGAATGCTTGTTGTTATGTTTACACATGGAATGTTGTCTACCTGCCTTAGCAACGATAGTACTATAGTTTGGACTCAGCACCCGTTCACACGGGGGTTGTTAAGGACCATTACTTGCATGGATTATGGTGGTAATCATGTATTGTGAACTGCCCCGGGCAGTCAACCCGCAGTCATTGGTATCGATGGATCTATGTCGATAACTAACGTGCTTCATTTCACTATGTGTACGTGCTGGTTATGCGTAAACGAATTCGAACTCTATATGCTATTATCAAACTTGTATGCTCACCTTTACATTTTATGTATTGACTTTATTTTAACGTATGTGACAGGTGCTTAGGACGCACACTTGGTAGGAATTTGAAGCTAGAATAAAGCTTTAGATCCCAACAAATAGTTGTCTGTGGTGGTTAAACTAAGGGTCTTTAGAAGCAGATAAACAATTGCTGACTATTTTAAATCTGAGTTGTCGGAACAGAATATTTGCCTGGATTTCTGTCTGTAATAATTATTTTGCTGTTTGAGATACGGTATGGGACGTTTTATTTAAATTGAATAGTATTGATAATTGTTATGAAAACTTCTGGATAATCTGTTTCGCTCAGTGTCATGCCCCGATGTTTCCGCCATCGGTTGGGGTTTGACAGATACCGGTATGATATTGGTATTTCGGTAAAAAAAACTCATCCCTTCTTAGAAAGTCAAATTATATTTGTGTAATGTCAAAATTAGACATTAGTATATTCTAAACAGTAAATATCAAACCAGATACGACTTTAAGGAATAAAACAGCGGCTGGTTTTGTACTAGGGTTCATTGAACCGTTTAGAGTTGGTTTATATTCTACGAGTTCCACACATGTAAATGCATGAACCGGTTTGGTATTTGATAAATCATGTCCATGTACAACTACTCTGCATGAGTGTACAAGTCAAGTCAAAAACCAAGTACTTGACATGACGACTCAAGTAGGGGTGTTCATCGAATCGAATATCGAATTATTCGAATTATTCGAATAATTTTTATTTTTCTTTGAATTCGAATTCGATTCGTATTCGATTAAAACCTTCCCAATTCGATTCGAATTCGTATTCGAATAAAAAACTAAATTGGTATTCGATTCGTATTCGATTAAAGATTCGAATTCGAATCGAATTCGAATAAATTCGATTTGATTCAGTTTCTTTTAAAACATGTAAATAACTATTAAAATGAAACATAAGTTTTAAAGCAGCCATAAAATATTCCAAACAACGTACCATAAGTCTAACATTCAAAACGAGAATTCGGGAATAACCACTACAAGTTAATATTTTTAGGGTTAGAAATCTACTAATAGATTTGCTACTTAGGTTTTAGTTATGGGTCATGTAGTGGGTTTGGTAATGGGTAATTTTAATACTTGGAATAAATTTTGAAAATATTTTATAGTATAGCCCAATAAATTTTGAAAATAATTTATAGTTTAGAAAAATCAGGGAGGAAAATGACTATTTTTAAACTATTGGAGCAAAACCGTTAAAATGACCAAACCACATGGAGCAAAACGGAAGTTTACTCAAAGTTATATATGTATTATATATAAAAATAATAAATAAAATGTATAATTTTTATTCGAATTTCGAATCGAATTTGAAATTATAAATTCATATTCGATTCGTATTCGATTTACTTGACTCGAATTGAATCGAATTCGAATTTTTGTAATCGAAACGAATTCCTGATAATCGAATCGAATTTTGAATTTTTCGAATTCGAAACGAATTCTGAACACCCCTAGACTCAAGTAGACATTAATCTTTCATGTGAAAAGCATGGAATTCACATTTAATTGTAAAATGCACGTTGTTGGATTGTTGAAACTTGGAAACTTGGTGAATTAAAATCTAAATTCCATGTAAATTTTATATGCTCAAAACTTGTACAATGGACTGGTTTTTCAGCTCTTAATGGTTTATACCTCTTACTGGTTCAGCACTTAAAGGTTCAAACAGTTTGTTAAGCGAACAGATGTCTGAATGCTACAGACATTTGCATCTGAATGATTCAGACATTTGCCTATGAATGGTTAAGTATTATACTGAGTCTGAATAATTAAGACCTCTTATCTGAATTGGTCAAAAATTTGCCTCTGAATAGTTAAGCCTTATATTGGCTCTTAATGGTTTAAGTCTCTTATTGATTTAGCACTTAACAGTTCAGACATCTTACTGTTCAGCACTTACTCATTCAGAGGTTGCCAAATAGGCAATAGCCCATAAGAGAAACACAATTCATAGTTTATATGTTAAAGAATAAAGATCAAATACAAACGGAATAATCATACAAATGGTATGGAGTGAAGGAAACTCAAAAAAAAAAAAAACCACGGTGACATTTTTGTAAACATATGTTTGAATACTCTCTCTAGAGTAATTATATAACTACTCCAGTTTATAATTACCTTAGAGTAATTATATATTTACTCTTGTATATGTTTGAGTTGGATTTGAATTACCCTAAAGTAACTAGTATAATTACTCTAGGATATGTTTAAGTTGGATAAAAAATTAGAGTAATCATATTATTACTCTAGCCTCTAGATAAGTTATTGTTATTTATCGTTGTGCTACCGTGCTTTTTTGGTTTCCTCTCCTTTGTATATACAATAACTAGGTTAGAACCCCGTGTAATACACAGGTTGAATAAATGTAATTTTATATATCAAATAATAAAAAATATATATTTAAAAACCTCGTATTACACGGGTTGAATAAATATAATTTATATACCAAATAATAAAACAATATATCTTTTAAAACCTCATTTATTACATGGGTTGAATAGATGTATTTTTATATATTAAATAATAAAAAAAAGTTATATCATTGAGAACCCCGTGTATTGTACGGGTCGAGTAAATTTAATTTTATATATTAAATAATGAAAAACTTACATTTTCAAGAAACTCATGTATTGTATGAGTTGAGCACATGTAATTTTATATATCAATCAATAAAAAGTTATATCTTGTTATATCTTTATAAACCCTGTATATTATACGGATTGAATAAATCTAATTTTACATACCACATAATAAAAAAAAGTTTTATTTTAAAAACCCGATGTATTACACGAGTTGCTTAAATGCATTTTGTATAGTAAATAATAAAAATATTATATCTTTAAAAAACCTCTTTTATTACACGGGTTGAATGAATCTAATAAAAAAATATATCTTTAAAAAACAAACAAATATACTCGATATATGATGGATGGGGTGATGGTTTTTAAAGATATAACTCTTTTTATTATTTGATATATAAAATTACATTTATTTAATCCGTACAACATACGGGCTTCACAAAGATATAACTTTTTATTATTTAATATATAAAATTACATTTACTCAACCCGTGTAATATACGGGGTTCTAACCTAGTTTTTGAAATAAGTTCTACCCTTAACTACTTTAGTTTAATAAAATAAATCAATCATTTACATTATATTAATTTATATTTAGTGTACCTCTTTTTTATCAATCATTTACATTATATTAATTTATATTTAGTGTACCTCTTTTTTTAATTTCAGGATAAATAATTTTGAAATCTAATAAATATTTATTCATGACGAGTTGGCCAGTATTTTTACTAATTAATTTGCTTAAAGATAACTATCAATTAAAATTATATTCTACTTGCTAGAAAATAATTTCTTTGACTCATAAAGAATTGGCCAATATCTTTACTAATAAATTTACTTAAAAATACGTGTAACATTCTCAATGTTTAACAAATGGTTTAGTAATCCTTCTAAATATTATTTGTATAATTACACAATTATACTTTCAACGTGTTTTAAAACGTTGTTTTATTATGAATAGAGTAAATTATGTTTTTGGGCCCCTGTGGTTATATTACTTTTACTATATTAGCCCAAAATAAGAATTTTTAACATATCTGCCCTCATAGTCTCTATAACTAACCATTTTGGCCCCTAAGTCTAACCATTTTAGCCCCCATGGTCTCTATAACTAACCATTTTGGCCCACATGATCTCTAGACTTAGGGGCCAAAATGGTTAGTTATAGAAACCATAGGGGCATATATGTTAAAAATTCTTATTTTGGGCTAATATAGTAAAAGTGATATAACTACAGGGGCCAAAAACGTAATTTACTCTTATGAATAAATTAACTTAAGAAAAACAAAACAATAGTGTTATAGTCCTTCAAACTAAAGTCGCATGGACCACGACCAAGGATAAAGTATTCACCATTATAAATTGTTATTCTATTCACAATTATAAATGCTATGATATAGAATTACAACTAATTTCATAATTTTCGTTTATCTGAATTTTATTTTTTCAAGTTCAAATTAATATATATTAAACTAAATAATATTTAGTAGGAGAGTTATCTATAATTAATTAGAAGAAATTAAACTAAAATAATAATTATCTATAAGAGATAGCCTAATATAATGACAAGTGTCCCTAAAGTGGTTTCTTTTATTATATAGTATAGATTTCATTTATACTTGATGTGTCATGTAATAATGCTACTTTACACTTATGGTTCCCTCCTGAGGAGGTCTTAGGTTCGAACTTATAGTGAGGAATTTAAACAATATATGCTGACCATTTAGAGTAAGCTGAAAATCCAGTTGATCTGCTGTTCAATAAAAAATCTATTTAGTGTAAGCAGAAAATCAAGTTGACACTGTCCCACGGCAACTGATTTGGGATAGTTTGGAGGGTCGAGGGCTACCTGGGAAGTATATAGACATAATTAAGGATGCATACGATAGAATGGAAACTAGTGTCCGCGCGCCTGTAGGGGATACAAAGTTCTTTCCTGTGGAGGTAGGACTCCACCAAGGATCTGCGTTGAGCCATTTTCTTTTTGCGGTGGTCTTGGATGAGTTGTCCAAGTTGATCCAAAAGACAGTTCCGTGGTGCATGCTTTTTGTAGACGATATTGTATTGATCGCATAAACTAAACAGTGCCTGAACGCGAGGGTAGAGCAGTGGCGAGTCGCTTTAGAGGGCAATGGCCTAAGGATTAGTCGATCTAAGACTGAGTATCTACACTGTGATTTCAGTGGTGTAGCCGATGACGATTACACCCAAATCACCATTGAGGATCAATTGGTCCCCCGGGTAACTAAATTTAAATATTTGGGGTCGTTTGTACAAAGGATGGTGACATAGACAGTGATGTAACCCATTGATACGTGGTCGAATAACGGTGCTCGTTTATGTTTAAGTTTGGGTTTTCACTTGACTTTTAATCTTGAATAGCCTACTTTTAATTAAATTTGTGTTTTGCAGGTTTAATGAAGTTTAAGGAGCTTTTCGGGAGCCTTACGGGTCACCGGAGTGAAAAACGGACCACCGGGACGCATTACGGGTCACACAGGAACTCAAGGAGCGAAAAACAGAAAATGGAAGTTGGGGAAGTCGTCGGCGACATCCTTTAGAAATGCCCGTCGGCCAAATATGCGTGTATCCAGGAAAACAAGGCGTCAGACAAAAATAGCATCAGGAGAGGCAGTCGCCGATGGGGTCCCCCTAGTCGGCGACGGGCTTTAGTTTTCTCAAACGCGAAATTTGGGGATTTGGTTGTTGGGAACGACTTGAAACACCTTGAGGCCATTCAAGTCGACGGTTACACTTCTTTTTGAGTTTGAATTGAGTTCTTGGAGCCAAGATACATCACCACTACATCTCCAACCCATCTTATCAACCGAATCAATCCATATCACATTTTTTTGGATTCCAAACCCTAGTTCCATCAATCCATTCATCCGTTCATCATCATCACCTACCCAAAACCCTAACCCTCATCATTCTACCATTTCCAAAGCTTCAATATGATCCACATCAAATCCCAAACATCCGGTGATCAAGTTCCTTCGATCATGAGCGGCTAGTTCTTGGAAGGTTCACCCCGGTGTAGGTTATTGTAAGTCTAGGGTTTGAACAATGTTTTTAGTTTGATTTTGTGACAACTTGAATTGTATTTGAATTGATTGATAATTGTCTTGCATTTGAACTATATTTGTGAATTGTCGAGTGAGTTATGAAATTTGACTTTGCGAAACAAGTTTGTGCAATTATGCCTTGTCATTCAAAAGGTTTTACTTGTCTGAAGTAACGAAGTGCATTGTGGTCCACGATACGCGTTGATAGAAATTGGCACCTAAACTTCGTGATAGAAATCCGTTAATAACATATTTAAGTGAATCAAATTTAAAATGTGTAAGAACCCTAGGGTTGCAATTACCGAACCGGGTGTGAGCCTTGTTTTCTATATCTTGTTTAAACAATCAATTACAGTTCTTGTATTTCTTAATTCCTAGTAGATAATCAATCCAATTAATTTAGTTAATTTTGTTCAACATCTTTTCAACAAACAAAAACCATAAAAACAATTTAGCAAGCTTCATAAAAGTGACAACTACTACAATTCATTCAAAGTCCATTCGAAAACCACATACTCTTCGTGGTTTGACCCCTTACTACCACTAGCTATTTGTTAAGGGTAATTAGGGTTTATAAATATTATCTTTCACCGGAGCGCGGCATTCCGATCAAATTTTGACGCCGTTTCCGGGGAGTGCGTGCGCTCTGTGTTTGGATTATTGCTTGAATTTCGTGGTTAACTGTTTAAGTTGCATAGTTTCTTTTCTTGTACTTTGTCTTTTTCCTTGTTACGCGGGTTATGTTACTTGTGCAGATTACAGGTAGTGCATGCATACAAGGAACTCCGGGAGGACTTCACCGTTAGTCTACGAACCGGAAATTGGAAGAGTTGCAAGAAGAAACTTAGCAAGCCGGTTAGAAGCAACCATTGTTTCTAACCAAGTCACCCAAACACCACAATTCACACCATCCATTAAACCGATTCAATGGCAAACCAAAATTCAAACCAAAACCTCAATCAAAACCAAAATCCTAACCAATTCCAATACCGATGCAATCTCCGTCCAACCTATACACCAAGATCAACCGGGTGGTGGTAACAATTCAAGACCACCCACACCACCTTTTCAAAACCGAGGCCCAAACAATAACCAAAGAACACCCCAACAACAAAACCTTCACCGACATAACTCCTTACCCACTCAACTTGATGACCGGAATGTTAATTCCGATCGTAGAGGCAACTGAGATCGTGGCAATCCCGCGAATGACGATCCGTTCTTTAACTTAGATGATTTGAGAAATGCTATCCCCGATGATGAGCCGTTTAGTGTTCCCGGTTACCAATCACCAGAGCACGTGAGTATTCATTCGGAATACTCAGATGATGGGGGTAACTATGATGATCGGGTCGATGATGACGGTTGGGGGTATGTGAACCGGGGGAATGTCTACAATGCTAGAGGGTTCGACGAAAACGAATTTGGCTATCAAAATGCCAATTTTATGGAGAATGAAAACTATGGTTATGGGAATGCTCGAAATGACGGTTACGAAAACAACCGCCAACCACGAAACAACAATCAAAGGAACCGGGACGATGGTTATTACAATAACAACAATAATGTGAATAATAATCGGATTCCTCGTTTCGTGGGAGGAGGTAACCAAGGTGGAAATCGAAGGGGTGGTCGAAGGGATAATAGAAGGCCTGTTGACCAAGAAGTTAATGGCCCACGTCGTCGTCAACAACCTCCACGGGGAGTAAATGACCCTTTTAGGCCGGTAGTCACCGATAATGACTCACCAATCGTGTGCGAGAGAAGAATGTTTGACTGCAAGCCCCATTACATCAATATTCTTCCCCACTTCAATCGGAGGTCTAATGATGAACCTTATACTCATTTGGCGGAGTTTTCGGCCATATGTAGCACTATTGGGGGGCATGATTTTGCATTGGAAGAGGTCAAACTCTGGTTATTTCAGTTTTCGCTAAAAGATAAGGCAAAACAATGGTTCCTTACACTTCCGGCGAATAGTATTCGTACATGGGGTGAAATGCAACAAGTCTTCCTTGACGAGTATTACTCGATGGTAAAGACCGATGATGCTAGAGATGAAATAAGGTCTTTTCGTCAACTTTCGAGTGAACCATTGCACGAAGCCTTCACTCGATACAAGGAATTAATCCGGAAGTGCCCACATCATCAAATCGAAAAATGGGAGTTGGTTAAGTGCTTTGTGAGGGGGTTGGATGATGAAACATGGAACCACCTCGAGTCAACGAGTAACGGAACGTTGTTGAGTAATCATGAAGATGACGATTGGGAATTTCTTGAGCGGATGAGCAAAAGGTCAAATTCAAAGGAGTCGGTCGATAGAGCTAAAAAACATCCCGTTTCCTGATCACTTCCCGATCTCGACTCTAACTCTAAGGATCGGATTACTACTCTAGAACGGGAATTAGCTCGAATGAAGAGAAAAGAGGTGAACGCGGTGCAATTCGCGGTATGTGAGGATTGTGGGGAGATTGGTCATCGGACCGATCAATGCCAAATGGGTACGAGAGAATACACCGAAGAGGTAAATCAAGTGTATGGGGATCGAATCCGGGTTTGAGAAATCATCCAAATTTCCGATATGGTAATGCTTCGAATCAAATGAACCCGAACTTTCAATCGGGAAATCATGGTGGGCAAGGTGGTTCTTCCTATTATAATCGGCAAGGTGGTAACCAAGGGGGTTACCAAAGGAACTACAATCAAGTGGATCAAAATCGTGAACGCAATTATCAACGTGGTTACAACCAAAGTGGAAATGGGGGTGGTGCTTCAAACTCTCAAATGGATGGTGATGATTCGTTAAACTCTAAGCTTGATGCTATTATGAATGCTATCACCAATTCAAATCAAGAGATCAAAGCCGAAATGAAGAAAGAGTTTGAGGTACGAGATAAATCCTATAAGGCGTTGGAGAAGCAAGTGGGACAACTTGCCCAAGAGATGGCTCAAATTCGTGGAAGTGGAGGAAGACTTCCAAGCGACACCGCAATGAACCCGAAGCATCAAAGCTCAAGCATGGGCAATGTGAGTGTCACACCCCAACCGATGGCGGAAACATCGGGATGAGACGAAGTGTGTATAGATTGCTAGAGACTTCATAACACTATGTGACAATATTTAATTAAACTCAAATTTCATTTCAATTACTAAATTGTCATACAATACATAAAATGGAAAATACAACATTGTTCAAATTTAAATAAACAAAAGATAGATAGATTAAAGGTGTGTATCTAGTCCACCCTAAACTCGTTTCATCATTCATCTATACTTCATAAATCAACCTGCAACATGTATTAAAATAGAGTTTCAATGCAAAAGCAATGAGCGAGTATACAAGTTTGTTTACATAGCATAATAGAATAAAAAGTACTCATATCCAATATAAACATTATAAAAATAGTTTCAGCCATGCTAGTTTACGCAGTCCAAGTGATAGCCCAAGTTTCACGATGCGTTAAAGAGCCTATCCCAAAGTTTAACGGGAGGTTAAAAGATACATCCTAACAATACCCCTCGAGTACAAATGGGGGAGGTGCACGAAACCTATAGCATATGCATAGTACTACTAATTGTTAGGGCGGAACTACACACAGGGATTAAACGTTCACATAGCACAAAATAGTCTCAAGAATCACAAGTTTCATGTTTCATGTTTAAATGGATAGAGTATGTTTCAAATAAGTTTCAAGTGTCACGTGTTTGAATATAGAATACATGTTGCATCCCAAAAGTGTTTAAAGCAAAAAGGGATCGAGTATACTCACGGTTTCTCAAAGTTGTTCCTTTGGTAATCCCGTGACGAGTTGAAGGTTGGAAACTTCAAGCCTATAAGCGGTACAATTTTATCGTATACAAAACAGCCAAAAGAATCCTCGTTTCTGATGTGGAAGATCAGACTAAGCTGCAACCACAGAGCATACTACGAAGAAAGAAGAATGGTTAGAACACTTAGTGTTCTTTTAGAATTCTTAGAATTCTTGATTTAGAGAGAAGATTGAGAGAATTAGAGAGATAGAGAGAAGAATGGTGTGAAGAAAATGGTGGAAGGAGGTTGGTATTTATAGGTGAAGTAGGGGGGAAAGGGTGTAATATGATTGGTTAAAGAAGGTGGAAGAGGATTGATGAGGTGGAAATATAATAAAAAAAAAATGGAAAAGATAAATGAAAAAGATAAATGAATAAAATAATTATAATGGAGAATGGTGGGGGAAAAGGTGATTGAAGGAGGTGGAAAAGGTGATTGGTATATTTCTTTGGTATTTCTTAAGTATATATTATGTAATTGAGTATATAAAAAGTATAAAAGTATAATTCAAGTATTTAGGATATACGTATAAGTATTTATACGTATGAATAGTGTCAGTTTGCGTATAAATACGTATTTAAATGATTGGTTGTGTGATAAAAAAATATATAAGTATAAAATATGAATTTTATTATGATTAACGTCTCGAATTGTGAGATTGAAATTAAAATACGAATGTAAGGTTTCTAAATTTAGAATACGAATACGAACATTTTTAAAATAGAAATACGAAAATACGAGGCGTTACAGTCTCCCCTACTTTAGGAGATTTCGTCCTCGAAATCTAAGAGGAAGACTTTTGAAAAGATGACATCTAAAGATTAAAAAGAGAGAATAGATGAGGGTTGATTATAATGTTTGTTTAAGAAAATTGTTTTCATGAATGCGTCACATAGCATATAGTTTCACATAGCATATAAGGTCCAAGTAGTTTCAAATAGCATATAAAAGGTTCAATTAGTTTCACATAGCATGTAAAATGTTCAATTAGTTTCACATAGTATGATCATGAATTTCACGTAGTGTAACATAAATAATGAAAGCATCATAAATTTAGTTTGTTCGCGAGAGAATATTATTATTTGTTTTAGATTGCGAAGATAGTGCGATTCGTGTCTCCAAACTTGAAATAAAAATAACGTTCAAATATAAAGTTTCATTGAGAATGAAGAAAAGTTGGTAACTACCTCCGAGGTAAGAGAATCACCTCTAGCTCGTTGGTGAAGTTGAAAAGTGAGAGGTGCTAAACGTCAAGGTAAGGAATTCACTCCTATCTTGATGATAAGCTTCAATTTTTTTGGGAATATGAGTATTAGCATAAAAATTTAGAACAATCTACATGACATACTTAGTTAACAAGATTAACGTATTACTGGCATGTGAATAAACAGGTCAACCCATCGTGTACCGCAATTGAAAGACTTAACATGACCTCTCGTTCGCGGGTGGTGCGCTACTCCTATAGCACTACGCATAATGCTATACATGTTAAGGTGTGGGTTAAAGGACAAGTTCATCACATAAGAATAACCCAGTAACACGAATCCAGTATAACATACTAGCATGCATGTTTTAGATTAAAATGATATATCGTACAAATGTAAAACACATTAAAATTGAGATAGCATAAAAGAGATTCATCATAAAAATTGGATTGTCACGGAACGTAACATAAGACTATTCCAAAGTAAATCGAAGTCCTTTTCAAATTAAGGAAACGTGCTTTGGCCTAATAGACAAATACTCTCATCGAGGAGCGACTAACGATATTTGTCCTTCCAGTTACTACACGTCCTTAATCGATTGGGAACATCGAAACTTTGGCGAGATTGAAAATCAAGGAGTGGGACTAGTCGACGAGGTGCGGGTTTCACCCCTAGCTTGACGACTTTGTACCCTAGGTGTGGTTGGTACTCGTCGGGTCAAAATTCAATTTTGACGCGTTGACGAGGGTCCACTAGAATTTGAGTTTGAAATTACCATTAAGATGTGGATTTCACTCCTAACTTAATGGTGTAATTTCGTGTAAAAAAAAATAATAGGTAGATTGAGAGTCGTTTACCAAATTGTGGGTTTCACGCCTATTTTGGTAAAGTTGTCTCGTTTGTGTTACAAGAGTATATAAATAAACACAAGTGTATTCATGTTAACCTTAGGAAAGGCATATAAATTTAATCAACAAGAAGTGTAGCTAGGAAGCATGCATGGTAGAGTACAAAAGTTTTAAACAACACATATGAGGCAAAATTCCTAGAACTATAGATTAGGGCAAAAGCATGGCAATTTTCCTAATTCCCTATAGTTATGGCTCTGATACCAATCTGGTATCAGAGTATTCCTACTATAGACTAGGGAAAAGTATAGCAATTTTCCTAATTCACTATAGTTATGGCTCTGATACCAATCTGGTATCAGAGTACGGTCAAGAATGGTGCTTAACTATAGACTAGGTCGAACATGGCAATTCTACCTAATTCCCTATAGTTATGGCTCTGATACCAATCTGTCACACCCCAACCGATGGCAGAAACATCGGGATGAGACGAAGTGTGTATAGATTGCTAGAGACTTCATAACACTATGTGACAATATTTAATTAAACTCAAATTTCATTTCAATTACTAAATTGTCATACAATACATAAAATGGAAAATACAACATTGTTCAAATTCAAATAAACAAAAGATAGATAGATTAAAGGTGTGTATCTAGTCCACCCTAAACTCGTTTCATCATTCATCTATACTTCATAAATCAACCTGCAACATGTATTAAAATAGAGTTTCAATGCAAAAGCAATGAGCGAGTATACAAGTTTGTTTACATAGCATAATAGAATAAAAAGTACTCATATCCAATATAAACATTATAAAAATAGTTTCAGCCTTGCTAGTTTACGCAGTCCAAGTGATAGCCCAAGTTTCACGATGCGTTAAAGAGCCTATCCCAAAGTTTAACGGGAGGTTAAAAGATACATCCTAACAATACCCCTCGAGTACAAATGGGGGAGGTGCACGAAACCTATAGCATATGCATAGTACTACTAATTGTTAGGGCGGAACTACACACAGGGATTAAACGTTCACATAGCACAAAATAGTCTCAAGAATCACAAGTTTCATGTTTCATGTTTAAATGGATAGAGTATGTTTCAAATAAGTTTCAAGTGTCACGTGTTTGAATATAGAATACATGTTGCATCCCAAAAGTGTTTAAAGCAAAAAGGGATCGAGTATACTCACGGTTTCTCAAAGTTGTTCCTTTGGTAATCCCGTGACGAGTTGAAGGTTGGAAACTTCAAGCCTATAAGCGGTACAATTTTATCGTATACAAAACAGCCAAAAGAATCCTCGTTTCTGATGTGGAAGATCAGACTAAGCTGCAACCACAGAGCATACTACGAAGAAAGAAGAATGGTTAGAACACTTAGTGTTCTTTTAGAATTCTTAGAATTCTTGATTTAGAGAGAAGATTGAGAGAATTAGAGAGATAGAGAGAAGAATGGTGTGAAGAAAATGGTGGAAGGAGGTTGGTATTTATAGGTGAAGTAGGGGGGAAAGGGTGTAATATGATTGGTTAAAGAAGGTGGAAGAGGATTGATGAGGTGGAAATATAATAAAAAAAAAATGGAAAAGATAAATGAAAAAGATAAATGAATAAAATAATTATAATGGAGAATGGTGGGGGAAAAGGTGATTGAAGGAGGTGGAAAAGGTGATTGGTATATTTCTTTGGTATTTCTTAAGTATATATTATGTAATTGAGTATATAAAAAGTATAAAAGTATAATTCAAGTATTTAGGATATACGTATAAGTATTTATACGTATGAATAGTGTCAGTTTGCGTATAAATACGTATTTAAATGATTGGTTGTGTGATAAAAAAATATATAAGTATAAAATATGAATTTTATTATGATTAACGTCTCGAATTGTGAGATTGAAATTAAAATACGAATGTAAGGTTTCTAAATTTAGAATACGAATACGAACATTTTTAAAATAGAAATACGAAAATACGAGGCGTTACAGTGAGGAATGTACACATTATCGCGGTAAGTCTTCTTCCGAATGATGAAATTTGTAGTGTTCAAAGCATTCCACTACCACAATTTGTTGATGGTGTAGTGGAAGATATAAGTGATGAGCCGGAAAGTGAAAATGAACAAGAAACGATTTCACAAAGTAAAATTGAAAACGTAACTAAAAATTCTTTTTGTGAAAATTGTTTAAATCAACTTAACCCGATTAATGCATCAAAATTTGAAGAACGGCGCCCACCAAAGGACGAGAGGTGGGAAAATTTTAAATAAGCAAAAATTAATTTACCGTTACTCGATGACATTAAAAAGGTCCCGGCTCATGTGGAATGCTTGAAAGAGTTGAGCATTGAAAAACGGCACAATAAATTACCCGAACTGGCTGATTTGGTATCACATGTTAGTGCCGTTTTATCAAGTGCCCTCCCTCAAAAGGCTCAAGATCCTAGATACCCTCTTATTCCAATTCAAATTGGAATATTCAAAATTGAGAGGGCACTCCTAGATCTTGGAGCTTGTGTGAGCATTTTGCCCGGGAGTTTATATGACCAATACGATTTTGGTCCATTGAAAAAGTTTGACATTCCCGTGGTGTTAGCCGGTCAGACTCCCACGCATCCACGAGGGATGGTGGAGGATGTGATTGTTAAGGTGGATGATTGCTACTACCCAGTTGACTTTTTGGTAGTAGACTATGTTGGTTATGTGGAGGACACCCAACTGATAGTTACACTGGGTAGACCGTTCCTGGAAACTGCTAATGCCAAAATAAATTGTGCAACGGGAACGATAAGCATGAAGTTTGGGGACCGGGAATTAAATTTAAATGTTTTTCCAAATTTTACTAACCCACTCGATGATGATACGTGTCCTGAAAAGGACATAAATCCAAACAAAAAGGTATGCGCTATGGTTGGTAGGTTTGGAGAAACAAAGAAGAAGACGGTCAAGAAGAAAAAGGCGAAGACGTCACCTCAAGAAAAGAAGAAGGAAGAGGAGATGAGGAAGTTTGGACCGTTTGGAAACAAATGGTATGAATCACCGATGGGTGATTTTGAGGAGTTCGTTGGCGGCAAGCACGCCATTCAACCACCATGAGGTGGTAAGTTAATTGTTGTTGTATATTTTCTTTCACAATTCGTTTTAGTTTTTCTCCGTAGTCTAGTTGTTATTGTTGTATAATTTGTTATTTCGTTTTAGTAGTTAAATGAATGTTGTGGGTGTGTTCCCTATATAACCCTCACGAGACCTACTCGTCCTCCCAAGCTATCGGGAGGTTTAAAAGGGCTTGTTGCATAAGCTAAATGCAACCGTGATTCCTACGAAAGTGAGTTAGGACTGTTGTTGTTGTAAATTAATTTTCCACATAAATCAAGGTAAATTAACGCATGACTCGGTAACACTTTCATAAAAATGGTAGAACTAAGTAGCTAACAAATTTCAATGGTTGTGAGAAGCATGCTTCTACACAAGGGTTAATATTTGTAGGTACATCATGTTCAAGGGACGACCGTTTTTGTGAAGAGAAGAAGAAGAAGACATGAGCATCTAGCGATAAAAATCAGGTGCATGCGTTTCCTTTTACCTTGATTCTTAGATTAATAATAAGTGGATTGTAATTGTATTTTAGTTTTCGGGGTGGAATTTTTGGGAAGTTAGCCGTGTCACATCCCTTGTGCGTTTCAAAAACTCTAGTTCTTACACATTGAGGACAATGTTTACTTCAAGTGTGGGGATGGGGGAGTAGTAATTTTTTTTTCAATTTTGACCCATTCATTTAAATACTACACATTGAGGACAATGTTTACCTCAAGTATGTGGATGGGGGAAAATTTCAATTTTTTTCAAAAATATCTTGTTTCGAAAGCGATCTTAAAGCACAAGTAATTAAGTCAACGAGGGATGGCGCAACCCATTTGGTCTTTTGTCATGGTCAAGTTCAAATTAATAAGCATGATGAATATTTAGCGGGTGGTTATTTGGGAATAATCCGCCTAAGAAACTAGCACATTATGCATGTCACATACCATACCCTTTATATATGTGAGGTTTTGAGCCACTTTTACATCATAGAATCACATGCTTATGTTTCTTTCTTTGAGTGGACCATTAGTCATGTATTGTAGAACTTGCAACTTTTGATACGTTTGAGACCATAGACTGAATACAAGCACAAGAATGACTAAGGCATTAGGTAAACCTTTTCCTTTTACACCATTTATATATATATCCTTACCCAAAAATATATCCCTTAGTAGCCAAGTTTGAGCCTAACCTTTTCGTTTGACAACCCATTTAGCCCATAACCTTAAACCTTTTTTTCTTTTAAACCCGTGTGATGGAAATTTGATTATAGGAGTTAAGTTTGTATAGTTGTGAATTGTTTGTTTGCATCAAAAAATCAGAAGATGTTGCGAAAAAGAGTAGAAAATCATTGAGAAAAGAACAAAAATATGTGTTTCTTGTTGTTGAATAAAAGGCGAAAATCATTGCCTCGAAGTTGATGTTTATAGTTTAGTTTTGTTTAGAGTAGTCGTTTGTAATAAAAATCGAATTTTTCATCACCTTAACCACTTTAAAATATCCTATTCCCTACCCTTAGCCTAGCCCCGTTACAACCCTTATAAAGACCTTATGACTTGTGCTTAGTATTCGTGTTCGGTGGTGGAGAATGATTGAGTTGCAAGCCTATGCGGGTACATGTTCTAATGGGTTTTGAGCGATTACTTTTTGAAAGTGCTAATACACTATGAAAATTAGCCAATTTATAAACCGAGTGGAGAGAAAATTGTGAGGGATGTGCATGATTTATTGGTTTCACGGGCGGGTTAATCTTGGATAACAACTTTTTACATAATTAATCAATTATTGCTAAATATGTTGAAAATTGTAAAAAGTTTGAAGTTGGGTATGACAATTGACCTTAACCTTCGTCTCGGGAATGGGGAGTGTATTCTTCGTTCGACCCACGTGAAAGTGAAAGACAGATTTGCTTGAGGGCAAGCAAAAGACAAGTGTGGGGATGTGATACGTGGTCGAATAACGGTGCTCGTTTATGTTTAAGTTTGGGTTTTTACTTGACTTTTAATCTTGAATAGCCTACTTTTAATTAAATTTGTGTTTTGCAGGTTTAATGAAGTTTAAGGAGCTTTTCGGGAGCCTTACAGGTCACCGGAGTGAAAAACGGACCACCGGGACGCATTACGGGTCACACGGGAACTCAAGGAGCGAAAAACAGAAAATGGAAGTTGGGGAGGTCGTCGACGACGCCCCTAGGGCTGTCGGCGACGCCCTTTAGAAATGCCCGTCGGCTAAATATGCGCATATCCAGGAAAACAAGGCGTCAGACAAAAACAACATCAGGAGAGGCAGTCGCCGACTGGGTCCCCCTAGTATGCGACAGGCTTTAATTTTCTCAAACGCGAAATTTGGGGATTTGGTTGTTGGGAATGACTTGAAACACCTTGAGGCCATTCAAGTCGACGGTTACACTTCTTTTTTAGTTTGAATTGAGTTCTTGGAGCCAAGATACATCACCATTTCATCTCCAACCCATCTTATCAACCGAATCAATCCATATCACATTTTTTTGGATTCCAAACCCTAGTTCCATCAATCCATTCATCCGTTCATCATCATCACCTACCCAAAACCCTAACCCTCATCATTCTACCATTTCCAAAGCTTCAATATGATCCACATCAAATCCCAAACATCCGGTGATCAAGTTCCTTCGATCATGAGAGACTAGTTCTTGGAGGGTTCACCCCGGTGTAGGTTATTGTAAGTCTAGGGTTTGAACAATGTTTTTAGTTTGATTTTGTGACAACTTGAATTGTATGTGAATTGATTAATAATTGTCTTGCATTTGAACTATATTTGTGAATTGTCGAGTGATTTATGAAATTTGACTTTGCGAAACAAGTTTGTGCAATTATGCCTTGTCATTCAAAAGGTTTTACTTGTCCGAAGTAACGAAGTGCATTGTGGTCCGTGATACGTGTTGATAGCAATTGGCACCTAAACTTCGTGATAGAAATCCGTTAATAACATATTTAAGTGAATCAAATTTAAAACGTGTAAGAACCCTAGGATTGCAATTACCGAACCGGGTGTGAGCCTTGTTTTCTATATCTTGTTTAAACAATCAATTACAGTTCTTGCATTTCTTAATTCCTAGTAGATAATCAATCCAATTAATTTAAAGGGGAAATTTTACAGGGTAGCAATTAGGCCAGCTATGCATACAGGCTGGCTGGTGTAGATGGAGGGCAACCAGTGGAGTATTGTGCGATAGGAGGTTCCCTACTAAACTAAAGGGGAAATTTTACAGGGTAGCAATTAGGCCAGCTATGCTGTATGGAACAGACTGTTGGGCTATCAAGAAGACACAAGCGCGGGAGATGGAGGTAGCAGAGATGAGGATGCTGAGGTGGATGTGTAGACACACGCGGTTGGATCGGATAAGAAAATAGATTTTTAGGGAAAGATTAGGAGTGGCTAGTATAACGAATAAGATTAAGGAGGGGAGATTGAGATGGTTTGGGCATTTGAAGCGGAGACAAACGACATCACCAGTTAGAGTAGTGGAAACTCTTACTGTGGAGGGGAGGAGAGGAAGAGGCAGACCCAAACTGACATGGGAAGAGCAGATTAGGCATGATTTACTAGACTGGCATGTTTCTGAGGACATAGTCCAAGATAGGACTTCATGGAGACGTAGGATTAGGGTTAAGGACTTCTAGAGGGTATTGCAGTAAGGTCTTAGCCTCTTAGGTGTATTTTAGAGACACATGTTTTCTTATTCTTTAAGTGACTTTATCGGCAATTGACTTCTTGTGTATATGCCCGAATGATGTTGTATGCTATTATACATAATTTACATTATACTGTGTCACTCTAATCACTTTCTTGGTATAAGTGACTTCTTTTTTCTATATTCTATTTTTCTATATTCTTTGACTTGATGTGTTGGTTTGCTGTTCGTTGTGGAGCCGAGGGTCTTTTCTGGAAGCAGTCTCTCTATCCTTATGAGTAGCTTTGCTATTTGTGCGATTTACTGGATATGGTTGTTGTTTGTTGTATTATTTTAATATATTTAGGGGAATAAAAAGTAGTATTTAGAAACGCTAAAGTACTATGAATTAAAGTATTTGAGTTAAATTAAAGAGTTAATTATTGTTTTCGTCCATGTGATTTGTCAAAAATCACTATTTCAGTCCATTAGTTTAAAAATTGCGATTTCAGTCCCTGTGGTTTCACTTTCGTAACCATTTCAGTCCACCTTGTAACCATTTCAGTCCCTGTACTTAACAGAATATGGGTTGAAATGGTTACGAAAGTGAAACCACAGGGACTGAAATCGCAATTTTTAAACTAATGAACTGAAATTGTGATTTTTGACAAACCAAATGGACGAAAACAGTAATTAACTCTAAATTAAAGGAACATAATTCATATATATGTATTAATTCATAACATATGGATGAATAGTGCTACAATAATTTTTTTTTTGTATTTTTGACTTTGACTTTGTCTTTTTGTTTTTTTTTTGTTTTTTTTTTTTTACTTTTAACCTTTAACTTTCAGTATTAACTCTTACGACCCCTTAATTTTCTAAATACTTTTAACCGAGTTTTACGTCTTTATTTTATTTTACGTGTCGATATAAACTTAAGTTGATTTACGTTTCGACATATTTTTTTTTTGTGTTTTCTCAACTTTTAGTATTCATACTGACAACCCTTTAACTTTCTAAATACTTTTGTAGTCAGTGATTTTTTTTTTGTCTTTTTTTTTTTTTTTTTTACTTTTAACCTTTAATTTTCAGCATTGACTCTTACAACATTTTAACTTTCTAAATACTTTTTAATCGACTTTTACGTCTTTATTTTTATTTACGTGTCGATATAAACTTAAGTTGACTTACATTTCGACATAATTTTTTTTTGTATTTTCTCAACTTTTAGCATTGACACTAACAACTCTTTAACTTTCTAAGTACTTTTGTAATCGAGTTTTCCGGTCGATGTAAAACACGTGTCGACAAACTTTTGTACTTATCACGACTTTATTTTGTAAGTTTTCTCTTTCGGCTGTTATATCGGATCAAAAATCGGGTCGCCCCGCCGCGAAGCGCGGCTGTAACCCACTAGTTAATATTAATAATCGTATCAATTAAATTATGTAAATATTATTACAGTAGCATATATTTGAAATTTGAACCCTTATCGTAATCATAACTTAAAAGAAAATAGAGAAACCACTATATGCATTTTATAAGGGTACTCGGGGCTGTGGCGGATCCAGCCGGAGAAATCACTGAGTTCCTTTTTCCAAATCATACAAGGTTTACACTACAAAAAAACGTTTTTTTCCAAATCATACAAGATTTACACTACAAAAAAACGTTTTTTTTCCAAAAAGACTGGGTTCCTGGGAACCTGGTCTTTACCTCTAAATCCACCCCTGACTCGGGGCACCCTCGGTGACCCCGTGCGGGGACCAATTTTGCCGAGAGGGGAGGTGCCGCCATCCAGGCGGGGAGTGAAACAGGGGACCAATTTCGGGGAGGAGGCACCGAAGAGGGGAGGAGAGAGAAGGTGGGCCCCCCATTCAATCAACCAATGAAAACTTTTTTTTTTTTTTAATAAAAAACAAGTCACCTAAGAGGGGAGTGCCGCCATCAAATTGGGGTGTGAGGGGAGTTTAAGAGGGGAGTTGACGTGGCATAACCTGATTGGGTGTGCGTAAGAGAGGGGACTCCCCTCTTAGGGGAGTGCCCCGCTCACCCTAAGACTTGGATAATGCTACAGTTGTTATGCATGTTAAACACATTTCAATTTGTTCTTCTTAATTCTTAGATATAACATTATATTCATACCTTTTAATCTTGAAATATTCAATTCCACATCTCAAAACACAAATCCGGCAATTTCAACCAGCCAAAGTTAAATAGTCGCAAACCAAACTTATTAAGGCTGTGAGCTATGGTTGAAGCCCTAATGCCCAATAGGGGCTCCATTGAGACACATCATCGACACTTAGGTGCCACATAGGATAAGGGGCTCCATTGTATTTTGCTCAGGTGAAAGAGGGTTGACGCCCTATACCGTGCAGCCTAAACGGCTTCCTTATATAGTGGTCTGACCAACCGATCGTATAATGTACAAGAAGTTTTATGACAAATCATGTTTGTTTTAGACAGTATCGTAAAATATTGAACCGTTTATCTACAAAACCGACTCGGCTCAAACGAGGGTTCTATCCTTTTTCTTGCAGAAAATAACTAAAATTTACGTACACAAATTTTTGCAAGCATGAGCTTGTAACTAGAGAAAAGAGGACTTGAATTTACGTCTAAATTCAATGATTTCCAACACGTGTGTGTGGAAAGATAAATGCCAAAGAAGAAGAGACCAAGTTGGACTTTTCTGAGTAACTAGTGGGAATGTCTGCGCGTTGCGGCGGGTGTCCGAACTAATATCATATTCAATTATAACGTCTATTACGAGCCACCATGGCACCATACATGAATTTATGTAAGTTTCACATATTTTTATTTGTGTGCCTCAACAACGGCTTCCAAAGAAGATAAAAGAACTTAAAATTTACGTATCCATTTTCATCGTAATATTCTAAATCTCTACTAAATGAATTCAGTAACTAAATGTAATTTTATATATTAATGGTATTAGTTTCTCCCCGCGCTTCGCGGCGGGAGTGTTGTCGTTTTCTTTCACACGCAACGTGGCAAGAGTTTGGTCGTTATCTAGTTTGACCTTCCGAAAATCATAAAGGTGAACACTGATACCGTTTCTATTAGCACAAAATACTGGCAACAATTTTCAGTCATAAGTAGCTGGGTTCGTGCACACAATACCGCAACCGTAACATCAATCACTATAGCGTACGTTACCATGTCAATCGCTATCGTGTACGTTACCTAAAAAATACTTGATTTTGGTTGAACTCTAGGTCTGATGGTGGCAAAAATTTACACAACTTGAAGAACGGGTTTCTAAAATTTACTTCCATATTAATGATAGTTGTAATATTTATTTTTCATAGCGTTAAATTTCGTAATTATTTACAAATAATGACAACAAATTATTATAATCTCTAAAAGTTCATTTTTAAAGTCTAGATTATTTTAGGTTTCGAGGTTTAGTAAAAATTCACTAACTTGTAAGAATTAATGAATGAAAAGTTTAGCTAGCATATATAGTTTCAGATTTCTATTAATTAATTGTTTGATGATAAATCAAAACATATTTAGTTTCTAAATGCTCACCAGCCATGTGTCTGAGGTGAGTGGCTGCTTTTTCAATCCCTCTGTGAAGTTATTATCTTGATTTTTAGAATGAAAATTAGAGAAACAAATTAACTGGCATGCTAAATCCAACAAAACAAATTCAATCTCAAGATGATGAGAATGTAATCCAAACCCAATTAAAAAGCGAAACAATTTACAAATTGTACTCATATAGTCCAATAATAATACCTGTTATCGTAAAAATAATAGTCTAACTATATATCTTACCTTTTAATAATACATTTTTATTTGCCAAAAAACACATTAATCCCACCTTTTTATAATACCTGTATTGTTTAAACCAACAAATTATAAGACTGGATGGTATGGGAGGACCGGCGCCGTGAAGGATGGGCCGCCACAGGGCTAGGGGGCGGTGTGGGAGGACCGGCGCCGTGAAGAGAGAGAGAGAGAAAGAAGAGAAAGACAGAGAGAGAGGCCCGGCACAATCGTCCGTGGGGAGCCGAACTCGCCGGAGGGGGGTGGTGTGGGGGACCGGCGCCGGGCCTCGCCGGGCCTAAGCCGGCCCCCATACCGCTTAGTCTAAGGCTCTAATGTCTGTCATCACAAATTATATATACTATCTCAAACAAACAAAGAAAAAACATAACTGGATTAATACAAAAAATAAGGCGTTACATTTGCTTCTTACTATCAATTCAATGTCATCAAATGACGAGACATATGGAGGTACCAAAACCGGTGCCATGAACAACATTTAAATCACTGTTGGGTGGAATGGTTTTTATGTCCGGTTCTACCCCTAAAAAAAAGAGGGTAGAGACATAAGCAAAAAATCTGTAGTAAAATATCTAGTGAATGTTGATAACACCATAAAAGAAATTTATAATTAATAGATGTGAAATAAAAGTCAGTACTTCCAAATAATTATACATCTTAGTTACCAACCCTAAATTGATGAACTTTTTTTTGTATGTATTGCAGTGTTCATGATCTCCATTACTTACTGGTGATCGACCAGAGAATTTGATGCATAAAAAGTGGTTTGTTTTAGTGTTTATTTAGGATCGAAGCAACACGGGTTCTTAAGAATAAGAAACTTACTTCAGTTTTCTATCGAGCTGATGACAGATGAATCGGATAAGGGCCACGGCAGTAGCGCGGAGGTTACTTAACATGTATGTATAGGTGAAGGTTTGAGAGAACGGACATAGCTTAATATTGGGACTCATGTGGTCGTATATGGAATATATAAATATACATCATACATCTGAAGGTTCAAATGATTTTATAAGTCATCGATTACAGGTTGGGGTTATTAACACCAAAATGAGAAATGATGTTGGCTTTAAGACTAACTCATAAATGACTGATGACGGTTGATTGACTTATAAGGTAGTATAGATTATAGATAGTATAGATTATATTTATACATACTATTATGAAAAAGGTTGCATGCCTAACCTTTAACTTAATCAATTAATTCTTTTAATTATTATAAAACTTTTATTTAATTCCTTAATTTAATTCAATTAATGGAAGACATAAGTGGGTATGGATTCCATGGATGAAATGTCTAGATTGCCCTCAAATGTCTTAAAACTTTGGACAATGTCCAAGTTTCCCCCCTCTAAAATGGCTTGCTTCATTTATACATGATGCTTCAAGATTTGTACCTATGACAAAATTACGAAAAGGGTAGAAAACCCAGTCTTTTTAGTAATAAGGTATTATAGATATAGATAGATTTGTTATAATATTTGTCAATTTGTTGGACCATCCATTTCAAAGTTAATCAAACGACCCACTTTTTTTTTTGAAAGGTGAACTTCTAATGGTGACCATTGTCACATCCACACATTGCGGACCCTCTCCAAGAACGTGGGCCCAGATAGCAAGGCCAGCGCTGGGTTAACCAGTCTTGGGTTGAAGGCTTTCCCTCGAAAACCGTACTGCCTCCACACGATTTTACTCGCTAGAGTAACAGCTGGATGAAAATCGGAGTGACGCTCAGGATCAAACCCTCCTCTGTGGGTTTTTCACCATCATAGCGCACATGTCACACCCATTTGCCTTCGCCGAGAATCGAACCAGAGTCTCACAAGGAAACACCCGGTCCAACAACCAACTGAGCTAGAGGGGTGGACATCAAACGACCTACTTTCTTGACCTTAATTCCTTTCTTTACAACTTTTTATAATAATCAAGAGTAAATTACAAAAATCCTCATTTATGTATGTCAGATATTGCAAACTGTGTCCTTTGTCTTCAATAATTACAGAAAACGTACTCGATGTTTGCACACCCTTGCAAGTTATGTCTTTTAACCCTAACTCAGTTAATTTTTGTGGTTAAATCTGACCAAATGAACCCCACGTGATGGTATTTTGGTCTTTTCATATTATAATACAATTATAATTTTATTTTTGTATAAAACATATAAAACCCACCCACCCTCACCCTATCCTCCCTCTTTCTCTCTCTCAAAATACTGTAAAGTCTCTCTCTAACCTAGCCGCCACCACCACTACTCAACCCCCGTCAACAACATCACCAAGAACACCACCACCAACAGACTTATCTCTATTTCATTTGCTCAAATTCTCTATCCTCTACCCTAATTATCTATAACCGTCTCCTTCCTCCTGCCATTCAAGTGCTTAAATTCTTTATCTATGTCCATGAATACATCTTGGAATTCAAGGAATTTGGTGCAGGTGGACCCAAATCTCTCACTCATGTTTGCTAAAAGTTGTCTTCTGAATGTGTTACACTTGTTGGGCCATGGGCCAGATCTCAATGTGTTACACTTAAACCTCAACCGAAATTGAATGTGTTACACTTGAACCCGCAACCGAACTCGAACATCCATGGGCCAGATCTAAAAGTGGGTTTAGGTTTGGGTCAGGTGAATTCAAATGGTGAGGCTAAAGAGTCAAAGGTGGAGAAATAACACTTAAACAAACTGCCTAATCCTAACCCTGTATTTGATGCGGTGGATAACCAAACAAATCCCTCAATTTCGTGTTACTCTGATGCACACCACCAGAAGATGTAGATGGATGAATGAGAGTGATGTGTGCAAAATGCAACATATAAATTACATCAATTGTGGCATAAAACTAACCCCTTTTTAGTACTAATGTTGAAAAAAGTGTGCTTTTGTCTTCCTTTTGTATTTTCAGGATTAAATGAGCTCAAATCAACAAAAGAAGCAAAAAGGCAGCTAAATCTAACATAAATACAAGAAAAGGAAGAAACGTGGCATGCCCGACCTCCCCGACAGCATCTTCCCAAGCAAAACAAGAGAACAGAAGGCTGAACACGCCCCGTGTTCAGTGAACACGGGGGCGTGCCCAAGTGCCAGCATAAAAGACAAAGCTATAGAAGCTTCTATCACCTACCACGGGGCCGTGCTCAGCGGACACGGGGTCGTGGTCAACTATAAGATTCGCAGAATCCAGGCAAATCTTGATAGTACAGATATGCTTCTGCACACGGGGGCGTGCCCAGCGAACACGGGGGCGTGGTCAACTAATGCAGACAAACTGCAATTAATGAAGACAGAGAAAAGGATGGACACGGGGCCGTGCCCACTGGACACGGGGCCGTGCCCGAGCTACTATTCAGGCTATAAATAGGGGTTCTTGGCTTATTTGCAAACCATCCATTGGCACACCACCTCTCTCACACTTCACCCACCACCCACCACCATCACAACACCATCATCCACTACCATCATCCATTGTCCATCATAGAGTGTGTGAGTCGTCTCGGGATCCAAGATTGATCGTGAGAGTTCTTGAAAATCAAAGGCTATGTTTGCCTAAGTCTCTTACATCACTTGGTGAAGACAAGTGTCTAGTGTAATACTTTTTATTTTTAATCTTTTCGCACTTTTTACTTGGTTATGTATTAATGACTTTAATAACTAGTTTCTTATGTTGAAGGTGATTCTTCCTTATCGTTTGTCCGTGGTGTCTTGGCATTATTTTACTGTCTGTATAAAATAAAAGATTTTCACCATTCATATCTCCACGGTCTATATGGAGGTATGTTGGCTACCTGGTCGGGGGTTAAGGGAATGGTTTGGTAAGAGTCTTGCCTTGTTCAGTGTATAGATCCTGCAAGGACCTGGGTCAAATTTAGTAGGACCTCCTTCAATACCCACCGGTATTGGATGGCAGGGGTCCAAACTCTTTGATCCCCTCATATGTAAGCTACTATTAATACTTTAACCCAGCTACTTAGGACTGTATCCCTGCTGACTCAGACTACTTAGCCGAGGGTAACGTCACCTTCAAAAGAGGGGCCTACCACAATACGCATTAATAACTTAATTAATTATCTTTCAATAATCCGACCCTTTAGGATTGTATCATTGCTGACTCAAACTACTGGGTTGAGGGTAACGTCACCTTCAAAAGAGGGGCCTACTACAATAACTAAGATAATCTCTTAAATAGTGCAAAAGTGCGGAAATAATCAAAGGTTACACTAAACACGAGTCGGAGCCAAGTGATTCATCTTGTCTATCTGTTTTTCTTTTATTTTTATTTTCAGCATTTTAGTTAGTTTTTATTTTTCTTAGTTTAAAACCTTTTTCTAAACTTTTGATTTGATTAGACGTTGAGGATAAACCGGTACTAAAAGCTCTTGTGTCCTTGGACGACCTCGGTATCTTACCAACACTATACTACTCTCACGATGGGTGCACTTGCCCATATGTGTGTTTAATGTTAGTAAATATCGTGTTTTATAAATTTAAAACTTGGCTAAAAAGTGTAAAAGGGCTTAAAATATACTTAAACTTATATACACACCTAACGCACATCATAGAGGGACACAAATTAATAAAATAAGCATCATTCATTGCTAATACATGCACAGATTCTTTATGCCCTTTAGCAGATATAGGAATATGCAAACATATCCTTGAGGTTAATTTATTTGCACTGAAATATTATTACATGATCCTTCCGGTGAAAGAGAAAAGGTAAAGTGCGTTCTTGATGATGTTGTTGACGGTGGTGGTGGTGGTGGTTGAGTGGTGATGGTGGCGGCTAGGTTAGAGAGACTTTAGAGAGAGGGTAGGGCGAGGGTGGGTATTTGTTTTAAGATAAGTAAAATTATAATTATAAATGTATTAAGATGGGACAAGACCACATTACCCTTATGTGAGGTCCATTTGGTCAGATTTAACTATAAAAACTAACTGAGTTGGGGCTAAAGGACATAACGTGCAAGGGTTTGCAAACATCGAGTACGTTTTTTGTACTTTTTAAAGCTAAAGGAAATAGTTTGCACTCTGGTGTCAACATAAAGGACGATTTTTGTAATTTACTCAATAATCAATGATAGCTACTATTAACCACATGTAACATGTTTAATAGTTGAAAGATTAAAATATTTTATAAGACTACTTATTTATTCAATTTCTACCGACATAAACTTTTTACGATTTTTATTGTTAAATAATCAATGATAGCTGCTATTAAACCACATGTAACATGTTTAATAGTTGAAAGATTAAAATGTTTTATAAGGCTTCTTATTCATTCAATTTCTACCGACATAAACTTTTTACGATTTTTTATTGCTAAAACTAGTCACAATACCCGTTTGGAGGACTTTAATTAAAATTTAAAGTAACTTGATTTTATATCGTCTTTTAAAAATATATTATATTTTTCCTGACTTATTTTCGAACAAAATTTAAATCAACACGTAGTCCATATGAAAACGTACATAAGACTATTGCCATCAGTGACTTTTGAAAAGGGTCGGTTGCCAGAATCAACATGGTCAGTTGCCATCGGTGACTTTTGAGAAGGGTCGGGTTGCCATAATCAATAAAAAGAAAAGTTAAATTGAGCAGGCGTGTTGATGTCCCACGACTCTGGGCGGAGATTAAAACCACAAGTTTTTTTTTGATAAAAAATAGAGCGAAGATGAATACACTAGATTGGCAGAACTGATGTAATTTTAATGTATTCTAAATTGTATTTCTCTTTCTAGCATCTTGCTAGTTTTTTGTGGTTTCTAATAAAATCAGCCGTAAAAAAAAAACACTTAGGTTGCAACCATAATTCCAGCCACATGTCACGTTTTCATTTGTTCTATTTATATTTTCTTTTTTCTTTCCTAAATATTCATTTCAATTATAAATTAGTTTTTTAATAACTTTTAATATTATTTTTTTCTTTAAAACTAAAAATACGGACTTGTTTAGTTTTTTTCAACAACCTGGTATAAATTTTATTAAAAACCAAGTTTGTTAAAAAATTTGTATTTTTTAATATAAAAGATAAAAAAAATTGATTATCTTTGATTTATCTTATTTGACACATGACAACATTCTACTGGTTTGAAATATGGGTGATACTATACACACCCCCCTATTTACTAATTATACCCCCCCTATAAAAACATCACATCCATCAATCCATCCATCAATCATTTCCTTTTTGTTTTTAGTTTTTTTTGTCTTTTTGTTGTCTTTTTATTATATTTTAGTGTCTTTTTGTTATTATTATTATTTACTATTAGTTTTTTTTTTTTGAACGGCAAATTTGGATCACTGACGGACCACTGGAGTATCATCGTGCCACCAGAGGAACCACCCGATCATATCCATCTTCACTAAGCATAACGCCACACCAATTCAGGAGGAAACCCAATAAACATGGGAAAACCCCCTTATGGGAATCGAACCCAGGACCTATTGGTCCCAAAGTCTTATCCCACCACCAAGATGCCTCTAATTATTATTATTATTATTATTATTATTATTATTATTATTATTATTAAAATTGAAAAAAAAAAACCGTGTAAAGTTGATATGCAATGATTATGTCTTATCCTCAAATTATTGGTGCATTTGAGAGAATAAATGAAAATGGAACAAACTCAAATTATTGGTGCCTCCAAGGCACAGTCCGTTTGGGAACTCCCAAGATCATGATTACACTCAAGAGCCTGCAAGGCATAGTTCATTTACGAACTATCAAGAGCAGGATTACACTCAAGAACCTGCAAGGCATAGTTCATTTACGAACTATCAAGAGCAGGATTACACTCAAGAACCTGCAAGGCATAGTTCATTTGTGAACTCCCAAGATCATGATTACACTCAAGAGCCTTGGAGACATAGTTCATTCGGGTATCTAGAGACTGATGATTATGTTGGTTACATCAGTCCAGACGTGAACTATCAAGTGCCTGGTGAAACAAGTCCGTTCATAAATCAAGATATTTACGGAAAAAAACCATTCAAGGACGATCCTGGTGAACCAAGTCCGTTCATGACACAAGATACAGACGGACAAGGTTTTTTTACCAACCTTTTAAACACACCGGGATATGATTTCATGTGGTTGAACCAAGATATTGTCGGACAAAGTTCTTTCGCCAACTCTACAAGTGCGCCAGGCTATGACTTCATGGGGTTGAACCAAGATCAAGCATCACAGGTGATACACAACTATATTCATCTAATTCCAAAAATCTTCCATGCGTATGTTACACACATACATAACGTGTTAGGTGATGGAAATTGTGGGTTTCGGGCGACAACTTCTGCTCTCGGGTACGGTGAAGATGAATGGTTATTTATCCGGAGATCACTGATGGAAGAGCTACTCGAGTTTAGAAATAAGTACACTAAGGCTTTCTTAGGCTCATTCAAAGATGTGTTCACGTCCTTGGCTTGGTCAGGATCGGGGTTTGCACCTGAAAAACACTGGATGATTATGCCAGAGGCAGGATTCTTGATTGCGAACAAGTTTAATGTGATCGTTCATTTTTTATCTCAATAAAAAAGAAACAGTTCTACTTGTTTTTCGCTTTGGAGAGGCCCTCACGAGTTCCCAGAAAAAAAAAATAATTACAATTGCACACGTGAATGGTAAACATTTTATAATGGTAGAATTGCAAGGAGAGTATCCAATTGCCAGCACAAACAACCTATGGAAATTAATGAGAGAAAATGATGCAGCTGGCTGGGAGAATATATTTGAATCACGTCAAAATATGTATAAGTCTTGGATAGCACAACCTGCTACATTTGGGGGGTGTATAGATTAAACATCGATATGTAAATTATTAAATGATAATAATTTTGTAAAAAAGTACTTATTTTTATATAGCTTTTGTTACAGCTATAAATATAAATTGATAAATTATAACAATAGAAACTAATAATAAATACTATATCATTACTACTAATAATAATAATAAATATAATATTAATAAATATAATAATAATAATAATAACTAATTAAATAATAAACAAATACTAAATAACTAATAATTAAATAAATGAATAAAAAAAAGACAACAAAAAGACAAAACAGGCTAAAAACAAAAACTAAAGGATTGATGGATGTGATGCTTTTGATAGGGGGGTGTAATTAGTAAATAGGGGGGGTGGGAATAGAATGAGCCTGAAATATTCTTTAGATAAAGATTACTAATAAATTAAAAATAACCAGACAATTGTATTTAACCATTACAGGTCTTCCCGTTTTTCTCCACCAACAATCTGCAATGCTAGAATAATTTTGGTTCTCTGTTTCATCAGAAGCTATAATGATTCTATTACATATGGATGTTTGAAGTTTGAACAACTTTAAGAACTACAAACAAACTCATATGATCATTTCAACTTCTCTAAATCTTTTATATTTTAGAAAACACGTGGTTGGTTTTATAAGAACTAAAGGAAACTCTAATCAGGCTATAAATAGTTATGCTAAGCTTGGATAAAACATTGCAATCTATGTCACCACATATATAAGCAGTCATGAAGATGAACATTGAAAAACACTCAAGTAAATTCATAAAACCCTTAGTTCCAACTCCTCCAACCCTACGTTATTACAAGATTTCCTTCCTTGATGAGTTAGCCCCTTCCATGGATATAGGCGTTGTTCTTTTCTTCTCCGAAAATAACAATGACCACAACACAAAGTTTGTTACACAGCTAGAACAATCACTTGAAAAAACTCTACCACGATTTTACCCTCTAGCCGGTAGGTATGTCGATGAAACGTACATTGTCGATTGCAATGATGATAGCGTTGAGTTCATACATGCCAAAGTTAACATCAAACTGCAAGATATTATTGCTAACGAAAAGAATAGTAAGCTTGTGGATAAATTTATTCCACCCAAGACCGGGGAAGCTAACGTGTTACTTGCAATTCAAGCAACCATGTTCGAGTGCGGAGGTGTAGCTGTCGCAACCCCCGACCCCTGCCTCGAGAGGCGGGCGGCCGCGGCCTACTCAGAGATGGTGGTATCGGTGTTTATCATTATTTGGCAGCGGAATTTACATCAGGAACGCAGTTAGGAAATATTTTATCAGAGTAAAATACTACATTTTCATAGTAGTAAACACATTGGGATAAAACCCAAGTTTTCATTACAAACATGTTTTTAGGGATAAACCCTAATTTATTGAATAAAACAGCTTTCTTTATTTAGGTAACTTTTATAGCCACATTTTTCCAAGTCTTCAGTGCTCTCTAGCTAGCTTCTATTTTGGCTTTCACATTTTGTTACCTAAAACGCGTTTTAAAAACATTTGTCAGTGGAAAATACTGGTGAGTGAATCCCAATTTAATCAAAACAGATTTTATCCTTGTACAGTATTGAGAGCAATCAGCAATTACATTTGTTTATTATTCTACCTTAATTACCACCCACGGTGCTGTCGACTCGACTTGTGTTCATGTTACTACTCACAGTGTAGTAACAAATTTTGTATACGAAACCCCAACATACCGACGATAATTGTAGAATTACAAATACTCAATCACTGTTAATTATCATATAAAACAATTGAGGTTTTGTAAAAACAGTTTGCAAAAAGAAAGGATTACTCACTTTGCTAATTTAGACTTTTTCCTGTGGTTTCCTGGTTATAATCTAATAAATTAAACAATGCACACACGTTAGTATAATAACCCAATATTTACATTAGTTATACCCTCCCCGAGACAGAACTCCAATGACTACGTCGGGCAGAACCTCGACAGCCATTACGGAGCACTAGATCAATCGGGCAACGTATCTAATACGTAACCGGGGGTTAAAATACTTACAACGAGGCAGAGCTTCGCTATTTTAGTGGGTATAATGCCCGGGTATAATAATTGCTACGTAGAAATTGAGAGAGAAAGTGACTTGTGAACTGGTTGGGACTGAAGGCCGATGGCCTCCATTTATAGGGCTGCTTCGGCAGTCCCTCGCGTCCCGCGTAAAACTTACAAGGGGCTTACGCGCCCCGTGAGATAGGGGGTGTAGGCCCTAACTTGGTCCGGTCATCAATATAGCTTCGAGGCGTGGTGACACGTGGCGGCTCCGGGGCTTGCCTCTTGTACTCTCGCTCACGGCCCGCGTAAGATGAAGACTAGGTCTTCGCGGCCCGCGAGAGACCATAAAAATTGGTTTTTATTTAATTTTTGTAAAATTAAAGGTATTTAAGGCCATTTTACGTATACGGGGTGTATTCTAGGGCGTATAGGGGTGTTCTAAATATATTTGAAGTGTCGGAAATATTTTAGGAGGGTTGTTATATCCTCCGCACCTTGTTTTAGAACTCGTCCTCGAGGTCTACTGGAATAGGTGTGGGATATTTCCTCTGCATTTCTGATTCAAGCTCTCAAGTGTATTCTGGTCCTCTCTTGGAATCCCATTTCACTTTGACTAGAACTAATCTCTTGTGTTTAAGATTCTTGACTTTCCTGTCTTCAATTTGTAGAGGCTTCTCTACGAACTTTAGCTTTTCATTTACCTCTATATCCTTAAGAGGTACTACTAATGATTCATCGGCTAAACACTTTTTGAGATTACATATATGAAATACATCATGTATTCCTGCCATTTCCTCTGGCAGTTGTAGCTGATAAGCTACTGGTCCTATTCTTTTAATATTCTCAAAGGGTCCAACATACCTGGGGCTTAGCTTTCCTCTTTTGATGAATCTCACCATTCCTTTCCAAGGAGAAACCTTTAATAATACCTTGTCTCCTACCTGAAATCCCAATGGCTTTCTCCTGTTATTAGCATAACTCTTTTGTCGATCGCGTGCTGTTTTTAGGCGTTCCTTGACTTGAATAATCTTGTCTGTTGTCTCTTGCACTATCTCTGGTCCAGATAATTGCTTTTCTCCAATTTCTGCCCAACAAACTGGGGTTCGGCACTTTCGTCCTTAAAGTGCTTCAAATGGTGCAACATTGATACTGGTATGATAGTTGTTGTTGTAGGAAAATTCTATTAATGGTAAGTGATCGTCTCAATTTCCTCCGAAATCAATTACACAAGCTCTAAGCATATCTTCCATTGTCTGAATCGTCCTTTCACCTTGTCCATCCGTTTGAGGATGATAAGCGGTGCTTAGATTTAGCTTGGTCCCCATTGCTTTTTGGAAACTTGTCCAAAAATGAGAAGTAAAACGGCTATCTTTATCAGAAACAATAGATAAAGGAATTCCATGTAATGAAACTATTTCATTCACATACAACTTGGCTTGTTGTTCCATACCGAAAGTTTCCTTCATTGGTAAGAAATGAGCAGATTTAGTTAATCTATCCACAATCACCCAGATTGTATCATTACCTTTTCGTGTCCTGGGTAATTTGGTAACAAAGTCCATTGTTATCAATTTCCATTTCCATACAGATATTTCCAATTGTTGTAACAAACCTAAGGGTTTCTGGTGTTCAGCTTTGACATGTGAACATGTTAGACACTTGGCGACATAAGCTGCTATATCCTTTTTCATTCCTATCCACCAAAAATTCTTTCTTAAGTCTTGATACATTTTATCACTTCCAGGATGTATCGTATACTTAGACTTATGGGCTTCTTCTAATATTAGGTGACGTAGGTTTCCTAGTTTAGGTATCCAAATTCTTTTCTTATGAAATCTCCAAATTCAATCTGTTCCTTGTTCTAATTCCTTCATCATTCCTTTCAATTTTTCAGTATCATCCTTGATTACTGATTCTTGTATTTTTCTAATTTGCTCGTTTAAATCTATCTGCAGATTTAATTTAAGAGAACGTACCCTTTTTGGCTTTTCGTGATATTTTCGACTTAAAGCATCGGCTACTACGTTAGCATTTCCTGCATGATACTGGATTCTACAATCGTAATCACTAAGAATTTCCATCCAACGTCTTTGTCTCATATTTAATTCCTTTTACCCGAAAACATATCTTAAACTCTTATGATCGGTGAAAATTGTAAACTTACTACCGTTGAGGTAATGTCTCCAAATTTTCAGGGCAAAAATTATGGCTCCTAATTCTAAATCATGGGTTGTATAATTCTCTTCATGATTCTTAAGTTGTCTAGAGGCATAGGCTATAACCTTTTGACGTTGCGTCAACACACATCCATAACCTAACTTAGAAGTGTCACAATAAACTACAAAGTCTTCAGTTCCTTCTGGTAATGCTAGTATGGGTGCGTTGGTTAGTCTTTGCTTAAGAATTCTAAAGGCTTCTTCTTGTTTTGGTCCCCATTCAAACTTAACAGACTTACAGGTTAGCTTAGTTAAAGAAATAGCTATTCTAGAAAAATCTCGGATAAACCGTCTATAATAACCAGCAAGTCCTAGAAAACTTCTAACCTCTGTTGGTGATTCAGGGACTTTCCATTTAGTGATCACCTCAATCTTTGTGGGATCCACATGAATTCCTTCATGATTAACTAATTGTCCAAGAAATTGCACTTCTTCTAACCAAAATTCGCATTTCGAAAATTTAGCATAAAGCTTTTCTTTTCTCAATAAATTTAGGAGTGCATGCAGATGCGTTGCATGTTCCTTTTTACTTTTAGAGTAAATGAGAATATCATCTACAAAGACAATTATGAATTTATCCAAATATGACTTACATATTCGGTTCATCATGTCACATCCCCAAAATACCACCTGCGGAAACCCCCGCGAGGCGTGTGACGTACCAGGATCCAAGCCACTAATCACATTGAACTCATAAATATATTTAAATAAAACTTTCATTTATTAACATAAAGTGTTACAATCGTTACATATCATTCATTGTATACAGCGGAAGCATAACTCATTTGTTAAGTGTTTCTTAAACCATGTGTACACAAACCATTAAGCTTGTATTGAGATTCCATGTATCTCGACCCATGACCACTCCAGCATCCCAGTCAGCAAGTCCCCAATGATATAAACCTACAAACCTGCAAGCATGCAGACAAGTGTGTCAGACGACGCTGGTGAGTTCAAAGTTTGTTAACCCGTTGTAGTTACCAGATATAGTATAAACAGTTCAATGATTTGATTTGATGATGTTATTAACTCGATTACCGTATGTGGCTACTAGATGTGTTTGCCCAAACCCCAATGCCTCTATCAAAGCATTGGTCAAGTGGTCAAGGTAAATAGTTCACGCCCGTCCTTCCGGCCCGGTGTGAGGGTGCCAAACCTAAGAGCGCTATCAACTAAATACCTCGTTGCCTTACCGGCAACAATCGGTAGATGTAAGGGGTCTTATATGATAAAAACTAAGTAATAACCAACATCCCATTAACCTGCATTCCTCCCTGGAACGTTACCCGATATCCCTTCCCGGAATGCATGCTTGGAAAAGAGCAGTGAACTCACCTTAGGTTGCTCGGTATGTTATGTTTTGTTATCCGTTCCAAGTTGGTCAACCAAACCCTAATGTGTTTATCAATAACAGTCAGTTTCGTATTCACATAAAACACGTATTCTTTACATATACCACACCAGTAACATACAAGGATTACACACACCGTCACACAAGTCATACCGGTTATTCACGTACTTATCATTACAATGTCCTCATATACATATAATGGTTATTTATTCCTCATACAAGTTCACATTGCTAGTCCATGTTTTATAAATACGTAACAGTTCATAGCACCCCATAACTTACACGGAAAGGGAAATCATCACATAGCACATTGATGGCATTCATGTCACATACATATTCCTAGCACAAGTTTATGATTCTAGTAACAGTTTCACCACCTAATCACATTATTCGATACGGCGTGCGGCCCAGTTGGTTTAAGGGCCCAACCGAAGGTGTGCGGCTGACTTAATTATTTGGTCAATACGTAACCCCCACCAATTACAAGCCCATGATTTGATCAAGTCAGTTATGCAATTTGTAATGGAATTCAATCAGTTACATCCCAAAACAACTTTCCAAGTATTCAAGAAATCGTCCATGGCAGTTAGCAAGTTATCAGCACCTACTTTGGATTAAATAATATTACATCCTCCTAAGACTTAATTATCATCACAAAATCTCTAACTGTTTTGTCACCAAAAAATCAAGACACACACATCGAGATTCACATGCATACCATTCATTCCTAAATTCAGTAATCATAATCCACTTTTAAATTAAGTAGATCCTCATCATTATGTTAATATTTTTTTACTTGTTATACAATTCTAACTCATAAACATGCACAGCACAATTTCACATTATGTTAATGATATCGTCATCATCATTATGTTAATGATCACTGGTAACAAATATTAGTATAATAAATCACTTTTATTCCTATCCCCACTTTAACCCGTAAATCCCATCACTAGCATTCATCAACATGCACAAGGACTTAGTGGTCGACAACTATATTCACACATTATCTTCTTGGGCCGCTTGATGTTTCAGTATTGGGCCAAGAGAAAGTTATTCAAAACTATTAATCAATTTGACTTAAATGACTTAAAGATGTTTCAGTATTGGGCCGACATAACAGGGGACAAAATGCTAGGGTGTTTCGTCGATGGGACTTGGTTTTTCGTCAACAAACGGCTGTGGTTCTCCTAAACCCTAATCACCATTAACAGTTACGTACAGCAATCATCTTGTAAGTTTCTCATGGCAGTTAATGATTACAAAACACTTATTCAATCCTAATCGTGAATTCTAAATCATCCATTCATCACCATCCATTGAGGACCCGAACCATAATAAATCCGAGATCGGCACACAAATCATTACGATCCACATAATTTCAAGCACAACTAACAGGAGCCTATAATCACATGTATCGCTTCAGTTATCATGTATCATGATTCAGTTATAAGCTATGCACAATAAACTATAATCAACAAGAGTTAAAAATAAACATATCATACTAACCGATGAATGTTAGGATCGTTTTCTAGAGTGAGTGACTGATAATTCCCTTAGAGGAATGACTCGATCAACACATACGATACTTCGACTGAGTTCCTTGCCTGCCTTAAGGATTGATTAGCGTTGCTACAAGGTGAGTGTTTGTGAGATAATGAGGGTTACGTACCCTATATGCGCATGATTCGAGTTCGTGGACCAGGCCCACATTTGTTTCGTCTCTGGGCTAAAGGAAAAGGGAACTTGGCCGAGGGAATTCATGTAACACACCAGATAAGTGTGGGCTAATGCTAAGTGTGTGCGGTCCAAGCATATGCGGCCATTCTCTCAAACTTATACTACTACGTTTACACTTAACAATATATCGTAGCAAAGACGTGGAAATGGAACAATGAGAAATCATGATTACAAGACTAACCTTGAAAGTTCGGGTTGTCACATCATCCCCAACTTGAAATAAATTTCGTCCCGAAATTTGACAAGTAATACCAAAGCGACAAGGTGTTAAATCAGGATGACTGTGGATTTCTCCGCAGGTGCCACATCATCCCCAACTTGAAAGAAATTTCGTCCCGAAATTCGCTAGTGACTTCAGGAGTTTCTTCGACCGTTTGAACAATCGAGGATACTAGAGCTGCGTCTAATCTTTGCGTTCCTACGTGGATACCCCGGTCCACATATTGAGTTCCAACGGACTTTCGCGATTAGAATCCAACTGTGTTAACAATTCTCGACTTCCTGACTCACGCTTTCAGTAGATACCTTGACAACTGCAATTTGTCATTAACCTTAGGCGCTAGTAGGGGCATCACAGGTGTTTCATCGAACAACACTTCTTTAGATTCGAGATATAAATGACATAGTGAACGTTACTCGATTCGTCAGGTAACTCAAGCTTGTAAGCCATGTCACGGATTCTTTCCAGGATTCCGAATGTCCCAATGTGTCGTAAACTAAGCTTGCCACGTTTCCCATAGCGTACCTGATGGAGTGTGTGAAACCCGGATGCTAAAGTGTGTTATATTACATGTTTATGGCTGTTTAGTTAATTATACGCTTTGAATATGTTGACTACGCAAGTTTGTGGATTTGCAGGTAAAACGCATAATACAGCGAAGTTAGAGAGCGTAGTGATGAAACGGGAGTTGTTCGGGTCGAGAGATAGCTCGAATGTGAAAGAAACGCGAAACAATAAAGTTAAAGGGGTTGTTTGTCATTAAAAGCAATATGGAACGTAACTTATGGTAGGTGGTGCATAACTTACGGCTCAATACACAAGAAACAAAAACAGAATGTACAAAGCGTAACCTACGGTTTAATCCGTAGGCTACGGTTGAGAAAAGTTAGCGCGTGGGGATTTGTTTTTTGGCGGCAGTCATCACAGGAACAAGAAATCATCAAGAATCCATCATCATTTATGGATCGATACATATTGGACTTATGGAGCCAAAGTGGGCCGCACATGGCATATGAATTAGAGCAGCCCATGTGTAAACTTGAGGAGAAAATAATAAAGTCAACAAGCACATTATCACATCTGGAAGGCTGCCAAAGGAGCACACGTGATTTTTTGGGGGCGGCACATGTAAAGAAGTCAAACAACATAATCATCAACATCATCAAAAGTCACGTGGACTTGAGGAGGGCATTATATTTTGGTTTATTATTTTAATAATTATGATCAAAAGTAGATGATACCTTGGCAGCCATATATGGAATTGAGGGACAATTTATTGGGCCGAACTCTATGGATAGTGGCAAAGATTGGGAGGATTTATTTTTATGATTTTAAAAAGACAATTCTCATCTAGAACTTTATTGGGCCAATATATGAGAACAATTGGGTTGACATATTTGTGGAGACATTGGGCCGCAGATGTGAGGATTGGGAGGAATATTATAACATCATCTTCGACGGCAGTAGGGGGGTCATCATCGAACATCAGGGACGAACTAGCATTAATCCTCATCATTCGCTCCATTCAAGCATGTTCGCGCAGCACGGGATGACAACCGAAGCCGTGAAGACAAGCATGAGCGGCTAAATCTCTTGTGGACACTTCGGGTGAATGATTCTTGTGAGACACTTTTAATTCTAGTTTATGTTTTGTATTGAGATTTGGATTTGTAGTCGGGTGACAGCCGACTATTTACATGATTATATTATTTGTGTGACAAACAAATCCTGACAACAGTCAGAGTTATAATTATGTTTTGAATCCAACTATGCTTTTGTTGATTGAATGATTTCTATGTATGTTTGTTTTAACATTTACCTGATCAATTAATATTAAGATTTTGAACTGCATAGGTAATTGGTAGATGTGACAGATTTACTATTCAATCAATAGCATCCAATAAAATCAGAACTAGGTTATTAGTAATTACAGAATCCGAATCCCGGAGTGATCACCTTTTCTCATCATTGTTTATTACAACTCAATCTTTTTCTTAATTGCAACTTGTTTCATGTGTTTTTAATTCCATATCAATTTTACAATCATCAGTTTATTTTTTTTATAGTTGTTAGTAAATACTTAACGTTACACACTTTCCACAATCCTCCTCTAGTTCGATACCCGACTTACTCTAGCTACCTAGTTTATTTCGGTTTTTGCATGTCCTTAACGACAGACATCAAAATGGCGCCGTTGCCGGGGAGTTAGTGCGCTTAGTTTAGTTTTCTTGTTTTAGTTAGTTTTTCAAAAAAAGAGTAAAATGCACGGATAGTCCCTGTGCTTTTGTAAAATAACACCTATAGTCCCCAACTTTTAGAAATTACACCGGTGCTCCCTGTGGTTTAACAGTTTGTTACTCGGATAGTCCCTAGAGTGGATGTCCGTTAGTTTTCTAGGTTAAATATATGTAAAATGACAAAATTACCCCTTGCTTTTATTAAAATATAAAAAAACTAATTAATCCTTTAAAATTTCAATTGGCCCCATAAAAAAAACTTGCAGTTCTAAATGTTCCAACAATGGCGTCTTTACGATCACCAGCCTCTCTCTTTCCTTCCTCTCCATCATCTCCTCCTCCAGCACCACTTCTCGTATCCCCACCGTCCGCCTCCACTCTCGCTTCCTCAATCTCCACTCCGTGGCCTAGGGTTTGTTGCCGCCGATACGACTTTCTCTGCACACGTGGCGTCGATGCTCCGATCGTAATAGTGGTGTTCAGTGGTTGTGACCGAAGATGAGTGGTGGAGTATGATGAAGGACGGTGGACGGTGACGGAGGTGAGTGGTGGGTGACCGACGGTAAGAGGGTTAAGCTTGCTATTAGCTATAATCATAATGGGTTGTTTTTATATTTGCCTTTCTTGTTCTCTGTACAATCTTGATGAAAACCTCAACAAAAAGCATCAACTACTTATCGGAATCTTGAAAATTAAAGATTTTGTTGAAGGGTTTTCTAGTATAAATCCAAGATGTTGGGATTCAAGTTTGAATCATGTGGAAGATTGAAATATAAGGTGTTTGATGGAACTGGTGTGTCATTACTCATTAGGCATAAAAATTTGGATCTGTATGGTGGTGAGTCGAGGTGAAGGTGGCGAGTGGTGATGACGGACACGGTGGTGGCTGAGTGGTGATGGCGGCAGTGGGAATGGGAGTGGAGGTGATGGTGGTTGTGGTGATGATTTTTTAATGGATAGAGAGAAGGTAGAGAGAGTTGTCTGTACTGTGTGATAATTTTAATATATCTATTTTTAGTGTTTTAATTTAATATGCCTTGGGCATTTTGGTCATTTTACATGGACTTAACGGTAAAAACTAATGAACATCCACTCTAGGGACTATTCGAATAACAAACTGTCAAACCACAGGGAGCACCGGTGTAATTTCCAAAAGTTGGGGACTATAGGTGTTATTTTACAAAACCACAGGGACTATCCGTGCATTTTACTCTCAAAAAAATAAATAATTAAAAACCCAAAAAAAAGATTTTTTTTATGTTCGTGATTTACACTTGGTAGTTGAGTTGTGTTGTGCAGGATGACAGAGCCTTACACAGATTTCAGCTCTTCTATGTGTAGATTGTGCGGGGGTCCACGTCATCCGTGTATCGGTTGCCACGAGGCCCAATACAGGAGGGCACATGGAAAACCGGTGTCTTATGTTTCACAGCTTCCACCTCCATCATACACTGATGATTATGACTTAGATATGGAGGATGATTATTACTTGGATGGATATGATCGGGACGAAGATGTTTATTATGAGACAATGACTGATGGTCTATGTTTCTGTTGCGGTCGTAATCATACTTATGATTATGATGATGTGTGCGCGGTGTATTTGGAAAATCCAGAGTATTGGAATAAAAAAATGATGGATGCGTACATCTCAACACCGTATCAGGGATACCGACAGTATCATCCCGAGGAATATCATGAGCCCGAGGGTGTCTATACTTATCAGACCGAGGAGGAGAAAAAGCTTGCTATGTTGGAAGTGACTTTGTCCAAACTCGAGCAATATTTATTAGCACCCAACCTTTCTGATGAAGATCGAATCAGCTGTCTAGTTTCCAAGTGTCAGAAGTTAAAAATGAAGATAGAAATAGAAGAGCGTCTCTCACCATTACCTGATGATATTAGAGATTATTCTCACATGGAGGAGGAGGTTGTGGAGGATAATACCACACCAATGAATCCTTTATCTGATGAAGAGTCACTGGTGGATCAGATGGTGGGTGAGGATGAGGAGGCAGAGCAGTCTGATGAGATGAATGTGAGTACCGAACCTCTCCCCATATCAATCATTCAAATTAATAAGTGTGGGGAAGAGGGTTCGAGGAAGAATATGAGAAGGGTGAAACAACAAGACATCAGGGTATACATCATGAAGTGGATTAGTGAAACCCGCAGGTGCAGTTTGAACATGCCAATTATACTGACAAACCTATGGAGATGGCATGTAAATTTCCGGGCATTCGTTGGAAATGTTTTGGGTAAGTGTGCGTTGAGACCACCATAACGCATATCAGGTATGGTCTGGCTGAAAACCTTTAAACTTAGCGCTTTTGGGAGGCAGCCCGAGGATGTAGAGTATTGTATTGTATTTGTTCTTTTGTTTTGTTTTGTTTTGTTTTGTTTTGTTTTGTTTTGTTTTGTTTTGTTTTGTTTTGTTTTGTTTTGTTTTGTTTTGGTGTTGGTTCTGTTTTGACAGGTTTCTACGTTCCATCTTCACGGATGCAACGATTCAAGTGTGGGGATGTTTGGCAACATCCCCGATGAGATCTCAAAGAATCTATGAGGGGCGTATGTTCCGGTTAGATCACAGCAGTTACACCGCCACGGACACTCACTTGTTTTCTGATCAGGTGCATGTGTTTATCTATCCTGTGTTTTATTTATTTTTGTGTATTTGGTGGTGTGAACGTTTGTGTTGGGAATGGTGTTACGTGTCGCGTCGAGTATGTTATTAGCCGTTCATGGTTTGTGAGTGGTATCTCTCGAGTTTAGAGTATAAATTGCACCATACATTGGGGACAATGTATCCCAAGTGTGGGGATGCGGTAACTCGAGAGAGGGTTGGTAAGATTGATGATCTTAAATGCTTAAAGGGTTGAAATTGGGCTAAATTGAAAAATTTTGAAAATTTTTTGTTTCTCAAGTATGCTTGAACTACATGAAAACCAACATTTTCAATTGCTAATGGGTTCCTTGCTGATATTAAACTAACTTAGATCCCTAGTCATGGTTGTCTCTTTAAGTTTCATGAGAGTATTTCTGACATGTTTTTAGAGAATAGTTTAGAAGAGATGCCTAACTAGGGGTAACATGCTTTAGGAATTACACATGCTACGTGTCGGCAACCCACTTTCCTTTTATTCGGTGAGATATTTGAGCCTACTAGATTGTTAGTTGAATTGCAATAAATGTTCAATTGTTGAGTGTAGGCCATATATTGCTTTGTGTTAGAACTTGTGTGGTTTGATACGTGCCGAGACTGTGATTTAGCTTATGAACATAGATGATAAAGGCATTAGGATCCTTTCATTGTGTAATTTGTTGATTGTTTATCCACCCCACATTAGTTAACCATGTTGAGCCTTATATCTTTCGTTTATTACACCTTGTTGACCGTTTGATTACCAACCATGAGTGGCAATTGTGTGTTAGATGTTTGTTGAGAAAAAAAAAGAATAAAAAAGAAAAGAAAGAGAAAAGAAAAAAAAATCATTGTTATGTTCGTGTTAAATAAATGGGTCGAAAAATAACCCATGTGTTAGTAATTATTGTGAATAAGTTGTCATGGTTTGGTATGTTCGTTTCTGTTCGCCATATAAATATAAAAACCCAAAAATATTTCTCTACCTTTACCCTTAACCCAAAACCCAAAAGTCCTTTTGATATGTGCTACGTTACTTGATACAGTGGAGGTGTGATTGCTATACAAGCTTATGATTGCAAGGTAACATAGTTGGTTTTGAGTGAATTATATACTAGTACATTACACGCTAGTCTTGATTAAGCCGAGAGCAGTGATCATTGTGAGGGGCGTGTGGCATGTGTGTAGTATCATAAGAATGTTAATTTTAGTTAGGCAAGTCTTAAATTGTTTAAATGCGTATCACTTATTTGTCAGATTGTCAATCTCGATTGTGTCAGTCTATGGGATGGGTATGACTTGGGACCTTAAATAGTTAATTCGGTAAGGGATTCAATGGTGATTTGTTAATAAGGTGAGTAATGTTTGTAATGGTTACTTGAGGACAATCAATGTTAAGTGTGGGGATGATCCGCAAGTGTCTGTAGCGGTGCGGCTGCTATGATCAACAGAGACGTAAACTCCTCTTGGATTCTCTGTCGTTATGGACATGCAAAAACCTAATTAACCTAGGTAGCTAGGGTAAGCAGGGTATCAATCCAGGGGAGTATGTGGTCAGTTATGTTTTCTATTTGATTAACTAAAACAAACTAAAATAAATTGAAAGTAGAAACTGAGCGGTTTAAATAATTATATAAAAAACTAAACTAAATGGCTGAAACAATAATAAAACAAAGCAACTCCCTCCAGATTTCAGGTTCTAGATTTGACACGTTCTGAATTAATTAATTTAACAGAACCACATAGACATAGTTCTGTTAACGTTTATTTACCAGTTGTAAAAACCTTCATAGGTTAATTAGGTTTTTGCATGTCCCCGACAACGGCGCCATTTTGATGTCTGTCGTTATGGACATGCAAAAACCTAATTAACCTAGGTAGCTAGGGTAAGCAGGGTATCAATCCAGGGGAGTATGTGGTCAGTTAAGTTTTCTATTTGATTAACTAAAACAAACTAAAATAAATTGAAACCGCACCCTCCCAGGGTGAGACTTTCGATTAAGACATGTTCGCCTACAGCAAACTCCCAGTGTTTCCTAAGCTTATCAGCTTTCCTGGCGGTCACGCGTTGCCGCCAAACGATTTCCAAACTAAACAATCTTCCCAAGAGGTTCGAGTACAAATCCTGGATCCGTGATTAGGCTGTCACCCATCTCAATTCTACAAGGAGATTAGCGTTACTGTCCATGCAAGGCCTCTAACAGAGTTGTCTGAGTACTAGAATGGTAACTGTTGCAGTAGACTCAACCAAAGGTAAGTGTCCTCTCAAATTTTTACTAAGTCAATCACACACATGATCGCATCATGTCTTCAAGTGTCAAGATGGTTCGTTTACTGTGACCGTTTGTCCAATGCTCATGTCTAGACGTGAGCCAAGGGTGTTGTGTGTTGCCTGTCATAAATCAAGCATAGATCAAAATCAGAGGTAACAGGAGTTGGCACCTCGTACCTAAAAGCTGCCTCTCTCAGAGGAACATTCACAACTGTGAAGACTCGTCAGTTTTCTTGATTGCAAGAAAGTGTGCCGGTAAAGTGAGTCCATCAACGATCATCCAGGTGATAATGTTTCCGTTTCGAGTTGTAAGTAGACTAGTGATAAAATCCATGGCAGTTTGTTCTCATTTCCATATGGGTGTTTCTGGTTGCTGATACTCCACCTTGACTTTCCCACAAGTTAAACATTATTCACATACATTGCTAGGTGGGCCCTCATGCCGATTCACCGGTACAAGATTTATAGATTCCTAATTTCTCTCATCAAAACCCAGACGGCTAGGATATCGAGGCCGGTGACCTTGCTCCATACGAGTTCCCTACAGTTGCCGTGTATCGAGACCCACATTCGTTCCATGAGGTAGCGAATATCGTCCGACCTACCAAAGGTTGCTTCTCCATGCCCCGCATGGGTTCAACTTGAAAATCCTCTTCCTTCAGATCTCTAGTTTGAACAGAGCGAGTCTGATCAGGTAAGTTAGAGTCGATAGTGAGCTGCAAAGCTCGTGCACGTTCAGGTTTCACAGTCGTAATCATCCAAAAGTTCCATCCCGCGATGCCGTTAACTAATTTAGCTCTTTCGAAACCAGGGTACCCGGGAGGCCCTTGTGATCGGTCTAAGTAGTGCATTTGGTACCGTCCAAGTAGTGCCTCCAACTTAAATCCAAAGATCATGGTTTCCACCGTAGGTTGTGACTCGTGCAACTCTTCTTGTAAATCCACTACGTAAGCCATCACTTCCTCGTGTTGCATTGGCGTGTAACTGGAACTCTGATTTGAACCATCATGGTATACCACTAGATCACCCGCACCCTTGGGCAAAGACGATGCTCAGAGCATTGCACAGTTGGGATTCGAAAGCTGAAAAGACGTCCTCATGTTCTGTCTTTCATGAACACAACACCCGGCTGTGCTAAAGAGATTTAAGCTACGCGACCTTCGAAAATCCTGTGATTAATCTGCGATAATATCAAGCGGGACCAAGAAGTTGTTGTATCCTTGAAGGACTCTTTGGTGTCGATCAGTTTCCAACCAAAACGGGCCTTAGCGAGATCCACATGTATTCCCACTTCGTTGATTATATGACCCAAAAAGGGTACCTCTCGAATCCAGAAGTTACATTTATCAAGACTTCGCGTGGTGTGGCTCCTCCCTCAGGAGCTCTCAAATAAGATACAAAGTTGTCCATGATGTTCTTTTCTCCTGGAAAAGATTCAAAACGTCACCCAATAGCACGGTCGGTTCACATGATCCATAAAGCTGCGGGTGTGATGATTACCCCAAAGGTCATGGAATACAAAGTCGTATGGCCGAATTGCATCTGATAAGTCGCTTTAATAACATCCTCCCCTTGGACTTCTTCTGATAATAGCTCGTTCGTAAATCAATCCTCGAATGAAAGCTCGTCCCTTGCAACTAGTCGACAGGTTGTCAATACATGGTCGAAGCAAACGGTTCTCAACTGTCGCCTTGATGAGTTCTCGACAACCAGTACACACACAAAAAGGCTTATCCTCACGGATATAACTGGGGCTTCCCAAAGCGAAAACTAGGTCCGACAAAACTCCCGTCCAACAGTTCTCGTAGTAGCTTATATAGTTCCTGCAACCCTCCTGGTGCAACATGGTATGAGTACGAGTATTCGGAGCTGCGTCTGTCGTGAGATCGACTGGGATTCCGACTAACAGTTGTGGTAGTAAACCTGAAAGTTCCTCGAATAGCACACTGAGATAGGTCATAATAATTGGTGGATCCTCGATCCTATTTTCCTTAGCCTTATCATCAGAAACGGCTGCTAACGTAGCGGGGTCATCCCTCCGTAGACACTTCTGGGCCCTCATAACTGGAATGGCACTAACCCTTGCGCCCCTCTGACGCTTTAGAACAGAAAACGGTCCTCCATACAAACTTTCTCCTCACTGGTATATCTGCGCGATCTTTGGATAACCAATCCGTATATACTAATTGTTGTATTGTAGCCATCAAGGGTAGTAGAAGGAAGGTCGATGTCGACCGCTTGTCCGACGAGGTCGAGTTTGCATCCCAAGAAACATATGAGGTTTCGTTTGTCTTGCCATCAGCCGATTCCACAACAGGTTCGGTTTCAAGAAGCATCAGGGTTAAGCAGGACAGAGACGAAGCGTTTAGCTACTCATGCTAGCTACCATGTTGCTAAAATCCTGGCGTTGCCCACGCCAATCCTAAATGCCCTTCCATGAGTATCATTTCCAGTGTTGTTGTTATCGTTACGAGGATTTCCCAGTACTGACGTCGGTGTCGTCTTGCTTTAACCATGGCCAATCCATGTTGTTGGCACCCCCATTTCCATACCGTTGGTTACAATTACGAGTATCTTGATGTTGCCGTGACAGTTACTTCTAACGTCATTGTCTGAAACGGAGTCCTACGATCTTTCACCGACAAAGTCCATCTTGTCACATTTCCGTGCCACGTCCTAAGGTGCTACTCATTGTGCTGGCCGTTACACATTTCCGCACAATGGTCAATTGTCATCGTTTATGTCCCGATTAATTCGTAGGAGTTGGTTCCCATGAGCCGCTGACTAGGGTTACGAATTCGATTAAATTCAATTTGATGGTGTTCGTTGCTGGTAACCAAGGCCGTTCTAATACTGAGGTCGGCAAGGTACTACGCTCACCTTCTTGTCCATCGATCTGGCATGTCGATTGGGTAATACACGGTATGCTGCTAGAGTGTTGCAGAAGTGATCGTACTTACGGAATCTAAGGCGTCAATACACTGAGTTCCAACCAATGAAGAGGAGTGAGAAAGGTTTAGACCAATAATTCGACGCTGCGACATCCAACAAGGAGACGTTCGTACTAGCACCTAACATTCTACATCATTCGCTAGGCGTTCAGATGGGTGTCCAGGTAATACTCGATAGCATCAAGGTTCGAAAGGATTCAGAGAGGAGTGAAAAGATCACGTTTGAGTAGGAGACAATCAGTGCTATGACTCCTATAAACTTGTTACATTTCACATTGATCACATAACAGAGCAGAACCCCTTTTTCACTTGTTAAGCCTCACTAGGACTTACATGCACCCCACATTATTATTATGTGTGCACCCACAATAATATTACGATTTGCATGCTCATCTCAGTTCCTCCTAACTCATGTCAAATGGTTCCCCAAACTCGAGTAGCAAACAAAGAGCATCACGAAACGTAAGTCATGAATATTTAGGGAAATACCACCCTATCATTCACATAACACATGCAAGTAATACATGAATTCATACTGTTGTGCTAAACGTGCAATCACATGCAATATCATATGTAAGTGTTCACTAGTTATGCTGTGCAATGAATAAACGAGAGATGAACCTTGCTATCTGGTGCTGAGTGTCATGGTCGTATTCTTGTTTTCAGAACTGTTCGGTTATAGTCTGGTTTTATAAAAAAACGTTTTAAAACCAAGTTCACTATAACAAGTGGCTCTGATACCAAACTGTCACACCCCCAAAATACCACCTGCGGAAACCCCCGCGAGGCGTGTGACGTACCAGGATCCAAGCCACTAATCACATTGAACTCATAAATATATTTAAATAAAACTTTCATTCATTAACATAAAGTGTTACAATCGTTACATATCATTCATTGTATACAGTGGAAGCATAACTCATTTGTTAAGTGTTTCTTAAACCATGTGTACATAAACCATTAAGCTTGTATTGAGATTCCATGTATCTCGACCCATGACCACTCCAGCATCCCAGTCAGCAAGTCCCCAATGATATAAACCTACAAACCTGCAAGCATGCAGACAAGTGTGTCAGACGACGCTGGTGAGTTCAAAGTTTGTTAACCCGTTGTAGTTACCAGATATAGTATAAACAGTTCAATGATTTGATTTGATGATGTTATTACCTCGATTACCGTATGTGGCTACTAGATGTGTTTGCCCAAACCCCAATGCCTCTATCAAAGCATTGGTCAAGTGGTCAAGGTAAATAGTTCACGCCCGTCCTTCCGGCCCGGTGTGAGGGTGCCAAACCTAATAGCGCTATCAACTAAATACCTCGTTGCCTTACCGGCAACAATCGGTAGATGTAAGGGGTCTTATATGATAGAAACTAAGTAATAACCAACATCCCATTAACCTGCATTCCTCCCTGGAACGTTACCCGATATCCCTTCCCGGAATGCATGCTTGGAAAAGAGCAGTGAACTCACCTTAGGTTGCTCGGTATGTTATGTTTTGTTACCCGTTCCAAGTTGGTCAACCAAACCCTAATGTGTTTATCAATAACAGTCAGTTTCGTATTCACATAAAACACGTATTCTTTACATATACCACACCAGTAACATACAAGGATTACACACACCGTCACACAAGTCATACCGGTTATTCACGTACTTATCATTACAATGTCCTCATATACATATAATGGTTATTTATTCCTCATACAAGTTCACATTGCTAGTCCATGTTTTACAAATACGTAACAGTTTATAGCACCCCAAAACTTACACGAAAAGGGAAATCATCACATAGCACATTGATGGCATTCATGCCATATACATATTCCTAGCACAAGTTTATGATTCTAGTAACAGTTTCACCACCTAATCACATTATTCGATACGACGTGCGGCCCAGTTGGTTTAAGGGCCCAACCGAAGGTGTGCGACTGACTTAATTATTTGGTCAATACGTAACCCCCACCAATTACAAGCCCATGATTTGATCAAGTCAGTTATGCAATTTGTAATGGAATTCAATCAGTTACATCCCAAAACAACTTTCCAAGTATTCAAGAAATCATCCACGGCAGTTAGCAAGTTATCAGCACCTACTTTGGATTAAATAATATTACATCCTCCTAAGACTTAATTATCATCACAAAATCTCTAACTGTTTTATCACCAAAAAATCAAGACACACACATCGAGATTCACATGCATACCATTCATTCCTAAATTCAGTAATCATAATCCACTTTTAAATTAAGTAGATCCTCATCATTATGTTAATAATTTTTTTTACTTGTTATACAATTCTAACTCATAAACATGCACAGCATAATTTCACATTATGTTAATGATATCAATCATCATCATTATGTTAATGATCACTGGTAACAAATATTAGTATAATAAATCACTTTTATTCCTATCCCCACTTTAACCCGTAAATCCCATCACTAGCATTCATCAACATGCACAAGGACTTAGTGGCCGACAACTATATTCACACATTATCTTCTTGGGCCGGTTGATGTTTCAGTATTGGGGCAAGAGAAAGTTATTCAAAGCTGTTAATCAATTTGACTTAAATGACTTAAAGATGTTTCAGTATTGGGCCGACATAATAGGGGACAAAATGCTAGGGTGTTTCGTCGATGGGACTTGGTTTTTCGTCGACAGTTTCATGGCTTCAACAAACGGCTGTGGTTCTCCTAAACCCTAATCACCATTAACAGTTACGTACAGCAATCATCTTGTAAGTTTCTCATGGCAGTAAATGATTACAAAACACTTATTCAATCCTAATTGTGAATTCTAAATCATCCATTCATCACCATCCATTGAGGACCCGAAGCATAATAAATCCGAGATCGGCACACAAATCATTACGATCCACATAATTTCAAGCACAACTAACTGGAGCCTATAATCACATGTATCGCTTCAGTTATCATGTATCACGATTCAGTTATAAGCTATGCATAATAAACTATAATCAACAAGAGTTAAAAATAAACATATCATACTAACCGATGAATGTTAGGATCGTTTTCTAGAGTGAGTGACTGATAATTCCCTTAGCGGAACGACTCGATCAACACATACGATACTTCGACTGAGTTCCTTACCTGCCTTAAGGATTGATTAGGGTTGCTACAAGGTGAGTGTTTGTGAGATAATGAGGGTTACGTACCCTATATGCGCATGATTTGAGTTCGTGGACCAGGCCCACATTTGTTTCGTCTCTGCCTCAAGGAAAAGGGAACTGGGCCGAGGGAATTCAAGTAACACACCAGATAAGTGTGGCCCAATGCTAAGTGTGTGCGGTCCAAGCATATGCGGCCATTCTCTCAAACTTATACTACTACGTTTACACTTAACAATATATCGTAGCAAAGACGTGGAAAAGGAACAATGAGAAATCATGATTACAAGACTAACCTTGAAAGTTCGGGTTGTCACATCATCCCTAACTTGAAAGAAATTTCGTCCCAAAATTTGACAAGTAATACCAAAGCGACAAGCTGTTAAATCAGGATGACTGTGGATTTCTCCGCAGGTGTCACACATCATGTCCATAAATGCGGCTGGGGCATTGGTTAAACCAAATGGCATGACAGTAAATTCATAATGGCCGTACGTTGTTCTGAAAGAGGTATTAGGAATGTCCTCTTCCTGTACTTTTAATTGATGATATCCTGAGCGTAAATCGATTTTAGAAAAGAATCGAGCTTGATATACACCAATTTACACATACTTTAGTCCCCCATTTTACTCCCATTTTATGCGTTTTTGGCCGTAAAACCGTGAATCGGATACTTAATCAGGTATACTTTTGTTTACAGGCCTAAAACAGCATGCAGAACAAGAAGATGGTGAAAACGAGGACTTTCCGGGCGAAACGACAAAGCTGCGAACTTTCTGTGAAGAATTCTGATCTGGGCGTTTGGCACGGCCGTGCAATGAATGGCACGACCGTGCGGATCCGGCAACTAGGCTCTTCCCAGCAATGCACGCCAGTGCGATCATGAGTGCAAGCCAATCCCGGAGTTGAACGACCGTGCAGATGGTTGCACCCCATGCGGATCCGATGTCGAGCACTAACCCGGAGATGCACCACCAGTGCAGCTGCACATGCCACATAACCCGGAGATGCACGATCGTGCCACCAATGGAACGGTCGTGCGACTTCGAAGACTGGTCAAGATCTGATGATGTCATACGGTATGGTGAACAGTGATTCAAAAGTGAACGGTCGTGCACTTTATTAGCACGACCGTGCGATTGCAAAATGTTATAAAAAACAGACAACAGCATTCTGTTCGTAATTCTGGACTTTTGGGAGCTTCACAGGCGATTTTACAGGCTCCGGAGGCTTTGCTTTTGACCCGGATTCAAGCCACATTGTGTCATTTAGCTCCGTTACTATCCGGATTCTTAATCTAGTGCTTGTTTATGGTTTGATTCTCTAATCTTTCCATAATTTTGTTAATGTTTCAAGCATTTAGATTAATGTTTTATGTATTATTGTAAGCCTTTGGGCAAAAACACTAGAATCCCTTGCTTAATTATAACCATTAGTATGTTAATTTTGTTTGTAATGACACTTGGAAGCATTTTCTATGTTAATCTTTGATGATTAGTTTGCAACCTTGTTTGTTGATGTTGATTTCTTGATTATAAGTAATTATGTTGGATGATTAGTATATGGTTAGTTGAGATAGTTGAAAGATGAAGCTTAATTAATTATGTATTAGTAGACTTTGAACATGCTTAACTTGTTTAACTTGTTTAAAATGTGTGCACCATGATACTAGAAATGGTTAGTGGTTTAATAAGAGGTAATTATTGTTAATCAAGAAAGCTTTCTTTCACGTAAGGACCTTAACGGGTTAAATGGTGGTGTTATGAATTCTTGCCAGGAATTATTTGCCTAGTTAGTAGTTTAGGCCAAAATTGCTATCTTGGTGAATTTATGTGCAAGATTTGTAAAATGAACTCGGTTGTGATTTAATCTAGTTTATGCTTGTCTCGGTGGTTGCATTGTGTTTATCGGTGTCACTTTCCTTGATTAAGTGAGGTTAGAAAACTCCTAACGGATGACTAACTTATTTTTAGGGGATTTTCATAGACATTTGTCAATTGCACGTTAAAAAACAATTTTAGGTGGTTAAAGTGTGTTTATCGTTTTAGCTTTCCGAATGATTGTCATGTTAGGATTCCCGAAAGGGATACTAATTGTCTTGAAAATGGAGAATTGATCAAATGTTTCTAGTGTCATGGCCCCAGCCCCGGTTTTACCCGGTCAGGAGCCGCGGGACAGGAACCCGTGGTATTAAATGATGCGACAGCGGAAGATTTTAACAGGATCTTTTATAACTTGAAAATGCCCGATTATTTTATTTCATAATGCGGGATAAACCCCGTAATTTACAATAGAGGAATTTCACTAGGGAATTCCCTGATTTATTAAAACATGTTTATTTATTTTAACTGAGCCACCTCTTCAAGCTTGTTAGTGCTCCCTAGCACGTTTTCCTTGATTTACAGCAGGTCGCCTGAAACATGTTTTAAAAATATTTTATCAGCGGGGAAATACTAGTGAATCATTCATTTTGCACAAAACGACACATAGTTATAAATTACAGCATAAGAGCGATTACAATGGCTTTTATCTTATTTTTATCTGGCGCCGTGTCACCTGGTGACGATGGTCATACCACTATTGGGTCTTTCCCCAAGTAGTGACGTTTATCACTGTTAGGATTTATTAGCCTAACCGTGAGAAATTAGTAATGTGCACAATACCCCAATTAGCCAGTGATTCAAGATAACCATGACTTAATCCCTGTAATTATAACTTTTGAAAATGATTGGAGTATTGTAAAATACGGTTGATAAAAAGAGAATGACCCACATTGCAGATTTATACGGGCATAGTTTAGCCTACTGTTTAGCCTTTTAACCTAATTTAAATAACAATGCACACGAACTAGGTCAGTAACTAAAACAACATTTACGCAAGCTCATGAGATTAAAACCTTCACAACGAATGACAAAGTGCAATACTTAAACATCCATCGAATTTACGACGAATGACAAAGTATAACCCAAGTTTGAGCAGCACTTAAACATCCATCGGATAGTTTCAATCGATCGGACATTGAATCGTAGTAGCGATCGAGTTAATACCCGGTATCGTAGCAGCACCCCACTAATTTTGGAAGTAAATTCCACTTTTGGACAGTATAATTTCGTTTTTGGAATTGTGGTTTCGACACAGAATGAAAGCTCCTGATCCAAGCTATTTATAGCTGAATAATAGCTCTCACGCGGCCCGCGTAAGCCCACCCTTGATCTTTACGCGGCCCGCGTAGCCACCTAGTCTACGTGTAGGCTTGATGGGTCATGAGTAGGGTTGCCAGATAGATGCCACGTGGATCGGGAACGCTTATCCGGTCAACACCACATTCACGCGGCCCGCCTCAACTTAAGCTTGACCCTTACGCGGCCCGCCTGAAGATTATAATTCTTGATTTCTTGATTTTTGATGCACAGTATGGTTTCAGGGGTCTGGGTTTTCGCTTACGGGTCAATTTGGGATATTTTTTAGAGTCCTTACATCCTCCCCACCTTATTTAAAATCCGTCCTCGATATTTATTGAAATAAGTGAGGATATTTTCGCTTCATCTCCGATTCCAGTTCCCAAGTGTACTCGGGTCCTCTTCTTGAATCCCACTTGACTTTGACTAGCACTAGTCGCTTGTGCTTGAGAAATTTGATCTTTCTGTCTTCTATCTGAAGTGGATTCTCAACGAATTTTAACTTTTCATTTACCTCCACATCTTGAAGAGGTATTACCAGAGATTCATCAGATAGACATTTCTTGAGATTGGATACATGAAATACATCATGTACCCCAGCTAGCTCCTCTGGTAGTTGTAAGAGATATGCAACTGGTCCTATACGTTGGATTACAGTGAATGGTCCTACGTACCTTGGACTTAGCTTTCCTCTTTTACCGAACCGAACTACTCCTTTCCAAGGAGAAACTTTCAAGAGAACCTTGTCTCCAACTTGAAACTCTAACGGCTTACGTCGATTATCGGCATAACTCTTCTGGCGATCTTGAGCCGTTTTCAGTCTTTCCTTGATTTGAGTGATCTTGTCGGTAGTTTCTTGTAATATTTCAGGTCCTGATAATTGACTTTCTCCTATTTCTGCCCAGCAGACTGGAGTTCTGCATTTACGTCCGTATAGTGCTTCGAACGGGGCAGCTTCAATGCTTGAATGATAACTATTATTATAGGAGAATTCAATTAAAGGTAGGTGGTCATCCCAGTTTCCACCAAAATCTATCACACATGCCCTAAGCATGTCTTCCAGGGTTTGGATCGTCCTTTCACTTTGTCCGTCTGTCTGAGGATGGTATGCAGTGCTTAGATTTAGTCGGGTTCCCATAGCTTCTTGGAAACTTGTCCAGAAGTGGGAAGTGAAACGACTATCCCTATCCGATACAATGGAGAGTGGAACTCCATGTAAGGATACTACTTCATGTACATACAACTTGGCTAACCTTTCCATGCTAAAGGTTTCTTTCATAGGTAGAAAATGTGCTGATTTGGATAATCGATCCACGATTACCCAAATTGCATCATTACCTTTTCTGGTTTTGGGCAACTTAGTAACAAAGTCCATTGTTATGAGTTCCCATTTCAATACAGGCATTTCTAATTGTTGTAGTAGACCTGAGGGTTTTTGGTGTTCTGCCTTAACTTGTGAATAAGTAAGACATTTAGAAACATATCTAGCTATGTCCTTTTCTATCCCTATCCACCAGAAATTATTCCTTAAATCTTGGTACATCTTATTGTTACCAGGATGTATGGTATACCTATATTTATGAGCTTCCTCTAAAATCTTATTTCTTAACTCTCCTTGCTTAGGTACCCAAATTCTTTTCTTATGGAATCTCCGAATTCCATCACTTCCTTGTTCCAATTCTTTTATTCTTCCCTTCATTCCTTCAGCATCATCCTTAACTGTTGTTTCTTGAATGCTTTTTAGTTGTTCCATTAAGTCTAATTGTAGACTTAATCTAAGAGCACGAACTCGCTTTTGCTTTTCATGATACTTACGACTTAAATCATCAGCAACTACGTTTGCTTTTCCTTCGTGATATTGAATATCACAGTCGTAATCACTTAGGATTTCCATCCATCTCCTTTGCCTCATGTTTAATTCTTTTTGCCTGAATATGTATCTTAAGCTCTTATGATATGTATAGACAGTAAACTTACTTCCATATAGATAACGTCTCCAAATCTTAAGGGCAAAAATTATGGCTCCTAACTCTAAATCATGAGTCGTATAGTTTTCTTCGTGCTTTTTCAATTGCCTTGATGCATACGCAATTACCTTCTTGCGTTGCATTAGCACACATCCTAATCCTAGCTTTGAAGCATCACAATATACTTCAAAATCTTCTGTTCCTTCTGGTAAGGCAAGAAATGGAGCATTTGTTAACTTATGCTTTAAAATCTTAAAAGCTTCTTCTTGTTTAGGTCCCCATTCAAACTTAACGGCTTTACAGGTTAGCTTAGTTAATGGTACAGCTATCTTGGAAAAATCCTTAATAAACCATCTATAATATCCGGCTAAACCTATAAAACTTCTAATTTCCATAGCTGATTACGGAACCTTCCATTTGGTGATCGCTTCTATCTTAGTAGGATCTACGTGAATACCTTCGTGATTCACCATGTGACCTAAAAATTGCACTTCTTGCAGCCAAAATTCACATTTAGAGAATTTGGCGTAAAGTTTTTCCTTTCTTAACAAAGTTAAGAGTGCATGCAAGTGTTGACAATGCTCTTCCTGGCTTTTGGAATAAATAAGTATATTGTCGATGAAGACAATTACAAATTTATCCAAGTACGGTTTACAGATTTTATTCATCATGTCCATGAATGCTGCGGGTGCATTCGTTAGTCCGAAGGGCATTACTGTAAACTCGTAATGACCATACCTAGTTCTGAAAGCAGTTTTAGGTATGTCTTCTTCTTGTACCTTCAATTGATGATATCCGGAGCGTAAATCTATCTTATAAAAATATCTAGCTCCTTGAAGTTGATCGAAAAGATCATCAATCCTCGGTAATGGGTATCGATTCTTAATTTTAACCTTATTTAATTCTCTATAATCGATACACATTCACATCGAATGATGTGCGTGAATTATATATATTTTTATTGGTTAATTTTCCTTCACACAAATTTAGTTTTAAAAGTGGTTTTCACCTAAGAACTAAACTACACACACAAAAGGGCAAGTGTACCCGTCGGGTGGTAATATAATTTTAACGGTAAGAACCGGATATCAATCCGTGGACACGGTTTATCGAATATAAACTTTTGTTACTTTTAAAGCCTTTTTCAAATGATATATTGGTTTGGTTTAAGATTTTGAAATGAAAGTTTACAACAACTAAAATTTATGAAAACAATATCTAAAAGAGGTTGCTTAAACAAAGTATCCACTAATGACTATGTAATAACAATGGATCAAGATTTAGTGATGATGCAAGTTCTAATTCCAACTAAGTTTCCAATCAAGGTCTCCTAGTTTTGTAAATCTTAGGAAAACTAAAATGAACTAATCATTCTAATCACCTAATCTTTATTCTTTCAAGTTCACTTGCTAAGTTGATGTTAATCTTTAATGAGGAGTTATTTGTTCTTCAAAACTCTTAACTCTACAAATTAGGGAAAACTAATATGAAAAGCATGCTAATCATCATGTTATTGATGTGAACCACAAGCATGGTCATACACAAATTAATCACCCTAACTTGGTTTTATGTAAGTAATATCTTTATCATGTTCTTGATATGAACCACAAGTATGATCATGCTAAACAATAATCTTGGCCTAAATCATTATACTAACATGATTTCAACTATAGAATCCATATTAATATTCTTTTGATCTTTTCCAAATCTAAATGCTAGAATCCATACACATGTTCAAATCTTCATTCTAGTCATGCTAACAATTACCAATCCTAGTCTCATGTTATGAATCATACTAACTAGTTAACAAGATTCAATAATCATAATTCCTACATGGGCTTTCCAACACATCATGTGAATACTTATGACCAAACATTCAAGAACAAGGGCTTTAAACATGCATAAAAATTCCAAGAACAAGACTAAATATTACTATGAAGATTAACAAGAACAATCATCACATCCATTTCCATGTTATCACATAATCAATAGCTTCAACAAGGTTTAAGCAACACAAATGTTTAGCCTACAAGGCTCATAATTGCTGAAATAAATACAAGAGAATAAAAATTGTTCATGATAATAAAAATGATCTAACCCAAATTTAAGATAAGATTAAGGTATGATTGAGTGGATCTTGATGTGATATAGCTTCCTTCCTAGCTCCTCCTTGGCTCCAACAAGCTTCCAAGACCAGAATTTTGAGAGAAAACTTCACAAAAATGCTCCAACTCCCGTTCAAATGAGGCTGCTGTGCGTATTTAACATGCTGGGCATTTGGCACGGTCGTGACACCTTTTGGCACGGTCGTGCCTAGTGCGATCGATCCACCTACCACGCAATTATTGGCTTGACAGTTCATCTGGCCCCACCAAGCACGGTCGTGCCTCAGATCGGCACGATCGTGCTTCCCGAGTTCGAGTCGATGATCGTTGATGCGATCCCGGAAACAATCGGCTTGTAATTTAGATTCGGACCGGGCATGATCGTGCTCGGCAGCGATCCTCGGAAACAGGCGATAGTGCTCGGTAACGGTGCTCGGCAGCTTCTGATCTGATTTTGATTTGGACCGAGCACGACCGGACTAGGGCATGATGTGGTCGTGCCCGACGATAGTGCTCGGTGACAATGATCGGCAACGACTTGATGATGCTCGGCAACAGTGCTCGGAAACGACTTGGGCGTGCTCGGTAACAGTTCTCGGCAACGATCTCGATGATGCTCAGCAACAAACGACATGGCACGGTCGTGCGTCTTGGTGGCACGATCGTGCTCTATCTGGCAGTTTTGCTGGAATCTTCAGTTTTCGCTCCATTTTGCTCCAAAAGCCTTCGTTTCATCACCGGGTCGAGGCCCGGACCTGTATTTTCACAAACAACTCAATTGAGTACCGAAATCAATGAAAATACAACGAGTTTTCGCATAACCGGGGCGTATTTGATGATTCAAAAGATGTATAAATTCTTATACATCATCGAACCATCTTTCTTTTTTACAAACACTGGCGCTCCCCACGAGGATGAACTAGGTTGTATGAATCCTTTGCTTAACAATTCATCTAATTGCTTTTTCAATTCTAGCATTTCTGTGGGTGCTAACCGATAAGGTGCCTTGGCTATCGGTGTAGTTCCAGGAATTAGATGAATTCTAAATTCTACTTCCCTATCAGGTGGTAATCAAGGTAGTTCTTCTGGGAATACCTCTGGGTATTTTGACACTACTGGAATTTCTTTGAGTTCCTTACCCTTAGTGTTAATGATTACTGAAATTATATACACCATTCCTTGCTTTCGTTCATAAATAGCATATTTCATTACTGAAATGAACTTTAGGGGCTTTCGTGGCTTATCTCCTGTAATCCCCACTAATTATCTTGTAGGTATAGGAATTTCTATGGAATTCTTATCACAAAGAATTCGAGCATGGTTGGTTATTAACAATCCATTCCTAACACAACATCGAATCCGGCTAAATTCATAGGTAACAGGTTTGCAGAAAATTTATGACCTAAAAGTTCTATCTTTCCTTCTTGCAAAACCTGATCTATGTTAACAGAATTCCCATCTGCCGTTTCGATTGTAAAAACTTGCCTAAGTTTTGTTAAGGGTAAGTTAAGAGCTTGACAGAAAGAAGTATTTATAAAACTTTGGTTTGCACCAGAGTCAAATAATACTTTTGCATAAACGTTGTGAACTAGGAACGTACCAGCTATCACATCAGGAATTAATTCTGCTTCCTGAGTAGTTAACTGGAAGGCTCTTACGTTTCTCTTAGTAGCTCCTTCTGCAGTTTTGGTTTTGTTGTCAGCTGGTTTGACCAGTTTTGGGCAGTCTGGCCTAAAGTGTCCAGCTTCTCCACAGTTGTAGCAGACTGTCGCTTTCTTCTTCCAGCAGTCTTCCTCTTGGTGCCCCGGGATTTTGCTAAAATTGCAATACCCCTTGCATCTTCCAAAATGCTTCCTTTTGCAGGCATTGCAAAATGGAACAGTGGAAGATTGCCCAGTTCCCTTTCTCTTGAAACTACTACGATTACCCACACGGAAACCTTGGGTAATCTTTTGGGCCACTTCCTTTTTACGGGTTTCTTCTCTTGTACGTACCAGTCCGTCAGTGAGGGTATTAGCTAATTCCACAGCATCGTCAATAGTGCGTGGTCTCACAGCTTTGACGATATCTCGAATTTCGCCAATCAATCCCCAAATATAACGGGAAATAAGTACCGGTTCTGGCGAAGCCAGGGTTGGTACCACTCTCGCATATTTGAAGAATGTCGAAGTATATCCTCGACAGTTTACATCCACCATCCGGTGGTTTAGGAACTTATTTGCCATTTGTTCATTTTCATATTCGGGACAGAATTTTCGTTCTACTAACTGCTTAAATTCTTCCCAACTCATGGCATAGGCCATATTTCTTCCTTTAGCTTGAAGTACTGTATTCCACCATTCTAGCGCCCCTTCTTTAAAAAGATGCGACGCGTACATGACCTTGTCTTCCTCGCCACATTTACTTATCATAATTACTGCTTCGGTTTTCTCCAACCAACGCAGTGCCGCAGTCGCTCCTTCATTGCCTGCAAATTCAGCTGGTTTACAGGCAAAAAACTCCTTGTAAGTGCAACCAGATGTTGCAGCTTTCATTTTCTTAAGGAGCGGGGCTTGCATTCCCTCGTTGTTCTTATTAGTATGATTGCCGCCTCCGTTTACACTATTACTGAAATTGTCACCGCGCGTGCATTTGCTAGGAATAATTTGTTGAGGTTCAACTGGATTTCTAGCAGCAGCAAGTATTGCTGGAATAGCATTGGCTATTCTCTGAGCAACAATATTCTCGATATCTTGCCTATTCTGAAATTGATCTTCATTGTTATGCTCAGATTGATTACCCTCGTTAATTTGTTCATTACCAGCGTGTGCCATCTGGTAATTAATTTATATGAGTAATTAGTATAACATAATTAATAACCAAGCATAACAGATAATTACACATAATCACGTAAACAAATATAGCCAAAATGGTCGATCTTTTGACTTTCGATATTTTATATATTATAATATGCTTTCGTACACACTTGTTAACTTACAAAAGTTTTATTTTCAGGTTATTTCACATACTTATATTTTTATTATGATATTATTATTAAACACATATTTCTACAACCCCACAACCCCCGTCACACCATCCTTGTCAGCTGGCAGTTCAGAAACGATGTTCCCTCTCGTCATATTTCCAGGAGATTCTCTCTCCTACCTCTCGGATTCTGTTCCCTGCATCCACCAGCTCCTCGCCAAAATGGCGGAGTTCAGCCAGATTTTCCATGCTCATAGGTGGGTGTAGTGGAGGCTCTGGGTCAAACTGAGGGAAAAAGGTATAAGGATTATTTAGGAGGTTTTGAAATTGACAGTCATTTGTCCACCATTCATCCATTCCTTGAGGTTGGGTGTGGATCAAAGGTTCTGGGATGGCTGGTTCCAAATTTATTGGAAGTTGGGTTTCAGTAGGATAAGGAAAGAGGTTTTCATTGATAGGCCTAAGGATATCACAATTTGCCAGTATGCGATCTAGTTCTTCCTGCAGTTGCAATTCCTCGGCTTTCTTAGAACTTTCCCCAATTTCTATTTCTACTTGTCTAAAACTTTTCCCAATCTCGATCCCTTTTCCTTTATCCATGGGATTTTCTATCTTGGGAACTCTCCTAGTTGCTGGTTTTTTTCTGCGCACACGCCTCCAACCTACAAATCTTCTTCTTTTCTTTGGCTTTGATTTCTCCGGAGGTGGAGCTTGGAATTCCATAGGTTCTTCAACATCGGCTAAGTAACCAGTAAAGTCTCTGGAAACTTCTATTTTCACAGGATAGAGATTGTGATTCTCAAGAGCTTCAGACAATTCATTCATGTTGTTTAGCATTTATGAAGAAACACACAAAATTCTAGGTTAAATATTTGTAGCTTGAATTTTCACATAATCATAGATTGGAAATCAGAAATTTTACTATTAATTATAAATATCTAATAAACCATTTTATTGAAACAAAATATTTATTTTTTTTGTACACTAAAATATTAAAGTTTTTGACTTATGGATAATATGGGTGCTAATACTGAGTCGGGGTGTTGGCAGTTTAAAGATTAACATTTACTGCTACAGTGGCTAACATGTAGAGATTTGCCCATTGTTCATCTAACTAATCTTCTCATGGTGGTTTATTGCTTATTTCCTGGGCTTCCTTATTAATTATTCCTTTTTGTTGTAACTTTCTCATTTTCTCTTGACTTTTCTTAATAATCAAACTTCTTTTATTTGGGGTAAGTGGTTTCTCATATTGTGTCTTACGAACAAATATTCCCTCCTCAGTATCTGCTGAGTATCTTGAGGAATTTGTTTGAGATGAAGTTTCCTTATCTTTCAGTGAACTATCTAATTTAAGATAGATATCCGACACTCTTTGCTTACCCATACTGTAACTAACAGATAGTCAAGATAAGAGCACATAATTACAAGATGATAATCAGGAAAATTAAGTATTTTAAATACTTAATAGGCTTAAATCAGTGGCTCTGATACCACCTTTTCCTGTCACGGCCCCAGCCCTGAAAGGGATACTAATTGTCTTGAAAATGGAGAATTGATCAAATGTTTCTAGTGTCATGTCCCCAGCCCCGGTTTTACCCGGTCAGGAGCCGCGGGACAGGAACCCGTGGTATTAAATGATGCGACAGTGGAAGATTTTAACAGGATCTTTTATAACTTGAAAATGCCCGATTATTTTATTTCATAATGCGAGATAAACCCCGTAATTTACAATAGAGGAATTTCACTAGGGAATTCCCTGATTTATTAAAACATGTTTATTTATTTTAACTGAGCCACCTCTTCAAGCTTGTTAGTGCTCCCTAGCACGTTTTCCTTGATTTAGAGCAGGTCGCCTGAAACATGTTTTAAAAATATTTTAACAGCGGAGAAATACTGGTGAGTCATTCATTTTGCACAAAACGACACATAGTTTGCTTCAACCGAAAAGGGGTTTAAAAATGTAAAAGGCTTAATTTGGCTAAGTGGTTAACATTTAGTGGTTTACAAGAAATGAAAGGGAAGGCTCAAATTGGTTTAACTAGGGGATGATTTGGGTGTTGGGATAAGTATAAATGGTATAAAGTAAAAGGTTTCCTAATGCCTCAATCATTTTCATGCTATACGTTTGCTTCGTGGCCTCGAAATATATACCTAACACAAGTTCTAAATCGCAAAAGTCATCCGGCTCACTCAACATTGCCCGCAAAAACATGAGAAAACGAATGAATTTAAAGCTATAAGGCTCAAAAATAACTCACGGAAACGGGCGTATTGGGTAAATATGCAAGGCAAACAAGTAGATCAATCGCTCGATTTCTCACGCTCAAAAATATATAAAAACATTGCTTTTATGGTAATCCTTTTTCGTGAGCGAATCCTTTTTTTGCGTTTACCTTTATCAAAAATTTTATGTGCTTATAAAAACTTATGTTGATTTAATTGTTAGGCCACCAAAAGTTGTTTGAGAGAGAGCTTTGTTTAATTATTATTATTATTATTATTATTATTATTATTATTATTATTTTTTTACAAAACAAAGCTCAAGCGATAAACCTCCTCCCCACACTTGAATTGTACATCGCCCTCGATGTACAACAAAAACATTAAAGTAGAAGAGACGGGAATACGAAAACTCCCCTGAAATATAACGGCAATATTGGTGGTAAATGAAGCGTTTACGAAGCATCCACCACGAACTACCATGCCATCCAAAACCAACATCTCAATCAAGCAAACACTGTGCACTAGCAAACATGATTAAATACACAAAAGAAAACTAACCAAACCATTCATCATTCCTTAATTAGTTCAAACCAAAAACCAATAAAAATAAAGTCACACGACGGAGGAGTGTACGGACAAAGGAAAATGGCACACCCCTCAAACACAAAACAAAACAAAATAAACATACTAACAGTGGGACTAGGATCGACCACCCGTTCCGGAAGGACCGGCGTCATCCCGTCTGTCAAACCTGGACCTTCTGTGGAAGCGCGGTGGTGGCTGTGTGTAAGGATTGTTGAGCGAGTTCGCGATGTGTTGTTGCGAACTAAAGAGCCAATCGAAAATGCGCCGGCTCTGATCATACATATCCTCCAAATAATTTCCTTGTCTGAACTGTTCCGCACGTATGAGGTCCACATCCCGTCTGAGCTCCTGCTGGTTCAACTCGAGTCCTTCCATCCTCCGCATAAGGTCAATCGGGGGTGCCCCTCCCGGACCGTAAGCACCATATCCAAAATCACCACCATGTCCAAATCCATGATGCCCATGCTCCTGGTTTGGGTTTTCAAACCCCGGTCCAATCTGTAATTGTGGGCCCGCTCCTCCAGCGACCCCACCCTGATCCTGAACTGGAACATCGTCCATATGGACGTCGTCACCTCCATCATCACCACCCTCTTCTGCAGGAGGCAGTGGATCCCAGATCCTTCCTAATCTGTCAACAAGCTTGGGTACCCCATTCACTTTACGAGTAAGGTGCATCGAGTTCAGCTGCTGCAAATCCAGGAGGCCATAGTCGCAGGCTTGGGTCAAATTGTTAAAAGAAACCCGATAGTACCTGGCAAGTTTTGTAGCAAAGGCCCCTCCACAGATGCGCGATGTGTTTGTAGAACCAACACCCCTGAAGATAGACTCTGCAACGCTGATGGCTAAGTTGCAGTGCTCTCCGTTTATGATGCAGTAAAGGTGGAAAAGGTCGCGGGTGGAGATGTTTCCTGTGCTATCACCCCGTCCTCCGATGACATGGAATATGGCGCGCTCTATGATCCGGTGAAGTGGGTCGAGGACCCATGTGGCTTTGGCCCTTCGAGGTTCCCAAGGTCGACCCGGTATAGTGATTTGATTCCAGAAGGCGGCCTTGTCCGCGTCTTGATCCCAATCTTGCAAACTCCCATGAAATAACTCAGTATCAATCTCATCTTCCGTATATAGCCCCAAAACTACAGCGAATCTGCTGACCGACTGGTGATGCCATTTCCTTCCCAATCTATACTTGACACCAACTTTTTTGTCATAAAGATCTGGGCATGGAAAGGTAAAACGGAATGATGCCATGAATTCGATCACCAACTCTATGTACTGTGGCTCTGCGATCTCAAAAAGGCGGGACCATGGAGGCGTCATAAGCTCATCAAACCGCTCGATCTGTCCGAGCAAGTCTAAATCAACCCTTTGCAATCTCTTCATGGGTTCAATTAGGTGTCGTCGATCCCATAACCGCTCCACTTTCGGGATACAGTACCCTTCCCTGGCATCATTTGAGAAACGCAAGTAAGGGTGGTTCATCTGCAAAATTGATACAAGATTAATCAGCAGCTAAAACAACAGACAAAAAATTTTCGGAATGGATAGCATGGCATGGTCGTGCCACCGTATGGCACTACCGTGCAACACCTGCAAATCGATGAGTTTATGAAGATTTCTGGGAAATTTATGAAGTCTGGGTTTTTATTCCCCAGGAGCACGATCGTGCCATCCCAAGGCACCATCGTGCTCGGCCGTAAACGGCTGTGATTTGAACCAAATTACCGAGAAGCACCATCGTGACTGACCGATAATCGGCGACTGGATTAAACGATCTCGGGAAGCACGATCGTGCCTCCATATGGCACGATCGTGCCTGACCGATTACCGGGACTGATATGAGCGATCTCGCGAGCAGCACGATCGTGCCACAAATCGGCACCCTCGTGCCTTCATGAATTTCTGGAAAAATTTTTGAAGTTTTGAAGAAATTATGAAGATCACGACCGTGCTACCGGGAAGCACGATCGTGCGTGACGAAACCCAGCTTCGGAAAATCACTTAAAACAGCCCCAAAACCCCGATTTTTTTAGCTTTTTGTTTAGGGGTTTTGTAGATCGGTCACTTGTGGTTCAAATCAACACAACAAACAAGGAAAACAGGCCTGAATCGGATGATTTAGACCAAACCCTAAAAAACTAAAGAACTAGTATGAAGAACATGAAGAACATGAAGAACAATACATTAAAACACATGAAACTAACAATAAACAGGAGAGATTCGTACCTGGAATGATGTTAGAATGAAAGAACTTGAACAAATCTTGAGGGAAACAAAGAAATGCAGAGGAATCGTGAGTGTCTTGTGTGGTTCAAGTGAAGAAGAAGAAGAAGACTTATGAAGATATAGTGGTGGTGGTTGGGTTTTATTCAAAATGGCACTACCAAGTCTGGTGGTGCCTGGTTTTTATCAGATAGTGCCAGATTTTCGAAATAATTTTTTTTTTTTTTTTCACTTGAACCGGGGCACTCACGATACAAATCCTGTTAAGACATAACCAAACTGACATACCTGAGAGCCGGTTGACAAGCTCTAACATCCCTCGCGAACCAGAACGAACCGCAACCTAACAGAAAATAGAAAACCACACAAACATACATAACAACATAAATAATAAACACACAAATATGCTAAGTTTATTTATGAGTCTTCAGCTAGACTCACCACCCCGAATTTATTTGTTCTTGGGGTGGAGGGCAACAACCTCCTCACTTCGGTCAACGGGTCCTCCAACATAAGCCTTTAACCTATGCCCGTTGACTTTAAACAACCGGCCATCATCATGGCCTATCTCAACGGTCCCGTAAGGAAACACTGACCGTACAGTGTAGGGACCCGACCATCGAGCTTTAAGCTTACCAGGAAATAACTTAAGACGTGAGTTGTACAACAACACACGATCACCCACTCAGAATTGTCTCTTGTCCTTCAAGCGGGCATCGTGAAGCGTCTTAGTACGTTCCTTGTACAGCTTGGAGCTTTCATACGCATCGTGCCTAAGCTCCTCAATCTCGTGAATCTGCACAAACCTGTTTTCACTCGCAGCAGCCATGTCAAAATTAACTGTCTTCAAAGCCCAATATGCTTTGTGCTCGAGTTCAACAGGCAAATGACAAGACTTCCCATAGATTAATTTAAACGGTGTGGTGCCTATAGGAGTCTTGTAGGCTGTCCGAAAAGCCCATAGTGCGTCATCCAATTTCTCGGACCAATCTTTACGGCTAGAATTAACCGTTTTCTCCAGAATCCGCTTGATACCCCGATTAGTAACCTCGACCTGTCCGCTCGTCTGCGGATGATACGGTGTAGAGAATCGATGTTGCACACCATATCGGGACAATGCTTTCTCAAGCTGAGCATTACAGAAATGCGTCCCACGGTCACTAATCAATGCTTTCGGGGCACCGAAGCGAGCAAACAACTTTTTCAAAAACTTCACCACTACTCTCGCATCGTTAGTGGGCAAAGCCTGTGCTTCAGCCCACTTTGAAACGTAATCAACAGCGACGAGAATGTAGCGGTTCCCAAAAGATGTCGGAAAAGGGCCCATGAAGTCTAGGCCCCATACGTCAAAAATCTCACAAACTTGAATGCCATTTTGTGGCATCTCATGACGTGTAGAAATGTTGCTCGCCCTTTGGCAAGCATCACAGGACCTTACCCACTCGTGGGCATCACGGAAAATAGTCGGCCAAAAGAATCCGGCATCAAATACTTTCCTTGCCGTGTTGTTCGCTCCGTGGTGGCCTCCCGTGGGTCCTTCGTGACAGTGACGTAAAATATCCCTCGCCTCGTTACCATGCACGCATCGTCGGATCATCCTATCTGCTCCTACCCTAAACAAGTAAGGGTCATCCCAGAAATAATGCTTAACATCTGCAAAGAACTTTCGCTTCTGCTGATGGGTCATCCCCTTGATCAGGATGTCACTAGCTAAGTAGTTTGCAAAGTCAGCAAACCATGGGGAATCATCACAAATCTCAATCCTCAAAAGAAGCTCGTGGGGGAAATTGTCATTGATGTTAGGCCCACGAATTTCGTTTTCCTCTGAACGCTCCAATCGAGATAAATGATCGGCTGCCAAGTTTTCAGCCCCTTTCTTGTCACGGATCTCGATATCAAACTCTTGCAGTAGTAGAATCCAACGTATCAATCTTGGTTTAGCATCTTGCTTGCTAAAAAGATATCGAAGGGCTGCATGATCCGTGTACACAATGGTCTTGGAAAGGACAAGATATGACCGAAACTTATCGAAGGCAAAGACCACAGCTAGGAGCTCCTTCTCTGTCGTGGTGTAGTGCTCCTGAGCGTCATTCAAGGACTTGCTCGCATAGTAAATCGGGTGAAAGTGTTTATCTTTCCTTTGACCCAAGACAGCCCCGACTGCGAAGTCACTCGCATCACACATCAACTCAAATGGTAGTTGCCAGTCGGGAGCTACCATGATTGGGGCGGTCACTAATTTCTCCTTCAGCAACTCGAATGCCCGGTGGCATTCGTCGGAGAAAACAAACTTGGCATCTTTTTCTAGGAGTTGAGTCATGGGACGGGCGATTTTGGAAAAGTCCTTTATGAATCGCCGGTAAAAACCTGCATGACCTAGAAAACTCCTAATAGATTTCACGGATGTGGGAGGCGGGAGCTTTGAAATAGTCTCAACTTTGGCTCGGTCAACCTCTAGCCCCGCCTGTGAAATCTTATGCCCAAGCACAATGCCTTCCTTCACCATGAAGTGACATTTTTCCCAGTTTAGCACAAGGTTGGTCTCTTCACACCTAGCCAACATTCTTTCCAGATTCCCGAGACATTGATCGAAAGAACTCCCAAACACAGAAAAGTCATCCATGAAAACCTCCATGGAGTCTTCGATCATGTCATGAAAAATGGCCACCATACACCTCTGAAATGTGGCCGGGGCATTGCACAGTCCAAAGGGCATCCGCCGGTAGGCAAATGTGCCATAGGGACATGTGAATGTCGTCTTCTCCTGATCCTCAGGAGAGATGGGAATCTGAAAATAACCCGAAAAACCATCAAGGAAGCAGTAGTACATCCTGCCCGACAACCTCTCCAACATCTGATCAATGAAAGGAAGTGGGAAGTGATCCTTCCTCGTGGCATCATTGAGTTTGCGGTAGTCAATGCAAACTCTCCATCCGGTGACAGTACGAGTAGGAAATAACTCGTTTTTCTCATTGGTCACCACTGTCATACCTCCCTTCTTCGGGACTACCTGTACAGGGCTAACCCATGGTGAATCAGAGATCGGATATATCAAACCTGCATCAAGAAGTTTGATGACCTCTTTCTTCACGACCTCCTGCATGTTGGGGTTCAAGCGCCTCTGATGTTGCACTACAGGTTTAAAGTCCTCCTCCATCAAGATCTTATGGGCACAAAAGGATGGATTGATTCCTTTTATGTCCATAATCTTCCAAGCAATCGCCTTCTTGTGCTGCTTCAGGACTTCAAGTAATCGATCCTTCTCTTCCCTCGACAACCCAGCAGAAATGATAACGGGCAGATGAGTTTCACCCTCCAGGAAAGCATACTCCAAATGATCTGGAAGCTCCTTAAGCTCAACCGAAGGTGGATCCTCAATAGAAGGGCGTGCTTTAGGCTCAGCAACGCGATCTACAACTTCAAAAACCTCTGGACACGGGGGAGACGTGTGACCTATCAGGCAGGTCACCTCCTCGACTAATCGGTCCACCCTAAGTGAACTAAAAGCATCCCCTCCTAGCAGCTGTGTGTCCATAACATCCTCCTCAAATGTACAACGAAGATGATCACTCACGTATGTGTCGATAGTCTCAATGAAGTAGAGTGTATCATCCTGACTTTGCGAGTGTTGCATGGACTTCCCAATGTCAAAGGTAACCTCCTCTTCATCAACCCTAAGAGTAAGTCTACCGGTGCAGACATCAATCAAGGCTCTCACAGTGGCTAAGAATGGTCGACCTAAGATAAGTGGAACATTTTTGTCCTCATCCATGTCTAGAATCACGAAATCGACAGGAAAGACGAACTTGTCGATTTTCACCAGCATATTCTCAACTATGCCTCGAGGATACTTCACTGAACGGTCGGCTAGCTGAATGCTCATACGAGTCGGCTTGGGCTCTCCCAAATCTAACTTAGCAAAAACCGCATATGGCATGAGGTTTATGCTAGCTCCGAGATCGGCTAATGCATTGCTGACCGACAAACTACCAATCAAGCACGGGATAGTGAAACTCCCGGGATCATCCATTTTCTTTGGTAGTTTGTTCTGAAGAACTGCTGAACATTCTTCATTCAAGGTCACCTGCGAAAGCTCCTCAAGTTTCTTTTTGTTGGACAGGATATCCTTCAGAAACTTGGCATACTTAGGCATTTGAGCTAGAGCCTCGACAAATGGTAAATTTATATGAAGTTGCTTAAAAAGCTCGAGGAATTTACCATAGTGTTCTTCCATTTTCTGTTTCTTCAACCTTCCCGGCAACGGCGCCAAAAACTTGATGTGCGTGAATTATATATATTTTTATTGGTTAATTTTCCTTCACACAAATTTAGTTTTAAAAGTGGTTTTCACCTAAGAACTAAACTACACACACAAAAGGGCAAGTGTACCCGTCGGGTGGTAATATAATTTTAACGGTAAGAACCGGATATCAATCCGTGGACACGGTTTATCGAATATAAACTTTTGTTACTTTTAAAGCCTTTTTCAAATGATATATTGGTTTGGTTTAAGATTTTGAAATGAAAGTTTACAACAACTAAAATTTATGAAAACAATATCTAAAAGAGGTTGCTTAAACAAAGTATCCACTAATGACTATGTAATAACAATGGATCAAGATTTAGTGATGATGCAAGTTCTAATTCCAACTAAGTTTCCAATCAAGGTCTCCTAGTTTTGTAAATCTTAGGAAAACTAAAATGAACTAATCATTCTAATCACCTAATCTTTATTCTTTCAAGTTCACTTGCTAAGTTGATGTTAATCTTTAATGAGGAGTTATTTGTTCTTCAAAACTCTTAACTCTACAAATTAGGGAAAACTAATATGAAAAGCATGCTAATCATCATGTTATTGATGTGAACCACAAGCATGGTCATACACAAATTAATCACCCTAACTTGGTTTTATGTAAGTAATATCTTTATCATGTTCTTGATATGAACCACAAGTATGATCATGCTAAACAATAATCTTGGCCTAAATCATTATACTAACATGATTTCAACTATAGAATCCATATTAATATTCTTTTGATCTTTTCCAAATCTAAATGCTAGAATCCATACACATGTTCAAATCTTCATTCTAGTCATGCTAACAATTACCAATCCTAGTCTCATGTTATGAATCATACTAACTAGTTAACAAGATTCAATAATCATAATTCCTACATGGGCTTTCCAACACATCATGTGAATACTTATGACCAAACATTCAAGAACAAGGGCTTTAAACATGCATAAAAATTCCAAGAACAAGACTAAATATTACTATGAAGATTAACAAGAACAATCATCACATCCATTTCCATGTTATCACATAATCAATAGCTTCAACAAGGTTTAAGCAACACAAATGTTTAGCCTACAAGGCTCATAATTGCTGAAATAAATACAAGAGAATAAAAATTGTTCATGATAATAAAAATGATCTAACCCAAATTTAAGATAAGATTAAGGTATGATTGAGTGGATCTTGATGTGATATAGCTTCCTTCCTAGCTCCTCCTTGGCTCCAACAAGCTTCCAAGACCAGAATTTTGAGAGAAAACTTCACAAAAATGCTCCAACTCCCGTTCAAATGAGGCTGCTGTGCGTATTTAACATGCTGGGCATTTGGCACGGTCGTGACACCTTTTGGCACGGTCGTGCCTAGTGCGATCGATCCACCTACCACGCAATTATTGGCTTGACAGTTCATCTGGCCCCACCAAGCACGGTCGTGCCTCAGATCGGCACGATCGTGCTTCCTGAGTTCGAGTCGATGATCGTTGATGCGATCCCAGAAACAATCGGCTTGTAATTTAGATTCGGACCGGGCATGATCGTGCTCGGCAGCGATCCTCGGAAACAGGCGATAGTGCTCGGTAACGGTGCTCGGCAGCTTCTGATCTGATTTTGATTTGGACCGAGCACGACCGGACTAGGGCATGATGTGGTCGTGCCCGACGATAGTGCTCGGTGACAATGATCGGCAACGACTTGATGATGCTCGGCAACAGTGCTCGGAAACGACTTGGGCGTGCTCGGTAACAGTTCTCGGCAACGATCTCGATGATGCTCGGCAACAAACGACATGGCACGGTCGTGCGTCTTGGTGGCACGATCGTGCTCTATCTGGCAGTTTTGCTGGAATCTTCAGTTTTCGCTCCATTTTGCTCCAAAAGCCTTCGTTTCATCACCGGGTCGAGGCCCGGACCTGTATTTTCACAAACAACTCAATTGAGTACCGAAATCAATGAAAATACAACGAGTTTTCGCATAACCGGGGCGTATTTGATGATTCAAAAGATGTATAAATTCTTATACATCATCGAACCATCTTTCTTTTTTACAAACACTGGCGCTCCCCACGAGGATGAACTAGGTTGTATGAATCCTTTGCTTAACAATTCATCTAATTGCTTTTTCAATTCTAGCATTTCTGTGGGTGCTAACCGATAAGGTGCCTTGGCTATCGGTGTAGTTCCAGGAATTAGATGAATTCTAAATTCTACTTCCCTATCAGGTGGTAATCAAGGTAGTTCTTCTGGGAATACCTCTGGGTATTTTGACACTACTGGAATTTCTTTGAGTTCCTTACCCTTAGTGTTAATGATTACTGAAATTATATACACCATTCCTTGCTTTCGTTCATAAATAGCATATTTCATTACTGAAATGAACTTTAGGGGCTTTCGTGGCTTATCTCCTGTAATCCCCACTAATTATCTTGTAGGTATAGGAATTTCTATGGAATTCTTATCACAAAGAATTCGAGCATGGTTGGCTATTAACAATCCATTCCTAACACAACATCGAATCCGGCTAAATTCATAGGTAACAGGTTTGCAGAAAATTTATGACCTAAAAGTTCTATCTTTCCTTCTTGCAAAACCTGATCTATGTTAACAGAATTCCCATCTGCCGTTTCGATTGTAAAAACTTGCCTAAGTTTTGTTAAGGGTAAGTTAAGAGCTTGACAGAAAGAAGTATTTATAAAACTTTGGTTTGCACCAGAGTCAAATAATACTTTTGCATAAACGTTGTGAACTAGGAACGTACCAGCTATCACATCAGGAATTAATTCTGCTTCCTGAGTAGTTAACTGGAAGGCTCTTACGTTTCTCTTAGTAGCTCCTTCTGCAGTTTTGGTTTTGTTGTCAGCTGGTTTGACCAGTTTTGGGCAGTCTGGCCTAAAGTGTCCAGCTTCTCCACAGTTGTAGCAGACTGTCGCTTTCTTCTTCCAGCAGTCTTCCTCTTGGTGCCCCGGGATTTTGCTGAAATTGCAATACCCCTTGCATCTTCCAAAATGCTTCCTTTTGCAGGCATTGCAAAATGGAACAGTGGAAGATTGCCCAGTTCCCTTTCTCTTGAAACTACTACGATTACCCACACGGAAACCTTGGGTAATCTTTTGGGCCACTTCCTTTTTACGGGTTTCTTCTCTTGTACGTACCAGTCCGTCAGTGAGGGTATTAGCTAATTCCACAGCATCGTCAATAGTGCGTGGTCTCACAGCTTTGACGATATCTCGAATTTCGCCAATCAATCCCCAAATATAACGGGAAATAAGTACCGGTTCTGGCGAAGCCAGGGTTGGTACCACTCTCGCATATTTGAAGAATGTCGAAGTATATCCTCGACAGTTTACATCCACCATCCGGTGGTTTAGGAACTTATTTGCCATTTGTTCCTTTTCATATTCGGGACAGAATTTTCATTCTACTAACTGCTTAAATTCTTCCCAACTCATGGCATAGGCCATATTTCTTCCTTTAGCTTGAAGTACTGTATTCCACCATTCTAGCGCCCCTTCTTTAAAAAGATGCGACGCGTACATGACCTTGTCTTCCTCGCCACATTTACTTATCATAATTACTGCTTCGGTTTTCTCCAACCAACGCAGTGCCGCAGTCGCTCCTTCATTGCCTGCAAATTCAGCTGGTTTACAGGCAAAAAACTCCTTGTAAGTGCAACCAGATGTTGCAGCTTTCATTTTCTTAAGGAGCGGGGCTTGCATTCCCTCGTTGTTCTTATTAGTATGATTGCCGCCTCCGTTTACACTATTACTGAAATTGTCACCGCGCGTGCATTTGCTAGGAATAATTTGTTGAGGTTCAACTGGATTTCTAGCAGCAGCAAGTATTGCTGGAATAGCATTGGCTATTCTCTGAGCAACAATATTCTCGATATCTTGCCTATTCTGAAATTGATCTTCATTGTTATGCTCAGATTGATTACCCTCGTTAATTTGTTCATTACCAGCGTGTGCCATCTGGTAATTAATTTATATGAGTAATTAGTATAACATAATTAATAACCAAGCATAACAGATAATTACACATAATCACGTAAACAAATATAGCCAAAATGGTCGATCTTTTGACTTTCGATATTTTATATATTATAATATGCTTTCGTACACACTTGTTAACTTACAAAAGTTTTATTTTCAGGTTATTTCACATACTTATATTTTTATTATGATATTATTATTAAACACATATTTCTACAACCCCACAACCCCCGTCACACCATCCTTGTCAGCTGGCAGTTCAGAAACGATGTTCCCTCTCGTCATATTTCCAGGAGATTCTCTCTCCTACCTCTCGGATTCTGTTCCCTGCATCCACCAGCTCCTCGCCAAAATGGCGGAGTTCAGCCAGATTTTCCATGCTCATAGGTGGGTGTAGTGGAGGCTCTGGGTCAAACTGAGGGAAAAAGGTATAAGGATTATTTAGGAGGTTTTGAAATTGACAGTCATTTGTCCACCATTCATCCATTCCTTGAGGTTGGGTGTGGATCAAAGGTTCTGGGATGGCTGGTTCCAAATTTATTGGAAGTTGGGTTTCAGTAGGATAAGGAAAGAGGTTTTCATTGATAGGCCTAAGGATATCACAATTTGCCAGTATGCGATCTAGTTCTTCCTGCAGTTGCAATTCCTCGGCTTTCTTAGAACTTTCCCCAATTTCTATTTCTACTTGTCTAAAACTTTTCCCAATCTCGATCCCTTTTCCTTTATCCATGGGATTTTCTATCTTGGGAACTCTCCTAGTTGCTGGTTTTCTTCTGCGCACACGCCTCCAACCTACAAATCTTCTTCTTTTCTTTGGCTTTGATTTCTCCGGAGGTGGAGCTTGGAATTCCACAGGTTCTTCAACATCGGCTAAGTAACCAGTAAAGTCTCTGGAAACTTCTATTTTCACAGGATAGAGATTGTGATTCTCAAGAGCTTCAGACAATTCATTCATGTTGTTTAGCATTTATGAAGAAACACACAAAATTCTAGGTTAAATATTTGTAGCTTGAATTTTCACATAATCATAGATTGGAAATCAGAAATTTTACTATTAATTATAAATATCTAATAAACCATTTTATTGAAACAAAATATTTATTTTTTTTGTACACTAAAATATTAAAGTTTTTGACTTATGGATAATATGGGTGCTAATACTGAGTCGGGGTGTTGGCAGTTTAAAGATTAACATTTACTGCTACAGTGGCTAACATGTAGAGATTTGCCCATTGTTCATCTAACTAATCTTCTCATGGTGGTTTATTGCTTATTTCCTGGGCTTCCTTATTAATTATTCCTTTTTGTTGTAACTTTCTCATTTTCTCTTGACTTTTCTTAATAATCAAACTTCTTTTATTTGGGGTAAGTGGTTTCTCATATTGTGTCTTACGAACA